>CM066983.1:17518217-18872009 GCA_033977485.1 Hydrangea macrophylla
GCTACTCTTAAAAAGTTAAAGTCTAGAACTATACCATGCATGTTAAAGTTCCTATCTACACCGACTTACTTAAAACACTATTTCACACTTTCACAGTCTAGATCGACCCAAACACCTGCACACATACAAGCACAAAACTACGTACTGCCTGATTTTTGTGTCGAGATACGTATATAACCCATACTTGGGTGCGGCCATAACATACTTTCAAACTATTTTATGTCAAGATACGTATACATAACTACATACTTTCAAACTATCTCGAGTCGAGATACGTACATACTTTCAAAATATCTCGTGTCAAGATACGTATACATACTTTCAAACTATCTCTAGTCGAGATACGTGTACATACTTTCAAACTATTTTGTGTCGAGATACGTATACAAAGCTACATACTTTCAAACTATCTCGAGTCGAGATACGTACATACTTTCAAAACTATCTCGTGTCGAGATACGTAAATCGACAACCGCGTGTCGTGAATGCTCGCGTTTAATTTATTGTATATGTATTTTACTACTTCTTACTTACGCCCCATTATTATGAAAACCACTAAAATCGGTAATCGTGTGTCACGGATGCTCGAGTGCGCCTAACACCTTCCCTCAACATAATCGAGTCCCAGAACCTACTCCAAGAACTCTGGTTTCACATGATTATTCGAGTCACACTTTAAAAGGGCCTTACTTTTTTTAAAACATTTTTCAAAAGTCAAAGATGATTGCATCGATTGTCTTTGCAGGGGTCCTAACTCCCGAAACATGTTAGGTGGCGACACTAAACTTTTATTTGGCCCTACTCTCACTTTTACGTACTTTTACCCCCTCTTCTCACGCTTCATCAACGAAAACGATCGCGACCCTCGAGAATACCACCCCCCACCTTTGGGGCGGGTGTGACAGCTAGCGACTCTATTGGCGTCACTTTGGTGGTTTTCATATTCTGAAGGGGCATTTCTTTTACTAACTACTCTATACTTCTATACTTCTTTTTAGGTTATAAACTTGTTTGCATAGGTACCTACGACTCAAAAGAAACTACAAGGCCAATGCCATACTGAAACTATAAGGCCAATTAGTACTTTACCACTATACACACTACACACTTGCATCAAGCATGACATAACCCAGTTCTCGAATAACCCTTATGATTAGATAAGAGGATTAGTAAGTGGCATGGCTGTTGCGGTAGTACCGTCGGTACCAGCACCAAAAGTTCCTCCGCTTGAACCACCAACCTGAGAAGGTGCTACGGCACCGGAGGTTTGAAGGTTCGGGAACCAGACCTAAATAAGTCTACATTAGATATCAACCTCTCCACATATTCACATTTTGCACGTGTGCATTAAAACTTTTCAAAATACGAAACGGCGTTGATAGGCTGTTCGATTCTTTTCTATTATCCCCTTATATAAACCAAGGGTGGAAAAACATTTCAAAAAAAAAAACATAATACGACACCAATAGGCCGCCCAATTCTTTTTTATACTCCCCTTATATAAACTAGGGATGGAAAAACTTTTCAAAAACAATAAATGGAGCCGACGAGCTATCGGATCCTTTTCTATCTTCCCCTTGCACTTTTTACAAACCAAGGGGCAAATAAACTTTTCAAACTCAAAAATGGTGCCGAAAGGCTATGCATTCTTACTCGTCCTACCCTTACATTTTAACAAGTGTGGATGCACTTTTTTAAAAACTTCATAATGGCGCCGAAGGGCTACCCATTCTTACTTATCCTCTCCTTACATTTTAACAAGGATGGTTGCACTTTCTAAAACTTCATAACTGCGCCAAAGGGCTGCCCATTCTTACTTATCCTTTCCTTACATTTTAGCAAGGATGGATACACTTCTTCAAAACTTCATAACGATGTCGGAAGGCTGCCAGACCTTTGCTAAACTCATTCTCACCTTTTAAAAAAACAAAATAAAATACCCCAAAAGGATAAATCTATTTTTCAAAGACATTTGGTGGCGCCGAAAGGCTATCCAGATTCATCTCACACCTTGGGAACACACATCACACTGGGGCACTACTCTCCCATCTCTGATGAGTCACTGGGAGAAGAATCCCCATTTCTTTTCTTTGAAGCGACTTACTAACTTTACGTCTACCTCTACTTCTTCTAACCTTCACTGCAGGTGCACTTCTGACATAAGTCAATAAGGGAAGTTTCTACATGATCAGCCTACTCTCGGCATCACCGACTTCTCCACGAGTCTAGAAAGTTCGAATGATAACTAGTCCAAATAACTTTGAATTCTGACTCCAAACATATCCAAGCACAAACCTGAGCAGGGTCAAATGACAAAATCTGGGGAGATCAAATCCGAGCAGTACTAGCGCATTCGCAATTGTTCGAACCCTCAAGCCACTAAACCAATAGGCCTACTTCTACCCATATACATCCACAAGCTCTGGCCATGCCCAAAACGATTCTCGTGAAGGAGCAACACTTAGCCCACTATCTTGAAACATTACTTCTCAACAAATGCCACACAGGGGCAGTTTCTCTATCTATTGAATTTATGCTATGTCTACTTTGCATAAAGTACATACTTTCAAATGAAAAAAAAAATTCTTTGCATCACTCAATAACTGTTATCTTGCTCTTGTTCTTTAAATCTCATAGTTTATAGGATATTACTGTCTCATTACTTATTGAGTACGACTTAGACATCATACTAGACTTTCAAAATATAGCAAGTTATGTTCGAGTTTACTTGAAAGTGCGACCAATGCAAAATCATGCCGAGAACAAACTCAGATCCAAAAATCGGCCATTTAATCCTATAATGATACTCACATCTCAACAAGAATTAAATGACAAAAGCATACTCAATGAATACTTCTCTACGATCACTTGATGTCATCTAAGTACATAAGAATAGAGCAGATAGCCGACGAGCATTCAGGGACAAGAACACCTCGGTCCATTCTCAGGATCATGACATACATCAACTGGGGCAGCCTCTGTATCCCACATCTTAGAAAAAGAGGTCATCACGATCACTGCTGGCCCACATGGGGCCCCTTAATCCTGGTCAAAAAAGTAAATATGCATTCCCACGATCTCTAACTTTAATGATGCATATATGTGATCTCTGAACCCGACTCGACTTGTATCAAAATGATTAGAGGCAATCATTTTAGCTATCCATATACTACTTCCCCTCGCTAGCCCACTTAAGCCATACAATGATTTCTTTTCAAACTTAAACCCCTGAGGATCACCCCCTATACTGGGGCAATGCCAAAAGGAAAAAGAAAGAGAAAGCAAACAAAAAGAGAACTCAAGGGAAAGTTGGAGCAAATCCACGAAAGATAAGATCCGACTTGGATACATATTTCAAAATGGGTCAATTCTCCCCAGTACATACTTTACTCAGCAATAACATACCCCACACTAGATTGGGATGAACACGAAAACAAAAACAAAAAGAAAAAAGCAAAATCAAAAGAAAGAAAGACGCAGCGCATAAGGTGATCTCAGGAAACATAACTGACTTTTCAAAACAAACATTGAGCCTTCATGCAATCCATTCATTTCTCATCCTGTGGACACGCAGGATTTCACCACTTGTTTGTTTTTTGTTTGAAATTGATTTGGATCAAAGAAAGAAAACGGTTTGTTGAAAACAGATACAGAGTCACCATTTGGTCTTTAAGGAACCAAGAAACCTAATTTTGACTCACCCAAATGGATAAAGGGCACCGGCCCTTCAACAAAAGAACTTGGCTCGGAGTTTTGGTACGAGAGAGGAAGGAGCCTTTGTCGCGACTAAAACACCCTCAACTTGCCCTGTCTTTTGACGGGCCTCAATTAGCATCCAAATAATCATCTTATACTATCTATGGTTTGACAATTAATACTATAATAGTATATTACATCACATAAGAAAATTTGAAATAGAAGATCTAAAGATAAGATATCATTCATAAGATCTAAGCCAAGTATCACACAATGCAAAGTGAAAGATCACACAAAACAAACCTAGGAAAAATCGCCTAATCACACATCAAGTAACAAAGTTTTCCTAATCTAAGGGGACATGAATTGTTCTTGAAACAAATAAATCAAATAAAACAAGGATGCTTAGCAAGCTAGAAGGATGCATGTTAATCTTTGAGAAGAGAAGATCTCTCAATCCCCAGGACGGAAGAGAAATGATGATTAGATCGGGGGAAGCATGAACGTGTGATCATGATCATTCCTTATAATCTTCTTAGATTAAGAGTTACAAAAACCCCAAATCTTTGCATGGATGCAATGTATGTATCTAGAATGTGCCAAGGTTGTAGTGTCTTTTATGTTCATAGATTCCTAGAATGACTTAGAAGTCTAAAATCTGTATGAATGAATGAAGGAAATCATCATGGGATATGTACAAATGTATTATGAACTACTTCCTAAGACATAAGCTAATTTGGAGTGCATGTAAGCATAAAATCAAAGAATGGAAGTAAAAGTGTACTAGCTGTGAATAGTGGACAGAATAATAACGTGATCATTTGGAAATTGAAAAGAGGGCTTAGGAATGTTTTCATTGCATGATATTTTATGGAGATCTTCCTTATTGTGTCTATAACATGAACCAAAAAGCCAATCTTTAATAACTATCACAGATTGAGAGAAATCATATAAACAATAGAGGTTATTCAGAAACAGAGTCCGTACTATCAAGTGAAATATTAGAAAATCTTAGAAAATGAAAACAAATGATCTAGAGGCCCACATTATACAGAACGTTCCCTAAGACATTGAAGTTAAAGGGAAAAATATGTTGGGACCACTCGTTTTGGAAAAGTTTTCTGTAAAACAAGTTGAAAGTCAACCTAGCTGCTATGACAGCAGAGGCATAATGTTTGGAAGGAATCTTTGGACAAAAATGGACCCCTTTCAAGTGCTTCCAAGTCAATCCAAAAATCATGGATGTTCTATAATGAGTTAGAAAGACTTTTCAAGTGGTCTTGCATTCATATATTGAGTATTAAACTCAAAATAATTCTTTGAAGTTAAATGACACACTGTTTTGAAGGTTTTGAGAAAACAAAGTTTATTTCTTGAAATCAAAATGAGGGGTTTAGGAGAGGGTTTTGAAATGGGGGTTTTGAAGACATATTTTCAAATACTTAATGAAAATTATAACCACTTAAAATGTCAACATCAAACTCATCATCAAGAACCTCCAAGATTGTTGAAAAGTATTATTTACGTTTTAAAGACAACTTCATGAATACATAGGAATGTATTGAAGTTGAAATCATCATCTATCAAACATGTTTTTGAGGTCAAGAGCTACTATCCATAAGAATTCACTCACCTCAAACTTCATGTCATCATCTAGATGATGATAGACTAGTAAGTAAATAAATAAAAAAACAAAAAAAAGGAAATGAGTGAGAGAAGATGAACAAATATAAACAAACAAATAGATAGCATTCAATAGATGATATTCATGATGTATTGGACTTGTAGTTTGGTGTTTCACTCATATGTGGTGACATTGGACATGGAAGTAGCTTCATTTCTCTTAAATGCTCACTAAAATGGTGGTTGGGTGTATTGAATATGAAGTAAATGGAAATAATGGAGTAAAAACAAAGTTTAGAACTCACTTTCTTGTTTGAAAATCAAAGAAGGAAGCTTCTTTTCTCTCTATTCTAACCTTATCTCTACAACTTTCTCTCTAAAACTTTTCAAAGCTTACATTAGACACCCCTAAAATGAGAAGCCAAGGGGGGTTTATATAGGCCAATTTGGGGTGGTTTTGGAGTTTTAGAAGTACTCCCATTGGTTCCAAACATCTGTGAACATAGAACTACGTCGTTTTGATTTTCAATTAATCAAAATGAACCCCCAAAAGAAATTAATAAAACACCATTCTAGAGGAGAGTGCTGCAGCAGCACTGGGCCAGTGCCGCGGCGGCAGTGGGCCAGTGTCGTGGCGGCACTGCTTCTCATTCGTCCAGATAATCCTTTTTAGGCCCCCAGAGGTTCTAGTATTCGCAAAAAGGCCCTATTTTGTTCGAAATTCACAGAAAATACATACGAACTCTAAATTGAGTTTGTGATATACCATTGGAAAGGTAATGGAGTCTTTTTTACATGAAAAATAGTTTGAAGATAGGTCACTTTGAAAAGTTTTGTGGTATTCACGATAAAAGCCGATTTGATCGCCTTTTTTGCCTTCGGAAATTCATAATAAATTCGTTTGAAATCCAAATATTATGTGCGATATACCGTTGGAAAGCTACCGACCTCTAGTATCCATGAAAAATGATACGGCTCTTTGGTTTCAAAGTTAACTTTTGGTCAAACTGGTTAAAACTGGGATTCCCGGGAAGTTCTGGAAACCTCTGGGAGCTCCCAGGAGCTGACGTTTTTGTTCGATTTTCTTTTAAAACTCATTTTAATACTTTCCACATGATCTAGAATGATCCCGAAACTTTTTGGCAAATTTGGACTATTTCAGTCAAACCTTGGTCAAACTTGGTCAAACTTTGGTCAAACTTGGTCAAACCTTGGTCAAATCGGTCAACGGGGACTTTTTGGGAACTTTCGGGACTTCCGGGGATCTCTGGGAGCCGATGATTCAGCCGGTCTTGTTTTAGAACTTATTTTATTGTTTATCTTACGACGTAGCATGTTTCTAGAACATTTGGTCTGAATCCGGGAGCGTTCGAGCTTCTAGGGGTATTTTGGTCATTCTGAGCATTCTAAGAGATAGAACTAACTTCTAGGAGTCCTTTTTGAGTCTTTTACGATCATTGTGAACCACCAAGCTACGGGTCTCCTAAATCTGATAGCGGACAAAATGGGGTGTCTATAGTTTGCCCCTCTTTGGCATGAACTTGCGAGGCAACGCATGTCGCAAGTGAGTGCCAAAGCTTTGAAGAGACAGGTCTTTTTTGGAGGCTATAGATTTAGGGAAAAAAATGTCGCGAAGGATGTAATGATAGAAAACAAGATGCTGGGCCCAGGGCTGGTCGTGCTCTTCGTGAGCTGCCTACGTATCCCCCAAGGGGATTCAGACCAGGACGTAGTTCAGGGCACAAAGGAACAAATCACACATGCATAACAAGTCAGGCGAATGCTATGTTATGAGGATGATATGCAATGCATGGATGTGATATGAATTGCGTCCTGAATCCTATCATGTTTAGTGTTCTGATCTTAGTATGAGCTGGTGCTGCGAGGTGTGTGCCACTCCGAGTGGACTTATACCGTGCTAGTGTCTCCGACTGTGATGTAGTGGCTGACTTGGATAGAGACACAATGGTTTGGAAGACTCTGGGTCTCGGGGCAAACTTCTTAAATTACGGGAAGTGCACTTTATAAGTGAAATGGATCAGACGTAAGGTTTTAGAGGATGAGAACCAAAGGCGACCGAGGGATCTTGTGATAACCGATAATTGCGAAATCTATGATAACAGACAAATGAGAAAGCTCATGATAATCAGGAGACACAGAGTTGTGAACGACGGTTCTCGTCTTCAAAATCTGGATACGGACGATGTTCTGGTTGTTCCTGATGACCGATCTTCAGGAGTCGGTTCGACTTTTGCCACTTTCTGCTAGGGATAGTGGGAACTAGTATCCTTCTGTATTTGTCCTTAGGAGATGGTGTAGGACTCTTAGAGAATCTCTCTTCTCTTGATCAGGAACCAGGACCCATCTCTGAATCTCTCACGATTGATTAAATCTTCCGGCGCTCAATCCAAGAGGGCCGATCGAGGCCTCCGGGAGCTGATATCTTTCTGTTTCTGTCCTTAGGAGATGATGTAGGACTCTTGGAGAATCTCTCTTAACTGTTTCTTGCTCGGGAACCAGGACCCGTCTCTAAATCTCTCACGGTTGATCAAATCTTTGCATTAGTCGGTCCGAAAATCTGATTCGGGCCTTCGAGAGCTGATATCTTTTTGCTTCTATCCTCAGGGGATGATGTAGGACTCTCGTGGAATCTCTCTTAACTACTTCTTGATCAGGAACCAGGACCCATCTCTGAATCTCTCACGGTTGATCAAATCTTTGCATTGGTCGGTCTGAAAAATTAATTCGGGCCTTCGGCAACTGATATCTTTCTGTTTCTGTCCTCAGGGGATTAACTGAATCTGCTGGGGTTAAATGGATCTGCTGGAGATAAAACCTCATAAATCTTGGCTAAAATACTGATCGGGAGAGAACAGAGCCTACTTATATGCCTTAACGTGCGTTTGTTAGTACTTTTTTATCCTGTTTTTGTATATTTTTACTTCGTTTCTGATCGGGAGAGAACAAATCCCAATTATACGCCTTAACTCACATTTGTTAGTCAATTCTATCTTGTTTTTATGTAATTTTACTTTATTTTCTATTTTCTATCAGGTTTTAGAAGAAAACAGGTATATAAGGTTAAACAAGGTGAAAAAGCAGGAAGAAAGAAGCTGAAAAAGACACTTCGCGCGCGCGACCCGCGGGCGCGAAAAGCCAAGAATCGCGCGCGCGATCCGCTCGCGCGATAATCCAGAAATCGCTCGCGCGATCCGCGCGCGCGAGACCCCCAATAACTCGCTCGCGCGACCCGCGCGCGCGAGGTACCCAATGTCGCGCTCGCGCGACCCGCGCGCGCGATATGTGAAAAAACCAAAGGTGCGTATTTCAGTGTTCTAAGGAGTCCTGTGCAGACGAAATCACTGGAAGACGTCCAGATTGGAAATAACTGCTGTTTCAGTGCAATACGAATTGAAAGAGGCTTCTAAAGACCCTTGTAAACTATATATATCTAGTTTTGATGATTTTCAAGGGTTACACACCTTGAGAGCAATTCACCGGGGGCGGTGGTGGTGGGTCAGTCTGTTTTTCCTTGCCTTTGGTTTTTTTCTGAGGCGGTTGGGACGAAGAAGCGGATCGAACGGTTCTTTTGGTCATATTTTAAAAAGAAGGTACGGATTTTTAGAAAAAATTTGAAAATGTGGGCTTTGAAATTGGTATATGCCCAGAAAAAACAGAAAAAGAAAGGGATAGGGGGAAAGGGCACCTGCAAGAAAAATAATCCCGTCAAGGGACGCAATCAAACATATATTCAACATTTCCAAAGAAATTGGGTTTCACGGGGGAACACCCAGCAACTGTGAGAAGAGTCAGCCCCTTCCCACCCACTGTCCCGACAAGGGCACACACTTTGCGGCAAGTCACGGGGTACTTGCCGCGTGTTCAATTGCAATGTAGATAAGGAAGTAAATAAATGACAAAAAGCAACATTCCAAGTATTTAATATGAAAGTCCCAAGTGGGGTTAATACGTTGATGCAACGCCAAAACTCATTAAATCATTTCAACGTCGAAATCCGATTAGCAATACGAATTATGGACACACTCAATTTCACATTCAATTTTAGGAATATGCTTCCTGCATACAAGATGAGCGCAAATGTGTAAAGCATGTGAAGGAGCACAACATAACTATCATTGGAGCTCAAGTATATGCTTTCTGATTCAATGTATGAGCATTTAACTAAAGTCGACGTATTCATTAGAATGTGAACACAATGAAGAAACAATGAATCAGTAAATACATAGAACTATGCTTATACACTTAAATCCTTAAGACTATTGATCCTAACATTTTATTCAAAATTGAAAATAGTAATGTGTTTAGGTCAATTATACATTTGAATCTATCACTTTGACTTAAAAGAGAATATGTTCAGGTACATGCATCCCTGTTTACATAAATGGGGTCATTAGAAAAAATCCCTAACTTTCATTCTAAGCATGAACGTTCATATGAACTTTATTGAATTTGGGGTATAGAATTCAGGGTGTGTGTGTATGTATATAAGCCAGTATATAAATCTATGTATGTATGTGAATCTGTGTGTATACCAGGGACTATGAATCACTAGTATTCCCAAATTTCAAACCGTAGTTATATGTAATGAACTAGACATTAAGGTACATCCATTCTGAAATTGTACCCATAGAGTGAAACCGGGGCATTTAGTGAATCACACTTGAGCTTATATCTAAGACCAACACTCGAGCCAATCCATGCATTGAGATTTAAATTAGTTGACATCTGCTGCACTTATTACGAGAATATTAGCCCCCAAATATTAATCTTTAAATAGTATGTCGTAATAAGGGTCAGGGTTTGAAAGTACTGACAATCTACGTAGATTTGGGGATCAATACATCAAGTAATTCACAAGCCCTAACTATTTCAATTCATTCACCACCCCTACTTGTACATTCACAAATCCTAATTCCACTTTAACAGAAAAGTTCATATGAACCTGTGTGCCAATCCACTTTGATTATCCTAACATGATTAGTGGTGCATGTGTATGAACCTGTGTGTAAATCAAGACTTGTAAGCAGAAATCCCCAAATTTCAAAACCCTAACAGTGATTAGGGTGTGTCTCTGTGTATATGCGTATATATATATCAAAACTGCTATATACATATATATACATTCATATGTGTATGGATTCATGTGAATTCACATGTTGAATTCATATTACCCACAAACCCAACTACACAAACCCTAAGTTGAATCAGATTTCGGAATGTATGTTTATTTAGGGTTTGTGTATATAAATGTATGTGTAAAGAGAAACGTGTGTATACCTGTGATTTCGAGAATCAAGATTGGGGAAAGGGGGTTTCTTGTTTTGATCGCAAGTAGCGGCTCGTATGGTGATCCGGCGGTTGAACGGCGGCGGCGTGAGGTTGAGTTGATCCGCCTGTGGCGACTGTGGTCCGGTGGTTATGGTGGTGGAAGTGGGTGTGGTGGTGTATTGTGGTGGTAGTGGTGGTGTGGTAAGGGGAAGAGAGAGAGATCACGAGAGAGAGAAGAAAGAAACGCAGAAACAGAGAGAGAGATGATCGTTTAGAGAAATTAGGGCACATCCCTCTATTTAAAGGGAGGGGATCCTCGCGCGAGCGAATCGCGCGAGCGAAACACGCGCGCGCGGATTCCTCCGCGAGGAAAAGCTGAGGTTCTTTTTTTAAAGCTGTTAAGAATTTTTTCTAAGTCTAAGATTCGCTCGAGCGGGCCGCGCCATCGAGGGCCTCGCTCGCGCGATATCAAGCGCGATCAGAAGCTGAGGCTTCTTTTGGGAAGCTAAACGCAAATTTTTCTAAGGGGAAATATCGCGCGAGCGGGCCGCTCCAGCGAGAGTCTTGCGGGCGCGATTTCTGGCGCGAGAAAACACTGAGGGTCCCTTTAAAGACTTTCCAAAAGTTTTGGCTAAGGGGATATCTCGCGCGAGCGGACCGCGCGAGCGAGTCCTCGCGCGAGCGGGCCGCGCGCGCGAGATGCTGAATTCTCATTTTTCTTTTATGTTTTCTTGTATACATGTTCTATAATTGCAAATTTTCATCTTCTGGGTCTTTACACACTCATACATTGGCCAAAAACTGCTAAATAGTATACAAAATTAAAGAAAATTCTCACTAATGCTTGGGTTGCCTCCCAAGAAGCGCTAAATTTTACGTCGCTAGCTCGACCGATGCATGCGCTCAATCGAGATAGACCGGATCTACCAGGTCTATAGACTCAATTTCTCTCTCATCTGCCTCCTCGGTTCGATACGGCTTAAGCCGTTGACCATTTACTTTAAACGGTGTTCCACCGTTCATATCTTGGATTTCGATCGCTCCATGTGGAAACACTTGCGTTATAGTAAACGGACCGTCCCACCGTGACCGTAGCTTTCCCGGGAATAATCTTAATTTTGAATTGAACAACCAGACGCGTTGCCCGACCTCAAAATTCTTTCTTAAAATCATTTTATCGTGAAAAGCTTTAGATCGTTCTTTATAGATTCTTGAATTCTCGTACGCCTCGTTTCTTAATTCTTCAAGCTCTTGCAATTGAAGTTTACGATGACATCCTGCCGCTTTTATATCTTGGTTAAAAGTTTTCACGGCCCAATATGATCGATGTTCGAGTTCTACTGGTAAGTGGCACGCTTTTCCAAACACTAATCGGTAAGGAGACATCCCAATAGGGGTTTTAAACGCTGTACGATAAGCCCAAAGCGCATCGGGCAGTCGTTGTGACCAATCTTTACGGTCTGGACGTACCGTTTTTTCTAATATACTTTTGACCTCCCTATTAGACACTTCAACTTGGCCTTGGGTTTGCGGATGATATGCGGTTCCTACTTTATGGGTGACAGAATATTTTCGGACTAGGGCTTCGAAGTAACGGTTACAGAAGTGTTTACCCCCGTCACTTATAATCGCTCGTGGCGTGCCAAATCGACAAAAGATATTATCTTTAATAAATTGAACCACGACTTTATGGTCGTTTGTTCTCGTCGCTACTGCCTCCACCCACTTAGAAACATAGTCGACCGCGACTAAAATATATTCAAAACCACAAGACGAGGGAAACGGACCCATAAAGTCGATGCCCCAAACGTCAAATATTTCTATAATAAGGATTGGGGTCATGAGCATCGCATCACGATGTGACATATTCCCTGTTTGTTGACAACGAACGCAGTTCTGACAGAATTCATGTGCATCTTTAAACAATGTTGGCCAATATAACCCACTTTGGAGGACTTTAGCGGCCGTACGACGGCCACCAAAGTGTCCTCCGCATTCTAGAGAATGACAAAAATTTAATATGGATTTGAACTCACTCTCCGGAACACAACGTCGTATAATTTGATCAGAACAGTGTTTAAATAACAATGGGTCATCCCAGTAATAGTGTTTAATTTGAGAAAAGAATCGATCTTTATCTAAACGAGACCACGTATGCGGGATATATCCCGTAGCTAAGAAATTAACGATGTCGCTGAACCATGGACGATTGACGGCAGATAATGCAAATAATTGCTCGTCCGGAAATGAATCCTGGAGAGGGGTTATATCGTTAGATTCTATATAAATTCGTGACAAGTGGTCAGCTACAACGTTTTCAGAACCCTTTTTATCCCGTATTTCATAATTAAACTCTTGTAGGAGTAAAATCCATCGGATTAACCTAGGTTTCGTTTCTTTCTTATTCAGCAAATGTCGCAATGCCGCATGATCAGTATAAACGATGACTTTTGAACCCAATAAATAAGAACGGAATTTGTCGAGGGCAAATACAACCGCAAGTAATTCTTTTTCTGTTGTTGTGTAGTTCAATTGCGCATCATTTAGTGTTTTACTCGCATAATATATCACGTGAGGAATTTTATTGACCTTTTGACCTAACACAGCCCCTACGGCATAGTCGGACGCATCACACATCAATTCAAACGGGAGTGACCAATCAGGGGATTGGATCACCGGGGCCGTAGACAATAATGTTCGCAATGTTTCAAATGCCTTGAGGCACTCATTATCAAATACAAAAGGCACATCCTTGGCGAGCAAATTGCACAAAGGCCGTGAGATCTTACTAAAATCTTTTATAAATCGTCGGTAAAAGCCGGCATGACCGAGGAAAGACCGAATTTGACGAATGGACGACGGCGGTGGAAGTTTATCAATTAGTTCAATTTTCTCCTTATCTACCTCAATACCCCGTTTGGATACAACGTGACCCAATACGATCCCTTCTTGAACCATAAAGTGGCTCTTCTCCCAACTTAATACCGAATTTGCTTCCTCGCACCGGGCGAGGACTTTTGTCAGATTTTGTAAACACTCGTCAAATGTTGGACCAAAAACTGAGAAGTCATCCATAAACACTTCTAGAAACTTCTCAACCATGTCCGAAAAGATTGACATCATACACCGTTGAAAGGTTGCCGGTGCATTGCACAAGCCAAACGGCATACGTCGGTAAGCAAAGGTTCCAAAAGGACAGGTGAACGTTGTCTTTTCTTGGTCATCTGGGTAAACGGGCACCTGGTTGTAACCAGAGTATCCATCTAAGAAACAATAATAACTCTGACCGGACAGACGTTCTAGGATTTGATCAATAAATGGTAGAGGGAAATGATCCTTACGAGTCATCATGTTAAGTTTTCTATAGTCAATGCAAACCCGCCAACCGGTAGTTTGACGGGTGGGTATAAGGACTCCCTTTTCGTTGGGTACAACCGTGATACCTGACTTCTTTGGGACAACCTGTGTTGGGCTGACCCAATTACTATCGGAGATCGGGTATATAATACCGGCATCTAAGAGTTTAATCACTTCCTTCATAACCACTTCTTTCATGTTAGGGTTGAGACGTCGTTGCATTTCCCTAGATGGTTTAGCATTTTCTTCTAAATTTATTCTATGCATGCAAACTGACGGGTCAATTCCTTTTAGATCAGCGACCGTCCATCCAATCGCCTTTTTATGATTACCTAGAACCTTTATTAGTTGTACTTCCTGACTTTCAGTTAAATTTGACGCGATTATAACAGGAAGGGTTGCGTTCATTCCTAGGAATGCATATTTTAAAGAATCCGGCAACGGCTTAAGTTCGAGCGTCGGAGGACACTCAATGGATGGTAATGCTGGTTCATGTGAAAGAGGTGGTAAAGCCTCTACTTTAGGTTTCCATGGAAGCGCATTAGTCGTATTTACTGATTCCAATAGAGTATTTACATCTTCAATATTTGTGTCAATGTTGAAATCATTAAAATTGAAATGTGATAAGCATGCTTCTAACGCTTCCTTAGTCAACATAAAAGGCGCTGCCTCTTCAACTAATTCGTCTATTAAGTCTATGGCATAGCAGTCTGCCTCTTCATCATCTCTATATGGTTGATTAGATGCATTGAAAACGTTAAGACGCACCGTCATGTTACCAAAAGTTATATCCATCACACCAGTCCTACAGTTGATAATTGAATTAGCCGTAGCTAGGAAAGGGCGTCCTAGAATGACTGGAACTTGTTTACTAGCATCTAGGACAGGTTCGGTGTCTAGTACAATAAAATCGACCGGATAATAACATCTATCAACTTTGACCAATACATCCTCTACTACCCCCCGTGGCACTTTAATTGACCTATCGGCTAATTGTAAGGTGGCCGCAGTCGGTTTCAGTTCTCCTAAACCCAAATGTTCATAAACTGAATAGGGTATCAAATTCACACTCGCACCTAAATCAAGAAGAGCCCGTTGAATGTATTTATCACCTATGTGACAAGCGATGGTTGGAGTACCCGGGTCTTTATATTTGAGAGTGTTAGTAGTAAACAGGGAGCTAACCTTTTCTGTTAGGAACACTTTCTTGGATAGATGGTTTCTAGACTTTCTCTTCTGAGTGCATAGATCCTTTAAGAACTTAGCATACGGGGGTATCTGTTTAATCGCATCTAGTAGTGGAATATTGATTTTGACTTCTTTAAATATTTCAAGAATATCTTCCGGTTTCGTGCTTTTTCTAGTGAAGTGAGCCGGGGCTTCCCCGCTCGGTGGAAATGGCATCCTAGGCACATAATCGGAAGGGTTTACCGCTTTAGATGTTGTATTTGATATCAAAGGGTTAGCGTCTTTTGAAACTGGAGTAGAACTCTCTTCCTTTTCACCCTTTTCCTTTTCTTTATCTTTATCTTTCCTAGCCTCGGGAGGAGGTACGACCTCCTCGGGACGTTCAGTTGTCCTTGTTGAGACAGCGTTAACCTGATCACTCGCCGAGCTCACCTCGTACTGACCTTTAGGATTTTGCACAGGTTGACTTGGTAATTTTCCCTCATTACGTCTATTCAATGTATTAGCTAATTGTCCCATTTGGGACTCTAATTTTGCTATAGATTGCGTATGAGAATTTACCAGTTGAGATTGCGATTGCGATTGGGCCTCTAAAGTTTTTAATGATGCCAACACGCTCTCTTCGAAGGTTTTATCCCTAGGAGGATTAGCACGGAAGGAGGGCTGTTGGTATTGATTTGGTTGATTCGGAGGCTGCTGATACTGATTAGATTGTGGTTTATACGCATTAGGAAAATTGGTTGTATCAGGTTTCGAATACGGCTTCTCACTATTGGAGTTCCATGACAGGTTCGGATGAGTTCCCCATGTCGTGTTTGGTTTATACCCCGTGGGGTTATAATTCGGTCGTTGGAACTGTTGAACCGCATTTATATGCTGTTCGACAAATTCCGGGAACTGGGATGCGGTCGGACATGCTAATGTTGAATGTGACGAATCTGAGCATAACTGGCATACTTCAGCCGAAGGAGGTGGGCCTTGCACGCGACCCATCATCATAAGTTGGTCCATTTTTCTATTTAGTTCTTGAATTTCGTAAGAATGATTAGACTCAACTTTCGCTTCTCTCTTTGGATTAGGTAGAAGGTGTCCTTCAGGTCGTACGGATACCGCTTGATGCATAGAGTTTTCACTTAATGTTTCAAATATCTTCCATGCTTCATCGGCACTCTTGTGGAGGAAGGTCCCCGCACAAATAGCATCGACGGTATTTCTAACGGCAGGAATCAATCCTTCATAAAAAACTTGCACCAGCTGCCATTTGGGTATCTGGTGATGAGGGCAAGAACGGAGAAGTTCTTTAAATTGTTCCCACGTATCGTAAAGTGTCTCCCCATCTTGCATTGTAAAATTAGTTATTGATTTTCTAATCTGATTCGTTCTAGTTATGGGGAAAAACTTTTGTAGGAACGCAGTTTGCAACTCATCCCATGTTCTTATTGAATTTGGCTCCAACGATTGGAGCTAGTACTTAGCTTTATCTTTAAGTGAAAACGGAAACAGGCGCATTTTTAATTCATCGTCTGTTAAGTTCTGAATCTTTAAAGTCGCACAAATACCCTGAAATTCGCCTAGGTGATTATAAGGGTCTTCCTTAACACGCCCGTGAAATGACGGCAGGAGCGCAATAGTTGAGGATTTAATTTCAAAATGAGCTGCCGTTACTTCCGGCAATGCAATACACGACGGTGGCGTGTAGGCCGTAGGAGTGAAATAGTCCTTTAATGGTGGTGGTGGGGGTATGTTCAGATTATCCCCCTCATTCCGATTATTCCCATTATTCTGGTTATTTCCGAAATCGGCCATCGGAATAGGTTCGATTTTTATTGTTTTAGTTTTTCTTAAACGATTACGCGTACTACGGAGTTCTAATTCAAATGAAGATGACAGTTCAGGTGTGGACTCGTCGTCCAACATCAACCAAGCTCTCGAAGCTTGGGCTGATGACCTAAAGCCTCTAAGTGTTCGTTCAAGTTCGAGATCAAGTGGGTTTAATTTAGGATTAGTTGAACGAGTTCCAAACATACACTAAGGGTTGACTCAATAAAACACTAAAAACAAAAATAGCTACGCTAATAACCAAGCATGCAAGCACACAAGACTAATATGATGCATGAAATTATCCTGTAATGCAATGACCGCGTCAAGCCCAGCGCCCCGGGTTTCCTAGCTAATGCAGTGCTCACTCCACACCTACCCTAATGCAAGTATTGCGTCTCAGCGCCCTGACTTACAGTGGTTGATGCGAAATTTAAAAACTTAGCGAATTTACTTGTTTTTTTGCTTTTTATTGCAATTTTCTGTTCAGGTTCGCGTAAGCTCCGTTGACGTGCACAGCTGCTCCACTCGATCCTGCTAGAATTGACGGTTTGAGATCTGTAGAACAAGAATAATTTTAGCGACTCTAAAATGAAACTAAAACAAAGAAAATAAAACGGAAACTAATATTTACTAACTAAGTAAATTACGATTCTAATAATTAACGGCAAAAGTTATTTCAATCCCCGGCAACGGCGCCAAAAATTGATCTTGTCAAAATCAAGATATAAAAGTATGCTTATTTTTTGCTTTACTTTCAAAAGATTGTAGTGTGGAAAGTACAGGTCGAACCCACAGAGATTGTTAACTTTTAATCCTTTAATTACTAAAATCTAATCTATCTAGTTATAAGAAAATCGGAAGTTGAATTGATTTAGGTTTTGATTATCACTATTACTTTAAACTATGAATTAAACTATGAATTTATAGAAATAAGATCTAGAATGAAATCTAAGTAAACTTATATGCAAACTTGGAAATTGATGTAAATATATGGAGATGGGACCTAGGATTACAAATCCACCACTAACTATGCATTGAGGGTCTATACTTCTTATTCTAAGTTCTATGTTTGGATAGTTATGATCTATTGTAGCTACAAGCCCAATAGTATCGTCAAGAAGATATCGTTAGTTTAATCTAAACATAATCCATCTACGGTTCACATGAATCATCTACCTATAACTAGGGTGTAGCATAACTCATCTTTCCTAAGCATGGATTATAAAAGAAGTAAACATCACAATCACATAAGCACCATTGTATGTAAATACTCCTATCAATCACAGATATCAAGGACTATTGAGTTCAATAAGTATAAGGAAAAATCTAAGACAAGAATAGATCCAAAGTACTCTTGATTATTAACATTAAAAACTGATTATATAAAATCCACCAACATACAATCACTATCCATAAACATAAAAACTTAAAATAGAAAAGCATAGAATCCCCCTTTACATAGCTAGGGTTTCATTGAAACCCTAGATGAGGAGTTTAGTTGCTCATGATAGGTGAAAGCATGAAGATGCAGTTGATGTAAGCCATTAGAAACCTTCCTCTTGCCTTCAAAAAGTGCTGAATGAATGTATTGGTGAATTGCTCTCAAGGTGTGTAACCCTTGAAAATCATCAAAACTAGATATATATAGTTTACAAGGGTCTTTAGAAGCCTCTTTCAATTCGTATTGCACTGAAACAGCAGTTATTTCCAATCTGGACGTCTTCCAGTGATTTCGTCTGCACAGGACTCCTTAGAACACTGAAATACGCACCTTTGGTTTTTCATGACTAATAACTTGCGCTAATTATATTTCAGTTGTGACGTTTTTATTTTTTTATTTTTTTTGGTTTCAGGACATATCGCGACCACATATACATATAGTTATCCAAATCCTCCTTTCTCCTTATCATATTTTCACTATGGATCACCCGATGTCTCCTTCTACGTCACCTGATAGGTCTTCCAGTCAGTCCAGTTACTATTCTGACTCTGGTTCTTCTTCTGATACCTGTATACTTAGTCCTAGGATAGCCAAACCTGACGACCCAGTCGGTCGTCCCGGCTGGGGTCGTCGTCGTCCTCGTAGGCCCATTACCAGTTGTTCCGATTCTTCTGACGAGGATGACATGTTTGGCGATGACCCTACGTCTCTTGATGGCCCTTATGGCGCTCCTCCTACATCTTCTGAGTCGTCATCGTCTGAATCGGTCGAGTCCTCGACCGATGATGACGATGAGGGTGTTGTCTCAGGATTCGCTGATATTTCTATATCTGACCCTGTTGAGTCTAGTCCAGAGGTTACCTATCCATATAGGAACCTACCTGATTATGTGCCGGACGTTGTTCGACAGCGTTCGGGTCACCCTGACTGGTCACCTGAGGACATTGCCTCGATATTCGCGCCGTATTCCGGTCCAGAGGACGATTGGGTGGATTTGGGTCCGAGCGTCGTTGAGGAGATTGTGGAGGGTCAGAGTTTGGATGTACATGATGTTGATGGGATAGGTCCACCGTTCGACCCTGCGGAGCACCCAGAGTTGGAGCTTGTGGATTGGTACGCTCGATCTGGAGTACAGCCTCCATCAGGCATTTTCCGTGGAGTGGACGTCCTGGTGATATTCTATGAGGACTACATCCATGTCATTGTCATGTTTCCCTCTGCATAGGGACATGCAGTGATTTGGTTTGGGGGGAGTATATGGATATTTTCATTTTCATTTTAGTGTTTTTGTTTAGTTTTATTAGTTTTATTCGTATAGTTTCTTGTTTTCGTACTTCAGTTTATTTTTGTTAGTTTTCTTTTATTCGTTATTTCATTCAGTTGTTAGTTCTTTTAATTCTTTTAATTCTTTGTAAAGCATAAAAAAAAAAAATTATAATAATAGAAAAACAAATATTTTAGTAGTTCTGTATATAAATAAAAATCAGTTTCTTAATACTGTTCAATATTGCGTTCCTTTTGATTATAATTACATTTCGTTGAAATTTTGAGAATTAAAAGAGTATATAATCAAATGTTTACCGAATCTATGAGAAGATGTTTTGAGAATTATATATTATCGAAATCATTGTTTTATATCTTATACTTGCATATCTTGTCGCACTGCACGTAGTCATATGGATGTATATTAACCTTGAACTGTAATATACCTTGGATTCCTAAATAGTAATATTGTGGAGACTAAACCCGGTGAGCTTTAGAGCCTATTATTCTTTGTGAGGGTTTAAATTTATCGAATCTCTTTGACACATCGCACTATCTCGTTGATTGGTCTCATTATTTCTTCATTTTGATTGAAAGTCGAGTGAATATTAGAATTACCATGTTTAAAAAAAAAAAGAATATATTAAAAGTAGAGAAATTCTATTTCCTTTTATATCATAACATTGAAAAATCATGTAACTTTAGAAAATGACACTAGGCCGTTTGTTCTAATAAACCTTTTTGACCTTTGGCCTACCCATTATAAATATTTTTTTTATTTTATATCCCTTGTTAACCCATTTGAGCCGTTTTTAATTAAGCCATTTCTTTGTTCACCTATTATCTTACCCACTCCGATATGGAGTTTGCCAATATTAAATATTACCTACCCTATGTCCGAAAGTAGTTAGAGAATAGTTTTCATAAAGAAATTGGGCTATTAAACGACTGAAAAAAAAATATGATGTATCGAGTAGTAAAAGAAAAGGATCTAAAAAAAAAAAAATAAATAAATAAAAGAAAAAAAAAAAGAAGAAAAAAAAAGGATATGATCCTCTTGAAAAAAAAAGTGATATAACTAGTCGTTGTAGTAAAGCCCTTGTGTTCCATGTTAAGGCGGCTATTTCTAGATACTTACGGGCACTTTGAATTCTTTTTACCTTTCTTTTCTAAGCCTTAACCCTTGACCAATATTACAACCCGTGTAAAGTCCTAGTTGATTCTATAAAAACATGATTTGATATGTGACCGATAAGGAAAAGGAAGTAAAAGCATGGTGGTGATGATATTTACTTGACGATCGATATCTATTCGTGAGACTATTTTAGTTATGTCGTGTCGTACGTTGTTGAGAGTCATATGCGAATTTATTTGTTTTGCACAATAATTCTTTCTCGCATATATATACACAGATGAGTGTTTACACCTGTTTCAGAATGATTTTATGTTAGAGTGTAATAACAACGTGAGATTTGTAGTCGAAGCATCACTAGATAGTTATCTGATTTATATTCCAAGTTCATAGTTGCATTGTATCCACTTGACTACCATTTCACACACATGCGAGTCTTCGATATATGCTATTGATTCTGGTGATATATGTTTTCAGATTATTTTTCATAATGTAGGAGGGCATCTGATTGTTTTACTCTTGATAGTTTTAGAATTTCATTTGAGGGTGATTTTATCTAAAAAGGATGTGACATTGACATATTTAAATTTTGAAGAAAATTTTTACAAGTTAATAAAGATGGTTGTGGGTGACTTGTTGACGAGAACCCTCACGAGACTTCACTCGTCCGACTAGGGACACCTAGAGGTTTAAAAGGCTTGTTGCACAGGCTAAGTGCAATCGTTATCCATACGAAAATGGAGTAGGAATTTTATTAATTGTAGTTTTATTTTCTTTTTGCTCGAGGACTAGCAAAATGTAGGTTTGGGGGTGTGATCGGGAGAGAACAAATCCCAATTATACGCCTTAACTCACATTTGTTAGTCATTTCTATCTTATTTTTATGTAATTTTACTTTATTTTCTATTTTCTATCAGGTTTTAGAAGAAAACAGGTATATAAGGTTAAACAAGGTGAAAAAGCAGGAAGAAAGAAGCTGAAAAAGACACTTCGCGCGCGCGACCCGCGGGCGCGAAAAGCCAAGAATCGCGCGCGCGATCCGCTCGCGCGATAATCCAGAAATCGCTCGCGCGATCCGCGCGCGCGAGACCCCCAATAACTCGCTCGCGCGACCCGCGCGCGCGAGGTACCCAATGTCGCGCTCGCGCGACCCGCGCGCGCGATATGTGAAAAAACCAAAGGTGCGTATTTCAGTGTTCTAAGGAGTCCTGTGCAGACGAAATCACTGGAAGACGTCCAGATTGGAAATAACTGCTGTTTCAGTGCAATACGAATTGAAAGAGGCTTCTAAAGACCCTTGTAAACTATATATATCTAGTTTTGATGATTTTCAAGGGTTACACACCTTGAGAGCAATTCACCAATACATTCATTCAGCACTTTTTGAAGGCAAGAGGAAGGTTTCTAATGGCTTACATCAACTACATCTTCATGCTTTCACCTATCATGAGCAACTAAACTCCTCATCTAGGGTTTCAATGAAACCCTAGCTATGTAAAGGGGGATTCTATGCTTTTCTATTTTAAGTTTTTATGTTTATGGATAGTGATTGTATGTTGGTGGATTTTATATAATCAGTTTTTAATGTTAATAATCAAGAGTACTTTGGATCTATTCTTACTTAGATTTTTCCTTATACTTATTGAACTCAATAGTCCTTGATATCTGTGATTGATAGGAGTATTTACATACAATGGTGCTTATGTGATTGTGATGTTTACTTCTTTTATAATCCATGCTTAGGAAAGATGAGTTATGCTACACCCTAGTTATAGGTAGATGATTCATGTGAACCGTAGATGGATTATGTTTAGATTAAACTAACGATATCTTCTTGACGATACTATTGGGCTTGTAGCTACAATAGATCATAACTATCCAAACATAGAACTTAGAATAAGAAGTATAGACCCTCAATGCATAGTTAGTGGTGGATTTGTAATCCTAGGTCCCATCTCCATATATTTACATCAATTTCCAAGTTTGCATATAAGTTTACTTAGATTTCATTCTAGATCTTATTTCTATAAATTCATAGTTTAATTCATAGTTTAAAGTAATAGTGATAATCAAAACCTAAATCAATTCAACTTCCGATTTTCTTATAACTAGATAGATTAGATTTTAGTAATTAAAGGATTAAAAGTTAACAATCTCTGTGGGTTCGACCTGTACTTTCCACACTACAATCTTTTGAAAGTAAAGCAAAAAATAAGCATACTTTTATATCTTGATTTTGACAAGATCAGTTTCCTATTTTCTGACAGGTTTTGGAAGAAATCAAGTAAACCAGGCTAAACAGGGTGAAAAAGCAGAGCAAAAGAAGCTGAAAAATCAACATCGCGCGCGCGACCCACTCGCGCGAAAATCCCAGATTCGCTCGCGCGATCGGCTCGCGCGAGGTCCCAATATCGCGCTCGCGCGGCCCGCTCGCGCGACATGTGTAAAAATGGAACTTGTGTATTTCACTCTAGTGATGATTCCTACGCGAACGAAACTGCCTAATTACGTCTGGAAAGCTAAATACAGCAGTTTTTAGTGCGTTTCGGGTTAGGAAAGCTTCCAAAAACTTGTTGTAAATCTATATATACCCTATTTTACTTCAATTTAGGGGTTGGACAATTATTATACACACAATATACAACCATACTTTCAGCCATTGAAGGGAGGGAAGCAAGGAGAAGAAGAAGAAGATCAAGGATTCCCATGGCCTCCTCCATCAACTACTTGCCATCTATCACTTCTATGGACAACTAAACTCTAGATCTAGGGTTTCAATGAAACCCTAGCCAAGTAATAGGGTTTTATTTATGTTTTTATTTTAGTTTTATTATGTATGGATGACAGTTACATGTTTCGAGGATTTTCATAAATAAATCAAACTTCTATTGATTAAATCATTACTTTCAAAGTTTATTCTTGTCTTAGATATATTTTGACTGTGATGTGCTCAATGATCTATATTTGCTGTGCTTGTATGGATTGTTTACATGTAATGGTGCTTAAATTGAATTGCGCTATCAAGTATCCGAATAGTCCATGCCTATATTAGACGGATTATACCACAACCCTAGTTTAGTGTGGGATAATTCGTGCTAACCGAAGATGGATTATGTTGGTACTTGAACCATAGTTATTTTCTTGACGGAGAAATTGGGCTTCTAGCCACAATTCCCCATTATCATCCAACTTAATAATCTAATTAAATGCATAAATATTCCTATTATGAAGCTAGTGGTGGATTTGTAATCCTAGGTTCCTTTAAACATATTTATAAAAACTCTTCTAAATCGCTTTCATAATTTAGATTTATTTCATTGTTCTGAGTTTAACTAAAATCAAATCAAAATCTATTTTTCTTAATTAGTTAGATTTAGGTTTTAAAATTAAAGCACTGTAGTATTTCAATCTCTGTGGGTTCGACCTTTACTTTCACTACTACAAATCCTTAGAAAAGTAAAGTACACTTTTCATATATTGATTTTGACAACATCAAATTTTTGGTGCCGTTGCCGGGGATTGCAAATTACTACCTTTAGTTTTAGAATCTTAGTTTAGTTAATTCGTAAATATTATACTAGGTTTTCTTTTTTTTATTTTTTGTTTTATTTTGAGGCACTAACTTTTCTTTTTTATTTTGTAGTTTCTCGAGTCATCAAATTCTAACGTTTCCGAGTGGATTAGCTAATCACATCAAAGGAGCTTACGCAAATTTAAATAAAATAAAAATAAAAATTTTAATAAAGTGCTTCTTGTGAAATTCGCTTTAAACCACTGTAAGTCAGGGCGCTGTGACGCACTATTTGCATTAGTTTAGGAGTGATTGTCCACGTGCATTAGCTAGGAAACCCGGGGCGCTGGGCTTGACGCGGTCATTGCATTACAGGATAATATTCATGCATCATAGTAGTACTGTGTGCTTGCTTGTTGTCTTACTTGCGTGATTATTTTTTGTTTTTATTTGAGTCCATTTTTATTTTAGTATAGTTTTCTTTTTAAGTTTATGTTTGGTATGCGTTCAAATAAACCTGAATTACATTCTATCGATCTTGAACATGAACGTACTTTAAGAGTTAGTAAGTCCGCAACCCAAGCTTGTAGAGCTAGGTTGCAAGACGACGAATCAACGCCGATTCCGTCATCGTTGTTTGAGGCCGAAATTCAATGTACCCTTAAACGATTAAGGAGAACTCGAATTTTTAAAATTGAACCGATTAAAATGGCTGACGTAAACAACGGTAATAATATGAATAATCTTAATATACCGCCACCTCCTCCACTTAAAGATTATTTTATTCCGACGACTTACACGCCACAAACATGTATTGATTTACCGGAGGCAACGGCATCTCACTTTGAGATAAAGTCGTCTACCATCTCGCTACTTCCATCTTTCCATGGCCGTCTAAATGAAGATCCATATCAACACTTAGGAGATTTTCAGGATATATGCTCTACTTTAAAAATTCAAAACTTAACTGATGATGAATTGAAATTGCGGCTCTTTCCATTCTCTTTAAAAGATAAAGCTAAATACTGGCTCCAATCTATGGAGCCAAACACAATTAGAACGTGGGAAGCCTTACACACCGCATTTTTACAAAAGTTTTTCCCTATTATGCGTACAAACCAGATAAGAAAATCCATAACAAACTTTATGATGCAAGATGGGGAAACACTTTATGACACATGGGAAAAATTTAAAGAACTATTACGCTCTTGCCCATATCATCAGGTTCCTAAGTGGCAGTTGGTACAGGTTTTCTATGAGGGACTTATTGCCTCAGTCCGTAACACCGTCGATACTGTTTATGCGAGTACATTCCTACACAAAAGCACCGACGAGGCTTGGAAAATCTTTGAAACATTAAGCGAGAATTCGATGCATCAAGTTGTGTCAGTACGTTCTGAGGGATATCATTCACAACCTAAGAGAGAGGTAAAGTTCGAGTCAAGTCAGTCAATTGAAATAAAAGAATTATCTAAAAAACTTGACCGACTTTTAACAATGAACCAAATGACAGACTCACCAGCTCATGAAATTTGTGCATTATGTTCTGATCCGTCACATTCTATCCTAGCATGTCCATCGGCGAGTCAATTTTCGGAATTCGTGGAGCAACACATTAATTCTATTCAACAATACTCACGAAATAATTATAATTCGGCTACTAATAATCCGGACGCGCCATGGAGAAACCATCCTAACTTCTCGTGGAAAAATAATAATAATAATCCTAATGAGGCGACTAATTTTCCTAATACATATCGACCTCAGTTTCAACCTAATCAATACCAACAACCGCTTCCTAATCCGAACCCTCCAAGGGGTAACATTTTTGAGGAAAAGGTGTTGGCATCCCTTAGTAAAATCGAAAAACAAGTACAGGCACAAGCACAAATAGTGCACTCACACACACAATCCATTGCAAAGCTTGAATCCCAAATGGGGCAACTAGCTACTGTAGTGAATCGTAGAAGCGAGGGAACGTTGCCTAGTCAAACAATTCAAAACCCTAAGGGACAATATGAGGTTAAGGGGTTGAATGAGCAAGTAAACGCCGTCTCAACTAGGTTGACTACACGAGAGGAAGAGGTAATAGAAATTCCGAATGAGAATGTGATAGATATGAGTATCTACTCTAATACGAAGAAGGGTGAGGACGCGAGCCAAAATAAGAAAGAAAAAGAACCGGTCCCAACGAATATTATTCCAAAACTACCTTTTCCACCAAACGTTGAGGGACCGTCACATTTGTCTAAGAAAGGGTCAAAAGTTGAGGATATACTCAAGGAATTTAAACAAGTAAAAATTAATATTCCATTCCTCGACGCTATTAAACAAATTCCCGCTTACGCTAAATGTCTAAAAGTCCTTTGCACTCAAAAACGTAAATTGCGTAGTCATACTCTGAAAAAGGTCTTTCTTACGGAAAAAGTAAGTTCTATTTTCCAACACGCTACTCCGAAGTATAAAGATCCAGGTACGCCTACGATTTCATGTGTCATAGGTGACACTGTCATTCATCGGGCTCTCCTTGACTTAGGAGCAAGTGTTAATCTTTTACCTTACTCCGTTTACAAATAATTAGGTCTAGGTGAACTGAAACCTATGGCCATTACTATACAATTAGCGGATCGTTCTATTAAAATTCCTAGAGGAATCGTCAAAGACGTCTTAGTAAAAGTTGACAAATCTTACTATCCCGTCGATTTCATGGTTCTTGATACTGAACCCGTACTAGATGCTAGGAAACACACTCCTATCATCTTAGGCCGTCCGTTCTTAACCACGGCTAACGCACTTGTCAACTGTCGAACGAGAGTAATGAAAGTGTCATTTGGGAACATGAACTTAAAATTGAACGTCTTTAGCGCTATTGATCAACCTCCCAAGGACGACGATGCTTACCTATGTGAGACAGAGAGTAGGGTGAGACGAACAATTGAACCTAATAACGTAATAAATATGAGTGAGGAGAATAATATAGTGGAAAATGAGCGGATGAATTTAAATAATACGGACCCTAATGACGAATTTACTCGAAAGGTTAGAAATCGAATTGAACATGATAAGGGAGATTCGTCGAATAAATTAATGCATAACGACCTTGTTTCTGCTTTCCACCGACATCTCCCTAATGCCCTAAAGGATACAAACTCCGATTTACGGCCTCCTTGAGTCTTGAGCTAGAATGGTCTAGCTAAAGACGTAAAAGTTAGTGCTTCTTGGGAGGCAACCCAAGCTTTGTTCCGTCTGTTTCTCTTGTTTTTGGTCATTTTTGGGACTTATTGAGTCAGTTGTGGTCTTTCTGAACAGGTTTGTGAGTTAGAGTAATTTTATTTTTGCTTAATATACATAAAATAAGTGAGCCACGAGAAATACCCTTCTCGCGCGCGCGACCTGCTCGCGCGAGACGTCGCTTGCGCGGCCCGATCGCGCGAGCTTGTGCCTTAGAAACTTTTCTGAAAAAAAAATATAAAAGAGGCCTCAGGTTTACCTCGCGGAGGGATTCGATCGCGCGAGGGTCGCTCGCGCGGTCCTCTCGCGCGAGGTGGGGGATTTTCCACTTTTTCTTGTTGTTCTTTTCCCTCCTCTCTCCATACCTGGTCAGTGTTTTTTTATATACTTTCTGTTTGTTCTTTTAGCCCTGTTTAGGTTCGTCTGTCTTTGTTTTTATAAGTTCTGTTTGTTTTTATTTTTATTTTTATCGAGTCTCTTGATTATAGTTTAGATTCTATTATTCTATTGATTAAAAAAAAAAAAAAACTTATATATTAGTTGTTATTGTTATTATTCTGTTCTTTTATTTTCTATTGTTAAGTATTAACAGGTAACATTGAACTTTATTGCTATATTCCTTTATGTTCGCCTGTCCTATGCGTGTCGAGATCGAGGTACTATCGTTCCTTCCTTACGTACTTTCCTTTCTTTCGTTTTATTGTTTCATTGTGGACAATGAAAGGTTTAGGTTTGGGGGTATGCACACACAGGCACATTATTATGCACTACTTTAAAAAAAAAATTTCGATTCTTGTGCTTAAATAAACGATGATTACCGACGTTTTTGCAATCTTAATTTGATACTTCTTGTTATGTAACTATGATTGTTATAGAATGGTAAACAAGAGAAGATGTGATTAAACAAGTTGCTAAAGTCATGATATGATGTTTTAGGTCATGTATTGTTTGAATCGTAGTTTTATATCATAGATTTGCACACAAACTTATGCACTGCACGTAGTCGCTTGAATACATGTTTGATGTGAACTATAATATGATTCGGATTTCTAGATAACACATGGTGGAGACTAAACCCGGTGAGCTTTTGAGCCTATCTTTTCTTTTTAGAGGGTTATAAATACATCTTATGTTTGTCGAGTTTCATTTGAAATAGCGCATTAACTTGTTGTTTAGTCTCATTATTCTTGTTTTGGTTGATAGTCAAGTTAAAATATTTGTTACCATGCTAAATAATCTTCCATTGTAAATGTTGAAGAACTATATTACTATAGGAGATGATTTTAGGCCTTCTTTGTTTGTTACTGACCGATAAATGATAAATTTCCTTAGTTCGCCCCTTGAGCCATTAAAATGCCATTTTTCTTTAATTACCATTATCCTGTTTTTGCTCTAATTTGGCCAACTTGGAGTTCACCCCTGAAAGATTGATCAACTTTTAGTGGTGTTAAGGCGATGTGTGATTGAGAAGAAGAAGACAAGATGATATTGGGGTAGTTGCTTAGAAATCAATGAATAGTCATCCGATAAGCAAGAAAAAAAAAAGAAAAAAAAACAAAAGGAAGAGAGAAAAAATATATAAAATACCACCGGGGCTAAATGGGATCACGAACGGGCTAAAATGGGCTGAAACGGAGCAAAGTGGGGCCCGCGGGGATTAGTGCTGCGGCAGCACTGGACCACTGCCGCGGCGGCAGTTGGCCAGTGCCGCGGTGGCACTGGGTGTCTGGACTCCATGTGTGTATATCTCGGGTTTTTGAGCACTTCAAGCTCATTTTTGCCCATTTCGGGGTGCTTTTGGAGCCAAAATTCGTCAAAACGCAGCTTGTGCGCGCTCAGGTGAGTAATCTTTGTCCATGATTGGAATTTTGATTGGTGTTTTGGTTTGTTCCATTTTTCAAGAAGAAAGTTTGGTTTTAGTCTTCCATTTTCTTGCAGATCCATGGCTTCGAGCTCGAGGAGACCGTCTAAGAAGGCCAAGGAACGAATGAAAGCTGAGAGCCAAACCCCGGACTTGATTTTATGGGACCCCCAACGTCATCTTTCAGTCGCAGCTCTAGCGAGCCTGGTATGTAAAACTTCTGATAGTTTAGGACTATCTTGTGCATTGTGCTAGTGATATGAACTGTAGTGTGCACCTAGATTTTGTTGGAAGCTTGTTTTGCGCTCGTACGTTGATTTTGTGAAGTTGGACTTTGGGTCATGAATAGTGATTTTGTGCTCATTTTTTTGTCATTTTTGATATGTGTAGGTGCCAGAGGTGACATTGAAGGGCCATGGTAGCCTTGCTCACGCTTTTATGTAGTACACCCAACTCTCGCCTACCGTCAAGAGAATGGTAGACGATGCCGGGTTTGGCGACTTTGTCCGCCTAGTTTCAAAGAGTAGCAACGATTTGGCGCATTTTTACGCTCTTGTTGAGAGATGGTGGGACACCACCAATACTTTCCACCTGCCATTTGGTGAGATGACAATAATGCCTTTTGATTTTTCCATGATCAGCGGTTTGAGGGTTTGCGGGAAGCGCCTGATTCTGGACTACTTCTATGAGATTGATCCCGTGGCTGTCGAGATGTTGATTTGGGTTATTCCTCCTAATCTGGAGAGGCATTGGTTCCCTTGTGGCTGGCTTTACGGGGCTTACGGTAGACAGAATCACAACCTGAATAATTCTCAGCTTTTGAGGGTATTTCTTCTGTATGTCCTTGGCTACTCGATCTTTGCGACACGGAATGACCGGGTGAGCTTGAGGCTTCTTTCTTGTCTGGCGACCATTGGTAAGATCCCCTCTAATGACTGGGGCGGTGCTGCCCTGGCCCACCTTTACAAGTATATGGGTAAAGTTTCCCGGGGCGATGTCAAATCAACAGGGGGATTTTGGCAAGCTTGGGAGGTATGTACTGCATCTTCTTTTATCTTCCGGCTTTTTGATTTCCGTACTTCTTGGATTTTCTAATTTTCCCTTTGTCTGTGTAGCTTTGAAGTTTTGAGTACTTGAAGATGTTGGCTCCTTCCCCCTCTGATGAATCAGGTGAAGATGAGGACGGCATGGCTCTTGTGCCTTTGTTCCCCCAGGGCTTGAGATGGCGGAGGGATGTTGTCGGGGTAAAGAGCGGGGCTCATCGGATTGTTCTCCTCAGAAACTTCTCATCTGGGCTGACAACTGCTAGAGTTGATTGGACGCCTTGGGAGCGCGTTGCCTATGCCGCCCCAGAGGAGATACAGGCAGTCAGGCCCCTTTTCATCTTATCGACTTCTGATGGAAAGTACTGAAAGCAGGCAATGGTTCCTCGGTGAGCGAGTGTCTCGGTAGGTGGTTGGCGGTCCGAGGTATCGCGTTCCTCATGATCCTCTTGTGATGAATGCTGATGACCTTTCTGGTGATGCTTTGCTGGCGGCCTTAGCTGGTACCGATGTTTGGGATCACTTTCTCTCTGAGATCGGCTATGAGGCTTACTGTGGCCGCTTCCTGATGCCCAACTTCCTACTCTTGGAGGTGAGTATCTTTTACGTTTTTGTCTCTAACCATTGCCTATGTTTTTGACTCATCTTTCCCTAACTTATTTTGTGCCTACAGCTTTGCGAGATGTACAGGAGATAGGTTCGACAGTTTCTGATCCTATCCCTCCTTGGGATTGGACCATTAATGTTTTGGGTACAGATGGCTCTCCCCAAGTTATGGAAGTGCCATGGGTCATATGTGGGTATCCTACCCAGCCAACAGGCATCCTCAATGTCCCTTGGAGTTATGCTGAGGAGGGCCACGCCTTGGAGGCTGGCTTATGGTCTTTGGTTCTCACGTGAGACCATCGGGTATGTCTCTAATTTTGTGCTCCTTAAGGTAATGAGGTTCTAACCCTGATTTTGCCCTTAACAGATGGATGGTATGCGGTAGTTCGCCACTAGTCAGATGGCATCCTTGGTAAGTTTCTGACTCGACTTCATTTTTGTACTTTTTGTTATTTCTCTATTGATTGCTTTTATTTTTATTTGTGTGTGCAGTATTGTGGGGGCGGTGCCGGCTCGTCGAGGACTAGACTGAGGTGCAGAGGTGGCAGGAGGAGACCATCGCCAACGTATACTCCGGGGGGCCCGACAGAGGACGAAGAAGAGGAAGAATGAGGTCTCCTAAGCGGGGATTTTTGTTTTATCTCCATTTCATGTTTTTAATTGGGTTGTACTAGTGAATAATGTGACTATTTGGACAATGTGTAAGACAATGTGTAGGATAATGTGTAGGATGATGTGTAGGATGATTTATCACCCTTGACAGCGTATTATGATGTTTTGCCTTTTGAGCCGGATAGTTTCCGGTTTGAAGGTGCAGTTGTGTGCTTGCTTTGGTTGGTGGTTGTGCATTGTGATTCTGTGATTGTTGATGTTACTGCGATGAGCAGCCTTGTGATAGTGGGTGCATTTTCCTTACAGGTGGGATAGTCCGTGAAACGGGAAGGTGCTACCGAAATCTTGAATTTTGTTAGAGTCGCGATAGAAAATATGGCATTGTATGATCCCGCTAAACTCACAGCTTGGCTGAACATAACAGATGGTGTGGAGCGGATTAACCTCTTCAGCTACGGTCTGACCGAGCTATTCTCTCTTCGTCAGATGGCTCTGAACTCTGAGTTCATGCATGCCGCTATTGTCCAATGGGACCCGGTGAACCACATCTTCAATTTCAACGGCCTGGAGATATGTCCCCTGTTTGAGGAGTTCTGTGCTATCCTTGGCTTCGATTATGACTCTGACCTGATTCTCCCTTCTGCTGATACCCCCAGTCCCATGCGAGGCTTGGCTGAATACCTGAATTGTTCCACTACTATTTCCCACCAGCTAATCCATGGCGAGGTTCTTGACATTGCTTCCATCATCGCCCGGTATGCTAGTCTTGGGAATCCTAGCATATATGATGCTACCCGTGGGGCCGCTCTGATATTGTGCATGACTTTGTACTTTCTGTCCTTGAGTGCTTCTATCGAATAGGTGCACGTGTGCCTTGGGCTGAAATTTAGCAGGAATCCCATGGCCATGGTTCTGGCTGAAACCCTGAACGGTTTGGATCGTGCTTTCAATCAAGGAACACTTCTTCTTTCTGGGGCGCCTTTGGTGTTACAGGCTTGGCTCTACGAACGTCTTCAATTATGGACAGGTAATGTGCCGCCAGTTTATCTCTGCAGGGCTATGCTTCATCCTTATTACACTGCTGCCTATTGGGTTGGCATGATGGGTGCTTTATCTAAGACCGACATTTGCTGGATCGTGAGTCGTTGGGGCATTCATGCTTTACCACTAGTCTCAGGGATTACCAAAGAGTGTGGCTGATGGGCCTGAGAGAGACTTCTTTCTATCATCCTCGCCGATTGGCCAGACAGTACGAGCGAGTTCAAGAGGTCCCCCGGGGGTTTACTGAGAGGGTCTTTGCTTCCAGAGTCAGAGCCACTACTATTGCTGCTTTCATCAGGGGCTGGAATAATCGAGCAAGAGCCTATTTCTAGAGACCTTTGAAGAAATAAAAGACACAAAATAAAACTAGACTTGACTGATTCTGCTTCTTTCCTCCAAGTGTCTTTGATATTTAGGATTGCTTTCTGAAAGAACTTTTTGTGTCTTCATTTATCCCTGCTTATGTAATATTCGAAGTTTGTTTATCAGCGAACCTTGGTTACTTGGAGAACCTTATTTTATGCATTTGGCTTTCCGAAAATATTCATAGTATGATTTTGATCAAATGTTTGCTTTATGTACTTGTTTGGGCATGCTAGGACGATTAGAGGCAAACAAGGCGGGTGGCCGAAGTTTGCCCCTAGTTTGGGATATGTATGGTTGTGATTTAAACGAGGTAGATAACTGACGTTTGCCCCTAGTTTAGAAGAGGTTCAGGCAAATGAGGCGGGTGGCCGAAGTGTGCCCCTAGTTTGAAGGGTGATTTCTGGGTTATGGTAAGGACCACGACTTTATTTTTCTCACACGCTCATAATTTTGCCTAGGCACCAGTTAGTGACCTAGTGAGCTCTTTTATCTCTTTTGTTATTGCTCACCTTGGATTTAACTCTAACTTTTGCCTAGGCGCCTTTTGGATTTTTGACCTAGCGAGCCATCCTTCTTTTTTTTTTTAAAGTCTACCTACGTACCCCTGAACGGGGATTAGGTCAAACGTAGTTCGGGCCAAAGTCCTGAAAGAAAAAGGGGTTGATTATGATGGTGTCAACCTAACCGATGCGCTTGCCCACGTATCCCCGAGTGTGAATCAAGTCGATCGTAGTTCAGGGCGAGGCTTGAAAGAAAATTGATTTTGGGGAATGGTCAAGCATAGTACTTTTGAGGCGATCCATGTTGATTGGTTCTTTGAATCCAATGCCATCGAGGTCCATAAGGTAGGTTGCTACTCCAGAAAGGATAGTTTTGACGATATAAGGGCCGACCCATTTGGGTTTGAACTTTCTGCGTAGATCAAAGATCGGGGCTCGCAATTCTTTAAGGACAAGGTCACCCTTGACAATTTTCCTCGGACGAACCCGTTTGTTGAAAGCACGGGCTATCCTCTTTTAATAGATTCAGACATGGTCGACTGCCGCTAGGCGCTTTTCATCTCTAAGAGCCAATTCTTCATTCCTTTCCCTCAACCAATCTGATTTCAAAATTTCACATTCTGCCGTTACGCGCAGAGACGGTAGTTCTATCTCGACTGGAAGTACTGCTTCCATTCCATATACTAGTGAGTAAGGAGTTGCTCCTGTGGAAGTCCTTATCGATGTTCTGTATCCCCAAAGTGCGAACGGTAGCTTTTCATGCCAGTCTTTGTAGGTATTGGCCGATTTCTGCAATATGGCCTTGACATTCTTGTTTACAACTCCGACTGCCCCATTAGTTTGTGGCCTATATGGCGACGACTTGTGATAAGTGATTTTGTATTCCTCAAACAGATTCCTGACTTCAGATTTGAAATGACTACCATTATCTGAAATGATCTCATAGGGGACCCCAGAGCGACAGATGAGGTTTTTCTTGATGAACTTGGCCACTTCCTTGGCCCCCAACTTGCTGTATGATGTGGCTTCTACCCATTTTGTGAAGTAGTCAATGGCCACCAAAATGTATCGATTTCCATTCGAGACTTTTGGAACAATTTCACCGATGATATCGATTCCCCAAGTCGAGAATGGCCACGGGGAGGTCATGCTGTATAGAAGAGATGGTGGTAATGCATTATGTTTGCATGGATTTGGCACTTGTGACACCTTCTTACGTATTCACAACAATCTTTCTCCAATGTTGTCCAGTAGTACCCTTGTCTTACAATCTTCTTAGCCAGCATGTGACCGTTCATGTGTGGATCGCATACCCCCTCGTGTATTTCTTCTATCATTCTTCTGGAGCTTTTTCCAAACAAGCAAGTCAGGTTGTGACCATTGTACCCTTTCTTCAACAATTTTCTACTGCAAATGATGAATTGCGCTGCGAATCTTTGAATTGCCCTTTTGTCTTTCTCGATAGACTCTTGGGGGTACGTCCCCTTTTCTATGAAGTCCCAGACATCCTGATACCACGATGTTTCGTTTTCTTTTTCTTCGATTACAACGATTGTGCTGAATGAAGGCTCATATCTTTGCTCAATTACCAAAGGCATCATCTTGACTCCCACGGGAATTTTGATCATTGAGGCTAAGGTAGCCAACGAATCTGCTAGCTGGTTCTCTTCCCTTGGCAAGTAGAAGAATGTGATGTTCTTGAACTATCTCTTGAGTCCATCAAGATGATCGTGATAGGGCTTCAACCTTTCTTCTTTTACTTTCCATTCTCCTCTAGCTTGTGATATGTTGAGGTTCGAATCTCCGAAGACATCCAACTTCTGAACTTTCAGTTCTACAGCTGCTTCCATCCCTAGAATACATGCCTCATATTCAGCAGTGTTGTTGGTGGAGTTATAATTGAGCTTGACTGCCAGTGGGGTGTGGTCCCCATTTGGTGACACTAGAATCATTCATACTCCGTAGCCTTTCATGTTGGCTACTCTATCAAAGTACAACTTCCACTGTTCTTCCTTGATTTCCATGATATTCTTGTCCGGGAACGGAAAATCTCCATTTACTTTAGAATCAATTGCGTGTTCAGCAAGATGTTCAGCTATAGTTCTCTCTTTTACCGATTTGCTTGTCAAATACTTAATATCAAATTCGGACAGTAGAAGTAACAAATAGGATATACGACCGGTCAGGGCGGGTTTTTTGAGGAGGTATTTTAGAGGATCCATGCGGGATATGAGCACTACTGGGTAGGCCAGCATGCAGTGCCTCAGTCGGCGAGTACACCAAACCAAGGCCCAACATGCTTTTTCAAGGGTAGAGTAGTTGAGCTCACACCCAATCATCCTCTTGCAAAGGTAATATATGGCTTTTTCGGAGTGGCTTTCTTCTCCTTCTTGGGCTAGCATGCAACCCATGGCATTTTCGGAGACAGATAGGTAAAGGAATAAGGGCTTTTAAGGAGCGAGTGGTGAAAGGATGGGCAAATATTGAAGGTAGGCTTTTATTTTGTCGAAAGCAGCTTGGCATTGGTCATCCCATTGGAACTTCTCTCCTTTTCGCAGCAATCGGAACAAAGGATCACATGTAGTTGTGAGTTTGGAGATGAAGCGGCTGATAAATTGGATTCTTCCAAGAAACCCTCTAACTTCCTTTTCATTATGTGGTGGTGCCATTTCTAGGATTGCCTTGATCTTAGAGGGATCTACCTCTATCCCTCTTTGTGTGATGAGAAAACCCAAGAGCTTACCGGAGGTCACACCGAAAGTGCATTTCTTTGGATTCAACCGCATCTTGTATTTGCACAACCTTTCAAAAAACTTTTCCAGTGCCACCAGGTGTCCTTGTTTGTCCTTCGACTTCACGATCATGTCATCTACGTAAACTTCTACTTCCTTGTGAATCATGTCATGTAACAGAGTGGTGGCAGCTCTTTGGTAGGTCGCTCTAGTGTTCTTGAGTCCGAAAGGCATTACCCTATAACAGTAGGTTCCCCAAGGTTTGGTGAATGTCGTCTTTTCCCGATCTTCTGGTGCCATCAGAATCTGATTGTACCCCGAAAAACCATCCATGAATGACAGTAGCTCATGTCTTGCGGTGTTATCCACCAAGACATCGATGTGGGGAAGCGGGAAGTCATCCTTAGGACTGACTTTGTTTAGATCACGGAAGTCGACGCACACACGAACTTTTCCATCCTTTTTGGGGACTGGCACGATATTGGCAACCCATTCTGGATACTTGGTAACAATGATGAACCCTGCCTTGAATTGCTTTTCTACTTCTTCTTTGACCTTGAGTGCCCATTCTGGTCTCATGCGCCTAAGTTTCTGCTTGACGGGTTTAGAACTGGGAAGGAGGGGAATGCGATGTTGGACGATGTCAGGATCGACCCCAGGCATGTCCACGTAAGACCAAGCTTAAACATCTTTGAATTCTTTTAGCAAGAGAGTCAATTTTTCTTTTTCTTTTTCATTAAGGGTTGAGCCAATTTGCACAATTTGTGGATTATCTATTTCACCTAGGTTAATTGATGAAGTATCTTTGATTATTTCATAAGCAGGTGGTTTTTCAATTAGTTGCTTAAGTTCAATTGGGAGATCCTCGGAGGGATTTATGCATTCACAAGTATTAGACACAAAGGAGTAAGCAGAATCGTCTTTCATTTCATTCATGACAGGTGGAGTGATTACATTAGACAGTGATGGGCTTACAGCAGCCGACTCTGGTACAGACTTGATAATTGGAAGTACAGACTCTAGGGGAACAGGGGATAGGGAGATAGATGACTCTATAACCTGGTTGCTCAGATCCTCCTCATTGGCTTGATCTGATCATCTTGGCTCTCGGCCCTCTTTTCTTCGGTAAACTCTTCCCACATTTTCTCAATGGCTTCAGTGTCCAGATACTCTAACCAGTCTTCCTTTCTCAACTTCTTCGGGATAGAACGGATCTTGATAGGGGGGCCTTTCGCAATCGGCGAAGATTTCAAGCCCTGGGTGCCTTTTTCCAGTGGCCTGATGGATCTAGGGTTCTAGGAATCCAAAATAAGGGAAATCATCCCCTTATTTGATGAATTGCCCATTCAAGGTTTTTCAATATGGTGGGAGACTCCTCACTCTTTTCTTCCATGGCCTCTGTAGCTCGATGTCTTCTTCAGTGGGCTTGTACCCCAATCCAAAAGTGCCTTGTTGCCCTTAGATCTGCGGGAACTCACGAATCCCTTGCTGGTGTCGGCCCAATCCCATTCCAGGGAAGTAGTTCATTTTGCGGACGATGTTGACAGCTGCAGAGTGGATCTCGGGGAACCTGTCTTCATCATTGATCATGTGGACTTCTTCCATGAAGAATCCCCCGATTTCTCCTTCTTCTAGCTCAGGTGTTTAGATTTCAAAGACGGGAGCTCAGTTTGGGAAAGCTTCATTACCCCAACTATTGCCGAGGATGATTTTTACCTCCTTCTCATGAATGTACTTGATCATTTGATGCACAGTAGATGATACAGCTTTGTTGACATGCAGCCAGAGCCTCCCGATCAATAGATTAAACGATGCAGGTATGTCCATAACTTGAAAGATTTCAGTGCTAACCAAAGACCCTACCCGGATTTGGAGAGAAACAGTCCCCATCACTTTTCTCTTGGTGTTGTCGTAAGCCCTCACGGATTGCACAGATGGTGTGATGTCAAGGATATTGACCCCCAAGGCGGTGGCAGTCCTTAGAGCACAAACATTTAGGGCGGAGCCTGTATCGACCAGACAGAATGGCACCTGCTGTCCCTTACATCCAACAGTGATGTACAAAGCTTTGTTATGTGTATACCCTTCTGGCGGTAGGTCTTCATCAGAGAATGTAATGATTGGGTCAGGATAAGTGCGCCCAAGAAAGCCACCATGTCTTCTGGTGCAGCGTCGATGGGGACCTCAATTCCAGCCAAAGCATTCAACACAGCTTGCCTATGCTTGTAGAATGTTACCATGATGTCCCCCATTGAGAGATGTTCTTGGGTTTTCTTCAACTGCATTATCAACTCATTGTCTTCTTCGATGATCTCATCCATTTTTCCCTTTCCCTTGTCTTTGATCGGACTTTTTTTGATTGCTTCAGTGGTAGGCTGTGCAGGTTGATAATAACAGCCTGACCTAGTCAGATGATCAATCTCAACAAGAGTAGGCCCTTCTACAGTCCCATCTTCTTTGAACCAGTCACAATCTGTTCCCATAAATGGTTTCTCCGGCTCGTTTCAGATTGAAGCATCGCTTTCATTGTTGGGATCATACCATTTGAGGTCCACTACCCCTAGATCGTGTTCTTCCAAGAAGAATAGATCTTGTTCATCAACCAGCTGTTGCTGCCACTCATCATCTTCTCCTTCAATCAGATGAATTTCCATAGATTCTGGGATGTCAATGATGGGTAAAGGTTGACCTAAGGGGGTGATATAGGTGGCAGGGTTGAAAGATACATGGTTGGATTCAATGAGGCTGATATTTTGGTGGTTTGGTAGGGGATTTTGAGTGATATGGGGCTGCTTTGGAGATGGCTCAATGATATTCTGGTCAATGAGGTCTTGAATATCATGGCAAAGGCGCATGCAATCATCGTTGTTGTGGCCAGGGGCTTGGTGGTAGGTGCATTTTTTGACGTATCGCAATTTGGCGGGAGTGGGGTATTTCGCGGTTGGAGTAGTTGGAGGTGGCCCTTTTTAAGGAGGCGATCTAAAGTTGAGGAGAGGGAGATTTCTAGCTTGGCAAAATTACGAGGAGGATTTTTTTAGAAAGGGTGATTGGGCGAGTTTGCCTGGTTGAGGGGTTGGTATGGCCTAGGGGGTATGCATGGGTTGACTGCTAAGAGCATTGACATCCGGAGGATTGCGGGAGTAGTTGGGCCTTTTTGACTGACTCGGAGGTTCTTCCTTCTTGATCTTTCTTTCCCTGATAGCGTCTTCAATTCGAGTTCCAAATTCAAACAGCTCTTCGAAAGTAGAGATGGACTAGTAAAACAATTTCTCATGGTAGAGTGGTTGCCGATTCTGGATTAGCATTCTCACTTTGTTCCTCTACCTGCTCAGGAAAGTAGCAAAGGATTCATTATTGTTCTGCCGAGTAGTTTCCAAGTCCCTAACTGTAACATCCAACTCTTGATTGTAAGAATAGTGATCGACGAAGACTCAAACGATGTCTTCCCATGCCCGGGTTTTGGAGGCTTCCAAGGTAAGAAACCATGACAGTGCAGACTTTGCGAGAGTTTGTGGGAACATCATTGCAATGTGCTCATGAGTGCAGCCTATTGATTGAAAAATGTTCATACACAGCTTTACATGGCGTTTCGGATTTTCGGTCCCATCAAAATGGTCAATGGCAGGCATCTTGAAGTTTTCCGGCAGCTTCAGCTTAACAGGCTCAAAAAGTCCTTCCAAGTCTAGCATGTAGTCATCAACCCCTTTACTCTTTCTCAATACGCTTTCCAGCTTGTCGACTTTGTCCATTTTCTCTTGGAACTTTTTCTCATATACGGGCAGTGGAGCCCCTTGAAACCAGTCTTCTTCTCCATTGTTCTCGAGATGCGATATGAATCCGAACGGTGGTGGTGGGAACTCAGGGGGGCACTGCTGCCGCTGCTGTTTTAGTTCTTCCATAAACTTTAGGACTTGGGCCAGGCTGTCAGATTGCTGGCTTATGGTGGCTCCCAATTCAGTGACCTTGTTTTCTAGCTCTTCTTGATTCATGCTGAAATGACTTGTTGGGCTGATTCTGACCAAATGATTATCTGAATTTCTGGCCCAGGACGAAGATCCCAATTGCTGGCTTTGAGAATCTATAGCGACCCTACAGATTCGAGAGGATTTGTATCAGATTCTGATAGTGGTGACTTTAGATAGATAAATGACAGTGATGTTAACAGACGTGGACATGACTTGTGTAAGACTGACCGAGATAGTGCATGCAGATCGATAGGAATGGTGCATACAAATGAGACAAGCACACGGATGTAAGCCCTAATCTATATGATGCTCCTATTTCTAACAGATAGCAATTAAACAACTAAGGTCCTAACCATATAGAGTGTGCCATCTTTACTTTCCAGTACGATCACCAAGGGGTAATAGGGGTTTCCAGGATTTTATGAAGGCTTCTAGGAGAGACTGGGCATTTCTGGTTGATTTGGACAGAGTTTCTGGGAGAAACGGGTATATCTGGCCATTTCTGGTTGGTTCAGACAAAGTTTCTAAGAGAAACTGGTTAATATGGTTATATCTGGGATATCTGGACAGAGTTTCTAGGGAAAACTGGTTAATATGGTTATATCTGGGATATCTGGACAGAGTTTCTGGGAGAAACTGGTTAATATGGTTATATCTGGGATAACTGGACAGAGTTTCTGGGAGAAACTGGTTGATGTGTGACGATGGTGATCATATTGATGTTGTCAATATCAAGATGTAAAAAGTGTACTTTACTTTTCTAAGGATTTGTAGTAGTGAAAGTAAAGGTCGAACCCACAGAGATTGATTAACTACCGCGCTTTAATTGTAAAACCTAAATTTAATTAATTATGAAAAGAGATTTTGATTTTGAATTTAATTAAACTACGAACAATAAAATAAATCTAAACTATGAAAGTAATTAAAGTTTTTTAAAGATATTTAAAGGGAATCTAGGATTGCAAATCCACCACTAGCTTCATAATAGGAATATTTATGCATTCAATTAGATTATTAAGTTGGATGATAATGGGGAATTGTAGCTACAAGCCCAATTCCTCCGTCAAGAAAATAACTATGGTTCAAGCACCAATATAATCCATCTTCGGTTAGCACGAATTATCCCACACTAAACTAGGGTTGTGACATAATTCGTCTAACCTAGGCATGGACTATTCGGATACTTGATAGCACAATTCAATTTAAGCACCATTACATGTAAACAATCCATACAAGCACAGCAAATATAGATCATTGAGCACATCACAGTCAAAATAGATCTAAGACAAGAATAAACTTTGAAAGTAATGATTTAATCAATAAAAGTACGACTTATTTATAAAAATCCTCTAAACATGTAACTGTCATCCATACATAATAAAACTAACATGAAAACATAAATAAATCCCTATTACTTGGCTAGGGTTTCATTGAAACCCTAGATCTAGAGTTTAGTTGGCCATAGAATTGATGAACGACAAGAGGTTGATGGAGGAGGCCATGGGAATCCTTGGACTTCTTCTTCTTCTCCTTGCTTTCCTCTCTTCAATGGCTGAAATTTTTGTGTACATGGCTGTGTATAATGTTGTGTAATGATTTGTGACGATTTTGTATCTCTAAATTTGATTTAGAATAGGATTTATATAGAGTTTGGAAGGATTTAGGAAGCTTTCCTAAGTCAATTCGCACTAAAACAGCTGTTTTTACATTTCTGGACGTATTCAGCCAATTCGGATCGCACAGGGCTCTTTAGGGCCTCGAAATACGTGTTTTTGACTTTTTCAATAGGTCGCTCGCGCGGGTCGTGCAAGCAGGTCGCGCGCGCGGGTCGCTCCAGCGACCTGGGCAATTTCCAGATTTTTCTCAGATTTTCTGCTGCTCTGCACGACTTTCGTAGAATTATGATAACTTTTGACTCGGACCTCCTATTAACTCACGGTTTGTGGCCACGCGTCCGTAACTCGAAGATATACATTTTATATCTCTGGAGAAATTTCTCAAATATGAAGTATTCTTTGTCAAAAATGCAATTTTCTGAGGCTGCTACTGCATTCATCCTTCACCGGAATCACCGTTTGAGCCCAGAATGACTTCCAAAGCCACTAATCATTGGATTTTTGTGCACTTTCATATTAATGCTCCAAAACCTACAAAATATAGAATACTTATTAAAAATCACTCAATAACTACATGAAATGAGCTAACAAAGCGTATTTTTAGGACTATAAACGGCAACTATTTATCGCCGATCACATACTGTCTAGCAGGTTTTCATACTCCTATGTCATAGGACTGAGAAATAAGGTTTGCGGTGTATATCTTGTGAGCATGGAGCAGACATCCTTGTCATGGTGCCTAGGCAGGTCAACTCAATGTGATCACATGTGAGTGTTTGCCTTGGGAATCATAAGAAAGAGGTTCTGTTCTATGCCACATGAGCGTCTACACGGCGCAGGTAATCCCAACAGGGCATACAACAGTTATATCACATTGTCCTATCTGAAAAGATAATTGAACAGTCCTATGAAAGGTTCTACAGGAATATATATGCAAAGGCCGGGTTTAGTCAAAGAGGGTCCGTTGAAGAGAGTTCCAATATACCGTCAGAGAGACAGTACGGAGGTTTTTACTCTTTTTGATATACCTTGGAAGGTACAGTATCAACGGTGACTTGTGCCCTGGCACAGCAAGACCTGAACAATGTCAGCGCCGCGTTTCAGACACAGTCAGAGGGGGGGGGGGGGGGGGAATGCAAAAGTGCAATGCGGTGAACTAGAAACAGTAAAAAGATGATTTTAAGGATGCTTCTTATGAGCAAACCTCTATATTATTTTGTTTTGAAAATAAATATCCCCAGCAGAGTCACCAGATTGTGGACACGCGGGATTCCACCACTTGTTTGTTTTTTGTTTGAAATTGATTTAGATCAAAGAAAGAAAACGGTCTGTTGAAAACAGATACAGAGTCGCCACTTGGTCTTTAAGGAACCAAGAAACCTAATTTTGACTCACCCAAATGGATAAAGGGCACCGGCCCTTCATAATCAAAGAACTTGGCTCGGGGTTTTGGTACGAGAGAGGAAGGAGCCTTTGTCGCGACTAAAACACCATCAACTCGCCCCGTCTTTCGACGGGACTCAATTAGCATCCAAATAATCATCTTATACTATGTATGGTTCGACAATTAATACTATGATAGTATATTACATCACATAAAAAAAATTTGAAATGGAAGATCTAAAGATAAGATATCATTCATAAGATCTAAGCCAAGTATCACACAATGCAAAGTGAAAGATCACACAAAACAAACCTAGGAAAAATCGTCTAATCACATATCAAGTAACAATGTTTTCCTAATCTAAGGGGACATGATTTGTTCTTGAAACAAATAAATCAAAGAAAACATGGATGCTTAGCAAGTTAGAATAATGCATGTTAATCTTTGAGAAGAGAAGATCTCTCAATCCCTGGGACGGATGAGAAAGGATGATTAGATCGAGGGGAAGCATGAACGTGTGATCATGATCATTCCTTATAATTTTCTTAGATCTTTTCATAGATGCAATGTATGTATCTAGAATGTGCCAAGGTTGTAGTGTGTTATATGTTCATTGATTCCTAGAATGACTTAGAAGTATAAAGTGTGTATGAATGAATGAAGGAAATCATCATGGGATATGTACAAATGTAGTATGAACTACTTCCTAAGACATGAGCTAACATGATATTTTGGAAATTGAAAAGAGGGGTTAGGAATGTTTTCAATGCATGATTTTTTATGGAGATCTTTCTTATTGTGTCGAGAACATGACCCAAAAAGCCAATTTTGAATAACTATATCAGATTGAGAGAAATCATATAAACAATAGAGGCTATTCAGAAACAGAGTCCGTACTGTCGACTGAAATGTTAAAAAATCTTAGAAAATGAAAACAAATGATCTAGATGTCCATATTATACTGAAAGTTCTCTAACACATTGAAGTTCAAGAGAAAAATAAGTTTGGACTAGTCTTTTTGGAAAATGTTTTCTGTAAAATAAGTTAAAAGTCAACCTAGCTGTTGTGACAGCAGAGGCAGAATGTTTGGAAGGAATGTTTGGACAAAAATGGACCCCTTTCAAGTGCTTCCAAGTCAAGCCAAAAATCATGGATGTTCTATAATGATTTAGAAAGACTTTTCAAGTGGTCTTGCATTCATATATTGAGTATTGAACTCAAAATAATTCTTTGAAATTAAATGACTCACTGTTTTGAAGGTTTTGAGAAAACAAAGTTCATTTCTTGAAATCAAAATGAGGGGTTTAGGAGAGGGTTTTGAAATTGGGGTTTTGAAGACATATTTTCAATACTTAATGAAAATTATAACCACTTAAAATGTCAACATCAAACTCATCATCAAGAACCTCCAAGATTGTTGGAAAGTATTATTTACATTTTAAAGACAACTTCATGAATACATAGGAATGTATTGAAGTTGAAATCATCATCTATCAAACATGTTTTTGAGGTCAAGAGCTACTATCCATAAGGATTCACTCACCTCAAACTTCATATCATCATGTAGATGATGATAGAATAATAAGTAAATAAAGAAAAAGACAAGAAAAAAGGAAACGAGGTAAGAGAAGATGAACAAATATTAACAAACAAATAGATAGCATTCAATCAATGATATTCATGATGTATTGGACTTGTAGTTTTGTGTTTCACTCATATGTGGTGACACTGGACATGGAAGTAGCTTCCTTTCTCTTAAATGCTCACTAAAATGGTGGTTGGGTGTATTGAATATGAAGTAAATGGAAATAATAAAGTAAAAACAAAGTTTAGAACTCACTTTCTTGTTTGAAAATCAAAGAAGGAAGCTAATTTTCTCTCTATTCTAACCTTATCTTCACAACTTTCTCTCTAAAACTTTTCAAAGCTTACATTTGACACCCCTAAAATGAGAAGTCAAGGGGGGTTTAGATAGGCCAATTTGGAGTGATTTTGGGGTTTTAGAAGTACTCCCATTGGTCCCAAACATCTGTGAACATAGAACTACGTCGTTTTGGTTTTCAATTAATCAAAGTGAACCCCCAAAAGAAATTACAAAAAAAAACCATTCTGGTGGAGAGTGCCGCGGCGGCACTGCTCCTCATTCGTCCATATAATCCTTTTTAGGCTCCCAGAGGTTCTAGTATTCGTGAAAAGGCTCTATTTCGTCAAAAATTCACAGAAAATGCATACGAACTCCAAATTGAGGTTGTGATATACCGTTGGAAAGGTAATGGAGTCTATTTTACATGAAAAATAGTTTAGAGATAGGTCACTTTGAAAAGTTTTGCGGTATTCATGATAAAAGCCGATTTGATCGCTTTTTTTGCCTTAAAAAATTCATAGTAAATTCGTTTGAAATCCAAAAATTATGTGCGATATACCGTTGAAAAGCTATCGACCTCTAGTATCCATGAAAAATGTTTGAAAAATGATACGGCACTCCAGTTTCAAAGTCAACTTTTGGTCAAACAGGTCAAACCTGGGATTCCCAGGAAGTTCTGGAAAACTCTGGGAGCTCCCAGGAGCTGACGTTTTCGTTCGATTTTCTTTTAAAACTCATTTTTATACTTTCCACATGATCTAGAATGATCCCAGAACTTTTCGGCGAATTTGGATGATTTAGGTGAAACCTTGGTCAAACTTGGTCAAAACTTGGTCAAACTTGGTCAAACCTCGGTCAAATCGGTCAACGGAGACTTTCTGGGAACTTCCGGAACTTCCGGGGGTCTCTGGGAGCCGATGATTTCATCTGGTCTTGCATTAGAACTTCTTTGATTATTTTTCTTACGACGTAGCGTGTTTTTAGAACATTTGGTCCGAATCCGGGAGCGTTCGGGCTTCCAGGGGTATTTTGGTCATTCTGAGCATTCTGAGAGATAGAACTAACTTCCATGAGTCCTTTTTGAGTCTTTTACGATCATTGTGAACTACCAAGCTACGGGTCTCCTAAATCTGATAGCCGACAAAATGGGGTGTCTACACATCACAGGACCATAGCCTTCATTACATCCTAGTAAAGTCCACTTTGATTGACACAGGCCTTGTTGGGTTCACTAAATCACATACTTGCATCATTCCAAATAGCGGGGGTGCTGCATACTTTCAAATCACAAGATACATTGAAGTGCAACAATCACATAACTGAATTCGGTGAAAACCTGTGAGGGCACCGAAGGTAAAAATGGTTTTAGAGAGAAGGAGAGCTCGAGAGAAATCAAATACTGAAAATTTGGGTCCTTCTGAAAGACAATCACTGGGGCACTGAACCTACACAGTCAAATTCTTTGTCTTTTAGTACTCAACAGGCGACAAGATGGTCAATATCCACTAACTCATGATCATTCTTTCACAGATAGTAGATTCTTACATCATACTCTTGTAAATACGCGTACTTAGCATGACATCACTTTAAAAATGCATTCCTATCTTTTAGCATATCAGACAATGCATACTTTTATAGCAAGGGCAACTGGTTCCGACACTCCTCTCAAATAGCCCAAAAGCTCACCACTAACTGAGCCACGATATCAACCCTGGCTCAGACTCGCCAACTTCACACTGATCCATCTATTCGGATCCACATATCATATCAGTCTTCTCCTTGGTAGATTATCAAGAAATCTATCCCTCACTCAGGTCTAACAGTTCATGCTCAAATCAGGAATCAGGTATGAGACCATCAAGCGGCACCCTGTTCACTCGTCATCAGAATCCATAATAAAAATCAGGAGTGAGTCCTTCAAACGACATCCTATTCCATCACAAGAATCAGTTATAAGGCCCTAAGCAGCATCCTGTTCACTATTTGCTTCCAGAATTAGGTATGAGACCCCCTCGGCCTCCTATTTGTACTCGTCTTCATCTCAAGCATCAGACGTCATCTATCCACTATACATCATCATAATTTGAATCAGGTGTGAGTCCATCAAAAGGCTTCCTGTTCACATATCTCACCATCGGGAATCAAAATCGTCAAGTGGCATCCTGTTCACACTTTCGACATCAAGAATGAGTCTGTTAAGAAGCATCCTATTTACAATCTCAGTACCGGGTATGAGACCGTCAAGCAGCTTCCTGCTCACTCATTATTAGAATCCATAATCAAAATTAGGAGTGAGTCCATCAAATGGCATCCTATTCATACCATCTATCACTGGAATCAAGAGTGAGTTCATCAAGTGGCATCCTTTTAACACTATCCATCACTGGAACCGGGAGTAAGTCTATCAAGTGGCATCCTTTTCGCAGTATCTATCACCAAAATCAGGAGTGAGTCCATCAAAAGGGCATCCTATTCACATTATCTATCACTGGAATCAGGAGTGAGTCCGTCAAGGGGCATCCCTTCACATTCTCAATCATAGGAATCAAGAGTGAGTCTGTCAAGTGGCATCTTATTCACATTATCTATCACCGGAATCAAGAGTAAGTCTGTCAACAGGCGTCCTATTCATATTATCTATCATAGAAATTAGGAGTAAGTCCGTCAAGTGGTATCCTATTCACACTATCAATCATCAGAATCAGGATTGAGTGCGTCAAGGGGCATCCTAGTCACGTCTTCGTCTACCATTCAATATCAAGAGAGAGTCCATCAAGTGGCATCCTATTCATATCACCTACCATCAGGTATAAGTCCCTCAAACGGCATCCAACTTACTTCAGCATCAAGCATCAGGTATTTCTCTTACCCTCCCGCACTCTATAACAATCACGCGCATCACATTTTGTTGTCCTCGCCTTTCCATGGTGATCATGCATACTACATTCCGCTAATTTCATCACTCTTCACAGCAATCATGCCCCATATGGCATTTTGCTTCTCTCATCTCGAACTCTTTACAACAATAACGCCCTACTTGGCGTTTTGCTCTCTCATATCTTCAATAGTCACGCGCATCACATTTTGTTGATCTTATCTCCACAGCGAACACCTGTATCAGATTTTGCTACTCTCATCTCTCACCTTCGCGACAACCACGCGTATCATATTTTACCACTCTCTTATCTCTTAGCGATCACGCCCCACGTGGAATTTTGCTATCTCATATCCACAACAATCACGCCCCCATATGGCATTTTGTTCTCCTATCTCACAGCGAAGATGCCCCATGTAGCATTTTACTCTTTCGTATCCACTGCAATCACGCCCTGATATGGCATTTTGCTCTTCACTATCCCAACATAGCATCCTCTTCACCCTGTAACGAACTATGTCTGACCTGATTCTCCTTACCGAGATACGTAGGCAGCTCGACGAGCCCAATCATACCACTATCCCTCTTCTATTCGATTCTCGCATGAACCCCTAGCGGAGTCGTTCACCAATTCTGGTGATACTCTCAATCCCGAGCAGAGCTATCTACCTACTCTGGCGATGCTCTCAATACCCAACAGAGCCATCTGCCTACTCTGGTGATGCTCTCAATCACCAGCTGCCCGCTTTGGCATAGTACTCAGTTTCCTACTCTGGCATATCACAACACTTGCTTACTCTAGCATGACTTTATTTATTCTCATCACTTAAAAAGAAAAATGGGACAAAATGGGTCATCTTGTTTCTTTGTCATGATTTGCTCCACAAAGCATGACAAAGAGGGGCAGTTGTAGACACCCCATTTTGTCCCACCAAAGAAAAAGAGCTAACTATCACAGGGAGCCCACTGGGCACATAAACCGAGGAAGAGAAGGTTGGAAACCAACAGGAAGCATCAAAAGGTCCTATCAGGCATGACAAAAAAAGGGAATTCTGCAACTTGAATCAGGATGATCGGACGACCAGAGAAGAAACGGTGGCCAACCAAAGTTTTTAGGCCCAACCGGCCAAGGCAGAGGAAATACGGCCATTTTTTGGACTGTTAAATTTACAATCCGACCGTACCGATTTAAAGTTTAAGTCATTACGAGTTCGGATCTTCTTGAATCGCAGAGATCAGACGGTCGGTTTAGAAGATATCAAAGATTAAGTATGGGTTATATACATTTTTACCCCTGTGGTTAGACCCATTTTCACTTTAACCCCTATGGTTCAAAAGTGGACACTTAACCCCTTGTAGTTTTGGACTAAAGTAAAATTACTAAGACTTCTCTCAAAAACTAATGAAAAGTTTAAATTGGCAAAACAAAAAATATTAGCTCTTAACCCCTTCTGTGTGGTTAGTGTTGCGATTAATCCTTTATGTGGAGATAATGTTGCAATTTAATCCGACTATATGAGGGTTAATTTTAACACTTAATCAAAATATAAGTGTACTTTGAGAGAAATCTTAGTTGTTTCACTTAGTCCCAACTATAGGGGGTGAAATATATTTAACCCATTTTTGATCTGAGAAAGTCAAATGGTTGTGATCGAAAGTGGCCCACCCACATGGGATAACCACTCATGGGAGTTGGCCTATTTAAGAAGCTTCATGTGCCTCCTTTCAAAACACACGCAGAGCCTCCACTGTAGAAAAATAAAATCCTAGCTTTAAGAGGACTTGTTTGGTGAGGAAAATCTCCCCAAAACCAAGGATTTGTCTGGTAAAATATTAAGTTTTTTTCTCTCTCTTTCCCTCTTTGTCTTGGATCTTGCTTGCTTGAAGCACCACTACTGTCACCATTAAGGCTTAGTTTGGCCCCCACGTGGTGCTTTTCCTTTTTTAAAGCTCAATTTCATTTTAATTCATTTGGTAACTAGTTTATGAGCTTTGCAAAAATTGAACTTAGGGCTTTTTTGGAGGGAGCTTTTAAAAGCTCTAGAATGGAGCTTTTAAAAGCTCAAGGTTGTTTTTTGGTTTCATGATATCTTTTTGAAGAGTAGTATGTCACTTGTATAAAATTATCAAAGAACTTAGTAATAAATTTCATAAGCTCCTTTTAAAAAGCCACGGGGGGGCCAAACTAAGCCTAAATCTCAAGCACCACTGCCATCACCAAGCTTATCACCACTACCATCACCTACCTTACTGCCACCATCAGTCTCATCACCAAAAACCCATCATCTTCAGTCCATTACCCAATTCCCTACCCAAGCACAACTTTTAAAACACCCAGAAAGTCTGGAAATCAAGTCTGAACCAAACAGAGCCTTAAGCTTAGCCCAGAATTTGAAAACACAACCAAACAGAGCCTAAACTGACTCCCTGGATCTCACCTCCCCATCCCGTGAGTCCCCCTGGCAAAATCGGAGCCAATGCCGCTGGTCTCACTACCAAATTAGTCCCATAGAAGGCACACGCGCCGTTAGAAGATGCCATGTGCCGCCGTTGCACAGAAGCTGCTCCAGCAGACTTTCCGGCAACAAATGCCGGACACCACCACCAATGAACCCATCGTCTGGCCCAGACGATCTCGAAGCCGGCAGCCCTACCTCCAAAGGCCACCAGAAATCCCACACGCGCTGCACGCGCCACCACGGTCTGTTTCCCCAATCCCATGCGCAGCCAACAGTCAGCGTTGACTCATCTTTGACCCACCAATCTGACATAGCCATGTGGCAAATACTGCTGAGTTAGCAGTCCAGTCAGCTACCACGTGTCTTCTACATCAGAGCCAGCTCAAAGCTGACTAGCCAATCATAGGATGCCACGTGGCCTTAACTCCCACGTGTGTTGCCACGTTACTACCACATCACTACCACGCCACTGCCGCGTTAGTTTGACTGACCAACTAGAGACTGACATGTGGCAATGACTACCACATCATCACATTGACCAGCCACATAGAAGCTACCATGTGTCCATTTGATCAGCCCAGTCAGCATCCAGTGAAACATTGACCTTCCAGTAGCAGCCTGACATGTGTCGTGTCAGGTCGGACAGTAACTGCATGGCCCAATCAGGATGCGCCATGTGTCTCAATGCGCAGGTTTACCAAGTAAACCACAGCGCGCCAATGGCATTGACCTGACACGTGTCTGCTGATGTGGCAATGGGCCCCATTTTCTATTTTTCCCAGTTTTCTTCACTTTGGGTCCGGATTTCAACGAACGGACAGTTGATCCTAGCTAATTTGGTCGTTCAAGACGCACCTGTGACCTCAGATTTGGCCGAATCTAACTCTTAAGGGCTGTTTGGCATTTTATATGTCAATTTTAGGCTATACCGACCAGTTCTAACCCTTGCGGGTCCCGCTCAACTCAACCCGGACCCATTCCGGCCTGCCTTATGGCTTTTTTAACTCTTCCGGCCCTTTCGGAACTAACTATGACGTCCATTCATGTCGATTTCATGTCGAAGTACGACTTGGGTCTTCTTGGATTATTTCTACTACATTTCTCGGTATTCTTTCATTCTTTCTCAACAAAACAGTGACTGGGCATCAATAGCCCCTTCTGTACAGGTAACATACTCAAACTCATACTCTTAGTGGTCTGGGGCTCCTATAAATCCACTGGTCGGATATTCCGCCTTTTTCTTTTTCTTTTATTTTCTTTTAGTGGTCTGGGCTCCCTATAAATCCACTGGCCGAATATTTCACCTTTTCCTTTCTCTTTTAATTTCTTTTAGTGGTCTGGGCTCCCTATAAATCCACTGGTCGGATTTTCCACCTTCTCTTTTATTTTCTGTTAGTTGTGTGGTCTCCCTATAAATCCACTGGTCAAATATTCTGCCTCCTATTTTGATAGTCAGAAGGAGACCTTCGAACTCCACCCGATTGGACTATGTATCATGCATCAGTCAGAATGAGATCTACTGACCCACCCGGCAGAAATTTATCAAACTGCTATATCCTACGCCAGTCGGAAGGAGGCCTCAAACTCTACCCGATTGGACTATATATCCTGCGTCAGCCGAAAGGAGATCTAATGACCCACCCGGCTGAACTTTATCAAACTGCTATATCTTGCACCAATTGGAAGGAGACCTTTGAACTCCACCCGATTGGACTTTATATCTTGCGTCAGCCGAAAGGAGATCTAATGACCCACCCGGTTACATTTTATCTCTTGTTATAGATATTCGTTGATGAAAAATAGAGAACACAAAAAAATTGACACATTTTCATTACTTGGGCACCGACCCGTACTTTCGGTACTTTTTTCAATCACTGGGCACTGACTCATACTTCCGGTAAAACCTTTTCAAAACTACTGGGCACCGACCCGTACTTTCAGTAAAGCTTTTCATCCACTGGGCGCCGACCCTTACTTCTGGTTACTCTTTTACACCACTGGGCACCGACCCTTACTTCTGGCACTCTTTCTCAAACCACTGGGCAGCGACCCTTACTTCCGGCACAAAAAACAAAAAGATAAAAAAAATTACAGAACATAAAACACAAAACACTTTTTTCACCTACCCCGAACGGGCCTATTCTGTCAAGTTAATTAATAGCTTGATGATAGGATGTTCGAGCATAGCACTCATTACTCGCACGGTCGATCTATTACACATTTTCCAAAACTTGCTACTCTTAAAAAGTTAAGGTCTAGAACTATACCATGCAAGGTTAAAGTTCCTATCTACACCGACTTTACTTAAAACACTATTTTACACTTTCATAGTCTAGATCAACCAAACCACCCACACACATACAAGCACAGAACTACGTACGGCCTGATTCTCGTGTCGAGATACGTATGTAACCCCAATACTTGTGTGCGACCATAACATACTGACATGGCAAAAATTTGTGTGCGCTTGTGTGCTATACCCAAGTATAGGTAATCGTGCAAGTAGTAATCTGGTTAAGACCAGGTCGATCCCACAAGGAAGGTGTTAAACTAAAAACTTAGATTAAGCTCTAAAGATAAAGGAAAATTCAAGATTTAAAACAAGATGTAGAACACGAAGTTCCACGAAGTAACTACTAAAATTAAAGCAGCTAAATTGAATTAAAGTAGTTATTAACTAATTAACTAAAGCGATATTTTGGAAACGGTTTTCTTTATAAAAAGGGAATGTTGGGATCACACGAGTCCGCAGCGATCATGCCATCTACCATGTAGTTACATTTAAGCTCTATGGAGTGTATCTCTATACAGTATTCCGTATTTTCTAAAAATAAGAATCAATAGTCCTTTCATGGCCGGGACTATATCATCACAGTTAAATCGAAACACATGAAAGCGGTTTAAATCAATAGTTGAGTCTCGCATTCTAAATGGTGTTAGCATTCAAAATGGTTTGCAAAAGTTATTGAAGAAAATTGCCTTAAGGCTTAAAGTAATGAAACTGTTTTGACAAACTGAGCATTCGGGGACAGTTTTTGATAACAAATCTCAAAAATAGAAAGTCTTGAAATGCTACAAAGAGACTACCCAAGAATTAGAGAGTTCGATCGATCGATGCGCTTTCGATCGATTGACCATCTTCATCTCTCAATCGATCGAAACGTCTTCGATCGCTTGACTGTCCTCTGGTTCGATCGATCGATCGAAACAACTTCGATCGATCGAACACATAAATTATTGTGTTGCATGGCAGAGGCTTAAGATCACAGTTTCATCGTGATCTCCCAACTCGGGGACTACTCAAGCATGGTCTGGAGAGTCACAGATTTGTTTTTAACATAAAAATTCATTAAGGGCGTGTTTGGTTGTGGTTTAAACATGAAATCTATGAAAACTAATGATTTAACACTAAATATCATGCAAAGATATAATCTAATAGATTAAACTACTACCAACTGCAATAAGAAAGTAAGTAAAACAATAAGATGTAACCTGGATAGATGAACTTTTATTAAACTTTAAGAAAAGCCAAGCCGAATCAATGATAATCCTTGAAAACCTACAAAAACATGTAAAACTCTCTATCTCTCTCTAAAACTGATAAAAAACAAAGTGGGCGTCCTCTGGGTCGTAAACAAAACGAATATATATACTAAAACCTAAAGCTAGGGTTCAAAACTTTGTTTCTGTAGCGTGCGCGTAAGTTTTGAAAAAAGCCATGTTCGATCGATCGAACATCACTCGATCGATCGAACTTCTGGAATCTTCGAGCGCTTTAACTGTCTTCGATCGATCGAACTCTCAATCGTTTGAGGGATCTTCGATCGCTTAAAACTCGCTTTTCATGTTTGAATTGTCTTCCTTGAAATCTAGCAACCCTTTTATCCTGCTTATTTCTTTCATCACACAACAAGCAGTGATTTGCATAAATTATAGCTAAAACAATACAACTTATCATAGATTAATCAAATTATGTAAAAGCTGGCATTGTAATCCAAATTACAGATATATAAAGGATTTATAGACTAAATCAGTGTATTTTCTTCTTTTAGCACAGTTGTATTTTACAAGTACCCCCGCTTGTCACAACCCCCAACTAGCGAATTGCTAGTCCCTAGCAATAAAGCGAAAATAAAAGCAAGCTAGACTAACACTACAACGACTAAACTAAAACAAGATAAACTAAAGCAAATAATCTAAATAGAAAAGAAAACTACCTAACTCACTTTTGCAGGAATCGTAGTTGCATTTAGTGAACGCAACAAGCCGTTAAACCCCTAGGTTCCCCCTAGTGGACGAGCGTTGTCTCGTGAGGGTTTTCAGTGAATATACCCACAAAATTCTCAATTTTAAATTCAAAAAGATATAGAAAAACTTTTAAAATATTCTCTTCTATTCAACTGTTAACTTAGCTCTACACGGATATAATAACCTCAAACAAACCATGAAAGAAACCCACATATTGTACATGTGTGTGTGAAGTTAATAGCTATGTATCCAACCTTATTTAGAGTTATTTTGGACTATTGTACCTCTAGAACCAATAATTTTAACTCAATTCTCACATAGGTTTACACTCAAAAATAAATGCCTCACAGAAACTGGCTTTAATAGTGATCGCACGTGGTATGAAAGCTTTGATAAGAGTGAATTTTTGGATACGAAATGATTTCATACTCAACTTCACAAAAGACGGATATTTGGAGTGTATAGTCTCATGAACAGGATGCTACTTACTAGAGGAGCGAACTACAGTGGATAACTCAACTTACACGTTCGTGTTCAAACTAAGGCATTTAAGAATCATTAAGACTTTAGAATTTTTAGGTTTTGTGTAGACGAAATAGATGATGGATGGAAAGATTGCGCATCTTTAGCATATGATATTGATCATCACCTCTTTTTATTCTTATTTCCTTCTTTTCACATCTCCAACCAATTTCTATCCTTTCATTTCTTTTTTTTTTTAAGATGTCTCCCACAACTAATCTCCTCCAATCACATACTTTGATAGATATTTATTATTAGATGCACAATGAGGTCATTTAGAGTCAAGGTGAAGGATTAGGGGTTTGTATTTTCACCATAGAATAGGTAATATTAAGTCAATGTGGGTAAAGGGATATAGATGATGGTAGGAAATGGGTAACGATGGCTTAAATCATTTTCTTAATTCTTTAATTTTAACACTTCAATGTTTATTGAGTTTGGTTAGTAGATCCTGAATGTTCTCCTCTACTAAGCAGCCAAAATTGAACAATTAACTGAGACTAGTGCAACGAATGTAATATGTGTAATCAAGAAAGACAATTCAAATTTTTATGTGAAAATTCCCTCAGAAATAAAGATTGGATCGAAAACTCACTAAGGGTTAAATAGTTTCTACTACCCGTTCTTTTAGCACCATAGTCGTATTAACTCATTTTTAGGTTTTCAACATAGCTACCAACTAGTGTAATTGGATATTGGATACATGAAAGGTCAACAAATGCAATCATCCTAGTGGAACTAGAATATGCGTGAACTTAATCCACAAAAGGATGAGATTAATATGAATATATCATTGCTTGACAACAGCTAAAGAGAATTGAATATTCAAAGTTGTTCTACTAATTAAGTTCAAAAATTCCTTGATTTTTTTTAGAACAATACTAACCGAGATTATATGATATGTGCAATAAAGTTATCCAGATTGCTAAGTATAAACATGTGCAGGTGATTATCTATCTACATTCCACCCCCAACTGAAAATTGCTATGTCCTCAGAAGTAGATTTTCAAAATAAATAGAGAGATATCACCTGATAACGCAAAGAAAACACCGCAAGCATAGCAATCTGTAAAGACATAAACTCCATGCAGCCAAGATCAAAAGAAATAAAAGATACTGATAAAGTAATGTCCAAAAAATAATACAATCACCCAATCACCGGAATGATAAAACAATATAAGTACAGAACAGTGATAAAAATGTCCAAAAATGTCCAAAAGCTCTAACAGTCCCATCATAACCAAACAACCCAAAAGAAACTATGAGAGAAGAGAGAGAAACAGTAAAAAGCAAAAATACAACAACAACACTCACTCGAAATAGATATCATCTAATCATCCCCAATATCAGAAAGAATCACGATCGATGCAGCAGGAGCATCCTCATCTCCACCCTCAGCAACAGTAGTAGCCATCGCCAGGTCACTCATAGTTGGGGCAGCTGATGTAGATAATAATGGGTCAGCCACGACTGGAGGTGGTGGAGATGATGATGATGGGGCATAGGGATCAGTAGGTAGTGGAGGTGGAGTAACAGAAGTAGTAGGTGGAGTAGTAGATGTAGATGGATCTGTAGTGGGTGGTGTAGAAGAAGATGGATTTGTGGTAGGCAGTGCAAAAGGAGCAGTCGGTGGGTGTGGAGTGGTGTGAATAGACTGGTCAACCCCAATCTGTATCAAGATCGCCTCCAGTAAAGTCGTCATTTGATCCATCTTGCCCTCGAGTTGTATCCACGCCTCCCTCTCCTCAAGAAGTAATGAGTGGAGAGTCTGGAGGGACACGGAAGATGACTCTCCCTGGGCCTGAGCCTGAGGCCACTGTCTCAGCTCGAACTGCTGCACGACAGCAACGGGGTCCTCATCATCCGAATCAAGCTCCTCAGCCTCGGTAGGCATCCCAGAAGCTGTACCCTTTGTGTCGGTTGTTAGGAAACTGCATTCCCAGAATCCATTGACAGCGCGTATAAGTTGGTACTGCAAAAAAAATTAAGTGAAACTACAATAACCCTACAAGGGCGGAACTAGGGTTACCTTGCACTGCAAAAACGGATTGCTATAGTAGACGAGTCAAGAACACGAGCTCGATAACAGCTCAGGATCTTCTACCGTATTCTTTTGCTGCCAGAATATCGAACTGAGTGTGGGCTCTTTCGAAATTCTTTTAGTTTTCTGCTCTTCCCTCTTTACGTTCTATTTTCTATTCCCAGTTATAACACTCTCTTTGATTGATGCGACGATTCAATCCTGATCACATTGATCCAACAAAGATGTGTTCGTCAGGAGGACTAAACGATCTCTGATTTACTTGAATTTTTAACAGCAGCTCCGTCTCGTCGTCAGGAACGTTGTGTAAAAAATTTAGCAACTTTCCGACACTAGCGATCTACACTCCTATGTCTCTTGAATGCTCACAGAGACTAGGGTTTGGTGGAAACCCTTCTAGAAGAAAGCTAGGAGGTCAAGGGAAGCTTAGAATGTGAAATCATGCAACTTGAGAGAAGAGCCAAGGCAGCATATATATAGGCTACGATAGGGACCATAAGAAGTCAATAAGGAATAGGCTTCCTTATGGAATTAGGAAACCCTAATTCGAACTGAATCAGATTCCTATTTCCATAAATTATAATTCATACCACTAAAGAATTATAATTGCACTCCTACCCTTATCTCAAAAATATATTTCGAGCTCCATGTTATTAAATGCTTATTATCTCCCCATGTTAAGATTACAGATATCCACTAATTAAATATAATTACTGACAATCATATCTAATTAATCTCTTAAAATTCCTTGAGATCCTCTGCTTAACTTATCTGATATGTCGGATACAAAATCCACCTACAGGGTTTGACATAATCAAAACTTATAAGTTTTCTCAAGGGGATATCATCAATCCCAAAATTGAGACATGGATTCCATCATTAATTAATATCCACCATACAATTAATATTGCCACCCAATCCAATGAGATATTGACCATTTAAGGATCTCACCCTTTTAGGGATCAAAGTGTAAATATCAAATGTACGTGTCTACAAATTAACTTAGGATTTAGAGCATAAGCACTCATAATAGCCATGAGGTATTAATTATCTTATAAGTCAGTATAAAGATAATTACCCCAAGTCGGTCCCGTTTAATACACAAAATGTACCAGCATGGTGAGTTGAAACTATACCGTTTCCCGCAGTCAAGACAAACCTACTACAACACCATGCTGCAGTCCTACCGATGGTGTGTCCAATCCATCTGAGACTGTAAACCCAAATCTTACATTCTACAAGATCCGATGGTCTGATCTTCCCTGTGCAAGCCGAACTCTACACACCAAACCACCTACTATGTAGAGTGAAAGACACACATGCATAATATTAAATAAACAATATAATACAAATATTGCCCACACAGATTCTCATAAAAAATGGATTAACTGATTTTATTAAATGAATAATAAATCAACTACATAAAGCATGGCTTTTAGTATACATCCCTAACAATCTCCCACTTAGACTCAAAGCCATGAAGTGACACACCTCACTCCAACTAATGGCTCTACCTTCTAGGGTAAACACATATCCTGAGGTAGACTTTCTGGAATCCCTATCTAACATGAAATCAGAATCTGTGTACCCAATGGGTACAAGACTGTCTGCTTGGTAAACTAACATATAGTCTCGAGTCCTTTTCAGGTACTTGAGAATAATTTTCACCGCAGTCCAATCTTCTTGCCCTAGATTAGACTGATATCTACTAACCATGCCAACAGCAAAGCAGATGTCAGGTCTAGTACATAGCATAGCATACATTAGGCTTCCTACTGTCGAGGCATAAGGAACTACCTTCATCTTCTCTATCTCATCAGGTGTCTTAGGACACTGATCCTTAGATAGAGTAATTCCATGTCTGAAGGATAATACAGAAGATAATACCCCAACATCGTTTCCGATTAGCAAGATATCATCCATATATAGTACTAAGAACACCACCACGCTTCCATCATGTTTTTTGTACACACAGGATTCATCCGCACATTGATCAAAATCAAAAGACTTGATTGCTTGATCAAAGCGGATATTCCAAGACCTAGATGCCTGCTTAAGTCCATAAATGGACTTCTTAAGCTTGCACAACATGTGTTCTTGGCCCTTCGCAATGAACCCGTCTGGTTGCATCATATAGATGCACTCGTCAAGATTCCCATTTAGAAATGCTGTCTTGACATCCATTTGCCAAATTTCATAATTGAAATGTGCAGCAATGGATAAGAGAATCCGGATAGACTTCAGCATTGCCACCGGCGAAAAAGTTTCCTCATAATCGATTCCTTCTTTTTGAGTGAACCATTTCGCAATAAGCCTTGCTTTAAAGGTTTCCACCTTACCATCTGCTCCTCTCTTTTTCTTATAGATCCATTTGCATCCAATGGGTTTTATTTTATTGGGTGGTTCTACAAGATCCCAGACTTAATTGGAGTACATGGACTCCATTTCAGACTTCATAGCCTTTTGCCAAAGATCTGCATCTTTATCTTGGAGTGCTTCATTGTAGTTACAGAGGTCGATACCTTGTTCATCAGGGACCCGGTCATAAGACTCTCCCAAGAACATATACCGGTCAGGTTGAATAACAACCCTCCCACTACGACGAGGCACAACCCGTGTCTGTGCATCACTGATATTTCGTTGTGAAGATTCTGAACCTAATACACCATTATCTATACGTTGTACTGGTTCAGGAACCTGCGTGTTAATGGTTGGTTTGGGATCTACACGAGTTTCGATAATCCTCCCACTACGACGTGATAATGGAACATCGATAACTCTTTCTTGTGGTGTTTATTCTCATACTGTTGGTATCGAAGAAGTATATATCGGTGTCTCTCCTCTCATTTCTTCTAGAACAATACGGCTTCTGGGCTTGTGGTCGATAACATAGTCCTCTTCTAAGAATGTGGCATTGGTGCTAACAATAACCTTCTGATCCTTAGGACTATAAAACAGACCACCTTTAGTTCCTCTGGGATACCCAACAAAGAAACATACTTCTGTTCTTGATTCCAACTTTTCTGCGTTCCCTTTCAGCACATGTGCTGGACTACCCCAGATCCGAACATACCGCAGACTAGGCTTTCGCCCAGTCCACAATTCCGTGGGAGTAGTAGGTACTGACTTAGATGGTACCAAGTTTAGAATGTATGCGGCTGTCTCTAACGCGTGTCCCTAAAAGGAAATTGGTAAATCTGAATAACTCATCATAGATCTTACCATGTTCATAAGAGTCCTGTTCCTTCTTTCTGCCACACCGTTCTGCTGAGGCATACGGGGTGCAGACAATTGGGATGTAATCCCTTGCTCCAATAAGTATTTCCTAAACTCTCCCAAGAGGTACTCTCCACCACGATCAGATCGTAGTGTCTTGATACATTTACTTAGATGCTTCTCCGTTTCAGCCTTGAAGTCTTTGAATTTCTCAAAGCATTCAGACTTATGCCGCATCAAGTAAATGTACCCATGCCTTGAGTAATCATCGATGAAAGTGACAAAGTACTCAAATCCCCCTCTTGCTTGGACAGTCATAGGACCACACAAATCAGAGTGAACCAATTCCAACGGCTCTTTTGCTCTATAGCCCTTGGCCGAGAATGGCCTCTTGGTCATTTTATCTTCCAAGCAGGATTCACAAACTGGAAGTGGCTCTATTTCCAATGAGCCTCCACTTCCAATGAGCCTAATGGCCCATTTTGAACCAGTCTTTGAATCCTTTTCAAATTAATATGACCAAGGCGTAAGTGCCAAAGATGCGTTTGGTTCATGCTCGAAGATTCTTTTCTCTTAAATGGAAAACTATTTATGTTATTCAATTTATTAAGTTGCAGTATAGGAGATATAGGATTTATAATATAAAGATCATCCACCAATTGACCAGAACAAATAAAACGTTTATTTTCTTTAATAACTACTACTTTATTAAAATGAACTGAATATCCATTCTTTACTAAACTAGAAACTGAAACTAAATTCCTTCTAATAGAAGGTACATAAAAGTAATTTCTTAATATTAAAATTCTATCTCTACCAAAACTAAGATGTAGATCACCTACTGCAATTGCTGCTACTCTCGTAGCATTTCCCATATACAGATAAATCTCTCCATCACTGAGCTGCCTGGTTCCCTGGAACCCCTGCAAAAAATTGCATACATGATCAGTGGCTCCCGTATCTACACACCAGGTACTAGTAGATCGGACCGCTAAACACGATTCAACAACTAGTAAATGAGATTTACCTTGATTGTTCTGTCTGGCGAGATAAACTGGACATTGCTTCTTCCAATGTCCTGGCTGCTTACAGACAAAACATTTGCCTTTAGGCTTTCCCAGTTGTCCTCGTGGCCTTTGGATTGACGGAGGACCCGCGGCCTTCTTTTGAGCCTTTTTTATTTTCTTCTTGCCTTTCGGCTTTGAAGCAGAACCTTTCTCAAACACAAGAGCACTCCCTAACTTTCTGTTGAGACCCTCAGCTGCCTGGAGTTCTTTAAGCAGCTCCGCCAAGGTATATTTAAATTTATTCATGTTGTAATTGAGGCAGAATTGCATAAAAGACTCTGGCAGTGACTGGAGTACAATATCGACCTGGGTTTCTCCGTCGATTTCAGCTCCAAGGATCTCTAGTTCATTAAGAAGAGATATCATCTTAAGAACATGATCCCTTACAGGCGTCCCCTCAGCCATGGTTGTGTTCATCAAGTCTTTCATAGCAACCTGCCTAGCAGTACGACTTTGATCCCCGAACATCTCTCGGAAGCTCTCCATCATGTCATAGGCACTGGTCATTGACTGATGCTGATGTTATAGAACATTTGACATGGATGCCAAAATGTAACACCGCGCCATCTCATCAGCCTTGACCCATTTCTTGTGAGCCTGGGTTTCCTCAGCGGTTGCCCCCTCACCAGGTTGCTCAGAACATTCTTGAGTAAGCACAAACTTGTACTCTTCAGCAGTTAACACAATATCCAAATTCCTTTTCCAGTCTATATAGTTTGGTCCAGTAAGTTTATTTTCTTTAAGTATAACAGCAAGTGGATTGAAAGTACCCATTTAAAAGCCTGAGAATCACATAACATAAATAATTACGTTTGGGCAAAAATTACTATGGATTCGAGTTGAAAATATTGGTTCCCTCTACCATAATTGAAAGGAATCCGCCAGTAACCTGATACACCGTGAATAGTATGACTCGATGGGTAGCCATATACTATCCATCATTTGTTCAGATAGACAATTGCCTTTTAATTTTACTATCCAGGCAATGTACTTTGCCTAATAAAATTAAACTGCTGACTTGCTTTGGTCCTATAAATAATAACAGTGACTCAGATGGAGAGGATATTATTATTTATAGCTAAGTGTATACCATCACTTAATTCTAGGTCAAGAGTTCCATGAGGAACACCTCTGATGGAGAGGTGGCCCACACCAACAATCACCCAAAACATTCTTTTAAAGAAGTTTGTACTGATGATTCCATGATCAACTACATCCGATGGGGAGGATGACACTAGAGCCATCACACAAAATTAATCATATCATCTACAAACCAGTGATGGAGACCATGGGATTTATACTTGATAAATTCCCTCTCCCACTTAGAATTTTAAAAAAAATTTGAGGGTTATAATTTTTTAGAAAAACTTTTAATTTAATTAATAAAAAATAATGGAATACTTGACAAGGATTAATTCATCCTTACTTGTGAAACCCACATGTGTAGATAATAAATTATTCTATTCTCATGATTTTAGAAAATAAGTACTTATGTTTTCAAATTATGGAATTAGTTTTATTTCTAAATACACATGTATCTGTCCATCATTTTAAATTAATATAAATTAAACATGCAGCTAGACATCTGAAATAGGTTTAGGAACAATTATCCATGTTGTCCTATTCATTAAACATGAAACAATAATAATCATTCAATCACACATAAATAAGGAAACCACAATAAAATAGGAATCCCACTATTATGGTCAAGCTACAACTCTTGTGAAGAAATCTTCATGGAACCCGATTAGCTCTATGTCGCCACTACGCAACTGCCTTCCAGAACTGTTTTCTGAAATAGCCTCCAAAAATTGCCTCCAGATTGCTTTCTGAAACTGCTTGTAAACTGTCTTCACGAACTGTCTTCACGGATTTACTTGAGATATATCACACAAACCCTATGCCTCCATAAAAGAGTTCACATGCTATTTCTTTGCAGTAAATTAACCACACATCAATCAAGCGTGGGATCCAATACACACAAATCCTATGCCTCCATAAAGGAGTTCATATGCTATATTAAAATAGCAAAATTAACCACGGATAAAACCATCGTGGGATCCAATCACACAAAATCAGTGACCATAATAGTGGAATAAGAACGCTGCAAAACAAGGGTTAGCACAGTTCTACGTTCTATCCATCCATCAAAACACGCATAAGATCTGTTTGATTGGACAACATGGTTGCGTCCAACTCATACGTAGAATCAACGTTGCTCTGATATCACTGTTAGGAAACTGCGTTCCCAGAATCTATTGACAGCACGTATAAGTTGGTACTACAAAAACAATTACGTGAAAACTACAATAACCCTACAAGGGCGGAACTAGGGTTACCTTGAACTGCAAAAACAGATTGCTGTAGTAGACGAATCGAGAACACGGGCTCGATAACAGCTCACAATCTTCTACCGTATTCCTTTGCTGCCAGAATATCGAACTGAGTGTGGGCTCTTTCGAAATCCTTTTAGTTTTCTGCTCTTTCCTCTTTACGTTCTATTTTCTATTCCCAGTTATAACACTCTCTTTGATTGATGCGACGATTCAATCCCGATCACATTGATCCGACAAAGATGTGTTCGTCAGGAGGACTAAACGATCTCCGATTTACTTGAATTTCAAACAGCAGCTCCGTCTCGACGTCAGGAACGTTGTGTAAAATATTCAGCAACTTTTGATCAGTATCAAGTAGTCCGAAGCTCTTTTAGTGAGAGTTGTCCGACGCTAGCGATCTACACTCCTATGTCTCTTGAATGCTCACAGAGACTAGGATTTGGTGGAAACCCTTCTAGAAGAAAGCTAGGAGGTCAAGGGAAGCTTAGAATGTGAAATCATACAACCTGAGAGAAGAGCCAAGACAGCATATATATAGGCTACGATAGGGACCATAAGAAGTCAATAAGGAATAGGCTTCCTTATGGAATTAGGAAACCCTAATTCGAACTGAATCAGATTCATATTTCCATAAATTATAATTGCACTCCTACCCTTATCTCAAAAATATATTTCGAGCTCCATGTTATTAAATGCTTATTATCTCCCCATGTTAAGATTACAGATATCCACTAATTAAATATAATTACTGACAATCATATCTAATTAATCTCTTAAAATTCCTTGAGATCCTCTGCTTAACTTATCTGATATGTCGGATACAAAATCCACCTGCAGGGTTTGACATAATCAAAACTTATAAGCTTTCTCAAGGGGATATCATCAGTCCCAAAATTGAGACATGGATTCCATCATTAATTAATATCCACCATACAATTAATATTGCCACCCAATCCAATGAGATATTGACCATTTAAGGATCTCACCCTTGTAGGGATCAAAGTGTAAATATCAAATGTACGTGTCTACAAATTAACTTAGGATTTAGAGCATAAGCACTCATAATAGCCATGAGGTATTAATTATCTTATAAGTCAGTATAAAGATAATTACCCCAAGTTGGTCCCGTTTAATACACAAAATGTATCAGCATGGTGAGTTGAAACTATACCATTTCCCGCAGTCAAGACAAACCTACTACAACACCATGCTGTAGTCCTACCGATGGTGTGTCCAATCCATCTGAGAATGTAAACCAAAATCTTACATTCTACAAGATCCGATGGTTTGATCTTCCCTGTGCAAGCCGAACTCTACACACCAAACCACCTACTATGTAGAGTGAAAGACACACATGCATAATATTAAATAAACAATATAATACAAATATTGCCCACACAGATTCTCATAAAAAATGGATTAACTAATTTTATTAAATGAATAATAAATCAACTACATAAAGCATGGCTTTTAGTATACATCCCTAACATCAGTGCCTCCCCCTCTCTTCCTTTTCGCCCCCACCTTGGCCTTTCCCTTCAGCTTCCTCTCTTTCTGTGCATCCGAACGGCGCGCTGCTGTCTCCCTAAACTAACTCAAGGCCTATAAAATCATGTCAGTGGCCAATGAGATCAAGCCAGCCTGCTCAATCACCCGATGGATGGGCCAAGCGCCCTTCAGATGATGCTTGGCGACAATATACCGCGTGGGCTGGACAAGGAAGTCGACATAGAGTCGGGGCAGGTAGACACGTCGCCCTGTCCCAATGGCATATGAAACCTAAGCATACCAAGGTGCCACCTTTTCGTGGTAAGAAGTCATCAATATGCAATTGGCGAGCGCTAAGTGGAGGAGATGATACTGCTCAGTCAGAAAACGGTCCTCAATCAGGGAAATGCCGTTCTAGATCTGAACTACACCGCCAGTAATCTCCTATTTAATGATAGAGGGTAGAGTCTCGGGTGTACCGGGGATGTGTGGGTAATAGTGGTCGGGCATCTCCGGTATACCCAAAGCAACGACCACAGTAGCCGGGATGAATATGATCTCGCGACCCCGGAAGAATGATCGGTAAGTGAATGGCGCCGCAGGGTCCTTAATCATGGTTGCACACGCCTCTCGCACCCATGTGATGTTGATTCTTTTACACTGTATCAACATCTCAAACCAACGCGGCATGGTACGAATGCGTGCAAGGAACCATAGGGCAAAAAGCTATACAGCCTCGAGTGGCCGTTCTAACATCACCTTCCGCATCTGTAAGTATCGTGTGAACCAAACCCGATCCTCGTCATTCTGAAACCCATGATCAGGTATCGGATCTGGTATGGTGAGATCGAGGGGTTTGGATTTGTGATACCCTGTAATTGGATTCATTTGGAATGCCCTAAAAAAGGAAACAACAAACAAGAATTGACAAATTAAAACAAGAACAAAGAACTAAAAGAAGAAATTGCTACTGTCATAGTTCGATCGATCGAACGGTTTTTGATCGATCAAAAACTTGCTGAACTCGATTGCTCAAAACCATTTCGATCAATCGAGCACAGCGAGACTCAGAAAAAAATGACAGAAATTAAAATAAAACCAAATAAACAAGAACCTAAGATGTCTACGATTATAAATAGGTCTTAGGACCAATGAGGAGCATCCCCTCAAGGTTTTAACCAAAAGTGGAAAAGGAGGGATCTCAGAACCTTACCTCGAGTTGAGTGCGAAGGAGAGGAATGAGATGATGACGATGATGGCTTTGGGGGTGCTTGCTACTCCCAAAATCGCATGCGATCAAGGGATTAAAAAAATCACCTCGAGTTCTCTTCATGTGCTTGAGTGCTTGAGAGTGAGAGTGAGGGAGAAAAGCTAAAGAGGTGTACACTGGACGGTTCGTTTAAATGCAAAGTTCGAGCGACCGAACATTCTCGATCGATCAAAAGTTCGATCGATTGAGAATTTTCAAGCGCTTGAGAATTGTACGTTTTCGATCGATCGAGGGTGGTTCGATCGATCGAACATGAAAAATAGCAGAAATCATTACACAAAACAACTGTGCACCCCCAACTAATAGAAATTGATCTGGACATACAGAATAGCATAAAAGCAGTTCCATTACAGGACAGGCAAGCCAAAAAAAAATCATCATCAACAAGGAAATATAAAATTGCAAATTTATAAATTTAACATTGTAATAGCATCCTTTTTGCAAAAATTGTTGCCCACCACCATGGTACTTAAAACCTTATTAATCAAGAAAAACTAAAAATTGAAAGCAAAATTGGCAATCCTTTGTCCATCATTACACTTCAAATGGTAAAAGAAAGACCACATGACAAAACGCAGTTGAAATGGAGCACTAATTTTCAAACATGAATATTTCATCTTTCGCATTTGCTTCTTTCTCTGCCACATCTTCGAGTGTAGATTCCAAACTTGATGATTCCCTTTCCCAGAACAGTCAAAAAGCAGCAAGGACATCGTCGAATGAGTTTAAAATCTCTACGGAATTGATTACATAGGCAAGAGGTGATCCGGATGGAGACAAAGATAATGGAGTATAATTTTTCAACGGACTTTCCTCTTGCGGTGGAGTACCCGGGGACCTTGTGTATGGTCCAACTCCATGGAACAACTGATGCGGGAGGAACAATGGTGGTAACATTGGATTCATAGTGAAAGACCTGCAAAGGAAAAACAAAAAGAACACCAAAAAGAAAGAAATTAAGTAAAACAAAAGAAAGAACCAAAAGTAAGGAATAAACACAGAAGGATGAAAAGAAAAAGAAGTGTGACAAGGAATTAACCTCACTATTGGCGTGATACAACCATGTGCACTAGCAGGTAGAGGGCATTGCAACCGCAATAATAAATAACTTAAGTGCACATAAATGTATGGAACCAATTCGATGACAAGGAATTCATCAACATAAATGAAGACAGCATTATGGCGTTCAGGCACCACATCCTATAAATTGTCTTCCTCCCATGGTTCCCACATCAAATCATTCTCCCATTGTTCCAAGAGAGCATCATCGACTTCCCCAACAAAATACCCCTCTAGTTCGCCTTCCTCTTTAGGGAAGTCCATATGCGCGAAGGGGTTAATGTGGAGGAGTGCAGGATCGTTAGGGATGTACCCTTGGGTTAAGTCAATGACATCATCCATTCCGGGCCCTTGATAAGGAGAGAGATTGAATGCAATTTCCTCGGTAGTCCATGGAGGGTTAGGATATTCAGAGTCAGCCCATGACCCGATGGAATGGGCTTCATCATCCCTCATATTTTCACAGCCTGTAGGAGAGAGATAATATGATATCAGATTAAAATCGAGGTCACACTCAGAAAGAGACAGAAACAAATGAAATAAAACAAAGTACAGTAAAGGAAATAAATACAACAACAATATGTGAACACGCTTTAGTGTTTTAGGTGGATGGATAGCTGGGCTCATCTAGCTCGATGTGCTCAGCTTTTGGTAAGAAGTTTTCCAAGAACAGTTTTAACCTTTGGCCATTAACCTTAAAACAATCATCGTTCTTGGGATTTACGAACTCAACGGCCCCATGTGGAAAAACATATTTGACAAGGAATGGACCTGTCCACCGGGATAGGAGCTTACCTGGAAAAAGGTAGAGGTGAGAGTCGTACAGTAAGACTTTCTGCCCAGGCTCGAATGATTTTCAAAAAATTGTTCTATCGTGGTGAGCCTTCAACCTTTTCTTGTGTAATTTAGCATTGTCATATGTATCTCGACGTATTTCTTCCAGTTCAGCCAACTGGAGTTTTCAGAGATGACCTCCTTCTTTAATGTCGAAGTTCAATGAGCGTGTCGCCCAAAATGCTTTGTACTTGATTTTGACAGGGAGGTGACATGCTTTTTCGTACACTAACCTGTATGGGGACATCCCCAAGTTTATCTTATAAGCAGTATGGTACGCCCATAGAGCATCAGTTAGTTTGTAAGCCCAGTCTTTTTTGTTGAAACTAACCGTCTTTTTGAGTATATGCTTGATTTCTCGATTTGTCAACTCTGCCTGCCCGTTAGTTTGTGGGTGGTAAGCTAGAGCGATCCTATGGTTTACCCCATATTTTTTTAGGAGTGACTCCAAAGGTCTATTGCAAAAATACTTGCCTTGATCACTTATAAGTGCTCTTAGGGTTCCAAAATACGACAGAATATGTTCCTTACATAACCGTTTTATGGTCATTGCGTCTTGTCGGTATCGCTTCTACCCATTTTGATACATACTCCACACCTATGAGTATGTATTCACAGTTGTTTGATTTCAAAAACGGGCCCATAAAGTCTATGCCCTAGCAATTGAATATTTCAATTGTGATAATGGGAGTTAAGGGTATAAAGTTCCTTTTTAAAATTACACCTAGCTTTTGACAGCATTGGCACGATTTACAAAAAGAATGAGCATCCTTAAACACTGTGGGCCAGTAGAAACTGCTATGTCAGACTTTTTCTACGGTCTTTTGCGAAGGAAAATGGCCTCCACAGGCTTCAGAATGGCAAGATGGTAAAATCACGGTTATATCCTCATTTGGAACGCAATGTCTGATGACCTGATCAGCACAATACTTGAATAAGTACGAGTCATCAAAAAAGAAATGACGTGCAAACGAGAGGAACCGTTTCCTATCTTGATTTGAGCAATGACTCGGGATTTCTCCCGTAACAAGATAATTTATTATATCCGCATACCAAGGCAAACTTGACACAGCCATCAGTTGCTCATCTGGGAATTCATCCTTAATTGGAATGGGTTCAGTGTTGTCAGTAAATGTTAACCGTGATAAATGGTCAGTGACCACATTCTCTACTCCCTTTTGTGATATCGAATTCTTGGAGTAGGATTATCTAATAGATAAGCCTTTATTTCGCGTCCTTCTTAGATAACAGGTACTTGAGGGCCGAGTGGTCTATAAAACAGACGATAGGGGACCCTATTAGATATGACCTGAACTTATCTAGAGTGAAAACTATTGCTAGTAGCTCTTTCTCGATAGTCGTATAGTTCATTTGAGCTTCGTTGAGTGTTCGACTGGCATAGTAGATTACATAAGGCTTATTATCCTTGCTCTATCCCAGGACTGCACCAATGGCATAGCCACTAGCGTCGCACATTAGTTCAAAAGGTAAACTCCAGTCGGGTGCCTGTATTATCGGTGCGGAGGTAAGGTGTTCCTTTAGCGCGTCAAAAGATGTTTGACAGTTGTCAAACCACTCAAAAGGTGCATCTTTGACTAAGAGTTGATATAGTGGTCAGGAAATTGCACTAAAATTTTGGATAAAGAAACGATAAAATCCCGCATGTCCCAAGAAAGAGCGAATGTCTTTAACTGTACAGGGGACGGGTAGGTTCGAGATTATGTCGATTTTTGCTTTATTAACTTGTATACCCTTATCATAAATAATCTGGCCGAGGACAATTCCCTTGGTCACCATGAAGTGACACTTTTCCCAGTTTAGTACTAGGTGTTTGTCCTCGCAGCGTATTAGCACACGTTCCAGATTGTCTAAGCAATTTTCAAAATTATGGCTGAACACCAAAAAATCGTCCATAAAGACCTCGAGTATCTGTTCGATCATATCACTGAATATGCTCAACATGCACCACTGAAAAGTAGCAGGTGCGTTGCATAAGCTGAAAGGCATACGATGGTAGGCAAATGTACCGAACGGACACATGAAAGTTGTTTTCTCCTGATCTTTAGGAGTAATTTAAATTTGATTATAGCCACTATATCCGTCCAGAAAGCAATAATATTTATGACCCGCCACTTGTTCTAGCATTTGATCCATAAATGGTAATGGAAAGTGGTCTTTCCAAGTCACAGTATTCAATTTTTGGTAATCAATACACATCCGCCATCCGGTGGGGACGCGTGTCGATACCAATTCTCCATCTTTATTAGGAATAACCGTTATGCCTGTCTTTTTGGGCACTACTTGGGTTGGACTAACCTAAGGGCTGTCAGAAATAGGATATATGATCCCAACATCAAGAAGTTTTAGGACTTCCTTTTTGACTACTTCTTGCATATTGGGATTTAGATGCCTTTGCATTTGTCGTGAAGGTTTAGCGTCTTCCTCCAGATATATTTTATGAGTGCACATGGACGGGCTTACGCCTTTGAGGTCGGTAATGGTCCATCCCAATGCTCACTTATGTTGTTCTAGCATTTGGATTAATTTGCCCTCTTATTCTAGACTAAGAGTGGATGAAAGTATAACAGGATAAGTCTTTTCAGTCCACAGGAAAGCATATTTGAGCTCTTCTGGAAGCTCCTCTAATTCCAAATCGGGAAACTGAAAATTTGAGGGCATGACTAATTTTGTTTTTGGAGGTAGGGGTTTATATGGTGTTACCAGCATGCATTCAGCTCTATTCTCCTCTTTCGTTTCCATCATGAGGCAGGTGTGATTTAAAGCAGCGCCCAATGGAGTAGAATCGTTAGGTTTGTAGATAGTGTCAAATTGTGACACTACTACCTCCAAATGGTCTTTATAATCAACGAAGTTGGTCTCATCTTTAATGACCGTTTCGATATAGTTGATTTCTTCCTCATCCTCGTATTCTTTAGGTCGGGGATTTGAAAAGATCTTGACATTTAAAGTCATGTTCCCGAATACGATGGTCATAATACCACTTCTTATTTTGATTGTGGCATCTATGGTGTTGAGGAATGGATGTCCAAATATTATCGGGATTTGTGAACATGGATTAGACACAGGTTCAGTGTCCAAGATCACAAAATTGACCAGGAAGATAGATGAATCTATCTGCACTAGAGCGTCCTCCAGTATTCCTCTAGGGTATTTGACTGACCTGTCTGCCAATTGTAACACAACTCGGATAGGTTTGAGTTCACCCAACCCTAGTTGTTTATAAATTGAGTATGGCAGTAGGTTTATGCTAGCTTCTAAATCAAGGAGGGCATTGTCTATTCTTTGATTCCCAATTCGGCACGAGACATTTGGGGTATCGGGGTCTTTGAGTTTCGGAGGCAATTCATTTTGGATGATTCACTTGCTTGGCAAGCAACATAAGCGTGTTTCTTCACACTTTGCCTCCTCTTGACCGTGCATAAGTCTTTAAGGTACTTAGCGTAAGCCGGCACTTGTTTGATTGCATCAAGGAGTGGAAGATTTATTTTGACTTGTTTAAACAATTTCAAGAACTCCTGATTCTTTGCCTTGTTTTTGGGTTTCTTAAGCCTTTGACGGTAATGCGTAGGAAAAGGGCATTTAGGTAATTCATCTTTTATTGGTTCCTTTCCGGGCCTTCTCTCAACCTCTTCCACTTCTTTAGGAGCGTCATCATTTGATTTTAATGGTTTGTGATTGGTAGACGGTTCCTCTTCTTGAGTGGATGGTTTGTTTTTATGTACCACTTCTTCCTCTTTATAATCCTCGAGAGTAGAGAGGGGTATATTGCACCCTATAATCTTGCTGCTTCTCAAAGTAGTCACGACTTTTGCCTATTCATGATTATTGGGACCATTGTTGAATCCCTTAGGGTTTTGAAGTGGTTGGGCAGAAAATGTTCCCCTCGACCCCTCTTGTCGTGCATCCATTCTCTCTAATGTTGCGGACATTTTACTCATCATTTGAATTAACTGCTGCGTTAAATTCACATCAGAGAGTGGATCTTCCTCTTGCACCTTTTTATGAGGTGGTACATAAACATTTGATTGCTGATTGTTAGAGGGTTGAGTTTGGTTGTAGTTGTGTGATCTATTTTGATTGAATGGCTGAGGCTGCCTATTGTATTACCCTTGATAGTGATTATTGTTATTGTAGGGTTGTTGTTGTTGGTAGTGATTTTGGGTCCCAGCATCATTTTTCCAATCAAAACCGGGGTGACTCCATCGATTATTATTATTTTGTAAGTTATGATTATTATAGGAATTCTTTGCCCCCCTATACCCTTGCATGGCATTCATTTCCATGGGGGGTTATTCTTGAAAGTACGGCACATTGGGACAATATTGACTAGTGTGTCCCAACATGTTGCATGTGCCGCATGGTTCTTCAGTTAAAACCTACCTAGAACTCTCTCCTTTCATTCCTAACGCTTCTACTTTCTTAACTAGTTCCTCATATTTGTTCATTAGATGATCCTCACTTTTTAATTGGTACAGACTTTTGTATTCTACACAGGATATCTGTGAGCGTGGGACATCTTCAAAATTGGACCATTCATGGGCATGTTCAGCTAGTCACTCGAAGTGAGCTTCAGCTTCTTCAGTGTTTTTGCGAAGAAATGGCCCTGAACTCATGGTTTCGACCAACTTTTTAGTTTTACCATTTAACCCTTCGTAAAAGTAGCTTATGGTTCACCATTTCTCATACCCGTGATGTGGGCATGAGAGAAGCAAATCCTTGAAACGCTCCCAAGTTTGAGTGAAGGTTTCATTGCTCTTTTGTTTATAAGAGTTAATTTGTTGTTTAAGCTCAGTGGTCATGCGAGGTGGAAAGAATTTCTTTAGCAACGCAGTGTTCATCGCATGCCAGGTGTAGATCGAATTTGGTTTTAAGGTGAGTAACCACACTTTTGCTTTATGCTTCAGGGTGAAGGGGAATAGCATTAGACGTGTCACATCTATGGGACAATTCTGTGAGAATGTTTTACGAACATCCTCGAAATCTTTGACATGTAGATATGCCTTCTCTCTCTCCATTCCATGGAAGGTTGGAAGGAGTTGAATCATTCTGTTGCAAAATTGGAATTCGCTTGCATGTGGTGGAATGAGAATACAAGAAGGTATAGGTGCGTGTTCGCGTGTCATGAGATCGCACAAAGGGCGAAGCGAATCATCAATTGGTACAACCACATTCTCACTATTTTCACTTTGATTATCGCCCATTGAATCGGTAGGTGTGGCTACGAGATTAATAGAATCAGAGGAATCGGCTAAGTAGAATGGATTTCCAAAAATTCCTTCAATAGAATTTTCGGACATGAAAAGGAAAAGATTCCTAAAGAGACTTTTTTTTTCTAAAGAATAAAAGACAAAAGAAAATAGAAAAAGGTAAAGATAGATTGAGGTAATCTAAATATTAACTTATCGCCTTCCCCGGCAACGGTGCCAAAAACTTGACACTGCTAAAAATCTGTATGCGCTTGTGTGCTATACCTAAGTGTAGGTAATCGTGTAAGTAGTAATCTGGTTAAGACCAGGTTGATCCGATAGGGAAGTTGTAAAACTAAAAACGTAGATTAAACTCTAAAGGTAAAGGAAAATTCAAGATTTAAAACAAGGTGTAGAACACGAAGTTCCACGAAGTAACTACTAAAATTAAAGCAACTAAATTAAATTAAACTAGTGATTAACTAATTAACTAAAGCAATATTTTGGAAACAGTTTTCTTTATAAAAAGGGAATGTTGGGATCACACGAGTCCGCAGCGATCATGTCATCTACCATGCAGTTACATTTAAGCTCTAAGGAGTGTATCTCTATACAGTATTCCGTATTTTCTGAAAATAAGAATCAATAGTCCTTTCATGGCCGGGACTATATCATCACACTTAAATCAAAACACATGAAAGCGGTTTAAATCAATAGTTGAGTCTCGAATTCTGAATGGTGTTAGCATTCAAAATGGTTTGCAAAAGTTATTGAAGAAAAATGCCTTAAGGCTTAAAGTAATGAAACTGTTTTGACAAACTGAGCATTCGGGGACAGTTTGATAACAAATCTCAAAAACAGAAAGTCTTGAAACATTGCAAAGAGACTACCCAAGAATCAGAGAGTTCAATCGATCGACGCGCTTTCCATCGATCGACCATCTTCATCTCTCAATCGATCGAAACATCTTCGATCGCTTGACTGTCCTCTGGTTCGATCGATCGAAACAACTTCGATCGATCGAACACAAAAATTATTCTGTAGCATGGCAGAGGCTTGAGATCACAGTTTCATCATGATCTCCCAGCCCGGGGACTACTCAAACGTGGTCTGGAGTGTCACAGATTCATTTTTAATATAAAAATTCATTACGGGCGTGTTTGGTTGTGGTTTAAACATGAAATCTATGAAAACTAATGATTTAACACTAACTATCATGCAAAGATATAATCTAACAGATTAAACTACTACCAACTACAAAAAGACAATAAGTAAAACAATAAGATGTAACCTGGACAGATGAACTTTTATTAAACTTAAGAAAAACCAAGCCGAATCAATGATAATCCTTGAAAACCTACAAAAACATGTAAAACTCTCTATCTCTCTCTCTAAAACTGATAAAAAAACAAAGTGGGCATCCTCTGGGACGTAAACAAAATGAATATATCTACTAAAACCTAAAGCTAGGGTTCAAAACTCTGTTTCTGCAGTGTGCGCGTAAGTTCTGATAAAAGCCATGTTCGATCGATCGAACATCACTCGATCGATCAAACTTCTAGAATCTTCGAGCGCTTTAACTATCTTCGATCGATCGAACTCTCAATCGCTTGTGGGATCTTCAATTGCTCGAAACTCGCTTTTCATGTTTGAATTGTCTTCCTTGAAATCCAGTAACCCTTTTATCCTACTTATTCATTTCTTCACACAGCAAGCAGTGATCTGCACAAATTATAGCTAAAACAATACAACTTATCATAGATTAATCAAATTATATAAAAGTTTGCATTGTAATCCAAATTGCAGATATATAAAGGAATTGTAGACTAAATCAGTGTATTTTCTTCTTTTAGCGCGGTTGTATTTTACAAATACCCCCGCTTGTCACATACTTTCAAACTATTTCGTGTCGAGATACATATACATAACTACACACTTTCAAACTATCTCGAGTTGAGATATGTACATACTTTCAAAACTATCTCATGTCGAGATACGTATACATACTTTCAAACTATCTCCAGTCGAGATACGTGTACATACTTTCAAACTATTTCGTGTTGAGATACGTATACATAACTACATACATTCAAACTATCTCGAGTCGGGATACATACATACTTTTAAGACAATCTCGTGTCGAGTCACGGATGCTAGGTGGCGACTCTGAACTTTTACTTGGCCCTACTCTCACTTTTACGTACTTTTACCCCCTCTTCTCACGCTTCATCAGTGAAAACAGTTGTAACCCTTGAGAGGACCACCCCCCTCCTTCGGGGCGGGCGTGACAGCATGTTTTCCCCAACCATTTACATGAGATCAATCAATTGGAAAACATTACTTGAATCATACAACTTGTTGATCTTTAATCATTCACATTTGAGCCTTAGTTATGTGAGTTAATCAATTTGATCTTATTCTTCATTTGAAATTTTTGAGAGAGCGAAATGTAGTGAGCCTTTATTTGTATTATCCACTCACTAAGGAGTTGTTGTGTGAGCTATCACTGTACTATCTACTCTAGAGAGAGAGTTCAATTTGTATTTCATTTATTTGTAAAGAGTGAGGGTTAGTAACCCTTGTGTGCAAAGAAGAAGTGTTCTTCTTTGGGAGAATTGTAGACTCTTATAATGGTTTGGTCTACACCCTTGAAGTAGATCGATTAAAGGAATCCTCAAGAGGTGTTCTTGAGGGGTGGACGTAGATCACGGTGTGCGGATTGCCGAACCACTTGAAAACTTGGTTTGCAAGTTTTTCTTCCCTTCTCTCTTTAGATAACTGTTTGTGATTGTGTTTAATTTGTAATTAAATTTTTAAAAGGTTAATTTTCCACTAAAACCTTTTTCACCCCACTCTAAGTTTTCATTTTGGGCCAACATTTGCTATCAGAGCTTCGAATCTTCTTTTTTCAAAAGATTTTACAATCTAGAGTTAGGATCCATGGAAACTACATTTTTTTGAAAAAAGGATATTGTATTAGCACTCCTCCATCGTTGAGTGATCATAAGTATGATCATTGGAAGAGGAGAATAGGAATTTATTTTCTTTCACTTTACTACAATCTTTAGAGTATTGTCAAAAATGGTTTTTCTCCTAAACCAAAGATTGAATGGAATGAAAGTGATCAAAATAACTTTCTATTGATTCTTAGAGCTATGAAAATTCTACGTAATTCTTTAGAAGGAATTTCATATAATAGAATTCATTCATGCTCTAGTGCAAATAATATTTGATAATGTTTAGAAAATTTTCATATTACTACCAACCAAAATTGTGAAGAGAAAATAGTGTTCCTTTTTGCAAATGAAGATAAGAAAATGGCAAAAAGGGCCACTTTGGATGATGACGACTCATGTGACCAAGAAGATGCATAAGAGAATTTGGTAAACTCTAATCCTACATCTATTATTGAATCTCCTAACTATAATGAGCTTCAATGTGCTTTAGGAGTTACATGAGGAATTAAAGAATTTGAGATCTAAATATATAACTCTTAAAAAGAATTTTTCCAAACTTTCAAATGAGTTAAATATTTTGAAATCCCAAAATGAATCTTTGAAGATTGAAAATGAAAAATATGTTTCAACAGCACAATTTTCAAATGAGCTTGAAAAAGAAAAATTGGAGCTGAAAAGGCAATTGAGTGATTTAAAATCTCAAAATGAAATTTTGAGAAAAGAAAAACTTATTTCAACCTGTTTGCTAGTAGTTATGCGCGGGCGTGCCAGAACCAAAAGTGGTTCGGTGTGTGCAAACTAATTTCCTATACGCTTGAGTCAGTGATACTCAAGGCTTTCAGATCTGACTTCTAAACTGAACGATTGTGTGTGGCGAGTAGGAAAGTACCCTCACCAGAGATCCCTTGGCAGTACTGAAGCGCACAAGCCAAATAGTGTATGAGTTTACCAAGTAAACAATCACAAACGATTAATAAAATACAGATGTTATTAAATGTTTGGAAAATACAACCAAAGAACAGATTCAGAACAGACTCTGATCGTTCGTGGGAATGAAAACAGTAAAAGAAAAATAACAAAAAGAGGGTAGACCTATTTGCTATGAATGCCTTTGAATGCTTTGTTGAATGCTATTTTCGAGAGTGACGCGGAGTGCCTTGCAGCTTGGCCTGCCTCCATATTTATAGCGGCCATGATTGAATTCTCATTAGGAAAGGACTCCTTAGCTTGCGCCTTAAGCTATGTAATTGATTGGTTGGTTAGCAGAAACCTTCCTTATCTCCCATCCTTGCCTTATCATTATCTTGATTGAAGCAATCCCACCATCTCAGGGATTATCTCGTCTAAATCCAGCTGTTAGTGATAAGATTCTTTCCCAAACGGACTCGGATTTCTCCTAAATCTGGGATGACGTCACAAATGGCAGCTGTCACCAGAACCGCCTTACCTCCATTCCCATCGGCCTCATAACTATGACTGACGACTCATCGGACTCATGTAATGTCTTTATGCCCGATTACATCTCTCCAGGTGCTCACGTCCGATCGGGCTCATACCACCAACCTTTATCACTTTTCGTAGGTATGGTGTCCGATCGTTGGTACATTCATGTTCCCTAACTCCCCATCGGACTCCCGTTCTGACGAATGCCCGATGAGGTCCCTTATTCCCGGCGTCTCAATCGGTCTCCAACGTGTGTCATTGCTCCATTACTTTCACCATTGATACCCGATAGACCAATACGGGTCTGATGCTGCCTATCGGGCTCCATCCTATGGAACTCCGGGTTACCTTCTCTAAACTTCTGATGACGCTTCCCCCAAACCCGATGTCACCACCTACTCCGGACCAACCGGCCTCTGATATGCCTATGCCCAACCATCTCTAGGCTCATATCCCTATATCAATCAGGCTGGAAAACCTTTGGCGGTTTTTAAGTGCAAACAATTGCCCCCCAAAAGGTCATATCAAACATCCCGCCTTGATTGATGTGACGTTTTGAATTTTAAACTAGCCACGCGTCAAGCACGCAACTACTTGTCAATTTATGGAGAATCCCACCAGTCACCCCACTTTTAATGCGCCATTATTATGGCGTCGTGATATTTAAATATCACCCAACTTTTGAAACTCCTTACCACATTGGCATTCTCTTTCTCATTCTACACTCTAAGCAGAACACAGAGCTTCTCTCTCTAAAACCTCCATCTTCTCCGACGACCATTTCTTCAATAGATGGCTCCTAAGACTGCTCCGGCCACCACTAAAGGCAAGAAAACCTTCATTGATGCTCCTCCCCCACAAAACCGATGCAGGGAGGTTAGGGCTTTGGCCAAAGCTCACGCCGCTGACATATCCACAGAATACCTCACCCCCTACAGTTCCTCCGATGGTTCTCCCGTCGCACCAGGCTTAGGCGCGGCGTTTCTTGGCCACCCTCCGGCGGCTTTTCGTCCATTTTTCCCACCGATGGGAAACGAAGCGTTCCTACAAGTCCCTGCACATTGGACCAAGGTCCAGACTGCGAACCAGCCAATTCGAGGATGGCCGACACCCGCCGCTGATTGGGACAAGTGGGTAACTAGGGTTTCGGCCTCTAAGGCCGCTATCTGGAAGCAAACGAGCATTCACGACGCCATACTACTCAGTCGGTCAAGAATAGAGATAGACCGACCTCTTCTTCTCTCTGCCTTACTATTCTGGTCCTCATCTTGCAACGGCTTTCTTTTTCGTTGAGGACCAATGTCTCCCACCATCAAAGACATCAGTTACCTGCTCGGTCTCCGTCCCCACGGACAAGAGATCATTCCCGGGCTTGATGTTGGAACGGCCAGCTTTGCCTATCCTCAACAAGAAATTGTACGGGACGGGGCCGTTCTTCATAGGCCGATTACAGCCTTTGGAGGCTTTCTTTCTGCGTGCATTGGGGCAGATGATACTGAGGTGTCCGACGCAGAGCATACTGCCTTCATCATCTACTGGCTCAATAAATACCTCTTCTGCTCAGCCAGCCAAGCCATCACTAAAGAGTACACAACCTTGGCCTTGGCTCTTGCATCGGGGCAGCCGTTAGCCATGGCTACGCTGGTCTGGGCGCACCTGGTTAGAGGCATAACGGATTTTGTCCATTCGGGCTTCAGTGCTGGTGGGAGCCCGATGTGGATACTGCAATTGTGGCTTCACTCGTACTTCCCTGAATTCCAACCCACCATCAGCCCCTTGGCCGACGTTCCAATCTCCGCTGTTCAATTCATGAACGTATCTCCTTCTTTACACTCTTTTGAAGAGTGCTTTACTTTCTTTTACCAGGGTTGCTCCCCTCGGGACGTCAATCTCTTCACCCCATTCTTTTCTCTTCAATTTTCCTCATTCCTTCAACTCTCTAATAACCCTTCTAACTGGGGTTCGGGCACCCAATCTACTTACAACGAAATCTTCTCTAGCTACTTAGTAGCTAGAGACATTATTTTCAGCCCGAGCATCCCATCGGCCAACAATAAATGCGGGGCCGAATACTACTTTGCTCCTCTATATGCCCGCCAATTCGGGCTTACACAACTCGTGCCCGTTCCTCCTGGCATCACCGTCAACGTTGACTGGGTTGAACGTGGCCACATTGTTAATGACGGGCAGGTGAAAAAGATAACAGAGAGGTCAGACCGGCTCAAAGCCGCGTTCAACTTTACCCCCTTCTCTGCCCGGCCAATTGTATCGGAGGAATTCACCCAGTGGTGGGGTGAACGGGCTCGAAGCATATTTTCAAGCACCGCTGCTGAGGCCCTGGTGCCTTTTACTGCAACATCGGCCACTGTGGCCGATGTCCCTGTACCAGCAGCAGCTCCAATCCGGCGTAAACAAATCGCCAAGAGACCGGCTCGCAAACCAACTCCGGGCAAGGGTCCGTCTCAAAAGAAACAAAAAACAACACCGGCCTCCGTCCAGGTTTGCTCTTCCCTTTGCTTTGAGCCCGAATTCCTTTTATTCAATATTAATCATTTTGTTCTATCTTTGCAGCTTGCTGACGAAGACTCGGGAGAGGATCCACTTCCAAATCTCGCTCAGACTCTTCCTCCAACTCTCCCTACATCACCGGCCTCTGCAACGGCTTATCTAGAGCGAGTGGCCGTTCGGGTGATGCCACTTCACATCGTGCCTCCTCTAACTCCTTCAAGCGGAGACGAGGACCTTGCTGCCTCCATCCAAGCTCCGGAGCAAGTCGTCCTCTCTTCCAGTACTGAGGACTTGGCCGATGCTGGAGCTACCGTCGAAGCTACTGCGGACGAGGTGGACCAAACAGTCCCCTCTGATATTGAAACCGGGCAAGGGGAGCCTACCGTGGCCATGAGTCCTCCTGTTCACACAATAGCAGGACCAGTAGTGGCCGAGGTCAGTCCTCTTGAAACATCTGCCACAGAGGCCGGCGCTGAGGTCCTGCAGCCAACGGTGGCTTCGACGAGTCCTGAGACGGGGACCGGTCACCCTTCTTCTCCACAGCCAACACCTTCTCAACCAAGTGAGGCCGATATTCGCGAAGCGATCTCGGCCTCACTTAGTCCTCAGACCCAGGTATCGCAAAGTACCTTCTTTCTTGAACTTGTATTATTTTTCTTAAAGACCATTTCTGACCGTATTTCTTTTGAACAGGTCGATCCCTCAGGTCCAGTGCCCATCATTCCTTTCAACGATTTTTTCTCGGGCCTGGACCTAGGAGCTTTTGACCTTGGCCCCCTCGAGCCCGAAGCAGTCTCACCTTCCATCCTTCAACAAGCCAAGGACCTGCTCCTCGGGCTTGCTGACCAAGAACTTTCCAATCTTCCTGCTGCGGCTAACATTGACACCGCTTTGAACACCCTCATGGCCGATCCTTCTCTTTCAGATGGGCAGCTATCATTACTCGCAGAGATCAAAGAAAGACTTCCCAGCGCCCGTCTTATGGATAGAACGGCCTCGAAAATTCAAGCGGATGCAGAACTTCATTTGGGCTCACGGCAAAAAGCATTGAAGTTCTTGGAAGGGGCCAAAGCCAAGTTCGAAGCGGGAAAGGCCTCCCGGGCTCAGGTTCTAGCTAAGGGCACTTGGCTGTAGAACCGAATTGCTGTACTGAAGGCTCAGCTCGCCCAATGTGAGGCCGATGTAGTCACCAATCACAACGCCCTTGAAAAAATTGACGAAGCCTTATCTTCACTTGGCGGCGATGCTCAGAAGTGCAGTGATCAACTGCAAGCCAGTGTCCCGATGTCCCGGGCATGGGCCCAAAAGCTGGAAAAAACCAAACGAGATCGGTCTGGAGCCGCCAAAACCTGGGAGGACTTGAGGGCTAATCTTAAGAACTTTGGGTCGGCCTAGAGGCCGACTCCCGTTTTGTATCTTGTACAGAATTCTCTTCTTTTCTTATTATTTTGTAAGTAAGCTGTGCTCAGCCTATCAATACAAAACACTGTTTCTACATCATTCGGGCTCAGGCTCATAATTTATCAACTGATCATACTCCAATCCTGGATTAGGTTTATAATCCAAATCAATGGTCTCCCATAACGTTGGATAATAAGACTTTAAATACTGACCATTGATTAACCGGACATGAACAGTTCCATCTAAATCACGCAGCCTATAAGCACCACCTCTTCTGACTTGGTGGACGATAAACGGGCCTTCCCAATTGACCGACCATTTACCATAACGATTATCCTTGTCCCCAATTGGTAACACGGCCTTCCATACCAAATCTTCAGTGCAAAAAGACTTCTCCTTCACCCTTTTGTTATACGCTCGGGCGGCCCACTGCTTTTGCACTTTTAATGAATCCAAGGCCGTTAGCCTCATTTCATCAAGCCCTTCTAACTCAGCTATCATAGCCTCCGTATACTCAGCGGGCTCAAGCTGATTTTGTAAAGCTCTTCTAGCCGACCAGACTGTTACTTCCATAGGTAACATCGCGTCATGCCCGTAGGTCAGCATGAACGGTGTAACCCCAGTACTTGATCTTTTAGACGTCCGATAGGCCCATAATGCTTCGGACAAGAGTTTGTCCCATTCCCTAGGATTCTCTACTATCATTTTTTCAATGATCCCCTTAAGGATCTTGTTAGTAGATTCGGCCTGACCATTAGCCTGTGCATAATAGGGCGTAGAATTAAGAATTTTGATTCCCCTACTTTCGGCAAAGGCCGATGTCTCCGTCCCCGTAAACACAGATCCTTGATCGGCCGTAATTGTTTCCGGAAGGTCGAACCTATGGATAATATGTTCTTCAATTAATTTATATGACGGTAGATTGTGTCACCGTTCTACAAGGTATGGCCTCGGCCCACTTAGTGAAGTAGTCCGTTGCCACTATTATGAAACAATGCTGGCCTGATGATGGCGGAAGGACCTTCCCAATTAAATCCATCGCCCATCCCCTAAACGGCCATGGTTTGATTATGGGTTGCAATTGTTTGGCCAGCACATGCTGGATCGGGCCATGCTTCTGACAAGGTTGACAACCCTTGGCATAACTGATACAATCTTTCAACATACCAGGCCAATAATAATTATACCTCCTCAGTAACCATTTCATCTTAGTGCCGGCCTGATGTGCTCCACATATCCCTTCGTGTACTTCGGCCATAACCTGCATGGCCTGCTTCTTCCCTAGACATCTCAAGACAACGTCGTCTCCGATCGGTTTCTTAAATAATTCTCCATCAAGTACCACGAATCGGACAGCAAACAATCTAACTTTTCGGTCTACCCTCACATTTGGGTGATTCAGGTATTCAATGATGGGTATTCTCTAATCGTCATCCTCCATCAAGACCGAATTGGTAGTAGCGTACCAACCTCTTCTTGCAACGGAGGGCAGTGATCGGACATGAACCGTGATAACTTGGTCTTCCAAAACCTTTGTAGTGGACGAGGCCGATCCTGTCTTAGCCAGCTTATCGGCCTCGGTATTCGTAGACCTTGGGATATAACTCACGCTAATATCATCAAACTCGTCCATGAGCTGCGTGGCGACAGAGTGAAACGGGCATAATTCCCAACTTTTTATCTGGAACTCTCCTGATATCTGCCCGATCACAAGCCCTGAGTCTCCTTTTATGTGTACGGACGATGCCCCCAACTCAAGGAGTATCTCTAGTCCGATAATTAAGGCTTCGTATTCGGCCTGGTTGTTTGTGCACTTAAAATCGAGCCGAAATGACATTTTTGTTTTCTTATACTTGGGTGATACAATGACCACACCTGCCCCAGCACCCTCTGCACTTTTGGACCCATCAAAGATCAATGTCCATGGGACCAAGGAAGTGTTTAGTACTTTAGGTGCTGGTAGCAACCCTCCCAGATCAGTTGGATCTGGGTGATCAGCCAAGAAATTGGCTATAGCCTGGCCTTTAACCGATTGCTGTGATCGGTATTGGATGGCAAATTCCATCAAGGCCAAGGTCCATTTTCCAATTCGGCCTCTCATGATTGGTCTTGACAACATATATTTTATCACATCGGTTTGGCATATAATATAAGTATAAACGGGCAACATATACGTTCTTAACTTCTGTGATGAAAAATACAATGCCAAGCATAATTTCTCAATCGGCGCATAGCGCTGCTCGATTGGAGTTAATATTCGGCTTAAGTAATAAACGGCCTGCTCATTTCCCTGCTCATTATCCTGAGCTAACATACTTCCTATAGAGCAGTCAGAGGCCGATATATACAATTTAAGGTACCTACCCTTCTTGGGTGGCATTAAAATTGGGAAAGTTGACAAATATTGCTTAATTCCCTCAAAGGCCTGTTGATGGCTGTCTTCCCACTTGAATTCTTGGTCAGTCTTGATCTTCAATAGTGGTGTCCAAACTTGGGTCTTTCCTGCACAGTTGGATATGAATCTTCTCAGGAAATTAATCTACCCAAGCAGCCTTTGAAGCTCCTTCTTATTGGCTGGCGGCTTTGCTGCTTGTATTGCCCGAGCCTTGTTCTTGTCCACCTCTATCCCTCTTTGATGCACCAGGAATACTAAGAATTTCCTTGCCGAGACGCCAAAAGCACATTTGAGAGGGTTCATTTTTAGTTTGTGAGCCCGCATTCTTTCAAATGCTTTTTCTAAGTCTCTCAAGTGATCGGCGTTGTCGCTCGATTTTACCACCACATCATCAATGTAAACCTCCATGAAATGCTCGATCATATCATGGAAGATTGAATTCATCGCCCTCTGATATGTGGCTCCAGCGTTCTTTAGTCCAAAAATTTGAACACTCCTTTCTCCACTTTCTCCTGTATCACATTACGAAAAACAACGCAGTTATTAGTGGAGTGTTTCCAGGAATTATGCCACTTACAATATTCCTTATTTTTTATGTCATCGGCCTTGGGGATCCGATGACCTTCACCTAGCCTGATCACCTTTTCAGCCAAAAGGGCGTCAAAAATCTGATCGGCCATCGTTATGTCAAATGTGTAATTTTTTCCTGCCTCGAACGCCATTTTTTTGGCAGCGGCGTTATTATTGACAGGTTTGTTCAAAGCATTACACATAATAGGCCGCTTAGAGATTAGTTCGGCCATGTCGATTTCTGCCTCGAGGTCACAATCTGCTAGATGGACCTCGTAGTTGGGATCTTTGTAATATGTTCCCTTAGAAGAATTCTTCTTTTCCTGTTCATCAAGTAGGATACGCTCGTAACGGGCGGCCCTTGAAGCCAGCTCGAATAAATCACGGAAATCAGTCCCTTCGAACTTTTTGCGAAGCTCGAAAGACATTCCGCCCATGGCCATCTTTGCGTATTCTTCTTCGGGCAATATTGTCTTACATCTGTACTTAGCCTTCCTGAATCGGGCTATATATGTTTCAACGGTCTCTCCCACTAGTTGGAGCATCCTAGACAGATCTGCCAACGATATCTCGGGCTCAGTCCTATAAAACTGCCCATGAAACAATTCCTCCATTGCTGGTCAGTTTCATACTGAATTGGCCGGGAGATTGACATACCACAAAAATGCTATGCCCGTGAGCGAATTCGGGAACAACCTTAGTTTTAAAGGGTCGCTATTGCCTGCATGGCTTCACTGCACAATGAATCGGCCTATGTGCTCTACCGTGGTATGCTCACTTTCCCCAGAAAATAGGGTAAAGTTCGGAACTTTATACCCTGGTGGGAAATTAACTTGGTCAATTTCAGGCGGGTAAGGCCGTCGGTATGTCGGCCTCTCCATCCTTCTCATGAACGGGCCATACTCTTCGTGTATGGCCGCCACCAACTCCTCCCTGTTAATAGGCTGCGCAGCGGGTCGGGCATTCACCAAAGGGGGTGGTGGTTGCTGTTGGTTGATATTGGCCTGACGAAGCCAAAAATCATCATTATCCCTTTGCCCCCCAGCAGCGTTACCTGGGGGCATTTGTTGGCCGACTACCTCTGAGTTACGGCCAATCGTTGCAATTACTTCAGGCTGAGCCCCTGTTACCGGGGTTATTAATGGAGGTGGCAACTGTTGACTATTATTGATCTGGTGGGTCCAAAACCCGCCATTGTTTCGTTGCCCCCCAGCTGCGCGAACTAGAGGTGGAGTTCGGTCGAACTGGGTTTCAACACGGCCTCCTGTCTGGACAAAGCTCGGCGTCGCCGATCCACTGGGATCGGTGACCGTCATGCCACTAGCCGTTTCGTTATGTACTTCGGGCTTCTTGCCCGATATGTTACTCTCCCTTAGGTTTGGACAGACATAGAGTGAGTCCTTTGGTTTGTCGGACTCAAGCGGCGTGCCAGAGCCCGATCCCAAGCCTGAGGCTGATCCCGAGGCCTTTTGGTTGTTATTGGCCTCAAGAACGGCGCAAAGCTGTTGTATCTGAGCAGCCAGGGCGTCCAACTTCACGTGGGTAACCCTAGTCTCCATGACCAACTCAGACTGTTCCCGGCGTATATCGGCAGTTTGCCTGACCACATTGTTGAGACCTGCCATTGATCCTATCAAGGTATTGTAGTCCTGCCTCAAGGGATCAACGGTGGCTCTCATGGTTTTCGAGATTGCTTCGATAGTAACGCCACCGTCGTCCGGAGAATGACCAGTGCTTTCCTCCATAGGTGGATCAACGGCAGACTCGTCTTGGCCATTTTTTCCGATCTGCTTATCCCTCTTTGGCGGCATGACTTGACACTATGGGTCCCACCGGGCGTTCCAAAATGTTTGCTAGTAGTTATGCGCGGGCGTGCCAGAACCAAAAGTGGTTCGGTGTGTGCAAACTAATTTCCTATACGCTTGAGTCAGTGATACTCAAGGCTTTCAGATCTGACTTCTAAACTGAACGATTGTGTGCGGCGAGTAGGAAAGTACCCTCACCAGAGATCCCTTGGCAGTACTGAAGCGCACAAGCCAAATAGTGTATGAGTTTACCAAGTAAACAATCACAAACGATTAATAAAATACAGATGTTATTAAATGTTTGGAAAATACAACCAAAGAACAGATTCAGAACAGACTCTGATCGTTCGTGGGAATGAAAACAGTAAAAGAAAAATAACAAAAAGAGAGTAGACCTATTTGCTATGAATGCCTTTGAATGCTTTGTTGAATGCTATGTTCGAGAGTGACGCGGAGTGCCTTGCAGCTTGGCCTGCCTCCATATTTATAGCGGCCATGATTGAATTCTCATTAGGAAAGGACTCCTTAGCTTGCGCCTTAAGCTATGTAATTGATTGGTTGGTTAGCAGAAACCTTCCTTATCTCCCATCCTTGCCTTATCATTATCTTGATTGAAGCAATCCCACCATCTCAGGGATTATCTCGTCTAAATCCAGTTGTTAGTGATAAGATTCTTTCCCAAACGGACTCGGATTTCCCCTAAATCTGGGATGACGTCACAAATGGCAGCTGTCACCAGAACCGCCTTACCTCCATTCCCATCGGCCTCATAACTATGACTGACGACTCATCGGACTCATGTAATGTCTTTATGCCCGATTACATCTCTCCAGGTGCTCACGTCCGATCGGGCTCATACCACCAACCTTTATCACTTTTCGTAGGTATGGTGTCCGATCGTTGGTACATTCATGTTCCCTAACTCCCCATCGGACTCCCGTTCTGACGAATGCCCGATGAGGTCCCTTATTCCCGGCGTCTCAATCGGTCTCCAACGTGTGTCATTGCTCCATTACTTTCACCATTGATACCCGATAGACCAATACGGGTCTGATGCTGCCTATCGGGCTCCATCCTATGGAACTCCGGGTTACCTTCTCTAAACTTCTGATGACGCTTCCCCCAAGCCCGATGTCACCACCTACTCCAGACCAACCGGCCTCTGATATGCCTATGCCCAACCATCTCTAGGCTCATATCCCTATATCAATCGGGCTGGAAAACCTTTGGCGGTTTTTAAGTGCAAACACAACCAATCCACCTTTGAGTGAATTTATTGAAAAAGAAAAGGTTGAATTGAGAAAGGAAGTGGGTGATTTGACAAAAACTTTGTCAAAATTCACACAAGGTGAACAAAATTTAAATACGCTTTTGGGAAAGCAAAAATGTGTTTTTGATAAAACCGGTTTGGGATTTAATCCCACATACAAGGAAAAGAAGCACAAAAGCTTCTTTGTAAACTCCACATCTTTTGCTTCAAATTCTCAAAAAGAGTTTCTTTGTTAAGGAATCAATGTCAAATGAGACCCTTCCCCATGTAACATGTCATTATTACATGAAAAATGGGCATGTTAATTACAGTTGTTCATTTCGTAAGAAAATTAACATGATTTGGGTTGTGAAAGGATCCTCTCCCACCTTCTGCAATGAAGCATCTAAGAGATGCTTGGGCAATGGTTAAATCTCTTATGTTAAGCCTAGTAGGAGTAGGATAGATTAATTTGTTTTGATACGTCTCTTGATTTTGATAGCATGTTAATTATGTTTGGTTTATCCCATTAATTTTTTTTATTATGAAATCAATGCTTGCATTTCAAATGACATGTTATTTTGGTGTTCAAATATCCATCCTCCTTAGGAAATAATGCATAATTTTGATCTTAAAATTGGTATTTATTCATATATGCATATGTTGAGGGGGAATATATTACTATGTTCACTTTAGTTACTTTGGTATCTTATTGCCTCCATGACATGTTTGCTTATCTTGAGGGGGAACTTTTAGTTCAAACCCCCGATCATTTTGTTATTGTCAAAAATGGGGAAAATGATAGAGATCTTTTAAATGCTAGAGAATATGATAATGATAGAGATCTTTAAAATGGGAAGTGATTAATTGAAATTTTTAAGAAAGTTATCATTCTTGGATTCATACTTTTCATTTCTTGTTACTTTGAATGATAACATGAAAATAACTCTTTTGTGCTTTAATTGCTATATCTCTATGGCATGTTTTGACATCATCAAAAAGGGGGAAATTCTTAGCCTTGAACTTCTTTAAGGCATTATTTATATGTTTTGATGATGACAAATCGATTACTAATAGCATGTTCTTAATTGTTCTATTCTAAACTATTAGCAAGTCATTTTCATTGTGCTAATCTGTTGAATTATGCACTTAAATGTTCTAACTTTATTTAAGTTCTTGAGATTGCATATAGTAAAGCCCGAGAGTGTTAAAGCTCAACAAGGATCAAGCTTGAAGATTTGAAGATCTTTCATCCTTAGTTGAAGTCTAGGATTTACATGTAAAGTATCTTGATCATCTCTCACAAGGGCTTAAATGTTTAAATTTGTTTCAAAACCTTCAAAAGAGTAAAACTATTTTCCAGTGGAAAAATAGGCGACTAAATCATTTTTCTAGTGGAATGGGTGCTTCAAAGTTTAGTCGACTAATGGTGAACAGTCGACTAGTTTGTGTTTTGAAAAAACATACTTTCTGTCTCAAAGTTTTCAGTCGACCGGACTCTAAACTCAGTCGATTGATATTTTTGCATATTTCTAAACTGTTTGAAAAATAGTTGACCAAACCCGTACCTTTGTTAACTGATCTTTTGGTTCATTTTTAAACTATTTGAAAAGCAGTCGACTGGATCGCGACCTCAGTCGACTGGATCGCGCAGAACAGCCAAGCGACTAGTTTTCTACAAGGCTTTTTATTTACCATATTTTTCCATTAATGGCTATAATCTTCAAAATCTATAAACACATGTTTTCCCAAACCATTTACATGAGATCAATCAATTGGAAAACATTATTTGAATCACACAACTTGTTGATCTTTAATCCTTCACATTTGAATCTTAGTTGTGTGAGATAATCAATTTGTTCTTATTCTTCATTTGTAATTCTTGAGAGAGCAAATTGTAGTGAGCTTTTATTTGTACTATCCACTCACTAAGGAGTTGTTGTGTGAGCTATCATTGTACTGTCTACTCTAGATAGAGAGTTCAATTTGTATTTCATTTATTTGTAAAGAGTGAGGGTTAGTAATCCTTGTGTGCAAAGAAGGGGTGTTCTTCCTTGGGAGAGTTGAAGACTCTTGTAACAGTTTGATCTACACTCTTGAAGTAGATCAATTAAAAGAATCCTTAAGAGTTGTTCTTGAGGGGTGGAAGTAGGTCGCGGTGTGCGGATTGCCGAACCCCTTGAAAACTCGGTTTGTAAGTTTCTCTTCTCTTCTCTCTTTACATAATTGTATATTATTGTGTTTAATTTGTAATTAAATTTTTAAAAGGTTAATTTTCCACTAAAACCTTATTCACCCCCCCTAAGGTTTCCATTTTGGGCCACATATATATTAAGCTCGCTCCTCTAAGCTATATTTCTGAATCTGTCCCTGTCCCAAATACTGTGTTAATTGTACATGTTGTTCTCCTACTTGCTTGCTGTTGATTGCAATTTAAACCAACAAGGCACCTAGGGGACTTCCCATTTATCGTTTCAAGCCCATTCTCCTAGGAGCCCACTAGCTCTTACCTCTTGGGCTACCCTTCTTCAAGGCCCAAAAACTGATGATTTCTACGTCATCCACGTTAATCATGGTAGCCAAAGAAGTAAATATAGGTTGAGAATGCCTAACATGTTAGCATGATCGAGATCCAGGAAATGGGAGCATACCATTGTTGCCTCATTTCTTGGTAGGAAACTTCCCTTTTACCCTGGTTCATAACACACTAACTAGGCTTTGGGGTAAAGTTGGCTTAAACAATATGGTTTTCTCTTCTTCACGTTCAACTCCAATGAAGTTTGTGAAGCTATTTTGGAAAATGGACCGTGGCATGTTGTTGGACAAACTATTTTTCTTAAGAAATTGCACCAAGGTTTAATGCATGAAAAGAACCGAGTTACCAAAATTCCAATCTAGGGCAAGTTTTATAATGTTCCGCTAGAATACTGGACAGAAGAAGGCCTAAGTTTCATTGCTAGCATAGTGGATAAGCCTTTATATGTTGATAAGATGACTACATAATGCAAAAGAATCACTTATGCTCGTGTTTGTATTGAGGTTCGTGCAGAAAAGGACCTTATTTTTTATTTTGGTCTTGAAGTTGAAGGGCCAAATTCTGAAGTTTGTGATGTTATTCCCATTCGGATTGAATACCAAGGGATCCCCACTCATTGCACTAAATGCAAGGCTATTGGCATGATTGCTCGAAATTCCTGAGAGGAAGATTATTCCTTACCCAAACCCCCTTCCCCGTCCACCCAAGGGAGCCACTAATCAGTGGATTGAGGTGAAGAGAGGGAATGAGGATGCTTTTGTTAAGACTCAGGCTCCCGACCACAAAGATAAGATAGGGTTTGTTCCTTCGGGGAACGTGGTTGATAGAATTATTGTTAGCCCCCCCCCCCCCCCCCCCCCCCCCTCTTTGAAACCTTCTTTGGATGGAATGTCCCCTAATAAAGCTGCTCCTTCCAACTCATTCTAAGCTCTCTCTGTGGGGGATGAGGAAAACATAGATCAGGATGACGTTTAGGATAACTTTAATATGGCTAGTGTTGATAGTTCAGAGGATTCCTATGGTAGTAAGGGTAATTTTTGTGATACAAGTAGCCCCATGACCTCCTTTTGCACTCCCATGTATAACAAAGACAAACAAGGTCGAAGAAAGAAGAATAAAAGCTCTAAGGACAGATTCTCCTAATTTCTTTGATCGATTGCCCTTCATTCCAATTGATCGACCCTAAATAGCTTAAGCCAGTTGATTGCCATCTAGTCTAATTGATTTCCATCTTTAGATCTTTGTCTTCAAGTTTGCTTCGTGTTTTGACGCATGGTACCCCCCTTTTTCTATATATATGAGTTCATTTCATGCCCTTGGTCTTGTTTCAACAATTTTCTTGAGAGAGTGAGATATATACATCTATATACACGTCCATACATATATACATATATATACCACATATACACGCACACACTATAAGGAGGCAGAGGATAAGGAAGAGGAGAAAGAAAAGAGAACAGAGAAAAGAATAAAAAGAAAGAAGAAGGAGACCAAGAGAAGAAAGAGAGGTAGAGAAGAGAAGAGGAGAGAGAAAGCTTGAGCTCCATAGCCACCCACCTCTACCAAACACACCCTTGGTGAGTTCTAACTCACTTGGTCTCTTTTGTGTGATGTTTTATAAGTTTTAATGAGGGAAAGATATAGCAAATATGTCCCTTCACATTCATATATGCTGGACTATAATTCTATTGGAGAAGACGAAGTCCCAATCGATTGGGCTTTTTCCCAATCAATTGTCAGCTGAACCTAATCAATTGGAGTTTTTCCCAATCGATTGGCATATAAGGACCCATAATTGATTGCCAATGTTTGCAATCGATTAGTATTATTTTGGATCCAATCGATTGCCATGATTTGTAACCCAATCGATTACCAAAGTTGCCATTGATTGACATTATTTTGGAGCTAATCAATTTCCATTTTTCCCAAATCGATTGTTATGTCCCAATTGATTGGACCTCTATCCCAATTGAATGGATGTTGCAAAACTTGGATAGTTTCTCTTATGTATTCTATAAGTAATTGTTCCCATATCAATATATGCTTCCAAAATAAGACTATGGTGTGATAAGGGATAATATGACTAAGGTTAATGGATTAATGTTATAACAATAGTTAATATTTCATTCATGATTGAGTTCAGTATCCATTTCACTTCAATCAGCGTAGTCAGCCATAAGGGAATTGTCATATGTCAATATTTACAAGCAGTAGATGGTTTAAATCCTTAATGAGCCGTGGATGGGACCAAGTAGTTCTAATATAGCTAGATGATCCATGTTAATCCTTAATGAGTGTGGATGGTTGATAGTTTAAATCCTTAACAAGCGGTGGATGGGGATCACTGTTAAATGTCACTAGGTCATGGCCATAGATTGATATACCTCTGTTCGAAATGTTATATCCCTGACATGCGGTGGATGGTTTAAATCCTTAACGAACAAGGGATGGACTGACGTGGTGTCTATGACATGGGGTGGATGGTTTATATCCTTAATGAGCAGTGGATAGAATAATGGCGTATCTATATGAGTTGAACAATTGAGTCTAGTGTTATATCAGAGTATGTTGGTTATCGGTCATAGGGTAATAAGACGATAAGGTTTGGTTACAATGTTTGAATGTAGAAAAGATACTATTTAGTAGAACTTAACTTATACCGTTTCATAACTTGTTTTACTTCAGATTACTGGTACCTAGTTAGTTTCTATTCACTTAACTCTCAGTAAGCTGATGGCCTTTATTGCCTTGACATTTTCCGTCCAGACTACCCCGTTTCTAATACTGCAGGTAATGAAGCCTACGATGATTGATACTACCCAGAGGGTGAGTATGTAGAGGGTGGCCCCACTAATAAAGGTTATGCCAGGGAGGACTATTACTCTAACAGTTACATCTACACCAGCTGAAGATGAAGATAGATACTAGATTTACAATTCTGTTAGATTAATGTTATAAGTATTGTACTTGGGCATATGTTGCCCTAAGACCTTTATATTTCTATTTCAGACTCTGATGTAATAACTAGGTTGTTTATATGATGCTTAGTAGTGATAACATTGTTCCTTGCTTTTACATATGAACTAGAACTGTGTGGTGTGGACACTTCAGTGACCTCACCAGTCATTCCCTAAGGACCCAAAAAGAAAATTTTATTTTTCTCTATTTTGCTGTTCCGAGGTGTGACACAGATAGGTTTGATAATGTAGGCAAACACTTGGTCAATTATATCCTTAACGAGCAGTGGACAGATATGCCTTTAACGAGCAGTGGATGGGATCAAGTAGTCCTAAGAAAGCTAGGTGATCCATGATATATCCTTAACGAGCAGTGGATGGGGATACTGATAGACATCGCTAAATCATTGCAATAGGTTGATATGATGTTGTTCGAACGTTATATCCCTGATATGCGATGGACGATGCATATGTCCTTAACGAGTGGGGGATGAACTGACGTGGTGTCCATGACATGCGGTGAACGGATTATGTCCTTAACGAGTGGTGGACAGAATGATGGTATAACTATAAGAGTTGAACAATTGAGTTTGCTCTCTCCAGTTAAGAGTGTGTTGGTTGTCGGTCTTAAGATACCAAGACGATAAGGGTTGGTGAACGACGTTTGAGTAAAGAGAAGATACTATTTAGTAGAACTTAACTTATTCTTTTCATAACTTGTTTTACTTCATATAAAGTAGTAACTCGTTAGTTTCTATTCACTCAGCTCTCGGTAAGCTGACGGTCGTTATTGCCTGGACATACCCCATCTAGACTATCTTTTTCCTAATACTGCAGGTGATGAGTACTACAACGATGGCTACTACCCGGAAGGGGAACACACCGATTATGGGCCCACTGACAACGGATATGCCAGGGAGGAGTATTACGCTGATGATTATGTCTATGCCAGTTGAAGATGGAGATAGATATTAGTATCTATACTTTTGTCTAACTTTACGATTACGCTTTATAATCGGGCATATGTTGCCCTAACATTTTAGCATTTTTGGTTGTAGAACTCTGATATAATAACTTAGGGATTGTATATTAAATGTTTGGTTTATTGCTGCTATCTTTATCCCTATTGTTTAGAATTGCGTGGTATAGATGATTCTATGACTTCACCAGTCATTCCCTATGGACCCAGAAAGGAAATTTTATTTTTCTCTATTTTTGCTGTTCCAGGGCATGACAATACTACATTATCCAATTACTACACAATTGTATATTTTCATAGAATGTCTCGAGGGAACATATGATTATGTTGAATGTTATTTGATTTCTTGATAATTCTATGCATAACAATATGCCTTCTTAATAATTATTTATAAATTTTTTTCTTCTCCTTACTTTAAAAATTTTTTTTCACTCTAAAGATAATTTCCCCTTTCATAATTCTAGAACTTTTATTGTCTTAATGCCCATGTGAACTGCAATCATTGTTTTTCTTTAAAAATTTGGATTCTCCTAAAAAGACACTTAAAATAGAATAAAAATGTACTATTTATTAGTATCAAGTTACATTAACTAAGACATTACACGATTTGGACTTAGAATTTAATTATAGCATACAACCAAAAAGTGCATGGGTGTATTGTAGATTTTTCCCTAGCAAGTAGTAGTTTTTAATTCCCTTTGTACCAACCATAGCAAGTTGATCGATCATAAATGAGTAAACAAGTATTTCAGATGATGCTCTGACCATTGACAAAGAATGCATGATGTTGTCATGAGATTGCACACATAGCAGTTTTTTTTCAAGTCTATGTAGTAGACATAAAGTGGGATCCACAAGTAATTGCCAGTGTCCAGCCAATGGACGATATATATATTGTCGGGCCCATAACAATTCGGCCCATTTGTAAATGGGCTGTGTATGGTACTCGAGCTCAACCGTCAATTTGGGGGTCAAAATTACCAAAATGGACAACCTAAATTCTCAAATACCAAAATTGGAGAAATTGATTGCAAAATGACACGCAAACCAAGACATTCACTCTTTTTTATATAAGAGCATTTTTTATCACCCTATTTTGGTCACACATTGTAATACCCTATATTTTGGAGTGTATATTAATGAATAAGACTTTATACTAATTCTTGTATACCTGTATGACCTTAACCTCCCATTTGGTTTATTCTATTTCCCAATCAATTGACCTAGTATCCCAATCGATTGCCAATTTTTGTTTACCAATAGATTAACATCTTTCCTAATCGATTGCCATGCTGCCAACTTGAATTCATTACATGGCACTATCCCAATTGATTGTCCTTCATCTCAATCGATTGCCTTAAAATAGCTGATACCAATCGATTGCCTCTGATCCCAATCGATTGCACCCTACAGAGATAAGTTTTCAACTTTGCTTCATGGTTTGACATGTGACACTCTCAATTTCTATATATATGGGTTCATTTCGTCCCTTGGGACTATTTTCACAGTCTTGAGAGAGAGAGAGAGAAAGAGAGATTGTATACATATTTATGCACACATATATATACATATACATATATATACAGCACCCAAATACACGCACACCCTCTGAACAGAGAGAAGAGAAGAGAAGACCAGAAAAGAGAAGAAGAAAGAAGAAGAGAGAGGGGAGGAGAAAAATAGAGCTGGGACAAAGAAGAGAAAGAGAAGAGGAAAAAGAAACCTTGAGGTTGCCAAACACACCCCACACTCAACTAGGTGAGTTCTAACTCACTTGGCACCCTTTATATGAATGATTATGAGTTTTATAGAAGGTTAGACGTAACAAACACGTCCTTAAGACGTTTATATATGTTGTTTTATAATTCTACTGGAGAAGACAAAGTCCCAATCGATAGACCTTTTTCCCAATCGATTGGATAGATTTCCAATCAATTGCCATTGTATCCCAATCGATTGCCAAAGTTATCAATCAAGTGGTATTGTTTTGGATCCAATCGATTGTCTTTTTCCTCAATTGATTGTTATAGTTTTATCCTAATCGATTGGACCCTTGTCCCAATTGATTGGCAATCACAGAACATGGATTGTTTCCTTTGTTTATTATATAAGGGGTTCGATCATTCGATTTTTGATTCGGACTTTCATTAGGCGACTATTGGGATAATCAGGGATAATGTGATACCAAAGATAAGCATGATGATGAATAATAGATTAACATTATTACATCAGTTAAGGTGTCAGCCATGATGAGTTTGATATCCATTTTCTTTAATCAGAGTAGTCAGGCCACAAGGGAAAGTCATGTATCAATATTAGTACTAAACATAGGTAGGTTTGATAAGTTCTAGGAATTGTGCGAGCTCAGAAACTTGGTCACATTAAGTCCATGACATGCGGTAGATCATACATATCCTTAACGAGCAGTGGATAGGACCAAGTAGTTCTAACTAGCCAGATGACCCATGGTATATCCTTAACGAGCGGTGGATGGGGATCACTGATAGACATCGATGAGTCATGGCAATAAGTTTGATATACTATTATTTGAAACGTTATATCCTTGACATGCGATGGACGGTGATATGTCCTTAATGAGCAAGGGGTGGACTGATGTGGTGTCCATGACATGCGATGAATGGTATATATCCTTTACAAGTAATGGACAAAATAATGGTGTATCTGTAAGTTTTGAACAATGGAGTATGTTCTTTCGGTCAAGGTATGTTGATTATCGGTCTTAGGATAATACAATGATAAGGGTGGAGTAACGACGTTTGAATTAAGATGAATATACTACTATAACACTATATCTTATTCATTTCATAACTTGTTATTACGTTATATAACTGGTACCATGTTAGTTTACATTCACTCAACTCTTAGTAAGCTGAAGGCCATTATTACCTGGACATTCCCCGTCCAGACTACCCTGTTCCTAACCTTGCACGTAGGGCTGTCAACGGACCAGATCTAGGCCCAGATTCAGTCCAAATTTGGCACTCTCTAACGGATCTGATCACTTTTGCATATCCATATCCAAATTCGAATCTGCCTCTGTATATTATGCTGCAGAAATGGACCGGCTACGATTTTGTAATATCCGATTCGCCTAAGCCCCGGATCCAAATAATACCTAAATTGTGTATATATATTTATATTATGTATACATATAATACTTAAAGGGTGGGGCTAAATACATCAATATTTTTGCTATGTAAACTCATCCCACTTTATATTTATGCATTTTTTGAGGAATTTGATTGTTTTATTGTTTAAAAAATATCAAACAATGAAATGTGGGTGTACATAGCAAAAAACATGGGTGTATTTAGCCCCACCCTACTTAAAATGTGTACATATATATTATATATAAACAAAACTAGTATGTATACACATTTATTCAATATTTTGGACCGGAACTGGATAAACAGACCGAATTACCATATCCGACCAAAATCGGATATAGACTGACCTATAGTAGAACCATCGAATCCAGATCCGAATCTGGATATGGATTGATCTATAGCTTGGCGAATCCGGATCTGGATCCAACTGATCCGATCTAGATCTGGCCTATTTATAGGCCTACTTGCAGGTGATGATCATTACCAGGATGGTTACTACGTGGAGAAAGGCTATGCAGAAGACATGTCGAGGGAAGGATGCGAGGAGGATGGACAAGACTTCTACGTTGATGACTACATTTATGCCAGCTGAAAAACTAGATAGTTATTTGTTTTATTTATGTTGAACTCATGTAGAATTAGTACTTCCCAAACCTTTACGTAGTCCTATGGGCAACTCTGATGTTTTTTTTGTAATAACTAGATTGGTTGTAATGTATTCAGTTATGTATATCATTGTTCATGTTGTTTTATCAGACTAGTACTGTTTGGTGTGCACAATTTTGTGACATTGTAACACCCGTACCCGGAGAACGGGTTAATTATCATGTTAATATCCATTAATTCATGAGATTAGTGTATATAATAGTTAAGGGGAGGCTTTGGACTCGCCCGTGGAAAAGTCTCGAGTGAGGTGGGATAGGTAATGAAGTGGAACCTAGTGGAGGGCCCGAATAATAATATTTGCATTTATATGATTAAATGACTAATTGTGTAAATGCTTTCATATTATATGATAATATATGTGTTAGCAATTAGTATTAGTCTGGATACCCAAATAAGGGTATAACCGAAAAAGATTCATAATTAGTAAGCGCGATAACAACTTCACAAAACATTTGGGACCCATGGTGGGACCCATACGAAACGTAGACAAACACTCATTAGATAATTGGGTAGTTAATGGAATGTTCGGAGGATCTCATAATAGAAACTTAAGAAATTTGTGGGTGCAAATGAAAAGAAGAAGAATTGAGGAGATGACACCTCAACACATATTACATGTGTATGTGTCAAGAGAATGAGCTTTGTCTCAAAACATTTATAGAAATTAAAACAAAATAGAGAGGGAGGGCTCGAAGAAACTGTCACTGATGCGATCTTATGCTGTGCCGTCGCCGCCATTCGTCCAATTCGCGAACCGAAGCCGTATTGGGACTCGTGGAGGTGAGACGATCGTTTCTATACCTTTAATTTACATTTTAATTGTCGGATTTTGGTAGCTCGTTCTAATCAGCGACACACAATTTGCCAAAAATGTTTAGGAATTTCTTTAAAGTAGGAATTAAGCTTGGATTTGGTAAATTCATCATCTGTCTAGCTTGAATTGGGTAGATCTTGGTAAGGTGAGTTTTCTACACTAAAGAATGATTGTGTTTAAATGTGTTCAAGGCTTCAATGATGTTAGAGATAACAATTTATGCTTAGGAGCCATGAGAATGTTTTATTGTATTGATTATTCATGCTTAGAAGTCATGGAAATGTTTAAAATGTGAATTACATGTTAATCTTATGAGATTTATATGAGAAGTTGCCATATTTATGTGGTATCAATGAGCACCTGGGAGATGATTCATTGTTGGGAGTAATAAGGGTGGTGAAGAGGAAGAATCCAAGAAGTACGAAAGTCCAAGGAATAGAAGTGACCACAGGACCAAGGGAGGGTCTTCGGGTTTGAATGAATCATTGAACCGGTTGCTCGGAGATTACGGATATGATTATGTTTTAATTGTAGCATTGCACATGTTTAACATTCAATCATGTTTAGATTGCTCACTAAGCGTAATGCTTAAGAAAACCGTTTTCCTTTTTTGTTGTGGTAAATAATAAACACCGCAGGTACGGAGCATTATCCGGAGAGAAAGTAACGTGCTTGCGTATGGTGAAGAGATTTGGAACTCATAGTCATGTTTATAACTTTTAATATAGTATGACTAGTAGCTTGAAGTCCTTGACTTGTGGATGTAGTGTTGGAAAGATTTGGAGTTGTTTTGGGATTCCATGACTTATGTGGTTAATATAAATTTGAAGAACCTATGCATAGTTCTTGTTGTGTAAAGATGGTGCAAGTTAGTAAATGGGACCATCGTGGTAAGTCCGGATGTGTCACAAGTGTTGTAGACAAGTTTTATTTCTATGTATGATGTTGGTTTTAGTCTTGAATTCATGTTCAACAAGTTATATGAACCTTTGATAAGAATTGAGTTTCAAGCTTCAAAACTTGTTTTGAATCAAAAAGGGGTTGTTCATGGTAGGTTTGATTCAATTATGAGTATGTGTATGTTCCACATGCTTGGTTTATGTTAAAACATGTTTAGGAATGTGTTTGGAATGTTTCTTGAGGTTTCCATGAGGTTTGATGATGTTTTGGATATGTTTAGACTTGTTAAGCTGGGGTTTTTTTTGTCAAAAATTGAGTTCTGCAGAAATCGGATCGATCTGGAGCTTTTGGAGGAACCAGAGATTTCCATTCTGCTAAAACCGGATCGATCCGATTTTGCGGCGGATCGATTCGCAGGTCTATTCCAGCCTTACGGCTTTTACGGAAACGGACATAACTTTTTCTAGAAAATTCGGATTCGTGCGCCATTTTTTGCGTTGGATCTGGGACTCAAAGACCTATCTTTTGGTATAAAATTTCTATACTTTATTAATAAATATTTTGCCATTGGGGGTTTTTTTGTCACAACCAAGCTATTTATGTTGTTTAACGCATGTGTTTCTTAGTAATTCGCATGTTCCTTTGCTAATTATTATAATTGAGCACTTATAGTATTGTTACACGTGTCCTAATCTGCACGAGGTAGGTTGGGGTGTGTGATAATTTTTGGTATCAAAGCAATAGGCTAGAGCCTTTGGGGACGAGAGACGTACGAAGCGTAGTGTGCACACAATAACACGTAGCTACATGACCATGCATATACGTTTATTTTGCATGCTTTTAATGTTGATTAGCATGCCATATGTTTCTTAAAAGTAATGTATGTGTATGTAATATAATATGGGTACTAGGCATAATGTCTAGAGATGACACCTCAAATCGAATAGAACAGGTCAAAAAAGCAATCGAAGGATTGGTTCGAGTCGCCGAAACTTATGTGGTAGAAGAAAGACCGAGACATGTGAATCCAAATCCGAGGGAGGAAGTTGCTACTGTCTCGAAATTTCATAAACAAAAGCCAACAATATTCCGTGGAGAGGCTGACTCGATGAAAGCAAACTTCTGGATTTCCAGCATGGAGAAAATTTTCAGGATGTTACCGTGTACGGAAGAGCAGAAAGTTCTATTTTCTGCCGATACATTAAGGATGAAGCACAATATTGGTGGCGTACTAAACTGGGTCTGGGTCAACCGACTACTTGGGATCAATTTCTTGAGATATTTAATGAATAATATTTTCCGGAATCGTTTGGAGACTAGAAAGGTCAGGATTTATGGAGTTGGTATAAGGAGGAAAGACAGTCCGGCAGTACTCAACACATTTTACAAGTTTGGCAAGGTTTGCTGGGGATATTATAACGACTGAGAAAGTGAAAGCGAGAAAATTTATGGCTGGGCTTTGAAGTGATATACGGGGACGAGTGACATTAGTTAGACCTCAGACATACGCTGGGGCACTAGACATCGCCTCCATTGCCAAGAGGGATCTTGGGTTTACTTTAAGCATGCCACCACCACTGAGTCAACAAAGCAAGTGGGTGGGATCAAGTCAATTCAATGGACAAGGAAGTGCCAAGAGGTAGAGTCCGGGGAGTTCATCGGCTAGTAGTGGCAGTTATTCTAGTGGGAACAAACCAAGATGTTCAACTTGTTAGAAATTTCATTGGGGCCGATGCAATCAATTGCCAAACCCGATTACTTGCAATATTTGCCTTAACTGGGACACATAGCGAGGAACTGTCCAAATCAAAATATGGATATGAGGGGTCGATGTTTTACTTGTAAAGATTTGAGACATCAAGCCAAGGACTGCCCTACCAAACGTCAAGGAGCCTCAAGTTTTAGTTTATACGCGGCTAGTGCCATTACACCGAAGACTACTCAACCTATGAGGAGAGAACAGCGGGAGGCAAGCTCGTATTAACTCAGGTCGGGAGAGACTGCTTCAGCAGATACTGTTGTTTCAGGTATGATTCCCATTTGCTCACATTTAGCAAATGTACTCATAGATTCAGGATCCACACACTCATTTGTATCATATCATTTTACTAAGCAACTAGATAAACCATTAGAGTTTCTAGACTATGACTTGTCTGTTGCAATACCATTGGTGGTTCTGATGATTAGTTTAGGGGTGTTTAGGAAATGTGACATAAACATAGGTGGTAAAAGTTTAACAGTTGATTTGGTACCGTTAATAGTTCAGGACTTTGATGTTATATTGGTTATGGATTGGTTAGCAGCTAATTATGCAAATATCGATTGTAACAATAAAGGGTTAGTATTTCATATTTTGAATCAAGATGTGTTTTATTTTCAAGGCAAGGGTGTTGTGTCACCGCCATATATAGTGTCAGTCATTAAAGTCTGTCGATTGTTAAAGAAGGGTTGTCAAGTGTTCTTGTGTAGTATTCTTGATACTAGGGGTGTTGATCTTAAACTTGAAAGTATTCCAATAGTTAGAGAATTCCCAGATATGTTTCCAGAGGAATTACCTAGTGTGTTAATTGATTGAGAAATTGAATTTGGTATTGATGTTATGCCGGGTACTCAACCAATTTCATGAGCACCATACCAAATGGCACCAGTTGAGTTGAAAGAGTTAAAGATTCAATTGCAAGAGTTGCTAGACAAAGGTTTCATTCAGACTAGTGTATCTCCGTGGGGTGTACCGGTATTATTTGTGAAGAAGAAGGATGATACGATGCGAATGTACAATGATTACCGAAAAATCAATAAAGTAACAATCAGGAATAAATACCCGTTGCCACGTATTGACCACTTATTTGATCAGCTTCAAGGAGCTCAGGTATTTTCAAAGATAGACTTGAGACCAGGATATCACCAATTGAAAGTCAAAGCGGAAGATGTAGATAAGACCTTTAGAACTCAATACAGACACTATGAATTTCTAGTGTTGCCATTTGGGGTTACTAATGTACGTGCCACCTTGATGGATTTAATGAACCATGTGTTCAAATTACATTTGGATGAGTTTGTTATTATTTTTATTGATGATATTCTCATTTATTCGTAGAGTTTGGAGGAGCACAAGCGACACTTGAGATTAGTTTTGCAGCGACTCCGAGAGAAACAATTGTTTGGGAAGCTGAAGAAAAGCAATTTTGGCTTACAAGCATCACTTTCCTAGGGCATGTTGATGTTGTCAATATCAAGAAAATAAAAAGTGTTCTTTACTTTTCAAAAGATTTGTAGTGTGAAAGCAAAGGTCGAATCCACAGGGATTGGTTAACTACAGCGACTTAATTTTAAAACCTAACTTTAGTTAATTATGAAAACAGATTTTGATTTGATTTTAATTAAACTAATAACAATAAAAATAAATCTAAACTACGAAAGCAATTCAAAGTGTTTTTGTAAATATGTAAAGGGAACCTAGGATTGCAAATCCACCACTAGTTTCATAATAAGGGATATTTATGAATTACTTTAGCCTATTAAGTTGGATGATAATGGGGAATTGTGGCTACAAGCCCAATTCCTCCGTCAAGAAAATAATTATGGTTCAAGCACCAACATAATCCATCTTCGGTTAGCACGAATTATCCCACACTAAACTAGGGTTGTGGTATAATCCGTCTAATCTAGGCATGGACTATTCGGATACTTGATAGCACAAATCAATAAAGCACCATCACATGTAAATAATCTAAACAAGCACAGCAAGCATAGATCATTGAGCACATCACAGTCAAAATAGATCTAAGACAAGAATAAACTTTGAAAGCAATGATTTAATCAATAGAAGTATGATTTATTTATAAAAATCCTCGGAACATGTGACTGTCATCCATAATAAAACTAAAATAAAAACATAAAATACTCCCTATTACTCGGCTAGGGCTTCATTGAAACCCTAGATCTAGAATCTAGTTGTCCATAGAAGTGATAGATGGCAAGTAGTTGATGGAGGAGGCCATGGAAATCCTTGATCTTTTTTTTCTTCTCCTTGCTTCCCCCCCTTCAATGGCTGAAAGTATGTATATATTTTGTGTATAATAATTGTCCACCCTTTAATTGAAGTAAAATAGGATATATATAGATTTACAACAAGTTTTTGGAAGCTTTCCTAACTTGAGACGAACTGAAACTGATATATTTTACAATCTGGACGCAGTTAGGACGTCATGTTTGCACAGGAGTCTTCAGTATACTGAAATACGCATCTTTGCTTTTGTACATATCGCGCGAGCGGGCCGCGCGAGCGCGACATTTGGTACCTCGCGCGCGCGGATCGCGCGAGCGATTCTGGGATTTTCGCGCGCGCGGCTCGCGCGCGCGATCTGGCTTTTTCAGCTTCTTTTCTTCTGCTTTTTCACCCTGTTTAGCCTGATATACTTGATTTCTTTCAAAACCTGTCAGAAAATAGAAAACGAAGTAAAAATATACAAAAACAGGATAAAAAGATACTAACAAATGCTCGTTAAGGCGTATAAATAGGATTTGTTCTCTCCCGATCACACCCCCAAACCTACATTTTGCTAGTCCTCGAGCAAAACTAAAATAAAGAATAAAACTACTAATAAAATAAAAACCTACTCCATTTTCGCATGGATCACGATTGCATTTAGCATATGCAACAAGCCTTTTAAACCTCTAGGTGTCCCTAGTCGGACGAGTGAAGTCTCGTGAGGGTTCTCGTCAACAAGTCACCCACAACCATCTTTATTAACTTGTAAACTTTTAAAAAGTTTTATTCAAACGAAAAAAAAACATTCAATACTCCTTATTGTAAAACAATGATTTGAAATAGAATAATGAATAAGAAGAAACGGAATCAAACATCTACCTACATCATGAAAAACAATCTCAAACACATGCATCGTATAAATCAATAGAGTTTCTCATAAAATTGCACGTGTGTGATATGGTAGTCAAATGAACACGCATTTAATGAACTTGGAATATAACTCGGCTAACCGTCCAACTATGCTTCGACTACGAATCTCACAATGAATTACACTCTAAAATAAAACCCTCAGAAACAGGTGTAATTTTTCTAATATATGTGAGTAAAGGAAATATGTTTTCAAAATAAGAAATGCTCACATATGACTGGAAAAAGACGCATGACACGAAAGAACAGTAGTCTCATGGATAAGATGCCAATAATCAAGAAAAATTAATCATTACCATGTTTTAATCCCCCTCCCATCGTTTACATATCAAAACCATGTTTCCTAGGATCAGATAGGACTTTTCAAAGGTTGTAATGTGGCTCAGGCAATGTAAAAGGATAGAAAAGATTCATTAGGTAGGTAATCTCAGAATGGCATTGTAAGGCATGTTCGATTTCTTTCATTCGTCTCTTCTACCAACTTCCATCTTTTCATTCTGTTCATTCCTTTTCATTCATTTTTCTTCTTTTCTTGATTTTTTTTTCCTTCCTCTTCTTTATTTTTTTCATTTCCTTTTTCTTTTCTCTCTTCTCAAATGACTATGCATTGAATACCAAGTAACTACCCCAATAGCATCTTATTTTCTTCTTCTCAATCAACACATCGCCTTAATACTACTAAAAGTTGATCACTCTTCCAGTGGTATACTCCAAGTTGATAAAGTTGGAGCTTTTAAAGAGGATAATAGTGAACAAAGAAAAAAAAAACATTGTAACGGCTCAAAGGGGCGAACTAAGGAAATTTTTATCTTTTATCGGTCGGCAGTAAACAAAGAGGGCCTAAAATCATTTCCTAGGGTAATACGGTTCTTCAATGTTTACAATGGAAGATTATTTAGCATGGTAACAAATATTTTAACTTGACTATCAACCAAAACAAGAATAATGAGACTAAACAACAAGTAGATGCGCTATTTCAAATGAAATTCGACAAACACAATGTATTTATAACCCTCTATAAAGAAAAGATAGGCTCAAAAGCTCACCGGATTTAGTCTCCACCATGTGTTATCTAGAAATCCGAATTATATTATAGTTCACATCAACCATGTATTCAAATGACTACGTGCAGTGCATAAGTTTATGTGCAAATCTATGATATAAAACTACGATTCAAACGATACATGACCTAAAACGTTGCATCATGACTTCAGCAAATATTTAATCACATCTTCTCTTGTTTACCATTCTATAACAATCATAGTTACATAACAAGAAGTATCTAATTCATATTGCAAAAACGTCGGTAACATTGTTTATTTAAACACACTTATTGAAAAATTTTAAAATTTTGTATAAAATAATGTGCATGTGCATACCCCCAAACCTAAACCTTTCATTGTCCCCAATGAAACAATAAAATGAAAGAAAGGTGAGTACGTAAGAAAGGAAAGATAGTACCTTGGTTGACAGAACAGGTTAACACAAAGGAATATGGCAATAACGTTCAATATTACCTGTTACTTCTGAACAAAAGAAAATTAAACAGACAAAATAATAAAAACAGCTAAAAGAACTATAACTACGCTACACGAAACTAAATAAACTATAAGAAACAAAACTATGAAGACAACACGAAAATAAACTATAAAAGGAAATACAACATAACCAGAATTATGAAAACACTCAAAGCCTCGATCTAAAAGTACCTAAGAAACAAAAACAGAAAGGTAAAAACTATGTGACAGGTGTGGGAGGAAGATTTAAGAAAACAAAATAAGAAAATGCAGAAATGGGGGGTCGCGCGAGCGGTCCGCGCGAGCGGCCGTCGCGCGCGCGAATCCCTTGCGAGGTTTTTTTTTTTTTTTTTAAACAATAAATCTCGCGCGAGCGAGACTGCCTCGCGCCCACGAGATCAGGCGCGAGCAGAACCTGAGAGCTCAAAAACAAAAAGTAACAAAAATTTCACTAAGGCACAATCTTGCGCCAGCGGGCCGCGCGCGCGAGTACAGTTTCTTCCATTTTGTGGCTAAAATTATGTATATAATATTAAAATAAATTAATTCCAACCCCCAAACCTGTCCAGAAAAACTCCAAAACTGACAAAAACGACTCAAAAACGACCAAAAACAACGAAAACAGACGAAATTAAGCTTGGGTTGCCTCCCAAGAAGCGCTAACTTTTACGTCTTCAGCTAGACCGTTCTAGCTCAAGATTTATGGAGGCCGTAAATCGGAGTTTATACCCCTTAGGACATTAGGGAGATTCCGGTGAAACGTCGAAACAAGGTCGCTTTGTGTTAATTCATTTGACGGCTCACCTTTATCATTATTACATCGATTCTTTACCTTTCGAGTAAATTCTTCATTAGGGGCCGAGGTATTAGGACTCATCCACTCATCATCCACTATATTATTTCCCACACTCATATTTATTACGTTCTTAGGCTCAATATTCCGTCTCACATCACATTCCGCCTCACATAGGTTATCGTCGTCTTTAGGAGGTTGATCAGCAGCATTAAAAACATTTAATTTTAATTTTATAATCCCGAACGACACTTTCATTACCCCTGTACGACAATTGACACGTGCGTTGGCCGTGGCTAAGAATGGACGACCAAGAATAACAGGAGTGTATTTTCTAGCATCTAGCACCGGTTCGGTGTCAAGGACCATAAAATCAACAGGATAAAAACATTGATCAACTTTAACTAAGACGTCTTCAATGATTCCTCTAGGTATTTTAACAGAACGATCCGCTAATTGAATAGTAGCGGCCGTAGGTTTAAGTTCACCTAGTCCTAATTGTTTGTAGACATGATAGGGTAAGAGGTTAACACTAGCACCTAAGTCAAGGAGAGCCCGATGAATGATAGTGTCACCTATGATACATGAAATCGTAGGCGTACCGGGATCCTTATACTTCGGAGGAGCGTGTTGGAAAATTGAACTTACTTTTTCCGTGAGGAAGACCTTTTTAGGTGTATGACTGCGTATTTTGCGCTTTTGCGTACAAAGGTCTTTTAAACATTTAGCATAAGCAGGAATTTGCTTAATAGCATCGAGGAATGGAATATTGATTTTAACTTGTTTAAACACCTCGAGAATATCCTCAACTTTCGACTTTTTCTTTGTAAGATTAGACGGTTCCTCAACATTAGGTGGAAAAGGTAACTTTGGAATGTAATTAGTTGGGACCGGTTCTTTATCTTTTTGAATTCTACTCTCCTCACCCTCCTTATTCAATTTAATGTCATTTTGATCCGGAATCTTAACAACTTCGTCTTCCCGAATAGTCGTCCTAGTCGATACGGCGTTTACTTGTTCACTTGACCCCTTAATCTCATATTGTCCCTTAGGATTTTGAATAGTTTGCGCAGGCAACTTTCCCTCATTTCTACGACTCACTGCAGTAGCTATTTGTCCCATTTGGGATTCAAGCTTCGCAATGGATTGTGTATGAGAGTGCACTATTTGTGCTTGTGCTTGGACTTGAGTTTCAATATTCTTAACCTCAAAAGCGTTAGTCCTTGGGGGGTTAGGATTAGGAGGAGGGTGTTGGTATTGATTTTGTTGAAATTGGGGTCGATAAGTGTTAGGAAAATTATTCGACCTAGGCGTATAATTATTTTGTGGGAATTGTTGCATAGCATTTACGTGTTGCTCCACAAATTCGGGAAACTGAGATGCCGATGGGCATGCAAAGATATTATGTGACGGTGCAGAACATAATGCACATACTTCCGAAGAAGGTGGATTGGACCTAATTCCCATCCTCATAAGTTGGTCAAGTTTTCTATTTAATTCTTGTATTTCAATTGATTAACTTGACTCGAACTTTACCTCTCTCTTAGGTTGTGAATGATATCCCTCAAAACGTACTGACACAGTCTGATGCATCGAATTCTCGCTTAATGTTTTAAAGATTTTTCATGCCTCGTCGGCGCTTTTGTGTAGGAAGGTACCCGCACAAACGGCGTCGACAGTATTACGGACTGAGGGAATAAGTCCCTCGTAAAAGACTTGTACTAACTGCCACTTAGGAACCTGATGATGTGGACACGAACGTAATAATTCTTTAAATTTTTCCCACGTGTCGTAAAGTGTTTCCCCATCTTGCATCACAAAATTTGTTATCGATTTTCTTATTTGATTAGTTCTTGTGATTGGAAAAAACTTTTGCAAAAATGCAGTATATAATGCTTCACATGTTTTTATAGTGTTTGGCTCCAAAGATTGGAGCCAATATTTAGCTTTATCTTTTAAAGAGAATGGAAAGAGCCGCAATTTTAATTCATCATCAGTGAAATTTTGGATTTTTAAAGTAGAACATATATCTTGGAAATCTCCTAAGTGCTGATAAGGGTCTTCATTTATACGGCCATGGAATGATGGAAGTAGCGAGATGGTAGACGACTTTATCTCAAAGTGAGATGACGTCGCCTCCGGTAATTCGATACTAGCTTGTGGCGTGTAAGTCGTTGGAATAAAATAATCTTTAAGCGGAGGAGGTGGAGGTATATTAGGATTATTTAAATTATTTCCGTTATTTCCGTCAGCCATTTTAATCGGTTCGATTTTAAAAGTTCGAGTTCTCTTTAACCGTTTAAGGGTACTTTGAATTTCGGCCTCAAACAACGACGACGGAATCGGCGTTGATTCGTCGTCTTGCAACCTAGCTCTAGAAGCTTGGGTTGCGAACTTACTAACTCTTAAAGTACGTTCAAGTTCAAGATTGATAAAATGTAATTCAGGTTTATTTGAACGCGTACCAAACATAAACTTAAAAAGAAAACAAACTAAAAACAAAAACTGACTCAAATAAAAGAAACAAATAGCAATCACGCAAATAAGACGACAAGCAAGCACACAATACTACTATGATGCATGAATATTATCCTGTAATGCAATGACCGCGTCAAGCCCAGCGCCCCGGGTTTCCTAGCTAATGCAGTGTTCACTCCACAACTAACCTAATGCAAGTAATTGCGTCTCAGCGCCCTGACTTACAGTGATTTGATGCGAAGTTAAAGCGAGCAATTTACTTAATTTTTATTTATTTTATTTGCGTAAGCTCCTTTGATGTAATTAGCTACTCCACTCGGAAACGTTGGAATTTGATGACTCGAAAACCTATAAAATAAAAGAACAAGTTAGTAATTTAAAACAAAAACGGAAAATAAGAAGAATAAAAACTAATCTGATATTTACGAATTAACTAAACTAAGATTAAAAAATTAAAGGTAGTAATGCAATCCCCGACAACGGCGCCAAAAATTGATGTTGTCAATATCAAGATATAAAAAGTGTTCTTTACTTTTCAAAAGATTTGTAGTGCGAAAACAAAGGTCGAACCCACAGGGATTGGTTAACTACAGCGACTTAATTTTAAAACCTAACTTTAGTTAATTATGAAAACAGATTTTGATTTGATTTTAATTAAACTAATAACAATAAAAATAAATCTAAACTACGAAAGCAATTCAAAGTGTTTTTGTAAATATGTAAAGGGAACCTAGGATTGCAAATCCACCACTAGTTTCATAATAAGGGATATTTATGAATTACTTTAGCCTATTAAGTTGGATGATAATGGGGAATTGTGGCTACAAGCCCAATTCCTCCGTCAAGAAAATAATTATGGTTCAAGCACCAACATAATCCATCTTCGGTTAGCACGAATTATTCTGTTGGGGAGGGAGAAATATAACACCCGTACTCGGAGAACGGGTTAATTATCATGTTAATATGCATTAATTCATGACATTAGTGTATATAATGGTTAAGGGAGGCTTTGGACTCACCCGTGGAAAAGTCTCCAGTGAGGTGAGACAGGTAATAAAGTAGGACCTAGTGGAGGGCCTGAATAATAATATTTGCATTTATATGATTAAATGACTAATTGTTTAAATGATTTCATATTATATGATAATATATGTGTTAGCAATTGGTATTAGTCTGGATACCCAAATAAGGGTATAACTGAAAAAGATTCATAATTAGTAGGTGCGATAGTAACTTAACAAAATATTTGAGACCCACGTTGGGACCCATATGGAACTTAGACAAACACTCATTAGATAATGGGTAGTTAATGGAATGTTTGGGGGATCTCATAGTAGAAACTTAAGAAAATCCGGGGGTACAAATGAAAAGAGGAAGAATTAAGCAGATGACACCACAACACATATTGCATGTGTATGTGTCAAGAGAATGAGCTTTGTCTCAAAACATTTACAAAAATTAAAACCAAAGAGAGAGGGAAAGCTCGGAGAAACCGTCATCGACGTCGTCTTTACACCGTTCCATCGCCGCCGTTCGTCCAATTCATGAACCGAAGCCATACTAGACTCGTGGACATGAGACGATTGTTTCTATACCTTTAATTTACAATTTGATTGTTGGATTTTGGTAGCTCATTCTAATCGGCGACACGCGGTTTGCCGAAAATGTGTAGGAATTTCTTTAGAGTAGGAGTTAAGCTTGGATTTGGTAAATTTAGTATCTTTCTAGATTGAATTAAGTAGATCTTACTAAGGTGAGTTTTCTGCGCTAAAGAATGATTGTGTTTAATGTGTTCAAGGCTTCAATGATGATAGAGATAACAATTTATGATTAGGAGCCATGAGAATGTTTTATTATATTGATTGTTCATGCTTAGAAGTCATGGAGATGTTTAAAATGTGAATTGTATGTTAATCTTATGAGAATTATATGAGAAGTTGCCATGTTTATGTTCTTATATGCTTATGTGGTAATAAGGATGGTGAAGAGGAAGAATCCGAGAAATACGGAAGTCCAAGGAATAGAAGTGATCACGGGACCAAGGGAGGGTCTTCGGGTTTGATTGAATCATTGAACCGGTAGTTCGATGATTACGGATATAATTATGTTTCAATTGTAGCATTGTACATGTTTAACATTCAATCATGTTTAGATTGCTCACTAAGCGTAATGCTTAATAAAACTGTTTTCCTTTTTGTTGTGGTAAATAACAACCACCGCAGGTACGGAGCAATATCCGAAGAGAAAGTAACGTGCTTGGGAATGGGGAAGATATTTGGAACTCGTAGTCATGTTATAACTTGTAATATAGTATGACTAGTAGCTTGAAGTCCTTGACTTATGGATAGTGTTGGAAAGATTTCGAGTTACTTTTGGGATTCTATGACTTATGTGGTTCATGTAAATTTGAAGAACCTATGTATAGTTCTTGTTGTGTAAAGATGGTGCAAGTTAGTAAATAGGACCATCACAGTAAGTTCGGATGTGTTGCAAGTGTTGTAGACAAGTTTTATTTCTATGTATGATGTTAGTTTTATTTTTGAATTTATGTTCAACAAGTTATATAAACCTTTGATAAGAATTGAGTTTCAAGCTTCAAAACTCGTTTTGAATCGAAAAGGGGTTGTGTTCATAGTAGTTTTGATTCAATTATGAGTATGTGTATGTTCCACATGCTTGGTTTATGTTAAAACATGTTTAGGAATGTGTTTGGAATGTTTCTTGAGGTTTTAATGAGGTTTGATGATGTTTGTGATATGTTTGGACTGGTTAAGCAAGGGTTTTCTGTCAAAAATTGAGTTCCACAGAAACCAGATCTATCCGGGTCATGGACGGATCGATCCGGAGTTTCTCGAGGAAACAGAGATTCCATTATGCTAAAACTGGATCGATCCGGTTTGGGGCGGGTCGATCCGCAGGTCTGTTTCCAGCCAGACGGCTTTTACGGAAACAGACATAACACTTTCTAGAAAATTCAAATTCGTGCGCCGTTTTTTGCGTTGGATCCGAGACTCAAAGACCTATCTTTTGATATAAAATTTTCTATACTTTATTAATGACCATTTTTCCTTTAGGGGTTGTGTGGACACGCGGAATTCCACCTCTTGCTTCTTTGAGATTGTTTTGAAAAGGAAAAGAATGAAGGTCCGTTGAAAACAGATACAGAGTCACCACTTGAACTTTAAGGAACCAAAAAACCTAATTTTGACTTACCCAAATGGATAAAGGGCACGGGCCCTTCATAACCAAAGAACTTGGCTCGGGATTTTGGTACGAGAGAGGAAGGAGCCTTTGTCGCGACTCAAACACCCTCTACTCGCCCCGAGTTTCGACGGGCCTCAATTAGCATCCAAATAATCATCTTATACTATGTTTGGTTTGACAAATAATAATACGATAGTATATTACATCACATAAGAAAATTTGAAATGGAAGATCTAAAGATAAGATATCATTCATAAGATCTAAGCCAAGTATCACACAATGCAAAATGAAAGATCACACAAAGCAAACCTAGGAAAAATCGTCTAATCACATATCAAGTAATAAAGTTTTCCTAATCTAAGGGGATATGAATTGTTCTTGAAGCAAAATAAATCAAAGAAAACAAGGATGCTTAGCAAACTAGAATGATGCATGTTAATCTTTGAGAAGAGAAGATCTCTCAATCTCCAGGACGGATGAGAAAGGATGATTAGATCGAGGGGAAGCATGAACGTGTAATCATGATCATTCCTTATAATCTTCTTAGATTAGGAGTTACAAAAAAAACCCAAATCTTGCATGAATACAATGTATGTGTCTAGAATGTGCCAAGGTTGTAGTGTGTTTTGTGTTCATGGATTCCTAGAATGACTTAGAAGTTTAGACTGTGTATGAATGAATGAAGGAGATCATCACGGGATATATACAAATGTAAAACAGTAACATGATCTTGTGAAAATGGAAAAGAGGGGTTAGGAATGTTTTCAATGCATGATTTTTTATGGAGATCTTCCTTATCGTGTCTAGAACACAACCCAAAAATTGAATCTTTAATAACTATTACACATTGAGAGAAATCATATGAAAATTGGAGGTTACTCAGAAACAGAGTTTGTACTGTCGACTGAAATGTCAAAACATCTTAGAAAATGAAAACAAATGATCTAGAGGCCCATTTTATACAGACAGTTGCCTAAGATATTGAATCGCAAGGGAAAAATAAGTTAGGACCACTCTTTTTGGAAAAGTTTTCTGTAAAACAAGTTGAAAGTAGACCAAGCTGCTGTGACAGCAAAAATAGAATATCTGGAGAGAATGTTTGGGTCCAAATGGACCATTTTGAAGTATTTCCAAGTCAAACCAAAAATCATGGGTGTTCTCTAATGAGTTAGGAAGATTTTCCAAGTGGTCGTGCATTCATACATTGAGTATTGAGTTCTAGAGAAATCTTTGATCTCAGATCACTCACTGTTTTGACTCACTGTTTTGAAGATTTTGGGAAAAACTTGAGTTTTCTTTCTTGAAATCAAAATGAGAGGGATTGAGAGGGGTTTTGAAATAGAGGTTTTGAAAGTATATTTTCAACATCAAATAGAGACTATAACCTCTTGGAATATCAACATCAAACTCACCATCAAGAACCCCCAATATTATTAGAGAGATTCATTTTTATTTTGAACATAACTTCAAGGATACCTTGGAGGTATTGAAGTTATAATCATCATCTATCAAATATGTTTTTGAGGTCAAGAGCTACTATCCATAAGGATTCACTCACCTCAAACTTCATGTCATCATTTAGAGGATGATGAACTAGTAAGTAAATAAAGAAAAATAAGAAGAAATGAGGTTAGGAAGAGATGAACATAATATGAACAAGCATTCAAATAGCAATCAATAGTTGATAATCATTGAGATATTGGACTTGTAGCTTGGTATTTCACTCATATATGGTGACATTTGGACATGGAATTAGCTTCCTATCTCATGAATACTAAAGAATGGTGGTGAAAGAAATGTTTGGATGATTGAAGTTTTGATAGCAAACTCAAGTAAAAAGAAAAATCACTTTGATGGAGAAAATAGAAGAAGAAGACTACTTCTTCTCTTTCTCTCTCTATATTTCTCTAGAGTTTCTTCCTAAGTTCTCTCTAAGCTTCCATGTCTCTCCTCTAAATGGAAGTAAATTGCTTCTTTTATAGGCAAATGAGGGGTGGTAAATGGGGTTTTAAAAATTATAAAAAGGTCTCCCATTAGTCCAAAATGAGCTGGAAACCAAAACTACGTCGTTTTGATTTATAATTAATCAAATCGGACCCCCAATCAACATTACAAAAATGGACTGTTCTGGGGGAGAGTGCCGCGGTGGCACTGGGCCAGTGCCGCGACGGCAGTGGGCCAGTGCCACGGTGGCACTGCTCCTCCTTCGTCCAGATTATGATGTTTAGGCCCCCAGAGGTTCCGGTATTCTCGAAAAGGCCCTATTTCATTCGAAATTCACAGGAAATGTATACGAACTCCAAATTGAGGTTTTGATATACCGTTGGAAAGGTAATGGAGTTTATTTTACATAACAAATAGTTTGGAGATAGGTCACTTTGAAAAGTTTTGCGGTATTTGCGATTTAGCCAATTTGATTGCCTTTTTCGCCTTCGGAAATTCATAATAAACTCATTTTAAATCTGAAAATTGTGTGTGATTGTAGACACCCCGATTTTGACCAAACGTCAAGCCCAGGGATTGGTTACCTCTAGAAGACAGATGATGACAATGACCGGTAAATTCGAAGATTTTCCAGAGGATTCAAATTCTTCAAAGATTCTTCAAAACGAAATTCAAAAATCAAAGTAAGAGAGAGAGAGAGAGAGGGAAATTAGGTACTCGGGGGAAACCCAAACATTGAAGAACATGTGAGAAAATCAGTATAAAAAATGTAATAAATAAATAAATTCAAAAAAAGAAATATGGCATGGAAGGAGTTTTCAAAAGAAGAAGAAAAAGAAAAAGAAAAAGAAAAGAAATAAATAAAAGGATAGTATATACCATGTATATAGGAGTATCTTAATAAAGTACACTACAAATATAAGTACATTAGTATATACTTTGCTAATAATTAGGATTGTGGTAATGTATATTTTGAAAATTAAAAAGAGGGCAAAATTTTGTTAGCCCCGGCACGCGGGAAAGCCGGCAGCACTCGCCGGCACTCACTGAGTGCCGTCCGGCATTCAGAGAGTGTCGCACGGCATTCAGTGAATGCCACCGGCAGCCATCGAGTGCCGCGAGCTGTAACAGACTGCTTTTCTCACATGTTCTAGAAGAAAACTTTGCACATGGATTTTCACCCGAATTTACCTATTTAACCTTGAGTTGGTGACCTATATAAACAAAAAGTTCATCTTCATTTAGAGATACTAAAAAATTAAGAGAGAGAAATACAAGATTTATATACATACATTAGAGAGAATTGAGAGAAAGAAGATAGAGTTTCTTGAAGAATTTGAAGAATTGAAGAAGAATTTGAAGATTGTTGGAAGAGCTTCACAAGAAATAGAAGAATTCTTTGAGGTCATAGAGGTAACCTCTCAATCTTTTGTAGAATTAGGAGAACTCAATCACAAGTTCATAGTTCTAGGAAATTTTACATATTTTCAAAACCTCTCTTCCTACCCCATTTCATCACACACCACTTAGAGCTTGTGATTGAATTTCATAATGTTTCATTAATTTGGATCCAAAATAGAGCTTTGGATTTATGAATGAAAGAATGTTGACTTGAAATTTTCAAATAATATTTTGATTTCCTTTCTTTTGTTTATATTCTTCTCAAAAAATCTATGAAATCTTCAATATCTCATTAGATTTCTTTGAGTTTGATCCTCTAATTCCCTATGATCTTATGATTTATATGGGGATTAAAGTGGATTACGATCATCTCTACATGTAGTTTGTTAAAATTAATTCTTAACTCATAGTTTGAAATCTCCTTACTAAAAAATCTTATGGAATTCATACTATATTCCATAGAGGTTCATGTAGTGGGAATTTCACTTTGTCTCCAAGGACCATTAGCTTGGTAGGAGAAATGATAATATGACTCTATATTCTCCAAGGACCATTAATTTGAGAGGAGAATAAGGTTTCATGGATCTATATTCCTCAAGGATCATATGTTTGAGAGAGGAATTAGATGTAGATTTTCATAATTTATATTCAAAATTCATAAGATCAAGTAATACCTTAGGATTTTCTTGCTAGATCTCCAATTATGTGATCTATGATAGGAATCCATCAAGGTTAAATCTAGGATTTCTCCCTACTCCATTATTTGTCACAAAAATCATAGTCAAACTTGATTCTAGTCCTTTCTAGGATCATGGATCAAGTTGGTTTTAAACTATGAACATCAATTTAACAAAGGTGCAGTGAATCCATAAACCAATCGTGATCAAAGAATTTTTATAGAGTCATGATTCATTGAAAATGGATGAGACCAATTGGAGGATGTTCATAACCCGTTTAAATACCTCTATGATTTTTATTTTGATGAAATTCCATGCCTAAGATGGTTTGGTCTTATGATTTCAAAACATGCAACTCTCTGTCCAAAATTTCAGAACAGCAAGTCCATTTTGAAATTCATAAATCAGAACCTTAACGAAGTTTTCCGGGTCCCTAATAATTTTTTCTAAGTACCTTAATGTGTTAGAAAGATACCCTAAAAAGATCTAAGTGTTTCTCATTATTTTACTATTTTTAGAAAATCGTACAAGATCTCTGGACAGAGAGTTGCAGATTCCTGAGTAATGTCTAGTGTTTTCCATATTCCCAGAGATTTAACCGTTCAAACCTTGATTTTCTTTTTGGGTTATAAACTAGACTCACAGAGGCATATCTATCCAAAAATCATTAAGACCCAACCGTTGGAAGTATGGTTTTTCTACTTTTAAAATCTGGTCTGCTCTCTGTAATTTAGGAAAAAACAGTCACTGTTTTTGTCTAATCTCATTGATTTTAACTTAAATGGTTTCCTAATGTCTTGGGACCCAAATCATGTTTTGAATAATGATAATTTAGCTTAAATCCATAGGCTAAGTGATCCAAATTAGTGAATAAATCAATGTTTTATTCTTGTTCATATTCATTCATTCATGTACATTAATGTTTATGATTAGAACTAGCTATTGGGTAAAGTTGGATTTCATGCTTAATAGATCTAAGCTAGAGGATTATGATTGATTGTTTGATATCATATTATTATGTGAAGCATGTGGACTAATCTTTGTTTTGTAGTGCATTTGAGGTACAATTTCTCACCTCTTCTCTAGTTTATTCCATTTGTTGATTGTATTGATTTTCGACTCCATGCGTGACACCTTAGACTAGGTCTTGCCTTATGTGTTTATATACGTTAGAGACCTTTTCTTAGGTTTATTTTATATGTATGCATTGCATGTTTAAATTTGCAGTTGGATCCCGGGTAAGTTTCCTAGTTCCCTATTTGCACATCATCTTGCTTGCTATTTGAACTATGTGGCTTATGAATGATATTTTGTCGTTAGCAATCTTGCACCCTCTTCAACATGCTTGTGTAATGTATTATTTATATATATGTATTAGTTGAGGGCACACTTAGATTATTGATTCGATTAAAAAGGATGATGAATAGAGGCCTATCACGAGATAGGATGAAAGGGGGTGTTTTAGTCCGCCGGGCTCCTTCCCCTTTCATTCCATAATCCCCGGACCTAGAATTTTTGGTTTCGCAAAAGATCAGTTGCTTTTAAAAATGGTTTCTTAATTTTCCTAAAAAAATTAAGTGGCGACTCTTCGTGTATTTGAATTTGAATTTGAAAAAAAAATGTTTTGAAAAATTAAAAGTGAGCCCAAATGCCGGAAGTCCACAATCTGGCGACTCTGCTGGGGATCGAACCCAGAATCTCTGGTTTCGCAGACCAGAATTTCTGATTTTGGGTTCACTCGAGGATTAGACTCGAAAGCATCTTTTTAATTGAATTAATTAATTTTTGTGTTCCCGTTGCATTGCACTTGCATGTCTCGCTAGTCGATTGCACAGAACTATGACCTTGGAGGCTTGGGGTAACCCGGTCGGTCAAGTCATCATGGGACCGTGTGATCACCCTTGATCTCGTACCATGTTTTGGTATATGAAGCATCCTGTCGGGTGTGTGTCAAGGGTCCCTTATTTGATCAAAACCCGGCCTTTGCATGGTAGCTTCTATAGAACCTTTCGATCTTAGGAAATTAATTCTTGATTAGGATTATGTGCTAGGGAGTTTTGTATGCCCGAAAGGATTATTTGAGATGATGATGATGCTTGCTTGATGAAATATGTGTAACCTCTTAATCACTTTTGAGCAATTCCTTCTCATGTCCCACGACATTTGGGAACAAGCTGAATCTTGATTATGTGGTTACATCTCTTACATCTTGCTAAGCTAAGCATCATTGACCTTATATGCATCCAAATTCATGAAGAGTACGACAACAATCCGATCATGTGATCCTCCTACCCAAAGAATTTTAAATACATCTTTGGAAGCAAATAGATATTTGGTACCTTTATTCCAAGGTATTCAATAGCTCTTTCAAAAATCTTTGGAGTTCACTTTTTGATTAAAATCTCAAATCAACCATATTTGAAGGAAAAACCTAAAATTCTTGGAACCCAAAATTCTTGAAAGATTTTGAAAAGTTTTACCAACTAAAGAAATGCTTTTTCAAAGCAAAATTTTGACCCAATCACCTTTTGGTTAAGGAATGTAATCCAAAATGTTGAAAATTATGGAAATCTCCGCAATTAAATCATTTTCAAACAAATTTCAAAGCAAAATTTTGACCCAATCACCTTTTGGTTAAGGAATGTAATCCAAAATGTTGAAAATTATGGAAATCTCCGCAATTAAATCATTTTCAAACAAATTTCAAAGCAAAATTTTGACCCAATCACCTTTTGGTTAAGGAATGTAATCCAAAATGTTGAAAATTATGGAAATCTCCGCAATTAAATCATTTTCAAACAAATTTCAAAGCAAAATTTTGACCCAATCACCTTTTGGTTAAGGAATGTAATCCAAAATGTTGAAAATTATGGAATTCTCCGCAATTAAATCATTTTCAAACAAATTTCAAAGCAAAATTTTGACCCAATCACCTTTTGGTTAAGGAATGTAATCCAAAATGTTGAAAATTAAAGAAATCTCCGCAATTAAAGAAATCATTTTCAAAAGCAAAGTTTCAACCCAATCATCTTTTGTTGAGAAATGTTGTTGTCTTCAAAGGAAAACTTCTTAAGAATTTGAAAAATTCCATCATCTAGGGAAATGCTTGTCAAATGAATTTCAAAAAAATTTCTAAAATTTTCAAACTTTGAAGGGGTAAAAAAAAAAGGATCACAATGAAAGGAGAAATTAGTGCACTCGACATGGGTGAGGATTTTATGTGCTTATGTGTTAGGATTAGAATTCTCTTTCTTTGACATATAGAGTAGGCACACACACACACATGACATATGGGCCATTTATAAAAATTTCTTTTGCAAACAAAATGACAAAATAAAGAAAGTTTCTTTGATTTGAAGTAAAAGAACAAAATGTGGTTATAGGTAAAAGATAGAACCATTTGCGAGCAGGATTTAGTACAGAGATTCTACTGCAAGGTTAGTAAGAAAAGAGATGGCCCAAGAAGCAAATGCAAGAGAGATAGCAGAACTGAGGGCCATAGTGGAACAGTAGGCAGGTCAAATGGCTAGGATGATGACCATGATGGAAACACTGGCACGACAACCACCAGTTGTTGATCCTCCCCCACATGGAAGAGAGGAAGATTGGTTCGATGATCAAGAAAGGGCTGAAGCGCCGAGGGCAGAAAAGGAAAAGATAGAAAAAGAAAAGGCTGAGAGAGAGAAATTGATGATAGAGAAAGTAGAGAAACTAGAAAGGGAAGTCCGGAAGGCCCAAGGAGTAGACACCTACTTGCTAGAACTAGAAGGGTTATACGAAGGGGTTTGTGAAGTATTACCTGCTGGGTTAAAGGTGCCTGTGTTTGACAAATTTGATGGGACCGGAAACCCCCGTAGCCATATCAGAATGTGTATAGGGGCTTTTCAGCCAAGTGGCTTGAGTACAAATATGATGGCTATCCTATTCCAACAGACATTGACCGGAGCCGCTTTATCTTGGTACCTTACATTGGAGCTTGGTAAGACCAGAATTTGGGAGGAGGTTGTCAAAGCGTTCGTAGCCCTAGCCATCATCCAATTCCATCATCTCCAATTCCATGCTTTCATCATCCATGTTCAACTAAACACCTAATCTAGGGTTTCAATGAAATCCTAGCCATGTAAAGGGGGTTTCTTTGCTTTTCTTCTTTAGGGATTTTATGTATTTGGATAGTTGATTGTATGTTTCGAGGATTATAGTTATATAATCAGAGCTTAATGTTTATATTCAATAATATTAGGGTTTATTCTTGTCTAAGATTTTCCCTTGTATTTATTGAACTCAATATTTCTTAATTTCTGTGATTGATAGGAGTATTTACATATAATGGTGCTTACATGATTATGATGTTTATATCTTTTATGATTCATGCCTAGGGAAGATGGGTTGTGCTACACCCTAGTTTAGGTAGACAATCCATGCTAACCAAAGATGAGTTATGCTTAGATCGAATGAGTAATATCTTCGTGTCGATACTTTCAGGCTTGTAGTTACTGTACATCCTAACTATCTAATTGTAAACTCTAAAGTAGAAAATAGAGAACTCCGATGCATAGTTAGTGGTGGATTTGAATCTCTAGATCCCATTCACATATATTAAAACAAACCTTAACATTTACTTAGTTTAATTTCCTTGCATTGATAGTTTAGTTCTTTATAGTAATAGAATTATCAAACCAAACAAACTTCCATAAATTTTAGCTAATTAGATTTAGGTTTTATAAATTAAAGAATGAAAGCACTCGCAGTCCCTGTGGGTTCAACCTCTACTTCCACACTACAAATCCTAATAAGTAGAGCATACTTTTTATCTTGACTATGACGAGATCAGCGGTGGGTGGGGACCATTGGTAGACTTCGATGAGTCGTGGCAATAAGTTTGGTATACTATTGTTTGAAACGTTATATCCTTGACATGCGGTGGATGGTGATATGTTCTTAATGAGCAAGGGATGGACTGACATGGTGTCCATGACATGCAGTGGATGATATATATCCTTAACGAGCAAAGGACAAAATAATGGTGTATCTACAAGTTTTGAATGATTGAGTCTGTTCTTCAGGACAAGGTATGTTGATTATCAATCTCAGGATTATAAGACGATAAGGGTGGAATAATGACATTTGGCTAAAGATGAAGATACTATTGTAACACTGTATCTTATTCATTTCATAACTTGTTATTATGTTATATAACTGGTACCCTAATAGTTTATATTCACTCAACTCTCAGTAAGCTGATGACCGTTATTACCTGGATTCCCCGTCCAGACTATCGTATTCCTAACTTTGCAGGTGACGATCAATACCAGGATGGTTACTACGTGGAGGAAAGCTATGCTGAGGACATACCAGGGGAAGGAGGTGAGGAGGATGGACATGTAGCAACCTGTGTTTTCACTTCCCTAATAATAAATAAAATTTCAGTTTTTATTTATTTACTATGTAATAATTCTAGTTATGGTATTATTGGTATAAATAAATAAATAGCAATGTTGTTAAATTTAAATACAATGGCAATTTTATTTTCCTATTGTGTATTTTTAATTAGCTATGAGATGATTTCCATAAATGATTAACATGCATGTTGTAATTTATCATTTCAAGACTCTAATTTTAGTGATCATTAGTAATTTTAATTAAATTAATTATGCTTAAGTTACCCTACAATTTGGGATTAAAACCCGTATTAAAATATTTATCATGTTGTTTACATTTGGTCCCTAATGTTTATTTGGGATATTTTCCTGGACTACCCGAACCAACCTAACTGAACTAACTGACTAAACCAGACTAACTAACTTAAACAGACTAATTATATTCTTGAAGTGACCACATCAATCAAACTCATACAGCTGCTTATTTCCATTCACTCATTGTTTCAGCAACTTGCAAACCCAAACGCCTTGCCTTTTGTGTTCACATTGAAGCACACTTATACAAACACACATGGGCATACACAATTTCAGGAAAAGAAAAGAGAAGCAGTAGCATTCCTCACTTATAAACACACTCACATTTGCTCACTCACTCACTCTCTCTCTCTCTCTCTCTCTCTCTCTCTCTCTCTCTCTCTCTCTCTCTCTCTCTCTCTCGGCCATATATACACACACATACTACTCCCATTGATCTCCTTCTCAACCTCTCACAAGCACACACAACCAATCAATTATACCTTCTGGGAGTTGAACGAAAGAAATCAAAACAGAATTAGGAACATCATAGTAAGCTCTATAGCCATTGTTGGAGCTCTAAGCTTATATTACTATTTTTCTAAATTCTTTGGCAAGTAGCATAGCTCAATCTAACGATCAGTGAGTCTCTTGAACTCATTTATAATGGAGTATTTGTCATTGCGCATAAGCCGGGGGTATCAAATATAGAGATTTATGTAGTATATACATATTTATAGTTTTGAATTTTCAAAAATGGTGCTCTCTCAAATCTTGACGAAAACTATTTCTATAAATTGGGAATGGAAGATTATAACCCAAGTAAGCTCTGTTTCAATCTTAGACCTAAATTTATAATAGTTGCGACGTACGCTTAAAGCGAAGTCTTGACGACTCTCAGATTTTCATCCATAAGTAGAGTTACATTAACAATCAAGACTTAAGACTTGTATATTTGTAATCTATGCGGAAAAACAAAGAGAATGGTATATTACACTTACAGTATCGTTTAAGTTTGTAAAACTCGTATGTTGCTCTGCAACTGTACAGTCCTGAGGTTGAATACGACCAGGATCGGTCGTGCTATTTGACCAGGACCGGTCGCGCTATTTGACCAGGACTAGTTGCGACCATGACCGGTCCCAAAACATGACTAGGACCGGTCTCGATATAAGACCATGACCGGCAACGCCCTCCTGAGGCAAAATGATCAGTTATACTTGCGATAATTATATTCACTGCTTAAGTATAGTTGTACTCTCTGCTGTAGGTTGTTGTAATTAGTTATAACCATATATGAACCACCTTGATATCTTTATAAGAAATGCAGAATCTATACTGAAAGGACTGTTGTACTTTTTATTTCAAAACTTGTACCTCATTGCTACTATCTTATTAAAGGAAAGGGAAATAGACTTTGAAAGAAAGATTGGAATTCTAAATTATATGTATAAATAACTCTAATACCATATAAAGAATATGTAAAAGGAAAGTAAGAATCACTCTGATGCCACTCTAAGAAAGATTTTAGTCACATCGCTCTGATATCTTTATAAGGAAATATGTAAAGAAAGAACAAGTTGTACGCCGCTCTGATACCTTTATATAAATGAAAAAGAGAATAAGTTCCATAGTTACATAGTCGAGTTGACAAGTATGAAAGGGGTCATTTGGTCAGCATATATGTTGTAAGAAGTGAGTAAAGGAAAAATATCTTGGAACGGGTAACCTTAATTATCCCATACCGACTCAAATACGGTAGATTAATTAAGAGGGTTGAGCCCAGGCCAACTCAGATATGGTAGGCTAATCCAATCGCGTCTAGGCTGACTCAGATATGATAAATCGATCGTTGGATATTCCAGACTTAGTCCAGGTCGACTCGGATACGGTAGACTAATAAGGGTGTTCAGTAGGTTATTAACCTTGAATGTCTAGGTACGTCCAAGCCAACTTATACACGACAGACATATCGACAGACCTTCTAAATTAACGGCATTGCGCCGCATGGTTCTAGGTGGACCGAATGAGTCTAGAGATTATGATCGAAATAAAAGAGTCAGTGAGATGAGATGGTTTCATTGTTCATGCATGGTCTTACATATTAATTACTCAAACTGCTATTAATTGTTATTATGCGATGATTGGAATAATGGATTAACCGTATTCTAAGTTACTGAACATTAATAATAATTGTTAATGTACTTTTATATACATTGCTTCTGTGTTCATTGTACTCACTCGACTTTCATTAACTGATGACATTATTTTATCCTAGACATCCAAAATGCTTAGGAAATGATTATGCAGGGCAATATGACTATGCTAGCTAGAGAAGCTTGCGGGAATACTTTTATTTAAATAAAGTTGTAATAAGGATATGGATAATGTTTTAAATTTGAATAAGGTGATTTGTGCCTTAAGGATATTTTAAGAACAATGTAATATTATTTGAAGTTGTATTAATGTTTAATATTATCTTCCCTATTGCTTTATATACTCTGGTTTTCTGCTACATGTTAAGTAAGGACAGGACGAGCGATCCATCACCTGTCATGACCTACGGGTCTAAAACAGAAATGAAAAATTTTCCTTATTTTTCTACGCTAGGGCATGACAGGACAAGACTACTACGCTGACGACTACGTCCATGCCAGCTAAAGAACTAGATAGTTATTAGTTTTATTTCTGTTGAACTCATGTAGAATTGGTAATTGTGCATATGTTGCTTCTAGACCTTTTCGTAGTCCTGTGGGCAACTCCGATGTTTTTTTTTGTAATAACTAGATTGGTTGTAACATATTTAGTTATGTATACTATTGTTCCTATTGTTCTATCAGATTAGTATTGTGTAGTGTGGACAATTTAGTGACATTCACACGTCATTTTCTATGGACCCAAATACGAAATTTATCTTCTCTATTTTAAATACTCCTGGGCGTGACACATTATTCACCCAGACCTCCACTGAGTGACATGTGTCCGATTTCAGTAATTATGTTGAGAGTACATGGGCAAAATGGGAATAAAAGGGGACACATGTCACCTAGTAGAGGCTTGGGTGAGCAATGAGTGAGCAAAATGAGGTGAGCAAAAATGCTCTCTTTATATATTATAATTATAATATATTGGGGGTCAAAATTACAATTTGACAAATTAAATTCACCAATACCAAAATTGGATAAATTGATTGCAAAATGACACGCAAACCAAGACATTCACCCTTTTATATATTTTAATAGATAGGGAGTTTCAACCATGTCCCCCTCAAATAAATTCTTCCAAGCTAAAATTCATGCTACTTTTCTTTAACTCATTAGGTCCTTTTTATGCCTAAATAACTTCAAATTGCTATAACTTTTTGTTCTATAAGTTCGTTTTTCGTAAAATTTGATGTTTTGAAATTAGCAAAATGAGATCTATCAACCGAGATCAATATTGATCGTGAAATGCTGAAAAAAAAAATATGAAAAAAAAAAAGAAAAAAAAGTGTGTTTTTTATTTTTTGCATAAATATAATGAAAACACATTCTTTTCGTAAAATTGGCATCATAGGTGCACATAGATCTCGAAAAAAAAATTCACCCAAAATGACCAAAAAGTGAGCGAATCAAAAAATTCACCCAAAGAGCCCAAAAATTGAGAGAGTTATCGCCGTTAATATAAACATATAATATTATCTGTCTGTGGATAGATAAAACAGATGATATTATCTGTTTAGACAAATTAAATCTTATAATCAAGCTACAATGTATCATTTTTTTTTGTAAAATTTTCACACCCATTGCGTAGATCTCGAAGAAATACATGAGATACAAAAACAAAAAACAAATCATCACGAAAGGCCAAAAAAAAAAAAGAAATTTATGATTGTGTAACTTAATATTATTTTTCACAAATAATATTATCTGTTTTGATAGATAAAATTAAAAAATGAGGTTCCCAATTATTTTCTTTTACAATTTTCAACTCTGTTATGTAGATCTCGAAGAAATACATTGGGAAAAAAATCACTCAAAAAGGCTTAATAAAATGAGTGAGTTATGGTGGTTTAAAGTTGACAGATAATATTAATCTTATCTGTCAAAACATATGATATTATCTGTTTTGACAAATAAACTCAAAAAACGAGGTTCCAAATTACTTTCTTTTATACAATTTTTAACTCCATTGCATAGATATCGAAGAAATACATGAAATAAAAAAATCATTCAAGAAGTATAAAATATGATTGAGTTGTGGTAGTTTGAAGTTGACAGATAATATTAATATTATCTGCCAAACAGATTATCCGTTTTGACAAATAAAGTAAAATTAAATAAAAATAAGGTTCCAAATTACTTTCTTTTGTACGATTTTCAATTCCATTGTGTAGATCTTGAAGAAATACATGACGTAAAAAAATTTCACTCAAAAAGGCTAAAAAACGGGTGAGTTATGGTGATTTAAAGTTGACAAATAATATTAATATTACCTGTCAAAATAGATAATTTCATTAGAAATGTACCCGAAAATCCATATTTACCAATGTTTTTTAATCAAGACCCATCTTAAATAAGTTTATTTTAATAGACCCTAATTGTAGTGAACTAATGCCTTAATAGCCCATATCCCCCAATTAGTAGTTTTTATGTGACGAATTTACCCATTCATGTATTATATCTATATATATGTATATACGAAATGATAGGTTGCAGTTTAAACTTGTAATCAATTTTTCAATTGATTGTGATGACTTTCCACATTTTAGGCTTATCGTGGATATGATGTAATCCCATGTTTACAGCACACATTTATTAAGATGAATGTAATGTGCCATAATTATGGGAAAATCTGTTTACCTAATAAGAGTAAGCAGATAAGAATGCAATGTGCCAGATTCTGTTTGTTTAGGGTTAAAATTATCACCATTGAATTTTGTATCCTAAAATCATCACTCACAAAATTCTTTTTACTTTTGGTGTGATTTTTACCCACCCAAAAACTGTCATGTGATTTTTATTAATTTTTGTGCTCAAAATCATCACTCACACTGTCGATTTAATTTTTAGAACCAAGATTCATTTTCCTGTTATTTTTGTGGTTCATAATTATCACCACTGAAATTACCTAGCCAAAACCTGTGGTGTGTTTTTATTGCTGTTGGTACAAAATTACAGAACATCTGGTGTTAAAGTTATCACTATAAACAGTAATATATTGATCAGTTTCTTGCAATAGTTTCGTAGTGCTAAATTTATGAACATCCAACTTAGAAAATTTACATAATCTGAAATTTGTCACTCAACTATTCATTCTCTGATACATGTTTGCATTGTAAAAATTGTTAGCCCTGCTAAATAGGATGTTGTGTGAAATTTAACTCTAAATCCAACGGTAAGAGAATGTTGGAAGAAGTACTAAATTTGAACATGATAGTAGTTTGGGTAATGTGCATATGCCTGAAATTTGTCACTGAACGATTCATCCTCAAAATTACGTTTAGCATTGGAATAGTTTGTTAACCCAGTGAAAACACGATGTTGTACAAAATTTATCACTTGAATTGTAAACAAGAAATGAAGTGTAAAATTAACTTACAACCAACTGAAAACCCAATTTTGTCACAGACGAAACTTCGAATTCAAAACCCATTATTTCATAAGTTTGTCACTAAATCGTTATCATAAACAACGATCGATCAAGTCTAGAATCCAAAAATATATATACATATATATGTAGTGTATACAAAATATTGAGTGTAAAATTTGCCAACCACCAAACCAAAAAAACCCTTTTTATGGAGTAAACTCCGAACCATACAAAAACAAGACAGGCTAATGCAGAACAACACAGACCCAACCAACCAAAATTCTGTCATGAAGCCTAGCAAACAAACGAATACAACAACTAAAAACAAGAAGAATTTCAGTAGACCCAAATCAAATGGTTATGGAGAGAGAGTAAGAAAAATTCAAATGGATGATTTGTCTTCTCACTCTAGCCTTCTTGTCAAGAGATTGAAACTTGTTTGGATTTAGAGAAAAACATGAATACGTACAAAAATTGATGAACAGAGAGATCAATGTTCAATTCAACAATTACGAATCTCCACAAAAGGGGTTTAGGAGATGCTAATGGTGATGTCGCTGGATTCTTCGTCAGAGCTCTAGCCTAAAAATATTGGTGGTCTGCCGAGGAGGTCGCTGGGGGAAGGAGGAGATAGGGAGGAGAATCTATTCTAGGGTTTGGGGAATGGAGGAAAGGGAAAGAGAGAGAGAAGGGGTATTAGGATAGAATATGACAAATGACATTATTTTGAATTTGAAATCCTAAATTTTTAGAGTGGATCATGAGTTGATTACAAATGAAATTATGAAGCTGAAATTATGGAGAAGGGTCAATTTGTCATATCAAATTTAATGGACTTGTCAGTGAAATCTTTTTTGGGTAGGGCCTATTACAAAGAACTATTACCTATATGGACTTTATAATAGTTATCCCTCTATTTTCACAGGTAAAAAAAATGAGTTTTCAAATTACTTTCTTCTGTACAATATTTAACTTCATTGCGTAGATCTCGAAGAAATACATGAAATTACAAAAATCACTAAAAAGGCCAAAAAATGAGCAAGTTATGGTGGTTTAAAGCTTGCAGATAATATTGCTTTAGTCATTTTTCTATTCTAGGAGGGGCTTTTCACCAAATTCAAAAAGTAGCGAGAGACTTTATAAAAAAAATGGCCAAATCGTGTGGGTTTTTTACTCTAATACTTAATTTTAAGGAATCTATCTCCAAATATCCCAATGGATAATATTTATTTTTAGAATTCAACCAACAATATCAACATAATCAATCCACTAAGATGCGTATACAGTGTAAAAGGCGAGAGAGAGAGAGAGATATAGAGAGAGTTGGAGAGAGATAGAGATAGAGAGAGAGAGAGAGTGGGAGAAAGATAGAGAGAGGAAAAGAGAGAGATGTACACAATAAAAAAATTATATATATACAATTAGTAATTTTTTTGTTTATAATATATCAAAAAACAAAATATTGTTTTCGAGCCTATGGACCATCTTTGTTTATAATGTGTCCCACACCACAGAACCTTCTTCGTTCTCTTAGGCCTACCCTCCTCCTGTGGTGGATCCTCCACAGTCACACCTCGGTGTAGGAAGTTAGGGGAAAAGGACTTTCCACCCTTGGATCTGATGAGTTGCAACAGTTCGTGAATAGCCAAATTGTCTAAACCACATGACATAATAATAACAACATTAACAATTATGAGTAGTTAAGGCGCACAAGGATCATAGCTTAAAGTATAAACATCGCTAGTCATAAGGGATACATAAGGTTTTACAAAACATCTGGAGTCTCGAACTACAATATTACAAAAGTCTAGGGATGGAACCCTGATAGTCCAAAAGATACAACAAAATAAACTACTGGTCGAACGAGTGGCCAAACATAGCATCTAGGATAAGCTAAACAAAACTAAACATAATTTTGAGGAGCCTCTCGACAAGGTCTTCTAAACGAGCTTTTGGTCCCTCCTCTGCTAGTGAAGGGGAACCACACTTCTCCGTATTGTTCATATTCTTGGTAGTTGGCCTCCTGATTCTCCTGAAATTGGTAGTCTCAGCATGGAATGCCCATGCGAGTACACCGTCATCTATAAAGCTGAGTAAAATACAAAACCACAGTGTATACCAACAAAACATAGTCTAACAGCATATGAGGAAACACAGTTCAACCTTAAATAGAAAATGTTAATTAATTTACAAATCATGTTTCAATTGATTATTGACAGCTCAACCATCACACCCGTCCCAGAAATCCTTTGATTTAAAATGTAATAATTGATTTTTTGAAAATTATTAATTTTGATTAATAATTGTGAATGAGGTTGACTGTGGGTTAACGGTGGATGCCAATTGAGGACACAGGAATTTGGTAATCCAAGAGGAATTGGCATGACTTAAATGACAGTTATGTGACTAAATGTTATTTGACTTAATTTGGTATTTGTGAATAGTAATTATGCCTATGTAGCATACTTTTCTGATAGTTTTGATCTTGTTTAAGATCATTTTTGATGTTGTAGTATTAACGTAATTGATACGTTGCATAGAAGGTAGGGTATCTAGAAATTCCACGAAAATTAGTTTTCAGAACATAATTAAGACGACAAATGAAACTTAAATGAAAACTTTTACAATATATAGTTTTCACTCATGTAGTAACAAATTAGACATGTGCGATGTTTCGGAGGATAATTAAAAGTTTGAAAACTCGTGGGAAGTTAAATGTAATTTTCGAGTCTCGTCCCTATAAATAGAAGAGGCTAGATATTTTCTCATTCACAACTTTTCCTAAATTGAATATCAAAAGGGAGATTTGGGGATTTTGGGAACTTAAAGCTTGCCAACACAAATCAATGGACTCTGTCCATTTATTTTCTTTCAAATTTCATATTCGAGCTCCTCGAGGTAAGAGCTACATTTTAATATTACTTAGGCTTTGTTTGGCTAAGTTTTTTGAAAAATCTTATTTATGGAAATTGGGAAAAACATGTAAATACTTGTAGGAATTGCTTATAATTGGAGATTCGACGTTTAATCAGGCCTCTAGTAGTTCCTTCAAAGTTATAGAGCGATCACACGAGGTATGAATTCCAGACTTATGAATTATAAGAAATTTCCATGTTTTAAATATCAGACTTGATATTTTGGATCCGGGCGAATTTCACGTATTAATTAGGCCTGTTAATTATGCACATAAAAATGTAATAAAAGCACATATAAATGGTTATGTGAGCATGCTATGTGTCTACTTGGGTCAAATGGGAGTTTGGCACAAATTCATCTGGGGGTAAGCTCCTCAATGTTTGAGGATTCAATTGTAGTGATGGCTACATTGCATGGTTTGGGAGAAGGCCTTGCCAAGGCACAGTGTATGGTTTGGGAGAAGGCCCTGCCAGGACACTTGGATGAGTGGTTGGGAGAAGGTCCTCCATGACATCAATTTTAATGTTTCATTACCGGATGAAGGCGTAACACTCTCCCTAGAGACAATTTTAATGTGTTTTGATATGTTAAAGCATGAATTGTCATATAAACATATGTTTAGAATTGTGCACTCAGCATATAGCTGAGCAGTGGAGCTTTAGTTCATTTTAGGTGATAAAAAGAAAGACAAGAAGAAGCAAGAAGAGTGAGGCCAATAGAAATGTCAGGGATCCTCTTGTACATGTTTTTGTTTTCCATTCTAAACGTTGTAATAGTGAGATTTTTGAATAGCTAGAATATGTACTTGATTTAGAAGCTATGGAAATGGTTTAGAAATGTTGTAATAAGAATTATAACTTCTTTTGGTTAAGTTGTTACATATCCGAACTCTTACTTTCGTGTTTTGTATGTTTAACTTGATGAGTTTGGTTTTGAAGGAATGTTTTAGTGTTTTATGAATCGAGCCAAACAAGCCTTAGCTTGTTCCATTATCGTTTCTTTTCATGGATCAGAAGATGGGTAAACTTTGTTCTTGAAAGCTTGTTATAGCTTGTGAAGTTTAGAATAATGTAATCATGTTTTGTGTAGTAAAAGAGGTAAAGGTTGGGTGACTCCATAGCAAAATTCTGCTGCTCGAAGGAATTCTGCTAAAGGGCTATCCGAATGGTCGAAGGGGGTCGTTCAACTGGTTGAAATGACCCCTGATTTGGAATCTTTTTCTACCCCTTCCGTAAATAATTTAAATGTTTTGCTTGGTTTTTAGGGTACCTTTAGGGTCCCTTTCAACATAAATTCATTCGTTTCAAAATATAATTATGTTTTCAATTTTATATGGATTTTCCAACTTCGAGGGTAGTGTTTCCAAATATTTTGAATACTCATTGTTATTTTTAAGTTCTTTTTTCTACTACTATAATATTTGAATGAATTGGTTGAGCCTTGGTGGCGTACCACGTGTCCTATTTTTGCCCGTAGTAGGATGGGTCGTGACATTTATTGGTTTCAGAGTTATAGGTAACAAAATGTTGGGAACGTTCGATGATACATAGAGTGTTGAGTGATTTGACGTATACTCTAGAATGCATGTACACATAGTTGAGATGTTTGATGTATATGGTATGTTGTTATACATACATGATCATGTTATTGTCATACATGCATAGTATTTATGCATTTGTGATTCGGTGGAATCATGCAGATGTAAAGTCGTGTGATGAGATGATGGGCCATGCGTTATCATAGACCTTGTGAGGTGACACGAGGGAGAGATGATATCTTGGTAAGTGATGAACAGCTGAATTTCTAAATGGAAATAAAATGATTTTGGTCGGATCGATGAATGTTTTGAACGATAGTGATGAGTGTCCTTTGAGAGTTTTAACCAAGAACGGAGCTCAAGTATTGAACGTCAGAGGAGATTTCCTTATAGTCTACATAGAGAATGAATTCGTAGTTGAGTTTGGGATTGTGATTGATTAATAAGAGCTCATTTTCAGACTTGGGTTAAACGTCGTGACACGAGAGAATAAAAATGCGAATCGGGTTTTATGACAGAAAGATAGTCCAGCAATATGTATTGCTTGTGTATGGTATGGGTGAGGAATCTCTCACCCTATCTTACAGTGTTAACCTATGGTATGATCGTACAGGTTATCTTATGGTTTCTCTTAGAGTGTGTATTGAGTAGTTGAAGAATCTTTCAACTTGTTGTACGGTATTGGGATGATTAGATGGTTGAGGAATCTCTCAACCTATCTTACAGTATGTATTGGATGGTTGATGAATCTTTCAACCTATCTAATGGTACGTATTGGGGGTTAAGGAATATGTCAACGGGTTGTGAGTATCATGGTTGTTGAGGAATCTCTTAACTGAACCTGACTTCGGCTGGTCGTGGTATCATAGTGGAGTTAGATGTGATAGGAGGATTAGTAGCGGATGCTACCGGTTGATGGTATAAGTGGAAAGGTTGGGATTTGAGGATTAACCTAAGATGAGGGGATAAGAATGAAAATGATAGAGTATGCTTGAATAGCTTGAAGCTACAGTTGGTAGAAGCGTAGTTGATGGTGTTATCAGAGAGATTTGAAAGTGTAGATTCTGGTAATTGAATCTTAGCAGCTCGAGAACGTCATTGGTTGATGCATAGTCTTTTGAAAACCTTTGGGTATTCGGTTTGAAACGAATCTGAACTTTCAAGTTCATATTTTGAGACTGGTACCATTCATGTACTAGTAATCTATGGGTCAAGTCTATGTTGTATGAATGGATTATAGGTGTTTTACATGTCTTCAAATTACTTTATGTATGCTTTTGAAATGGATCGGAGAGTTGCCGGTTTGAGCGAGTCGATATGGGACTAGGAAAATTTGAGTTTTATAAAAAGGAAATGTTGTTATGGTCCCTTTTGACCGGTTGAACACCCCTCTGCCAGATCCTTCAGTTTTTGGTTTTTCATCTGTCAGCTTTTACAAAAATGGACAAAACTCTTTCTAGAAAATTTGGATTCGCGCACCATTTTTTTGCTTTAGAATCGGGACTCAAAGAGCTATCTTTGATATAAAATTTAACCATATTTTCTAAATGACCATTTTGCCCTTGAGCTGTTTTGTCATAGTAAAGTTATTTTAAGATGTCTAATCCATGCTTTCCTTGCTAATTGGTGTATTTCCAATAAAATGAAAATCTTTTAATGCTTTTAAAATATCGTTGAGTGTTTGAAGCAAGTTGATGTCAACGGGATGTTGGAGGATGAAAATTATTATGATACTGAACAAGAATGATTGTAGAAATGGATGGATGGTTAAAGAGACTTTGGGTAAGTCAAGTTAGAAGGGTAAAAATATAAATTGGGAAGGTGAAGCTTCGATGATTAAGTGAACATAAACGACAAGAGTGGGATGGAGACTTACATTGAGTACATTGTAGGAATATAAAATAGTTAGAGGACAATGGTAGATGCAATGTAATGCTATCTTAGTTGTCCTAAATTCCAACGAAGTTGGAGAGTTTTGAGAATGTTAGTTTGCTTCCCAAGAAAATTTTAAAGTGTTTAAAATGTTTTAAAAAAAAACTTTTGTTTGAATAAGAAAAGTGGTATTAAATGCTTGTGATAAGGTATCAAGTAGAGTTTGGAAGATGGACATCGTGGAATGTTATGGTATGCCTAGCATTTGGGATGCATCAGGATTTGTCGAACGAATGTGTTCTTCATGAGCAGATTGTGAAGTTAGAAATTCTAAAGAAGTTGGTGAAATGTTATACACCTAGACTTAGTGAGTTAGATGTAGTGTCATTAAAGGAGTTGACTTGAGTACCGTCCCTAAGGGAACTTGATTCTGATTTAAGTATTGGAATAACCTGAGGTTATGAATGATTGGGAGTTTTTGAACAATCAGGAACTTGAAGAGATCCGTAAAGTGTGAAACACTCGAAGACAACGATTATGAATCAGTTGACAGTAGTAACCAGAGTGAGAATAGGGTGACCTTGAGTATTGTGGCGAAAGGAATGTGAATGGAAGTTGATAAGGAATTCATCGAACATAGTGAATCTATGTTACTTGATGGGAAGATCTAGTTACTGGGTTGTCTTTAGATGGTTATAAGAATAGTATGAATACTTGAGCAACAGGTTCTTCGGGAACAGTGAATTTGAGATCCGAATAGCAAAGATAAAGGATTAGAGAATCTGATTGGAGTTAAGTCAGACGTAGAGTTATGAATTATTAAGTAGTTGAATAAGGTATGGTACCTTGAGATGTTATACGAAGAATATACCCTAGTGTAAAGGATTGTCAGGAACTCAGTACGAGTTGAGGTACAGGAGTGGGATTGGCGTTGATACGGAGTGTTGAGTGACGCGTCGTTATGGACATGTAGAATTATTTCTCATATGCATGAGATATTGTTGGTTTGTTATGTTATTGAATATGTGATATAAATGACATCTGTCATAGCATGCATAGTATTTTAATGCATTTTGATTGACAGATTGAGTAATTTGAGAAAAAGAAAAAATGTATATATAATGGATCTGTATAGAGGACACTCACCTCATTCTCGGATTGATCGATTGGAGGAAGTGAAGGGGAATTTTGTTAGAGCCATGAGTGATCGAGTACCGTTGGTTGAAAATAGGTGTGAAAATCTTAATTTTGAGCCGAGAATGGGACGTAAACGAGATCCTACTCAATTTTATGGTGGGCCAGATCCAGAGTTGGCTAATCATTGGGTGATGGATATGGAAAGAATATTTTGCACTGTAGAGTGTACCGAATATCATAAAGTAATATTAATTGAGCAAGGGATACCGAATACTTGGGAAAAATTTGTGGAAGAATTCTATAAGCAATATTTTCCTCGATCAGCTAGAGTACAAAAGGCTAGGGAATTCATGAATCATCAACAAGAAGATATGACAGTGAACGAATATGCTGCAAAGTTTAACGGTGCCACTTAATGAACATTGATACACCCAAAATTGGCTCTCTCTTATGACCGAGCGGTTCAAATCAGCAGCTAGTCCATGCCCTAGAAAAATCATGCACAACTCCTCAGAAGCATCACCCCGAGCGGTTTAGTCTACTCATCATCCCGAGTGGTTCATCTACGACCCGGCCAGCAGGTCGGGAAAACTGCACAAGCACATCCCACCGCGGGAACAGTTCATCCGGGCCCACAGGCATGATCCCGAGCATTACGGGCAGTTTCCTACTCAAGCTAGAAGACTAATGGAAAGTGCACACTATTTCCTAATCCAATTAGGAAATTCCCATAATTAATGCCAATCTATATCAATAGGATTATATTTCCTTATCCATGTATGAGTAGGTCTCTTACATCTATAAAAGAGACCTCTCACCCCCCATTGAGGGGGCCACCAACTTTTTAGTCTACACAGCACCTCTATAAAATTCACCATTATATGCATACACCCGGCCGGTATTACTGGTAGTGCCGCCCCTCTTTGTTTGCTCACCAGGCCCGCTGGTGATCTGCTAGTGAACCTGCTTAAACACACACGTGGACGTAGGTACCTTCATTAACAGGGCCGAACCACATACAAAAAATAGTCTTTCTCTCTCTCTCTTTTTAATCTGCTTTACTTTACTCTTACCAAATTTTGACATCATCAGTTTGGCGCCGTCTGTGGGAAATGACAAGTCTTCTCATCAACAAATTTCTTAACTGATCGGTATGCCACCGAAGAAGAGTAAAAAGGCTGACCAGCAGTCCGACCAGGATGTTCCTCCGGCCCCGGCAACGGCTGCGGCAATCATGACATCTGAGCAGATCACCGCGACCCTCACACAACTCCTGGAGGGCCAACGTCAAATCCACCAACAGATCGAAGCTCTGCTAGCCCAGCAAAGCAGTCCTCCAATGGCCGGGAAATGACCCGGAAACGTTGCGTATGGTCGGGAACTGATCTTGACCAGACAACGTGCCCGAGCTATCTCATCCCGTGTTGAGGATGCCAAAGACGTCAACAGTGGGCCTGCTGCCCGAGAGGAAAGGCAGGAGCATATGGCCTGGGAATCAGTCCTGGGTCACTCGGTCAAGAGCCGAGTCGTCCCTAGGCGAACGATTACCCGAGGTCATAGCCGATCTCGATCCCAGAGGACAGCACCCCGCCATGAAGAAGAAGCCTCTTCCACCAACCCGACCAGTTCCTCAGATACCGGTCGGGAAGGGATGGAAGCCCGAATCAAGGATTTACAGAAGTAGATCGACGAAGTGGCCAAAAAGCTTGGTCAAAACCGTGTTCCGAATCAAGCCAATACCGAGATAGAGTCACCGTTCTCCAGCCAGATCACGAGATTCTCCATCCCGCGCAAATTCAAGTAGCCTCGCCTGGATCCTTACAACGGTTCAGGAAGCCCGGTCGACCACGTCCGGACCTATAAGGCTCAGATGGCCCTAGCCACCAACTCTGATGAGCTATACTGCCTAGCCTTCCCCAGCACTTTGAAAAGCCTGGCCATGCAGTGGTTCTACTCCTTGGAGCCCCGATCGGTCTGCAGTTTAAAACAACTGAGCAAGCAGTTCAACAACCAGTTCGCCGGTATGCATGAGCGGCCAAAGCCAGACATGCAGCTACTGACAGTCAGACAACGGAATAATGAGTCCCTCAAGGAGTTCACCGACCAGTTCAACCAACAGAAGCTTCAAATCCGCAATCTGAACGAGACAATCGCCATCATAGCCTTTTGCTTGGGAGTTCAACACACCAAGTGCGCCGCGTCGTTACAGAGAAACCGACCGGTAACCTTGGTCGAACTCGCAGAGAGGGTTGGAAAATACATTGACACTGAAGAATTTCTAAAGATCAAAAACCCCGGCCAAGAAAGCAACGAGTCTACCAGAAGCAAGCGAAAGCGAGATCAGCCCGAGAGTTCAGACAGTTCTTCCAGTTCACGGCAGTCCGGGTCAGGCAGCCCCAACATGACCTCCAGTTCACAGCGGTCAGAGTCCGGCAGCCCCGACACGACCTCCAGTTCACGGTGGTCTGGGTCCGGCCGCCCTGACATGACCTCCGGTCCACATCGGTCAGGATCAAATAATTCCGACTTTGCCTCCAGCACAGAGAAATCAAGAGCCTGACGATCCTGATCCGACCTCCTGTCTCCATCGGTCTAGATGAGCCCGGCTACAGTGGTACTTGCCTGATCACCACATGAGGCTCCGCCGATTGTTAGAGAGCCCTTCTAAAGACCTCGGGCCTAACCCCGAGGCATACAAAGACCTCAGGCCTGACCCCGAGGCATACAAAGACCTCGGGCCTGATCCCGAGACATACAAAGACCTCGGGCCTAATCCTGAGGCATACAAAGACCTCGGGCCTAACCCCCAGGCATCTCAAAAGACCTCGGGCTCCGAACCCAGGCACTCAAAAGACCTCGGGCTCTGAACCCAGGCACTAAAGACCTTGGGGTCACGCCCAAGGCACCGGCTTCGCTTAGGTCCAACCGACGATGGGGGCAAACCCCCTGGGTGGCTGATGATAGCAAGCTTTAAAAGACACTACAACCACCATGTTCTACGTCGGTTACCTACAGTCATAGCCTCTATAAGACCCTCGTCTTAGCGAAAGCTTGGGGGGCAAGATGGCGCAGTGAACTAAACAGGTAATCACACCGGGTATCTACAGGCCTCACGGGTAACCAAGTCAAAATCTTGGACAACCCGAGCACCTACAGTACTCAGAGACATTAACTCCACTTAGGTCCAGACCGACAATAGAGCTGACTAAATCTCTTAGGTTGGCTGATAATAGAGGAGCAAAAGGACCCTAAAGCAACGTGATTTAGGTCAGCTCCACCAACATGGTCAAGCTCTACTCCCAACAGCCTTGACGAAGGCTGGCCGGGCGGAAGACAACCATCCTGGGGAGTTAACAGTAAAAAGGACCCTAGAGCAATGCGCTTTAGGTTAGCTTTTCCAACATGGTAAAATCCTTCTACCTACAGCCTTGACGAAGGTTTACGGGCAAAAGATAACCATCCTGGGAGCTAACTCAAGCAAAAAAGACTCTGAGGTAGGCCGAGTCTCAACTCTCGGTCACTTCCCGAGCACTCAAAGACTCTGAATTACGCCGGGTGTCAACTCCCAGTCAGTTCCCGAGCAATTAAAGGTCCCGAGCTAGGCTGGGTCTCAACTCTCAGCCAGTTCCCGAGGACTCACCAGGCTCAGAAGCCCCGAGGCAGCTTCCACAAGCACTTAGACAGCGGCAAGTAACATCAGACTGATTTCCAAACTTGCCCCAATATAGCATCTGGCCAATCATGGAAATAAGGGGCAGCTGATATGCCCAAAATTGGCTCTATCTTATGACCGAGCAGTTCAAATCAGCAGCTAGTCCATGCCCCGAGAAAATCATGCACAACTCCTCAGAAGCATCAGCCCGAGCGGTTTAGTCTACTCATCATCCCGAGCGGTTCATCTATAACCCGGCCAGCAGGTCGGGAAAACCGCACAGGCACATCCCACAGCGGGAATAGCTTATCCGGGCCCACAGGCATGATCCCGAGCATTAGGGGCAGTTTCCTACTCAAGCTAGAAGACTAATGGAAAGTGCACACTATTTCCTAATCCAATTAGAAAATCCCTATAATTAATGCCAATCTATATCAATAGGATTATATTTCCTTATCCATGTATGAGTAGGTCTCTTACATCTATAAAAGAGACCTCTCACCCCCCATTGAGGGGGCCGCCAAATTTTTAGTCTATACAACACCTCTATAAAATTCACCATTATATGCATACACTCGGCCGGTATTACTAGTAGTGTCGCCCCTCTATGTTGGCTCACCAGGCCCGCCGATGATCTGCTAGTAAAAGTGCTCAGACACACACGTGGACGTAGGTACCTTCATTAACAGGACTGAACCACATACAAAAAATAATCTTTCTCTCTCTCTCTTTCATCTGCTTTACTTTACTCTTACCAAAATTTGACATCATCAAACATAAAGCTCAAAATTTTGAAGATGGGTTAAGGGATAATATTCGAAGTCGTGTGGGTATGCACCAACTTCCAACTATTGTAGAAGTATTAGACGTGGCTCTTATCATTGAAAGGGATATTGAAAGGTGAAAGCAAGATCGACAAAGTAAAAGTCAAGGAAAAAGTCAAAGTGGTTCAAAAAGGGCATTCACGGGAACTTCAGGGGTCAGTTTGGGCAGTCAACGGGGAAGTTTATCCATGGAATATACTAAACCATGATGTTCATTCTGTAGTCATAAACACAAAGGGGTATGTTATTTGGCAGACATGATTTGTCGTATTTGTAAGCAATGGGGGCACTTAGCTAGAAATTATCCTCAAGCGGAAATACAAAGATCAAAGGAATACAAGTTCTGATAGAAGAAATGATTGTTTAAGTGTGGACAATTGGGGCACATAGCAAGATATTGTTCAAGAAAACAACAACAGGAGATGAGTTTTAGTGGGTCAAGTCAAAGACAGTCTGTAGATAAAAGAAAGAAGAAATTCTCTTAAGGAACGAGTTTGCTATATATTTCATGATCCCACGTATATCTTCTTTTATTTTGTTTTACATGATTCCATTAGCACTTGGATGTAATGCCAGTACTTTTGGGGTATGTCTTATATGTATTGATATCAATGACTAAGTCTGTAGTCGGTTCTCCAGTACTTAGAGTTTGTGAGATTTCAGTTTTAAAAACTAAATTTTCCCAATTATTAGATAGTTACTTCTTTGTATCTAATTATTGGGAAAATTTAGTTTTTAAGGGTTTAATGTGATGTCATCAATTTGTTTCGTGAATAGTTGATAAACTTGTCGGTTGTTAAGAAAGAATTGTCAAAAAGGTTGTGTATATTTGAATATGTGAAAACATTGAATAGAGACCAGGGAAAATTTTAGTAGTAGTATAAACTTTGATGTCAACGAGAGACTTGCTGAATGATTTAATTATTAGACAACAATTGGGGCTATTGCTGATAAAAAAATATTAGATTTATGACTGCCATTTCCGAGCTGCGTTGAATAAACTTATGAGATATAAGAATTGTGAAATCAATTTTGAAAATCATTCGATTGTGGACTTGTGTATCCGAAAGCAATGTCGTAAGAAGACTGATGGAATTATTAGAATGTTAATTGATAGCTTGGGAAATGAATGAAGTTGTATACAAAATAGGTTATCGTTCTTGTAAAAAGACACTTGTTAATTGATTGCAAGAGGATATAAGTAATTTTTTATTATGAATCCGTGATTTAAGTATCGTGACTCGGGGATTGGAGTAAACAGTGTTGACAAAATTATGTTAGGAATTTGATACAGTTGAAATGAGTATTTGTGATGTTGACTGAAATAAATAGTATATCAGCGGTGGATATGAATTCTCTGTGTGTATAATTATAGCAAATGTGGGAATTTCCTGAACTGAGTATTTGAGACATATTAGAGTAACTTTGAGATGATTGTATCGATAATACAACTGCCATGAATAGAAGTTTCATTTAGGGAAGCCCAAAGACCGAAAAAAAAAAGGGCTTGCAAGAATTAATAGTTAGTTGAAAATGGAATAGATATGCAAGTGATCCGTTGAGTATTAGAGATTATTATTAATAATGTGGCTTGAGGGTGGGGATTGGGATGTGTTTAGATATTGTGTGTTAAAGTGACTACAAATATTTTGGTAATAACAGAAGATGAAATGGAAAGAAGCAAGTCGATAAAGGTTCAAAATTGGTAACAAGTATACCTGTATAACAAATCTTGATGATTGTGCAAGCATATGTGTGAACTTTAATTGATTGTTGGAATTTAGTAAAAGCATGTATTTATATAGCTAGAAATGAACATGGGATATAGAAAACGAATGAGATTTGGGAAAGATTGTAGTTAAGGAATCTAATACTATTGGATGAAGTTATTGTGATAGCCTATACATTGAGTTAGAAATTGACAGGGAATCTGCAAGTTGTAGCAATTATTCGATAACAGATAAATTATGAATGTGAGACATATATATATGTATTGGCAATTAGATTTGGAATGAGATACAATGAAGCGTTTCTTTGAGTATGTGAAATAATAAAAGATAGGGGCAAGTAACAGAAGTTTGTAAAGTAATCGAAATTGTTGCTTAGGATCAAACAGGGATGAGTACTTGTTATAATGAACTTCGTGGTGAAATTACTAATAACGACAGAGTTAGATGTGAAAATGTAAACAAATGGGAACAGGCCGGTAAAGTTTGGATATTTTTATTGGTTAAAGTTATTAATTCACTGATGTTAGTTTTATTGTGTGTGAGAGAAATCGTGGGACTATAGTAAATATTGATATTCATCAAACTAGAGTGGGTTTAAATTGTGCTAAGAAAGATTATCTGAGGCAATGGGTATGAAATGAAATTTTAGTTGAACATTTTGTCACCAACCGATGATTGGTTGAAACTGACGATTTGAAGCCTGAAAATATGTTATGAAAATGCATATTGTATTTCAGTGATAGTTGGGGAAATATCTATAACTGATGAAACTTGTGTATTGTGGTAAAATTAGGTGTCAAAATGACATGATTTGACTAGAAATATTATCCGCTGGGATACTGATCACAGGAAAAAAGTTTCTGGAATTATTTGAGATATCAACGAATGAATTCGTCACTGAGATTAAAGTGATGTGTGTAGCTATGTGTATCGTGATATGTAAACTGTAAAGAGGTATTTGATACAGGTTCTGAAAGAAAATGGTAAATGTTGTGACTTTGAGTATTCTGATAAGTGATAGTTAAAGAAAGAACCATTTAGTTAAGAAGACGATTTGAGGAAGTGAAATTGAGATCTGGAGAGAATACCTATTATGGGTGGGTACCAGAAACAAGTAAAGTTTGGGAACCAAACTTCTTTTGAGGGAGGGAGAGATGTAACACCCGATCTAGCGTTTAATGTTAATTGCGTTTTTGCATGCATACACGTTATTTAATGGTATTTATTAGCACATGCATAAAATGGGTTTTGACTCACTAGTTGGTCCAAGTGGGAACCGAGTATTGGCCAGCATGGCAGTCCCAAATTGGGATATGAGAAGAGATGTTCCATTTGAGATGGGATATGATTGAGATATCACTCTTATGTGGCTTAAATATTTATTTAAATATTATATGGCATTATATGGTGGATTATTTAATTGTTTTAATATTCTAGTATTAGAGTCATGAATATTTATGCATCCAGTTTTGGGTACCCTGGTGAGAGCAAATTGGACACGCTACATAATTAGTAGGCTAATTAACACTTCATGGTATTATATGGGACCACTTATGGGACCATGTGAGACATAGACAAATACCCATTTATAAATTTGATGTTAGAATTATAATTGGTACACTTAACCCACATATGTGAGTCACCAAGCAACCTAGCTTTCCTCTTTCACCCCTTATTGTTGCTCAGGACATTCTCCAATATCTTTCTCCTTTACCGAGCACTCAGAGAAAAGAAGTCGACCTCCCTATACAATGGGGATGCCTGGTAGGTTAATAGAAATTCCTGCAGGGTCAGCTCATACCCAAAACTTGGGGCTAGAGGTAAATGGCCCCCATCAAAAATCTCCAACTGTTCGAGGCAAGCTGCCCGAGGGCAATCTCAAGGTAGATCAATAAGTCCCGAGAAAGCGGGTAGAAAGGAAGACGAAGGCCCGCGAGGAGCGCATCCTCGTAAAGTGTAGTGTATCTCGACCAAAAAGCGTGTGCCTCGCGGCCACCACTACAAGGGAAAAGTTGTCAAAACAACCAAACTTTTGCCTGATTTTATCTAAATCTGACACGAGTAGACTACTGGAGGTCTCCATATAAGAAAATAAAACCTCGGGGCTACCTGAGGATGACGCCTCGTTACCCGACCTCCTCGACTCGGAAGCCTCAGGGTGTTCCCAACTCACTTCCTCATCAGACACTCGGATTGGGATCCTACCCTCACTATGGCAGTCTGATGGGGTTATTGAAAGGCGGTCCAGGCTAACGCTCGGACTCCCAGACTTTGACTGCTCGTCATCCGACCGATAAGAGTAGTTAAAACTGGAATGACATATTTCTAAAGTCCCTGCTACAGGACGAGGAAGCAGTTGATGACCTAAGTAAGGGTTAGAGACTCCAAGACTAAGATAAAGAGGCAGAAGAGTCAAGATCTTGTACGGTAAGGTGTATATGGTCCTAATTGTCAAATAACACTCAAATAGAGCAAGCCTAGGATACACTGACCGGTCAGATTGTTCTACCAAAAGAAGACGGCCTCCCGTCCTAAGGGAAAAATAGAACCTGAGGAAAATGAAGTCCCACTCCCTCACAAAGCCTATAGGATTCTTATTCTCTAGTTTTACTAGGGAAAAAAAGAAAGAAGAAAAAGGAAATCAAGCAATGAATAGAGAATTGAGCAAAAATGAAGACTTACAGGGAAGTAGGCAGGAGAAAGCTGTGGAGGATAGGTAGGGGATTTCTTCTGTGATACCGCTCAGCAATTTCTCTTTACGGGTAGTAGAAGGAATGAACAATGCTCAAGTGATCCTTATATAGATTGAACGAATGATCCAGATGATCTCAGATCCAACGACCCAGCAAATTTCCCACCTGATCGCTCGACAACTGGCACCTCGGGCAGCTGAAGCGAGACCTCAAAAGGCGCGCGCATTTAATGACGACGTTACAGTTTGGTTCAGTTGTGAAGGTTTAGTTACCTTCCACTGGGTTGTTGGGTCCTAACTAGACCAACCCTTTTGTGACATGTGGCAGGTTGGACCCTGAGCTCCCGGGCTGACCAGAGCGGGATGCCAACACGAATCACCAAAGTGACCGGCCCGATCTCGAGCAGTGTTCCCGAGCTATCCTAATTTCCAAGTCTTACCCGATGACACATCCATTTAGCCTTGGAAATGGGGCACAACTAATATATACATAAATATTCAACTAATGAATATAAGACTCAGAGATAACATCAAGTATTGTCCGGTCAGGAAGTGTTTCCATCTCGATCGGATAACCCTATACCGCAGGACCCGGCTTACGGGACAGGAATGCCACCTGGGCCTAGTTCCTTATAGAACAGCTCAGGACAGCCTGTAGGTGCAATTTAGACTTATCCAGATGGTTTTCTATACCTACTAGAAGACTAATGGAATGTAAATATTATTTCATAATCTAATTCAGAAACTCACATAATTAGTGTTTATCATACCTAGATAGATTGGATTAACTTATCAATACAATTTCCATATTTGAGGAGGTCTCTTACAAGTATAAAAGAGATCCCTCACCTTCTACAATGGGGAAGATCAATTATCTTCTACACGATACTCACCATAGATTTGTGTAGCCTACCCAACCTATGGTAGTTCCTGTTTATTGTTGGTTCACCAAGGGTCGGCTATTTCATACTTAGTAAAAGTGCTCAGATACATCACGTGGATATAGGTCTCTCTGTTAACAGGTCCGAACCACATACAAATTTCTCTTGTCTTCTTTCTCTTCTGTTATACCAAATTTTGGCATCATCACAACTTTTCCTAAATTAAAAATCAAAAGGGAGATTTGGGGATTTTGGGAACATAGAGCATGCCGACAAAATTGACGGACTTCTGTCCGTTTATTTTCTTCCAAATTTCATATTCGAGCTCCTCGAGGTAAGAGCTACATTTTGATACCACTTAGGCCTCGTTTGGCTAAGTTTTCCAAAAACCTAATTTATGGAAATTGGGAAAAACATGTAAATAATTGTAGGAATTGCTTATAATTGGAGATTCGACGTTTAATCAGGCCTCTAGTAGTTCCTTCAAAGTTATAAGACGATTACACAAGGTATGAATTCCAGACATATGAATTATATGAATTTCCATGTTTTAAATATCGGACTTGATATTTTGGATGCAGGCAAATTTCATGTATTATTTAGCCATGTTAATTATGCACATGAAAATGCAATAAAAGCCATATAAATGGTTATGTGAGCATGATATGAGTCTACTTGAGTCAAAGGGGTGTTTGGTACAAATTCATTCAGGGGTAAGCTCCTCGATGTTTGAGGATTCAATTGTAGTGATGGCTACAATGCATGGTTTGGGAGAAGGCCCCGCCAGGGCATAGTATATGGTTTGGGAGAAGGCCCTGCCATGACACTTGGATGAGTAGTTGGGAGATGGCCCTCCATGGCATTGGTTTCAATGTTTCATTACCGAATGAAGGCGTAACACTCTTCCTAGAGACTATTTTGATGTGTTTAATATGTTAAAGCATGAATTGTCATATAAGCATATGTTTAGAATTGTTCACTTATCATATAGCTGAGTAGTGGAGCTTTACTCCATTATAGGTGATCAAAAGAAAGGCAAGAAGAATCAAGAAGAGTGAGGCCGATGGGAATACCGGGGATCCTCTTGTACATGTTTTTGTTTTCCATTCCAAACATTGTAATAGTGAGTTTTTTGAATAGTTAGAATATGTATTTGATTTAGAAGCTTTGGAAATGGTTTAGAAATGTTGTAATAAGTATTAAAACTTCTTTTAGTTAAGTTGTAACATATCCGAACCCTTACGTTCATGTTTTGTATGTTTAACTTGATGAGTTTGGTTTTGAAAGAATGTTTTAGTGTTTTATGAATCTAGCCAAACAAGCCTTGCTTGTTCCATTATCGTTTCTTTTCATGGATTAGAAGGGTTAAACTTCGTTCTTGAAAGCTTGTTCTAGTTAGAATAATTTAATCATGTTTTGTGTAGTGAAAGAGGTGAAGGTTGGGTGACTCCTTAGCAAAATTCTACAGCTAGAAGGAATTAGGCTAAAGGTTCATTCGATCGGTCAAAGGGGGCCATTCGATCGGTTAAAATGACCCCTACAGGGAATCTTTTTCTACCCCTTCCGTAAACAATTTAAATGTTTTGCTTGGTTCTTAGGGTATCTTTAGAATCCCTTTCAACATAATTCATTCGTTTCAAATATAATTACATTTTTATACAGATTTTCCAACTCGGAGGGTAATGTTTCCAAATGTTTTGAATACTCAATGTTGTTTTAAGTTCCTTTTTCCGCTACTATAATCTTTGAATGAATTAGTTGAGCCTTGGTGGCGTGCCATGTGTCCTATTTCTGCCCGTAGTGGGATGGACCATGACATCAACATACCACCTTTAGAATTATATCACACCCCTCTCCTCGATGTCAGTATGTAACTTGACCACATCTCTTAAACTCAATGCGACTTGTAACACGACACAATACCTCAAACCACAAGTCCAACCAATACTAGTATCGACATACTAGAAACCAACATTGGGCCCTTGATCTCCCAAGCCCACCACATGGCCTTACATAACCATACCATCATTTACTTGTCCACAAGGGCACAACATATGGATATCGTAAGCCCACTACATGGTAAAGGGGCTTGAAAGCTTACCTTATTATTAGACAAAGGTACCGAAGTATCCCCTTTATCCATTATAATTCATGGTATATGGATATCGTAAACTCACTACATGGCTGTTAGATACCGAAGTATCCCCTTTATCCGTTACCACCGTAGCCCACTAAACGATCGGGAACAAATAGTTCCGGTTTATAGTCCTATAGTTACGCTTTATTAGCCCATTTCATTTATTTATTAGTTATTTTTTTTAATAAGTATTTTATATTTTGTAGGTTTTGGAGCTTTAACTTGAAAATGCACTAAACTCCAATGATTAGTGGTGTTGGAAGACATTCTGGGCTCAAAAGGTGATTCTGGTGAAAGCTGAATGCACTAGCAGTCTCGGTAAATGACATTTTTGACAAGGAAGACTTTAGATTTGAGAAATTTCTCTAGAGATATAAAATGTAGATCTTCGAGATACGAACACGTGGCCATAAACGGTGAGTCAATACAAGGTTTGAGTCAAAAGTTATCGCAATTCTACGATTGGTGCAAAAAGTTGAAAAAATCTGAGAAAAATGGAAAAATGGCCATCTTGCTGGAGCGACCCGTGCGTGTAACACGCATGAGCGACTTGTTGAAAAAGTCAAAATTGCATATTTTGAGGTACTAAAGAGCCCTGTGCGATCCGAATTGGCTAAATACGTCCAAAAATGTAAAAACAGTAGTTTTAGTGCGATTAGGTTTAGAAAAAGACTCCTAATCCCTCCAAAATCTATATAAACCCTATTCTAAATCAATTTTGGGGGTTACACAACATTACACACATCCGTATGCAACAAAAAACTTCAGCCATTAAAGAGAGGAAAGCAAGGAAAAGAAGAAGACCAAGGATTCCCATGGCCTCCTCAATCAACATCTTGCCAATCTTTGATTCTGTGGCCACCTGAACTGATATCTAGGATTTCAAGGAAACCCTAGCCAAGTAATAGGGTAATATTTATGTTTTTCTTTTAGATTTATTATGTATGGATGATGATTACATGTTTAGAGGATTTTAATTAATAAAATCGTATTCATTGATTAAATCGTTACTTTCAAAATCTATTCTTGTCTTAGATCTATTTTGGATGTGATGTGCACAATGATCTATATATGTTGTGCTTGTATGAATTATTTACATGTAATAGTGCTTATTTGAATTGTGATATCAAGTAGTTGAATAGTTAATGCCTAGGGAAGACGGAGTATGCCACAACCCTAGTTTAGTGTGAGCCACTTCGTACCAACAGAAGATGAATTATGTTGATGCTTGAATCGCAGTTATCTTCTTGACAGAGGAATTGGGCTTGTACCTACGATTCCCCATTATCATCCAATGTAATAAGCTAATTGAATACATAGATACCCTTATTATAAAGCTAGTGGTGGATTTGCAATCCTAGGTTCAATACACATATTTATCAAAACAACTTTTAATCGCTTTCATAGTTTAGATTTATTTTCATTGGTCTTACTTTAATAAAAATTAAAATTCCATTTTCTAAATTAACTAGGGTTAGGATTTAAAATTAAAGTGCTTTAGTAATTTAATCTCTGTGGGTGCGACCTCTACTTCCACACTACAAATCTTTTAAAGTAGAGTATACTTTTATATCTTGATTTTGACAAGATCAATTTTTGGCGTCGTTGTCATGGATTGCAAATTACTACCTTTAGTTTTAGAATCTTAGTTTAGTTAATTCGTAAATATTATATTCGGTTTTATTTTTCTTATTTTTTATTTTTGTTTCAAGTCGCTAAAAAATTGTCCGTATTTTGTAGCTCTCAAGTCATCAAATCATAGCAAGTTGGAATGGAATAGAGGTGTACATCAAAGGAGCTTACACGAATAAAAAAATGCAAAAAAAAAACAAAAATACAAGTAAATCGCTTCCTTTAAAAATTGCTTCAAATCACTATAAGTCAGGGAGCTGAGACGCACTATTTGCATTAGTTAAGGGTGATTTGCATGTGCATTAGCTAGAAAATCCGGGGCGTTGGGCTTTGACGCGAATCACTGCATAACAAGATAATTGCATGCATCATAATAGTGTTGTGTGCTTGTTTTGAGTATTTGCGTAATTTATTCTCTTATTTGGTTGAGTTAGTCATTATCGTAGTGTCAGTTTTTTAGTTTATGTTTGGTACCCGTTTGAGTAAACCTAAATTACATCCGCTTAATCTTGAACTTGAACGTACCCTTAGAGTCCTTAGGTCTTTAACCCAAGCTTCTCGATCTCGGTTGATGTCAGACGATGAATCAACGCCTAAACTGTCGTCTTTGTTTGAGTCCAAAATTCAAAACATCCTTAAACGTTTAAGAAAAACTCGAACTATTAATATCGCACCTATTCCAATGGCCGACTTTGGAAACAACGGAAATAATAAAAATAACCTTAACATACCTCAACCTCCTCCGCTAAAAGACTATTTCATTCCTACGATCTACATACCACAAGCATGTATCGAATTACCCGAGGTGATGGCATCTCACTTTGAGATAAAGTCATCTACCATCGCGCTACTCCCTTCATTCCATGGCCGTATTAAAGAAGATCCTTATCATTACTTAGGAGAGTTCCTAGACATATGCTCTACACTGAAAATCCAAAATCTAACTGATGATGAATTAAAATTGTGTCTCTTTCCATTCTCCTTACAAGATAAAACTAAGTATTGGCTCCAATCTCTTGAGCCAAACACTATTAGAACATGGGAAGCATTACATATCGCATTTTTACAAAAGTTTTTCTCCATCACAAGAACTAATCAAATAGAAAATATAAAATTAAACTTCCGTTTCTATAATTAATTAGACTTAGGGTTTTTAAAATTAAAAGTGTTTTAGTATTTCAATCTTTGTGGGTTCGACCCCTACTTCCACACTACAAATCTTTTAAAGTAAAGCATACTTTTTATCTTGAATTTGACAAGATCAATTTTGAGCCAAACACTATCAAAACATGGGAAGCGTTGTATACCGTATTTTTACAAAAGTTTTTCCCCATCACAAGAACTAATCAAATAAGAAAATCCATAATGAACTTTGTAATGCAAGATGGGGTAACGCTCTATGACACTTGGGAACAATTTAAAGAACTATTGCGCTCTTGCCAACATCATCAAATTCCAAGTGGCAATTAGTGTAGATCATCTATGAGGGACTTGTTCCCTCTGTTCGTAATACCGTCAATGTCGTTTGTGCGGGTACCTTCCTACACAAAAGTGCCGGTGAGGCATGGAAAATATTTGAAATGTTAAGTGAAAATTCGATGCATCAAGCTGTGTCGGTACGTCATGAGGGATGCCTTTCCCCTAAACCTAAGCGAGAGGAGCGGTTCGAGTCAAGTCACTCAATTGAATTGCAAGAACTATCTACAAAACTTGACCACTTTATGATGATGAACTAAACGTCGGGCTCACCCTCTTACAAAATTTGTCAAATATGTTCTGATCCTTTATATTTTACACTTGCATGCCCATCCGCATCTCAATTTTCGAAATTCGTGGAGTAACACATACACTCTATAAAATAGTTATGATCCTATGATGACTAATTTTTCTAATACTTACCGACCCCAATTTCAACAAAGTCAATACCAATACCCTCCTCCTAATCCTAACCCTCTAAGGGATAACGCTTTTGAGGCAAAGGTGTTGGCGTCCCTTAAGACTATCAAAATTCAAGTGCAAGCACAAGCACAACTAGTGCACTCTCACACACAATCCATTGTAAAGCTTGAGTCCCAAATGGGATAACTAGCTAATGCAGTGAGTCGTAGAAATGAGGGTAAGTTGCCTAGTCAAACTATTCAAAACCCTAAGGGACAATATGAGATTGAGGGTACGAGTGAGCTAGTTAAGGGACAATATGAGATTGAGGGTACGAGTGAGGCGTCTCAACTAGGATGACTACCTATAAGGAAGAAGTTATAGAGGGTCCGAGAAATGATTTGAAAGATATGAACATTAATTCGAATCAGGAGAAGGGTGAGGACACGAGCCGAATTACGAAAGAAAATGAACCGGTCCCAATTAATTATGTTCCAAAAAAGCCTTTCCCACCAAACATTGAGGAATCATCACATTTTTCAAAGAAAGGGTCAAAAACTGAAGACATACTCGAGGTATTTAAACAAGTTAAAAATCAATATCCCATTCCTCGATGGTATTAAACAGATTCCCGCTTATGCTAGGTGTCTAAAAGACCTATGCACTAAAAAATGCAACTTGCATAGTCATACTCTGAAAAAGGTCTTCCTCACAGTAAAAGTAAGTTCAATCTTCCAACATGCTCCTCCAAAGTATAAAGATCCAGGTACACCAATGATTTCATGTATCATAGGTGACACTATCATTCATCGAGCTCTCCTTGACTTAGGAGCAAGTGTTAATCTCTTACCTTACACAGTTTACAAACAATTAGGATTAGGTGAACTTAAACCCACGTCTGCTACCATATAATTAGAGGATCGTTCCGTAAAAATCCTTAGAGGGATCGCCAAGGACGTCCTAGTTAAGTTGACAAATGTTACTATCCCATCGATTTCATGGTCCTTGATACCGAACCTGTGCTAGATGCTAGAAAACACACTCCTGTCATTCTTGTCATCCATTCTTACCAACTGCTAATGCGTGTGTCAACTGTCGAATGAGGGTAATGAAAGTGTCATTTGAGAACATGAACCTAAAATTAAATGTATTCAATACCGTTGATCAACCTTCCAAGGATGACGATTACCTATGTGTGGCAGAAAGTGAGGTAAGGCACGCTAAAGAACTTAATAGACAAGAAGACTTAAGGAAGGGAAACTATATAGTGTATAGTACACAGATGAACCTTAATGAAAAGAACCCTATCAAACCGGATCCTAATGAAAGATTTACTCAAAAGGTCGAGAATCAATTTGAAACCCAAAAAGAGCAATCGTCGAATGAGTTAACAAATAATGACACTATTTCTGTTTTCAACCGGAGTGTCCCTAATGCCTTCAAGCTATAAAGTCCATGCTTTAGTCTCCATAAGTTTTGAGTTAGAACAGTCTAGTTGAAGATGTAAAAGACAATGCTTCTTGGGAGGCAACCCAAGTTTTTATCGTTTCATTTTCTCATTTTTGTACACTTTTTTGGTCATTTTGAGTCTGTTTTGGTCATTCTGGATAGGTTTGGGGGTTAGGGTCAATTTATTTTGAACTTATTCACATAGAAAAAAAATAAAAGAGCAAGAGAACATGTCACTCGCGCGGCCCCCTCACGTGAGTTTTTGTCTTAGGAAAAAAAATTCGTAAACTTTGTCAGAGAAGACCTCAGTATCACGCGTGCGAGAGCCTATCGCCTGAGCGGCCTGCTCACATGATCTTTTTGACTTAGAAAATATTTTTTATGAACCTTGAAAACAAACCTCAGATTTACCTTGTGCGATCAGATCGCGCGCCCGACGTGTTGCTCGCGCGAAGGGGAGATTTTGTGTTTTTCTCTTTTGTTCTCTTCTTCTCACTCCTCACCCTTATTTATATGTTTTTCTCTCTTCTGTTTGCTCTCTTAGGCCTCTTTTAGATCGACTCCTCTTTGTTTTGATAGTTCAATTTGTGCTTGTTTTTTTGTTGAGTTTTTCGGTTTTAGTTTAGTTTTTCAACAAGTACGTCACAGTCTGCATTTAATATTTATATTTCTACTAGCTATTGGTGTTCTTTGTTTGTTTATTTTCTTTTGTCAAGTATGGATAGGTGAATTTGTAGCTCTATTTGAAGCAATTGAACTTTATCGCCATATTCATATACGTTCACCTGGTTTGTGATTGTCGAGATCGAGGTAATGTCATTTCTTACGTACTCTCCTTTCTTTTGTTTTATTGGGGACAATGTAAGGTTTAGGTTTGGGGGTATGCACTCACATGCACATTATGCACCAATTTTTCAAAAAAAAAATTCGATACTTGTGCTTAAATAAACGATGTTACCGACGTTTTTTCAATCTCGAGCCGATACTTCTTAATATGTAACTTGGATGGTTATAGACTGGTAAACATGAGAAGATGTGGTTAAACATTTGCTGAAGTCATGATGCGATGTTTAGGATATGTATCGTTCGAATCGTAATTTTATATCATAGACTTGCACCCCAACCTATGCATTGCACGAAAGTCACTTGAATACATGTTTGATGTGAACTATAATAATTCGGATTTCTAGATAACACATGGTGGAGACTAGGCCCGGTGAGCTTTTGAGCCTATCTTTTCTTTCTAGAGGGTTATGATTACATTTTGTGTTTGTCGAATTTCATTGAAATAGCGCATTAACTCATTGTTTAGTCTCATTATTCTTGTTTTGGTTGGTAGTCAAGTTAAAATACTGGTTACCATGCTAAATAATCTTCCGTCATAAATATTGAAGAACCATATGATCATAGGAAATGATGGTAGGCCCTCTTTGTTTACCGCCGACCGAAAAATGATAAAATTTCCTTAGTTTGCCCCTTAGAGCTTTTAAAATGCCCTTTTTTCTTTAATCACTATTATCCTTTTTTTTGCTCCAACTTGGCCAACTTGGAGTTCACCACTGAAAAATTGATAAACTTTTAGTGGTGATAAGGCAGTATGTCGATTGAGAAGAAGAAGAAAGCAAGATGATGTTTGGGGTAGTTGCCTTAGTATTCAGTGAATATTTGTTTCAAAAGCAACAACAAAAAAAAGGTTGAAAGAATAAAAAAGAAAAGAAAAAAGAAAAAGGGAAAGAAAAAAAAAAAGAAAAAGAAAAAGATTGAAAGAAGAAAAGAAAAAAAGAAAAAAAAAAAGAAGAGGAAAGAAATTAAAAAAAATATATGAAAAGAAGAGAATGAAAAGATGAAAGTTGGTAGAAGAATGAATGAAAGAAATTGAATATGCCTTACAATGCCATTCTGAAAATTACTTGATGAATCCATTCTATTCTTTTTCATTGCCTAAGCCATGTTAAAACCTTTGAAAAGTCCTATTTGATCCTAGAAAATATGGTTTGGATATGTAAACGATGGGAGGGAATTAAAACATGGTAACGATTAATTTTTCTTGACTGTTGGCATCCTATCCATGAGACTACTATTCTTTCGTGTCATGCATCTTTTTCGAGTCATATGTGAGGGTTTCTCGTTTTGAAAACATATTTCCTTTGCTCCCATATATTAGAGAGATTACACATGTTCTGAATATTTCATTTGAGAGTGTAATTAACATTGTGAGATTCGTAGTTGAAGCATAGTTGGGTGGTTATCTGAGTTATATTCCAAGTTCATGGCATACGCGTGTTCATTTGACTACCACATCACACACGTGCAAAATTTTATGAGAAACTCTATTGATTTATACGATGCATGTGCTTGGGATTGTTTTTTATGACGTAAGTGGATGTTTGGTTCTATTTCTTCTTGTTCATTATTCTATTTTAAATCATTGTTTCATGATAAGCAGTATTGAATGTTATGCTTTTCACTTTAAATAAAACTTTCTAAATGTATAATGAAATAAAGATGGTTGTGGGTGTCTTATTTGACGAGAACCCTCACGAGACTTCACTCGTCCTACTAGGAACACCTAGGGGTTTAAAAGGCTTATTGCATATGCTAAATACGATCGCGTTGCCTGTGATAGTGAGTTAGGATTTTTAAGTATAGTAGTATTTATTTTTATGTTTTTCTTTGCTCGAGGACTAGCAAAGTGTAGGTTTGGGTGTGTGATCGGGAACAAATAGTTCCGGTTTATAGTCCTATAGTTACGCTTTATTAGCCCATTTCATTTAGTTATTAGTTATTTTTTTTAATAAGTATTCTATATTTTGTAGATTTTGGAGCTTTAACTTGAAAATGCACTAAACTCCAATGATTAGTGGTGTTGGAAGACATTCTGGGCTCAAAAGGTGATTCTGGTGAAAGCTGAATGCACTAGCAGACTCGGTAAATGACATTTTTGACAAGGAAGACTTTAGATTTGAGAAATTTCTCTAGAGATATAAAATGTAGATTTTCGAGTTACGGATGTGTGGCCATAAATGGTGAGTCAATACGAAGTCCGAGTCAAAAGTTATCACAATTCTACGATCGATGCACAAAGTTGAAAAAAATATAAGAAAATAGAAAAATGGCCATCTCGGTGAAGCAACCCGCGCGCGTGACCCGCATGAGCGACCCATTGAAAAAGTCAAAAAGGCGTATTTCGAGGTACTGAAGAGCCCTGTGCGATCCGAATTGGCTGAATGTGTCCAAAAACGTAAAAACTACAGTTTTAATGCGATTAGGTTTAGAAAAAGCCTCTTAATCCTTTCAAAATCTATATAAATCCCATTCTAAATCAATTTTGGGGGTTACACAATATTATACACATTCATATGCAACAAAAAAACTTCAGCCATTGAAGAGAGGAAAGCAAGGAGAAGTAGAAGACCAAGGATTCCCATGGCCTCCTCCATCAACATCTTGCCAATCTTCGATTCTATGACCGCCTAGACTGATATCTAGGGTTTCAATGAAACCCTAGCCAAGTAATAGGGTGTTATTTATGTTTTTCTTTTAGATTTATCATGTATGTATGATGATTACATGTTTAAAGGATTTTAATTAATAAATCGTATTCATTAATTAAATTGTTACGTTCAAAATCTATTCGTGTCTTAGATCTATTTTAGATGTGATGTGCTCAATGATCTATATTTGTTGTGCTTGTATGGATTATTTACATGTAATAGTGCTTATTTGAATTGTGATATCAAGTAGTCGAATAGTTCATGCCTAGGGAAGACAGAGTGCACCGTAACCCTAGTTTAGTGTGAGACACTTCGTGCCAACCGAAGATGAATTATGTTGATACTTGAATCGTATTTATCTTCTTGACGGAGGAATTGGGCTTGTAACTACGATTCCTCATTATCATCCAATGTAATAAGCTAATTGGATCCATAGATACCCTTATTATAAAGCTAGTGGTGGATTTACAATTCTAGGTTCAATACACATATTATTAAAACAACTTTTAATCGCTTTCATAGTTTAGATTTATTTTCATTGGTCTTAGTTTAATACAAATCAAAATTAAAATTCCATTTTCTTAACTAACTAGGGTTATGTTTTAAAATTAAAGTGTTTTAGTAATTCAATCTCTGTGGGTTCGACCTCTACTTCCACACTACAAATCTTTTAAAGTAGAGTATACTTTTGTATCTTGATTTTGACAAGATCAATGGCATTTTAAGTTAATCATGCTCTTTACGGATACAAGTCTACTACATGGCCTCTTACGTACACAAGCCCACTACATGGCCTTTACATCAATTCACAACCTATACTCAGCATCGATGCTCCTCGTTGCATCAATAACATCATACATCCAACTCTTAGCTTCTAGGTCTACATGACCAAGCCGAACACAAATGACATGCAACATGACTCGTATTCATGACATGAACTCAGTTAGTATATCTATATCGTCGTCTCTCACATGGAAGGTTCGTCTATTATTTACGAAACATATATATAATTTACCAAATATATCTCAAAAATCGAACTAACGTATCATGCATGCTAAAAATAGTCATCCCAGTACTTAGGAATACTGGAAATGTAATTACAGCAACTCGAATGGATTTGAAACAGCTTAAAAACACAGTTTGATGAAACTGTACAGGAGGATCGATCTTGCCTCTGTTTTCCAAAACTTGATTTTAATCATTTTCTAAACTTATATGATCAAAGTTGTCTTTATGAAAAGCACTTATTTAAGTATGAGGTTTAATAAAACATAAGTCTCAAGTCCCCATGTGTCTCAACATGCGAGATACATCAATGTACAACACTTAAAACACATAATACAAGTCTCAAAGCCTATGTATGTCAACATTTTTAGTGTGCAGAACATCATAACAACCAGAACATATACAAAGAAGTAAAACACTTTGTACAAGTCAGAATAGCAATAAAACAACATTTCACCAAAACTGTGTAGAGGATCGATCCTATGAGGATAGATCTTGAGAAGATCAATCTTCATCGTCTTCTTCATTAGAGTTTTTGAAATCCTAGTTTTGAAAATGGTTTTCGTTTGGGGTTTTGCATGCCTTCTTCTATAGTTTGAAAGTAAGCAAAGGGTCTAGTACTTCACCTAGTATGTATGGGTGTTTTAGCTACTTCCTTCTTCCTCTTCTAGTCCTCTCTTTCTCTCTCTATCTCTCTTCAGAACTCGCTCTTACTCCCTCTCTAGACTCAAATGTGCAACAAAAGTCTAGTGTATGTGTGTGTTGGTGTTTATGTAGATAAAATGAGAGACCACTCTCTCTCAACACATACACATACACATTCTCTCTCTCTATATATATCTCTATATCTATCTATCTATCTATCTATCTATCTATCTATCTGTGCTTGTGTGTGTAATGTGTATACATATATGAATATAATCTCTGTGTGTGTGTAGTGGTGGTGATGATGAAGATGTAAGGTGATGATGGAGGTGTAAGTTGATGATGATGATGTGACTACACCATCGAAGAGCATGATGAAGCTTGGGGAGGTGGAAGGAGTCTACAGGTGGTGTTCTCAAACGTGTAGATGCATGGTGGTGATGATAATGGTGATGCAGTAGTGGTACAGGACATAGCTGCCAATTGACAGAAAACGAAGCACGGGATCGATCTTGCCAAGATTGATCTTCAGAGGATCGATCCTATATCTAAGTTTATGAAAGTCTAGGAATGTTATTTTGAGTACAAAAATGTAAACGAAATCCACAGACTCAATTTAGAAAATATGATTCAAGTATCACAGCATATAGTAAGGTACAAATAGGGTTCTGGGGGTTATACCTCCTGCGGCGAATCCTCCGCCTGAATGACCTGCGATACCCCTCTCTGCCACAACGATCTCTATCCCTAGCATAAACTGCACGTACCAGAGGTCGTCGCTGAGACTCTACCTATATCAAACCCTCCTCATGTGTCTCTGCCCTGGGGGTATCATGTCCAGTCATCTCCCTCACCTCCACCTGCATCTCCTCCGCCTCCACCTGTGTCAATCTCTCCACCATTGCCTTGAACTTTGAAGCTGGAGCTAGTGATAGGATCATGTGGTGGCGGGAACGACAATGATGATGGTGCATTTTGTATGTGTGTATTATGGGGTGGAGAAGTCACAGCTCGGAGATATACGAAACTCAGTGCCCCCTGGAGTGAAAGGCCTATAAAAGTCATTTGTATCATCATATGCATACATGATAGGATGATGTGGTGTCTGTGGCTTAGGCTCAGAGTGTGTAGATGGGTTTGTCTGCTCTTGAGACTTAGACTTAGACTTAGACTTAGACTGAGACAGAGGCTAAGGATAAGGATGAGGATGAGGATGGGGATGCGGCTGAGGTTCTAAGACGCGGGGCATAAATACTGTATTGAGCATCGATTCTCAAACGAATGAAACTTTGACAGTTACTATCGTAGTATAAACCATCCGCTCCAATGCACATGCCCCCCCCCCCCCCAAATACAGCATTATAGTCACAACACTAGCTATTTTAATCCCTTCACATTTGCAAATTCAAGTGTAAGTAATCAATGGTCCATCATGTCGTTGATGTGTCCCATGGTTGGGTACCCTTTAAAGTTTTTATTGATCTAAACTTTTTAAAATTAGTGGTCATCATGTTTTATTTGGTTCATTGATTTCATGAGAAAGAAAATAAAAAAATTGGGAAGCATAACAAATTGGGGGCGCATCGAATTACAAATTGGGGGAGCATAGTATTAAAAAATTTGGGAAGCATAGCATTTCAAAATTTTGCCAGCACTACAGTCTCTCTGTGTGTATTTGTATGTGTATGTGTATGTGTCTGTGTGTATATACATTGTGTATCTATGTGTGTGTGTCTGTGTGTATATACATTATGTGTGTATATACATTATTGTGTGTGTATACATACATTGTTCTGTGTCAGTCTGTGTGTGCACGTGTGTCTGTGTGTGTGCGTGTGTGTGTGTAACGGAGAGAGAGAGAGAGAGAGAGAGAGAGAGAGAGAGAGTGTGTGTGTGTGTGTGAGTCTACACGACACTGAAGTCGCAGAGAGAGAGAGAGAGAGAGAGAGAGAGAGAGCATAGAGATCTATCTGGTTAGTGAAGGAAGAAGAAGAAGAAAGGGCGGGCTAAATGTAAACAATGAAGTCGTTACTTGAGACTTCAACTTTCCACTGAAGTCTCAACTTCAAATAACGACTTCTCCTAGTCTGAAGTTGCTATTTGAAGTAGCGATTTCTTTTGGAATATTTTGGTCTAGAGTTGCTAGTTGGAGTAACGACTTCTAAGAAAACGATGGGTTTGAAAAATAAGTTGAAACAGTGATGATATTTGCCCCATAATGATGATTTGGGTAAAAAATTCTATAATAGCATCTCATGACGGTTATCACTAGCATCTTAGAAACAAGATTATGTTGGAAAAGAGAAGGTAAAATAAAATTGAATTCTAAAGTAGTTAAAAGATATTTATCATTATTTTAGAGAGCACTTTTGCTCAAAAAAATTTGGTTCACCATTGCTAATCATGTCTTCATTGTCTGACATGTGTCTGATACAAGGGCAAAATGGAAATGAAAGGGGACACATGTCAGACAGTGAAGGCATGGGTGAGCAGTGGTAACCCAAATTTGGGTGAGCAAAAGTGCTCTCATTATTTTATTAGATGAGACAAAATACTAGTAGTATATAAAGTGAAAGAGTGTCGGTAAGGGCATATTCATTTTTTCATAAGGTTACCTAATTTTAAGTTATAAAATCAAATTTTTACCTTTTACTTTAATTAGTAAGGGCACCTTACTTATTGTACTACATATTATATTTTACAAATAAGGCTTAACTACATTTTATACCCTCCTAGTTTGCCCTTTGTGTTAATTTTATCCTTGTAGTTTAGAAAGTGACATTTTAGTCCCTGTAGTTTCATAAGTGTGCCATTTTAGTCCCTCAAAAACACTTTTTTGTGACAAATTTTTTACTTTCAATGACAAAGTTTTTGTCATTAAAGAACTTATTGGACTTATTTGTCACACTTATGAAACTACAGGGACAAAAGTAACACTTTCTAAATTACAGGGACCAAACTGACATAGGTAACGAACTATAAGGTTGTAAAATATATTTAACCCTTACAAATAAACTTAAACCACCCCAATTGAAAAAAATCAGTGCAAAATAAACTTGGACCACCCCAGCTGAAACTACTTCTATATGAAATTAATCGTTTCAACTTTGGCTTCTTTAACATAAGCTCTGCATTAGAGTTTGTAATTACGACAACCATATTTAATCTAATACCAACATCTTGAGCCCAATGGATTAGCTCTAATCGCGAGTCAAATACCTACATATTTATAAAAAAGACAATGTAAGAATAATTTAAATTTAATTACTAATGTATTAAAAATGGTATAATATTCACCTTATAAATGAAAAAATATGGTGTTACATATATATATATATCTACACATTGGTCTTCCATTATATTTGGTAAAGGTACCAAATAATTTTCAACATCTTCTATTCTTAATTTTTTTTTTCGGCATGTGGTGAATACAAAAATATACAGACATCATTTACTAAGGAATTTATTGTATCGAGTCAAAAAGAATAATTGAAACATGGTAGAATAATATTTAACTAGCAAAACAGAGTAGAATAGTTGGATAAAAAAAATATAAAACAATAAAAACAAATCGTGGCTGAATTGAATTTTTTTTGGATCAATTTTAACTGCTCATACAAAAAATTAGAAGTCAAATATAACAAAACATGAAAGATTACATGCCCAGAACCAAAACTAGAACAGATAAACTATGATTCTAACACAAACAAAAGGAGATCAAATGCTAGCTGACTCCATGTTCATGAATTCATTGAAATTATGACAATAATAAATAAAAAAAATGTATTAAACAACAAAAACAAAATGTGGCTGCAATGGTTCCTTTACAGTTTCACGTAAACATATATTCAAGTAGTTGTGTTAGTTTACTTCTCGTGTAGTATGTTTCGTTCTCAGTTATATGTACGAACTAAATTAATCACAAATCAAAATTTTCGATAATCGAATTTACAAATTAGCAAGGATTTCAAAACATAAGTTTTCTTTTGTTTATAATAAACTCTTAAATAGTGTCTGGTTAGACATTCACATAGAATGAAAAGCAAGAAGAAGAGGATCAAAAGTTTGGGATGAATAAGAAAAAGAGACTTAGATTTACTGAATATCAGTTGAATAACAATCACATCCCTTGCTTAGAATAAAACAAAAATAATAAAATCTAAACTTCTTAAATATCTAATTTGTGGGAGGTGCCCTTATAAGAAGAAATAAATTTTTTTTTTGATATACCTAAAAAAAAAAAATACCTAAATTAAAAAAATAAACTTACCCTTACTAGCACCCAAAATGAAATTGAAACACTGCTCAGTGTATTCAGATTATGTGTTCGAAACTTCCCCTCCCCACTAATTAATACTGTAAAATATATACAAAAAAAAAAAAAAAAAAAGAAATTGAATCAAACTTAAAACTCAAAACTTGCAGGTTTTTGGGATTCCCAACGTTGCGCTGCACGGAGCTTCAATCGAAGGGTTTCTAATGTCTGCAACACCATTTCACTACTCTATAGTACGCTCATTGAATTTGCCACCCACAACAACTCAATTACCTTTACTAATATATTCACAATCACAATCACAATCATACCTTGTTAGTAAGAGTAATAATATCTATCCTCAGACTACCACTGGGGCTTTAACAACTATCAGGAGGAGTACCACTCCCAAGTATTCCAGGTACAACACCACTTCCCAAATTGCCGCTCAGAATTCACCACTTTGGACCGTCTCTGAGATGGCAGAAGCTCTCAATGGCACAATTGTGAAATGGGGTCCTCCCGGTTCAGTCTCTAGTGACACCAGAACCCTTCAACCTGGACAGTGGTTCTTTGCCCTTTCCGGCAAAAACTTCGACGCCCACGATTTCATAACCCCTGAATTGTACGGTAAGGGTTGCGTCGGGGTCATCGGTAACCGGGTTTGTGCAAATTGGGAAAAGGGTTTTATTCAAGTTGAAGGCAATACCTTAGTTTCATTAGAAAAGCTGGCCATTCATGCAAGAAACAGGTTCCATGGTTGCTTGATTGGCTTAACTGGCAGTGTTGGGAAGACAACCACAAGAACTATGATTGCTTTGGCACTCGAAAGCCTTGGCGGTCGAGTTCACCAGAGTCCTGGCAATTGGAACAATCGAATTGGAGTTGCTTTGTCCTTGATTGGAATTCCTAGGGATGTTGAATACGCGGTTTTAGAGCTGGGTACCAGTGGAAAGGGAGAGATTTTAGAGCTTACGAGGATTTGCAGCCCTTCGATTAGGGTGATCTTGAATGTGGGTGCTTCGCATTTGGAGGGTTTTTCGAGTTTAGAAGGTGTTGCAATTGAGAAAGGGGAGATATTGAAGGAAGCAAAGCCCGGGGACGTGTGTGTCTTGAATGCTGATGATCCTCTTGTTATGAGCCTTTCCGTCCCGGTTGGACTTAAGAAGGTGAGCAGTGCTTCACTGGAGTCTTGCTATTTTTGCAATTCTTTTTGTTTTATGAAGTTTAGAGCCATCACTTGTCAGATTGCTGTATCGGTTGGTAGGATTGCCTTATATTTCATTTCAGGGAAGAAAATACTTCTCTTATTATGGTTAGGCTTAATCACAAACCATCGGAGTGTGCTTTATATAGTAATTGGGTTAGCATTAAGATAGAGGTTGTACTCATGGTTAGAATCATACAATTCACGATTCTATTCGAATCCCATACTGACCGATTCGAATCATGCTTATGAATCAAAAATTGCGTTGAATCTCCGATTCATGGACAATTCAAGATTCGGTTCACACGTTTTGCACAATTCATACATTCATAAAATTTTAGAGTTTTGCTAAAAAAAAAATGGAAAAAAGGTAGGTGCTTGTCTTATCTTTTGTCCGTGTTACATGCCCTTCTATTCTTCACTTGTATTAGTTTACATGTTGTTAAGTTGTGATACAATTTCTACATGTAAAGCCTCTGCTTGTGTATAAATAAATAGGTGACTAGTCAGATAATGTCAAGCTTTTTATTAGGAAATCAGCAGTAATGCCATTCATGCATTGTCCTTATGTTTATTCCTTTTTCCTATTCACATTCATGTATGTGTGTGAAGTGTTAGTCTTCACGTCCTACAAAAAGCGCGCACATTATTATATGTATATACATGTGTATTACATCCATATACGAATGTATTATTATCTATTTCTAAAAAGGTCTTGGATGTACTCTTATTTATTGTGGTCTTGCCGATTCAAGACAACTATGAGCATGATGAGTTCATATTCTATTCAACTTTAACGGGATTGGCATCTATGGCACTTTTTTTTTCATTCCTTTTCCTTTTCATCTTTTCTTTTTGACCATGTCTGGATTTTGTTATGATTTTTTGCAAGCAATTTGAACTTCCTTCTTGTTTTCAGTATCTCTCATCTTTAATGCAATCTAATATCTCAATATGATCATTCCATGTGTTACAACTGGGGAGAAATGCTTTACAAGCAAACAGTCCTTAGCAGTAATCAAGTGTGAGTTAGACTACAAAGACAATGGTATGGCTTCAATTTAATTGAAATGACCGGTAGGAAAACAGCCATGTGAGTTGGATATGTTGTGATATTGTTTATGCAGCTAGCATTACTTATGCAGACATTGACATGTCGAACTCTATAAATGGGCTTGTCACATATATGACACTTTTCAGGTCAAAGTATTGGATCACTTCAATTATATGCTTTGCTTTTTTGTAGGCTGCAATATTCTCGTTTCTAGTTTGTAGTTTAATTAATGTTGAGCAATGAGGAAACTGTTCTTTGCTATTGTATCTTAATTCACTTTAGAATAAGGAGAATTTACTTCCAAAAGAGTTTTCTATCGTTTTGCCTTTTTTCTATTTTCCACTTTCATTTGAACTTCAGAAGATTCACTAAATGTAAACCAACCAAACCAAGCCTTGTGTCCCAACCAATTGGGGTCGGCTGTATGAATCCTTTTTCTCCATTATGCACGATCAAGAGCTACATGCTCATTTAAATTATATATATTCATATCTTGTTGCACTACATATTCACTAAATGTGAGTTGTTTTATTTGCTTTAGGTGCTCTTTGGTCGGAGAATGGATTGTGATGTTCGATTGGTTCTGGCAGAAAGTATTAATGGAGGTCTGGGATCTCGAGTGGTTTTGGAGACAAATAAAGAGATGTGAGTTACTTAAAACATTTATTATTCGACTTTGTGGACATTGTGAAAGCATAAAGGAGATAGAGTATGTAATCCACTTTTGTTTGTTGTTCGTCGTCTTTGAGGACATGTTAGTAAAATTTACTTTTGTAAATATGTATAATTATTTATATTTTGGAAGTAAGACGCTACAATGGGCTCATAACTATAGCTGAGAATTGTGGTAGTTCAACCATGAGTTGAAAATGTCTTGAGAAAACACCACTTCAAAGTTCTTGTTAATTGTTATGATTGAGATTGAGTTTAGTTGGCGTAATGTTGAAGTTGGGATTTTGATCTTGATAAAGATGAAACTGTATAAGAAAAATCAAAACTTTTCAGACGCAGATAGCACTGAGTTGGATGCAAATTAGCTGTGTTTGTGCCTAACTGCGATTCCATACCTAACATTGTATTAAACGAATTTTGATAGTCTTTATTAAACACTTAATTCTACGCAAGCCTCAAGTACCCAGTGAATATTGTGAATAACTTAAGTCTAGATTCATTACTATTAGGCATCACTTTCATTTTGCATTGTTCATTTTTTATCTCCAGATCAATTCTGCTTTTGAATTTGTTTGAAGTTTTTCTGGAACTTGCTTTTGACTTGTTCATTGGTATTGCCTTCCAAACTTCATGGTTTTCCTGATGAGCTCTGAAATTTCTGTATTATTCGATGTGATGCTATCAAACTAGTTCTTTTATCTTTGAAAGTTACCATAGATCTAATTGCATCTTCCATTTTTTTTTGTTTGCTACAATCACATTTTCCATCAGTAATATAAATGGACATACGTACAACTATAACTGTATATATGAGAAGAATTGTGATAGATTGTTCCTTTTTCTTTTCTAAATGGCATGCCATGCTATATCCAGTGCAGAGTTTGTGATATCAAGTCCTGGTATCCATATGGCTATCAACGCATGTGCGGCAGCAGCTGTTTCAAATCTGTTGGGCACTTCTCTTCCTCAAGTTGGAAAATCTTTATCTAGATTTGTTCCTGTTCGCATGAGATCCGAGCTCGAAGTTGCTAAAAATGGTATAAAAATAATTAATGATGTCTACAATGCCAATCCCGCGAGCACCAAAGCTGCCATTGAGTTGATTAAAGCTATTGATTGTAGAGGTAAAAGAGTTGTCATACTTGGGGACATGCTTGAACTTGGTTCAACAGAAATAAGTTCTCACGAGATGATGTTAAAACATTGTTTGGATGCCTGTTTTGATCTGGTAGCTATAGTTGGGAAGAGGTATCTGACAGCTGCTACGAATTTGAATTTAGTTGCTGAGGGGAATATTATTTGCGCACTGGATTCTGGAAGTCTTGCACTTGAGATTGTGAGATGGTTGAGTTGTTATGATGTTGTTTTGGTAAAGGGTAGCCGTGCAATGCAGATGGAGAAAGTTGTTGAAACTATTAAAGCCCTCCACATTGATGATCCGCATTAATGGTTCTTGGGAGGACAATATTAAAATTCATTCAGGTACTCTCTTCTCGGGCATCCCTTTTTCTGTTCCCTTTTCTCTCTCTCTCTCTCTCTCTCTCTCTCTCTCTCTCTCTCTCTCTCTCTCTCTCTCTCATTTTATTAAGGATCTGATTGGTTCATGATTTAGTGAGAGAAGGAAAAGAAAACGCTGAGGAAAGCACTGTTTTGTGTTTGCTGAACAAGGAAATTTGTGAGGAAAATAAGACTGAAAAGATAACTGGGTGCAAATTTGAAGTTTGACAGTCACTTCCCTTCCTCTTTTCTTGAGTTCCTGACATCCTGTTATATTTTGGAAATTTTAATATCTAATGTCATTTGTGCATGAAAGATATTGCTAGGGAAAACACTCGGGGATATTATTTTCTTCTTGCTTTCCGAAAATTTTCTATGAACCAAGTATTACGTCAAGCCTCCTTACGCAGGCTGTTTGGTTTGTGGATTTAGAGAAGGAACCAAAGATTACATCAGGCCTCCTTATGCTATGTTTGGTTTGCAGATTTAGAGTAGGAAAAGAAAAAGGAAAGGAAATGAAAACGAGAAGGAAAACACTTTCCCTTATGTGTTGCCCAGTTGTTTCCTCCATGTTTAAAAGAAATTGGAAACTAAAAACTTTCAGGATATAATAGCAACTCAAGAAAAGAGGAAGCGAAATGATTGACAACACTCGGAACTTAATTTGTCACCCTATTTTCTTTTCCTTCTTACTTCCCTCATTATTTTCGTATTAAACAAACAAAGGAAAGTGTTTCTCCTTTGTGTTTTCTTTCCTTTTCCCTCACTACATCCAAGAACCAAACACAGCCTTAGTAGACAATCTTCCAAAGTAAATGCAAACTTTACAATTCAAATGTCAGTCACTTACCTTCCTCTTTTCTTAATCGTCTCATACTAAATCCGCTGAACTCAACAGGGTAAAATATTTTCAGTAAATAGGATTGATGGTTGAATGTTGTACATTCGTTCTTTGGTTCACAGCTTAAATATTTGCTTTCAAGTTATAGATGTAGATAACTTTGGCATTCCGGTGCAAATTATATTTTAGTATGTACACATTATACTTTGTATGTATCAAGTTATATCCCCTCTCCCCTCCCCCCACCCCGCCCTCGCCTTTCCGGTGTGTACTGGAGGAATGACTTTTGTGTGTATTTATTAGCATGTTAAAGTTTTAAAATGTGAAGTTTGTCCTTGTGATGGTATAATTCTCTGCTCATTAGTACTGGTTTCATTAACATTGCAGGCTCGTATACTGTATGCACTTCCAAAAGTTTTTGGTAATATCTGTCAACTAGAATAGCTGCTGCTGGGATTAATGCATCTGAACAACAGGGTGAGATATAAGTATTTAGCCAGAAAGTTCAATATGGATGGTCTATACCTGTTCTCTGCTTTCTGGTGAAATGTGACAGAACCTTTTCATCCTTGATGTGCCATGTTGCCCTTGGAAAATTGGGAAAACAGAATGAGGCTGAATCATTTGTACTATTCACCAAGGACTGACCGAAAAATAAAAAGGACTACGTGAAACTGAAAGCATGAAAGTCAAGAACAGCATGAACGGCAAGAACATAGGGTTGGTTGGGGTCACGTGCTTTGGTTTGCCGAAGTATATTCCTCACTGTAATTTAGCGTAATTGCTGATTTCACGTCGAGGAATCGGTGCTCAAGAGAAATGGCATGCCATGGGTATTCTTTCTTGGGCAATTTTTGTTTGTTCTGCTGATTTCGACTGGTTGACTACTTCGCTATAATCATCTGTTTTGTAGATGCTATTGTCACTTGGAAAGTATGGCAAACTCGATTAGGTACATATGGGGTAGTCCTTGATCTTAAAGAGATTGGAAGAATGCTGCTGGTTAAATTGCTTCTACTTTCAAGGGGGAAGAGTTTGTTGAGTATACTGTTGTGATTTGGGTTGGAATTGTAGCCCTGCCAATTAGGCAATTACCACCAGATGGTTCCAATGAGTTTCTTTTTTCTTTTTTCTTTTGTTTTGAAACTCATTTTTTTCGTTGAAGCCCGCTTTTTTGGCTACATGTTGAAGTTTATAAAAGAAAACTTGTTTTCATTTAACTGATATTTTTTTTGTGTAGATTCATCTATAATGGACATTCATGGAGAATAGCTTTTCAACGAGCTGTAACAATGATGGAAAAGAATACAACTTGGGCCACAATACAAGAGTTCGTTTCTATTGAAGAATTTAAATGTTCAAATGAAATCTCAAGCCTTAATCATTTGGGTCCATAAAGTGGAGACTTTAACAGGATGGGTTCACTTTTAACTCTAAAAGGGAGAAAAGTGTGATTGATGCATGCAAAAATTATGGTCATCTCCTTCAAATTATGACAATTGAAAAAGTGGAAAATGAAAGTCGAGGTAATGAAGAATTTTATCCGTATTGCAAAAGTTGCACAAGGAGAAGAAGATTTGGGGCCAGGATTACAATTTAGAGGCCTTGCAACTTTTCATCAGTATTTGAATGAATGGGTCGAAACAATATTAGTTGAATATGGAGATATTTTACAAGAAACAAACATTTATGTGGCGTACCTGTATTATGATCAGTGATACTCGTATGAGTATATTGCAAAGAAGTTTGGTAGGGGCTTTTTGTGAATTATGGAGCCCATTAACCAATACCTGTCATCTTGGTTTTGAGGAGCTGAGCATTTCATTATATGGCTTGAAGGTCATACGTGGCTTACTAGTTTTGTGGATCATTATGAGGAATTCTTACCTCCCAATCATGAGTTATTTATCTGCTGAAAGTATCATTCCACAATAGCAGAGCTTTTGATAAACATTGCTGCTTTATTTAACTATCTTGGGATTGACATCTTTTATCGAGGAGGAAGGAAATATGCTGGCTTATCTTTTCATAAAAAGGGTAAAGAATTTCGCTAGACAATGCAAGATTTGCCTTTGAAGGTTTCGCGAAAAGGAGTATTAGTTGTTTATTGGTTTTATGGCTTAGTAGGTTTATTTTTCCATATTTTGTAGGGTTAGATACATTCCATCCCCTTGTGGTTAGGGCATTTTTCAGATAACCTCCCTTTGGTTCAAAATGTGACATTATTCTTTATAATCGAGGTAAAAGTAAAACTGTAAGGTTTTCCATCCAATTTGACGGACTGTGTAACTTACGCAAAAACAACACCGTGTTGTCTTCTTTAGTATCTAGGTCACATGAGATGAGCCCGAGGTCTTGTTGGTTTGACCAGTATCGATGCCTTCAACCCTGAGATCGATGATTGTATTGCCTGATACTGTCTCTTTGTATATACTGAGATCGGTCTGAACTCTGTTTTGGGCTTTATCCTTGGTCATTTACCCAGCTGTACTCCTGGCAACATCATCTGACCACGTGATCCTGAAAGTCCTAAATTAGGGTGTACAGAAGACTACAGACTATACGGAGTCAATTTTCTATTGGAATAGTTGAATGTCTTCTTCTTAGAGTTTCTTTTTTCTTATCAACATAGAGTTGGAACTTAGTCGTGTAAGTTGCGAGTGGACCTGTTGAGAATGAAGAAGAGAGAGAGAGAGAGAGAGAGCCTTTTGGATAGGAAAATTTGATTTGAATCGTAGTCTAAATTCAAGTTGGTTGAGTTCTTTCATTTTCATCCTCAAAAAGAGAGTTTGGGGCATAGTACGAGTGTTTTTTTAATAAAATTATTGATAGTTCTCGTGAGTTGGATGTTTTCTACCAGATATTCCTCATAAGATTACTAAATTATCAATCTATCAATATCCTCTTTCTCTGGTTCTCTCATTTGTTCTCTAATAATAATAATAATTTATTTTTGCTCTTCCAAGAATGTCCTCTGCTTCATCTCTGCCAATCGTAATGGTCAATGGCGGGTTCTACAACCACCACTATCTTTCCCTCAACTAGGAATATCTATTCGTAGAAGATAATATAAGGGATTAGAGGGGTTCTGGGTCAAAAGTTGAGGTGTAAGAGGAGTTTAGGGTTCGTTAGGTGGAGTTGGGGTTGTATCCTGGTTTTCTGTTTTGGAATAAAAACTTCAATATTGTCTAATCCATGATCCTTAAGGCGCTGTATATTATGCTTGATGCCCAATGTTTAGAGATGGGTACTTGGTGAGTAAGGGCTAAACAAATCCTTGACCTATCTTTACAATTTTAAATTAACGAATGGTTCGCTAGTTGGGTTCAGATTAATCAATACATCTTGAGGTTTCAATTTTTGGATGTAAGTTTTCTCAAACAATCCTGGTCACATGCTCACACATGCCAGGCTTTAATGGTGGTTTAGTAGGGAGGTGATCAGCGGTGGCTGTTCTTCCACCAAATTGATTTTGGGTTAAGAGACTTGGTTTTCATTGTTTGAATTGAAGGTAATACGGACATTTCACTTAAATACTTAACTCTGCTAGTGCGAATTTTTTACCCGAAGCTTCAAAATTGGGCAAATATGTCCCTGATCCATCATTGTTTCAACTTATTTCCCAAACCCATCACTTTCTTAGAAGTCGCTACTCCAACTAGCGACTTCAGACCAAAATAGTCCAACCTGAAATCGCTACTTCAAGTAACGACTTTTGGAGAAGTCTCTACTTCAAGTAGCGATTTCATTTAAGTAGAAATCGGTACTTCAAGTAACGATTTCAGTGAAGTAGAAATCGCTGCTTGAAGTAGCGATTTCATGTTACATTAAACCCGCATCTTCTTCTTCTTCCTTCAGTATACCAGATCTGTTCTCTCTCTCTCTCTCTCTCTCTCTCTCTCTCTCTCTCTCTCTCTCACAGGTGCCTCTCTCTCACTCTCTCTCTCTGTGTGCAATCAGGTGCCTCTTTCTCTCTCTCTGTTACACACACGCACACACGTACACACACAAACACACACACAAAAAATGTATGTATATATGTATGCACACATAATGTATATACACACAGACACATACACACGCAGATACACAATGTATCCATACAAACATACACAGATACACAATGTACATATACACAGACACATACACATACACACGCAGATACACAATGTACATATACACAGACACATACACATACACACACAGATACACAATGTACATATACACAGACACATACACACACAGATACACAATACACACAGACACACATTGTATATACATACAGATACACAATACAGACACATACACACACAAACACACATACAGAGCCACAATGTATATATACACACACACACACACACATACACATAGATATAGACTGTAATGCTCCTCCAATTTTGAAATGCCATGCTCCCCCAATTTTGAAATACTATGCCCCCCAATTTTGAAATGCTATGCTCCCCGAAATTTTGAAATGTTATGATATTAATGAACCGAACAAAATATGACAACCACTAATTTAAAACTTTAGATAAACAAAAACTTGAAAGGGTACCCAACCATGGGACACATTGACGACACGATGGACCATTGATTATTTACACTTGAATTTGCAAATGTGAAGGTATTAAAATGGCTAGTGTTGTGACTATAATGATGTATTGGAGGGGGGGGGGGGGGGGGATCATATGCATTGGAGCAGATGGTCTATACTACGATAATAACTGTCGAAGTTTCATTCGCTTAAGAACGGACGCTCAATACACTGAACTTGTTGGAAACGTCTGCAAGAAAATGGGGGTTCATCATAAAAGTGTTCGATTGAAGTCACTTGTAGGTTTTCGTCGCAAGTTTATACCGTTTGAAGTAAATGATGACGAAAGTCTGCAAGTAATACTAGAAATAGCATCTACCAATAGAGCTATAAACTTTATAGATCTATATGTCGAGACAGAGAATCTTCCCGAGGCCCATAAAACATTAGATGATTGGATTGGGCCGTACACATTTCTGTTGACACAAGAAGGCGAAGGCTCAATCTCGTTTGTACAAAGGGGTTATTGCCTTCAAAGTTTACATAACATGTGGATCGCTCAAATCCATTGCAAAAAAGTTAGACTGAATACAGAAGTCCGATGCAAGACGTTTCAGAACGGGCAATTCATGTGTAGTTCGATTCAGGTGATTGCGGATATGGTGATGATTGGGCACACAGAGGGATGGACGCCAACTTGACTCTGGAGAACTTGGATGAAGAAGATGTGCATGCAGAAGAGTATACTGGGGAGGATGAGAAAGACGATGTTATCAAAGATATTGAGCCGACTGCCCAAATAAATTCTGAAAATGCTTTGTATGAGCCTCGTTCATCAACTTTTTCTATAGGAAATATATTATTAAAATCTAATTTATGCAGCGAAAAAGTAAGTTTCAAAAACTTTATACGAGCAGAATCTACTTCTCATGTGAATCTAGTTATGTGTAGAGAAGAAGACTACCTTAAAGGTCTTGAACCCAATTCTGAATGCTTCAATACTTCGATTGGTTTTCCTTCTCTGAATATCCAGCGGCTTCCTCTAGATTCTCTTCACTCCTATGTCTCCGTTGGATGCATGCGTGAAGACTAGAACTTGTGGGAGTTCAACTAAAGAGAGAAAATGCAAAGGGAATACTATAAAAACTGATTCTAAAGACCTAGGGCTTCAAAAAGGACGAGGAAAAGAATTCTGCACGTAGGTCTCCTATTTATAAGTATTTCCACCGACCTTGGGTCCAATCGATTGTCATTAATGGCAATCGATTGCCATCCAATCGATTGGATTGCTTCCAATCGATTGGTCTGCTTCTCTCTTGTCTTCTTACATCATTTGGAGCTAAGAGTGGGACCTCCTAGGTTCCTTATTGTTGGCTCCAATTAGTTATTAATCCCCATGACCAAACTCTTTGATCAGCAGATCAACTAACTAACCAGTTAACGTTTATTCCACTATAAAACGATAATTGAACTCCAACGCAAAAGAACAAATCTAAAGTGATATCTAGACTTGTATAGTGTACTAATGTCCCTCTATCGTCAGTATTCATAATCATATTCTAGTAGTCAGATAACTGTTACTGTCAACCTGAATGATGATTATATCTTCCATTCCTTGAGTCCAATTCAACTCTCATGATTACCAAATATGTCGATAACTAATTATCAACAAGACTGCAATTCTCAGTAATCAACTTGGTGACATTCTCAAGGGAATGCATACTCTTTATCAGAGGGTAGATTCTATTTTGATAATATATGTTCACAACCCTATGAACATGACATACCCAAGATACCCAGGTGTTGATCTTTAAGACCTCTCTGATTTGTAAGTCAAAGTAGCCATATCCATAGTTTGTGTTCATAATCGTCTCAAGATTGAGAACACGTACCTTATACAAGTTATGAGTTCCTATCGACTGTTGACAGTAATAAGTGTCAATAGGAAAGTTCAGGTCCGTCAATGCACTATAAGCACTAGCATATTAACTAAGGGTTACACTTTAGTGATTGAGATCCATCACTCTATCCAATGGTAGTTAATCATGGTACAGTGTAAACCTGATGAGATATCCAGTCTTATCATCCACTGTGACAAATTCTAAATATCAAATAATAGTAATTTGTATCTCACTTGTATGTATCTCATACATACACGAATTATTTACTATGATACTTAAGGATCAATAATCATCTCATGAAAGAAAACATAAATAATGAAATGAAAAGCTAGTATCCATATATTAAAGTGTTAATGTTTTATAAAGTAATGGTTTGAGGGCACAAACCCAACACTTTTACATCCTTTGACTTGGGCATCCATACTGGAAAGGCATGTTATGCTTCAAACATTGAGGGTAGGCAATGGAATCCAGATCGAGACGAGTTAGTGTAGGTTATGATGTTCAAAACCAAAGATGATCTTCAGAGATTTATGGAGTTATACTCGATAAGAACACATCAGTGGTACATTGTGGATCAAACCAGTTCGGATCGTTGGTCGTTGAAATGTGGATTGGCGTTACAAGGTTGGAAGTGGTAGCTACGGGCAAGGTTGAAATGACACGGGATGTTTGAAGTCAGAAAGGTCGAGCAAGGCCATACTTGTATGCCTACGATGAACCTTGGTCACATAAATCTAAGTGCTCGGCTAGTGGCTAGGGATATAATGCCAATGATTAAGGAGGACGCATCTATTAACATCGCAGTGCTATTGTAGAAGGTGAAAGATAAGTACTTGTACACCATCTCATACAAGAAGGCGTGGAATACGAAATAGAAAGCCATTGGAATGATTTTTGGGGATTGGTGTACATCGTACACAGAATTGCCCAAGTTCATGGCTTCAATTCAACAGTATAATCCTAGAACGGTTGTAGAATGGTTCTATGTGAACGGTGGTAGTGCGATTGTGAAAAACTTCAAAAGCATATTTTGGGCATTTAAGGCGTCCATTGATGGGTTCAAACACTGTCGCCCCGTCATAAGTATCGACGCCATATTCTTGTATGTGAAATATAAGGGCAAATTACTAATCGCTATGGGAACAGATGCAAACAATCAAAATTTTCCTTTAGCATTTGCCATCATTGATGAGGATAAAGCTAAAACATGGATGTGGTTTCTGGAATTGCTAAGAAATTACGTTGTGCCTGGCAGAGAAGGTATTTGTTTGATATTCGATCGACATAAAGGTATCCTTTCTGCGGTGAATGAGCATAATGTAGGGTTTAAGGAGCCCGATGGGTATCATCGTTATTGCCTCCGGCATGTGCACAGTAATTTTGCCACTAAGTTTAAAAATGCATACTTAAAGAAACTTGTGTGGAATGCTGGGAGTACCTACTAAGTCTGTAAATTTAATGGGTTCATGGAAGAGATTAAGAACGTTGATCCAAAGACGTGGGAGTATCTTGATAAAATTCCAGCCGAAAAATGGACCATTGCCCATGATGGGGGACGATGGTATGGTATGCGAACAACCAACATATCAGAGGTCTTTAATGGTGTACTCAAGGCAGCTAGGAATCTTCCTATCACCGCTTGTGTTGAAAAGATCTTTTTTCGTGTTATGTACTCTAACGAGCGACGTCTATTTGCTGAGGAAGCCATCAGGGAAGGTTTTACCTTCCAAAAGCAATTTGCATATTGTTGAAATCAGAAGGCAAGATTGGTGGGTACAACCTCGGAATTTTTTATTTTGGGAACAGGTACGTGTAGGTCAAAAATGGGGGAGCATCAGATTCTAGTCAAATTGTGAACATATCTAATAAGACATGCACTTGTGGAAAATGGGTTACACATAAAATGCCATGTACTCATGTATTGGCAATTCTAGCTAACTTTAGAACTTTATATGGAAATTACGTTCATCAATGTTACACAATTGACTCATACAACCAAACTTGGGCACCCTAGTTTTTCCCAATCCATCACAAAGATTACTAGGACCCACTTTCTGGTCCTACAGTTGTGCCAATTCCTGCTATGCTTCGAAGTAAGGGCCGACCACGATCAACTCGCATCAGAAATAAGATGGATTTGAGAGAGGGGGGTAGGGCTACTTATCAATGTGGAATATGTCATCAACAAGGCCATGACAAGAGACGATGCCCCCAACAACACAGTCAAGTTGGGCCATCTAATGTAGTATAATATTCAGTGTTGTGTTTGTATTATGTAATTAAGTGTTCGTAGTGTGCACTTGATCGATCTGCTTTGTTGTGATTTTGTAATGTGCAATTGCTAATGAAAACTGCTCAAACTCCTTATTTAACCACTACAAACTTCGTAGATAACTAGTACAAATTTAGTAAACAAACTCTTTAGTCACTTTCGTAGAAAACTAATACAAACTTAATATACAAATTCCTTACTAACTCCTTAGATAACTGTTACAATCTTAGTAAACAATAATTGTGCGTTCATCACTTCAACCTTTGTAGAATTTCCTCTATGTTGTTCCTCGCTTCATTTGCAGATGAGTTGGCAACATTTGACAGGCCCACACCATTTTCATTTGTCGAGCCAGTGACCGGTGACAGTTTAACAATATAACATCTATGATAGCGGTTCAGTGCACAGTGCCTCAATGATGTTGTAGTACTGTCATAGCTTTTCTACACATATTATTCATGAAAACAATTTTCATAAGATACATGTGATCAAAACAATTGAAATGGAAACAATGAGAGGAATTGGTTCTAATCTTAGCACACCATTCATACAAAGTCTGGTCAGGAACTTCTAGCCAGCTTTCTTCGGTAAAATGAACACCCCTCATCGTTAACAACTCTTGAAGGAGTTCATGTTCCTTCTACTAGTTCCAAACCTGAGTCGCAATGGCATCAGCTGGAAGATCACATCCAGGGATTGTCTTAGCAAAGACGGTCTGCAAAGCTTCGAAAGCAACATATTTAAAATTCCCATCTTCATGTTTCCATTCCGGAGTATCAAAATCCATGAGTGCTTCTAGTAGAACAACCTTCTCTTCAATACTCAGTATATCCTTGTTTCAAGAAAATTTGGGTAGTACGTAGGTGTATACTTGTTTGTCATACTAAAATATAATGCAGTGAAGAAGTAGAAGAAGGAGAAGAAGGAATGCTTGGGATATCACATTGAATCTTAAAAACCACAGTATATATAGACCATGGAATGCCTGGGATATCACATACCATGACAACCAAACAGTTGACGTGATAAGTCACTGCTTTTGACAACCCAACAGTTGACGCGACTCACTGGGTCTGACGCCCAGTAGTTGACGCGACAAGTCACTACTTCTGACAACCCAACAGTTGGCGCGACAAATCACTGGGTCTGATGCCCAGCAGTTGACGCGATAAGGCACTGCTGCTGACAACCCAACTGTTGATGCGACAAGTCATTAGGTCTGATGCCCAACAGTTGACGCGACAAGTCACTAAGTCTGACGCCTAACAGTTGACGCGACAAGTCACTGCTTCTGACAACCCAAATAGTTGATGCGACAATTCACTCGTTCTGACACTTTGCTCTTTTTTTACCACGTAGTTGAACATATTTAAATGAACCATTGTTTAATATCATGTTGTCACTTCATTAAATTTACTCATCATTATTTGACTAACTATAATGTTTAAACAACCTGCTTACCATGGATGTCCACCCTGGCCCTGATGATCCATCGGTACTGTCATCACAGGATTCACATCATTCATCGACCATCTGGGATGGTGAGATCTTGGGTGAGCTTCATTGTCGGTGCTCTAAGGCGCTTTTACGTCGAGGTCTTGATCCAAATCAGCACATACTAGATTACATCAGACAGATCGGGTTCTATGGTCCATATAGACTGGGCTTTATACAGTATGACTGGGGTTTGATCGCTGCCCTAGTAGAGAGGTGGCGTGTTGAGACTCACACATTTCACCTACCTATCAGCGAGACTACGATCATGCTGCAGGATGTTGGCATTCTATTGGGCTTACCGATCGATGGGCGTGCAGTTACTGGCATTGATGAGTCACGCTCTAAGGAGCAGTGGCAGGAGCTATGTAAAGAGTTACTCGGTTTAACGCCAACCTTAGCCACTATCTCTGGATCGACACTACGACTGACTATGATACGGAACCATTTCACACCACAGATCGCCCAGCATGCCGACGATGCCACTATTCAGTAAATGGCTCGATGTTATTGTATGATGTTGATAGGAGGGTCGTTGTTCCTATACAAGTCTGGGAACAAAGTTAGCCTCATATGTCTACAACATCTGCGACACTTTGATGCTGACTACAACTAGGGTAGTGCAGCATTGGCATATTTGTACTGTGAGTTGTGTGCTGGCTCTCATCGTACCATAGTAGAGATATCTGGTCTACTTATACTTTTACAGGTTATATGTTATGTCAATTATGTGAATTACGCATATTTTACGATTGTTCATTCTATCATAAATAACTTAACTCAATTATTATCAATCGCAGCTTTGGACATGGAAAAGATTAACCCATATTCGACCAGTCACCTTACCAGCAGTTGTACCAGAGGATGGTCCATTGGGTTGTAGGTATACTTACATTGTTTTATACATTATTTTTTATTCATTACTCGTACATTCATTTAAATGCTAACAATTTTGTCATTACTTTAGGTGGATGACTCGATTCTCAGTTCGGGATGTGCCTGCTCATGTCCAACGACACTTTCAAGATCAGATGAGGCCTGAGCAGGTAAATAATGACAAAGTTAAACCGTGATTTACATTATTGTTGAAATTGCTAATCTTTCATATTTGTTTTTATAGATGATTTGGCAGCCGTACAGTGCTGAGCTAGTCGCGTCGTTACCTCAGTACTGTGGGGTTGGGCAAGGCACATAGATGGCCAGACGCCTGTTGATCATGTATACCGTGGTAGAATGGCATCATTCCGACAGAGTGATGAGACAATTTAGCATGAGGCAAGTAGTCATAGAGCCATGTAACACTATGACGACATTACATTGCATTGATTGACGTGGTCATGCGAATACTGACTGGAGTCACCGACATAGGGAGTATGTTGAGCTCTGGATCCATTGGCTGCAGCATGTTGTTGCTGGTATTCCAGATGTAGCTCAGATGCTTGACTCAGACCCATATATGAGATTGTATCGCCGCATTACCTGTAGACTTATTGGACCAGTTAGAGATCCACCGATAGTTGGCTTGCAGCCAGTCGGTACGATTCACGGCGTTCTGGTGAGATGTTTTCCTTATCGTACAACGTATAAATTTTTCATTCTGCACATGCCATAAAATAAATTCACTTAATTAAACTTTCCATTTTTTTTCAGGAGGATGGTGTGACTCGTGTGTATGAGGTTGCGCGATCGGTGTTGACTAGATTAGCAGCAGGCAGCCCTCATTCCGTCCCTCTAGAGGTGATGGCTGTATTACAAGAGATTCGTACTATTAGTGAGCATTCATTACTGGCTGTTCATGAGGACCGACGTTTAGACGGGGCAGTTCATCTTCCACAGTATTTGTTCCCTGCGTATCAGAGCTTCAGCCACAGCCACAGCCACACCAACAGCCTCAGCCTCAGCCTCAGCCACATCCTCAGTCTCAGCCTCAACCTCACTCTCAGGAGCAGACAAAGCCATCTACACACTCTGAGTGTAAGCTACATACATCACATGATCAGCATCATACTGTGTATGCATATGATGATACAGTCGACTTTTTTAGGCCTTTCACTCCAGGGGGCTCTGAGTTTCGTATATCTCCGATCCATGACTTTTCCATCCCACAGTACATATATACAGATGCACCATCGTCATCGTCGATCCCGCCACCACATGATCCTATATCACCACCTCCAGCTTCACAGTTCGAGGCAATGGTGGAGAGTTTGACGCAGGTAGAGGCAGAGGAGATGCAGGTGGAGGCGAGAGAGACGACTGGACAGTATACCCCCATGGTAGAGATACATGATGAGGGTATGACACAGGCCAAGTTTTATGGTCAACCGTCAGTTTGCCCACAGAAAGAACCGCCTAAACTGAATCGACCATGAGACTTATTACAATAATGTATTGTAGGTATACCTATACACCACAATATCACAAACATCCTTATTCCCTTTCATTCATTAGCCTCTGTCCATTAAAAAAACCCTAAGCCCTCTCTTTCTCTCTCTCTCTCTCTCTCTCTCTCTCTCTCTCTCTCTCTCTCTCTCTCTCTCTCTCTCTTCGGGGTCTTCACCTCAAGCATCTCCTTTCCTTCTTCACCTTAGGCCATATCCTCTCCTCTCTCTGTCTTCGCATTAGGCTTTCTCAGTGAAAACCATTAAAATGTCCTCTAGTTCTTTGCCTCTTTTGTTCAAAACCCTAATATCTCATGTCTTTCTTCTAACTTCTAGACCAGCGAACATAGACCTCGGTATGGTACATATCTCTCTTTATGTATCTCTCTCTTTTGGTTGTAGCAATCCAAATCTGATTCTCTGTATTCTCTTTTCCATGGTTTAATGGAATTCTGGTTGTAATTATTTAGGATTTACAAGTTCAAGTTGCAATTGCTTGGATTTCTGGTTGCAACGGCCAAAACCGAAACCACCCGTAGGGCGACCCCAAACTGCGACATAGGAAAATTGACAAACATGACCGGCTGGCGATTCACCGTTCACTAAATCGACTTTCGGTTCAGCCAATGATTGCCTCAAAATCGATCTGACTGGCCGATTGAGCAACCCTAAAGTAACCTGCAAATTTTTCAAACTACAGATCAATTCTATAACTCTTATATTCCTCCTCTTCTCTTGGCCTATTCCTTGTTTTCATATTTGCTCCCTGTGTTTTTTCAGTTACCTTTTTCTTTACTCTATTAATAATAGGAGTAGAGCCTTTTTGAAGCACTGGCACGAGCATGACAAATTCTAATCAAATTGCATGCGACATCGCATAAAACGTGTCTGCGTAGTGTCGTGTTCGTGTGATGACACGACACACGACACATGACACTTACCTTCTTAGAAATATCCGTGCTTCCTAGCTTTGCCCCTCTTGATGTGAGAGTCTTTTGTGGACCCACTAAGTGATTGGGTAGATGTTAGTTAACTTATTTAATTTAATTTTAATTATTGTTATTATTATTTTTAAAAGTAAAAGAGACTTGTATACATACTGTATGGGGTAAAAATTTAACAGTTGCCCCTAAGTGGTTGTTGTGAATCCTAAAATTTGCACAAGACTCTCAGTAACTTATTGTATGGGCGGTTTAATGGATTTGGGTTGGAATTGTAGCCCTGCCAATTAGGCAATTACCACCAGATGGTTCCAATGAGTTTCTTTTTTCTTTTTTCTTTTGTTTTGAAACTCATTTTTTTCGTTGAAGCCCGCTTTTTTGGCTACATGTTGAAGTTTATAAAAGAAAACTTGTTTTCATTTAACTGATATTTGTTTTGTGTAGATTCATCTATAATGGACATTCATGGAGAATAGCTTTTCAACGAGCTGTAACCAATGATGGAAAAGAATACAACTTTGGGCTACAATACAAGAGTTCGTTTCTATTGAAGAATTTAAATGTTCAAATGAAATCTCAAGCCTTAATCATTTGGGTCCATAAAGTGGAGACTTTAACCGGATGGGTTCACTTTTAACTCCAGAAGGGAGAAAAGTGTGATTGATGCGTGCAAAAATTATGGTCATCTCCTTCAAATTATGACAATTGAAAAAGTGGAAAATGAAAGTCGAGGTAATGAAGAATTTTATCTGTATTGCAAAAGTTGCACAAGGAGAAGAAGATTTGGGGCCAGGATTACAATTTAGAGGCCTTGCAACTTTTCATCAGTATTTGAATGAATGGGTCGAAACGATATTAGTTGAATATGGAGATATTTTACAAGAAACAAACATTTATGTGGTGTACCCGTATTATGATCAGTGATACTCGTATGAGTATATTGCAAAGATGTTTGGTAGGGGCTTTTTGTGAATTATGGAGCCCATTAACCAATACCTGTCATCTTGGTTTTGAGGAGCTGAGCATTTCATTATATGGCTTGAAGGTCATACGTGGCTTACTAGTTTTGTGGATCATTATGAGGAATTCTTACCTCCCAATCATAAGTTATATATCTACTGAAAGTATCATTCCACAATAGCAGAGCTTTTGATAAACATTGCTGCTTTATTTAACTATCTTGGGATTGACATCTTTTATCGAGGAGGAAGGAAATATGTTGGCTTATCTTTTCATAAAAAGGGTGAAGAATTTCGCTAGACAATGCAAGATTTACCTTTGAAGGTTTCGCGAAAAGGAGTATTAGTTGTTTATTGGTTTTATGGCTTAGTAGGTTTATTTTTCCATATTTGGTAGGGTTAGATACATTCCATCCCCTTGTGGTTAGGGCGTTTTTCATATAACCTCCCTTTGGTTCAAAATGTGACACATTATTCTTTATAATCGAGGTAAAAGTAAAACTGTAAGGTTTTCCATCCAATTTGACGGACTGTGTAACTTACGCAAAAACAATTATAAGGCGTTCGGACGAGTCTGGATGGTAGACATCTTCTCTTTAGCTCTTTGAATACCTTCGTTAGCTCCTACTCCTCTATCGTCGTTGGTCCTTCGTTCGTAGTAGTCATACTTGTAAGGTCCAGTCCATTCAACTCCTTAAAACCTAGATGTTAAGGAAAGAGGAACTAAAGTCTTATAAACTACATAGATGGGCCAAAAATGGGCGATGTGGGACATTCCAACACACCCTCTGAATCGCAGGAGCTGGACACTCGGCACGTCAGAAGACAAGCCCAATCAAGCTTTGATACCACTAGTTAGGCCCAGTCCATTCAACTTCTTAAAATCCAGGTGTTAAGGAGAGGGGAACGAAAGCCTTATAAACCGCACAGAGGGGACATAAATCGACGATGTGGGACATTCCAACAGTCATTGTATAGTGAGAAAACTCACCCCTGCCTTTAGACGAGAAAGCCCTCTTTTACATCCCCTAGACAAATCAATAGGAAATGCTAGAACTCATTGTTGTTCTGTTCACCATGAACCGTTCTAATACGGACTTGTTCACTTGTAATTCTGTGGTGGTGTGCTTGGGTGTGCCAGAGTCCACCTGGACTCAAAGAGATTGAAAAAACCTAATCTACCTTCCGATTCAAGCGGTTGTTATTGAAAGCAACTAATAACAATAATGGATCTTACTTTACTCTAATGCAAGTAAGTAAATACAAATGGAAATGAAAGAAACAAATGAACACTTGGAACTTAAAATACCTCAAAGAACCCCATCTTCATTGATCAAAGTTACAATCACTTCAAGAAATGAATGAAAACTCGCAATCACTCAAGGATCAAAGCTGTATTACTTGAGAAGATATAAACGAATCTGCCTGGGTAGGGGTGGCGTGTGTGTTAGCAAAATAAATGTTATACAACTTTTCTTATTTATATTCAAATTAGATAACCACCAACGATAGTGGGGTTGTGGCCCCTAATTTCTAGGCATGAATGAGTGACTGCCCCACTCATTATTCCATGATCCATCCCATGATCTCTACTTCTGCAATGTTGCAATTTTAGTGGGGACGTAACCACTTTTCTTCCAATTCAGCAAAATCTACGCGCGCGTTTTTAGCCGCGCTCAATTGCCTGGTATGTCTTGCAAATATCGCCCTCATTGACCGATTTCTTCTTGCTCTGAGCTGCTTGGGGCTCGTTGGCTAGCATATCTCGATCTTACTCTTCATGGAAATTCTGTGGGTGTCCATCAGTCTTTGTGACCGACGTCTTTACTATCCTTGTTCTTGTTTCCTGGTTAATCGGATAAGCTCGAGATCAGCATTGATGAGAACCAACACCGTGTTGTCTTCTTTAGTATGTCGGTCACATGAGATGAGCCCGAGGTCTTGTTGGTTTGACCAGTGTCGATGCCTTCAACCCTGAGATCGATGATTGTATTGCCTGATACTGTTTCTTTGTATATACTGAGATCGGTCTGAACTCTATTTTGGGCTTTATCCTTGGTCATTTACCCAGCAGTACTCCTGGCAACATCATCCGACCACGTGATCTTCACCACCTCCAGGAGATTCGTACTATTAGTGAGCATTCATTACTGGCTGTTCATGAGGACCGACGTTTAGACGGGGCAGTTCATCTTCCATAGTATTTGTGCCCCGCGTCTCAGAGCTTCAGCCACAGCCACACCAACAGCCTCAGCCTCAGCCACATCCTCAGTCTCAGCCTCAGCCTCACTCTCAGGAGCAGACAGAGCCATCTACATACTCTGAGTCTAAGCTACATACACCACATGATCAGCATCATACTGTGTATGCATATGATGATACAGTCGACTTTTATAGGTCTTTCACTCCAGGGGGCTCTGAGTTCCGTATATCTCCGATCCATGACTTCTCCATCCCACAAATTGGAATGTCGCCAGCTTCTTCTTTTTTTGGTCGTTACATTCCATTGTCTCGAAGATGTGATCAATCTACCTTAGCCACTGCTCGATGTAAACATCTTAAATTTGACCAAACTATTGAATTTAGGGATATGGATACAATGATGATAATGTCCGGTACATCGGGCGGTCTTCAAAGAACTCTCATTTTTTAACCAATTTTTGAACTGAAAAGAGAAATATCTTTAAGTCGTTTCTATGACCTTTGAGTAAAAATATGCACAATAAAGAAACTAGAGCATTTGGGATAGTCCTTAGATCCAAGAAAGGAGGTTTGAGAACTCAAAACTCTTATTTACCTACTTTTATTATTATTGTTTTAAAAAGAAAGCACAAAATTGATGAAAATCCAAGAAAATTAGATCTTCAAAATGAATTTAACTTGTTCTAGGCTTCGAAATCTTTCCAAGGATATTTTATTTATAATGTTTGGAGTGAGAATGAATTAGATAAGGATTTTGAAAAGACAAAATGAAAAAGAGAGAAAAAGAAAAATAAGAAAATATTTTAAAAAGCAAGAGCTGGCATGCAGCACTTGTTGAGTGCTGTTGCGGCACTCACTGAGTGCCGCAGCCACTTCTTTGAGTACCACATTGGGAACTATTTTAAAAAATAAATTATTTCTAGAACCCTTCTTGGATCTCTAGAATATCCCAAATGACCCCATTTCTTGAGTACGTATTTGATGTCCTTAAGTCACTCTTTACATGCTGAGATCATCCTAAAAGAACCAAAGTACTCTCTATTTCAAGATTTCTATAAATATAGACTTTCTTCAAAGGGAGAAGGGGTTGGAAAATTTGAGAGATGAATTTTGAGAGAATTGAAGTTGAATTATAGAGAGAGAGAGAGAGAGAGAGAGAGAGAGAGAGTGTGTGTGTGTGTGTGTGTGTGTGTGTGTGTGTGTGTGTGTGTATGTGTGTGTGTGCGTGTGTGAGGAAACTCAGTTTGCTAGAGAAACTTGGCCTTTTGAAGATCAAAAATCAATAAACAAGAAGGTTTTTGAAGATCAAAAATAAGAAAAGAAGAAGAGTTTGAAGAAGAGAAGTGAAGAGAACCTTGAAGATTGATCCAATTCAATCAAATTCTTAGAAGATCTGAGTATTTCCAAAGGTGATTCTCTCATCTATGATCTTATATTTCATACTTCAATCACAATTTGTAGATTTCTAGGATTTGTACAAAGTCTATTCCTCTTCCTTTCTCCACACACCACTTGATCAAATTGTGATTGGATTCCTATTGAATTGTTGTTGATTTGGATCAAGATGGTCATATAATGGATATAAAATATGCTTTCAATCAAGATCTAGTCATGGATCATCCAAATTTGTATTGATTTCATATATTCTCTCTCATGCTCTTCTCTTGAGGTTCATGGAATCTTCTATATTCCATTTGAATTTATTGAGATTCGATCCTCTAATTCTCTAAAATTTCATGATCATAGGGTTAGAGTTGATCTAGATCATATCTATGAATAATTGATGGATCTAAGCCTATGTTCATGGCTTTGGTTCATTCATTTGGAGTTTATAAAACTCTCCATGTTTCATTGAATTCTATAAAAATTGGGTTCTTAATCCTCAAGGACCATTAACTTGGGAGAGGAATTAGATTTAGATCAAGTTGATTATATGATTTGATTATTAGATTCAAGTAAACTCAAGTGTTGAAGTTCATTCATAGGATTGAGTAAGACCTTAGAGCCCATTTCTAGATCCTCTCATGAGGTCTATGTTGGGGTTTCTTTAAGGCTAAATCCATGAATTTCTATGATGTACAAGATTATAATCATACTAGGTCTAGATTCTCCCTAGAATTCTAGATCTAGTTTGGTTTTGAGTAATGAATATCAACTCATCAATGGTGCACTGATTTCAATGACGACCTGTGATCAATAATTTTTTAATTAAATCATGATCCGTTGGATTTGAATGAAACCAATTGGAATTTGTTCTTAACACAATTGGAATTTGTTCTTAACACATAGATTTACCACTGTAAGTTTTGTTTTGCCTCAATTATGTGGTTTAGATGGTTTGGTCATGGATCTTGTGAATGAGCCACTTTCTGTCCAGAATTCCAGAACATTGAGCATTTTTTAAAATGAGTAGATCAGAACCTTAATTGAACTATTTGGGTTTCAAAATATTTTTCCTATGAACGTTGATGAATTAGTAAAAATATCTAAAAATATTGAGTGGTTTAAATTTAATATGCTATTTTTAATAAATCATGCAAGATTGCTAGATAGAGAGTTGATAGATTCTAAGTGGCCTTTGATCTAAGGTCAATTCCCAGAGTTTGAACCATGTGATCTTTGATTTTGGTTTTGTTTTTTTTTTCTAGAAACTAGACTCACATAGGCATGTTATATTTGAAAGTCATACAGATCAAACCATGGGGACCATTGGTTTCCAATTTTTTTTCTGTTCTATAATTTATGAAAATCCTGAGACAGTTTTGATGAACCTTATTAATTGGATCCAAATGGCTTCTTAAAGCGTTAAGGCTTGAAGCATGCCATGATTATGAATGATTAAACCTAAATCCGGAGATTGAATGATCCAAATCAAACAACTAATGCCTTGTTTACTATCATGCATCATTTGTTGTCATGTTTAGGGATAATTCTTGTATCTTAGGAATGTTAGAGCATAGATTGTGATGATGAATTGCAATTGATTAATGAAGCTAAGAATACCTTTCGATCACGTTGAAGTCACATCACTTCTATGTTGACATTACGTTGGCTCTAGGTTAAGGTCTCTTTTGCTCTTACTGATGAGACTTGCATATCCATAGAAAGTGTTGCGATTTCCTTGATAAGAAAGGACTCGAGGCTTTGTTATTTTCCCCTCTCGCTAGATCTAGGAGAATTCCTATATATCATGATCATCTATGTGGACTAACCTTTTGTTTTGTAGCGCTATCAAGGTACGAATATTCATACCTATATCTATTTCTTAGTTTTAGATTGTTTTATCGAATTTCACTATTCCATGTGCGACACTTTAGATTAGGGTAATGCCTTATCTATTTATATGAATTAGAGACCTATTCTTAGGTTTTCTATTTACGCTTGCATTGCACGTTTCCCTATCGCAGCTGGATCTCGGTGACTCTTCATGTTCCCTTTGTGTATATCATATCGTGTGCTACTTGAACCTACTCGGTTTTGGATGCCTTTTTGTTACACCCATCCTGGAATTTCATTGTTTTAACATGCATATTTGAATTTTGTAAGTTATCAATGTTATTTGATAATGGTAAATGGAGTTGACTGTGAGTCAAAGGTGAGGTGTTAGTGGAGACACGGAAACTTGAAAGTTCATTTTGCATTGGCACGATTAAATGGCATTTATGCGATTTAAATGTTATTTAAAATATCTGGTATTTTGTGAATAGTAAATTTACCTGTGTAGAGTAAATTTCTGGTAGTTTGGATATCATTTAGATTGTTTTGAATACTATGGTGAGAACGTGAGTGATATGTTACATAAAAGGTAAGTGGTATAGAGATTCCACGGAGATTAGTTTTGGATCCTTGTTGTTGGACCCAAATGGAACTTAGTCGAAAACTTTTGTGAATTTTAGTTTTTACTCGTGAAGTAATAAAATGGACGGATGTGACGTTTCAGAAGATAATTATAAGTTTTGAAAACTCGTGGGGAGGTAAATGTAATTCTCGAGAGTTGAGCCTATAAATAGTAGTTGTTGGGATTTTCATAATTATCCAAAACATACAAATATCTTGAGAGAGAGAGAGAGAGAAAAAAAAGGGGATTTTGATCCTACGAGCTTGTCGACGACATACGACAACCGTTCGTCTGTCAGTTTTTCTCCAAATTTGAGATTTGGACTACTCGAGGTAAGAGCTACGATTTGATACCTCTTAGGCCGTGTTTGGCTAACTTTTTCTAAAAATCTAATTTCTAGAAATTTGGGATTAATCAGGTAAAACTTGTAGGAATCGCGTATAAACACAGATCAGACGTTTATTTGGCTCCTTAGTGCTTCCCTCAAAGTTTGAGTGAATTAGCACGAGGTATGAAATTCTGACTTATGTTATATAGGGAAAATGCATGTTTTGATTTTCGATGATGAAATTGAGATCCGGGAAAAATTCATATGTTAATCTTAGGCCCGTTAATTATGCACGCACTTGAATATAAAATGCATGTCTAACTTTTACGCGAGCACGTTGAGTTGTTTATATGGGTCAAAAGGGGAATTATGCAATTTCATGTCGGAATAAGCTTCTCGATGTTTAAGAATTTAGTAGCGACGACTACTATACATGGTTGATAGACTTGGATTTGCCATGGCACCTGGAGATACAATGGTTGATAGACTTAGACTTGGACTTGTCATTGGCATCGTGGTTTAAGACTTGAACTTACCACTACCGGATGAATGCATATTTTCACCCCAGAGACTATTTAATATGAATTATGAGATTAAAGTATGATTTGTCGTATATGCATATGTTAGAATTTGTACACTCAGTATATAGCTGAGCAGTGGAGCTTTACTCCATTGCAGGTAAAAAGAAGAAAGACAAGAAAAGGCGTGAGGAGTGGGGCTGAGGAACGCCGGGGAATTATCACCTTGTACATACTTTTGTTTTCATTCCGAACTTGTAATAAGAACTTTGAATTGTAACATGTTGTAATAGAATCTTGAAATAGTTCTGTAGTATTGTAATCTCTCATAAGATCTCAGTTAATTATGTTTTAAATCTTGAGATTTTAGTAATGTTAATGTCAGTGTTTGGGTTGGTGAACGATGGTTTGAGATTGCTACAGATTGGGCAAATCTGAGGGAAATCAGTCAACTGGGCCCCGACACAGTCGACTAGACCCCTGTTTTACAGAGTTATTCTTTCAGTTTTCACAAACTTCAGTCGACTAAAGGAGAGGGTTCAGTTGACTAGTTTCTGCATGAAAAGATGGCATTCTGCATACATAGTGCTCAGTTGACTGAGAAATTGAGGCCCTAATCGATTGAGTCCTTGACACAGTCAACTGGACAGGGCTGTTGAACTTTTCTTACTTTTTGTAACTTCCATTCGATGGGTCCCTGCCACAGTCGACTGGACCGCTGGTTTTCAAACTGGATTCTTTTGGAAGTGTTCTAATGGGGCAAAAATTTTTTTATAACTCTAATTTTAAAGGATTTTACTTTTGTTTTCCGCAACTTGTCTTATTTACGCGCGTAGCTGGATAAGTCGTGATATTTAGTGGTATTAGAGCTATAGGTAACAAAACTTTGGGAACGTTCAACGACGAGTAGAGTGTTGATGTTTCGCCACATATTGTAGGTAGCATTCTGTAGACACCTCAATTTGACCAAACGTTGGGTTAAGGGGAGTATTACCTCTAAGATTCGATGATGACAATGTTCGACTAATCTGGGACTTCCAAAAGTGATTCAAGCTCTTCCGAAGGCTCTTTTAATTCAAGACAAAAAGAAAAAAGAGAGAAAAAGGGAAAGCAGAGGAGAACGGCTCTTAGTAAGATATGCGGCAGTCACGGGTTGCCGTCCGGCACTCACTTAAGTGCCGGATCGGCATTCTATGAATGCCGCAAGTTTCACTAAATGTCACGAAAAAATGGATTCGCAGAAAAAAAAAAAAAAAAAAAAAAAAAAAAAAAAAAAGTCCCTGAAGTTGTCTGCGGCACTCACTGAATGCCGGTACGACTATCATTGAATGTTGTAACGGCATTCATCACGGAGTGCCGCTCCTTCCTCTCTTAATGTCACATTTTTATGACAGCCTGTCCTAAAGTAGGTCGGTTTATACCTTCAAAAGGCGGCTGAAATTAGGATTTTGGCTGCGAATTTTCCAAAATAACCCTCTAAAGATTGCCTATATATAGAGGATGTGTATCCCATTAATGAGGACTTAAAATGGAGAATGTTAGGATCCCAATATTGATTCTCCTTCAAAAACTTTCTAAATTAATAGAGAAGTAGAATTAGAAGAAGGAGATAGAAGAAGAGCATGATCATCATTTGGAAGGCCCCAAGGCAACAAAAGAGTTGAGGATAATTAGAGGTAAACTCTAGAGTAATTAGTTTATTTAGTAGTTCAATCACAATATTTAGAATCTCTTTGGTTCTTTACACATTTTCAAAAACTCTCTTCCCACCTCATTTCATCACACACTACCAATATTGTGATTGAACTTTCATTTCATGAGTTTGGATCAAAATAGCTTAAGTTTTAAAGCTTAAATAAATCTTGAAGTAGAACTTTGGTCTCCTTCCTTTTGATTATGTTTATTTCTTAAGATTCATAAGACTTTCAATGTCTTACTTGGATCTTTTAAAAATCCCTTGTACTCTTATAAACTCATGATTTATGAGGGGATTAAGGTTGATATTAGTGTATTGAGTTAATGAGTTTGAACTTTTACCATAGTTTGAATTCATTACTTTGAGGTTTTATGAAGTTTCTTCATACTTCATTAAAATCCACAAGTTTAAGTGTCCTTAGTCTCCAATGACCATCAAATGGAGAGTATAAACTTATCTCCATGGTTTAGATTCATTGTGTTGAGGTTTTATGAAGTTTCTTCATACTTCATTAAAATCCACAAGTTTAAGTGTCCTTAGTCTCCAATGACCATGAAATGGTAGGAGGAATAATTTGAGTCTAAACTTATATCCATGGTTTAGATTCTCCTCATACTTCATTAAAATCCACAAGTATAAATGTTCTTAGCCTCCAATGACAATCAAATGATAGGAGAAGTGGTTTGGTTTAAGCCTAACTTCTTGGTTTAGTAATTGGGGTTAACAAACAAAGATAAACTTGACAATGAAAGCAGTGGTTTCATAAACAATTTTTAATCAATGATTTTTAGTGAAACATCGGACCGTCGGAATTGAGTGAAACCAACGGGCAAGCATCAATAACTCAAAGTTTTACCACTGCAATTTTTGTTTTAGTGAGATTCCATGGTTAACTTGGTTTGATCATGAGTTTTATGGAACATCCATATTCTGTCCAGAATTCCAGAACAGAAGGTCAGTTTTGAAATGGGTGAATCAGACCTTTATTCAAATATTTTTCACTTCAAATAATTTTTTATAAGAATTTTAATGTGTTAAGAAGATCTCCTAAAAAGAACAAAGGATTTTTCAATTTTTTACTATTTTTAGAAAATCATACAAAAACTCTGGACGGAGAGTTGCAGATTACTGAGTGCTGTCTAGTGTTTTCCTTATTCACAGAGATCTAACCGTTCAATTGTTGATTTTCTTTTTGGGTTAAAAACTAGAATCACAGAGGCACTTTGTGTCCAAAAATCATCAAGATCAAACCATGGTAACCATGCTTTTTATTTTCTTGAAGTTCAGGTCTGCTCTTTGGAATTTTCAGAACCTTATGACAGATTTGACAAACTGTGTAAGTGATAGTTCAAATGATCTTTTTTTTTTTTTTTTTTACTTAGGGCTTATACCATACTACTACCTCTGTCCCATTTTATGTGTCCCCCTTTCTATTTTGGTATGTCCCAAAATTGTTGTCCACTTTCCTAAATTAGTATTTAAATTTTACTTAGTTTCCTAAATTGCCCTTCCTTACAACCAATACCAAAACAAAACAAAAAAGAAAGTACAATAATTATGGGTAATTGTGGAAAGTAGATGTAGATTCCTTTTGTCCCCTTAAATAGTTGGATTCGCAAAAAGGGATCCATAAAATGGGACAGAGGGAGTATAATAATGATTAGTTAAGCTTAAATCCAGAGGCTAAATGATCCAAATCAATGAATATTTCATAGCTTTATCTCGTTCATATTCATATATTCATATGCATTCATCCATGTAGACTGATACTTGTAATTAGAATTCATCTTAGGTTAGAATTTATTACTTAGGAATTCAATAAATGTATCTTGTTTAAAGCTTGTAGACTAACCGTTTATTTTGCGGCGCTATCGAGGTATGATTGCTCAAAACTCCTCTCTAGTTTATTAATTTATTAATTTTATTGATTTTCGACTACTTGTACGACACCTTAGAATTAAGTTTTGCCTTATGTGTATATATGACTAGAGACTCTTTTGCTAAGGTTTTGTTTATTTGCATACATTGCACGTTTAACATTTGTGGCCGGATCCCGGGTAAGTTCTCTAGTTCCTTATTTTGCATATCATCTTGCTTGCTACTTGAAATTAAGTGATTTTGATTGATATTTTGTCATTAGCAATGTTACACCCTTTAGACATGCTTTTGCAATGTATACTTATATATGTATTAGTTGAGGGTATGCTTAGATTAATAATTCGATAAAAAGGATGTTGAGTAGAGGCCTATAGCAAGGTAGGATGAGAGGGGATGTTTTAGTCCGCCGGGCTCCTTCCCCTCTCATTCCATAATCCTCGGACCTAGTTAATCTCTGGTTTCAAAATGATCAGTTCGTCTTTAAAATGGTTTCTTAATTTCCTTTTTTAAAAATTAAGTGGCGATTCGTGTTTAATATTTTTGAAATTGAAAATATTTTAAAATACGAAAAGTTGTGGGTAGGAAAAATTGCGATATCCACACATTCATGCATTGTAGAGATGTTTGATGCATATGTATGTTGTGGTACATACATATTATAGATATTGTTGTGCATGTGTAGTGTTTATGCATTGAGATTGATAGAATTGCAATCATGAGTGACGACCGAGATGTATCGCCGCATATCCAACGTATGAATGAAATGATAGAAATGATTGGAAATATAAGAGACATGATACAGAATATAGCAGAAAGATTACCTCCAACACCTCCATTTGAGACAGCACCGATAGTCGTAATGCGAATACATAAGATTAGGGGTATGAGATCTAATATCAGAACAATTCGCAAGGAAGAAGCCGACAGAGTTTCATGGGACTTCTGACATAACACTAGAAGAACATTGAGTTATGGATATGGAAAGAATTTTCCGATCTATTCCAATGTCTGATAGGGAGAGGATTGAATGCAAGTGACGTACTGAGAGGGGAAGCCCAGAATTGGTGGGTAAATGTCTTGGACTAAGGGGCACCGATAACTTAGGAAGGGTTCAAAGTGGAGTTTAATCGCCCAATTCTTTCCACGAGCCACTCACAACACGAAAAAGAGAGAGTTTGATAACCTAAAGCAAGGAGACATGACCATAACTGAATATACTTCCAAGTTCAATGCATTGTTAAGATTCGGTAAGGGTTTAGTACCGGAGGAGGAAGATAGAGCGAGAAAGTTTAAGGAAGGTTTAAGAGACAATTCGGTTGAGGGTAGAGACCTATGATCACTCAACCATGGCAGCAGTGCAACAAATGGCACTTATAGCCAAAAGTGGGATGAAAAGGTCGAGACAGAATCAGCAAGCAAGGTAATGAGGGTTGTGATCGGAACCAAGGTGGATCTTTTAAGAGGCCGTTTGTACAAGGCTCTAGTTCGAGTTTCAGTGATTTTCAGAGGACCCCAAGTAACATACCATTGTGTTCACTTTGCAATAGACCACATATCGGTCGATGTTTTATGACAAACTTTTAGAATAAAACTCAAGGGATGAACAGTACTAGTTTGGCACCGAATACAAGAGGCAAATGTTATGATTGCGGGAAGACTGGGCATCAATCTAGGAATTGCCCGAGGAAGCATCCTCATCAAGGATCTAGTTCGATGGCTTCTAGTGGTTCGAAGCCTAGATAAACCAATGACGGGGGACAGAGGACGGAGCAACGTTAGGGGAGGTCATTTCAGATGAACGCAGGAGATATGGCTACTTCAGAGACAGTGGTCTCAGATATGGTCCATATATGTTCGCACTTAGCACGCATACTTGTTGACTCAGGATCTATACATTCAGTTGTATTGCATGATCTTGTTGAACATTTGAATGTTAGATCAGTACCGTTAGGATATGAATTATATGTTGTTGTACCTCTTAGTAAGCCGATAGTGACATCTACAGTATACAAGAACTGTGAGTTCCAACTAGGCGAGAAGTTGATGACCGTAGACCTTATACCAATTGTTGTGAACCATTTCGACGTGATACTGGGAATGGATTGGTTATCTCTTATTCTATCCATGATATATTATGAATGAAAAGAAGTTAATTTTTGATCACTGGTGTATGCGAACTTTTGTTTCAAATGGAGTGGGGTTACCCCACTGCCGTATTTGATTTCAGTCATCCGAGCGGGTAAGTTATTGAGAAAGGGATGTTAGGGATTTCTGTGTTTGGTAAATGATATTTTAGCAACTGAATTGAAGGTAGAAGATATTCTAATAGTACAAGAATATCCGAATGTGTTTCCCGATGAGCTACCAGATGTTCTTATTGAGAGGGAGATGGAGTTCACCATTGAGATAATGCCAGACTCAAGACCCATATTGAAAGCACCGTAAAGAATGGCACCCGTGGAGTTGAAAAAATTGAAAAACCAACTATAGGAACTACTTGACAAAGGTTTCATCTGACCTAGCATATCACCGTGGGGGAGCTCTAGTGTTATTTGTAAAGAAGAAATATGGCTCAATGCGTATGTGTGTTGACTACAGTGAACTAAATAAGTTGACAATCAAGAACAAGTATTCATTGTCAAGAATTGACAATCTATTTGATCAACTTTGAGGAGCACTAGTATTTTCCAAGATCGAATTGAGATCGGACTACCATCAGTTGAAAGTAAAAGCCGAAGATGTAGAGAAGACAACTTTCAGAATGCGTTATGGACATTATGAGTTCTTAGTCATGCCATTTAGAGTTACAAATGCACCAGCCACGTTCATGGATCTTATGAACCGAGTCTTCAAGGACTACTTGGATGACTTTGTGATAGTGTTCATCGACGATATTCTTATCTACTCACCGAGTGAGATGGAGCACGAGAATCATTTGAGACTTATACTTTAGAGATTGTGAGAGAAGCAACTGTTTGGTAAATTCAAGAAATGTGAATTTTAGTTGTCTAGCATTACTTTTCTTGGTCATAGACAAGAATGGAGTATGAGTTGATCCGCACAAGGTGGAAGCAGCATCTAATTGGCAAAGACCGACATTCGTGTCAGAAATTTGAAGTTTCTTGGGATTAGCTAGATACTACTGCCATTTTATCGAGAATTTTTCAAAGATTTCATTGCCAATGACAAAGTTGATGAAGAAGGGAGTTACTTTTGAATAGAGTCCGGAATGTAAAGACAGTTTTCGAGAGGTAAAGTCACATTTGGCGAGAGCACCTATTTTGACCATACCATCTAGAACTGAAGGGTTTGTGATCTATAGTGATGCTTCACATCAAGGTTTGGGATGTGTCCTTATGCAAGGTGGCAAAGTGATTGTTTATGCTTCAAGACAATTGAAGATACATGAGATAAACTATCGAACTCACGATCTTGAATTGGCCACAGTAATCCATGCTTTGAAGATTTGGAGACACTACCTGTACGGGGAGAGGTGTGAGATCTTCACGGATCACAAGAGTCTGGAGTACCTTTTTACACAAAGAGATTTGAATATGAGACAGAGAAGATTGTTAGAGTTAATGAAGGATTACGATCTGTCGATAGAGTATCATCCGGGAATGGCTAATGTAGTAGCCGATGCGTTAAGCTAAAAAACGACACGGAACTTAGCCGACGAGCTAACGTAGCAAAAAGAATTGGTAAAAGAAATGGAGCGTTTGGAGTTAGATGTGATTCCAGAGACAAATGGTGGATTAATGATGGCAATCATAGCTCACCCAGACATTGACGAAATCAAGACAGAACAGCTCCACGATCTCTATTTGTGCAAAATGAGAGATGAGATACCTTTGGAAAAATGACCTGAATTAACGTTGCAATAAGGAGTATTGATACTTGGGAATCGATTGTGTGTACCAAACGTAAAAGAGTTGAAAGAGCGAGTTTTAGAGGAGGCCCATATTACCAGATATTCAGTGCATCCGAGGAGTAACAAGATGTACTGGAACTTGCGAGAGAACTTTTGGTGGAGAGGTATGAAGCGGGAAGTGGCTAAGTATGTTTCAGAGTGTTCGGCATGTTAGCAAGTCAAGGTAGAAAGAAAAATACCTGCAGGGCTGTTTCAGCCATTACCCATGTCAGAGTGAAAATGGGATGAGATCACGATGGATTTCATTTCTGGATTTCCACGATCGACTAGCAAGAATGACAGGATTTGGGTTATAGTTGACAGATTGACAAAATCAGCTCATTTTCTACCGATCAAGACGACTAAGCCTTCGAGGTTAGCAAAGTTGCATGTGGAGGAGATTGTGAGACTACATGGGGTTTCAACAGTGATTATATCTGATCGTGATAGTAGTTTTACGTCCAGGTTTTGGGGAAGTTTACAGAAAGCTATGGGTACCAAGTTGAGTTTCAGTACTATTTTTCATCCTCAGACCGAAGGACAGTCAGAGTGTTTGATTCAGACGTTAGAGGATATGCTTCGATTATGTGTACTAGACTTTGGGAGCAATTAGGAGAAACACTTGCCATTGATTGAATTTGTTTACAACAGCGGGTTTCAGTCAAGTATCGAAATGGCACCTTATGAAACGTTGTATGGGCGTAAGTGTCGATCGTCTGTTTGTTGGACCAAAGTTGGAGAAAGGAAGTTAATAGGACCTAAGATAATACAGCTAACTACTAAGAAGGTAAAGTTGATACAAGAGCGACTTAAGGCAGCTCAGAGTCGTTATAAGAGTTATGCAGACTTGAAGCGACGGCCGATAACATTTTAGGTAGGAGACCTTGTGTACCAGAGAGTATTGCCTTCGAAAGGCATTGTACGATTCGGAAAGAGGGGAAAGCTCAATCCGAGATTTGTAGGACCTATTGAGATCCTAAAAATGGTAGGACCAGTGGCTTACCGATTAGCACTGACATTATAATTGGAACATGTGCTCAATGTTTTCCATTTATCGATGCTGAGATGATGTATGACAGATACGATTAAAATCATAGTACCTGAACCATTGCAAATCCAAGAGGACTTATCTTATATAGAACACCCAGTGGAGATTTTGGATCGGAAAGAGCAAGTGTTGAGAACAAAGATAATTCCGATGGTGAAAGTATTGTGGTGTAGTCATTCAGTCGAGGAAGCTACGTGGGAGAATGAGGAAGAGATGAGGAATGAATCTCCATATCTTTTTTACTCATGAGGTATAAGATTGGGGACAAACTTCTTTTTTGGAGGGAAAAGTTGTCACACCCGTCCCAGAATTTCGTTGTTTTAACATGCATATTTAAATTTTGTGAGTTATCAATGTTATTTGATAATGGTGAATGGAGTTTACAGTGAGTCAACGGTGAGGTGTTAGTAGAGACACGGGAACTTGAAAGTTCATTTTGCATTGGCACGATTAAATGACATTTATGTGATTTAAATGTTATTTGAAATATCTGGAATTTCGTGAATAGTAAATTTACCTATGTAGAGTAAATTTCTAGTAGTTTGGATATCATTTTAGATTGTTTTTAATACTGTGGTAAGAACGTGAATGATACGTTACATTAAAGGTAGGTGGCATAGAGATTCCACGAAGATTAGTTTTGGATCCTTGTTTTTGGACCCAAACGAAACTTAGTCGAAAACCTTTGTAAATTTTAGTTTTTACTCGTAAAGTAATAAAATGGACGTGTGCGACGGGAGATAACTAGAAGTTTTGAGAACTCGTGGGGAGGTAAACGTAATTCTGGAGAGTTGAGCCTATAAATAGTAGTTGTTGGGATTTTCATAATTATCCAAAACTTACAAATATCTTGAGAACGAGAGAAAAGGGGATTTGATCCTGTGGATACGCAGTTTAACCACAACTTTCAAATCTTTTTCAAAATTCAAAATTAAAAAACGAGTTGCCACTTAATTTTTTTACAGGAAATTTAAGAAACAATATTAAAAGCAAACCGATCTTTTGAAAATCAGATATTTATAGGTCCTGGGATTATGGAATGAGAGGGGAAGGAGCCCGACGGACTAAAACACTCCCTCTCATCCTATCTCGTGATAAGCCTCTACTTGACATCCATTTAATCAAATTAATTATCTAAGTGTGCTCTCAACTAATACATATATATAAATTTACGTTACACAAGCATGTTCGAAAGGGTGTAATGGGAACAAAAGAACTTACCCAGGGTCTAGCCATGAAATAGAAACGTGTAATGCCTCCAAGAATAGAAATTCTAGGAAAAATGTCTCTAATCCACATATGCATATAAGTCAAGACCGAAACTAAGGTGTCGCACATGGAGTCGAAAAAATCAATAAAATCAAGAAATTAAATAAACAAAAGAGGAGTTTGAAACATCATACATTAATAGCGCTACAAAACAAAGGGTTAGTCCACATGCATTGAACAAGATATAATATGAAATCCTGAATAACATTCCAAAACTTCTAGCTTAAATCTATCAAGTATAGAGTGGGTTGACATTATATGAATTCCTTATAAGTAGTTGGAAATACAACACCTCTATAGATATACAAGTTTCAACTAAAAGCCAATGTAATGTCCATATAGAGATGATATAACCCCAACATGATCATAAGGGACTCATAGTAATGTTCAACTAGGCCCAATTAAGTACAACTTAAACCAAGAACTAATCCTAATCCTAAGTACCAATATACATTAATGAATGCATGGATATGAATGAGAATGAACCATGAACAAGAGTACACCATGAACTATTCATTGATTTAGATCATTTAGCCTCTGGATTTAATTTTATGTAATCATTATTAAAACATGGTTTAAGCCCTAGGTCACAAGAAAGTCATTTAGATCATTATCTACAAAGTTTATCAAATCTATAATAGAATTTCAGAAATAACAAAGATTAGACCAGATTTTGAAAAATAGGAAAAGCATAGATCCATGGTTTGATCTTAGTGATTTTTGGACACAAGATGCCGCTGTGAGTCTAGTTTTTAACCAAAAAATAAAAATTACAGATCAACGGTTCAATCTTTGGGAATTGGACAAAAATTAGACATCACTTAGAAGTTTACAACTCTCTGTCCAGAGATTTTGTTTGATTTTTTAAAAATAGTAAATAAATCCGAATGACTCTAATATTTTTTGGGAGATCTTATTAACACATTAAATTCTTAGAAAAAATTATTTGAAGTCAAGGATGCTTGATTAAGGCTCTAATTTACTCATTTCAAGGTGTTACTATTCTAAAATTCTGGACAGATTATGATTGTTTCACAAAACTCATAACCAAACCATCTTACACATGAAATCTCATCAAAACAAAAATTCTAGTGGTACATCTTTGTGTTATTAACACTCTAATTGGTCTCATTCAATTCTAACAGATCATTATTTAAAAATCCTTTATCAAAGTTGGTTTATGAATTCACTGCACCATTGTTGAGCTTCATTTTTTTGTTAAGTCTATCAATTAAACCCTAGAGGTTGGCTCAATTTAAAACTAATATCCTTCCCATTGATTGTCATTGGAGACTAAATGTGACTAATCCATATGAGCCTTAATGAAATATGGAAAGGATTTCACAAGACTTCAAACTAGAAGACTCAAGTCATGAATCAAGACTTAGACCTACTAATTATGCATGGACATGGGTATTCTCATTTGAATCACAAGTTCATAGAAAATCTACAAGAACCAACTCAAAGGAATTCAATGAGATATCGAGCATCTCACAGATCCCAAGAGAAAAATGTAATCACAAAGAAAATGAAAGCAAGGTTCAAATAATATCCAAGTTAACTTTTACTTTATGACTTATTTAATGTTAAACCTTAGGTTACTTTGATCCAAATCAACAAAATGGGAGTTCAATCACAATATTAGTGGTGTGTGATGAAATGTGGTGAGAAGAGAGTTTTTGAAAAAATGTGTAAAAAAATCGTAAGGAATTCTATACATTGTGATTAAACTTAAATTAAAGACAAATTAATATAGATTTTACCTCCAATTATCCTCAACTTCTTTATGATTTTAGGTCTTCCAAAGATTGTTCAAGCTCTCCTTCCAACTTTGCAACTTCCTAGCTTTCTTAGTTTTTCATATGATTCTCCTAATTGCCTTAACAAATTTAAGATTCTAGACTCAAGTCTAAAAGTTTGGATCCTTTGTAATGGGATATTCACTCCCTTTATATAGGCAAATTTTAAAGGGTTATTTTGATAATTTCAAGGATAAAACCCTAATCCTGGATGTACTTTTGAAGGTACAAAGCGTACTATATCAAAGCAAATTGTCTGAAAAATGCGACAGTTAGTGGAGTTGTCCCTAACAGCACTCACTGATGGCTGGCTCGGCATTCACTGAATGCCGATGCGGTGAATGTCGCGGACAACTCCACGGACTGCCGTCTTTTAGGGATTTTTGATTTTTGCGGCATTTGGTGTGTTTTACAGCGGTCAATGAATGCCGATACGGCACTTACTGACTGCAGGTCCGGTAATCAGGGAGTGCCGCAGTGGCACCACATGACTGCCACTGACTATGCCTCATGCCGTTTTCTTTTATCCTTCCCCTTTTCCTCTCTTGTTCTTCTTTCTTTCTTTTTGTTTGAATTAAAGAGCCTTTTGAAGAGCTTGAATCACATTAGAAGCCTTAGGTTCGTTCAGACATTGTCATCATCGAACTTGGAGGTAATACTCCTCTAAATTCGACGGTTGGTCAAAATCGGGGTGTCTACAGTTTGCCCCTCTTCGATAGAGCTTGTGGAGCAACGCTTTTCATAAGTGAATGTCGAAGCCTATGTTAAGACAAGCCTTTGGCTAGACTGTCGAATTTAGGAAAAAACAAAATGCTTTGCAAAAACGACTACGCAAATGGTCCATACTAGTCGTGCCCATCGGTGAGATGCCTACGTATCCCTACGGGAATTAGACCAGGACGTAGTTCGGGCGAGGGACAAACACATACACATGCACAATTAGTCATATAGATGAATGCACCTATCCTCTCGTGGTGCACGTGCTCACATAATGATGGCTGTTAATTCAATTTCATGTTCTATAAATGATGTGATTCAGGATCACGCTATTTTGATGTATCTAGATGCAATCCACGCTCTATGCTATTTAGTGCTCGTGGTTACTCCAACTTAGAGATGAGTCATCTTTAGAACTCGGAGTTTCTGTGACAATCTTGGCCAAACGGACGAACGCAATCGATAGGCGGCCCTTTGTGACTTAGGCCCCGTTGGATGTGTTCTCTCTGAGTATCCGTAGCCCTTTAGCCTCGTTGGATACGTTTGCTCATAAAAATCTGCAGACTTTCAGCCCCGTCGATATGTTTGCTTATGAAAATTCACAGCCTTCCGGCCTTGTCAGATACGTTTGCTCATAAAAATCCACAATCCTTCAGCCCCGTCGGATACGTTTGCTCATGAAAATCTGAAGCCCTTTGGCCCCATCAGATATGTTTGATCATGAAAATCCGCAGCCCTTCAGCCCCGTCGGATATGTTTGCTCATGAAAATCCGCTACCCTTCAGCCCTGTCGGATACGTTTGCTCATGAAAATCTACAGTCCTTTGGCCAGTTGCACACGTTTGCTCATGAAAATCCGCAGCCCTTCGGACCCGTCGGATACGTTTGCTCATGAAAATCCGCAGCCCTTCGGTCCCGTCAGATATATTTGTTCTAGGTATAACCTTTTCAAATTCCAATTTTTGAGAGTCCAATAGACTCTTATTAATTCATTTTTCTAAAATTGGGAATCAATCAGACTCAATTCACTTTAATTTTCAAAAATCAAGAGTCAACCCGACTCGATTAAATTTAAAATTTCCAAAATTAGGAGTCAATCAGACTCTAGTAAATTCACATTTTCAAAATTAGGAGTCAAATTAGACTCTAGTCAACTCAACTTTCATAATCAAAAGTCACTCAGACTTGATTTAATTCAAATTTCCAGAATCGGGAACCAAAATCAAGCTTAAGTCAATTCCAACTTTCAAAGATAGGAGTCAATTAGTCTCAAATCAAATATAAAAAAATCAAAGTTGAACTCCATTCAGACTTCATTTAAATCAACTTTTCAAAATCGAAGTCAAACAAACTCCATTCAATTCTTAAATCCTAAAACTAGGAGTCAAATTTAGACTCAATTTGATTTAAATTCTTAAAATCAGGTGTCAAAATCCACTCAATTTCTAAAATCAAAATTCAATCGGGCTTAAAATTTATCTTTCAAAATTCGGGGTCATGTGGAGTTGGAAATCATTTTCCGGGGACCAAAGCGTATAAGGTGGGCAAACCTTGGGGGTTTACATTCAATTTTTAGAACCCAATTTGAATTTTGGGGAAAATCAAAGGCCTCTTAACTGCCTCATTTATGGCACACACTTACAAATGCAGAAGTCTGTGACTGCCGTGACACACTCACGGAATGCTACGGTGGCACTCCGCGAGTGTCGTACGGCACTTCATAGACTGTCGCACACTTTTTTCGAGTGCCGTTCAGGGCGGGCAAACTTCTTCTACATGAGTTTTCTTTTCATTTTCCTTCATTCTATGTCATTCCTTCCATTCCGAATTCCTCTGGAGATTTTTCCCCTTTTACTCACATTGATCTTGAGGGTCCACAGGTTATTTCATTCGATCAAAATCTTGTTTTCTTTGTATTTTTATTATTTTCTTGATTTCTTTCAAAAGTTTAACGTTCAGTTCTTTCCCTCTCGACAGGTTGAGTGTTATGGCTAGTGGCTCAGGGATCTCCAGCAGGAAGAGGATGAGGTACAGGGCCACTCCTCATCCTGACCCACCTTCCTACTCCGAGACTCGGACAAATACCTGACCGCCAGGGTCTTTAGACGAGAGGTATACACGCCTCTCCTCGTTTCCTTTCCTTTCAATTTTTTTATTCTTATAAACCTTATAAATACAATGCATGACAACAAAACTTCACACACCCTCTCCATCAAATGATCTTATGAATGCAAATGCTATGCTTGAAAGATTTTCCGAGCATCCTAAGCGCTCCTTAAATGCACATGTTCGTTTTTATTATTATTATTATTAGTTTTATTTTATTTCACTTTTTCTTTTATCTTTTTATTTATTTACTTGCTGATATTAGACTCTCATAACTTTTACAGCTTCATCCAAACACGTTGAAGGGTCATGGTAGCCTGGCCCATGGCTACAAGTGGTACCAAACTTTGAGTGAGACTATGCGGGGCTTTATTGATGATGCGGGCTTTGGGGACTTTGTCAAGCTCTTGACGAAGAGCTCGAACGAGCTTCGACAAATATATGCCCTCTCAGAGCAATGGTGGGACACCACCAATACGTTCCACTTTGAGTTTGGGGAGATGACCATGACCCCACTCGACTTCAGCATGATCATTGGGATCCCCTTTGGGGGGACTGCTTACGGTACCTGGATACGATCACGGAGTAGTATTAGGTGCTCCCTCTCTTAGGAGTAGTCCTATAGGAGCCCTTGGTCACAGCCAGTTGGTTCATGGGCACGTTCAGGGGTCGGGAGGGATTTTCAGATGAGCAGATGGCCCCGGGATTTCTTATATGTATGTTAGGGTGTTCTCTGCTAAGCACCAGGGGCGATCGGATCTCTGTGGCACTGGTAGGGTCCCTGTAGCGTATGGATCGTATCTATGAGTACTACGGGGCTGGCGCTGGACTGGCCATTCTATATAGACACATGGGAGAGACCTCTCGAGCCCGTCGAGCTTCCACTGGTGTCTTTTGGGGGGCGTGGGAGGTACAAGCACCTTTTTCTTATTATTATTAGTACACATATCTTTTAACTTTTTCATTAATGTCCTAATTCTGAGTTATGAATCTTACACTTTTCTTTTTATTGCAGATCTAGTCCCATGAGTACCTCTATGTGATGTCGCCCTCAACACAGCCAGCAGACACCCTCGTCATGCCTCAGAGGTGGAAGTGGCAGAAGGACAGCATCAAGTGGAAGACTGGGGCCTACGATTTTATTGCGTTCAGGAATTTTCTGATGAACCTGAGAGAGCCACACGTCCAATGACAGCCCTGGGTTGACGTGCTTCTTACCATTACTCTGGGGATGCGGAGATAGGTAGGTTCCGACTTGATGAGACTGCTACTGGATGGCCTGGATGCTCGAGAATGGTATTTAGGGAAAAGAGTGACCAGGCAGTCACTAATGGCTCCTATCTTCTACGTGACGTGCCCTCTATCTGACTCTATAAAGGCTATAGAGACCCTTCATGGTAGCGCATTCATAGCCACCCTGAATGGCCTCTCCATTCAGGATTTACTGGAGCATCCTGAGGGGTATGCTGCTTTCTGGGCTACCAAACTGATGAAGAACTTCCCTCTGATAGAAGTGACTCAGATGAGTTTCTTTTTATCTTTTCATCCTTCCCTTTAGTTCTCTTCATTTTACTGATTTCTCCTTCTTCCTTGGCATCCCATTCATGCCACAGCCCGAGCTCCTGCTTTACCACCGTGGGTTGGAGCCTCCGGACAGTCTTCCAGGGCGAGCAAAGCATGACCACTGTGCCTAGATATCATACTGGTGCCCCCATCATCCCTCTCTAGTACGACCTTGTCCCACAAGACTATGCTGAGAAGGGCCTGCTATATACCCACAGTATGAGGGAGTGGGTCCACAGACGAGACTGGAGGGTAATTTTCTAAACATCAGTTTTGACTTTACATTCCCCTTCATTTTTCTGATCCAGGCTGATGGAGCGCGGATGACTGCTGAGGCTCAACTGAGAGCCAAGTTAAACTTTTGTCACTTTTTTTATTTCCGCTTTTCCTATTCAGCATTTTCATTTCAATTTTTCAATTTGTTTAACCAATGCTGGACTCGCCCTCCCATTTATTCAGGATAATGAGATTAGGACACTGACCCTACGAGTGAGAGACCTAGAGCTGCAGCTTGGAGCAGGCTCGAGTGGAGCTTATGGGGGTGCTAGGCGAGGTGGAGGCAAAGGCGAAGGCCATGGCACTGGGAGCGATAAGGAGTTGGAGCAGGAGCCTCTCTGACGTGTTACTCGCCTGTCTCGAGGTCGAGGGCGAGGTTGACCCCATTTCTCTCTTTTTTTCCTTTCTAAGTGTTTGGAGAGGGTACTCACTCATTGGATGATTGTATATATATACTTATTTTTTATGACGGCTCTCTAGATAGCCGGGATAGGATAGGCACTTGCATAATTTATCATTATCTTTTACTTCTCTGTATGCCCCTATTGCTCATGACTGCTGCATATCGTGGATGCGACCATAGCTTGGTCATGTATTTTATTTTCTGTGGATGGTGAATGCTCATAAATATGCTTGTATCTTCATTTATTCATTTTCTGCAAATGAACACGCCTTCATTTCTTTATTTTCTGCAAATGATGAATGTGACCATGGCTTGGTCCTGCACTTTATTTTCTGTGAATGATGAATGCTTATGAATATAATCATGTTTCTTTTTATTATTCATTTTTTGTGAATGAGGAATGCGACCATGGCTTGGCCTTGTGTGCGTGATGCAAAATGATGCACACACTATTATTATATATCTAGTTTTTTCTTTACAGGTTGGGCTGAAAACATTACAAACAGGTTCTGGCAAAAATTAGATTCCTTGCGGCACTCGACGAGTGCCGGAGCGGCAGTCGGTGACTGTCGTACATCATTCACGGACTGCCGCATGGCATTCTCTGGAGTGCCATTCGGTACTTTAAGTGCCACTCGGTGGTCTGGGCAGATCTATTCTCTTTTATTCCCCATTTTCCCTCAAAAGCTCCGCAAAACACTCTTCTCCTTCCCCCCATCCTCTTCTAAAATGGCCCCCATTAGCTCTCAAATCCTCTTCCCATGGATGGATACCCTTCCAGACATCGACAGACTTAACTTCGAGTGTTTTAGGCTAAATGACCTCTTCTCTTTTCGGCGGAAGTTCTGAATGAAGGTTTGCTTCGAGCTACTATCTAGCATTGGGATCCCACACTTCATGTCTTCCGCTTTGGTTACCAGGAAATCTGCCCTTTGTTCGAGGAGTTCAGTGCTATTCTCCACACTGATCCTTTTGCGGATCTGATAGTTCCTTCGGTATAGGCCGGGTATGCTCAGGACCTGGCTGCTCTTCTTCATAAATCCCACAATGCAGCAGGCTCTTTCATTCATGATAGGCAGATCAATTTTGAGCGCCTTCCTCTGTCTATGCTCCCATGGGGACCCCTATTACAGCGGGTATCAGATTATACGGCGTAGTGCTTTATCAGATTATACGGCACAGTGCTTTATCGATTGCTAGTCATCTTCTGATGTTCTTGAACCCATCGCTTGCAGTCTGCAGGAAATTAAGAGTGCCGTCATGCTGGTCCTTGGTGAGACTTTGATGGGATTGGATCGTGCCCACACTACGGGGGCCATGTTATCTGCCTGAGCACCCTTTGTCTTATAGGTTTGGCTCATAGAATGTCTAGATTTCTTTAAACACCCCTCGCACCTTCGCAAGTCACTTCTCTATGATCGTATGGAGATTCACCACTTATTCCATTCTATTAAAGCCTGGCTCAATTGGCATCAGGGCCTCTCTTTTGATAATATCTGCTGGGTCTGCCCACGATGGACTTATTGTTCTGTTGCAGTACAACTTCCCGAGCGGCCTAGTATCGGGTTACCTGGCTTACATGCTACTACCTTTTATGTTCCTGGCCGAGTCATTTGTCAGTACGGTCTTCTCCAAGATGTTACTGAGGACATTACTGCAGACTTTACGAGGAGTTCGGCCATACGTTCTTCCACAGTGAAGGCTTTTACTGAGGCTTAGCATGACAGGGTGGCGGCTTCCTTTCAAAGAATCCCGACTTCAGTCATGCCTACTACTGAGTACCTTTTGCAGATCCAGACCCTAATTGAGAGACAGACTCCATAGGCATACATAGATGAAAGTAAAAACAGAACAAAGCTTTACTTTTTTTCAAAATTTTGACAAATCCTATTTACTTTCCTACGCCTTTGAATGTAAGTTTCTACTTTTCTTTCCAAAGAATGTTCTTATGTTTAGAAAATGTTCTAACATGTTCAATCAATGTGTTCACTCTTTCGATCTATCTTTAGGTTATGAAAGTCCTCCTTTCAAAGTCTTTTCTTGGCTTTTCGTTACTTTGCTTTGAGTCTTGCTTAGAGCTTTAATCATTCTCTACCATAAATTCTTATTTGTTCCTTCATAGTACTTATTTTGATAGCCAGGAGATCTATAGATGGGTTTAAGGTAAATATCTGGGTTCTTCGGATAGCAAACAAAGTTTGCTCCTGGTTATGAGGCTCTGAAGTGGTTCCGGGCGAACGCAAGTTTGCCCCTAGTTTAGAACAAGGATTTTCTTTAGGTCTTTCACGGACCAAAGGCTTTTGAAGAGCCCGCCTACTTATCCCCGAGTGGGTATCAGGTCCTGAGTAGTTCAGTTAAAGCTTGATGGAAAGCGCCGCTCGAGCAATTATTAATGACCGAACCGAGCAGGTTGCCTACGTATTCCCTAACGAGAATCAGGTCAAGCGTATTCATCAACGTAGGAGGTTCTAAAAGGAACGGTTTCAAGAAAAATATTTCTTGAGGCGATCAAGGTTAATTGGCTATTTAAATTCAACCCCATCTAGGTCCATAAGGTAGGTAGCTCCTCCGAAAAGGAGAGTCTTAATGATGTATGGCCCGACCCAGTTAGGTTTGAATTTTCCTCTGGGGTCATAAACAGGCACTTTAAGTTCTTTGAGGACCAGGTAACCCTCAGCAAGCTTTATTGGGCAAACCTTTTTGTTGAAAATCTGAGCTATCCTCTTTTGATATCCCCGAGTATAGTTTATTACGGTCAACCTTTTTTCATCAAGCAACATCAACCCCTCATACCTTCCCCTTATCCATTTCAATTCAGTTACTTCACACTGCATCAAATAAGTGAGGGTATTTCTACCTCAATCGGAAGGACTGCCTCTATCCCATAAACCAATGAATATGGTGTGGCTCTTGTGGAGGTTCTAACGGAGGTCCGGTATCCCCATAATGCAAATGGCAATTTCTCGTGCCAGTCCTTATATGTGTCCGTCATTTTCCCTAGGATTGCTTTGACATTCTTATTCGCTACTTCTACTACCCCATTCGTTTGTGGCATGTATGGGGAAGATTGGTGGCGGGTGATCTTGTATTTCTCTAAGAGTGGGATGATCTCACCTTGGAAATGACTGCCATGATCTGAAATGAATTCGTTTGGAACCCCATATCTGCAAATTATGTTTTTTCTCGATCAAACTCACCACATCTTTAGCCTTCAAAGTTGCGTAGGATGCTACTTCCACCCATTTGGTAAAGTAATCAATTGCCATAATTATGTACTGATGCCCATTGGAGGCTTTTGGGACTATTTTCCCAATAAAATCTATACCCCATACAGAAAAGGCCAAGGTATGGTCATGCTATAGAGCTGGGATGGCGGGGTATACATTAGATTTGCATGGATTTGGCACTTATGGCATCTTCTTACATATTCACAGCAATCTTTGTCCAAGGTCGTCCAGTAATACCCTTGCCAAATTATTTTCTTTTCCAACATATATCCATTCATGTGGGGTCCACAAACCCCTTCGTGTATTTCTTCCATCATTCTCTTGGCTTCCTTTCCATATAGTCACTCCAGATTATACCCAGTGTACGACTTCTTCCATAGCTTATCCGCATAGATCACAAATTGGGCAGAGAGTCTTCGAATTGCCTTCTTATCTTTCTCTGAAGCTCCCTCGGGGTACTCTCCTTTCTTAATGAAATTCCAAACATCCTCATACCAAGGCATCTCATCTTCATCTTCTAGGGCTGTGATCATCTCAAAAAAAGGTTCGTTACTTATTTCTATGGATAGTGGGATCATGGTGACTCTTGAGGGGATTTGTATCATCGAGGCTAAGGTTGCTAGGGAATCAGCCAACTTGTTCTCTTCATGGGGAAGGTAATAGAATGATATCTTCTTAAACTGTACTTTCAAGCTCTCTAGATAGTCGTGGTAAGGTCTCAACTTCTCATGCTTTACCCTTCAATCACCCCACACTTATGATCAAGTTGGAACCTTCGAAAACATCAATCCTTTCCACCTTTAAGGCCAATACTGCTTCCATCCCAATTATGCATGTTTCGTACTCCACCGTGTTATTGGTTGAGTTGTACTTAAGCTTGACGGCTAATGGGGTAGGGGTTCTATCAGGTGCTATAAAGATGATTCCAACCCCATAGCCCAATTGGTTAGCTGCTCCATCAAAATACACTTGTCACAGATTTTCCTCTATCCCCATTACCCTTCATCCAGGAATTGAAACTCACCCTTCTCCTCAGATTCTATCGCAAGATCAGCCAAGTATTCAGTGACAGCTCTCCTTTTCACGTATTTGGCAGTGACATATTTGATATCAAACTAGTATTATGGTCCATCGAGAAATCCTACTGGTCAAAACGGATTTTTCAAATAGGTACTTGAGTGGGTCCATTCAAGATATTAGGGTTACGGGGAAGGCTAGCATGCAGTGCCTAAGGCGACGGGTACACCAGACCAAGGCCCAACATGCCTTTTGTACAGGCAAATATTTATCTCATATCCGGTCATCCTTTTGCTCAAATAGTAAATGGCCTTTTCCATGATCCCCTCTTTCCCTTCTTGGGCCAGCATACACCCCATCGAATCCTCAGACACAGAAAGGTAGAGTAACAAAGGCCTTCCGGGTGAGGGTAGTGATAGGATAGGTGGGTTTTGGAGGTAGGTTTTGATTTTATCGAAGGCTTGTTGGCATAGGATATCCCACTCAAACTTTTTTCCTTCTGAGCGATCTAAACAGTAGGTCACAAGTCAAGGTGAGCTTTGAGATGAAGCGGCTAATGAAATGTATCCTACCCAAGAATCCCCTCAGCTGCTTCTCATTCTTCGACGGTTGTATTTCAACTATGGCTCTTATTTTGGTTGGGTCCACCTCTATTCCCCTTTGGGTGATAAGGAAACCTAATAATTTACCAGTAGTAACTCCAAAGGTGCACTTTTGAGGGTTCAGCCTCATTCTAAACTCTTTTAACCTCTCGAAGAACTTCCTCAATGCCTCCAAATGTCCTTTTCTCTTCTTAGACTTCACGATCATATCATCCACATACACATCTACTTCCTTATAGATCATGTCGTGCATGTAGTGGTGGCCCTCCAGTAAGTCGCACCCGCATTTTTAAGCCCAAATGGCATCACCCTATAACAGTATGTACCACAAGCCGTGATGAAGGTGGTTTTCTCCCTATCCTCTGGTGCCATAAGAATCTGATTGTATTCCAAGATCCCATCAATAAAAAACAAGAGTTCATGCCCCGCAGTGTTATCAACTAGTACGTCGATATGGGGTAAAGGGAAGTCGTCTTTAGGGCTTGGTTTGTTTAAATCTCGAAAAACAATGCACACCCTAACACGACCATCTTTTTTTGGGACCGGCACAATGTTGGCAATCCATTCAGGATACTCGGTGACCACCAAGAATCCAGCTTTTAACTGCTTTTCAACTTCCTCTTTTACTTTAAGTGCCCATTCAGGCCTCATTCGCCTCAATTTTTATTTTATCGATTTTAAAGTAGGAAAAAGAGGGATATGATGTTGGACTATCTCTGGATCAATTCCTGGCATATCACTATAAGACCATGCAAAAACATATTTGAATTCATTTAATAGATTGATTAATTCTTTGCTTTCTTCATTGCTAAGTGTAGAGCCAATAAAAATATTTTGAGGATTATCTTCATTTCCCAGATTAATCGTTAGAGTGTCCTTAATGATTTTCATGCAGATTCTTTTTCTTTTTCAATTAATTTTTTTAAATTCACTTGGTATTTCATAATTATCACATTCATCGCATTCATTAAACGCATTCGAGTTGGTAGAATCAGTCATACTTTCTTTAACTTTGTTTGGAGTGATTACAATAGACATAGCAATAGTAAGACGCCTCTTTGGGCCATTATAGACTCTGGGGAGGGGGGATACTTATCACTAGACTCGAAAACCCACCCTTTGTTCACTCCTTTCTTGAATTCCACAGTGTGGCAGCCTGGTAGATTCTCTGTTCTTATCTCGATTTCTCCCTCATTCTCTAGTTGTTCTGTCCCTACTTCATTTTCTTTGTCATCATCATTCCCCTCGTCCTTTCCCAGCACATTGTCCATCATATCCTTGGCGTACCCTTCCCCGATCTCGGCTTCAGCGTTCTTTTCTCGATCATTTCCTTCGGTCTTGGTGTTCCCTTCATCTAGCATAGTCTGTAAAGCCGAACCGTCCAGCATACCGATCCAATCTTTGACAGTGGCAGACTTCACGGGCATCTGCAGATATGGGTCTTCATATTTGGAAAACTCATGGGGGAAGAAGATCTCAAACCCTTGCTTCAAGCAATTGTCTTTCTGATCCAACCATGGCTCTGGAAAGCCATAAAAGGGGAAATATTATCCCTCCACAAAATAACCATTGAGCGTTTTCTGATACAGGGCCATCGGTGCATCAGTTGCTTTCTTCTTTTCCCTTAGTTCCTTCTTTGACGGCTGATAACCCAGACTCTGAGTGTGAGTCTGGGTGGGGATTCTCAGAAACTCTGGCAAACCTTGATGTTTCTTTCCTAGTCCCATGCCTGAGAAGAAACCTATCTTCTTCATAATCCTGGCGACTAATGGGCTCGCACAATAATCAAAATATAGCGACAGGAACTCCCTTGGCTTTGCTTCTTCTAACATGTTAATAAACTCAAACCTCCCAAATCCGTTTCCTTTTCTTACAACTATACCTCCAAAACTAGTGCGATTGACGATGCTTCAGATAGGCAAACCCAACTATCCCTGAGAATATTACAGACCTTATTTTTTTAGATACATTTGACTTTCTGATGAATCATAGATGGTATGGCACCTAGACTGTCCAACCATGGCCTGCCCAGCAGCAAATTGAAAGAGGCAGGGATGTCGATGATCTAGAACTCAGCTTCTTTTTCCAAGGGCCCGACGGTGAGATTGAGGAAGATTATTCCCATGACTGTCCTTTGGGTGTTGTCGTACTCCATTTCCTTTTGCTCAGACGGGATAAAAGTTGACTCGTCCAGACCCATTCGTTTGGCTATTCGGAATGGGCATACGTTTAAAGCAGAACCATTGTCAACAAGACAAGCAGGTATAGTATTTCCTAAGCATTCAACAGTGACGTACAATGACATATTGTGAATGGGCCCTCTGGGGGGTAAATCATCTGAGGAGAAGGTGATAGTTAGGGTCGAAATTCTACCGATCATTCCCATAAGATCTTCTGGTGCCGTGTCGATAGAAACATCAGATTGGTTAAAAGCATCTAGGAATGCATGTCTCTTATGCTTAGAGGCGATCAATAACCCCCAGATGGTGATGTTGGCTTGGGTCTTCTTCATTTGTTTCAAAACCCTGTCCTCTTTTTCTTCTTCATTCATCTTTCCTTTTTCTTTATCTAACTCCCTTCTTGGGTGATCTTCTTCCAACTCATATGGCTTAAAGTGTCTCCCTAATCGGGTTAAATGACTGACTTCTTCCTTTGCCCATAGATTGTCAATTTCTGAAGCGACTTTCAAACTTTCTTTGCCCATTTATGTCTCTTCATCACTCTCATACCACAGGTCATCTTCCACCTGATCCATATTTTGACTATTAGCTTTGTTAGTTCTTGAACCTACCAGTCCATTGGTTGTTTATCTCCTCCCCTCCTCATTATATAAAATTTTCTATCCGGTTCACTTAGAGCATTGACATTAGCGGGGCCAGGCTGACCCCCCGAATGTCCCCCGTTCGACCCGCAGTTTGGCCTCCTATATCTATTCAATTGCTCCTCTTTCTTAATCACTCCTTCCTGGATCGCGTCCTCTATCCTTGTTCCCACGTTAAAGACTTTAGCGAAAGTGTTAATTGACAAAAACCTCATCTTTTCCTAGTATACCAGATGGAGATTCTTCATTAACATCTGGATCAGTTCTTTTTTAGACGGCTGTTGCACCATCTTGGCTGCCATTCCCCTCCATCGACTTAAATACTCAGCGAATGATTCCTTGTTCCGTTGCCTAGTGGTTTCCAAATCCCAGACTATGACATCCAAGTCCTGATTATACTCATATTGTGCCACAAACGCTTTAAGCACCTCTTCCCAGACCCTAGTTTTGCTTGGTTCGAGTGTGAAATACTAGTCCAAGGCGGCCCAGGTTAAGGTTTGCTAAAACAGGACAGCCATCATGGCGGTGCTCAACCCACTAGGTTGGAAAGCTCCAATACACATCCTCACATGCGAGGATTCCCTGTCCCATCAAACTTGTCAAAAACTGGCATTTTAAAGCTGACAGGCAGTGTCTTGTGGACCCCATCGTACAACCCTTCCAATTCCAGCAGATAAGTATCAGTCCTCTGAGCCTTACGTACCACTCTCTCAAACTTCTCAACTTTCTCAACCATTACCATTTCTTTCTCGGTCTTCTCTCTTTCCCTGTGAGCTCATAGTATATTAACTCTCTGTGCCTCTTCATCATCAAACCAGTCTTCTTCTCTCACTACTGGAGGGGGTGGATCAACAACTTACAGATTTACGGGTGGCGGCTGGCGAGTCATTGCTTCTATCATGTTCATTATGCGGTTCATGTTCTCAGTCTGCCGCCTCATGTGCTCTTCCTGCCTTTCCACTATTTTCCTCAGTTCTGCTACTTCTCCGGTATTCCCCTCATATACCATTTAAGCGTTACTTTCTCTTCTTACTTACCTTGCTTTGGGACCTCTAAACCAGATAATGCCCGAACCAGATGCTATTTTTGTCCTACAAAAGAATTTTCATTTTGTTATTTTTCATCTTCCTTTTGCTTTACCATTACCCTTTTATTTTTATTTGATGGTATTTGGTTGCAAAATAAAACATTTTTGAATTTCCACACGAATGCGATGCATGTGTGTGTGTGTGTGTGTGTGTGTGTGTGTGTGTGTTTGCGTGCCTATTCTATATGCCAAAGAAAAAAGAAAATCCTAATCCTAACACATAGACACATAAACATATAAAATCCTTACTCATGTCAAGTGTGCCAATTTCTCCTTTTCATTCTGATCCTTACTACCCTTTCAAAGGTTGGATATTAAAAATTCATGATGGGATCTTTCAAATTCTCAAGATCTTTGGATTTTCCTTTGAAGGTGAAAACATTTCTCCGCAAAAGACGAATGAAATTTTCTTTGAAACTCATTTGAAAAACAATTTTCTTTTGATGATGGAGTCTTTCAAAATAATTCGTGCGAATTTTGAATCTTTTTAAAAATGAGGATATGAAAATGTTTCTCAATAAACGACGATTGAGTTTACTTTACTTTGATCAAAAGAAAGTAAGTCTCAAAGATTTTTCTTGCAAGAGTGATTTTTCAAAGATGGATTTGAAAACTTTTGAATAGGAAAGATCACATGATTGGGTAATTACCACACTTTTCATGAATTCGGATATATACAAGGTCAATGATGCTTAGCTAAAAAGATATAAGAAGTGTAACCTTATAATCAATATTCGGCGTGTTCCCAAATGTCGTGGGACATACGAATGAATTGCTAAAAGGTGATTAAAAGGTTATACATTCTACATCAAGAAAGCATCGTCATCATCTCACGTAATCCTTTCTGGGCATACAAAACTTCCTAGCATATAATCCTAATCAAGAATTAATTCCTAAGATTTTAAAAGGTTCCATAGAAGCTATCATGCAAAGGCCGAATTTTGGTCAAATAAGGGACCCTTGACAAACACCCGATAGGATGCTTGATATACCAACACATGGTACGAGATCAAGGGTGATCACACAGTCCCATGATAGCTTGACCAACCGGGTTGCCCGAGTCTCCAAGGTCATAGTACCGTGCAATCGATTGGCTAGGCATGCAAGTGCAATGCAATGGCCATACAAAAATTAATTAATAATTAAAATGATGCTTTCAAATCTAATCCTCGAGTGAACCCAAAATCAGGAATTCTGGTCTGCAAAACCAGAGATTTTGGGTTCGATCCCCCAGCAGAGTCGCCAGATTGTGGATATCGCAGTTTAACCACAGCTTTCAAATCTTTTTCAAAATTCAAAATTTAAATACGAATCGCCACTTAATTTTTTTAAAGAAAATTTAAGAAACAATTTTGAAAGCAAATTGATCTTTTGAAAACTAGAGATTTCTAGGTCCGGAGATTATGGAATGAGAGGGGAAGGAGCCCGGCGGACTAAAATACCTCCTCGTCCTCATATTTCGTGATAGGCCTCTACTTGACATCCTTTTAATCGAAATAATTATATAAGCGTGCCCTCAACTAATACATATATATAAATATAGGTTACACAAGCATGTTGGAAAGGTGTAAAATTGCTACCAATAAAATAACATCCAAAACCATGTAATTCAATTAGCAAGCAATATGATGTGCAATAGGGAACAAAAGAACATACCCAGGGTCTAGCCGTGAAATAGAAACGTGTAATGCAAACAATAATAGATATCCTAGAAAAAATGTCTCTAATCCATATATGTACATAAGGCAAGACCTAAGCTAAGGTGTCGCACATGGAGTCAAAAAAATCAATAAAATCAAGAAATTAAATAAACAAAAGAGGAGTTTGAAGAATCATACCTTAATAGCGCTACAAAACAAAGGGTTAGTCCACATAAATTGAACAAGATATAATATGAAATCCTGAATAACATTCCAAAACTTCTAGCTTAAATCTATCAAGTGTGGAGTGGGTTGACATTATATGAATTCCTTATAAGTAGCTGGAAATACAACACCTCTATAGATATACAAGTCTCAACTAGAACCCAATGTAATGTCCATATAGAGATGATATAACTCCAACATGATCATAACGAACTCATAGTTATGTTCAACTAGGCCCAATTAAGTATAACTTAAACCAAGAACTAATCCTAATCCTAAGTACCAATATACATGAATGAATGCATGGATATGAATGAGAATGAACTATGAACAAGAGTACACTATGAGCTATTCATTGATTTGGATCATTTAGCCTCTGGATTTAAGTTTATCTAATCATTATTAAAACATGGTTTAAGCCCTAGGTCATAGTAAAGTCATTTAGATCATTATCTACAAAGTTTATTAAATCTACAACAGAATTCCAGAAATTACAAAGAGCAAACCAGATTTTGAAAAATAGGAAAAGTATAGATCCCATTGTTTGATCTTATTGATTTTTGGACACAAGATGCATCTGTGTATCTAGTTTCTAACCCAAAAAAGAAAAATCAAAGATCAACGGTTCAATCTCTAGAAATTGGACAAAAACTAGACATCACTCAGAAGTTTACAACTCTCTGTCCAGAGATTTTGTTTGATTTTCTAAAAATAGTAAATAAATCCAACTGACTCTAATATTTTTTGGAGATCTTATTAACACATTAAACGTTATAGAAAAAATTATTTGAAGTCAAGGGTGCTTGATTAAGGCTCTGATTTACTCATTTCAAGAAGGTGTTACTGTTCTGAAATTATGGACAGATTATGATTGTTTCACAAAACTCATAACCAAACCATCTTACACATGAAATCTCATCAAAATAAAAAATTACAGTGGTACATCTTTGTGTTATTAACACTCTCCAATTGGTCTCATTCAATTCCAACGAATCATTATTTAATTAAAAATCCTAGATCAAAGTTGGTTTATGAATTCACTTCACCATTGTTGAGTTTCATTTTTGTGTTAAGTCTATCAATCAAACCCTAGAGGTTCACTCAAATTAAAACTAATCCTCCTTCCCATTAATGGTCATTGGAGACCCAATGTGACTAATCCATATGATCCTTAATGAAATATGGAAAGGATTTCACAAGACTTCAAACTAGAAGACCCAAGTCATGAATCAAGACTTAGACCTACTAATTATGCATGGACATGGGTATTCTCATTTGAATCATAAGTTCATAGAGAATCTACAAGAACCAACTCAAATGAATCTAATGAGATATCGAGCATCTCATAGATCCCAAGAGATAAACGTAATCACAAAGAAAAGAAAATCAAGGTTCAAATAATATCCAAGTTAACTTTTACTTTATGATTTATTTAATCTTAAACCTTAGGTTACTTTGATCCAAATCAATAAAATGAAAGTTCAATCACAATATTAGTGGTGTGTGATGAAATGGGTAGGAAGAGAATTTTTTAAAATGTGTAAAAGATTCTAAGGAATTCTATATATTGTGATTGAACTTAAATTAAAGACTAATTAATCTAGAGTTTACCTCCAATTATTCTCAACTTCTTTGTGATTTTAGGTCTTCCAAAGATTGTTTAAGCTCTCCTTCCAACTTTGCAACTTCCTAGCTTTCTTAGATTTTCATATGATTCTCTTAATTACCTTAAGAATTTAAGATTCTAGATTCAAGTCTAAAAGTTGGGATCCTTTGTAATGGGATATTCACTCCCTTTATATAGGCAAATTTTAAGGGTTATTTTAGTAATTTCAAGGATAAAACCCTAATCTCAGATGTACTTTTGAAGGTATAAAGCGTACTATATTAGCAGACTGTCTGAAAAACGCAATAGTTGGTGGAGTTGTCTGCGGCACTCAGTAAGTGCCAGAATGACACTCACTTATAGCCAGCTTGGCATTCACTGAATGCCGATGCGGCACTCAATGAATGCCGCGGACAACTCCGCGGACTGTCGTCTTTTTTGGATTTTTTATTTTCGCAGCATTTGTGTGTTTTTGCCCGATCAGTGAATGTCGATACGGCACTTACTGACTACCGATCTAGCAATCACGGAGTGCCACAGCGGCACCATGTGATTGCCACAGACTATGCCTTGTGTCGTTTTCTTTTATCCTTCCCCTTTCCCTCTCTTTTTTTTCTTTCTTTCTTTTTTTTTTAATTGAATAACCTTTCAAAGTGCTTGAATCACCTTGGAAGCCTTAGGTTCATTCGGACATTGTTATCATTGGACTTTGAGGTAATACTCCCCTAAATTCGATGGTTGGTCAAAATCGGGGTGTCTACAGATCCTACGAGCTTGTCGACGACATATAATGATCATTCGTCCGTCAGTTTTTCTCTAGATTCAAGATTTGGACTCCTCGAGGTAAGAGCTACGAATTGATACCTCTTAGGCCGCATTTGGCTAAATTTTTCAGAAAATATAATTTCTAAAAATTTGGAGACAATCATGTAAAACTTGTAGGAATAGCACATAAATAGAGATCCGATGTTTATTTGGCTCCCTAGTGCTTCCCTCAAAGTTTGAGAGAATTAGCACGAGGTATGAAATTCTAACTTATGTTATATAGGAAAAATACATGTTTTAATTTTTCGACGACGAAATTGAGATCCAGGCAAGATTCATGTGTTAATCTTAGGCCTGTTAATTATGCACGCGCTTGAATGTGAAAAGCATGTCTAACTTTTACGCGAGCACGTTGAATTGTTTATATGGGTCAAAGGGGGAAATTATATAATTTCATGCCAGAATAAGCTTCTCAATGTTTGAGAATTTAGTAACGACGGCTACTATGCATGATTGATAGACTTAGACTTGCCATAGCACCTGGGGATGCAATGATTGATAGATTTGGACTTTCCATTGGCATCGTGGTTTAAGACTTGGACTTGCCACTACCGAATGAATGCGTATTTTCACCCCAGAGACTATTTACTATGAATTATGAGATTAAAGTATGATTTTTCGTATATGCATATGTTAGAATTTATACACTCAGCATATAGCTGAGCAGTGGAGCTTTACTCCATTGCAGGTGAAAAGAAGAAAGGTAAGAAAAAGCGTGAGGAGTGAGGCTGAGGAACACCGGGGAATCATCACCTTGTATATACTTTTATTTTCATTCTGAACTTGTAATAAGAACTTTGAATTAGTAACATGTTGTAATAGAATCTTGGAATAGTTCTGTAGTATTGTAATCTCTCGTAAGATCTCATGTAATTATGTTTTAAATCTTGAAATTTTAGTAATGTTAATGTCAGTGTTTGGGTTGGTGAACAATGGTTTGAGATTGCTATAGATTGGGCAAATCTGAGGGAAATCAGTCGACTGGGCCCCAACACATCGACTGGACACCTATTTTACAGAGTTTTTCTTTCAGTTTTCACAGTCTTCGATCGACCGAAGGAGAGGGTTCAGTCGACTAGGTTTCTACATGAAAACATGGCATTCTGCATACATAGTGCTCAGTCAACTGGATAATGGTTGGTCGACTGAGAAATTGAGGCCTCAGTCGACTGAGTCCCTGACATAGTCGACTGGACAGGGCTGTTGAATTTTTCTTACTTTCTGCTTTCAACCTCCAGTCGACTGGGTTCCCGCCACAGTCGACTGGACCGCTGGTTTTCAAATTGGATTCTTTTGGAAGTGTTCCAATGGGGCAAAATTTTTTTTATAACTCTGATTTTAAATGATTGTACTTATGTTTTCCGCTACTGTTTACTATAATGGAACTGGATAAACCTTGGTGGCATGCCACGTGTCCTATTTTCGCGCATAGCGAGATGAGCCGTGACACTTTTTTAACAATCTTACACCCTTTTCAAGATACTTGTGCTATGTATATCTATACTTACATATTGTTTGGGACACACATAAACTTTTCGATTAAATAAAAGTATGGTAACTAGAGGCCTAACTATGATAGGATGAAAAGGGGTGCTTTAGTCCTACCGGGCTCCTTCCCCTCTCATTCCATAATCCCCGGACCTAGAAATCTCTGGTTTCAAAGAATAATAGGTTTTAAAATGGTTTCTTAGTTTTCTTCCTTAAAACTAAGTGGCGACTCTTTATTTATATGATTTGAAAAATCGAAGGAAACCCAGAGCACAGAGGCGGTGGATCGGGGCGGTATCCACACTTGGCTTTCCACGGTTCGGCAGTGCCAGCAAACTGTTCTGGTCGTAGTACGCGAAATCTTTCTAGCCTTCTATCACCCATTTGATGGGCTGGTATACCATCTTGCTGATTATTGTCATTTCTGTTGATGACATTCAGCTCTCCTATCCTTTTAATTCTTTTGACAAAAGCCTCGAACATACCGGTTGGATCGACATCCCTCGATCACACCATGGTTTTGGGCGCTTTTTCTTGCCATATTCTAACTCAAGACCTAAAAGTACAATCGTTAGCAAATAAGTAATTCATAATAGGAAGTACAAGTTATAAAATTATCAACACAAGGTTTCAAAATTAGTTTCTATATATATGTGCAAGCAATTTCAAGTTGATGATTCTATCTAAACAAAAGATATGGTTTTGGGGCTACTAGTCCGACATACAAAATGTGGGAGCCATTGCCCTATATGCATCCTAGTGATATCGATAAAATACGTCAGTACCAAAATTGGGACTAGTCCAATATTTGCGAAAATTTCTAAATACAAAGATCTAAACATGCCTAGTGAGAGCAACAGGCCAATGACGCCACACTCTGGTCCTGCGGGTCATGCGAACGGTGGTCCAGAAACTACTATCATCATCTGACACTAGGGATGGAGCCTCATCCATAACAACGAGCCCTACGGGTAGCTCTGGCGGTGGCTCGGGTATCTTGACGATATGAACCTTAGGTGCTGGCTCAATCTCGTCATCCTCGGCCTCAGGTACTATACCAATCCCTGCAACCATAGCAGGTGCAACAACCTCCACCTCATCATCATCATCCTCATCATCATTGAGGTCGTCGATAGGTGCAATAGGTATTGCTGCTACTAGAGCAATCAAATGTGCAAGGTGTGTCTGAACCATCTCCATCTCTAGAGATACATATATATCATGATTACAGATCCTCCTAGCCCTCTCTATCGCCACTAGCTTGTCTATCTCAACCTGATAAAGGGCCTCCAATCGGACTCATGTCATAACTACAGCATTATCGATATAAATCGACTGCCACATACTGTTCTCTACGCTAATCGTGGCCTGATATTGTATCATCGCAAAATAAATATCCCAATCAAGAGGCTCGATAGAGTCGGGGGAAATCACATATCCACTATAAGCATCTGACAAAAGCAAACTATCTAATATCTGGACTAATCTTAATATATCTAGATGTCGTATCCTAAGTACTGAGGACACGCAGACAACTCCTATCCTTTTGCTATCAAAACCTGTGACTAGGCGTAGGCCTAAGAATACAACCTAGTTCTGATACCAAAAATCCTGACACGCCTGTAGACACCCCATTTTATCGGCTATCAGATTTAGGAGACCCATAGCTTGGTGGTTCATAATGATCGAAAAGACTCAAAACGGACTCCTGGAAGTTAATTATCTCTCAAAATACTCAAAAAGTGGTACAAATGACCAAAATGCCCCTGAAAACCAAAACACTCCCAGATTTGGACCAAAAATTTCTAAAAACATGCCATATCATATGAAAAGTAAGAAAATGAGTTTTGAAGAAAAATCAGACGAAATCATCAACTCCCAAAGACCCCCGGAAGTCCCGGAAGTTCCCGAAAAGTCCCCGTTGACCGGTTTGGCCCAGGTTTAACCAAGTTTGACTAGGGTTTGACCAAGTTTGACCAGGGTTTGACCAAAATCATCCAAATTTGCCAAAAAGTTTTGAGATCAATCTAAATCATGTAAAAAGTACTAAAACGAGTTTTAAAAGAAAATCAAACGAAAACGTTAGCTCTTGGGGGCTCCCAGAGATTCCCAAAACTTCTTGGAGGTCCCTGGTTTGACGAGTTTGAGCTAAAAGCTGACTTTGAAACTGGAGCACTGTATCATTTTTCAAACATTTTTCATGAATACTAGAGGTCAATAGCTTTCCAACGGTATATCGCACATAATTTATGGATTTAAAACGGATTTATTATGAATTTCTGAAGGTAAAAAAGGTAAATCGGATTTTATCGCGAATACCGCAAAATGTTTCGAAGTGACCTATCTTCTGACTATTTTTTATGGAAAGTAGACTCCATTACCTTTCCAACAGTATACCACAATCTTGGTTTGGAGTTCGTATGCATTTTCTGTGAATTTCAGACAAAATAAGGCCTTTTCGCGAATACCGGAACCTCTGGGGGCCTAAACACAATTTTTTAGGCATCTGAGGAGTAGTGTCATGGTGGCACTGGGCCACTGTCGCGGTGGCACATGGCCAGTGCCACGGCGGCACTCAATCCCGACAGGTTCATTTTTGTACTTTGTTTTGTGGCCCCAAATTAAATAATTGAAAACTAAAACGACGTAGTTTCTTGCTCACAGATGTTTTGGACCAATGGGAGCACTTTCTAAATCCCAAAACCACCCCCAAATTGGCCTATATAAGCCCCCCTTTGCTCTTCATTTTTTTTGGGGGGGGGGGGGGGGGGCAAGTGCAAAGTTAAAAAAAGTTGTTGAGAAAGAGAGATTAAGTTAGAATTAGAAGTGAGAAAGGAGTTTCCTCCTACTGTTTTTTATAAGTTTTCTTCCATTACCTCTCTTATACTTCACATTCAAATCCTCCCCAACCACCATTCTTGAGCAATCTTGAGTTAGGAATCTACTTCCATGTCTAAATGTCAATATATATGAATGAAACACCAAGCTACAAGTCCAATATCTCAATGATTAACTATTGATTGCTATTTACTTTCTTGTTTACATGTGTTCATCCCTTCTTACCTCATTTCTTTTTTATTTTTCTTTGATTACTTACTAGTTTATCATCATCTAAATGATGACATGGAATTTGAGGTGAGTGAATCCTTATGGATAGTAGCTCTTAACCTCAAAAACATGTTTGATAGATGATAATTCTAACGTCAATACATTCCTATATATTCTTGAAGTCATTTACAAAATAAAAACAATGTTCTCCAACAATCTTGGAGGTTTTTTATATGAGTTTGATGTTGACATTTCAAGAGGTTATAATCTCCATTGGGTGCTAAAAATACTCCCTCAAAACCCCTATTTCAAAACCCTAATTTTGATTTCAAGATATAAAACATTTTTTTTCCTCAAAATCTTCAAAACAGTGAGTTGTTCAACTTTAAAATATTATTCTGAGTTCAATACTCAATAGATGATTGTAAGGCCACTTGGAAAGTCTTCCCAACTCATTAGAGAACACTCATGATTTTTGGTTTGATCTATAAACACATGGAAATGGTCCATTTTGACCCAAACATTGCTTTCTAGATGTTTAGTTTTTACTGTCACGGCAGTTTAGTTGACTTTCAACTTGTTTTTCATGAGAGTGGTCTAAACTTGTTTTTTCCTTGAACTTCAGTGTCTTAGGGAACTTTATGTATAATATGGGCCTCCAAATGTTTTGTTTTCATTTTAAAATATTTTTCTATATTTCAGTCGACAGTACAGACTCTGTTTCTGAGCAACCTCTCTTGTTCATATGATTTTCTCTTAATCTGTAATAGTTATTGTAGTTTGGCTTTTTGATATGTGTTATAAACACAATAAGGATGATCTCCATAGAAAATCATGAATTAAAAACATTTCTAACCTCACTTTTCTATTTTTACAAAATCAGCTCAGTGTTCTATCTTCTATTCACAGCGAGCATGTTTTAACTTTGACTCTTTGATTAGATGTTTACATGCATTCCAAATTAGCTCATCTCTTAGGAAGTAGTTTATACAACATTTGTACACATCCTATAATAATAATCTTCATTCATTCATGCATATTTTAGACTTCTAAATCACTTTAGCAAATCCATGAACGCAAAGCACACTACACTACTTTGCACATTCTAGGATCATACATTGCATCCATGCAAGATTTGGGATTTTTGTAATTCCCTCTAAGAAGATTATAACGAATGAACTTGATCACATGTTCATGCTTCCCCCGATCTAATCTTCATTTTTCATCCATCCCGGGGATTGAGAGGTCTTCTTTCCTCAAAGATTAACATGTATACATTCTAGCTTGCTAATCATATTTTTTATTTCTTCAATTTTTTGTTTCAAGAATAATTAATGTCCCCCTTTAGATTAGGAAAACGTAATTACTCGATATGTGATTAGACAATTTTTCCTAGGTTTGTTTGTGTGATCTTTCACTTTCGTATTGTGTGATAGTTGGCTTATGAATGATATCAGCTTATGAATGATATCTTATCTTTTGATCTCCAATTTCAAGATTCTTATGCAATGTAATATACCTATCATAAATATTAGTCGAACCAAACATAGTACAAGATGATTATTTGAATGCTAATTGATGCCTGTCGAGAGACGAGGCGAGGCGAGTTGAGGGTGTTTTAGTCGTGACAAAGGCTCCTTCCTCTCTCGTACCCCCCGAGCCAAGTTCTTTGGTTATGAAGGGCCAGTGTCCTTTATCCATTTGGGTGAGTCAAAATTAGGTTTCTTGATTCCTTAAAAACCAAGTGGTGACTCTGTATCTGTTTTCAATAGACCTTTCTTTTCCTTTTTCAAATCAATTTCAAAACAAAGGAAAATCAATTCCGAAACCCCGGGAAAGAACGTGGGGGGTGGACTAGCTCCCAGAGGCCGCGTGTCCACAACACCCCGACGTAGCAAAACGGGAAAAAAATTTCATTTCCTTTTTGGACCCATAGGTCATGACAAATGAGTGATAGATTGTCCCGTACTTAGCTTAACATGAAATAATAAACATTGCATATAAAGCAACAAGGAAGACAATAATAATAGTCATATTCAAATAAAATTTAACTTAAGGTTATTACATTGATAATCATCATCTTAAGGCACAAACCGCCTTTATTCAAATAAAACATTATTATTCGTTTATTACAACTTTTAGGATAAAAGATATAGTAAACTTCTCGATGAGACTTCTTCACTTTAACTGGCATAATCATCTCCTAAGAAGCCTAGACATTTTGGGTGTCCAGGACATAAAAGTCATCACCTAATGAAAGTCGAGTAAGCATAATGAACAACATTTTGGGTGTCCAGGACATAAAAGTCAACACCTAATGAAAGTCGAGTAAGCATAATGAACAACACACGCAATGTAGATAAAAGCATATTGTACCACTGTTATTGTTCATTACTTTAAAGTATGGTTAATCAATTATTGAATAGTTAAACAATGAATATATAACCCTGCACAAACAATGCAATCATCTCATCTCACCGACTCTTTTAGCTCGATCACAATCTCTCGACTCAGTCGGTTCACCAGAACCATCTGGCATAAGGCTGTTAATTTAGAATCTCACTGCCCATAAAAATTGCTTGATAAGATTACTGTACTGATGTGGTATGCGTAAAATCCATCAAGATATTCAAGGTTGCAATAACCTATTTATCCTGATTGATATACCATCACCGCCCATAAAAGCCACTTGGTCAAGCTCTGTTTGACCAAGATAGTATCACTGTCCATAAAAGCCGATCAATGCAGATAACAGTATCCACAAATTTCACAACAATATCTTTTACTCATTTCTCACAAAACATATGTGTGAAACAAAACGACCCCTTTCCGACATGTCATCTCAACTATGCAAGTGTATGACTTATTCCTTTTTACATTTATAACATGCTTGTACTACTCTTAAGAGCACGCATTTTCTTTATTAACAAGGTATAATGTACATGGAATCATCATGTCAATATTCACGATCTAAATTATCAAGTCATGTATGAAACAACAGGTAAATTCATCAAAGAATACTTTAATATGTTATTACAGCTACCAGTACACAAGTGGGTCCACTTTGAAGCAATGTCCTCAAAAATGGGTTATAATTTTTATAGCTGAATTATATAACAATAGAAAGGTCTCTGAGTCTAGTTTTCAATGCTTCAAACGGTGCACATTTTCGTGTTTTCTAGAGAGGATTATGTCCATTTTACTAAAAAACCGACAGTGTTGTGAAAAGGGCAAAGTGGCAATCGATTGGAAAGAGTGACAATCGATTGGCTATGACGGAAATCAATTGCCACTACGCCATCTACCTCCAGACGAAAAATTGAGTTTTTCTTCAATTTTTGAAACTCGAACCAAACAGGTCGTGTAATATACCATTCTCTTCCTTTTATTCATGTAGATTATGAATATATATATATATATATAAGTCTTGATTATTAATTATTAATGTAACTCTACTTATAGGTGAAAATCTGAGAGTCTCCAAAACTTTGAATTCATCGTACGTTGGAACCGTTTTGAATTATCATCTAATACTTGAAACTGAACCTATGGGGATTGTAATCTATCATTCCCAATTTACAAAATGAGTTTTCGTTGATGTTTTTGGTACCGCTAATTTCAGACATCCATGGCTATATATACATATAAAGGCACTTTCAATCGCATTAAGACACGTGAATTTTGCGTAATAACTACAGTACATTAGGAGTGGGTTCAAGAGACTCATTGGTCTTTAGAATGGCGGGACTGGGGCTCCGAAAAATTTTCATAAAAAACTCCTTTATAAAATTAATGGCTATGGCTTTGAGCTCTCTGTGATCTTATTCCTCTACTGTATTTCTTTTCTTCCTCTTGATTTCCAGAATATATGGGTGTGAATGGAAAGTGATTGAGAGTGTGAGATCAAATGAGAGGGAAGAGCTTTTGAAAGTGTATGTGTGTTTGTTTGCTTGTGCATTGTGAGAGTAATGCTATGTACGTCTGTGTTGTGTTTGTTGTGTGCATACATATATATATATATATATATATGAAAATCAGTTTAAAGAAGAAGCACACACCATACATTTCTCACTCAGTGCACGTAATAATTCACAGTAATGATTCGCCTCAATAATCCAGCTAGTTGATTGCTTTCAATCAATTCGCGCAAATAATGTAGCTGGTGGATTAATTGAAATCAATCAGTTAGCTTGGTTAGTTCGGTGTGGTTTGGTCAGTTAGGCTAGTCTAGTTGGTTCGATTTTCTTAGTAAAATATCCCAAACATAATAATTAAGGACAATAATGTCGGTGAGGTGATGTTGTATTTTATGAATGGCTTTTCATCCCAAATCGCAGGGTATCTTAGGGGCGCAGTATTTAAGTAATACTATAAAATCAAAATACTATTGTTATAAAATTAAAGGTATTGGGTTTACAATTATTAACACATGTACTTAATTATTTATTAAAATAATAAAACTATTAGAAATAATACACAGCGATAAAATAAAGGGTGCTTTAGATTTCAGTCCTTTAGATACACCCAATCTAGAAATAGGCCCAACAAATAAGTCCGATTAGAAATTAGTCCTTCTACAATTTCATGGACCAAAATACCCTCTGTACTCAATTAATGTGCTTACAATGGAATTTCAGTTAGAGAATATTTTTTAAATTTGTCATAAATCTGCTGAAATTAGTCCTCATGATATCACAAGTAATTAGGGATTCAAATTTAAAACATTAAACATACCCCAAAAATCTCGCCATTATCATAAAAGAGAGAGTAATTAGTGTGATAAAAAAAAAGTGAGAAATTAACATAGATAAATACAGCAAAAAGGACTGTTTATAACAGTGAGAAATTCCCCACTTTAAAGAGTGAGAAATTCCTCACTTTAAAATACAGTGAGATAAAAAACAGTGAGAAATTTTAACTATAACGGTGAGAAATTCTCACTTTTTGGTGAGAAATTCTCAATTTTAGAATTTTTATGAAGGTTTAGTAATACAAATTTATCACACTTTTGAATGGATTTGAAGAGAAAATTTCTCACAAAAACAAATAAAAACAAATCGTCAAAATACTAACCACATGTGAGAAATTTTATCTATTGTAGTGAGAAATAGCTCACCTTTTTTTCTCACCAAATAAAAACAAATTTCTCACCTTTTTTTCTCACCAAATAAAAACAAATTTCTCACCTTCAAAACTCAATAGTAAAACTCCACAATTTATTCAGAGAAAAGAAAAATTATCATCATCATCATCACCATCACCATATTCGGAGAAAAGAAAAATTTAAAAATTCTAACAATCAATCTCATTGAAACCCATCAATTGAACATTAATGATTGGGCTCAAGGGTGGTTGAAATAAAACCCACTGTCTAGAAGGGTGCCACAATCACATTGCAACCACCATATAAAAAATAAAAAAAAAACCCAAATCAGTCAAACTCTAGTTTTCTGCAACAGGGGTGTGAATCCATGGCAAGCATTGTTCGATTTCGTACACGAATCGAGACTTACCTCAGACAGCACGTTCAAAAACACATCCAACCCAAACCCACAAAATCTCTGCTCATCTCTCTCCAAAAGCTTCAACACTCCACTGAAAACCCAACCTCACATGGAAAAACGAGCCCCCCACTTGTTCGGACCCAGGTCAGATGAACATGATGATGATGAGGAGTCCGAACAAGAAGAGGATATGTGTGTGTGTATACGAATATATGCATATGTGTGTGTATACGAATATATGCATATGTGTGTATCTATAACCATGAAGGCATGGTTCTCTGTATTCAAGGGATGATTTGGGGTGGCCATTGATAACAACTTGATGGTGAAAATGATTTTTGGATGTCTTTTCTGTGATTCAATTAAAGGGTCTGTGGAAGTGTTTGGGAGAAGATAAAAGAAGTAATATAGATGAGCTGTTCATATAACTAACGAATCACACTATGGTGTATCAATTACTGTTTTGGAAAGTCCTACCAAATTTTTTTTACTATTTTGGAAAGTTCAAATTTAGGAGTAAATGAGATATAATCACGTAACTTTTAATGGTGCCCACAAAGAAACGGTTACGATATCAAAAACATTAAATATATTATATTTTATATTAATTGCTGCTGTCTGATTATAAATGCAAGGGTATTTATGTCAAAAAAAATTAAAAAATATTGGGGGAAGGACTAATTTCTAACTCAACTATTCATTTGGGGATCTATTTTCATGCATGCGCTATCAATAGGACCAACCTTACAATAAATGCCTATTCAAGGACTAATTCTAATATTTCTATAAAATAAAACTGGCATTTTACCTAATATAAGGGAAATGGAATTTACATAGATCTATTGAAAAGTGGTCACGTGTCAGTCCATGTAATTATGCAAGTAGTGGTGATACTGAAGACATGTGTCTTTAGTGGTGACTATGTAGTTGCCACCTGGTGGACCATTAGATCCTATCTACAAAGTTCTTATTTTTGTCCTTTACTAGCCAACCACTTGACTATGTGGCAATATACCCGATTGTCGGGATCGGCATGTGTCAATGGTTATAGTTTCAAACCATGCAATAATTTCTCAGAGAAAGGCTATTGTGGGACGCGATGATAAAGTGACAAAATTTGTTACTTGAAAACAGAATGAATTTTTTGTTGTCCATATTCACATTCATCATGCGTTGTGCCCAAATGGATGATAAAGTTGGATATCGTTTTGATCCTAACTCTACAACAAATCATTTGTTATGGGAAGAATACTTTCAAATATTATCATGGACTTTTTTTTAGCATTTTTAATTCTATAATCAAACTCATATCAAATTCAAATTTGGTTTAAAACCCCACCCCCCCACCCCACAAAACCCTCTCTAATCCTAGAATTAAACTCATACCAAATTGAGTTTTACTCAAATTCTATACCAAACTAAAACAACACTATTCATGGAACCATATTTGCAATGGCTATATTTCTGCAAGCAAGATGCACTGGCCGCAGGAGAAGAAAGACCGGCGAAGATGCTGGAGAAAAAAGAAATTCATAGCAAAGTCGCCGGAAGGAAAATAAATTGATTGCAAAGTCGTAGAAATACATTTGGCGAAGTGAATCCAACAAATCGAGAATCAACTGTGCTAGATAAGTGGTCTTGGTTACGTCGTCGCCGGAGAAATTGTTGTTGATGTCGTTCTTTGCTTGCTTCAGCTTGCCAATAAGGAGGAGGGATAGATTTCATTCGGCTATTGGGGGAAGAGAGAGGAGGCTCTCCATTGTCCTCGGCTTCGGCTTCTTCATCATCAGATTTTTCTTCGTCGTCGCCGTGTGTGGAGAATAGAGAGAGGAAGAGAGTGAGAGAAATTGTGTGTTTGTCTAGAGATGAGAAAGGGGTGTGAAATGTTTTTTTTTTTTTTGGATAAAATGGGTATTTATAAAAAGATTTGAGTAAAATTTGGGTTTCCCATTGGAGAGTCTTATACCAAATCAAGCTTTTACCCAACTTTTAAGTGAAATTTGGATTAAAAAAAAAATGGGTAAGGATCAGAGATGGCCTTAGGTGATCCAATTTTGGATAAATTATTTAAAATTTTAAGCGAAAATTTCTAAAAGCAACTGTCAAAAGTTTAAAGTCGAATTTATTCTTACTTTGTTGAAAAGTCCAATTCATCTGCGATCCAGTGAAATTTCACGTAATGCTCATGTACAGTTCAGTGAAATTTCACTTAACATTCCTGTACAGAGGACCTTCCTCTAATCAAGAATCTTAATTTTCTACTCTAAAGTAAAGTGGCATAATGAACTTATAACTGAATCGCACTTAAAAATGTATGACTGACTTGAGAACAAGCCTCATTCAATTATGCTTATCAGTATGGGTTTCTCCCACTAAATTCATGATTCACACAAATCATACACACATATACATATATATATATATATACACACATTATAAAGTTGAATCAGACGCTTGACACGTGACAGTTGTGTAATTTTTGACTTTTTTTTATACATGTATGTAGCATTAAATCAAAGTATATACTTGCTACTTTTTAAATCATATCTAATAAAATCTATATCTTTTGACAATTCTTTTTCACAACTTCTCCTAATTGAATACAAGTGCAAGAGTAATAATCAAAAAAGAAGTTATCCATACTTCAATTTAACTATATCTTAATTTTTAAATTATCTATCAAATATTTGAATTGTAGCAACTCTCCTGCATTGCATCGGCTACAAACCTAGTCTTTCAGAAAATGGAGACTTGGGGGAATGAGAGGGAGGCTTACAAGGAACATGGGTTTCTATCTCGCAAATATTTTGTCCCCTCGGCATACCCCACTTATTCAACTAGATTTGCTATTCTTATGGATTTGAACTTGTACAAGGCTTTTGCTTGGTAGGGGGAGGATTATCGGCCGTGAGTTGCTGGGCAGCACGCCAGCAACACGCACGTGTGCCCAGCAGCACCACAAACCCAATTTTTTTCAAAAAGAAAAAAAAAATTGATTCAGGCAACACCACGTAGGTGCTGTCGAGCGACCGAGAATCCTAAGACAATCTAGTATGACTAATGAGGTTAGGTGATTGCTATTTCATTTCATTTTCCCTTCCTACTACCAAGCATTGCAGAAGTTCCATTACTGTTAAGGCTTTGTTTGGTTCATAGATTTCAAGAGGGAAAGTAGAGAGGAAAGGAAAATAACATGGAAAAACACACACCCCAAACCATCTCCTCTCTCTCTCTCTCTCTCTCTCTCTCTCTCTCTCTCTCTCACACACACACACACACACACACACACACACAAACACACACACACACCCAAAACATGAATGAATCTTTCTACTGGAATTTGCACATACTGGGACAGGGGGAGGCATGTGCCATCTCAGGCCTCAACAACACACCAGACAACCATTGTTGTTCGAACGCCTAATGAAGAGGGCTTTGCCAGGTGAAAAGAAAACATGACAGAAAAAATAAACATATGGTCTGGTTTGTTTCGCAAGATTAAGGAGGGAATAGTGGAGGATTGGATTAATAGTCTCATTTAATTGAATAGTACAGTGTTTGACAAAACCACATTGCTCGGAACTAATTGTTTATTTTAAAAGGGGTAATACTTGGGACACACCCAAAGACACAACTTATAGGACTTAACTCAAGAGATTTGGGTGTGTCCCAATCTTTACTCTTTTAAAAGAATAGTCGCCCACATGGGGGACTAAGTTATACCATGGGAGAGATGGCATGATTAGTTCCGGAACTGTCAATTAAATGAGACTAATTGTCCAATCCCCCTCCGCCACCCAAACGCGGTCATACTATACTGACGAAACGTGAGAAAAGCATGAATTACCTCCTTGTTTCCCTTTTCTTTTTCTTTTTCTTTTTCTTTTCTAGATCCACAAATCAACTAGTTCGTTATTTTTTTTGTGATTTAAACATGTCAAAAAAAAAAACATGAAATTCCCTTCTTATTTTCATTTCATTTTTCTTTTCCTTCTCTAAATCTGTAAGGAGAGCCTTAAAACAACATTAAAAACTTGAAAAATTAAAAATATACATAATAATAATAATAATAATAATAATAATAATAATAATAATAATAATAATAAATTAAATTAAATTAAAAATAAAAAAAAGGAGGAGAAACGGTAGTGACCAAAATATTTATACTTTCAATTTATTTTTCTTCGTATTTTCTTTCCTTCCTATTTTCTCATTGTTTTCCTCCTTATTTCCCTTTGGTGTTTTCTTTTCTTTTATACAAATAGATATGGGACAGCCTTTGCATTGTCTAATAGTGCTGCACACAATTCATCCTATACTATCTCAATACAAACTCGCTCATGCAACCAAACGAGCCTCCTCACTTTCTGGAACGACAATGTCGAGCCTCATCATAGGCTTATACTTTTCAGGAACTTGAGCCCCAGCCTGCAAGCACAGTTCAACAACCGCCGGAGCCTTCCCATAGAACCTCTTAAGCGAACTCTTCAAGGGAGAACCTTTCGGATCCTCCACATGCCAAACATAATTTGAGGGAAACACTTCATCCACAGTTGCATCTTGCCAACCGTGCTTCCCATCCCTCCACTGGTGCTTAAACTCCCCACAAAGCTTCGCATTGTGGCCCCATGGTCCCACGTGAACCTCCGAGCAATACCCACAAGCCTTCACTGTGTACATCCTCATCAACTTCATCACACCCCATTTTACCTTCTCGTATGCATCTATAGTCTCTTGTGCAATCCTAGGCATATCAGAAATTGACGGAGGAGAGAAACGCTCGAATGCCCGGTATGTGTCAAGATCGACCAGTGATGAAGCCGAATCTTTAGAACGGAGCGGTTTAGGCTCCTCACTGAAATCACCTCGGTCGATCATTTTCCTTCCAATCATTCGGATAGGCTTGGTTCTTCGACACGAAGGGTATTCTGGTAAATTGACACCAGCTTGGATGCATAGCTCCACAATAGCTGGAATTCTGTCATAGTTGAATCGAGTCTCGTGCTTAATGCGCGGACCAAATGGATCATACATGTGATACGACTCAATGGGGAGGAGAATATCATTGATGGAACCTTTCACCCATGAGTGGAAGCTTTTGCGCTTTGCACTGGTTGGGCCTTGGCAATTTTGAATCTCGTGACCAGTCTGGGCCAAATGAACCTCTGAGCACTCACTGCATGTTACTTCCTCTAATTATGTAGGCCAGGTTGAAAAATTACTAAGCTTCTGTTTGGTTCATGCATGTAGTGAGAAAAAGGAAAAGAAGAATACCGAGGAAAACACTTTTCTTATTTGTTTGGTTATTGAGGAAAACATGAGGGCAGTGGGGAAGAAAAGGAAAATAGGCTGAAATATAAATTAAAATTTATGAATTTTGTGGGTCACACTTCCCTTCCTCTTGTCTTGAGTTCCTATTACATTTGAAAATCCTTAATTTATAATATTATTTAAGCATGGAGGAAAAACAGTAGAAAACAACTAGAGAAAGAGTTTTCCTTCTCATTGTCCTATTCTTTTCCTTTTCCTTCACTAAATCCGCAAATAATTTCCCTGGTGGTCTAGCATTTTCCTCGATGCTTGAATAATATTAGAAATTAAAATTTTCAAAATATAATAAGAACTCAAGAAAAGGGGAATGGAAGTGACTCATATAATTCAAAATTTTCAGTTTATTTTTTCACTTCCTATATCTCTCCCTGTTTTCCTTATTAACCAAATGTAGAAAAGTGTTTTCTTGTATTCTTTTCATTTCCCTAACTAAAGCCATGGACAAACTGAGCCTAAATGAATTGAGTGGGATACAAATGGAATATCATAGCAAGCAAGCACCACAACAAGATACTAATACAAAAAATACAAAGTCACCTGCAAGCGCGGACAGGAACAACATGCAATAGTTGTGCAACTCCTCCAATTAAAATCTTCCAAGTGTCTAGCACTTCATAAGCGACTGGAATTAGATCAGGGACAACTAGTCCATTCTTAGGAGGGTCAAGGGGTTTCTCTATTCCCTTTTCCGCAAGTTTTTTGTCAGCCCTTCCCATCAGTTGGATCTTCCTTAGAGGGATCGGGTAAGGTTTCTTCTTTTGCTTGGGAAGTATAGGAGGAAGATCCACATTTTGTGGATTCACATCCCGTTTCCTAGTGTAACCATATTGAGAAGGCTTCTGACTGGTGCAAAGGAATGTCCCTGACTTTGTTGGCCTATTAATCTGAACATGTCCAAGCTCAAACTGCAATGTAAAGAAACATTTAGCCTGCCTAAAATACACAAGGTTCCAGGAGAGAGAATATACAGACATTTCATAGCGAACATAGAAAAAATAAAGGGCCAAGTACTTGATAGCAACCTTAATTGATACTACCCGAGTAATACTGACTCAGAGTTGATCAGAATTAATATCTAAGCAAATTAGAAGAAAAATAATGATTCACGACAAAAAAGCACTTAAATGAGTAATCCATAGCTGACTCAGAGTTAATCAGAATTAATATCTAAAGAGATTAGAAGAAAAATAATGATTCACGACAAAAAAGCACTTAAATGAGTGATCCAAAAGGTTAGCCATTTTATAAAACTGTTCTTTTGGCTCACTCCTCTTTGGCCAAAAACTCGTGCTCCAATTGTGGAGCTAAAGCAGGAGTCAGTTTGGGGGCCAGAATTTATGGTTGATGGAGAGAGAAAGGGAAGGTAGCCAAATTTTGGAGGAAAACAATGTTTGGAGTGTATCTATGCTTGGGATGCATCGACTTACAGTACTAATTGGTACTGATTTATATGAACTTAAGGTTGCTAAAAGGAATAGACAGGTCAAAGTACCAATAAATAATAAAGGTTGTGCAAGAACAACATGGAAAGTAAACGAAAGAACGACAACCAAAAAGCTCTCCTTGATGAACTAGGAAGTCCGCACAACACAGTCCCAAACTTGTAGCATCAAAGCCAGAATATCTGGTCCGAAAATTGGGAAAGCGGCTAACGTGAAATTACGCCATTAATAACCTCAAATTGACATGATGACATAACCAATATCCGTTCTCATAATAAGAGCATTAGCAACTTCCCCACTGCTTCTCAGGATTATTCAAATCAGAATTGTGGTTTTCAAGATCCCTCCTAAAGCAAGGGACTAAGGCTCCATTTTTTTTTACGAACTTAAAAAAGGAAAACAGTAAGGATAATTGTTTCCCTAGTGTTTTACATAGCGTTTTTCTCCATGCTTAAATAACATTAAAAATTAAAAAAATCAAACTACAACAGGAAATGAAGAAAAGAGGAAGGTAAGTGACTCACAAAATTTAAATTTGAAATTTATTATCCAATCTGATGTCTTTTCCTTCTTATTTTCCACAATGTTTTACTTAATATTTTCCTTGGTGTTCTCTTTTCCTTCCACTCACAAAATCCAAGAAGCAAACAGAGACTTAAGCATCCAGAATTCACCAACGCTCTCTCCTCTCAAAAGGTTTACACAATGCAATCAACATGTGATCTCTGCCCACTAATATCAAAATGGAACAGGTTGGAATTAGAGAGACTATACACCAGCATTCAAAGTATGGTACACTGCCTTTTAGCACATACTGCTTACATTCCTACATCTTCAGGGCACCTCACCACAGCAAGAGCTGGGAGCTGCTTCCTAAAAGGAAGCAAATAAGCATCTCCTACTGAAATATACACACATATATATACACTTTCAAAACCTTAAACCTACTCGAGAGCCAAAAAGAAGTAAGATACTTTTCTAGGTGTCCCACCATGGATTGTCATGCTCAAAAATTATTTAAATTTACTTCCTCCCATAAGATTCACCGAAATCCAAAGAATGCACTTAGATGAACGATTTGTGACAATTAACTGAAGCATCTTCCAAGTTATGAAAAACAAAAAACTGAGTTATAGCAAATTATGGCTTTCAACTACACCACAAGTACAAATCTTTCTTTTTTTTTTGTCAGAATAAGTATAAATCTAAAGTCATCACCGAAAGACACATTCAGAAAACTCAATATTCCCTGTTGATAACTATAACTGGTTACCAGAGTCACATTTCATTGGTGCTGAAGGATATTAACCTCACTTGTTAGCTGAAAATTACCACTAATGGAGCAGTGGACTATAATCATCATTGTAATAAGAGGTTGGATAAACATATTTACATAATGAAGCAATTGCACACAGAAGAAGACAAGATTCTTTGAAGCGTTTAGAGAGATGTACTCGTTGCATAATCTGCATATTTATTTATAGCTGGACTTCAAAAAAAATTTGCAAACAGATAGCAAACGAAAAAAAAATTTATATGCTTCTGAAAGGGGATGCACGAGAAAAGATAAAGGATACCTTCAGCCCAAGAGAAAATGACCTCAAAGCTGATAATTGACTCCTACATTCCAATATGCCAACGACGGCACCTAATAATATGAAGCCTAATTAGACCTAGCATTAAAAGAGAATACAATGGAATAACAGCGATTCTATTTCATCTTCTATTCTCTCTCTATCGCTCTCTCTATCCACATATACATACAAAAAAATAAATAAATAAATGAATAAAAAAGGCAGCCCAATGCACGTGGCTCCCGCCATTGCTGGGTCTGGGGAGGGTGAGATGTACGCAGCCTTACCCCTGCAAGCAGAGAGGCTGTTTCCATATTCGAACCCATAACCTCCAGCTCACAATGGAGCAACCTTACTGTTGCGCCAAGGCTCCCCTCTATCCATACATATACATAAGTGCATAAAATTATATCTATATGGTGTAGCACATGACAAATCAGCATCAAAATGAAAGAATTGCAGAGACAATGGTCATAAAAATCCATGCCACACTTTTGAAGTTTTTTACCACATACACCTCTTATTATTTGTGTAGATTTAACTACCTTGTTGAATATATGCATATATAAACTATAATAGATGTGAAAGCAATAAAAAGAAGCACTGACTGAAGTATTCATCCACCTCTACGTGATGGATTTGGCGGAGATATAGACACTGCTGGAAGTTGTTGAAGCATTATTCTTAAAGAGTGTTTTGTACGTCTTCTGTTCGACCCAAAAAAGAAGTCAAATCGTGGACATCTGGAATCAAATATATGACATTGAACGATCAATCCAGAACCACAAAATGTATGTGTGTGTGTGTGTGTGTGTGTGTGTGTGTGAGAGAGAGAGAGAGAGAGAGAGAGAGATGTTGGCCATTGGAAATCACAGCCTATATCTTCTTGAACCCATCAATGCCTTTCGGTACAATAGGACCTAAGACTGGGCCAAGTTTGTTTCACAGGACTAAGGGGGACTATCAATTAACACAACTCCAAAAGCAAGAAGAACCTAAATTACAAAATCAAACTACAACAGGAAATGAAGAAAAGAGGAAGGTAAGTGCCTCACAAAATTTTAAATTTATTATCCAACTCCCAATCTAATTTCTTTTTCTTCTTACTTTCCACAATGTTTTACTTAATGTTTTCCTTGGTGTTCTCTTTTCCTTCCACTCACAAAATCCAAGAAGCAAACCGAGCCTAAGCATCCAGAATTCACCAATGCTCTCTCCTTTCAAAAGGTTTACACAATGCAATCAACATGCGATCTCTGCCCACTAATATCAAATTGGCCCAGGTTGTAATTAGAGAGACTATACACCAACATTCAAAGTATGGTACTCTGCCTTTTATCAAATACTGCTTACAGTCCTACATCTTCATGGCACCTCACCACACCACAGCAAGAGCTGGGAGCAGCATTCTAAAAGGAAGCAAATAAGCATCTCCTACTGAAATATACATATATATATACTCACACTTTCAAAAACTTAAACGTACTCAAGAGCCAAAAATAAGTAATAGGGGTGTAAACGGTCGGTTCGGTCTGTCTTTTTGGCTAAAATCCTCACCGAACCAATTCATTCGGTTTTATGTTTTGCAAAACCAATTTCGACCGAGTATCGAAGCGGTCGGTTACCGGTTTTGCGGTCGGTTATGGGCTGCTTTGTGAGCCAATTTATGGGTCCATTTTCCACCTAGATTTTAGCTATTTCGGGTCATTTTGACCTTTTTTTTTTTGAACTCTTTTTGGACCATATGGACCTGTTTTTGTTGTAGTTTTCAATGGGCTAAACCTTAGTCCAACTTTTTTTTTGTGACAAAACATCGAATAAAGCAAAGTAACAAATGATCTTAAAAACTAGTTTAGCATCCATTATACATAAACTCTAAGTTCATACATCCAACTTACAAAAAAAAAAATTGACAAAAAGCACAAATTATTAAAATTCAAATGTCCAAAATCTCTTTGGACACGATCCATCTTTCAAATCTTCCCAAAAGTGATCTACCCTACAAAAATGAATAACGAATCACAAAAGTTCAAAAAAATACAAGTTAGAATTAGAATAAAAGTTCAAATCATAGAGAAATCGATCCACGTGCCTTCCAACCACTAAACTTCAGCTTGACCATGCCTTGAATATTCCGGAAATGGAGCACATGGTTTTTTCTTATAAAAAATGAGTTCCATCCATTGGAACAATCAACTATACATCTCACTCCTTACAAAAGACATTAAATAATTGTGTACCAGAGAATATGTTGCTAGGAATTACAGTATTAAACAACTACTAGAAGTCCATCTTCTTGAGGTTGTTTCAAAACAGAGATTTACTCGGTGCAGAGAGTGAAATCACATAAATTAATAACTCACACATACAAACGAAGTAAAAATGAAAAAGAAAAAGAAGTTCAGTGAGAAATCACAGAGATGAACCAGAGAGAGACTTACAGAGATGGTCGGTTTCGATTTTTCCGGCCGTGTATATAATCTCAAAAATCTTCAAATACAGATCTAGAACCTAGATCTACAAAAGGGATTTTCATATATTTACCAACAAACAGAAAATAAAATTCTATTTTGCAAAAAAAAAACATGAAAAATCAATTAAGAAGAAATAGAAGAGAGCTCATACCTTGGGTTTTTAACTTGTTATGGCAAAATTTCCAACTCACTGAAAAATCAAAATACAAACAAAGACTAAGAGACTAAGAGACTGAGAGAGAGAGAGAGAGAGAGAGAGAGAGAGAGAGATATCAAACCTTGGTGTTGGTCGACGTTGAGAGAGGAGGAGGAGGGCGAAGTAGTGATGGCGGGCCGGCGATGAGGAGGGTGAAGTGGTGGCGGCGGGCTGGAGCTGAGGAGGATGAGGTGCGGAAGTTGAGGGTAGAGGGTAGAGGCTAGCGTTTTCCTCCTCTCTCACAGTCCGTTTGGTACGATTGTAAAATAGAATAGAATTGAATTGGGGAGAATAGAAAAGAAAAGAAAAGAGTAGAATTGATTTACAATTTCAATTCTCTTGTTTGGTCTGAAATAGAAATAGAAAGAATAGAATTGAAAAGAATTAATACACTTCCTAAAATACCCCAGACGTTAAACCTAATTTACCCAAACACACCTACGACCAGAAGAACAAAAAGACCGAAGAAGACGACCGGAGAAGAAGAACAGACGACCGGAGACGAAGAACCAAACGACCGGAGAAGAAGAAGAAGACTGAAGAAGACGACCAAAGAAGAAGAAGAAGACTGAAGAAGAAGAAGAAGAAGAAGACGACGACTGAAGAAGAAGACCGAAGAAGAATAAGAAGACGACTGAAGAAGAAGATCGTAGAAGAAGAAGAAGAAGAAGACCGAAGAAGAAGAAGAAAAAACCAGGTTAGGGTTATTAGATTTGGGTATTTTGGGAAGAACAATTTTTCCAAATCAATTCTCATCAAATCCGACCAATTTTGGTCGGATTTCAGTTTTGCCTAAAACTTCAATTCTCAAGAAGACCGCATTTGTGTTATTGCATTTGCATTTCATTGTCATGCATGATAATGTGATGTGGCGTGTCCTATGACACATGTTTGGGTGAGTTTTGACTCACGAGTTGATTTGGGTGTCTGTATTAGAGAACCCTTTGAAACTGTGGTAATTGAAGATTTGTTGTTGTGAAGTCTCTCCGAGTATGAGACGGTCACTGTGGAACATTTAAATGTTTATATGAAAATAAATGTTTATCTGTGTATTTCAATATCTGTATTATTTACTGTTTTAGAATTTATTTCTGTTGTTAGATTTAGTATCCTGGTGAGGACGAATGAACACGCTATTAAATTGGTAGGCTAATTAGCAACTTCGGAAACGTCATATAGAAATTCGCGTTTTAGCGACCAAACGAAACTTAGTCGAAAACTTTTATAATTTTGAGGTTTCACTCGTAGAGCTATGAATAAGCTGTATAGAAAGTTTCAAAGACTGATTAGGGTTTGGAAAACTCGTGGGGAGGTAAACGTAATTCCCCAAGAATGTTGCCTATATATAGATAGAGATGACTTAGATTTTTCTCATAACTTCTAACCTAAAGTTCAAGGAGGCCAAAAAGGGAGGCTAGAGGGAGATTTAGGAGCTTAGAGCTTTGCGACGCCAAACGACGACCTTCTGTCAGTCTGGTTTCTCCTAGATTTCATATTCGAGCTCCTCGAGGTAAGAGCTTCGTTTTGATATATGTTAGGGTCTGTTTGGCTAAGTTTTCCGAAAAGTTATTTTTTAGAATTTTTCATAAAAGTTGATAAATGGAATTCTGATCCATAGGAATTGTACTAGACGGACTTCTGCACGTTCTTTGTGCACGGGTTTTCTTTGGATCGTATTATAAGTGCGTAAATCGGAGGTGAGTGATTCAACTATGTTTTGGAATGATTTCTTGGTGTGTATTCATGTTATGTTTGAATAGCATGTATTTATTTCTTAGAGATATATTGTGTAGTTCATATTGGGCAGTTATATTGATAAATAGGCTCAATAGCACGGTGATATGTTTTAATTACCGAGAGTATGGTGATATGTATTTGAGCATGTTAAGTTGCTTATGTGGGTCAGAAGGAGCACGTGGTCACCGTGCCATTTTGTGGAGCCGATATAGGCATTAAGGTCGCACGATTGAAGAGAAGAATCGTGGGTCTTACCCTTTCGCGTGGACTTATTGGCGAGGAGTCGCGGATTGGGAATATGGACGGGCACGTGAGTCTCCGGCGACTAGTATGAAATGTAGAGATATGAATGCGGACATATTTATCATTCATGTGCATATGTTGTTTTATTCACTAAGCATTAGCTTAAACAAAATCGAAATATGTGTGGTTATTCAAATAACCATTGCAGGTATAAATGCTGGCGAGGAATTGCAGAAGTGAGTACGTGGGTTGGGAGTTCACTTGGAAGACAACTTGAACGATAATCTTGTAGTTTTGGAATAATAGAAATGTTGTAATATGATTTTGGTTGTTTTTAAACCATGTTTAACTTAGTATGATAGAACGGATCTAGAACGTTGTAATAGACTATAACAGGTTGTAATTATGTTTGGTAATGCTTTAATACAGCTAGAATTACTTTGGACTAAGTTTGAATTAAATGGTTGATCTTTGGGTGAAAATTAGAAAGCTTTTAAAACTTGATTTTTGCAGATTGGGCTGCTGCCAGGGGAGCAGTCGACTGAACCCCTGAGTCTGTTAGCTACTGCTTCTTATTTTAGCAAAGCAGTCGACTGGACCCCTCCAGCAGTCGACTGGACCCCCCCCCCCCCCCCCCCTCAATCGACTGGACCCCCAGTCTCAGTCGACTGGAATTGACATTAAATCCCTGCCCACTCCCGTCGACTGAGCAGTCGACTGAGCAGTCGACTGAACCTCTGGTTTTAAAATGTGTTTTGTTTTCCGCTGCGTGTGTTCTTCAAACCTAATTTTGGGAACATTAATGAATTGGTTTAGCCTCGGTGGCGTGCCACGGGCTCCGGTTCTGCTATTGTGGGACCGGGCTGTGACAGAATCCATCGGCTATATCAAGAGCTCCTGCTATGGCTGCCTCTCCCATAACGAAACCTGCTGGTTGTGCTACCATCTGAGCTATCCATCCTACTGCCATGTCGGCCATAGCTGCCATATGCATAATCGGTCCGGCTGGTATCTGAAGCACAACGGGTACCTCTGGCACAACTATCTCCTCATCGGGCGCATCCTCATCTACTACCATGTCTGCCTCAACAGCCTCTGGGTCCGGTGCTGGATCCTCTGATTCAAACTCTGGCTCCTCCGAATCATCCTCGGGCTCATCCTCATCTGCATCATCTGCATGCTCATCCTCTACTGGGTCCTCATCATCTATCGGCTCCTCCTCTCCATCCCCGTCCATGTCCTCATCGGGATGCTCATCCTCCGGCTCTGGGTCCTCATCCTCCTAAATTGGCTCAGGCTCTGGGATTGGTATGTCGGGTACTGGTGATGGTGGTGGTGCTGCTGGCGCTGGTGCAACTACAGGCTCTGGTGGACCGGCTATAATGGCTCTCAACTCAATCTCATCCATCTCTGGCTTACTCTGAACTAACCGTAATATCTCCTGGCAAATATCTCTACCAATCCTCGCAGTGTGGTAAGCATCCACACGCATCTGCGTCAGGTGAGTCCTCTCTGTCACATAAAGTGCTCTCCACATGTCCTCCTCCAAATGTCTACTAGCTATCTGGCACACATGCTCACGATAAAACTCCGGGTCAGCTGGCTCCACGGTATCCCCATGGATCACGTGTCCTCCATAAGCATCGGTAACAAACTGATGGAACTCTGGGTCCATGCTATCCTGCAAAGGAAAACTATCTATTGTCAGGAAGACGAACTTATCTTATACTCATATCTCATCTCAGGAAAATCTTAAATACTAGGACCAGATGGTGTGGGACGAATAGTGAACGACAATATCAGAACCTAAGTCGCTCTGATACCAAAAACCCTGTCACGCCCCGGAGCAACATAAATAGAGAAAAATGAATTTCCTTTATGGGTCCATAGGGAATGACAAGTGAAAGTCACTAATATCCACACCACACAGTACTAGTCCAAACAGGAACAGTAAACAACTGAAATATAAACACGGTTATATCTATTATAAACATCAGAGTATGGTCCACAGGATCACAACAGGTCTGGAGACAACATATGCCCAAGTACCCGTTAACTACAAAGTACAACAGTAAAAGAAAAGTAGTAACATAAACTACTATTTATCTTCAAGTCTTCAGCTGGCGTACGGATAGTCATCAGCCTGACCAGCAACAGTGGGGCCATTCTCTGCGTAACTCCCTTCAGGGTAATAGCTATTGCCATATGTTCCGTCATCTACATTGTAAAGGACAGGGTAGTCTGGACGGGGAATGTCCAGGCAATAAAGGCCGTCAGCTTGTTGAAAGCTGAGTGAGCACTAACTAACACAGTCTCATAGAAATAACATAATTACCTTATGGACAATATATGACAGTGATAGTAAATATATTCCTTACTCGTTATTCAGACATATCATTAATCGATTCTTATCAACTCCCAATCTAAAACTGATTTCACAATACCCAACTGACTATCTTGAACTGATTATATCAGCACAACATACCAGGGCTCTTGTTCACCGCTATACCGCTTTTAAGAACTCTTGCGAGCACCCATACATTATTCTCATATAACGACTGGTCCATGGATGTACCCATACTCTTGTTCACCACTTTTAAGAACGCTTACTGTTCACCGCTTTTAAGAACGCTTGCGAGTACGATACATACACAGCTCTGGTAAATATAAATCATGGATGTGCCACAATTACTCTTGTTCACCGCTTTTAAGAACTCTTACTGTTCACCGCTTTTAAGAACGCTTGCGAGTACTGTGCACCCATAATTCTCACGATCCTGATCAAATCCTTGACATACACTTATCGGATTCAACCTGAGTGAATCATCAGCTCGACTCACACAACCTTGAACATACTAATCCTTTTACTGACTCACTTCTCAGTTATCCAGTACTACCCAGTATTATCATCTCAAACTTACCTCGTTATTGCGTCGTACTATTACTAGCGTTCCGAACCCGACTACGTTACTCACCATGTTATCTCAATCTCGTTATCGTATCCCACTGCCTCCGTAATCCATAATATCGCATAATAGGAAAATATGGAACAAAGATTAAACAACTCCGCATTATGCATAATAAACTGAAAAGAATACATTCATGTTCTGCTCGGGTTCGATCGATTGAGGTCCTCTCGATCGATTGAGGAAAGGTGATGTTCGATCGATTGAAGTCTTTTCGATCGATCGAAGTGAAGGTGGTCTCGATCGATTGAACTTATTTCGATCGATTGAGCTTAGTGATGTTCGATCGATTGAACTCAGTTCGATCGGTCGAACTTCATCTTCCACAGATTCTGCCTGTGAACGTGCAGAATGTACTGGGGGTGTTTGGGTTATAATTAATACGTCCAGAATATGTAAAACATCATAACTAAGATGCCGAGTGAGTTTAGAACTCACCAAAAGTTGTTAAGGCACGTTTGGCAAGCTTTGAAACCCCGAGCTTTAATGGCGGCCTCTCTTTCTCCTCTTTCTGTCTATGTCTCTCTCTGTCTCGTTCTCTCTTTCTTCCCTTCTTCTTCTTCTTCTTCTTCCTCAGTTGTGAGTATATATATAGGTGTGTGTATATATATAGATAAGGAGGTAGGTGTATAAATATATGTATATCAACATACAAACACACACTCTCTCTCCCTCTCAAACTCTTTAGTGTTCTGAACTCACACACACACACACGAATAAGCTGTATATATATAGATGTATGAGGGTGCAGGTGGCCGTTTCTGCAGAAAACCTGGGATTCAAATCATTACAAGTTTGATCGATCGAAGTAAGTTCGATCGCTCAAACGCAGGTAGGCCAGGTTTTGATGGATTGAAGTGGGTTTGATCGATTGAAGTAGGGACCACGTATTAAATTCAGGTCGGTAGGGTTTCGATCGATTGAACAAGGTTCGATCGCTTAAACTTCTGGGATTCTCGATCGCTTGAAAGATCTTCGATCGATCGAAGATTAAATTTCATGAATGGTCAAGGGAAGTATAGAGTCTCTCTGCATTAAATATTTATTGAAAATATGGGGTATTACATAAATAGGTTCAAAAGGGCTAGAACAAAATGTAAAATTATGTTACCTGAGCCTGAATTTGTTAAGTTGGCCCAATATGGCCTCAAATTTAGACTTAGAAAGAAATTCGACGCTTTAGAATTTAGAGATCTTGTTGAATTAACTGCTCGAGTTTCTAGATATGAAGCTTTATTGGAAGAAGAAAATGAAAGGAATGCTTCTTCGATAAAAACATATTATAAAGATCCTAATTATGAGATAGATGCTGCAGAAATAATAGGAAAATAATCTTTTACATGTAAGGGTCTTGTGAAGAAAAATGTTTCTGCTGAGGTGTACAAATCTAAAGGATCATTCAAAAAATATTCACTCGATGTTTATAAATTGGATGAGATATTTGATCATCTTTTGGAAGGGAAAATCATCAAATTGTCTGATGGGACAAAATTACCTTCTAATGATGAATTAAAAGGTAAGAAATACTGCAAGTGGCATAATTCTTGGACTCATGCAACTAATAATTGTACTATTTTTCGAGACAGGATTCAAGATTTGATCAAGAAAGGGAAACTGAAATTCCCTGAAAAATAAATGGGGGTTGATGACGATCCATTCCCAGCAGTACAAGAGGTGTCAATCAATGTCCATGATATTTCCTTCGAAACTCTGGTTAAAGAGAGAGAAAATGCAAAGTCAGAGGAAAAATCCTGACTTATCAGTTTTCAACCATGAATATGAAAAGAATTTATGCATTGGTTGTGGAAAAAGATATGCTGAAATCTATGATGAAATGGTTGAGATCAAGACAGGCAGGAAAAATAAACAGCCTTTGTTCGAACATAAGAGGGTGAGTACTTCATATGGACCTCCTTTTCAACCAATCATGAATGTTGAAAGAGGGCAGTTTAGAGGACCAATTTATCAAGCCTCATCATGTACTGGTCATAAGACAGCAAAGTATGCCTCAAAGCCAATGGCTCCTTTTAGAACCAATTGGTCAAAGAATTTTCATGTTGGTAACTATGTTCGACCATCAAGGAACATATAATATATAAGGCCAGGGTTCTCTCATGTACCAAAGAAACATTATGAGATGCAGAGAGAAAGGAAAACTCAATTCATTCCATCAAAATTGGTACCAGCACATGTGGTGCAGGCTGAGTTAGACATGAATGCTTTAAAGGATTCACCAGAAGTTGGTGAGACATCACAATCATATGAATCTACATTGGTATCAGGAGTACCAAATTGGTTTGTTTTGCAAGATGATAGAGTCAAAAATATGATGGAACAACAAGGCCTTCAAAACAAAAATAGGATGATTAATCCTCCTCATGTTGAAAAGAATACATGGCATGTGCTGCAACATCCCAAGGAAAAAAGCCAGAGTATGGCCCCTATGATAAATAAGACTCAGCAAAGGAGATTGCAAAGGAAGTTTACTATGTGGAAAGAATTTTCTAGTATGCAGGTTCAAAGTCGAGAGTTAGGAAATGAAATTAAAAGGGTTTTAGTGACATTTCGAAGCCTAATCCCAGGTTCGATCGAAATACAAAGGTTAATTCTGATACTATGTCTGAGGAAAGCATTATTAAAACCAAAGTATTAGAATTGGAAAAGGCAATGAGTATTGATGATGGGGATGAAGCAATGACAGTGATTGAATCTCAAGTCTTGGAAAATGTCGAAAATGAAACTTCTAAGGGTGAAAATATGCTTATTCAGTTTGGCACATTTCCAGAACATATGGAAGTAAATACTGCCACATTCATGTTACCAACAATCTTCGAAGCAACAGAAGATCAACAAATAAATGAAGAAATGGAGATGGAAGCATCTACTGAGGATGTCTCTGAGAAATTGTTGCTTGTGAAGGAAAACTGTGAAGTTGAAATAGTGAAGGCTGATGTTCAGCCTTTTCATACAAGTTCCAACTGAAGCTCAATTGTATCAAGATAATGTCAAGCCAATTGACCTTAAAGAATCAAAAGATGAATCTCCAGAAGAAAATTGGGACATTTTGGCTGAAATGCCATTTGGTTCTTTGGAACCATTAGGTGACGATAAAATGATTTAATGGTTTATACACCTATGGAAATAGGAGATGTAGAAGAGACCATTCGACTGGTTTTACAAAAGCTAATGATGGCAGATTTAGAGTTAAAAATTGAGAAAGATTCGACCATAAACTGGTCAGATTATGTCTTCGAGGAAGATTCACAAGAATTAAAGGATATTGGCAAGGAAGAATTGTCTATATTGCCAGAAAATTCAATACAAGAAGTGTCACAGGATCCTTTATTGGAAGTCAATTTAGGATCAGATCAACAAAAAAAAGTTACTTACTTAAGTTCAAAACTTGGGAAGTGTGACCAGTATAAAATGGTCGAGTTATTGAAAGAATTTCGAGATTGTTTTGCTTGGGATTATGATGAATTGCCAGTACTCGAAAGAAGCCTAGTAGAACATAGATTGCCTATCAAAGCTGGCTACAAACCAGTAAAACAACAACCTCGAAGGATGACTCCAGAAGTCACCATGAAGATTAAAGAAGAGATCGAGAGTGTCACAGCCCGGTCCCACAATAGCGGAACCTGAGCCCGTGGCACGCCACCGAGGCTAAATCAATTCATTAACGTTCCCAAAAATTAGGTTTGAAGAACACACGCAGCGGAAAAACAAAACACATTTTCAAAAGCAGAGGTTCAGTCGACTGGGTCGGAACCCTCAGTCGACTGAAGTAAGCAGAAGCAAAAAGAACACATTAACCTTCAGAGGTCCAGTCGACTGAGGCATGGCACAGTCGACTGCTTTTACCAAAATAAGAAAAATAGCTGAACTGCACTGCCCCGTCGACTGCCCCGTCGACTGCTTTTACCAAAATAAAAAGCAGTAACTGAACTGTACTGTCCCGTCGACTGCCCCGTCGACTACTCCCCTGGCAACAGCCCATTCTGCAGAATTTCAAGTTTTAAAAGCTTCCTAACTTTCACCAATGATCAACCACTCCATCCAAACTCAAACCAAAGTAATCCTAGCTGTATTAAAACATTTCTAAAACAGGATTACAACATGTCACTAACTATTACAACGGTTTAAAATCCATTCTAACATACCAAATTACACATGGGTTAAAACAACCAAATTCTTATTACAACATTCCTATTATCCCAAAACTACAAGATTAACATTCAAGTTGCCTTCCAAAAGAACTCCCAACCCACGTACTCACTTCTCCGATTCCTCGCCAGCATTAACACCTGAAAATGGTTATTTGAATAACCACACATATTTCGATTTGTTTAAGCTAATGCTTAGTGAATAAATCAACATATGTAAATGAATGATAAACATGTCCGCATTCACATCTCTACATTTCATACTAGTCGCCGGAGACTCACGTGCCCGTCCATACTCCCAATCCGCGACTCCTCGCCAATAAGTCCACGCGAAAGGGTAAGACCCACGATTCTTCTCTTCAATCGTGCGACCTTAATGTCTATATCGGCTCCACAAAATGGCACGGTGACCACGTGCTCCTTCTGACCCAAATAAGCAACTTAACATGCTCAAATACATATCACCATACTCACGGTAATCAAAACATATCACCATGCTATTGGGCCTACTTATCAATATAAATGCCCAATATGAACTACACAAGATATCTCTATGAATTAATACATGCTATTCAAACATAACATGAATACATGCCAAGAAATCATTCCAAAACATAGTTGAATCACTCACCTCCGATTTACGCTCTTAAACTTCGATTCAAAGAAAACCCGTGTACAAAGAACGTGTAGAAGTCCGTCTAGTACAATTCCTATGGATCAAAATTCCATTTTATCAACTTTTATGAAAAATTCTAGAAAACAACTTTTCAGAAAACTTAGCCAAACAGGCCCTAATAGGTATCAAAACGAAGCTCTTACCTCGAGGAGCTCGAATATGAAATCTGGGAGAAAACAAACTAACGGAAGGTCGTCGTTTGGCGTCATAAAGCTCTAAGCAACTAAATCTCCCTCTAGCCCCCTTTTGGCCTCCTTCTTGAGCTTTAGGTTAAGCTTACAAAAATCTAAAGATCCATCTCTATCTATATATAGGCAACTCTTTTGGAAATTACGTTTACCTCCCCACGAGTTTTCCAAACTCCTAATCAGTCTCTGAAACTTTCTATACAGCTTATTCATAGCTTTATAAGTGAAACCTCAAAATTATAAAAGTTTTTGACTAAGTTTTGTTTGGTCACTAAAACACGAATTTCTACATGACATTTCCGAAGTTGCTAATTAGCCTACCAAATTAATAGCGTGTTCATTCGTTCTCACCAGGATACTAAATCTAACAACAGAAATATATTCTAAGCCAGAAAATAATACAGATATTTCAATACACAGGTAAATATTTATTTTCAGATAAACATTTAAAGTGTTCCACAGTGACCGTCTCATACTCGGAGGGACGTCACAACAACAAATCCTCAATCACCACAGTTTCAAAGGGTTCTCTAATACATACACCCAAATCAACTCGTGAGTCAAAACTCACTCAACCATGTGCCAAAAGACACGCCACATCACATTACCATGCATGACAATGTAATGCAAATGTTATAACACAAATGCGGGTGTTATAGAGAGATTGCTCAAGGCAGGATTCATTAGAACTGCCAGGTATGTTGAATGGCTTTCAAATGTTGTTCCAGTTATGAAGAAAAATTGTAAATTAAGAGTTTGTATCGATTACAGAAATCTTAATTTAGCCACACCTAAAGATGAATATCCTATGCCAATAGTTGACTTATTAATTGATAGATCTGCTGGAAATACTATAATGTCCATGATGGATGGTCATTCAGGATATAATCAAATATGTATTGCTGAAGAAGACATTCATAAGACTGCATTTAGATGTCTAGGTAGTATAGGTACCTTCGAGTGGGTACAAATGCCTTTTGGTTTGAAAAATGCAGGGGCTACTTATCAGAGAGCCATGAATGCTATTTTCCATGATGTGATTGGAACATTTTTAGAATGTTATATAAATGATATAATTGTTAAATCAAAAACATTCAATGATCATCTCACACACATGAAATCGACATTCGAAAGAATGAGATTTTTTTAAACTTAAGCTAAATCCATTAAAATGTGCCTTTGGAGTAAGTACCGAATTTTTTTTAGGATATTTGGTACATGAAAAGGAAATTCAAGTGGATAAGAATAAGGCACAAGCAATTATTCAAAGTAAACCTCCTTCGACGAAAAAGGAATTGCAAAGGTTCCTTGGTCAGGTTAACTTCATTCGAAGGTTTATCTCCAATACTGCTGGAAAAACTTTAATTTTTTCTCCTTTGTTGAAATTGAAGGATCATGAAGAATTAAAGTGGGAAGACAAACATCAAACTGCATTTCAAGTCTTGAAGGATTATTTGGTGAAGCCACCAGTATTAATGCCTCCAAGAAAAGATAGGCCTATGAAGTTATATATTTTAGCAGCAGAAGCATCAATTGGGGTCTTATTAGCCCAAGATAATGATGATAAGAAAGAACAGGCTGTTTATTACCTTAGCAGGTTTTTAAATCCTGTTGAATGCAAATATTCCTTTATGGAAAAATTGTGTCTATCTTTGTATTTTGCTTTAATGAAATTAAGATATCATCTCTTTGAAGTCTCTCACCAGGAGGGCTGGTTGAGGAGATCAACCAGGCATTCAACAAATTTTGTTCTCTGGAAAGACGATTCGAGAATGGATAGTATGGTTTTATTATCCTGCTTCGAACAATCCCTTCAGTTTCAGGATAGTCAAAGTTTGGATGAATGACTGAAGGTGCTGTAGTAGGTATTTCGAGTTTCATACCTTTATAGTATCCAACCCCTTCACCATGAAAAATAGGATGTTCCCAAGCAGGAGGAAATGTTTGATTGTTGTAAATTGATTTAGAAGAACTCGAAGATGAATCTTGCCCTGATGAAGAAGCATTTGGCTTGTTTAACATCTCATGCCATTTTCCCCATTTTGAGTTGGTGAAGGGTCATGAGGAATTTCAGGGAGGTCCCAATTGGTTCGAGAAGAAATTTCAGGGCATTTGGTTGATAGTATCACTTCTCCAGGAAGATCTAGAGGAAAGTAGTTACTGGTATTAAAAGAAGATTGAGAAGAAGACATGATCGATAGAACAGATTCGAAGGAACGAGGTAGATTGAAGAGTTCAAGGATCAAGCAGATACGATGGTTTATGTGAAGATAATTGAAGAAGCGAACATGCAATTTAAAATCATTCGAAGATTACGTAAGATGCTAACTACCCAGCATGATCTAGCCATGATCACCATTTTCTTTTTTGAACCAAAAGGAAAATGGCGCGGGGGGTAATGTTTGTGATGAAAATATTCAGCTAATGCAAAATTGACACGTAAGATGCTATGTGGCAGGATAATTGGTGGACACTGATGAATGCTGGAACCGTTACGAGCAGTTGTTGCTGATTCATTTTGTTTAAATATTTAACTGCTAGAGGGCACGTGTTGATTATCATGAAGTAACTGAAGAACAGATGTCAACTCGAGAATATGTCATGTGTGAGAGCAGTTATCAGTTTGAAAAGAGGAGGGAACATTCAAATGAGGTTGCTGAGAAGCCTTCACGTCTATAAATAAAAGGATTGTGCATTCGAGAAGAGATCCTTCGATCAACATCAATATATATCTCTCAATACACTTATTGTATTGTTATCTAGATACTTAGACTTAGGAGTAGAACACCTTCGAAGTCATCTTCAAGGTTAGATTGTAGTTACTTTAATAAAAGTAGTTTTTTTACTTTATTGTTTTCTTTACTATTTTTCTTAGGAGTAGTTGTTTTAGAATAAGTTTGAAGTGCTTCAATTAAGTACATCTTTACATGATTAAAGTCCTGTTTAAGGCATCGAGCGTCACCACAATTTGCTTGGTGAGGCGCAGTTTGGATAATCACATTTACACATTGGCAATTTGCTTGCCTGGCATGCTCGCACACAATTATAAATTTTCTAACCAAACAGACCCCCACACATAAGGAAAGTTGGCTGGAAAGTTGGCTTTGAAATATACCATTACTTGATATATATAACACATACGCGTATGTACATATATATCTATATATATGATGCATACACTCAACAATCCCCCACATATTTCAAAGGCAATTTTTTTTAAAAAAAAATAATAATAATAATAATTATAGTGATAATAGTAATAATAAATTAACCACTTTAGTGCAATGCATCAGCATTGGTGTCTTTTGGAATATGAACCAACACTTAGGGAAAATAAGATTTGATTCACCGAAACTTGGTGAAATTTAAAATTTCTATGAACCTTATTTCTTAATATGAATCAATGTACTCATTACCCACATCACACTCATTTAGTAAGGTTGTTCACGTACGTTGGCACCAATAGGCCATGCGCCATACCTGGTTTTTCATGAGTGCTCTGGAAAACCTGCCTAAGTTCTCATAGAAAATGGTCCCACTTCCACACTCATATAGGTGAATCCATCATATGTGCACTGCAACTCTAAGCACACCACCCAATTAGGACTATGAATTCATTAAGAATTAAGACTCAATCTCACTCATTGCAGTCTACACTATCTACACCATAGGGATGGACTCAAAACAAAATCGAATTGATAGTGTCTCATCAAATCAACTAGTAACTTATTACCCATATGAACCTAATTCTTGGGATCTCCATTCACATAGGTTGGGTTAATATTACTGTTGATTTCTGTTATAGGCATAAGCCCCATCCCCCTCGATGTACTACTCACTAGTTTTCTACCTAGTGGTTTGGTCAGAGGATCGGCCAAGTTCATCTCTGACCTTACAAAGTCTAGGGATATGACCCCATCATTTAACAACTGTCTCACAATATTATGTCTTAGGTGAATGTGCCTACTTTTGCCATTACAGGTCTTATTTTTAGCACGGGCTATTGCAGCCTGGAAATCACAATGTAGCGACACAGACGGAATTGGTCTCATCCATAAAGGGATACCTGCTAAGAGGTTTCTAAGTCACTAGCCTCAGAACCTACCTTTTCTAAGGCGATGAACTCGGATTCCATAGTGGACCGAGCTGTGCAAGTTTGTTTGGAAGATTTCCAAGAAACTGCACCTCCTCCAAGGGTAAATATATACCCACTCGTGGATTTTGTCTCATCTGAATCAGAGATCCACTTAGCATCACTATACCCCTCAAGTACAGCGGGAAATCCACAATATTTTAAATCAATGTCCATAGTACCCCTAAGGTACTTAAGTACCCTACATATGGCAGTCTAATGTTCTTTATTAGGATTATGAGTATATCTGCCAAGTCTGTTAACAGCATAAGCTATGTCAGGTCTGGTACAGTTCATAAGATAAGTAAGGCTACTAATTATTTGTGCATATTCAGATTGTGATACACTACTGCCTATATTTTTCTTTAATTGTATACTTGAGTCATATGGGGTACTCACTGGTTTAGAGTCAAAGTGACCAAATTTTTGTAGAATCTTTTCCACAAAATGTTGTTGTGACATCATAAAACCCTCATCGGTTTTAGTCAATTTTATTCCAAGAATTACATCAGCCTCATTGAGGTCTTTCATATCAAAAGTAGATGATAACAATTGTTTGGTCTCACTAATTACAGTCATATCAGTGCCTAGGATCAGCATATCATCCACATAAAGACAAATTATTACACCAATATTGTTTTCAAATTTATGATATATACATCGATCCGCCTCATTAGTAATATATCCATTAGAGATCATTATAGCATCAAATTTTTCATGCCATTGTTTTGGTGCTTGTTTTAAGCCATATAAAGATTTCACTAATTTACACACTTTATTTTTATTTCCAGGAACTACAAAGCCTTCAGGTTGTTCCATGTATATTTCTTCTTCTAAATCTCCATTTAGGAACGCTATTTTAACATCCATTTGGTGTATTACGAGTTTATGTAAGGATGCTAGAGCCACTAGAATTCTAATAGACGCTATTCTAGCCATAGGAGAATAAGTGTCAAAGTACTCTACATCTTTCTTTTGAGTGTATCCTTTAGCTACTAATCTAGCTTTGAATTTATCAATGGACCCATCAGGTTTTAATTTCTTTTTAAATATCCATTTACAACCTATTGGTGTTGTACCAAGAGGTAGGTCTACTAATTCCCAAGTGTGATTAGCCATAATAGACTTTATCTCACTATTAATGGCTTCTCTCCAAAAAGGAGCATCAGGGGAGGGTATAGCTTCACTATAGCTCACAGGATCACTATCCATTAGGAAAGTAAAAAAAGTCATCTCCAAAGTTTGTTTCTTTCCTTTCACGTTTACTCCTCCTTAATTCCACCAGCTAACATTAGACTCATTATTATGTTGAATTATCGTTGTTTCAATAGGTGTTTTCAAAGGAAAAATATGTTCGAAAAAATCTGCATTTTTTTTATTCAATAATTGTGTTTGCCTCTAACACATCACTTTTAAGAACCAAAAATCTATAGCAGCACTATTTTCAGCATAACCAATAAATAAACAATCAGCTGTTTTAGACCCAATTTTCCTTTTCTTGGGTTCTGGTAGTAAGACCTTAGATAAACACCCCCACACTTTTAAGTATTTAAGGGCAGGGTTATGATTCTCCCACAATTCATATAGAGTCTTACCGGTTGTCTTAAAAATTATTCTGTTTTGAATATGACAAGCAGAAAGTATGGCCTCCCCCCCATAAGTTGTTGGGTGCCCTAGAACTAATTAACATAGCATTCATCATTTCTTTTAAGGTTCTATTTTTTCTTTCAGCTACTCCATTAGATTCTGGTGAGTAAGGTGGAGTTACTTCATGTACAATGCCATGTTGTTCACAAAATGAGTTAAGAGAACCAGATTCATATTCACCTCCTCTATCTGACCTAAGTCTTTTAATATTTTTATTCAATTTATTTTCAACTTCTGATTTGTTTTTTATGAATTTCTCTTCCGTTTCATCTTTACTTCTAAGTAAATATATTTTTGTGTATCTTGAGAAATCATCTATAAATGTTACATAATATTTTTTGCCACCTCTAGATATGGTGGTTTTCACATCTCCCAAATCTAAGTGTATTAGACCAAGTAGTTCAGATTCTCTTTCTAATACTTGCTTACAATGCTTTTTAGTGCTTTTAACTTCTGAACAAACTTGGCATTTCTCATTATTAGTAATTTTAATATTTTCAATAATGCCTAATTCTTTCATTTTCTTAATATAAGAAAAGTTCACATGCCCAAGTCTATCATGCCATAAATCATTAGAATCAAGCAAGTAAGCAGAAGAACTAGTCGCATTTCATTAATAATATTAAAAACATTCAACATAAATAGACCATTATTGTAATACCCTTTCCCCACAAATATTCCATTTTGGACATTACAACTTTATCAGAATCGAAAATAACTTTTACATCCACTTTCTCAAGCAAAGAAACAGACACAAGATTCCAACGAATGTCAGGCATGTGAAGCACATCAGATAGTGAGAGGACTTTTCCAGAAGTCAACTTGAGATTCACTTTCCCTTTGCCAATCACAAATAAGGGCCTAGAGTCCCCCATGAATACTTGTTCCTCTCCTTTCCCTATGGGAGTGTAGGAGGTAAAAGCACTTCTGTTACCACATATATGTCGGGTAGCCCCAGAATCTACTACCCAGTCCTTCTCCCCTGCCACAACATTAGTCTCAGAAACGACCGCCACAATAACATCCGCCTCAGCTAAATTAGCGCTAGGGGCAGGTTGGTCGTTCCTTTTCCTCTGTCTGCATTGAGCAGCATGGTGGCCAGGCTTTCCACAAACATAGCAAAAACCTTTCTTCTTATTAACATTGTTTTGATTTTGGGGTTTAAGCTGCTTGTTGTAATCAGACTGATTATTCTCCCTCCTATTATTTCCATAGGATTTATTTGGTTGTCCTTGGAGACCATAGCTTTTGCTTTTTCAGCTTTGTCAAGCAATTTATTTTTCTCTTCAATTCGAATGTGAACAATCACTTCCTCTAGGGTCATCTCTTTCCTCTTATGCATCATCATATTTTTATAACTCTTCCAAGATTCTGGAAGTTTTTCAACCAAGGCACTAGTTACAAATGGTTCAGGTAATTTTATGCCTTCGTTGGTGAGTTCAGAAACAACGATGTGAAATTCATGAATTTGAGAAGAAACATCTTTATCGTCAGTCATTTTAAAATTCAAAAAGTTGCCAATAGCATATTTTTTAATACCAGCATCTTCAATGATATATTTTGTCACCAATGCATCCCAAATTTCATGAGCATTCTTAAGAGAGCAGTAAACGTCAAAAAGCTCATTTGAAAGTGCATTCAGAATTATGCTTTTGCAAATTTTATTTGCGGTTTCCCATTCCGCCAATTTGGTTTCAAAATTCTCAGACCCTTCCGTTGGTCTTGGTTGGATCAAAACGAATTCTACCTTAGCAATATCAAGAACCAACAGTAATTTAGTTTGCCAACGTTTAAAATTTGAGCCATTGAAAGACTCAATTTTAGTGAAATCGGGCATAGCCTTGGTAGCAGTTAACATAGCGGCATCCATTTAAGCTATTCTTAAGATTGTTGGAAAATAATCAAATATATAGAATGCAACTATGTATGAAATAGGAACTTATTGGATTATTGTGGCGTGTACTAGACACTGTCCTTAAGAATAGTTTCCGCCCCTCTGAGATGGTATCTCGATGCAGAAAGTTCAAGCGGCCTACCCTCCAGGATTCAACAACTTCGTCCCCACTAACGTGCACTCATATAGTGAAGGGAACAATCAACAACCTTGCTTAATAGTAGTGCAAGAAGAATAGTGATTGGAAAATAGTAATAGAGGAGAAAATATGTATATTCTGTAATGTTCTTTTCTTCTCTTACGTTAGGAAGATCAATACATAATATATAGGCAACTCTTTTTTTCTTTAATGTAATTGATTGTAAGGAGTATTCATAGGAGATAAAAAAGTGATATGTTGGGATTATATTCCTAACATTAAAATAGTTGCCCAAAATGAATGAATGGGTTTTTAATGGGTCAAACAAGTGGACCCCCACACATAAGGAAAGTTGGCTTTGAAATATACCATTACTTGATATATATATATATAACACATACACGTATGTACATATATATATATAGGATGCATAAATTCAACACTTTTTTTTTGTCTGTGTCTCAGACATTTAACCGCCTCTGTGACATGAACAGGGTTAATATGGAGGCTCGAACCCACAACTTCCCCATTGGAGAGTATGGGTCTTGGCTAACTGAACTAGCCGAGCTAGTTAGAGAATATGACCTCAAAGGTGATAATTGACTCCTACATTCCAATATGCCAATGACGGCACCTGATAATATGAAGACGAATGAGACCTAGCATTTGAGCTCCCTAAGTTTTAAAAAATTCTTTATATATCGTGTAAATTAAAAGAAAGTCATATTTAAGTTAAGCCTCCCTAAAAATTTAATTGAGCCCCCTATTCTATTAGGCCTCATTGGCAGGCCGGATAGGATATGACAAGATTGGATAGGATAGTAATTTTGTCTGATAAGTTGTTATGTTGTCATGTGTTTGGAACATGTCCGGATATAAGTTCCAGATAATAACTAAATTATTTTTTTAACACCAAAAAATTGCAAATCGAAAAAAAAGGAACTAGAAAACAAAGTAGATCTGAAGGGAAAAAAGGGAATCTGACAAAAAAAAAAAAGTAGATCTGAAAATGAAATCTGGAAAAAAAAAAAAAAAAAACAGATCTGAGAATGAAAAAGAAAAAAAAAGGATATGAAAAAAGAAGAGGAAAAAAGAGATCTGAAAAAAAATTATACATATAAATTATTTTGTCCCAAGAATTTATCTCAAACTTCTAATCTGACCTAATAACCCCCTCCCATGGGTTAGAGTTATTGTACTCTCTATGAGATAAAAACCTAGTTCATGACTATTTTATCTTGTCTGATTACGCCGCCAAACACCGGATAGGATAAAAGTTATCTATCTCTTATCCTGACCACCAAAAAGGTTTGGGGATTGTGTTATGATAATTAAGTTAATGAACTTTTACTGTGTAGGTGATTTTGCATGGACTTGTACAGAATGCTTGGAACTCCCTAGACTTAAAGAGAATCATTGAATTCTCTGGAGTCTTTCAGTGACTTGTACATAATATTATAAGTAGGGTCATATTCTAGAAAAATTACTTTATTAGGAAGTCCAAAACTTCTAAAATATTATCATGAATTTCTATTCTATTGGATGATCAACCCTTATATAAATCCTGGCCATTGATTGTTCCAACTATTATTTATAAGTAGGGTGGCCTTCATCAAAATCATTCAAGAATTATAAAGTTTCTCGAGAAAAAACTATACTTTAAAGAATTATGCAGATTATTGACCGAGTAGTAAAAAGTACATACTTATATGCTTTCTCTACTTCTCCATCTCTTTTATCGTCAACTATGAAAACCTACTTAAGTCGTGTAAACACGTTACAGATAGCCCCTTGGCCAACTTTGTAACAACCCAAAATTTCTAAGTATGTAAATAATTATTTTAATAATTATTTTCAGTTAGCAATATTAAATGAGTGTGCATATGTAAGACACGTGTTTGAAATTTTTAAGTATATGGAAGACATATAAATTAAATCATTAGTGAGCCCGTTTAGTTTCAGTGTTAAATTTTATTAATTTATATTTGTTTTTTTTTTTTTAAAGTGAAGGATTGATATGTATTTTTTTTATATAGTGTTTACAGGCCCGTGAATGTATCAAATAGTGTATCTGGTATTAAAATTAAGTACATGGGGCATGAGTACCCTTTGAGTTAGCCATTTTGGTGGTTTAGGTTACATTCTGGGCTCATATGGGTCTCTTTTATGAGCCGTAGACACTCCATTTTTGACCTACCAAAAAAAGGAAATAACTGTTACAAGGGGGCCCACTGGGCACGCAAATCGAGGAAGAAAAAGGTAGAGTCCTAATCAGAATATCCGGAGGTTAAATTAAATGTCAAATCATGTTGTCGTCAATTTGAATACCCACCAGCATGGTTTCAAAAGCATGTCGGATCAGTTGTAGACACCCAATTTTTGCCCACCTACAAAGAGGCGGACAGATAATGAACATCAAGTCCGACGGGTGTGAAGAGCTCATAAATACAAGGCCCCTAGACTTCGAATCGTCAAAATCAGACCACGGGCGAAGAAATGATCATTGTTTAAAGTTCGGACGAATCTGCTATTTTGCCAAAGAGGGACCGGGATTACTTTTTTAGCTTTTCGGGTGTCAGAACAATCATTTTTTATGACCAAATGGAAGTGTGTGACATTACCGAGGACTTCCTAAAATTTCATCTCAATTGAACACCGGATCTGGAAAAAGTACTTTATCAGGCGTAGAAATTAAACGAGAAAATTCTATTTCATCGCCAGAGAACTTCAGAAGGTTTAAAATTGATGCCAAAAAATCATATTTGTCAAGATGAAGAGCCTTCAAAAATTTTGTTGCCATCAAACGAAGAAAGTTTCAAAACTGCAATAAAATCGCTCACAAGCGCGTCAATTTATACTGATAAATCATCAGAAAGCCTTGGTCTTCGAGATCAAATCAGCTGTGGTATTTTTGGTCTGGATTAAAATACCTTTCACATCAAGACGGAGAAATCCCTAAAATTTTATCTCAATCCGATACCAGATCCTGAAAAAAGTGCATTTTAATTAACGGATTTTTCAAGACAGATGCTTAATGCGAGTCAGATAGCATTTCAAGAATTCCATTTTTGCACTAAAATTCTGCGTTTGTCAAGAGTATCGCGAATGTCCAAGTTTTCGTCGCACTGCCTTCCAGAAAATTCGGAAGCGCGGTGCTTGTACAGATTTTTAGATATTTTCTTTGCTTAGCGACTAAGTAATCCAAATCTGGGTCAATCGCGCCATGGGAGTCACTTTCTGATTTGAGGAAAATACTTCTCACATCGAGACGGAGAAATCCCTAAAATTTCATGTCAATCCGATACCGGATTCCGAAAAAGTGCATTTTTATTAACGGATTTGTCAAGACAGATGTTTAATACGAGTCATATAGTGTTTCAAGAATTTCATTTTTGCACTAATATTTCGCGTTTGTCGAGAGGACCACGGAAGTCCAGTTTTCAACTGCGTAGCTTTCCGAAAATCCCAGAAAATGCGGCGCACATACACAAATATCTAGATATTTATTATTTTATTATTATTATTTTTTTTAAAATTATTTTTTTTAATATAATTTTTTCCTATAAATAGAAGGCTCCCCCTTCCAATTTGTTTTTACTATTTCACTATCTACTTTAGGCTTTGTTTGGAAAATCCCTAGAAACCTCCAAAAAAAAAAAAACCTCTTTGTCCTTTTTCTCAAACTCTAAAGCAAGATCACTTTCATCTTTGTAAATCAAAAACCCATTAACCAAGTTCAACCACAGCTTTAAACAAACCCAGAAAATACTGGTTTCAAAGCCCAAGCAGCCTGATTTCAATGCTTTGCCAGTTTTTTTCTTTTCGACAACAGGCACTTGTTTCCTTGCTAATTTGGCCGTTATGGATACACTGGTGGGTTCAGAAATATTTTTTTATTATTATTATTATTATTATTTTTTTTTAAATTTTTTTAAATTTTAATTTTAATTATTTTTTATTTTTTATTTATTTTTTTTTATTGTTATTTTTTTTTCTTTCTCTCCAGTCGGAAGGAGGCTTTGAACTCCACCCGATTGGACTTTATATCCTGCGTTAGCCGGAAGGAGATCTAATGACCCACCCGGATAAACTTTATCAAACTGTTATATCTTGCGCCAGTCGGAAGGAGGCTTTGAATTCCACCCGATTGGACTTTATATCCTGCGTCAGCCGGAAGGAGATCTAATGACCCACCCGGCTGCACTTTATCTCCTGTTATAGATATTTGTTTTGATAAAAATCAGGAAATACAAAAAATGATATTTCTCTCCATTTGCATTGGGCACTGACCCTTACTTCCGGCAAATAAAACAAAAAGACAAAACACAAAAAAAAAACACTTTTTTTCATTTATCCCGAACGGGCCTATTCGGTCAAGTTAATCAATAGCTTGATGACAGGATGTTCGGCCATGGCACTCATTGCTCACACGGTCGATCTATTAAAAAAATTTCAAAACTTGCTACTCTTTAAAGGTTAAAGTCTAGGACTATACCGTACAGGTTAAAGTTCCTAGCTACACCGACTTTACTTAAAACACTATTTCACACTTTCACGGTATAGATTGACCAAAACACCCACACACATACAAGCACAGAACTACGTACGGCCTGATTCTCGAGTCGAGATACGTATGCAACCCATACTTGGGTGCGGCCATAACCTATCTTTTTCACCTATCTCGTGTCGAGGTACGCATATTTAAGACATTTTATTTTCTCATATCCAGTGTGAAGATACTTATACAACCCTTATTAGGGTACGACCGTAATTTTTTCCCTTCTCTTGTTAAAAAAAGAAAGAAAGAAAGAAACCTTATTTCCTTTAGAAATAAAATGCCTCCATAAAAATTAGTACAATCGGCAACCGTATGTCACGGATGTTCGAGGGTGCCTAATACCTTCCCCCGACATAATTGAGTCCCTGAACCCATTTCAAGAACTCTGGTTTTCTCATGACTATCAGGAGTCACACTTTTAAAGGGCCTTACTTTTTTCAATTTTTTTTTAAAAGTCAAAGATGATCGCGTCGACTGTCTTTGTAGGGGTCCTAACTCCCGAAACATGTTAGGTGGCGACTCTAAACAATCGTGATCCTCGAAGGGACCGCCCCCCATTCTTTGGGGCGGGCGCGACAGCTGGCGACTCTGCTGGGGACTCCTCCCTTAAGAGGACTCAGGCCGTCATTTTATTAATTTTTTATTCTAATGGGGCATATTATTTCACAGAAGATGATTTTCTGCTTTGTTCTCTTTCTTCGTACATATTCTTTTATAGGTACTCATCATTCGATACAAGAAAAATAGATCGCAAAGGCCAATGCCATACACACAACACATTGTCATTCAAAAACATGACATAACCTGGTCCTGAAAGAAACCCTTTAAGATTAGATAGGAGGATCAGTAAGTGGCATGGCCGTTGCGGTAGTACCGCCGGTACCAGCACCAAAAGTTTCTCCGCTCGAACCACCAACCTGAGAAGGTGCCACGGCGCTGGAGGTTTGAAGGTTCAGGAACCGGGCCTAAATTAAGATTGCATTAGATGTAAACCCCCCCCCCCCCACACTATCGCATTCTACTCACGTGCATCTGTAAATTACTTTTGTTTGTTTCCTTTCTTTATGCATAAAACAAAACAAAAATGGTGGACTATATCTAAATAAGTGTGATTTTCTCTTCTCAGCTCGTTAAAATTTCGAAACAAAGAACAAAGTTCCCACTTTCAAAATGACATACCAAATTCCAAGGCTAGATTTTATTACAAAGGCGAGCGCTCAGCTGACCCACTGGTACGACAGGCTCTCCATGGAAGAGACGAAATCATTCGAGGGCTACTTTGGGTACTTGGGTTCATTGCTTAAAGTCAAGATCGATTGCCATTTGTTTGAGACCCTGGTTACTTTCTGGGATCCAGAGACCTTGGTCTTCCGTTTCGGGGAACAGGAGCTCACACCGACCCTAAAAGAGTATGCTGGTTTGTTGAAACTAGTTATCTCCAAGGACCCCGTACAGCCAAGTTTCCAGACTGGGAATGACAAAATAGCAGAGTTCTTGGGTATAAAGAGAGATGTACTAACGAAAGTGGCAGGTGGGGACTTCTCACGACTCTCTATCAATTTCCTCACCAACGGATTCATGTCCTCTAAGGGATACGATAGATATGACTTCTACTGCACACGTGCAGACTGGCAGAACAAACGGCTATGGGTCCTTGCTTTATGTCTCTTAGGCCACCTACTGTTCCCTCGGAAGGACAGGAAGATTGACATGACTCTGATTGGGGTCCTTGCTCATATTCAGAATGGCCATACATTCATCCCGACGATATTAGCTGAAACCATACGGACTTTATCTTTTTGCAAGAATGAAGGTAAGGGTTTCTTCGCGGCTAGCACGGGGTTATTGCAAATCTGGATACAATCTCATCTCATCAAGCTACCAGATCCTTTCCCAATCCAGAGCTTCATAATCATCGACATCATCACCCCGTTGGACAGACGGTCATTTCCTATTCAAGGAAAAGAAGAATGGTTCAAGTATCTGACTCGACTAGAGGAGCACAATATTCAGTGGTTTTTGGGTTAGTCCTCCCCTGTGTCAATCCGACTCCAGACGAGCACTCTCTCGTTCATTCCATTGATCGGTCTTTCGGGTGTGGCACCCTACATGCCCACATGGGTCCTCAGACAGCTCGGCCATTATCAATGAATCCCAATAATAGAGGATGTGTCGTCTTTCTGCTTTAGCTATGATTCTCCTGTGTCAGGAGAACGCTACAATGAAGTATTGGGCCATTGGTACTAGATCATCTTTGATGATAAAGCCTTCAAAGACTGCCAAATTGGGGTGGATCCCGCATATGTTGGGTGGATGCAACAACCACTTGGGATGCTGCCTACTAGCTTATGGGAGCCCACAACAGGCGGGTCAAGAATCAAGAATCACATCGAAAACCTCAAAGAGGCCCTCAACCATGAGGGAATTATCAGAACCCAAGCTGAAACAGAGAGAGACCAACTCAGGGCATTCCTCAACCAGGTCGAAGGAGAAAGGGACCAGGCATGAGCTGATCTTCAGAACGCCCACGCAACGATTAGCGAGATGGAACACTTCATCACCATCAAGGTCAAGTCAAGGATAGATGCATTAAACGTAGAACTTGACCTCGAAATCTCCAAGAAGGACAATCTTATGGGCGTCCTGAAAACAATCAAACACCTAGCAGTGAACATTGCCCAGGGTGATTCCAGTTCATCCCAAGCAGGCTTCAAGACCGCTAGCGATTATGTCTGGGATGTTATAGGGTTAGTGTTTTTAGCCAAAAAAATCGTTGTAATCAAGTAGTACGCCTATGTAATGAAATCTGGTTCTTTTCGAACCAAACTTTTTTAATGGAATTTTAAATTCTCTTGAATCCTTGAGAATACGAATCTTTTAACCTACTTGCTTAATGGACTTGGGAACTTTCTAACACATCTTAAGAACAAGCTAATAAACCACACTTGCATAATTTATAAATCACAAAGTCTCAAATACACACACTGAACTGTTATCATTCGTGTCACTGGTGGTGCTCAATAGTTCAAAATTTCGAGGACATTGGAAGATTGGGTTCGTAGCCCTATCCTGACTAGAGGATACCTCTGAAGACAGCAACAAAATATGAGCGACATCGAAGCAAATCAGAATAAGGCTATAGGAAACACTCAAAACCCTGATCACACGAGTTTTCAGCAACATATCGATGGTCTGTTTGCTATGGTCAGACATTTAGCCACTCAACTCCCCGCGGGAGCCAACCAGGTTCCACTCAACAACACTGCCATACCAAATACATCAGGGCAATTTGACGGCCATAACCAGCCACCCACACCAACTGGCTATGTATACGCTGAGGTACCACTGATAACAACATCATTCCAAGTCCCGCAGCCCATTCCTCCTCATGCACCAAATCAGTTCACAACCCCTCCCATGCCGACAATCACTGTCAGCGGAGGAGTTGACAATTATGCCGAAGAGGAAAGACTAAGGAGACTCGAGGAAACAAACTCCATGGCACAGCAAATCAAACGCTTGGAAAGTACCCTCAAGACCATATAGGGGTTCGATTCCCAAGGAGGGATGTCTCTTTCAGATCTGTCCGCCACTCTGGGAATCGTATTCCCGGCCAAATTCAAGATGCCCCTGTTTACCACATATAACGGGTTTGGAGACCCGTTCATCCATCTCAGGGTATACATCGGCGAACTGGGCGAGTACGCTGAAAATGAAGGAATACGAGTCCACCTCTTCCAAAAAAGTCTCGTAGGACCGGCTCTTCGGTGGTACATACGCCTTGAGAATTCCAAGGTCTCTACTTGGGAAGACCTCACGAAGACCTTCTTCCAGCAGTACCGGTACAACACCGACGTAGCACCGGATAGATACTCATTGCAGAAAATTTATAAAAAGACGAATGAGTCTTTTCGGGAATATGCCCATCGCTGGAGGGAAGTCGGATCCCAGGTGTACCCCCCAATGGACGACTCTGAGATGGTAAAGGTAGTCATACATGCCCAACAGCGCCCATACTACAAACGACTTATCTCGATGGTCGGTCGATCATTCGCTGAGCTCATCAGACATGGAGAAATGGTAGAAGACAGCCTGCAGTCAGGAAAGATAAAGGATACTGCAGACCAAAGTCAGGTTGGCACCTCGTACAACAGAAAGGCCAAAAAGGAAAACGAGGTCACAATCGTCTATCCAGATGCCGCGCAGTTCGCCCCTGTAAACTATATCCAGCAGCCTGCTATGACACCTCCCATGTACCAACATGCCTTCCCTCTTTACCAGCAGCCGATGGTATAACAAGCAACCCAGGGTCTGCCACGGCCCCCCGTACCTCAAAACCAAGGTTATAGGCCAGTACCGCCGCAACAGTTCCAGAACTCGAACTTCCAAAGGAAGTCGCTAGACAAGAGCCGCAAATTCACACCACTAGCAGAATCACCAAGCTCTATTCTAAAAAAGTTGCTGGCCCAGGGAGCCATCGCGATAATCCCTGTGGGGTGAACTCCAGACCCTCTCCCGAAGACGTATGATCCTACCCAACATTGTGAATTCCACTCTGGAATGATCGGGTATTCGACAGACGATTGCTTCACCTTGAAGCACAAGATCCAAGATCTAATCGACGAAGGGAGGATAACTGTCAAACCATCAGAGCCACTTGTCAATGTGGCCAATAACCCACTCCCACGACACGGGGCCGTCGCGCCAACTATCAAATGTGGTGACAGTTGAATATAAGGAAGTAGCCATATCAGTCACTCATCAGCTTCCACCGAGGTGGGTTGGCGGCTCTATCCCAGCGGGCCTGGAAAAGGGATTCTCGAACCTCAGACTAAACCATGCACCAACAAACTCTATTCTCTCCATATCTATACCAACTTCAACTGTTCTCGATACAACAATCCAAAGGGCGACTCAGCCCATCTCTGTACTTGTACATTCTCTCCCGCTCACGCCTGCACCATCAACTGCTCCCCAAGCAAAAATCCAAAAGAAAACTAAGCCACATCCTTCGAGGGCCATACTGGAGGTCTTCTCAGCATCGTTGCCTCCCATCATCCTCTATGCACCTCAGCCTATCATCCAGCCTTTGATAGAGGACACTCACGCCATCCTATGGGTATATCAGATCCCAAGTCAGGCAGACGTCGATGAAATCTCAAAAACAGGAAGATTCATTGATCAGGATGATCAGGTCCGAACTGACGGCCCAATTAAGCAAACCGTCTCTGACAAAGAGGCGGAAGAATTTTTGAAGATGCTTAGGCGCAGCGAGTACAAGATCATCAAATAACTGAGCAAATCCCCCGCTCAGATCCTGATACTATCTCTGTTATTGACCTCCGAGACCCACCGTAATGCCCTTTTGAAGGTGCTCAACGAGGCTCATGTCTCCAACTGCATCTCAAGCAATCAACTGGCAGAAATCGTGGGCAACATCTCTACCGCCAACATGATCTCATTCTCCGATGACGAGATTAGACCTGAAGGGACTGGCAATAACAAGGCCCTACACCTTACAGTAAAATGCTCAGGCATGATCCTTAACCAGGTGCTTATCGACAATGGATCTGCGGTCAATGTTTGCCCTTTGGTCACGATTGAGAAAATGGGCATTGATCAGACGCAGATCAGAAGATCTAATACCATCGTCCGAGGTTTCGATGGGGCCCGCAGGGAAACCTGTGGATTGATAGATCTGCCCGTCGAGGTTGGACCCTATGAGTTCCAAGTCACGTTCTAAATCTTGGACATCCCTGCCTCGTACAACATGCTCCTTGGTAGACCATGGATCCATCCGGTTGGGACAGTCCCCTCCACTCTACACCAGAATGTTAAGTATGTAATCGAGGGCTTTTTGATAATAGTCCACGGTGAAAAAGAGTACGTAATGTTCGGGGAACCCTCGATCCCGCATATCAGCACGAGTAGAGAGGTCGAACCTACTGCGTTCCAGGTCTTCGAGCTATCATGTGCCACCTACGCGCCAGAGGGAAAGATAGAGAAAAAGCCGTCATACTCTAAGGCTCACATCAATATGGCCAGACAACTTAAGGCGAGTGGCTATCAACTAGGAAAGGGCCTAGGAAGACTAAACCAGGGACGGACCGAGCCAGTCGATCCACCAACTCAGAACAACACCCGAGGCCTCGGGTACAAAAAGAAGTTCTGGAAGGACCAGAAGTCTGGTCTCATCACTGAGGGGATCATCCCCCACATACGAAAGACTTTTCCATATCCTGCTGAGGTTATGGCCCCTGATCAAATTCAAGGGGGGACGTCTCAAGATCTCTGCCTGCCCAGACCATAGATTGGACTTATATGGTCCCAATGGGCAGCATCCAAGCATTATTTGAAGAGGAGATCTTCGTGATGGCCAATCAAGAGGTCGTTTCTCCGCCTACCATCTGCCGAGTCGAGCCGGGCGAGACCTTGAACAACTGGGAGATTCGCCTGTTGCCCAAGAACAGGGAATTTTGGTAAAATGATAGGAACATATGTAAAGTTTTCACTTGACTTAAGCCGGTCAAGTGAAAAATTGATTCGACACTTGTAAAGGCTTTCTATCTTTTATGTTTTTGAATGAAATGCTAGTTCGCTATTATTTCAATGTGAATCTCTCTCTAAATTTTGTATCCTTTTCTCTTTTTGTCAAAACTAATTTTAGGGAACCTGTGATCGAATCCACTAATCAACAAGATATCACACAACTTGATAAAGCTCAGCATGATTTTAATACAGAAATAGACTCTAATCTCATGGGTATAGAAGAAGATTCTGATTCTGACGAGGAAGTACCTCACGAGCTCGAAAGATTAATCTCAGAACTTGAGGACATGCTGAAACCTAACTTTGAAGAAACCGATACCATCAACATTGGGACCATTGAAAACCCTTGGGAGCTGAAAATTGGCCATCAATTATTACAGGGGCATAAACAAGAATTATTTCGATTCCTGAAAGAATACCAGGACATCTTTGCTTGGTCATATCAAGATATGCCCGGACTAGCCACCAGCATCGTCACACACAAACTCGCCATCAAGCCGGAATTCAGGCCCATCAAGCAAAAATTAAGGAAACTGAAGCCCGAATAGAGCCTCAAGGTAAAAGAAGAGGTAATCAAGCAGTTCGAGGCCAGCTTCATCATGGTCGTGAACTATCCAACATGTTGGCAAACGTGGTACCAGTACCTAAGAAGGATGGAAAAGTCAGAGTCTGTGTCGATTATAGGGATCTCAACAAGGCGAGCCCAAAGGACGATTTCCCTCTGCCGAATATTCACATATTGGTTGACAATATGGCTGGAAATGAAATCTATTCTTTTATGGATGGGTTTTCTGGTTACAACCAGATCCTCCTGGATGAGGGAGACAGGGAGAAAATAGCTTTCATAACACCTTGGGGCACATTCTGTTATCGAGTCATGCCATTTGGTTTGAAGAACGCCGGGGCAACCTATCAGAGGGCTATGACTACTCTCTTCCATGACATGATGCATCAAGAACTAGAGGTCTATGTCGATGACATGATCATAAAGTCTCGGAAGACAACGGAACACCTTACTGATCTCAAAAAGCTCTTCAACCGCCTGAGGAAGTACAGGCTCAAGCTGAACCCAGCCAAATGCGCTTTCGGCGTCCTCTCAAGAAAATTATTGGGATTTATGGTCAACCGACATGGCATCAAGATCGACCCTGGAAAAATCAAGGCCATAACTAAAATGCCAGCTCCTACGAAGGAAAAAGAAATTCGGGGATTCCTAGGATGAATCAACTTCATCAGCCGTTTCATCTCACAACTTACAGACAACTGTGAGCCGATCTTCAAGCTACTCCGGAAGAATTCTGACAAGACATGGAATGATGATTGTCAAGTTGCCTTTGATACTATCAAGAAATACCTCCTAAATCCACCCGTGTTGGTCCCGTCAGAGCCAGGACGTCCTTTGTTACTCTACTTATCGGTCCTCGACCACTCAATGGGATGTGTACTGGGCCAGCATGACGAATCTGGACGAAAGGAACGTGCCATCTACTACTTGAGCAAGAGGTTCACTGACTGTGAATCTTGATACTCTGTACTAGAACAAACCTGTTGTGCCCTCGCTTGGGCCGCCACCAGACTTCGTCATTACTTGCTCAGCTATATCGTATGTCTGATCGCTCGAATGGACTCGCTCAAGTACATCTTCGAGAAACCAGTACTGACTGGGAAGATCTCAAAATGGCAGATGCTACTGACAGAGTTCGACATCATCTATGTCACTCAGAAGGCCATCAAGGGTCAGGCAATCGCCGATCAACTAGTAGAGACTCCGATCGACAGCTATGAGCCAATGAATACTTCTTTCCCAGACGAGGCTATCTTATTTGCCACCGGTGAGAATGACGACGAATGCTTTGAAGGTTGGCGAATGTACTTCGACGGAGCATCTAATAACAAAGGAGCTGGGGCAGGGGCAGTTGTTGTATCAGAAGACGGAATGCACTATCCCGTTTGCAGCAAGCTAGGCTTCGATGCAACCAACAACATCTCCGAGTATAAAGCATGCATTTTAGGCCTAAGACTGGCTCTGGACATGGACATTCGCAGAATGGCAATTTTCAGAGATTCTGAGCTTGTCATCAAGCAATCCACTGAAGAATACGCTACGAGAGATGCTAAGCTCATCCCGTACAGAAAATATCTTGTCGATTTGTGTAAATACTTTGACTACATCGAGTTCAATCACATTCTCCAGGATTAGAATAATTTGGTCGATGCCCTTGCAACTTTGGCATCCATGATCAAGGTCCCCAAAATGAACGAGATTCCCCCTTTGACGATCGATGTAAAGTCCAGGCCAGCTTACTGTTATCCAATCGAGGAAGAGGCAGACGACGAGCCATGGTACTATGACATCATGAACTTTATGGAAAAATAAGAGTACCCCCCTATTGCTAATCTGGGAGAACGACGCACCCTTCGAAAGCTCGCTGCACAGTTCCTTCTTAGTGGCAAGACGCTATTCAAACGGAGCTATCACTTGGGATTGCTCACATGTATAGCAGCTCCAGAAGCCAACTACTTAATGGAGAAGGTACATGGCGGAGTCTGCGGCCCACACATGAGTGGCCTCATGCTCGCCAAGAAGATAATGAGAACGGGCTATTTATGGCTAACCATGGACAACGACTGTACAAAATTCGTGAAGAAGTGTCGTCAATGTCAGATCCATGCTGACCAGATACATGCACCACCAAAGGATCTACATTCCATGACCACTCCATGGCCTTTCTATATGTGGGGAATGGACGTCATCGGACCCATCACACCAAAGGCGTCTAATGGTCACCATTTCATCCTGGTAGCCATCGACTACTTCACAAAATGGGTCGAGGCCGAATCCTATGCTAGGGTAACCAAGGAAGTCGTCGCCAGGTTCGTTAAGAGAAACATCGTGTGCCGGTACGGTCTCCCAGAATCCCTTATCTCGGACAATGCCAGGAACCTCAATATTGATATGATGACCGAACTTTGCCAAGAATTCCAGATTACTCATAGGCATTCAGCACCCTACCGTCCTAAGATGAACGGGGCAGTCGAAGCAACCAACAAGAACATCAAGACGATCATACGGAAGATGTCTACCAATTACAAGGATTGGCACGACCTACTGCCATTGGCACTCATGGCTTACCGTACCTCTATCCGAACCTGTACTGGGGCAACCCCCTATTCCCTTGTCTACGGGATGGAGGCCATTTTCCCCGTCAAAGTCGAGATCCCGTCACTAAGGATCCTCATGGAAGCTGAACTTGAGGAAGCCGAATGGGTCCGAGAAAGACATGAGCAGTTGTGCCTGATCGACGAGAAGCGTTTAACTGCTTTATGCCACGGTCAATGCTACCAAAAGAGGATCGCTCGAGCCTACAACAAGAAAGTCAAACCTCGTCAGTTCAAAGAAGGAGACTTGGTCTTGAAAAAGATCTTTCCCTTTCAAGAAGAAGCTCAAGGAAAGTTCGTCCCCAACTGGGAGGGCCCGTTCGTCGTTAAGAAAGCGTTATCTGGAGGAGCTCTGATGCGTACTGAGATGGACGGTGATGCTTTTCAAGAACCAATCAATTCTGATTCAGTCAAGAGATTTTATGCTTAACGTCAAACTTGTATACTTTACGTTTTGATTAAGATGAAGAGGGGCCTTCATTACTGCTAGCCATACACATCGAATAAAAATTCCCTTTGATTCGTTGCTTTGAGCCTTTTATTTTATTTTATTTTATTTTATTTAAAACAACCAACTCCTACACTGGGGCACATTTTTGTGTTCGATTAAACCATCAAAGAAAAACAAACAGAAAAAAAGCGTACATATGTCAAGGTCGAAAAAAAAAGAAGATGAAGAAAAAAAGGGAAAAAAGGAAGAAAAAAAAAAAAACCGACCGACATAAAGGTTGCAAAAAAAATCCCCTGGAGAAAATGGTTGTAAAAGCCAAGACCCGACAAAATCAAAACTTTGAGCCTTCATGCTATCCTTTCTTTCTTAGCCCTCACCCTGGCCTTCATTACAACCCACTAAAGCCCTCTCTGATTGATCAAAAGGTTAAGCGTACAAGTTTGGCTGACAGCCATCATCAAATCTCTGCACTATTTAACATTCGTCATTCCGACGAACTACATCACTAGTTTCGTCTCTCAACAACTCCACATGTTCGAAAATAAATTAAGAAAAGCATAGACCGAAGGGCGCAGTGAAAACCCGAAAGGGCGCTGTGAGTAAGAACGTAGGCTATGGCAAGAAACAAAACTGTCGACGCGGTGAAAACCTGAAAGGGTGCCGACGTGCAACAATGACAGAGCCGGACTTGGCGAAAACTCGAAAGGGCGCTAAGGGCAAAATAGTGCACTTAAAAAAAAAAAAATTCGAGTGTCAGTTCCAAGGGTTTACATCGAAGGATAAGGAATCCAACCTCTACATCCCCGAGAAAAGGGTTTCTTTCGTTACAAATGAAGCTTCGGGTCAAAGTCAAAGACTGTGATATCTGGTTGGTGCAGTAGGTTTCGTCCAGGTTTACTCAAAACTCAAAAAAAAAAAAAAAAATTTCAGCGAACTAGCATGTCAATCACTAACATACAGGTAGAACGTACAGACACTTTGTCTTTTCAGGAAAATCAAATCGCAAAAAGAAATGGACAGGTGAATTCCCAGAGGCTCAAGCTCATGTCTGGATTTTGACCAAGCCCCGAGAACAATCTAAATCCAAAAACACCGGATGATTCATTTCATCATCACAAGGAGTAAGTCCGTCAAGAGGGATCCTATCCACAATCATACTACCAGGAAATGAGTCCGTCAAGTGGCAATCCTATTCAGGTCATCCAGCATTAGGACTGAGTCCGTCAAGAGGCATCTTATTCACGATCTTATTACCGGGAGTAAGTCCGTCAAGTGGCATCTCATTCTCGTCCTCAACCATCAGGTATAAGTACTTCACACGGCATTTAGTTCACCAAACATGGGTTTTACACAGCAATCACGCGTATCGCATTTTTGCTAATTTCATCTTTTATTTTACAAGCAACCACGCCTCACAAGGCATTTTTCTCTCGAGTCTTCACAGCAATCAGGCCCCATGTGGCATTTTGCTTCCCTTATCTCAAACTCTTTACAGCAATCATGCCTCACATGGCATTTTGCTCTCTCATACTCCCAGCAGTCACGTGTATCGCAGTCTGTTGGACCTTATCTCCACAACAATTACCCGTATCGAACTTTGCTATTCTCGTCTCTTATATTCAAGGCAATCACGCGAATCGCATATTGCCACTCTATAACTTCACAGCAATCACGCCCCGACGTGACACTTTGCTATCTTATCTCACAACGATCACTCCCCGCGTAGCATTTCGCTGTCTCACATCCACAGCAATCACACCCCGACGTGGCATTTTGCTCTCTCGTCTCACACTTTTCATCACTCTTATTCTATCGTAGTACATACTACGCTCGGTCTGATTCTCCCGACGGGAGATATGTAGGCAGCTCAACGAGCTCGGTCACGCCGCCATCCCTCTTCTACTCGATTCTCACATGAATCCCCAGCGGAGCTGTTTGCCTACTCCGACAATACTCTCAATCCCCAGCTGCCTACTTTGGCACACCATCACTTGCCTACGATGGCATCTCATACTCACTTGCCTACTTTGGCATGTTTTTTTTACTTATTCGCATCAGTTAAAAAGAAAAAAGGGACAAAATGGGCCGTCTTGTTTCTTTGTCACGATTTGCTTCGCAAAACATGACAAAGAGGGGCAGCTGTAGACACCCCATTTTTTACCTACCAAAAAAAGGAAATAACTATTACAAGGGGGCCCACTGGGCACGCAAATCGAGGAAGAAAAAGGTAGAGTCCTAATCAGAATATCCGAAGGTCAAATTAAATGTCAAATCATGTTGTCGTCAATTTGAATACCCACCAGCATGGTTTCAAAAGCATGTCGGATCAGTTGTAGACACCCAATTTTTGCCCACCTACAAAGAGGCGGACAGATAATGAACATCAAGTCCGACGGGTGTGAAGAGCTCATAAATACAAGGCCCCTAGACTTCGAATCGTCAAAATCAGACCACGGGCGAAGAAATGATCATTGTTTAAAGTTCGGACGAATCTGCTATTTTGCCAAAGAGGGACCGGGATTACTTTTTTAGCTTTTCGGGTGTCAGAACAATCATTTTTTATGACCAAATGGAAGTGCGTGACATTACCGAGGACTCCCTAAAATTTCATCTCAATTGAACACCAGATTTGGAAAAAGTACTTTATCAGGCGTAGAAATCAAACGAGAAAATTCTATTTCATCGCCAGAGAACTTCAGAAGGTTTAAAATTGATGCCAAAAAATCATATTTGTCAAGATGAAGAGCCTCCAAAAATTTTGTTGCCATCAAACGAAGAAAGTTTCAAAACTGCAATAAAATCGCTCACAAGCGCGTCAATTTATACTGATAAATCATCAGAAAGCCTTGGTCTTCGAGATCAAATCAGCTGTGGTATTTTTGGTCTGGATTAAAATACCTTTCACATCAAGACAGAGAAATCCCTAAAATTTTATCTCAATCCGATACCAGATCCTGAAAAAAGTGCATTTTAATTAACGGATTTGTCAAGACAGATGCTTAATGCGAGTCAGATAGCATTTCAAGAATTCCATTTTTGCACTAAAATTCTGCGTTTGTCAAGAGTATCGTGAATGTCCAAGTTTTCATCGCACTGCCTTCCAGAAAATTCGGAAGCGCGGTGCTTGTACAGATATTTAGATATTTTCTTTGCTTAGCGACTAAGTAATCCAAATCTGGGCCAATCGCGCCATGGGAGTCACTTTCTGATTTGAGGAAAATACTCCTCACATCGAGACGGAGAAATTCCTAAAATTTCATGTCAATCCGATACCGGATTCCGAAAAAGTGCATTTTTATTAACGGATTTGTCAAGACAGATGTTTAATACGAGTCATATAGTGTTTCAAGAATTTCATTTTTGCACTAATACTTCGCGTTTGTCGAGAGGACCACGGAAGTCCAGTTTTCAACTGCGTAGCTTTTCGAAAATCCTAGAAAACGCGGCGCACACACACAAATATCTAGATATTTATTTTTTTTTTAAAATTAATTTTTTTAATCTAATTTTTTCCTATAAATAGAAGGCTCCCCCTTCCAATTTTTTTTTACTAATTCACTATCTACTTTAGGCTTTGTTTGGAAAATCCCTAGAAACCTCCAAAAAGAAAAACCTCTTTGTCCTTTTTCTCAAACTCTAAAGCAAGACCACTTTCATCTTTGTAAATCAAAAATCCATTAACCAAGTTCAACCACAGCTTTAAACAAACCCAGAAAATACTGGTTTCAAAGCCCAAGCAGCCTGATTTCATTGCTTTGCGAGTTTTTTTCTTTTCGACAGCAGACACTTGTTTCCTTGCTAATTTGGCCGTTCTGGATACACTGGTGGGTTCAGAAATATTTTTTTATTTTTTTATTATTATTATTTTATTGTTTTTTTTCGTTAATTTTTATTTTTATTTTTATTTTTATTTTTATTTTTTTTTATTGTTATTTTTTTTTCTTTCTCTCCAGTCGGAAGGAGGCTTTGAACTCCACCTGATTGGACTTTATATCCTGCGTCAGCCGGAAGGAGATCTAATGACCCACCTGGCTGAACTTTATCTAACTGTTATATCTTGCGCCAGTCGGAAGGAGGCTTTGAACTTCACCCGATTGGACTTTATATCCTGCGTCAGCCGGAAGGAGATCTAATGACCCACCCGGCTGAACTTTATCAAAATGTTATATCTTGCGCCAGTCGGAAGGAGGCTTTGAACTCCACCCGATTGGACTTTATATCCTGCGTCAGCCGAAAGGAGATCTAATGACCCACCCGGCTGCACTTTATCTCCTGTTATAGATATTCGTTTTGATAAAAATCAGGAAACACAAAAAATGATACTTCTCTCCATTTGCATTGGGCACCGACCCTTACTTCCGACAAATAAAACAAAAAGACAAAACACACAAAAAAAAACACTTTTTTTCATTTATCCCGAACGGGCCTATTCGGTCAAGTTAATCAATAGCCTGATGACAGGATGTTCGGCCATGGCACTCATTGCTCACACGGTCGATCTATTAAAATTTTTTCAAAACTTGCTACTCTTTAAAGGTTAAAGTCTAGGACTATACCGTACAGGTTAAAGTTCCTAGCTACACCGACTTTACTTCAAAAACTATTTCACACTTTCACGGTATAGATCGACCAAAGCACCCACACACATACAAGCACAGAACTACGTACGGCCTGATTCTCAAGTCGAGATACGTATGCAACCCATACTTGGGTGCAGCCATAACCTATCTTTTTCACCTATCTCGTGTCGAGGTACGCATATTTTAGACATTTTATTTTCTCATATCCCGTGTGAAGATACTTATACAACCCTTATTAGGGTACGACCGTAATTTTTTCCCTTCTCTTGTTAAAAAAAAAAGAAAGAAAGAAAACTTATTTCCTTTAGAAATAAAATGCCTCCATAAAAATTAGTACAATCGACAACCGTATGTCACGGATGTTCGAGGGTGCCTAATACATTCCCCCGACATAATCGAGTCCCGGAACCCATTTCAAGAACTCTGGTTTTCGCATGACTATCAGGAGTCACACTTTTAAAGGGCCTTACTTTTTTCAAATTTTTTTTTAAAAGTCAATGATGATCGCGTCGACTGTCTTTGTAGGGGTCCTAACTCCCTGGCGACTCTGAAATCTTACTTGGCCCTATTCCCACTTTTACATGTTTTCACACCATCTTTCACACTCCATATCGACGTAAATAGTCGTGATCCTCGAAGGGACCGTCCCCCATTCTTTGGGGCGGGCGCGACAAGCCCATAAGAAGAAAAATGGGATTATTAATGTTTGTGTGAGTATTATAAAATATGTATTGTGTGTATTATATGTATATACATAGATAATATATCCTAGGGTTGGTTAAAAGAAGAAAAAAAAAGTGCAGCCACGAGAGAGAGAGAGAGAGAGAGAGAGAGAGAGAGAGAGAGAGAGAGAGAGAGAGAGAGAGAGAACAAGAGAGAAATACAGAAGAGGCAACTCTAGCCACCTAGAATGAGAGAAAAAAAAAAGCGAAGAGAAGTGTTAGAAGAGAGCAGGATTCATTAGCTTTATTTCATGGAGTTCACCATCATCATCATCATCTTTCTTTTTCCAAGTCGGTGAGTAAACATTTAGATTTTGTGGAGTTGATACTTAGTTTTGATTGATTTTCGATTTGTGTTCATTCTAGTTTGAATAAATCGTATGGATGGGTGTTTATATAGATACAGATCTATAGTGATCTATACATACATCTATATATATACATATATCTTAAAGGTTGGATATGAGTTATTTGGAAAATTGAAGGAAAAAAAAAGACTAACACATATTCGGATTTGGGTAATATTAAAGAAAACTCTCAGATCTATTTTAGAAACTAATTCGTCTTAATTCATACATTTTCTTTTTGGTAAAACCGTCCACAATGGTCAATGTAAAACGTGATTCTGCACGTGTTTCGTCTAATGGTATTTTTCCCAATTTTGTACCGTTTGGGCAGAAAATTCATATTACAGTAGCAGTAAATGTCAACTCCAAATTTTGAATTATGTTTATGAAATTTTTTAGAGATGTTTCTTTGTGCGGAATTATTATGAGGAACAATTTCAACCCAGGTTGGTTTTGGGACTGTTTAAGTTTGTTTGGGACAGTTTTAAATATTACTGTTGAGTGCTGATTTTAAAAGTTATAACTTATGCTATGTGCGGTATTAAATGATGATTACGGAAATATTACGTTAGAGACGTGAATAGATGGTAAGAAACTGGAAAAAAAATAGTTTCAAGTTCCTTAGTATTCACTACTCCCCGTTATGTTATTTTTTGGTAGCTCGACTTGGTGAGTGTACCCATTTGCCAGTGGTTTCATGATCAAGCTGGCCTAAGCATTATGCTCGGCTTAATTTATAGACGTCTAGGCATATTGACGGACTTTCCGTTGTGTATACCTGGTTTGGTTAATACCCCAACCAAACTGTCACCAGAGTGGATGTTGGTAGTATGTCCGGGCACACATGGGATATATGTATGGGCTGTACCATGGAGGGTGGCCAAGTGGTGAAGCTGGAAAATTGAATAATGAATTGTTCATAAAAAGTAAGCCGACCATGAATAGGGTGACCTTAGTGGTGAACCTAGGGTAAGAAAAAAATGACAGTGATTGTACAGCGTTAAATGCAAATGGATAACCTATTGCGAAACATGAAATTGAAAACTCGAAATGGTTACCGTGGTATAATGCGAAAGAAATTGATGAAATGATTTGAAAATGGAGAATTGTATATTATGATACTAAGGATTTATGCTAACTCTTGAGGTGCAAATGGTGGGCCCACTAACCATTGTATGCAGGCTTTGGTTCACCATGTTATTTAAGAGTAAGTGTTTCTTTTTTACTTTGTGGATGGAACAAACTGCCGCCGTGACTCGAGGAAACTACCGCTTGTCCTTACTCACGTGTGGAACTATAATTCTGCCTATAACTCTGTATGTGTATTTGGTCAAGAAAGGGAGGGAGCCCAATGGATTGCCAACCTCAGGGAAATTTATTAGGTATTATTATGTTAATTGATTATTGTTGGGTTGGAGTCGAGGAGACCACGAGTGATCCCTGAGACTGGGGCGTGTTGACTCATACCAGTGTTGTTATACAATACTGACCCGTGTGATGTTTATCATACGGGGGCGTTTCTCGGGAAATGTTACCGTTTTGCAGATTAAGGAATAGATCTGTATGACTGTTGGATTGCATGAATTTGCTTGAAGGCTTGAAGATCTTTACTGTCCATTTGCTATTTTATTTATTTGGCATTGTGGGCCATTATTGTAATTGGTATTGGGACGTTTAGTAGCTCTGGCCATAGGTTGTAATAGAGGTTATTCTTTCAAAGCTTTTAATTATAAATGAAAAGATTTTTATTATTAATGAGAATTTAGAAATGTTTATTCAGCTTTCGTTTTTCAATTTAAGTGATTTAGTTGATTTAGATTTAGTCAAATGGATTTGAGAATATTCGGAACCGTGTGAGTTGTTTTTTTTTTTTAAATGGAAATGTGATGGTTTTATTTTAAAAAGAAATGGAGATTTTATTACAAATGTTTTAATCAGGTTTTTAAGAACTGGTCTATTTTTATTAAAAAGTTTGAATACGATGGGCTTCATGGTGGTCACTCCGATAGTTGGGCAGTCGAAGAGTAGTCTAGATTTAGTTCTAGGCAGATTTGGCTTTGTAAAAATTGGGGTGTGACAGTTTGGTATCAGAGCTTTTGGTTGCCTTAGATTGGGAGGAGTCTAGGCGATCCTCGGCATTGTGTTAGTGGGTCAGAGCTATAGGTCACGGATTTATTTGGGTTTTCGGGTTATGTGTACTTATGTGTTATCTATGTGTTGTCTACATGTTATTTAATTGTTTTCAATCAATTAATTACATAACTTTCCGAGCCTATCATTACATGTTAATTTGTTGAAATCATTTGTTATATTATCAGTTGCATAATAGTGCATGCATGCATATTGTTGATATGACGGGTAGTAGAGGAGAGTTGGAGGATGATCAATGTTGGAGTTCCTGCCCAGTGGATTTGTATTGTTATTAGCGGGCCTTCAGCATTATCTGATATCTACATGCATATTATCCGAGAGATTATTATTCTATTGGAACATCGGAAATTTATTATTATCGAAAAAAATCTTATATATTATTTCTCTTATTATCGACTGGTATTCTCATATGTGTTCTATAATTCGGTTATTTCAGATTTCTTATTATGGAGCTATATTTATCTACAAGTATTTTGGCATGGAACATAATTCTTGTATTTTTATTTGGGCTTTCTATTATATTCTGGAGCATCTATAAGATCAACAGGATTCTATTTTCTATAACTATGACAGATCTGAACACGTGTTGGTTTATTTCTGAATGCATTATTATCTTCGCAGTCTTATTTCCAGTGCAGAATGTATATTCTTGAAGCGGCATGTTTGAATAGTAAGTATGGGTATCTTGAGGAGGTGTAATGGGGGACATGGTAAGAGGTAAACATGGGCATATTGTGACGACCAAGAGCCAATACTCCCGAGGCAGGATGGCCAAGATGGATTAGGTAAGGTCGAATGTGGGGGCTTGTTCCTGTCACGCCCCGAAGTACCAAAAATAGGGGAAAATAAATTTCCTTTATGGGTTCGTAAACACGTGACTGGTTGTGAGTGTCACCTAATTGTCCAAACATGGTTATAACAATAATGTGATATGGTAAAGTGACTAAGTTCAACGGAAGCAGAAATTTAAAACATCCAAGTCATACATCACTAGTATATTACAGGCCAAAAAGATATCCAAAAGATACATATTACAAGACCAGCTAAACTAGTACATCACTAACATAATAATAACAGAACTATAACAAAAGAAAAGCTCCAAAGTCTTCAGCTGGCGAAACCGTAGCCTTCCTCGTAGTAATCTTCACCAACATAGTCTTCAGTAGTAAAGTCAGCATCTTGATAGCAGTCGACTCCGTCTGGACCTGCAAAGGCTGGACGTGGAAGGTCCAGCGACCTGAAAAACTGTTAATGGTTAAGCTAAGTTAGGGTCCCCTTAAGGTTACCACCACTTAAGGTAAGTTGTTCTTTATCTCTTCTTATTTCTCGAAATCATATCTCGTTCATCATTTCTTATTCTCGATACTATGTCTTGTTCGTCTTTTCTTATTCTCAAAACCATGTCTGATTTAAACCCAATCATTACCTTTGAAACTTAACCCAGAACTGAACTAACCAATGACATTGACTGAAAGAAGACTTAACTCCAAACGCATTTACTGGTCAAGAAAGAACAACACTCAACAATGAATAGTTAACTGTCGCCCAACTGGCATTCAAACTGTCGCCCAAATGGCATAAGTGTGCGAGACATTAATAATCTCTTGGTCGAACACGTCATGTCGATCCTCAGGTCGCCCGCATGTTACCGGACACGTCATAAGTGTGCGAGAGTTTCAGTTTCTCAGATTTATGGATTTGTCTTGCATGCCATGAAAACTTCAACACAACAACATCAAACTTCTACTAAACATTAGTACATATTATATGTGTTCGAAATTGAGTTAGATTACTCACAATTACTCACTAAAGCTTGAAATTTAAGCTTGATATTGGTTGAAGCTTAGTGAAGCTTGAATCTTCAAACTTCAAGGATGAACTTCTTCTTCTTCTATTCTTCCATGGAGCTATAACTCTAGCTCTCTCTCCCTCTCAATTATATGCAGATTGTAGAGACAAAAGTGTCTCAATTGTGTGTATGTGCATGATATACAGGAGATTGGCATGGCCAGGTGTCATTTGCATGAGTTCATGCAAAGACACATGTCCAATATGCGGACAAATGTCATGGGAGGAGATGACAAGTGTAAGGAGTGGCACATGGGGCTGCCATGTGGGGCCCACCTCGGGTTGTGTGCAACTTTTTTAGTTTACGTGCATAAGTTCTTCGGTATACGTGTCGGTATCGATTTACGTACAACTGGGTATTATTTCTAATGTCCGGGTTCGGGTACGGGACTAAGTTAAATCTTATTATGGTCGGGTCGGTATGGTTACTACAGTCTATATGGTAATACTACAGCACGTCCATACCATCACGTAATTAAAATAAAAATATAATAATATAGTCGGTCCAGTACAAAAATTCGAGAAAAACTGATATTATTAATGAAAGAAAAATTACAGGTGTTACATCTTCCACCACCTATTAAAGGATTTCGTCCTCGAAATCAGAGCTTATCTAGGTACAAAACAGAAAAGGATATTTCTCTCGCATCTCTGACTCCATTTCCCACGAAGCTTCTCTTTCGTCATGATGATTCCACTGAACCTTCACCAATGGAATCTCCTTGTTTCTCAGCTTCTTGGTCTCTCGACCCAAAATCTTGATGGGTCTCTCTACGTAAGACACGCTGTTATTCACCTCAATGTCCTTAAAGTCGATTACATGTGGCGTCTCGCCATGATGATACTCCTTCAACATACTGATGTGAAAAACATTGTGAATACCTGACAACCTTGGTGGCAACGCGAGTCTATAAGAAACTCTTCCTACACATTCCAAGATCTTGAATGGTCTGATATAGCGTGGTGATAACTTTTCCCTTTTCTGTCCAAACCTTACTACTCCTCGGACTGGTGATACTTTGAGTAAAATATGGTCTCCTACCTTGAACTCTTTATCCGTGCGATGTTTGTCTGTATAGCTCTTATATCGATCTTGTGCTGCCTTCATCTTCTCTCTGACAATAATTATCTTCTTATTAGTCTCTCGAACCATCTCCGGTCCTAGAAGCTTGCCATCTCCAACTTCAGCCCAACATAATGGCAAACGACCCGGCCTTCCATACAATGCCTCGAATGGTGCCATGCTTATGCTTGAGTGATAACTATTGTTGTAGGCAAACTCAATCAATGGAAGATGTGTCTCCCATGAACTCTCAAAGTCAATCACGCAAGCTCTGAGCATGTCTTCCATTACTTGATTGGTCCTCTCGGTTTGCCTGTCGGTTTGAGGATGAAATGCTGAACTCACTTTCAGTGAAGTTCCTAAAGCTGTCTGGAAACTTTCCCAGAATTCTGCAGTAAATCGAGAATCGCGATCAGACACTATGCTGACGGGTACTCCATGCAATCGTACGACCTGTTGTATGTATAACTGACTCAACTTTTCCACAGAATATGTCATACTATATACTATGAAGTGAGCTGACTTGGTGAGTCGGTCTACAATCACCCAAATAGAGTCATGGCTCTGCTGAGATCGGGGTAGACCTACCACAAAATCCATGGTAATGTGTTCCCACTTCCACTGCGGAATCGGTAATGGCTGTAATAATCCTGATGGCTTCTGATGTTCTGCTTTGATTTGTTGACAAGTAAGACACTTAGAAACATACTCTGCCACTTCTCGTTTCATGCCTTCCCACCAGAAATTCCGCTTCAAGTCTCTATACATCTTTGTACCTCCAGGATGAACGGTCAAACGGGACTTGTGTGCTTCATCCAGAATGTCCTTCCTCAGATTCTCCACATCAGGAACACATAGTCGATTCCTACATCGAAATCCTCCATCTGAGCCTACGCTCCATTCCTCGGGTTCCTTTGCCGAAACTTTAGCAAACCACTTCTTCCACTCTTTGTCTTTCTGCTGGGCTTCCAAAATACGACTAAGAAGCGTCGTTTGTGCTACTAAACATCCAAAATGGTGTCCTCCTTCTATCTCTGTGAGTTGGAGATCAAATTCTACTATAGTTTCTAATGCTTTCCATTCTCGAATCATGAGATTAGCAACTATCTCGCGAGGTTTACGACTCAAAGCATCTGCAACAACGTTTGGTTTTCCAGGATGGTACTGTAGAGTGAAATCATAATCCTTGAGTAACTCCATCCATCGTCTCTGCCTAATCCTTGGTATGAAGCATCACTGTAGATGGTATATCTTTTACCGCTCTTAGGTATTGCTAACACAGGTGCCGAAGTTAACCTCCCCTTTTGCTCTTGAAATGCACGTTCATGTTGATCCTTCCAATCGAACTTCGACTCCTTCTTTGTAAGACCAGTTAATGGGGCTGCGATTCTAGAGAATCCTTCTACAAATCTCTTATAGTAGCCAGCCAAACCCAGAAAACTTCTAATCTCTGAAGCATTACTCGGTCTTTTCCAATCTAGCACTGCGTCTATCTTTGAAGAATCCACTGATATCCCATTCTGAGAGACGACATGTCCTAAGAACTTGACTTCATTAAGCCAAAACTCGCATTTGCTGAACTTTGCATATAGTTGGTTGTCCTTGAGTGTCTGTAAGGCAATCTGCAAATGTTTTTTGTGTTCCTCCTTGGTCTTGGAATATATCAGTATATCATCTATAAAGACGATAGTAAACTGATCTAGATAAGGCCTAAATACCCTATTCATCAAGTCCATAAACACTGTTGGAGCGTTGGTTAGCCCGAATGGCATCACAAGAAACTCGTAATGTCCATATCTAGTACGGAATGCTGTCTTTGACACGTCTTCTAGTTGAATTAATAGCTGGTGATATCCTAATCTCAAATCGATCTTTGAAAATTTTGTGGCTCCTTGTAATTGATCGAATAAGTCATCAATACGTGGCAGCGGGTACTTATTCTTGATGGTTACCTTATTCAACTCCCTATAGTCTATGCAGAGTCGAAGCGATCCATCTTTCTTCTTTACAAATTGTACCGGTGCTCCCCACTGTGATGTGCTTGGACGCACGAATCCCAAATCTTCCAACTCCTATACTTGCTTCTTCAATTCTTACATTTTCGTCAGTGCCATCCTGTATGGGGTCTTGGAGACAGGCATGGTTCCAGGTGTCAGTTCTATGCAGAAGTCTATATCTCACTTTGGCGGCAAACCTGAGAGATCGTTAAATACGTCCTCGAATTCTCGCACTATCAGAATCTCTGCGATCGTGATCTCTTAGCTTGTGCCCTCGATGGCAGCCAAGCGACAAGTGAGAAAACCATCACTCAATGGGTTACACTGAAAGAAAAAGGGTTGACTTCTAGGTATCATAAAGGTAATCGACTTGCTAGTACAATCCAAGATAGCATGGTACTTGGTGAGCCGGTCAATTCCTAAGATGATGTCAAACTCCTTCATTGACAAGATCACCAAATCCGCGAATAGGTCTCTATCTTCTATGTTAATGGGACAGTTTCTGCATACCCTATTCAACTTAACAGATGTACCCATCGGAGATACGGCATTCAATGCTACAGTAAGGTTTTGAGGTACTAAACCCAAATCTTGTACGACTCTACTAGCAATAAACGAATTTGACGCTCCAGTATCAAATAACGTTTTAACTCTGTTGCTGAAAAGAGTGAGCGTACCTTCTAGATTCTGATGTGCTTCGGCGTCAAAACCTACTGCTTCCGGAATAATGGCATTCAGATGAGTCTTAGCAGCTTGCCCGTGAGCATTGGGTCCATTGTATCCTCAGTGCGGTGCCTTACACTCTCGGCTCCAGTGGCCTTTCTCTCCACAATTAAAGCATATGACTTTACCACGATCGTGGTTCTTGGAGGTTCTGTAATCTTTGGCATGGTGGTCAGGTATGCCACAGTTGAAGCAACTCCCTGGACCTTTTCCTTAGGCGATATAACCTCCTTGATGTCCAATAGGGACTGGTGCTTATGGTGCTACAATGTTGGCTTGCTGTGGTTGCCTCCATGCCTGCTGCGGCTTCCTTTCTCCATTCTAAGCGCGCTTGTTATTCTGATAACGCATGGGTGGCCTTGATCCTTGGACATTTCGTGATGGAAACCTACTGGTAAACCTCTTCTGCCTCTGTTTTTGTATATTCTCCATCTGTGTAGCCAACCCTACCAAAGATTCAAAGGATTGACTCACGTAAACTGCAGTCGTCTCTTGTAGTGAAAAAAATAACCCTTGGTGATATTGTTCATTCTTCTTTTCAGGTGTGTCCACCATGTGATGTACAAAATGGGATAGGCGTTCGAATTGCATTGTATACTCCTGAACAGACTTGTTACCTTGAACCAATTCCATGAATTCTTTCTTCTTCAAATTTCATTCTACTAATGGAAAATACTTTACTAGGAACCGTTCCTTGAACACGGTCCATATCATTTCCCTTATGGCTCTTTCTCCCAAAGTAGCCTCTTCCGCTTCCCACCAGTCTGCAGCGGCATATGTCAACTGAAATACGGCTAGGCGGCATTTTTTGGCCTAACTGCAATCCATGGCTTTAAAGATGAGATCCATCTCTCGTAGCCATTGCTCCGCTTTCCATGGTTCCATCATCCCATTGAACTTTTCTGGTCTTAATGCACGGAAACGTTCAAGTAACTTATTCCCTGTCTGCCTTGGGGGTGGTGCTGGGCGGTTGTTGTTGTTTCCTACATTGTTTGAAGCCCTCTCATTCCTTCTGACCAAGGCTGAGAGTAGTCCTGTAGGGTCTATCTCATCAGGTATCTCCGGTTCTTCCTCGTTATGACCATTGCGGTTCATCCTACGTCCTCCAGCCATATGAAAACAACGCATAAGTTTTACTGCTAATATCCTTTGATTCCATACTGAGTCTTTATAGGTGGTCTTGATGTGTACCAAAGTTAAAATATAATAAGCATTCATATATTATTAAATGTCAATGGTATAAAGCGATATAACTGAAACCATTATATTAAACCAAAAAGATTTACATCAAAGTACTACGTCCAAGGCCAGTACATACTATACAAGAGTTTAAGCATCTTCTAGGTGTCCTTACAAAAAGAACATGTACAAAGTACTTACAACTGAAATATCTATAATGCGAGCGACACCAAACAAAACTAATAAGTACATCACTATATAGAAGTATTAGCAGCTCTCTGAAGATCATATCAATGTGGTAGGGCATAGAAGTCTGCCTCATCGTCGGTAACTGTAGGTGGTATCTCGTCCCCTGGAACGGTAACTACCTCTGCTGGCATAAAATCCAGCCACTAGTCAAACTCATCTGGTCCACCATCTGGTAATATCCATCTTGGTGCTATGCCATCTCTGCCAACTCCATCCAAGTCGATGTCATCCTCGTCATCTAGCTCTACAACCTCTGGTGGCGCATCGTCCAACTCGACAGCTAACTCGTCAGGCTCAACGACATCATCTGGATCCACATCATCGTGTAGGTCAGGCTGTGCGTCGGGATCGTCCTAAATTAGCTCTATAACTGGATCGTCTGTGGGGTCCTCTAAGAACTCCTCCTCCTCCGGGTCCTCCTCAACATCAGCTGGATCTGCCCCGTGGTCCTGCTCGGGTATCGGTACTATCACGTCCTCATCAGCTGGCAATACTGGATGATCGTATACATCATCCTCTGGTCCCTGAGCATCCTCTACTGGATCGACCTCCTCGATCGGCTCATCGTCGCTACTCGCCGGGTCGTCCTCAATCATTAGGTATAACACCCGCATTTTGTGTTATTGCATTCCGTTGCATTATCATGCATGATAATGTGATGTGGCGTGTCTTATGACACATGTTTGGGTAAGTTTTGACTCACGAGTTGATTTGGGTGTCTGTATTAGAGAACCCTTTAAAACTATGGTGATTGAGGATTTGATGTTGTGACGTCTCTCCAAGTATGAGACGGTCACTGATGAACACTTTAAATGTTTATCTGGAAATAAATGTTTACCTGTGTATTTCAATATCTGTATTATTTTCTATTTTAGAATTTATTTCTGTTGTTAGTTTTAGTATCCTGGTGAGAACGAATTAACACGCTATTAATTTAGTAGGCTAATTAGCAACTTCGGAAACGTCATGTAGAAATTCGCGTTTTAGCGACCAAACGAAACTTAGTCGAAAACTTTTATAATTTGGAGTTTTCACTCGTAAAGCTATGAATAAGCTGTACAGGAAGTTTCAGAGACTGATTAGGAGTTCTGAAAACTCGTGGGGAGGTAAACGTAATTCCCGAGAGTTTTGTCTATATATAGATAGAGATGGTTGAGATATTTTTATAAGTCTTAACCTAAATTCCAAAAAGGGGGCTAGAGGGAGATTTTGTTGCTTCAAGCTTTGCGACGCCAAACGACGACCTTCTGTCAGTCTGTTTTCTCCCATATTTCATATTCGAGCTCCTCGAGGTAAGAGCTTCGTTTTGATACCTATTAGGGCCTGTTTGGGTAAGTTTTCTGGAAAATGGTTTTCTAGAATTTTTCATAAAAGTTGATAAATGGAATTTTGATCCATAGGAATTTTACTAGACGGACTTCTGCACGTTCTTTGTGCACGGGTTTTCTTCAGATTGAATTATAGGAGCGTTAATCGGAGGTGAGTGATTCAACTATGTTTTGGAATGATTTCTTGTCATGCATTCATGTTTTGTGTGAATAGCATGTATTAATTCATAGAGATATCTTTTGTAGTTCATATTGGGCATTTATATTGATAAGTAGGCCCAATAGCACGATGAAATGTTTTGATTACCGCGACCATGGTGATATGTATTTGAGCATGTTAAGTTGCTTAATTGGGTCAGAAGGAACACGTGGTCACCGTGCCATTTTGTGGAGCCGATATAGGCATTAAGGTCGCACGATTAAAGAGAAGAATCGTGGGTCTTACCCTTTCGCGTGGACTTATTGGCGAGGAGTCGCGGATTGGGAGTATGGACGGGCACGTGAGTCTCCGGCGACTAGTATGAAATGTAGAGATATGAATGCGGACATGTTTATCATTCATGTGCATATGTTGTTTTATTCACTAAGCGTTAGCTTAAACAAATTAAATATCTGTGGTTATTCAAATAACCATTTCAGGTGTAAATGCTAGCGAGGAATCGCAGAAGTGAGCACGGGGGTGTGAGATTCGTTTAGAAGGCAACTTGAACGTTAATCTTGTAATTTTGGGGACAATTGGAATGTTGTAATAAGATTTCTTATGGTTTTTAGTTATGTTTAACTTGGTATGTTAGAACGAATCTAAAATGTTGTAATAGTTAGTAACATGTTGTAATTATACTTTGGTAACATGTTAATACAGTTAGGATCGCTTTGGAGTACTTTTGGAAGTGTGTGTTTTGATCCCCTTTTGAATTCAAAAGCTTTTAAACTTGAAAATGCTGCAGAATGTGCTGCTGCCAGGGGATCAGTCGACTGGTTTGTTGAACAGTCGACTGGAGCCTCCTTTCCAGCAACTCTCTGCCTCGTTTCATGAAGGATCAGTCGACTGGGTCCCCGACACAGTCGACTGGATCATAGTTTTCAAAACTGATTTTTTTGGCCAGGTTGGACTTCAGTCGACCGGACTTTACCAGTCGACTGAAAATTTGAAGCCCCAGTCGACTGGGTGTAGAAAAGGAGTCGACTGGATGTTGTTTTAAAACCCAACTTTCTGCTAGACCAGGATCAGTCGACTGGATCCTAGAATTAATCGACTGGACGGATGATTTTCAAAATGGCTGGTTTTATTCCGCTGCGTGTGTTCTTCAAACTAATTTTTGGGAACGTTAATGAATTGGTTTAGCCTCGGTGGTGTGCCACGGGCTTTGGTTCCACTATTGTGGGACCGGGCTGTGATATTTAGTGGTATCAGAGCATAAGTTTAGACCCTTGGGGACGAGTGACGTTATATATGCTGAGTGACGTCGAGTGGAGTGTGTAATTGTGAAGATAATTGTTATCATTGTAGAAATGCTTCATGTGTTAGCATTTGTTGATTGTGAGGAACTGTGCACATATATCTATATTGTGACATAGCATGCATGGTCATTATGCATTGCACTCAGCAGGAGAAAATTTAAAACATTATGGCGGATCAGCCGAGAGAATTGTCACTGCATTCGCGGATGGACCAAATAGTGAATATGGTGGGAAATTTCATACAAGCAGTAAGTGAAAGAGAACAGATGAACGTTCAGCCTCCATCAGTGGAAATTCGTTACGTCAATGCACCACCGGCACCGCGACCTCAACACACAATCGTGGAACAGTTTCATAAACGGAAACCGACCTTATATTATGGACAAGTTGACATAGACTTGGCCAATCATTGGATGATGGACATGGAAAGACATTTCCGTCAGGTAATATGTACCGATGAGGAGAAAATTTTTTGTGCATCCGATACGTTGATGGGCGAAGCATTGGATTGGTGGAACAACGTACTTGAACAAGGGAAGCCAACCACGTGGGAAGCATTTAAGGAAGAATTCAACAAACGTTTCTTTCCGCAATCTGCTTATACTCAGAAACGATAAGAGTTTGCGAGTTTGGTTCAGGGAGATACGACCGTGGGTGAGTATGTTTCTCGTTTTAATGCCTTGTTACGATTTGGGAAGACTACCGTTCCGACTGATAAGGATAAAGCTCGCAAGTTTGAGGAAGGGCTTAGAGAGAATATCCGTGGCCGTGTGGACATGTTACAACACCCGACCGTTTCTCTAGTCGAGGAAGCCGCCCGTATAGCTGAGAAGAGTGTCGGCCGCTATCGACAAGGGCAATAAGGAAAGAGACCCAATGACAATAGGGGCAAGAGCCAAGGGAATGCGAAGAAACCATTCACGCAAGGTTCAGGATCGAATATGGGTAATCAAGGAGGAAGTGGGTTTGTTGGAGATTCGAGACCGTTGTGCCCGACATGTAACCTGTGACACAGAGGAACCTGCTATCAATTGACCACTTGCTATTTTTGCAAACAATTGGGGCATGTGTCTAGGAATTGTCCTTTGAATGCAAATTCGACTACACCAAACACAACCTCGAACACCAAGAGCTACAACCCAGAGATAAGAGGGAAATGTTTTGAGTGTGGCCAACTGGGGCATATAGCGAAGAATTGCCCAAGTAAAATACAACTGAGAATGAGTACCGGTGCATCGAGTGTGCCAAGCGGGTCAAGGGTAGAACCTCGAGTGGATAAATGGAAAGAAGTTGCGCAACAACAAGGACGATACTTCCAGCTCAGGCCGGGGAATACAGATGATACCGTCGTATCAGGTATTCTTCCTATTTGTTCGTATCCTGTACGTGTACTTATGGATTCTGGTTCAACGCATTCATTCGTATCATAAAATTTTGTTAAGCATTTAACTGTTAAGTCAGAACCGTTAGGATATGACTTGTGTGTATCATTGCCTAGTAGTGAACCGCTAGTTACTTCTTCAATATTCAAGTCATGTGAAATCAAGACAGGTGATAAAGTCTTGAGCGTTGATTTGATTTCGTTGACGGTGAATTACTTTGATGTTATCTTGGGTATGGATTGGTTGTCGGTTAATCAAGCCAAAATCGATTATGAACAGAAACGGGTTAGTTTCTATCCGTCAGGGCGAGAAGAGTTTAATTTTCAGGGTAAGGGAGTGATCGTACCGCCGTACTTGATATCGGCGATTCAAGCAAGTAAGATGTTGAAGAAGGGTTGTTCGGGTTTCTTATGTTCAATTATCGACACGCGAGTTCTTGGACCGCTAATAGAAAACATTTCAGTAGTTCGGGAATTTTTAGATGTTTTTCCCGATGAGTTACCCGACGTATTGATTGAAAGAAAGCTTGAGTTCACAATAGAAGTAGTACCAGGGTCACAACCGATATCTAAAGCGCCGTACCGAATGGCATCGATAGAGTTGAAAGAATTGAAGGTTCAGTTACAAGAACTACTTGAGAAGGGTTTTATCCGACCGAGTGTTTCACCGTGGGGAGCTCCAGTCTTGTTTGTGAAGAAGAAAGATGGAACAATGCGTATGTGCATCGACTACCGAGAGTTGAATAAGTTGACTGTCAAGAACAAGTATCCATTGCCACGAATAGATGACTTGTTTGATCAATTACAAGGGGCTCAGGTATTTTCGAAGATCGATTTGAGATCCGGTTACCATCAGTTGAAAATTAAAGAGGAAGATGTTGAGAAGACAGCTTTCAGGACTCGATATGGTCACTTTGAATTTTTGGTTATGCCATTTGGAGTGACTAATGCACCAGCTGCTTTCATGGACTTGATGAACCGTGTCTTCAAGGATTATTTAGATGAGTTCGTTATCGTGTTCATAGATGACATCCTAATCTACTCCAAAAGCGTTGAAGATCACGAGCATCATTTACGATTAGCTTTACAACGATTGCGTGAAAAGAGATTATTCGGTAAATTGAAGAAATGTGAGTTTTGGTTGACCGAGATAGCTTTCCTTGGACATATAGTGTCGGCAAAGGGAATTTCTGTAGATCCTCAGAAGATAGAAGCAGTTACCAACTGGGTGAGACCAACGAATATGACAGACATCAGAAGTTTCCTAGGATTAGCTGGGTATTATCGGAGATTTGTAAAAGACTTTTCACGTATAGCAATGCCGATGACACAGTTAATGAGGAAAGATATTGCTTTTGTATGGAGTCCAGAATGTGAAGAAAGTTTCCAAGAGTTGAAAGGTCGACTAATGAAAGCACCAATATTAGCCGTTCCGTCAGGGACTGAAGGATTTATTATTTACAGTGATGCTTCATATAGAGGTTTAGGTTGCGTTCTTATGCAAGGTGATAAAGTCATTGCGTATGCATCGAGACAACTTAGACTGCACGAGAAGAATTATCCAACAGATGATCTAGAATTGGCCGCCGTGATTTTTGCATTGAAGATTTGGCGTCATTATCTATATGGAGAGAAATGTGAGATCTATACGGATCACAAGAGTTTGAAGTACCTGTTTTCACAACGAGATTTGAACATGAGGCAAAGGAGATGGTTAGAGTTGATGAAGGACTATGACTTGTCAATTCAGTATCATCCGAGCAAGGCGAATGTCATCGCCGATGCTCTTAGTCGCAAATTACCAACCAATACCGCATCAGATTTGACTTCTCAGAAAGAATTGATAAGAGATATGGAGAACTTAGAACTTGAAGTGATTCCGAGGATTGAAAGTGGTTTTATGTCGACGATAGTGGCACAACCACTCTTAATTCACGAGATCACGGAGAAACAACTTCAAGACGTGGCTTTGAAGAAGATTTGTGATGAGATTCCAATGGGCAAACAATCGGGATTCACGTTTGAGAATAATATGTTGAGATTGAGGGGTAGAATTTGTGTACCTAGTGAGAAAGAGTTGAAGCGAAACATCCTAGAGGAAGAACACAACACAAAGTATACCGTTCATCCAGGAAGCACCAAGATGTATAGAGATTTGAGACATGTTTATTGGTGGCTGGGAATGAAGAGAGAAATAGCATGTTATGTTTCGCATTGTACTAGTTGTCAACAAGTAAAGGCCGAACGCCAAGTACCCTCGAGATTGTTACAACCGTTACCGATAGCCGAGTGGAAATGGGAACACATAACAATGGATTTTGTTAGTGGGTTTCCGAGGTCGAAGAGATCAAACACTATTATTTGGGTGATCGTGGATCGTTTGACGAAGTCGTCGCACTTCCTATCAATCCAAACCACTAAGCCAATGACATTAGCTAAGATGTATATTCGCGAAATTGTGAGACTACATGGTATCCCAGTTTCTATCGTTTCGGATAGGGATAGTAGTTTTACGTCGAAGTTTTGGAGAGCCTTGCAAGAAGAAATGGGTACCAAATTGCACTTTAGTACCGCCTTTCATCCTCAGACTGATGGCCAATCAGAGAGGGTAATCCAGATTTTGGAAGACATGCTTCAGTTATGTGTACTTGATTTCCAGGGTGATTGGGAAGACCACCTGCCGTTAATTGAGTTCGCGTACAACAACAGTTTTCAATCGAGTATTGGGATGGCTCCTTATGAAGCTTTATATGGCCGTGTATGTCGTTCACCAATTAGTTGGACAGAGGTGGGAGAAAGAAAGATTGAAGGGCCGAAAATTGTACAAGAAACGATGGATAAGATAAAGGTAATTAGACAACGGTTACTGACAGCCCAGAGTAGGTATAAGAGTTATGCCGACAAGCGCAGACAGCCGTTGGAATTTGATGTAAGAGACTTGGTGTATTTGAAGGTGTCACCTTCAAAGGGGATAACCAGATTTGGTAGATACGGGAAACTCAACCCAAGGTATGTAGGACCTTTTGAGATTATTGGGAGAGTTGGACCCGTAGCTTATCGTTTGAAATTGCCAAGTGAGTATGCTCAAGTGCATAACATGTTTCATGTATCATTGCTACGTAAACACTTAGTGGAGGATAGAGATCAAGTGATAACTCCGACGCCGAATGAGATTCAGAGTGATTTGACTATGTGGCGTATCCGGTATAGATCTTGGATCGAAAGGATCAAGTCTTACGGAACAAAGTAATATCGAAAGTGAAAGTGTTATGGCATAGCCAAACTACGGAAGAGATGACGTGGGAAATAGAAGATGAGATGCGTACTCAGTATCCACACCTTTTTGAGACAAGAGGTACAAGTTTGGGGACAAACTTCTTTTAAGGGGGAGAGTATTATAACACCCGCATTTTGTGTTATTGCATTCCGTTGCATTGTCATGCATGATAATGTGATGTGGCGTGTCTTATGACACATGTTTGGGTGAGTTTTGACTCACGAGTTGATTTGGGTGTCTGTATTAGAGAACCCTTTGAAACTGTGCAGATTGAGGATTTGTTGTTGTGACGTCTCTCCGAGTATGAGACTGTCACTGAGGAACACTTTAAATGTTTATCTAGAAATAAATGTTTACCTGTGTATTTCAATATCTGTATTATTTTCTGTTTTAGAATTTATTTCTATTGTTAGTTTTAGTATCCTAGAGAGAACGAATTAACACGCTATTAATTTAGTAGGCTAATTAGCAACTTCGGAAACGTCATGTAGAAATTCGCGTTTAGCGACCAAACGAAACTTAGTCGAAAACTTTTATAATTTGAAGTTTTCACTCGTAAAGCTATGAATAAGCTGTATAGAAAGTTTCAGAGACTGATTAGGAGTTCTGAAAACTCGTGGGGAGGTAAACGTAATTCCCGAGAGTTTTGTCTATATATAGATAGAGATGGTTGAGATATTTTTATAAGTCTTAACCTAAATTCCAAAAAGGGGGCTAGAGGGAGATTTTGTTGCTTCAAGCTTTACGACGCCAAACGACGACCTTCTGTCAGTCTGTTTTCTCCCATATTTCATATTCGAGCTCCTCGAGGTAAGAGCTTCGTTTTGATACCTATTAGGGCCTGTTTGGGTAAGTTTTCTGGAAAATGGTTTTCTAGAATTTTTCATAAAAGTTGATAAATGGAATTTTGATCCATAGGAATTTTACTAGACGGACTTCTGCACGTTCTTTGTGCACGGGTTTTCTTCAGATTGAATTATAGGAGCGTTAATCGGAGGTGAGTGATTCAACTATGTTTTGGAATGATTTCTTGTCATGCATTCATGTTTTGTGTGAATAGCATGTATTAATTCATAGAGATATCTTGTGTAGTTCATATTGGGCATTTATATTGATAAGTAGGCCCAATAGCACGATGAAATGTTTTGATTACCGCGAGTATGGTGATATGTATTTGAGCATGTTAAGTTGCTTAATTGGGTCAGAAGGAGCACGTGGTCACCTTGGCATTTTGTGGAGCCGATATAGGCATTAAGGTCGCACGATTGAAGAGAAGAATCGTGGGTCTTACCCTTTCGCGTGGACTTATTGGCGAGGAGTCGCGGATTGGGAGTATGGACGGGCACGTGAGTCTCCGGCGACTAGTATGAAATGTAGAGATATGAAAATGCGGACATGTTTATCATTCATATGCATATGTTGTTTTATTCACTAAGCGTTAGCTTAACCAAATCAAATATCTGTGGTTATTCAAATAACCATTTCAGGTGTAAATGCTGGCGAGGAATCGCAGAAGTGAGCACGGGGGTGGGAGATTCGTTTAGAAGGAAACTTGAACGTTAATCTTGTAATTTTGGGGACAATTGGAATGTTGTAATAAGATTTCTTATGGTTTTTAGTTATGTTTAACTTGGTATGTTAGAACGAATCTAAAATGTTGTAATAGTTAGTAACATGTTGTAATTATACTTTGGTAACATGTTAATACAGTTAGGATTGCTTTGGAGTACTTTTGGAAGTGTGTGTTTTGATCCCCGTTTGAATTCAAAAGCTTTTAAACTTGAAAATGCTGCTGAATGTGCTGCTGCCAGGGGATCAGTCGACTGGTTTGTTGAACAGTCGACTGGAGCCTCCTTTCCGGCAACTCTCTGCCTCGTTTCATGAAGGATCAGTCGACTGGGTCCCCGACACAGTCGACTGGATCATAGTTTTCAAAACTGATTTTTTTGGCCAGGCTGGACTTCAGTCGACCGGACTTTACCAGTCGACTGAAAATTTGAAGCCCCAGTCGACTGGTTGTAGAAAAGCAGTCGACTGGATGGTGTTTTAAAACCCAACTTTCTGCTAGACCAGGATCAGTCGATTGGATCCTAGGATCAGTCGACTGGACGGATGGTTTTCAAAATGACTGGTTTTATTCCGCTGCGTGTGTTCTTAAACTAATTTTTGGGAACGTTAATGAATTGGTTTAGCCTCGGTGGCGTGCCACGGGCTTTGGTTCCACTATTATGGGACCAGGCTGTGACCTTAGGTCATCGTCATCATCTGTGTCGTAACCGTCAGATGGGTCGTCTGCTGTGTGGCTACCGCCTACAGAATCCTTTCTACTCGCTTTGTCATCATCGCTATCTGTATCCATGGGGTCTGAATCTGCATCTGGCTCTGGTATGGGCTCAGGTGAGAATGGTGGTGCTGGTGCGGCCATGATAATTGGGAAGAGTATATCGTCGTATAGTGCCTCTTCGTGAGCCATGCTGATAAGCTCCTGGTGGATAAGTATGGTAGTCTTTGAAGCATGAATCGACTCAAGCTGAACTCGATTTGGATACTGCAGTGCGTCGATATGCACGGCTCTCCGCATGTCCTCCTCTAAAATGTGACTCGCCCTCTGGCGGATCCGCTGTCGATATAGTACAAGGTCGGCAGGCTGGATACGACCGTCGAGAATATAGTGCCCTCCGAAATCATCGTGAACAAAGATCGGCTCCATAGTCCTGCAAGAGGAACTAACTTAGTGTTAGTACTAATACGAGGTAAATCTTATGCTCATAACTTAAGGTGTAGGACAATCAATGAGCGCGTCGAAACCTAAGGCTCTGATACCAAAAATCCCTGTCACGCCCCGAAGTACCAAAAATAGGGAAAAATAAATTTCCTTTATGGGTTCGTAGACACGTGACTGGTTGTGAGTGTCACCTGATTGTCCAAACATGCTTATAACAATAATGTGATATGGGAAAGTGACTAAGTTCAACGGAAGCAGAAATTTAAAACATCCAAATCCTACATCAGTAGTATATTACAGGCCAAAAAGATATCCAAAAGATACATATTACAAGACCAGCTAAACTAGTACATCACTAACATAATAATAACAGAACTATAACAAAAGAAAAGCTCCAAAGTCTTCAGCTGGCGAAACCGTAGCCTTCCTCATAGTAATCTTCACTAGCATAGTCTTCAGTAGTAAAGTCAGCATCTTGATAGCAATCGGCTCCGTCTGGACCTGCAAAGGCTGGACGTGGAAGGTCCAGCTGCATGAAAAGTCATTAGCAGTTAAGCTAAGTGAGGGTCCCTTTAAGGTTACCACCACTTAAGGTGAGTTATTCTTCATCTCTTCTTATTTCTTGAAACCATATCTCGTTCATCATTTCTTATTCTCGATATTATGTCTTGTTCGTCTTTTCTTATTCTCAAAACCATGTCTTATTTAAACCCAATCATTCCCTTTGAAACTTAACCCAGAACTGAACTGACCAATGACATTGACTGAAAGAAGACTTAACTCCAAACGCATTTACTGGTCAAGAAAGAACAACACTCAACAATGAATAGTTAACTGTCGCCCAACTGGCACTCAAATTGTCGCCCAAATGGCATAAGTGTGCGGGACATTAACAATCTCTTGGTCGAACATGTCATGTCGATCCTCAGGTTGCCCGCACGTTACTGAACACGTCATGCCGATCCTCAGACCAAGGGTATGGGAAATTAATAATCAGTCGGACGAACACGTCATGCCGATCCTCAGGTCACCCGTACATAACCAAACACGTCATGCCGATCCTCAGTCCAAGGGTGCGGAAAACTAATCAACTACTTGATCGAACACGTCATGACGATCCTCAGGTCATCCGCACTTGACCGAACACGTCATGCCGATCCTCAGATCAAGGAACAAAACATAACTCACCAATCGACACAATAGAATTACCGAAAGACCAATTTTGCAAGAAATATCCAAACACGACACGAAAGTTCACGAATCAACTTTGACTGGTAGTCACACGAATAGAAACGAGGCCCAATGTCCCTTATTCGCATTAAATCTGTTATCGAAGGTTTTATCATTATTTTACGTGTTCGTATGTTTCATAGTTTAGTTCATTAATATCATCCATTTATAGCCGTTAATATTTCGCTATATGTCCGACATTCTGTTTTCCTCTCAATATACTTACGATGGAAACTTTACCAATCACTTACCAATGCAATAGTTGTGCCATTCAACATACTTATAGTTTGGGTATGAACTTTCCAACGGTCATTAAACTATATTCACGTAGCTTATGGATTTATGATCATGGATTTAATACCAATAAACATATAAATGAAACCCTTAACATACTCATCTACGCGATAGCACTACCATAGCACAAGATTTTCATAACAACACAGGTGCCGAAAAACTAGCATCAACAATCTACACCATGCATAACAAAACATCATACAAAAAGCTACACAATCTGCCAGGATACATTTTCACTCTGTTGACTGAATTAACATGATTTATTTGGGCATGATAAATTGCTTTGTAGATCAAACTCAAAACTAAAACATTATAGATAATAGGAATATCTTCATGTACAAAAAAATCTAGCTTCAATTACATTTTTGAACTACTCAAACTATTTATTTTACAAGACATTTCTTATATCTCGGACTGTTCTATCCCATATTTATAGTACTACATTGTACGTGAATTTCACCTATGAAGGAAGGGTTTTTAGACTGAGCTATAGACGAGTTATTTGTAGATAAATGAGTTAGCTTTTACCACAAAAAAACCTATCTTAATTCCGAGTTTTGAGCTCCTCAAAACATCCATTTTACTAAACTACATTCTGCTGGAAGTTTCTGTTTTCCCAGGTTTATAACACTGCGTTGTACATGCATTTCACCCATGAAGGATTGATTTCTAGACTATGCTAGAGAAGAGTTATTTGTAGATATATGAGTTAGCTTTTACCACAAAAAAACCTAGCTTAATTCGGATTTTTGACCTGCACAAAACATTCATTTTACTAAACTATGTTCTGCTGAGAGTTTCAGTTTCTCAGATTTATGGATTTGTCTTGCATGTCATGAAAACTTCAAAACAACAACATCAAACTTATACTAAACATTAGTACATATTATATGTGTTCTAAATTGAGTTAGATTACTCACAATTACTCACTAAAGCTTGAAATTTAAGCTTGATATTGGTTGAAACTTAGTAAAGCTTGAATCTTCAAACTTCAAGGATGAACTTCTTCTTCTTCTATTCTTCCATGGAGCTATAACTCTAGCTCTCTCTCCCTCTCAATTATATGCAGATTGTAGAGACAAAAGTGTCTCAATTATGTGTATGTGCATGATATATAGGAGATTGGCATGGCTAGGTGTCATTTGCATGAGTTCATGCAAAGACACATGTCCAATATGTGGACAAATGTCATGAGAGGATATGACAAGTGTAAGGAGTGGCACATGGGGTTGCCATGTGGCCGGTCATGTGGGGCCCACCTCGGGTTGTGTGCAATTTTCTTGGTTTACGTGTATAAGTTCCTCGGTATACGTATCGATCTCGATTTACGTACAACCGGGTATTATTTCTAATGTCCGGGTCCGGGTACGGAACTAAGTTAAATCTTATTATGGTCGGGTCGGTATGGTTACTACATTCTATATGGTAATATTACAACACGTCCACATCGTCACGTAATTAAAATTAAAATATAATAACATAGTTGGTCCAATACAAAAATTCGAAAAAAACTGATATTATTAATGAATGAAAAATTACAGGTGTTACAGTTCCACATTGCTTGGGGTGAAGCTCCTGGACTAGTTTATAAGGATTAATCGCTCCTCTATATGCAACAAGGCATTTTAAAATCGTGTGGGGGCTAAACATAAAAGAACTCCACAGTTAAGCATGCTGCTACCAGAGCAGTACCAGGGATGGGTGACCTCCTGGGAAGTTCTTTGTGTTTTAGGCCTAAAGCGGACAATATTGTTGCTAGATAGTTAGAATACTTGATTAACTACGAGCATGTTGCATGCATAGTTTGTATTCACATATTTTGCATCAATATTTTATGTTTTGGATTATCTGTTAACGTTTGAGGATTGACTATACAAGAACAAGGTATATAGATGAGGGTTTCCTTATTTGGATTAGTTGCTCGACGTACTTGGTCTCGTATAGTTGAGAGTTAAACATAATCAATACTTTGCATGTTTAACTTTATTGATGACTGCCGTGTGTATCAATTGTCGCCTCAAATTTTGGGACGAAATTTCTTTAAGAAGGGTAGAATATAACAACCCTAAATTTCTAAGGCTATGTTTGGTATATCGGAATGACCCTTACAATGGAATGATCATTCATGAGTTCATTTAATTCTCATCTTTGTTACCACCAAATCAGTTGGAATGACCATTCCAAAAGTAATCATCATTCCCACAAAAGTAGGAATGATCACTCCGTCCAAAAACCTAAGGAATGAGATTTCATTCTAATGGAATGAACCAGTAAGTAAATAATATCCATCTTCTCCACTTTCCTTGTTTCAATCTTTCCTATAATAAAAATTATTATCTTTTTTGTTAACATTAAATTTTAATTCAATATTAACTCCGTAAATTAGGATACCATTTTAAAATAAAAAAAACTGTATGTCATTTTATTCCTAGTTACAACCAAACATGTGAATGGAATTCTCATTCCTATTCCATTCCATCTCTGTTCCATTCTTGAGTTTCAATCCATTCCTACCTTATTTCGTTCATGCGTACCAAACGTACCCTAAATATGTAAATAATTATTTTAATAATTATTTTCAATTAGCTGTATTATATGAGTGTGCCTATGTAAGACATGTGTTTGAAAATTTTAAGTGTTTAGAGGACATATAAATTAAATCATTAGTGAGCCCATTTAGTTTGAGTGTTACATTTTATTAATTTATATTTGTTTAAAAGAAAGTGAAGGGTTGATATGTATTTTTTTTATATGGTGTTTACAGGCCCGTGAATGTGTCAAATAGTGTATCTAGTATTAAAATTAAGTAGTTGGCACATGAGTACCCTTTGGGCTAGCCATTTTAGTGGTTTTGGATTACATTATGGGCTCATATGGGTCTCTTTTGTGAATCCATAAGAAGAAAAACAGGATTATTAATGTTTGTGTCAGTGTTATAAAATATGCATTGTGTGTGTATTATATGTATAGACATAGATAACATATCCTAGGGTTGGTTAGAACAAAAGAAGGGAAAGAAAAAAAAAAAGAGCAGCCACAAGAGAGAGAGAGAGAGAGAGAGAGAGAGAGAGAGAGAGAGAGAGAGAGAGAGAGAGAAATAGTGAAGAGGCACCTCTAGCCACCTAAAGAAGAAGAAAAGAGAAGAGAAGAGAAGAGAAGTGAAGAGAATGGTTAGAAGAGAGGAAGATTCATTAACTTTATTCCATAGAGTTCACCATCATCATCATCATCTTTCTTTTTTCAAGTCGGTGAGTAAATATTTAGATTTTGTCAGGTTGATTCGTAGTTTTGATTGATTTTCGATTTGTGTTCATTCTAGTATGAAAAAATCATATGGATGGGTGTTTATATAGATAAGGATGTATAGTGATATATACATACATATATATATATATATATCAAAGGTGCGATATGAGTTATTTGAAAAATTGAAGGAAAAAAAAAAAGAAGACTAACACAAATTCGGATTTGGATGAAATTGAAGAAAACTCTCAGATCTGTTTTAAAAAATACTTCATATTAATTCATACATTTTGTTTTTGGTAAAACCGTCCACAATGGTCAATGTAAAACGCGATTCTGCACGTGTTTAGTTTGATGGTATTTTTCCTAGTTCTGCACCATTTGGGCAGAAAATTCATATTACAGTAGCAGTAAATGTCAACTCTGAATTTCGAATTATGATTATGAAAATTTTTAGAAATGTTTCTTTGTGCAGATGTATTATGAGAAATAATTTCAACCCAGGTTGGTTTTGGGGCTGTTTAATATAAGGTTTGTTTGGGACAGTTTTAAATAGTATTGTTGAGTGTTGATTTTAAATGTTATAATTTATACTATGTGTGGTATTAAATGATGATTATGGAAATACTACGTTAGAGACATGAATAGAATTTTGGCGCAAGGGCCTTATCGTGAATAATTGGATAATGATAATCTATGGAATAAATGATAAATTCCCGAAGTGGTTAATGACTTGATTAAACCCTCATGAATGGTACTTGTGTGAATTAATGTAAATGGTAAGAAACTGAAGAAAAAAAAATGGTTTCAAGTTCCTTAGTGTTCATTGCTCCCCATTGTGTTATTTTTTGGTAGCTCGACTTGATGAGTGTTCCCATTTGCCAGTAGCTTTGTGATCAAGCTAGCCTAAGCCTTATACTCGGCTTAATTTATAGACGTCTAGGCATATTGACTGACCTTCCATTGTGTATACCTGGTTTGGTTGATACCCAACCAAACTGGCACCAGAGTGGATGTTGGTAGTATGTTTGGGCATACATGAGATATATGTGTGGACTGTACCATGGAGGGTGACCAAGTGGTGAAGTTAGGAAATTGAATAATGAATCGTTCATAAAAAGTAAGTCGATCATGAGTAAGGTGACCTTAGTGGTGAACCTAGGGTAAGAAAAAAAAATGACATTGATTGTAGAGCATTAAATGCAAGGGGATAAACTGTTGCAAAACATGAAATTGAAAACTCAAAATTATTACCGTGGTATAATGCGAAGGAAATTGATAAAAATGATTTGAAAATGGAGAATTGCTTATTAAGATACTAAGGATTTGTGTTAACTCTCGAGGAGCAGGATGGTGGGCCCACTAACCATTGTATGCAAGCTTTGGCTCACCATGTTATTTAAGAGTAAGTGTTTCTTTTTTACTTTATGGATAGAACAAACTGCCACCGTGAGTCGAGGAAATTACCGCTTGTCCTCACTCACGTGTGGAACTACAGTTTGCCTCCAACTCTGTATGTGTATGTGGTCAAGAAAGGGAGGGAGCCCAAGAGATTCCCAACCTGGAAATTGATTGGGTATTATTATGTTAATTGATTATTATTGGGTCAAGGGGACCACGAGTGATCCCTGAGGCTGGGGCGTGTTGACTCATACTAGTGTTATTATTCAATACTGACCCGTGTGATGTTTATCATGCGGGGGCGTTTCTCAGGAAACATAGTCGTTTTGCATATTAAGGAATAGACCGATATGACTGGTGGATTGCATGAATTTTCTTGAAAGCTTAAAGACCTTTACTGTTCATTTGCTATTTCATTTATTTGGCATTGTTGGCCATTATTATAGTTGGTATTGGGACGTTTAGTAGCTCTGACCAGAGGATGTAATAGAGGTTATTCTTTCAAAGCTTTAATTGTAAATGAAAAGATTTTTATTATTACTGAGAATTTTGAAATGTTAATTCAGCTTACGCTTTTCATTTAAGTGATTTAGTAGATTTAGCTTTAATCAAATGGATTTGAGAATATTCGGAGCCGTGTGAGTTATTTTTTTGTTTTAAATGGAAATGTGGTGGTTTTATTTTAAAAAGAAATGGAGATTTATTACAAATGTTTTAATCAGGTTTTTAAGAACGGATCTATTTTCATTAAAAAGTTTGAATAGGATGGGCTTCATGGTGTTCACTCCAATAGTTGGGCAGTCAAAAAGTAGTCTAGATTTAGTTCTAGACAGATTATTTGGCTTTCCAAAAATTGGGGTGTGACAAACTTCCTGGATCCGCCCCTGCCTAACATTAAAAGTAAATACAATGGAATAAGAAATATCCTATTTCAACTTCCATTCTCTCTTTATCGCTCTCTGTATCCGTAGATATACACAAGTGCATGAAATTATTATATCTATATGTGTAGACACCCCAATTTTGACCAAACGTTGGGCTAAGGGGAGTATTACCTCTAAGATCTAATGATGACAATGTCCGACTAATTTAGGGTTTCCAAAGGTGACTAAAGCTCTTCAAAAGGCTCTTCGTTTTGAACAAAAAAAAAAGGAAAGGAAGAAGGAAAGGGAGAGAAAAAAAAATGAAGGAAACAGCACATGATACACTCCTACGACATTCTCGGCTTGTCGTGCGGCACTCAGTAAGTGCCGCTATGGCATTCAGTGAAAGTTGCAAAAATGCACCAAATGCCGCAAAAATTGGAATTCCAGAAGAAAACAGCAGTCCGTGAGTTGTCCACGACATTCCCTGAATGCTGTACCGGCATTCAGTGAGTGCCGTTGTGGCAATCGTTGAGTGCCGCTTCCATCTCTATTGAGTGCCGCATTTTTGTGACTGCCAGCTTTAAAATAGTACATTTTCAAAAGGACATCCGAAATTAGGGTTTGTGCTATGAAAATACTGAAACACCCCTTTAAAAATTGCCTATATAGGGGATGAATATCCCATTACAAAGCCTCTTGATTTTGGCTAATATCTTGGCTTAGATTCCTAAATTCCTTTATTTTCAATCTCTTTAATTTTCTAAACACTATTAGGAGTAAGTTTTGAAGAGTTTGAAGAAGGAAGAGCTTGATTAATCTTGGAAAAATCCTAAAACAACCAAGAAGTTGAGGATAATTGGAGGTAAAACTCTAAACTATTGAATTCTTAGTTGAGTTTAATCAATATTTAGAGAGTCTCTTAGGATCTTTACACACAAACTCTCTTCCCACCCCATTTCATCACACACCACTAATGTTGTGATTGAACTTGCATTTTATTGGTTTGGATCTAGACTAACCTACGGTTTAAAGTTGAATAAATCGTAAAGTTGATTTAGATGTTATTTGAACCTTGATGTTCTTCTTGGTCATATTCATCTTTTGGAACTCAAAAGACTTTCTATGTCTTATTTGAGTCCCCTTAGTCTATGAATCCCTTAAATCCCCTTGTAGACTTATGATTTACAAGAAGATTAAGGTTGATGATAGCACATTTGGTTAATGAATCCAAACCCACCACCATGGTTTAGGTTCGTTACTTAGAGACTTCATGGAGTTCTTTTCATACTTCATTGAGGTCTATAAATACAAGTGTCATTAGTTTCCAAGGACCACCAAGTGGGAGGAAAAGTAACTTAGGCTAAGCCAAATTTAATGGCTTGATAGCTAAAGTTATCAAATAAAAGATATACTTGACAATGAAGCAGTGGTTCACAAACTGTTTTTGATTAAGGATTTTTAGTTAAATAATGGACCGTTGCAATTGGATGACACCAACTGGAAAATGTCCACAACACAAAGTTTTACTACTGTAATTTTTGTTTTGAGGAGATTTCATGTTTAAAGTGGTTTGGTCATATGAGTTTTGTGAAACAACAATCTGTCCAGAATTTCAGAACAGTAACACATCTTTGAAATAAATAAATCAGAGCCTTAATCAAGTATTCTTGGCTTCAAATAATTTTTTATATGAAGTTCAATGTGTTAATAAGATGTCCTAAAAATATTAGAGTCTTTTTGATTCGTTCACTATTTTTAGAAAATCATACAAAATTTCTGGACAGAGAGTTGGAAATTCCTGAGTGATGTCTAGTGTCTGCCTAATTTCTGGAGATTGAACCGTTGATCTTTGGTTTTTCTTTTTGGGTTGGAAACTAGGCTCATAAAGGCATCTTGTGTCCAAAAATCATCAAGATCAAACCGTTGGAAGTATACTTTTCAAAATTTTAAAGTTCAGGTCTGCTTTCTGAAATTTCTGGAATCCTGTCACAGATTTAATAAACTTTGTAAATAATGGTTCAAGTAATCTTTTCATGACCTAGGGCTTATACCATGCTTTGGTAATGATTGGTTAAACTTGAATTCAAAGGTTAAGTGATCAAAACCAATGAATATTTCATAATTTACTCTTGTCCATGTATATATCCTTCCACACATATTGATACTTACAACTAGCATTCATTTTTCTATGTTAGGATAGATTTAATAACGTCATTTAGGATTCGATATTATTCTTTATTTAAACATGTGGACTAACCCGTTATTTCGTAGCGCTATTAAGGTACAATTCCTCGACCACCCTCTAGTTTCATACAATTTTTTGATCTTCTATTGATTTCGACTTCATGTGCAACGCCTTAGAATCATGATTTGCCTTATGTGTATATATGTGATTAGAGACCTTTTTACTAGGATTTCTACTTTTGTATGCATTGCACGTTTAATATTCGCAGCTGGACCCCGAGTAAGTTTTCTAGTTCTCTATTTGCATATCATATCGCTTGCCAACTGTACTACTTGATTTTGGATGATATTTTGTCATTAGCAATTTTACACCATTTTGACATGCTTGTGCAATGTATATTTATATCTATGCATTAGTTGAGGGCACATATAGATTAATAATTTGATTAGAAGGATGTTGAGTAGAGGCCTATCGAGAGATAGGATGAGAGGTGGTGTTTAATTCCGCCGGGCTCCTTCCCCTCTCATTCCATAATCCCCGGACCTAGAAATCTTTGGTTTCCAAAAAGACCAGTTTGCTTTAAAATGGTTTCTTAATTTTCCTTTAAAAAAATTAAGTGGTGACTCGTGTTTTGTATTTTAAATGAAATCTAAAAAAATAACTGTGGGTAGGAAAAATTGCGATATCCACAATATGGTGTAGCACCGGATAAATCAGCATCAAAATGTAAGAATTGCAGACACATCTTGGGCATAAAAATCCATGCTACACTTTTAAAGTTTTATACCATACATACACTTCTTATTTTTTGTGCAGATTTAACTACCTTGTTGAATATATGCATATACAAAACTATACAAGATGTGAAAGCAATAAAAAGAAGCACTGACTGAAGTGTTCATTCACCTCTACGTGATGGATTTGGCGTTGAGTCTATAAGTTTCCAAGGCCCCTTTCTCACTCAAGGAGGACTCTCACTAGTCCAAGTCTTCAACAATGCATCCACCGGAGACATAGGAGTGAAGACAACCTATTGGAGGCTACTAGAAATTCAATAAAGGAGATCTCTACAAGGTTTATCACGCAAAAGGTATTAACCCTAACTATATGATTACTAGATTCATAAGTAGTAGCTCCATTAACTTAAAGTTTTTTTTAACTTGTCCTTCAGCTGCCCAAATATGTTTTTGAAAAACTCCTACAGTTAGGTGATGGAGAAGTGGACAACCCGCCAGAGCCACAACCGGAGCTGTTGGATTTGGATGATGCCCCACCAACAGGAATAGGGCTCGTAGTGTTTAGAGATTTATTATGTAAAAGTGTGGGCTAACTCTCTTATCCTACTTAGGTAATTTTGTGTAAATCAGGGATTAGTAGGAGTTGACGTATTAGGAGGTCGCATATGTTGTCAGGCCCCTGAGCAACAAAAATAGAAAAAATAAAATTCATTTTTGGGTCCATAGGCTGTGACTAGTGAAGTCACTTAATTGTCCACACCACACAGTTCTAAACAACATAAAGTAAAGAGACAACAATAAATAAAACCAAGCTGTCATAAGCATAACTAAAAAGTTACTAACTATTATATCAAGTCTGAAATATAAATAAACTAAAGTTTTAGGGCAAAATATGTCAAGTTTACAAAATATAGTAATAAAGTATGGGAAAGCAAAAACAGAACACTTTAATCTATTCAAATCTTTCAACTGGCATAAACATAATCGTCAGTGTAGTAGTCCTCCCTAGCATACTCATCTTCCACGGGGTTACCCTCTGCGTAATCAACCTCCGGATAGGAACCTTCGTTGTAGGGTTCGCCTCCTACATGATCAAAGACAGGATAGGGTAGATGGAAATTGTCCAGGGCATAAAACTCTGTTAGCTACTGAAGCCAAATCAGTAGAAAACTAATAGGGTATCATAGATATGCAGTAATTACAAGTTATGAAATGACATAAGATATAGTTCTACTAATAGTATATTTACTTATTCAACAATCTTCACTAATGATTATTCACGTCTTGTTGTACGAGTACTAACATCCTATCAATTGATGAATGTACTCGATAGTGTTACACTTGGATACATCGATGCTCCGTATATAGCTCTAAAGAACATATTCACAGTCCACCACATGTCATGGACACCACGTCAATTGGTCCCCCGATTTTAAGAACATACACACAATCCATCGCATGTCATGGACACCACGTCAGTACAAAAAAAAACACAATGCTTCGAGGAAAGACACATCATTCTATTGCCACGAATTATCGACACATCTACCAATGATCCCGGTCTACTGCTCTTAAGGACATATGAATAGTCCACCGCTCTCAAGGACATATGATTGGATCACCGGCCTATCTTAGGGCTAATTGGTCCGATCCATCGCTCTTAAGGACATATACACAGTCCATCGCTCTTAAGAACATATGATCGACCAATGCTGATCCACGCAAGAATCCCATAACTTAGCAAACCTACTTAGTATTACACTAATACTGATCCATGACATTCCCATGTGGCCTGACTACTCGGATTGAAATGAACGATTATCAAACTGGATCATGATCGACACATTGTCTAATGTCATAGACATTAATCCATTATTCTTAATGTTACTACATTACAGCGTGCATTATCTCTTTGTTATAACATTATCGCATAAGGGAATGCTTGGAACAATGCTTAAACAACTGAGCAATTCATAACATAAGCAACAGGTAATATCAACATTTTGTAACTTCCAATCGATTTAGACAAGGGTCCAATAGATTGGAATAAAAATAGTATCAATCAATTGCATAACTGGGCAATCGATTGGGTAACAAATAATGCCAATCGATTGGATAAAAGTCCAATTGACTGGGTTCACAATTTTGGCAATCGATTGGATAAAAGTCTAGTCGATTGGGACTACATCTTCTTCCTAAAGACGTGCAATCCAGAGACAGAATTATGGGAAAGATGTTTGAGCGTCTTTCCTTCTTTTAAAACATGTAAAACTTCATAATGGAGGTACCCGGTGAGTTTGGGACTCACCTTGTGTGTATGGGTATGTGGGTGTAGGTGTGTGTGGGCTTGGGAAGCTTGAAGCTTTCTCTCTCTTCTCTTTTCTTCTCTTCTCTGTCTTTCCTTCCTTTCTCTCCTTCTGTTTCCTTCTTTCCTTTCTTATTCTTTTCTATTCCAGCAATGTATGTGTGTATGTATGTATATAAGAGTGTATGTGTATACATATATATATATGAGAGTATATGTGCATATACATATATGACATCTCTTTTTCTCTCTCTGAAATCTGTGAAACAACCCCCAAAACACGAAATGGCCCCACATATATATAGAAAATATGCATGCCATGTGTCAACACCCCATGCAAACTTGGAGACGATGTTCTGCACCTGTCCAATCGATTGGCTCCAGTTGCAATCAATTGGGATAAGATATTGATGAGGGCAATTGATTTAGAAAGGTCCAATCGATTAGTTTGAGGTGGTCACTTGCCAATCAATTGGTAAAATGTCTAATCAATTGGTACCCCAACTTGGCCAAATGATTGATAAAGTCTTATACATACAAGATTAAGCCATTAGCACAGAATTTCATTTATAAATATACATTTGAAAATATAGGGTATTACATCATCCACCACTTATCAAAAGATTTTGTCCCCGGAATCTGAAGCAAGTAGGGTTCAAATAAAAATGAAAACTTCTCTTGCATCTCTGACTCTACCTGCTATGAAGCTTTTCCTTCATCATGATGCTTTCACTGAATCATCACTAAAGGTATCTTCTTATTTTGAGCTTCTCCACTCCTCGATCTAAGATTTGTACCGGCCCTTCATTGAATGTTACATTATTGTTAACTTCAATATCCTCAAAATTGATCTCGTGCACTAGGTTGTGGGCACACTTGCTCAACAGGCTAATGTTGAAAACGTTGTGCACTCAAATGAATCGTGGTGATAACTTTCCTCTCTTCTGACTAAATCTTATGATGCCTCAAACTGACAAAACTTTGAGTAGTACGTGATCTCCAAATCAAATTCCAAGTATTTGCAGCGTTTGTTGGCATAGCTCTTGTGTCTAGTACGTGCTGTCTTCATGTCCTTTCTCATGACTCATACCATTTTTGGCCCAAGAAGTTGGTTATCCTTGACTTCGGCCCAACATAGCAGTGATCGACAGGGTCTTCCATACAAGGCTTCAAATGGTACCATCCCTATGCACATGTGATAACTATTATTGTATGTGAACTCGATCAACGGTAGGTGGGTCTCCCAAGAACTCTCAAAATTGATGACATAGGCTCGCAACATATCCTTCATTACTTGGTTGACTCGTTCTGTCTGTCTGTCAGTCTATAGATGAAAGGCTAAACTCAAGTTCAGTGAAGTTTCCATTGCCGTTTGGAGACTGTTCCAAAACTATGCGGTGAAGTGCAAATCTCAATTTAATACGATTGAATCAGGTATGTTGTGTAGTCGCACAACTTACTATAGATACATCCGGCTCAAGCATTCTACTAGATACATCATGATATATGTAATGAAATGAGCTGTCTTGGTGAGTCGATCTATTATTACCTAAATAACATCGTGGTTTTGCTGAGACCTTAGCAAACCTACCCCGAACTGAATGCTTGCGTGTTCCCATTTCCATTGGGGAATCAGTAATGGCTATAGAAATCCAGGTGGTTTCTGATGTTCTGCTTTCACTTGCTTACAAGTAAGACATTTGTAACACCCCGTATTTTTTATATAAATATTCATTTAAAAAAAATTAATGAGACAAACTAAATTTTTATGTGTACAACCATGGTTATTTATTTATATGTGTGTATTTATTTTAATTATTGATTACTGTGTGAAATTTTATAGAGCTAAGTGGTGGAGTTAAGTTGTAAAAATTTAAGTTGAACAAGTTATTGAAGAGTTGATGTGTTTGTTTTTTTGAGTAGTGTTTACAGGCCCGTGAATGGGTCAAATAGTGTATCTGGTATGAAAATTAAGCACCCGAAACATAAGTACCCTTTGGGCTAGCCATTTTAGTGGTTTGGGTTACATTCTGGGCTCATATGGATCTCTTTTGTGAGCCCACAAGAAGAAAAATGGGATTTCTAGCATTTGTGTATTTGTGTTATAATATGTGTCATATATGTGTATACATATTATTTAGGTGCCCTAGAGTTTATAAAAAAAAGAGAGAAAAAAATAGAGAACAGACGTGAGAGAGAGAGAGAGAGAGAGAGAGATAGAGAGAGAGAGAAGAAGAAGAAGAAGAAGAAGAAGAAGAAGAAGAAGAGAAACCCAAACTTTTATTTTGCGTAATCATCATCAATCCTTGGAACCCTAAATCGGTGAGTTAATCATTTGTTTCATTTTACTTTTGTTACAGTTTTTTGCTAAATAGAATATGTTGAGAAAATCGAAAGAGGATCCATTAAATCATGTTGGAGTATGTGTATATAGATGTTGATGATGCTAAAAATTGGTAAGAGTAAAGTAGAGCAGATTAAGGAGAGAGAGAGAGTGAGAGACTATTTTTTGTATATGGTTCGGCACTGTTAATGAAGGAACCTACGTCCACGGCTGTGTCTGAGCACGTTCACTATATTGTAAAAGAGCCAGGGGCCTGTGGTGAACCAACAAGTCTGGAGCTACCGTAGGCCGGCCGGACATGATGATGAATGCTTTAGAGGTACTGTGTAGACTAAAAAGTGAGAGGTTTCTTTTATAGATGTAAGAGACCTACTCGTACAAGGAAAATGAAACATAATCCAATTAATATAGATTGGCATTAATTGTAGGGGTTTCCTAACTGGATTAGGAAAGAGTTTTCACTTTTCATTAGTCTTCTAGCTTGAGTAGGAAACTGCCCGGAATGCTCGAGATCATGCCTGTGTGCCCGGATGAGCTGTTCCCACGGTGGGATGTGCCTGTGCGGTCTTTCCGACCTAATGTCCGAGTTATGAATGAACCGCTCAGGAGGCATCAGGTGGACCAAACCGCTCGGGATGATGCTTGTCAGTAGTTGTAGAATAGAACCGCTCGGGCATGGGCTAATTTTGGGTGTATCAGTTACCCCCCATTTCCAAAGTTGGCTGGATGCTATATCGGGGCAAGTTTAGAAATCTTCCTGATACCAGTCTGAGTACTCAGGCAAGCTTCCTCGAGGTTTCTGAGCCTAGTGAGTCCTTAAGAACTGGCTGAGAGTTAAGACCCAGCCTAGCTCGGAACCTTTAAGTGCTCGGGAACTGACTAGGAGTTAAGACCCGGCTTAATTCAAAGTCTTTTTGTTTGAGTTAGCTTCCAGGATGGTTATCTTCTGCCCGTGAACCTTCGTCAAGGTTGTGGGTAGAAGAATTTTACCATGTTAGAAAAGTCGACCTAAAGCGTACTGCTTTAGGGTCCTTTTATGTTAACTCCCTAGGATGGTTGTCTTCTGCCCAGCCAGCCTTCGTCAAGACTGTTGGGAGAAGAGCTTGACCATGTTGGTGTAGCCGACCTAGAGCGTGTCACTATAGGGTCCTTTTTTCTCCTCTATCGTGGGCCAACCTAAGAGATTTTAGTCACCTCTATCGTCGGTTTGGACCTAAGTGGAGTTGATGCCTCTGAGTACTGTAGGTGCTCAGGTTGTCCAAGATTTTGACTTGGTTATCTACGAGGCCTGTAGATACCCGATGTGGGACTTTTAGAGGTTAGGATTGTAGGTAACCGACCTGGAATATGGTGGTTGCAGGGTCTTTTGAAGCTATCCATCATCAGCCACCTAGGGGGTTTGCCACCATCGTTGGTTGGACCTAAGCGAAGCTTGTGCCTCGAGGTTAGGCCCGAGGTCTTTAGATGCCTCGGGGTTAGGCCCGAGGTCTTTGGATGCCGCGAGGTTAGGCCCGAGGTCTTTGTATGCCTCGGGGTTAGGCCCAAAGTCTTTGTATGCCTCGGGGTTAGGCCCGAGGTCTTTGTATGCCTCGGGGTTAGGCCTGAAGTCTTTGTATGCCTCGGGGTTAGGCCCGAGGTCTTTGTATGCCTTGGGGTTAGGCCCGAGGTCTTTACAAGGGATCTCTAACAATCGGTGGAGCCTCATGTAGTGATCAGGCAAGTACCTGGAGGCAAAGTCAGAACTGTTTGATCCTGAGACAGGGGGTCAGATCAGGATCGTCGGGCTCCTGATTTCTCTGTGCTGGAGGCAAAGTCAGAACTGTTTGATCCTGACCGATGTGAACTGGAGGTCGAGTCGGGGCTGCCTGACCCGGACTACTGTGAACTAGAGGTCGGGTCAGGGCTGTCGGACCCAGACCATTGTGAATTCAGAGAATGGCCAGAGCTGTCAAGCTTCTTTGCGTTGCTCTTCCTGGGCTGATCTCGCTTCCTCTTACTACTGGAAGGCTCGTCGTCCATTTGCCCGGGGTCTTTGGTCTTTAGAAATTCTTCAGTGTCGATGTATCCTCCAACCCTCTCATAGAGCTAAACCAAAGTTTTTGGTCAGTTTTCTGTGGAACGATGCGGCTCACTTAGTGTGTTAAACTCCCGAGCAGAAGGCTATAGTGGCGACTATCTCGTTCAGATTGCGGATTTGAAGCTTCTATTGGTTGAACCGGTCGGTGAACTCCTTGAGGGACTCATTATTCTGTTGTCTGACCGTCAGTAGTCGCATGTCAGGCTTTGGCCGTTCATGCATACCGGCGAACTGGTTGATGAACTACTTGCTAAGTTGCCTGAAACTACGTACCAAAAGGGGTTTCAAGGAGTAGAGCCATTGGGCGACCGGGCCTTTCAAAGTGCTAGGAAAGGCCAGGCAATGTAGTTCATCGGAGTTGGTGGCTAGGGCTATCTGAGCCTTGTAGGTCTGAACGTGGTCGACCGGGCTTCCTGAGATGTTATAGGGATCTAGGCGAGGCTGCTTAAATTTGCGCGGGATGGCAAACCTCGTGATCTGGCAAGAGAATGGTGACTCTGTCTCTGTATTGGCGTGATTTTGAGTAGGTTTTCAGCCCAACCTTTTGGCCACTCCATCAATCTATTTCTGCAAGTCCTTGATTCGGGCTTCCACTCCTTCCCGACCGGTATCCGAGGGGTTGGTCGGGTCGGTATCCGAGGGGTTGGTCGGTATCCGACCGGTATCCGAGGCTTCTTCTTCATGGCAGTGTACTGTCCTCTCGGATTGGGCTTGGCTATGACTCTGGTTCATCATTTGCCTAGGGACTACTCGGCTCTTGACCGAGTGACCTTGGGCTGATTCCCGGGCCATATGCTCTTGCATTTCCTCTTGGGCAGTACGCCTACTGTTGATGTCTCTGGCATCCTCAACGTGGGACGGGTTAGCTCGGGCACGTTGTCTGGTTAAGATCGGTTCCCGACCATGCGCAACATTCCCGGGTTGTTTCCCAGCCACTGGAGGACTGCTTTGCTAGGCAAGTAGGGCTTCGATCTGTTGCTGAATTTGATGTTGGCCCTCCAAGAGTTGTGTGAAGGTTGCGGGGATCTGCTCAGATGTCATGACTGCCGCAGCCGGTGCCGGGGCCGGAGGAACATCCCGGTTGGACTGCTGATCAGCCTTCTTACCCTTTTTCAGTGGCATGACGATCAGTCAAGAGATTTGTTGATGAGAAGACTTGTCTCTTCCCACAGACGGCGCCAAGCTGATGATGCTAAAAATTGGTAAGAGTAAAGTAGAGCAGATTAAGGAGAGAGAGAGTAAGAGACAATTTTTTGTATGTGGTTCGGCCCTGTTAATGAAGGAACCTACATCCACGACTGTGTCTGAGCACGTTCACTATACTGTAAAAGAGTCGGGGGCCTGTGGTGAACCAACAAGTCTGGAGCTACCGTAGGCGGGCCGGGCATGTTGATGAATGCTATAGAGGTGCTGTGCAGACTAAAAAGTCGGCCCCTTCAGTGGGGGGTGAGAGGTCTCTTTTATAGATGTAAGAGACCTACTCGTACAAGGAAAAAGAAACATAATCCAATTAATATAGATTGACATTAATTGTAGGGGTTTCCTAATTAGATTAGGAAATAGTTTGCACTTTCCATTAGTCTTCTAACTTGAGTAGAAAACTACCCAGAATGCTTGGGATCATACTTGTGGGCCCGGATGAGCTGCTCTCTCGGTGGGATGTGCCTGTGCAGTCTTCCCGTCCTGTTGGCCGGGTGTGAATGAACCGCTCGGGAGGCATCAGGCGGACCAAACCGCTCGGGATGATGCTTGTTAGTAGTTGCAGAATAGAACCGCTCGAGCATGGGCTGATTTTGGGTGTATCAGTTGCCCCTCATTTCCAAGGTTGGCTGGATGCTATATCTGGGCAAGTTTGGAAATCTTCCTGATACCAGTCTGAGTGCTCGGGGAAGCTGCTTCGGGATTTCTGAGCCTAGTGAGTCCTCAAGAATTGGCTAAGAGTTAAGACCCTGCCTAGCTCGGAACCTTTAAGTGCTCGGGAACTGACCGGGAGTTAAGACCCGGCTTAATTCAGAGTCTTTTTGCTTGAGTTAGCTTCCAGGATGGTTATCTTCTGCCCGTGAACCTTCGTCAAGGTTGTGGGTAGAAGAATTTTACCATGTTGGAAAAGCCGACCTAAAGCGGTTGTGGGTACTACAGTTTCCTATCTGAAAAGTCAATAGATTTTAACCACTGACTTAACTATAGTTTATTGTTTTGGAATTTTGTTTGGGGAATTGTGTATAAAATAAATTTCCTCAAATAGTCAGGAATCACAAAAAGGTCCCTTAAATTGGGATGTAGAGAACACTGTTCACTCACATAAATTTTATATGTTTGTGGTGAACGTCAGCATGCCAGAATCAATAAAAAATAAATCAAAGTTTGTTGTAACGGTGAAAAACTATTGCTATTCAAGAGCATAAATATATGATCAATATGTAAATCTTACTTCTAAACAAGGCTACAGTGAAAGGAGTAGGAATGGTCGTTGGCTACTCTAAATTACATTGTAAATTTGTAAATGGAAAAACACATGCAAAGAAAATGGAAATATTAAATAATAAATAACTATGTTTAGTGTTTACACTACCCGGGTATGTACTTAGATGGCTAGACCTGTCGTGAGTAATTCCATGATGTCTCGTTTTCAAGTCCCTACGACTTTCTTTATGTGTGTGGGGGCAGTGGTGAATATTGCATGCATTTTGGGGTTTATCTTAATAGGGTGAGGTCAACCTGTAATTAGGCCTCGGAGGGGTTCTTCATCAGCAGAAAAAAAATAACTCAGTTTGATGAAAAATGAGATATCTACCTCCATTAATGACCAACATTTTTAAGTACAACCACTTACAAAATCTGCGATATAAAGGACCTAAACTATGATTGCGGAAAAGAGTCAGAGACTTTCTAAAATCCTAGTCTGAGACTTTGAGATTAATTACGAATTGCAGATGTAAATAAATATGCACACATGCATATAGGTTGGGGATAGGTGTCTTACCTAGCGGAATTACCCAACGGATTGAGTACGGCGTTGTTACGAGCCGGACAATATTTCCCACGAATTGCTGCTCCTACAATTCCTCCGTGTACTCTCTTGTGCTTCTTATCAGTCGTAGAATGCACTACTACAAGGCACCAATGATGATGGCCTTAGAGAGTGAGAACCGTGAGAGAGAGAGAGAGAGAGAGAGAGAGAGAGAGAGAAATTGAGAGGGTGTACTGTGTAGCACTTTCTGTGTGTGTAATATACATATATATCGGCACATACACATATGGAAGCCCTAGGACTCCAAGGCCTAATCCACTTAGGATTACTTGGAGCCTAAGCAAGGCTCATTGGACCGGGTCCAGTGTTATGCATGTGGGTGCACCAATAACCCACAATATTTCTTATAGTAGAAATGAAAAATAAACACAGTATGTGGGTGTAGAGCGTGTGGATTTTTGCATACCCGGACCTATTTGTGGACGTGGTCGGAGCAATAGCCATGATGTAGTAGGCCTGACTTCTTAAAGTTGGATCCACCAACCTGCCCAGGGGTATTGTTGAGCTCTTTGATAGATTTCTGCTTTTTATTGAGCTCTACTACTTTTTGGAGTGTGTCGTGCCTCCTCACAATTTTTTATGTTTAATAAAACTCCCTTTTGATTGTCCAAAAAAAAAAAGAGACAAAGTGTGAAAATCTAACTGTTGGGGGTGTATGTATAATTAACCTTTTTGTCTAAAAAATATTGATTTTTTTCTGTCACTTTTAATGACTAAAAGGGACGAAAGGTATAAAGTAACACAAAAATTTAGTACCTGAAACAAGTGTCAATGGAAACCCCATATCAATGACTAAACAATAAACATGCACATATATCAACAGTGCTAGACACACACCTTTAACTACACCTCAAATTACATCCTATGGCTTAAATGCATATACCTTGTATTGTTTGAATTTTTTACATTTTTCTTTGCACTACTAACACAGCACAGAATGCATGCATTTAAAGCAAGAATGTGGTTTAAGGTGTGATTGGAGGTGTGTGCCTAACATTGTTGCACATATATAATCATCATATGTGATACATCAACACGTATATTTATATACTTGGTCTAAAACCATTATTTTTTGTGCCAGCAATATTCCTGTTGACCGGGTCACCTCACCTGATAGGGAATAAAGACTATTAAAAATCAATCTACTTATTTGAAATATTAAAGGACAGTCACCAACTTTTTTAAAATGAAAAGGAAATCAAGTTAAAACTAAAAATTTAAAAACACATCAACTTTTTGATTTTTTTTAAAATAAAAAAAAAATTATGTTTACTCCCCCATCTTCTCCACCATCTCCACTAGCTGCCACCATCATGGCTGGCCACCACACCACACCACACCACACCACACCACCACCACCACCAACACCACCAGCCACCCCCCCCACCACCACCACCACCACCACCACAATCTCTCTCTCTCTCTCTCTCTATATATATATATATATACATACACACATTAGTATATATATCTTAAACATGGCCACCACCACCCCCAACCTCTTTTTATCTGTTCTCTTTCCTCACCATCACCACCATGGCCGTCCTCCCTCATCCACCCCTGCCACTGCAGAAAATAAAAAATCGATAAAAAGTTGCAGGTTGAAGCAACTGTCCAAACGGCAGGAGCAACTCACCAAACTTATTGGTAGGGATGTCAAAATGGCCCGTCGGGTCCGGCCCGGCCTGGTCTGACATTGATCAAGCTTGGGCTTTGGCCCACGGGCTCCTTCTCTCTTTCGGGTCGGGTTGGGCTCGGGCCGAGCTAGAGGGTTCATGCTCTAGGCCCTACCCGAGGGCCTAGGGCCTCAGGCTGGGCTTAGGGCTCAGGCCTTGGGCCGTGCAAGGCCGGGCTTAAGTTGTCTTTTTTTTTTTTAATTTATTACTCTTATAAGATATGTAAAGACATTATAAATATGTAAACAAGTGAAAAAATAACGGAAGATATAAAGGGTTAGAGTCTAATTAAATAAATAAAATAAAAATCATTATCTTTTATTAAAAGAAATTAGAAATAAAAATGATTACGCCCCAAACTTAGCATTACTCCTATGTATAATTGTATTACATCCTTAAATTATTTGAGTAATATTATGCTTCTTTTCCTAAATGGTTCCCAAACACAAGTGGTAGTGGGACCACCTTCAATAATGGTAGGACCAGGGCTCCTTTTCTCTTTCGGGTTGGGCTGGGCTCGGGCCGAGCTAGAGGGTTCATGCTCTATGCCCTACCCGAGGGCCTAGGGCCTAGGGCCTCGGGCTGGGCTTAGGGCTCGGGCCTTGGGCCGTGCAGGGCCGGGCTTAAGTTGTCTTTTTTTTTTTTTTTAATTTATTACTCTTATAAGATATGTAAAGACATTATAAATATGTAAACAAGTGAAAAAATAACGGAAGATATAAAGGGTTATAGTCTAATTAAATAAAAAAAATAAAAATCATTATTTTTTATTAAAAGAAATTAGAAATAAAAATGATTACGCCCCAAATTTAGCATTACTCCTATGTATAATTGTATTACATCCTTAAATTATTTGAGTAACATTATGCTTCTTTTCCTAAATGGTTCCCAAACACAAGTGGTAGTGGGACCACCTTCAATAATGGTAGGACCACTTCAACATCGTCCAATCAAAGTAGGCTCATTGTCACATATTTTTAGGAATCATTTGAGATACAAAATTTTGAAAACATAGCATTACTCAATTTACTCTCAAGTTGGCAATCCTATAAATTTTGTCACTTGCAATTTTGATTATTATAAACTCTTGGAAATGGCAAAAAAATTAATTGTTGGAAAGCTTCTGGGCTTGATCGGGCCGGGCTTCAAGTCTAGCTTGATCGGGTCGGGCCTCGGACTAGGCTTCGGGTCAGGCCTGACCGCGTCGGGCTTCGGGCCGGGCTCAGACTTCAAGAGTTAGGCCTAAGCCCTACCCGGGGATGTAAGGGCCTAGGGTCGGGCTGGCCCTACCTTGGGCTTGGGCCAGGCTTAAGGCCCATTTTTCGGGCTGGGCTTCGGGTTGCCATCGGGCAGGGCTTTTTTTACATCCCTACTTATTGGGAGCAACTCACCAAACGTAAACATTAAAAACGGAAAGAATAATGTTTACGTTTGGTGAGTTGCTCCCGATACGTTTGGTGAGTTGCTCCTTCTATTTGGATAATTGCTCCAAAAACTTACACCATTTTTTTTTTGTAATGGCGATGGTGGATGAGCGAGGTGGCCCGTGATAGTGGTAGCTATGAGAGGATTGTTGGGGTCGAGTCATCATGGAAGAAGAATCAACAAATAAACATGAAATGTGTAAGGTTTTGAGGTACATTTGGAACGCTTTCTTTGAGTTATTTGCCCCCACTCACAAAGAGTTTGCTATAGGGTTCCTAACAAATCCCCTTCAGGATACAACAAAACCTGAAAAATCTATGAGATAACAATTCTGAAGATTTTCAGGAAAGCCTCTAGGAAATTAGTTTTTAACTAACATATGAAATGATATGAGAGAATGTGTACTTAGAATTATCACACATATCAAATGAATAATATCACTTGGTGTCTCTTCCAAAAGATGACACCGTTGGGTTATTAGGCACCTATTTCCAATAAGTATCTTAATTAGACACCTCTGAAAGGGTAGTGATCTTTGACCTAAAAGGCACCCCTTAAAATAGTGTCTTTCACATTATCTATTATTCTCTTCATACACATTTTAATATTACAAACTATATTAATGTATATTAAATCTACAACAATTCCCCACTAGGTTATAATATTAAAACTACTAGTCAGTTAAAGTATAAAGACATGCATACAAGAAGGTATCTTTCGATTTAAACCTTCAATTAGTGTAAACATTTCAAAGCTAACGAAGTGTATGGTGTCTAGTCAATTAAACCACATCTTTTTTATGTCAAAATCGGAAATGTCACACACATGAAATTATCCAATTTCTTTTGAGATTTTCCTATCTTTTAGCACTATCATGGCCATGTGGTAAATCTTGGTTTCATGAACATTTACAAGAATAAACTCAAATTCTTGCTATAAGCGGCACCACTTTTATGTTCACATAGGTAAAGTTCTATCAATGTGTCCCTGCTACTGCAGACACTTTAGATAGTTTGTACTTCATTAAGAGTATATAACTCATCTTCCTAAAACGTAGCAATCATCATTGATCATCCTGGAATGGACTATAATAGTTTCTCAGTGCCCAAACAGTCACATAACAGTAACTTGTTATTACCATTAAACCTTGAAATTAGTGATGTTCTAAAATAAGGTCGGGTTACCATTACCGATGACTAATAGAAAATCGAGTTTCAGTCCTATTTCACTAGATGTTTTGTGTACAAAGTCAAAGGATTGCAGCCTCCTTTTGACTTCTATCAACATAGGTTTTACAACCCAATCAATTAGCTAGCTATACAATTTCCTTATTTGATCCATTATCTTGAACAAATAACTATATTGGCAGTAAAAATTATTCCAAATGTTGGCAATAGAAATTATTCCAACTATTTCACTTTTTCATTTATTTTTTATTTATATTTTTTTTTCCGACAAACATGTCAAAGATTTAGCACCATAATAATTGCTAAGCCTTCTAGAGTAAATCGTTTAGAAATCGCACTTCAAAGAAATAGATGACTCAGTTGTGGCCACAACTTTACTATTCCAATTTAATTACCAGTCACTCTATTTCTCTATTTCAAAAATCAAAAGAACTTATTGCAATCTCAAAAGATTAACCCCCATTATAAATAGATATTCGTCAATTCTTATAAATTTTATGTGCTACTAAATTGATGCCAAACCTATCCCTTGGGATATTCATTATAGCATAAATTATTTCACAAATTTATTTCAAAAACTGAGAAACCAAATGATTTGGACATCATAACATAATTCCCAATGAATTAATTGTATTTCCAGATCCCGTGAGATCACATATACATATGAACATTTTATAACTACCCCCACATTTACAAAATTTCCAAGATCACGTTATTTCAGTTTAGTAAAATTTCCAAGATAACATAATTTTAATTAATCGTGAATCAATTCTCATAAACACACAGTATGAGTATATAATATGTATCTTCTAGAAATTTAGGAACCACATATAAGTCTGTACCGAAAGCAAAATATATCTATTTGGCATATAAACTGTTTGCAATGAGCATATAATGTACTATTTTAGAGAGTATTTAAAACTTTAGAAACAAAACCAAACGCACATTGTGTACCCTAGGTCCATATCTGTTTACCTCACCCTGATAATACAAACCGAGAATTTTCATTTTAACAAAAATTTGGAATACATTAAGTACCAAGTCATACTCCAAAATCCTACCCAAAAACTAATAGTCATGTCCTTTAAAAAGAACTACGCAATAACAGTACACTGTTAATCAAACAGTGTGAGTACTGTTCAATAACAGTAGACTATTTTACCAAAAGATTTCAAAACTTTAAATTAATGCCAATTCACATATATACCAATTTGTAATATTGGACTACCCTGCTATTGTAGACACTTTAGATAATTTGTACTTCATTAAGAGCATATAACTCATCCTCCTAAAACGTAGCAGTCAGCATTGATCATCCTGGAATGGACTATAATAGTTTCTCAGTGCCCAAACGGTCACATAACAGTAACTTGTTATTACCCATTAAACCTTGAAATTAGTGATGTTCTAAAATAAGGTCGTGTTACCATTACCGGTGACTAATAAAAAATCGAGTTTAGAATTATCACACATATAAAATGAACAATACCACTTGGTGCCTCTTCCAAAAGCCTTTGGTTATTAGGCACCTATTTCCAATAGGTATCTTAATTAGACACCTCTTAAAGGGAAGTGATCTTTGACCTAAAAGGCACCCCTTGACTGGTGTCTTTCACTTTTATTTATTTTTCTCTTCATACACATTTTAATATTAAAAATTACATTAATGTATATTAAAATATATAACAAAGAGTGAGAGAAGAGATCAAAGAGAGAGAAGGGATAGAGAGGTTGGGTTGGGGGTGGGGGTGGTGGTTGTGGTGGAGCAAGGTGTAGATTTTTGGAGCAATTGTCCAAACAGAAGGAGCAACTCAATAAACGTATCGGGAGTACCTCAGTAAATGTATGAAGCAACTTTACTCTTTCCGTTTGGTGAGTTGCTCCCAATAAGTTTGGTGTGTTAGATTTATAATCTATAAAACTGTAGAACCCTAGAGTAGTAAAACCACAGCCCTAGGACAAATCATGTTAGATTATTAAGAGTACAATATATTAGAATACACATGTATCCATTGTAGCAATTGGCAAACCTTAGGTGAACGATGATGATCAGTTATGTCTTCCTCAGTCAAATCTCTTGAGTTCTTTAATAGGTTCCTTCTCTAGATGGGATGTAGGAGGAAGTAGTATATTGATTTGACATATTGGGGACCATAACCTATATGTCTTTATATACTGATATGTTAGGGTTCCCATTATTCCTAGCAGGATCAGTATTTGGTATCCACTCATTAAACCCATACCCAGTAGAAGTCCATGGGCTTCCTACAATTAGACCACATAATATAAGCCCATTTAATTAATAGCCCTTATAATATAATTGATAATAATATGTTACCCACTCTTATTAGAAAATACAATTTCCTAACAATCTCCCACTTGGGGCTACATATGATTCCTGAAAGACTAATATTACATGTTCCTTAGACGCGCACATGTATGCTATTTATCTTTGGACTTCACTTTAGTTTCAATCTTGTCCATTTCCTATATTAATATGGGATCAAGGCGGCTTTAGTCACACAAAATCATAACTAGACCTTCAATGGTCACCATACCAACACATTCAATGACATAGATCAAGTATGGATGAGTAGCATGGAAATTACATGCAATGTGATCTCAAACATGCCTATTTCCAACTGGTCCTACTTTAGTCTTTATTGAGATCAATCCGAAATAATGCAAAACTGCATAATTAGATTCAGGGATAAACCATAAACCATCAACTTTATTCTGCAGAAAATAAAATCTCATAAATGTCAATAATAGAACATCCAAAGTTAACTCCCACTAAAACAAAGTATCGTCAGACAACCTAACACCCATATGAGCAGTGTGCTCGTGAAAGACCTTAGGAGGTAATCCCTTGGTCAGCGGATCCGCAATCATGGAGTTTTTCCCTATATGTTCTATAGAAATTTGACCACTCCGAACTCTCTCCTTAACAACTAGAAACTTGATGTCAATATGCTTCGACTTCGTAGAGCTTCTTCTGTTGTTGGAATATAGCACCGCATATTTATTGTCACAGTATATCTTTAATGGCCTTTCAATGCCATCTACCACACGCAGCCCAGTGGCAAAATTTTGCAACCATATCCCATGATTTGATGTCTCATAATAGGCTATGAACTCCGCAGCCATGGTCGAAGAAGCTATTAGTGTTTGCTTAGCACTCTTCCAGGATATAGCTCCTCCAGCCAGCATGTAAACATAGCCTAACGTGGATCGCTTACTGTCTTGGCATCCAGCAAAATCGGAATCAGAATACACAATGATCTCCAAAAAGTCTGATCTCCGATACGTGAGCATGTAGTCCTTTGTTCTCTGTAAATATCGCATAACCCGTTTGACTGCTTTCCAATGATCCATTCCTGGGTTACTCAAATATCTGCCCAATACTCCCACTATGAACGCAATATCTGGACGCATACATACTTGAGCATACATTAGACTTCCTACTGCTGATGTATAGGGAATCTTTTCCATCTCCTTAGTTTCAAGGTCATTCTTGGGCACTGTCCGAGACAGAACTTGTCTCCTTTAGCTATGGGCGTATCTCCTGATGAACAACCTTTTATGCCAAACCTGCTTAAAACTTTTTCGATATAGCTCTTTTGTGATAATCCAAGGATACCTTGAGAGCGATCTCGTAGTATTTGTATTCCTAATACAAAAGAGGCGTCCCCAAGATCTTTCCTCTCAAAATTCTTAGTGAGAAAGCTCTTGGTTTCGTGCAATAAGCCTATATCGCTACAGGCTAGTAGAATGTCATCGACATATAAAATCAGAAAGATATACTTACTCCCACTAAACTTGTGATATACACAGTCATCAACCACATTCGCCTCAAAACCATGCGAGGTGATTACTTGATGGAACTTGTGATACCATTGACGGGAAGCCTACTTGAGACCATAGATGGATTTCTTTAATTTGCAAACCATAGACTTTGGATCTCCGCATACAAAGTTTTCTGGTTGGACCATATAAATCGTCTCATCAATGTTTCCATTGAGAAACGTTATCTTAACATCCATCTAATGTAGCTCTAAATCAAAATGAGCCACGAGTGCCATTATTGTCCTAAAAGAGTCTTTCGATGAAACCGGAGAGAAAGTCTCTTTATAATCTATGCCTTCCCTTTGAGTGAAACCCTTGGTGACTAGACGAGCCTTATATCTCTCGACATTGCCCTTTGAATCTCTCTTGGTTTTAAATATCCATTTGCAACCAATGAGCTTCGTTCCTTCAGGCAATTCGACAAGATTCCAAACGTCATTGTCTTTCATAGATTTCAACTCATCATTAATGGCATCAATCCACTTTTGAGAATTAGAACTTTGTTTGGCTTGGTGAAAGTTGATTGGATCATCTTCCACTATCCCTATGTCAAACTCATGTTTTTGGAGGAATATAATATAATCATCCGGAATCACATTTCTCCTTTTCCTAGTGGATCTTCTTAATGGCATCTCCTCTTGAGGTTGTTGAGTTTGCACTTCAGGTATAATTTCTTCATTTTGCACGGGGAGTTCTTGTACATTGTCTTGAATATCTGAATTTGCATCTTGAACAATGTCAGGAATAGAAATCTGAACATTGTCAATAGCAATATGACTAGGAATAAATTCCTCTTCAAAGACAATGTCTCTAACATTATCTCCCCCCACAAACTCAACTTCCTCAAGAAATCTGGCATTTCCCATCTCAAAAAATGTCCTAGCAGTGGGATCATAAAACTTAAAGCCCCGAGAGCGTTCAGCGTATCCAATAAAATAGCAACTGACTATTCTTGAGTCCAATTTCTCTTTATGTTGCCTATAAGGTCGTGCCTCAGCTGGACAACCCCAAATGTGTAAATGCCTAATGCTAGGACTTCTTTCTAGTCCATAATTCATAAGGGGTTTTGGTTACTACTTTACTTGGAACCCTGTTAAGGATATATGCTGCAGTCTTTAGAGCTTCTCCCCAGAGTGATTCTGGTAAAGAAGAATGACTGATCATACTTCTTACCATGTCCTTAAGTGTTCTGTTTCGCCTCTCAGCTACACCATTCATGCTAGGTTTGCCTGGCATTGTGTATTGAGGGACGATACCGCATTCCTCTAGGAATTTAGCAAAGGGTCATGGACGTTGTTCACCTGATCCGTCATATCTACCGTAGTATTCACCACCACGGTCAGATTTGACAGCCTTAATTTTCTTGCCAAGTTGAAGTTCAACTTCGGCTTTAAATGATTTGAAAACATCCAAGGACTGTGACTTCTCATGTATTAAATATAGGTACCCATATCTTGAGTAGTTGTTTATGAACGTAATGAAATATTGTTGTCCATTCCAAGAGGCTGTAGGGGATGGACCAAATATATCAGTGTGAATGAGTACTAAGATGTCAGTACATCTGTTGGCACCTAATTTCCTTATGTTTGTCTGTTTTCCCTTAATGCACTCAATGCAGGCTTGAAAGTCTGCCAAATATAAGGGGTCAAGAATCCCGTCATGCACAAATCTCTCAATTCTCTGTTTAGAGATATGACCTAATCGCTTGTGCCATAAGGTGGCAGAATTCTCAACTTAATTTTTGCTTTGTACCACGTGAATTAGTATGCAGAATTTCATTATAGGAAGTAATAATGTAAATCATACACAGATTATCAATCAAAGAACCGGTACCAATAAGTTTTGAATCTTGAAATAGACTAACTTTATTATTTCTAAAAGAACAAGCATAACCAGATTTGTCCAAATTAGAAATCGAAATTAAATTCCGTCTAAACGATGGTGTAACAAAAGTCTCAATCAAATCCAAATAAACACCAGTCTTTAATAACAATCTAAAATTTCCTATAGCTTCTACTGTAACTTTCTTTCCATCACCCACAAAGATGAATCTTTCAGCATCAGTTGGCAGTCGACTCCACAGGCAACCCTGCATAGACATACTTATGTGAGTAGTAGCACCAGAATCTACCCACCAAGTATCTTTAGGTACAGAAGCTAAATTAACTTCAGAACAAACCAAAGCGAGAAGCTTACCCTTCTTTACACGCCAAGCGGCGTATTTGGAACAGTCTCTCTTCATGTGACCTCTCTTCTTGCAGAAGTAGCAAATAAATTCCTCATTTTGCTTCTTTAGTTTCTTCTGCTGAGGTGTCACATCTGCAGCATCCTTATCTCTCTTCCTTTTATTATTTTGAGAGGTTGATGCTAAGTGAACACTTTCAGTCTTGTCTCGCTGAATTCTTTCCTCTTCTTGTACACAGTGAGATATGAGCTCATTAAGAGTCCATTTGTCCTTTTGGGTATTGTAACTCACTTTAAATTTACTGAATTGTGCAGTAAGAGATATGAGAACCAAGTGCACGAGCATGTCCTCAGACAGCTCTAACTTTAGTGCCTTGAGTTTCCCACTGAGATGAGACATTTCCATAATGTACTCCCTTATGTTCCCCTTTCCTTTATACCTCATGGAAATCAGAGTAGCCAAAACGATACTCGTTTTCGACTTTTCATTTTTAGCAAAATATAGTTGTAATTCAGAGAGGAACTTCTTAGCATTTGTGCTCTCAGTGATCGAGCCCCGAAACGCTTCCAGAATGGAACGTTTCATAATCATCAGACTCATGCGATTTGAGCGATCCCACTTCTCAATTTTACCCTCATTCGGGTTTTCCGTAGTCGAAGTGGGTCGATCGGTCCTTAGCGCAAGGTCCAAATCCATACATCCTAGAACGATTTCTACGTTCTCTTTCCAGACCTTAAAGTTTCCCCCATTCAACATTGGGATAGCACTAATTTGAGCAGAAACATTTGTAGTTGTAGCAGAAACTGAATAGAGAACAAAATAAAATAAAATAATACGCTCACAATTAATAACATGTCATAACATAAACATTTTAGAAGTACTTTATATATGTATGCATGATACATTAAATAATTCACATAATGGTGGGCCCATCACAGGATACCTAGAACAATATTGACATTTAGTCTTTGAACAGAAATATCAACTGTAAGTGGTACTCTCCGTATAGTGATCAAATATTGACAAAAAGTCCTGTCAGACAGTAGCCTTCCTTTGGGCCGACTTACTGCCCACATGGAAAAGTAACTTGATAATTGACATATATTTACCACCACATGTACATCTATTATTCGGCCAATTAAGAATCTTCCTTTGAGCCGATTGTTAATCGCATGAATAACAGATATACCATCTTAATAATTTAAAATAGATAAATTTTAAACAACAGAAGTTACTTTGATAACATATTATTTCAATTTATTTATTAGAAATGCCAGACATATTATATTGGGGCCTAAAATAAACCCCAAATAAATCTTTAACTACCATAAAATTTAATTCACATGATGATTTACCCAAAATTCTGTATCCAATAAAAAAATACCTCGATTTCTATACCAACCATGTAACAAGCTATACATATTCAAAATAATAATATAAAAAAATATCAACAAGGCTGAGTCTTTATCCCTTGTGAACATGGCTAACGATTTGGTCGTCTACAATATATATATATTTATATGGTTTACATATAAGGCATATGTGTTCTGTTACAATTTCGGATGGACTTTGAATTCAACATCATCTGATCATTGACTCTTCCTCTAAAGTACAATGTTCACGAATTACACGAAGCGGTTCAAAGACTTGCATATGCACAGCCATTTAGTTTTTTTTTTTTTTTTTTTTGTTTATCAAGTTTCATAAATCAGCCGAATAAAAAATTGAGTACCATCATTCTGAAACAACAATCGGCCAATATATTTTGAATCAATCAAACATTATGCATATAATTCTTAGTAATCAACCTGATAACTGCTCTGATACCATTTGTTAGATTTATAATCTATAAAACTGTATAACTCTAGAGTAGTAAAACCACAGCCCTAGGACAAATCATGTTAGATTATTAAGAGTACAATATATTAGAATACATACCTGTATCCATTGTAGCAATTGGCAAATCTTAAGTGAACGATGATGATCAGTTATGTCTTCTTCAGTCAAATCTCTTGAGTTCTTTAATGGGTTCCTTCTCTAGATGGGATGGAGGAGGAAGTAGTATATTGATTTGACATATTGGGGACCATAACCTATGTGTCTTTATATATTGATATGTTAGGGTTCCCATTATTCCTAACAGGATCAGTATTTGGTATCCACTCATTAAACCCATACCCAGTAGAAGTCCATGGGCTTCCTACAATTAGACTACATAATATAAGCCCATTTAATTAATAGTCCTTATAATATAATTGATAATAATATGTTACCCACTCTTATTAGAAAATACAATTTTCTAACATGGTGAGTTGCTCCTGCAGGTTGGACAGTTGCTCCAACCTGCAACTTTTTTTTTTTGTGCAGTGGCAGGGGTGGATGAAGGAGGAGCGTCGTGGTGGTGATGGTGAGAAGAGAGAAGAGATAGAGAAAGGTTGGGGGTGGTGGTGGTCATATATAAGATATATATATATACACTCATGTGTATATATATAGAGAGAGAGAGGTTGTGGTGGAGGTGGTAGGGATGGCTGGTGGTCGTGGTCGTGGTGTTGTGTGGTGATCAGCTATGGTGGTGCAGCTGGTAGAGGTGGTGGTGAGGAAGAATATGTGAGGTTATTGTAATTTATTTATTTTTTTATTTTAAAAAAATTAAAAAGTTGATGTGTTTTTAAATTTTTAATTTTTAATTGATTTCATTTTTATTTTAAAAAAATAGATGACTATCCTTTAATATTTTAAATAAAAGTTACTAATTTTTAATAATCCCATAAAATAATACTTTTGCGGACCAATTAAAAATGCTCCTTTTTGAACAATTTGGAAGGGGCTGACGTGGAGTTGATGAGTAGATTCTCGGTTCGTCAAACAAACAAGAATAGTTTAATCACGGGACCATCGGCCATAGTCCCTCAAATAAAACTCTTCAAAATTAAAATACATGTTACTTTTCTTTATCGCATTAGGCCCTTTTTACATTCAAATTGTTAAAACTTTTTTTTATACAAGTCAATTTTTCGTAAAATTTGATATTTTGAAATCAGAAAAATGAGATCTATCAAACGAGTTCAATGTTGACCATGAAATACTGGGACCAAAAAAAAACTAAACATCAAACAAACATGAAAAATTGTATTTTTTCGCATACATATAATAAAAATATATTTCTTTTGTACAATTGGCACCATAGATCTTAAAAAAAATACACGAAATAAAAAAAAAAAATCACCCAAAAAACCCAAAAATTGATAAAGTTATGGTAGTTTAAAGTTGACGGATAATATTATCTGTTAGACTCACAAATAACAGATAATATTATCTGTAAGATAGGTAAAACCTCAAAATTAGACTGCAACTTAACTTTTTTTTTTTTTTTTTTTGTAAAATTTCCACGCCTATTGCGTAGAACTCAAAGAAATACATGAAATCAAAAAAAAAAATTACCCAAAAAGCCCAAGAATTGATAAGTTATGGTGGTTTAAAGTTGACAAATAATATTATCTGTTAGCGTAAACAAATAATATTATATGTCTGAAAGATAAAAATGAAAAACGAAGTTACAAATTACTTTTTTTGTACAACTTTTAAGTCCGATGCGTAGATCTCAAAGAAATACATGAAATAAAAAAAAAATCACCCAAAAGCCCAAGAATTGATAAAGTTATGGTGGTTTAAAGTTGACAAATAATATCAACTGTTTGTGTAAACAGATAATATTATCTGTTTGTGTTCTGAAAGATGAAAATGAAAAAAACGAAGTTCCAAATTAATTTTTTTTGTACAACTTTCAAAATCGAATGCGTAGATCTCAAAGAAATACATGAAATCAAAAAAAAAAAAAAAATCACCAATAAAGTCCAAGAATTGTTAAAGTTATGGTGGTTTAAAGTTGACAAATAATATTAACTGTTTGTTTAAACAGATAATATTATCTGTTTGTGTTCTGAAAGATAAAAATGAAAAAACGAAGTTCCAAATTACTTTTGTTTGTACAACTTTCAAGTCCAATGCGTATATCTCAAAGAAATGCATGAAATAAAAAAAAAATCGCCCAAAAAGCCCAAGAATTGATAAAGTTATGGTAGTTTAAAGTTGACAAATAATATTAATTGTTTGTGTAAACAGATAATATTATCTGTTTGTGTTCTGAAAGATAAAAATGAAAAAACGAAGTTCCAAATAAGGTACAACTTTGAAGTCCAATGTGTAGATCTCAAAGAAATGCATGAAATAAAAAAAAAATCACCCACAAAGCCCATGAATTGATAAAGTTATGGTGGTTTAAAGTTGACAAATAATGTTATTAGTTAATGTAAACAGATAATATTATATATCTGAAAGATAAAAATGAAAAATGAAGTTCCAAATTACTTTTTTTTTTTGTGCAACTTTCAAGTCTAATGCGTAGATCTCGAAAAAATACATGATAAAAAAAAAATAAAAAAAAAATCACCCAAAAAGGCCAAAAAACGAGTGAGTTATGATGATTTAAAGTTCACAGATAATATAACATAATCTGTGAGCGGAGAGGCTTTTCACCAAATACGAAAAGTAGCGAGGAACTTTTTATAAAACTGCAAAAAACGTGAGTTTTTTATTTTATTAAAACACATAATTTTAAAGGGTTTATGACCTAATATCGCTTTAATCAGATAGTCTTTGTGCACGTATCAGGTAATTAAACAATTGGAAATCAGTTCGCACATCTTTTACAACCCAATCTTATACAACAAGTTTACATACACATATACATGTATATGATATATATGTATCTATATGAATGCCGATTAGGGTGATTGGTCCTATTATAAAGTTGTGACTACGAGATTTCTCATTTCTATCTTCTTTGTTTTTTGAGAAATGCTACACACACATTCTAAACCACACCCCAAACCACACCCCTTGCTTTAAATGCATGTACCTTGTGCTGTTTGAATTTTTCACACTTTTCTGTGTACTACTTACACAGCACAGGGTACATGCATTTAAAGCAGGGGTGTGGTTTGGGGTGTGGTTTAAAATGTGTGTGTAGCATTTCTCTTGTTTTTTTGGTCCCTTTTTCTGACAGATGAAATATCCTGATTTGAATTAACATTAATCTTGAGTAATTTTTAAAAGTTTGTAAGATTCAAGAATCCAAAAAATGGGGGACTATTTCGGAATGTTAAGAACAGTACTGTATCCATATTCACAAGTGATACACTTGGATATGTTTCATAGTAGACCTTTTATTCCATGAGTAGTGCTACACAAATACTTTTTGGCATAAATTGTCATCCGAACATTGATTAGCGAGAGCTCTACCACCGAACACATCTCGGCCATTGATTTTCGATGGCCGAGATGCATTTGGTGGTCTGCACCAATCAATGGTCAGATGACACTTTGTGTCCAAATATTTTCCTTTATTCCATATGAGTTTGTGCACGACAAAAATTTCATTATATATAGAACACATTTTTTTTTTTTAAACAAATTAACATTATACTGGTTTTCATAGCTGTTTAATTTATCCCCAAACGGACTCCAAGTCTTCAAGTTTTGAAGATAGATTGTTGTTGCACAAATATTTTGAGACCTACGTATAACATTTGGGGACCAAAACTATTACGAATGTACGAGATACATCCAAATCAACTTGGATATTGTATCATTGAAATTTTCTAAAGCAATATGAATTTGACAAATTAAGCAAGGAAAAGCATTTAACTTCTCTCATTTTGCTTTTGCTTTGTGTCGATGCATCAAATGGAGCTTTTGAGCTGGCATTTTTACGTTCTGATTCCAGCCCATGTATGCTCCACTATCTTTGAATATTTCAGAATACAAGGCTTAGGACTCTTCTTCAAGTTATTTCTAAGAGAAGCTAAAGCCACACACAACATCTTTTCAAACAAACCACTTTTAAAAAATATATATATATATATATTTTTAAATCAAATGACTTTATGAAGTTTATGCTTGACCCTTTATTCTTGTAGATGAGCAACTGATGAGTCATGCAGCTAAAAAAGCTAAGATCCACCGAACAAACTTTATAACCTTATATATACACTGCAAAGAAACATATTTTGATCCATCGATCTGTATTGCACTCTTCTCCTCTTTTCTTGGCCTCTACTGCACATTTTGAAGAACCCATTCTAGATTGATTGTCACAGTCTCACAGACAGAAAAGAAAATTCACATTCAGGTAGGTAGCTATAAGCTATACATCATCAAATTAAGATGAAGAACAGGCAGCTGCTTCAACAACATGCTATTGGAATTCCAATTATTAGATTTGAGAGGTCATCCTGCAGGGGACTCTTAACTGGACCTACAAGCAATTACGATATTCAGTCGCATCATTCAGAACAGTCTATTAAATTCAAACAGAATTATAGAGTACAATCTTTGATGGTTGGAATGAGCAAACTAGGAGAAAAAGCAGATAGAATTGCACATGGCATCAGAGAGCATGGTTAGTACTTGCTTGCTAATTATTAATTATTTTCAATAAATATTCAGAATTTCTTAACCACAATTAATCTTGCCTATATATTGTGAAGATATATGGAGGAAATTTGAATGACAAGAGTGTGATTTTTGAACTATATCTATATAATTCCATTTTCTCCATCTTCCACGACAACTTAAAAAAAAAAAAAAAAAAAAAAAGGTCTTTCTACCATCTATTACTCCACGATTGAACACCATAGCGATGGACTGTAATATAACATTTTTACTTTAGTCTCACAATTAAAATTATTTTTTGAAACAACACAGTGAAAATAGGGCCAAAGATATCTACAACCGTGAAAGGAAAGTTGAGTCTCGGAGCTAAGATCATACAAGTGGGTGGAGTGAAAAAAGTTTTCAAGAAGAATTTTAGTGTTCAAGAAGGAGAGAAGCTGTTGAAAGCTTCACAATGCTATTTATCAACCACAGCCGGTCCTATAGCTGGCCTTCTCTTTATCTCAACATATAAGATTGCATTTTGTAGTGAGCGATCAATCAAATTGTCCTCTCCAACTGGAGACTCAGTTAGAATCCATTACAAGGTATCTTGATCGAATTTCCGAAAAAAATAAAAAAAAAAATATATTGTAAATTTGTTACAGTGACAACTTGTTAGTGTGGTATCTAACCAAAATATCTTCTCTATACAGGTCTTAATCCCTTTGGCCAAGATCAAGAGAGCTAATGAAAGCGAGAATGTGGAGAAGCCATCGCGAAAATACCTAGAAATAGTTACCTTAGATAATTTTGATTTTTGGTTCATGGGATTTGTGAATTATCAGAAAACATTCAATTGTCTCCAACAAGCGATGCCACAAGTTCGATAAATATCAATGTCAGCTTCGAGAATTATTCAAATTGAAATGTTCTCTCATCCCGTCAGATTGTATCCATGTTAAGAAAACAAAGCAACACAGACAATTTTGTACAAATTTCTATCTATTACTTACTGTTTTTCTTCTGCTACATGAAAAATTGATATGACAAATTAGGTTATGCAATTCTGGTTGTCAAATGTGTTCCATTAGTTCGGAGTATATGTGCAACCCCCCATTAATCCAAAAGCATTTTCTGTGTTTGGAATATGAAAGGAAAGAGAAAGGAAAGGAACAAAAGAAAACTAGAGGAGACAAAGACATGAAAGAAAAGGGATGAGTAATTACTATTGCTCGTTTGAGTGTATAAGGTGGAGGAAATAAAAGAGGAGAGAAGAGAAGGAAGACCATGACAAAAAAAATAAAACAATTACAAATATCTCTTAGTTTTTCTTGGTTTTTTGGTTGGTGTGGCAAAATATAAGAGTCAAGTGAAGGGGGCCTAAAAATTGCTTCCAATATTGTTTGTACTTATTTATATTACAGTTGGGTGGGGTGGATTTGAACATATGCTAAGGCACACGATGAGTTGGTGCCAGCCAACTCAGAAGGACTTCAGTCCTAATACTGATTATACTTGAATGTTAATAATCTAAGCTTGTTTAGGTAGGTTAAGGAACAATAGTTGAGCATGTTGTGTGCGTGTCCTATGCATGTTGGTTAGGTGTCCGTTTAAAAAAAAAAAAAAAGAATAAACCATTCAGACCATATTTAGAGTAGAGAGCATTTTTGGTCACCCAGGCCTCCGATGGGTGACAAGTGTCCTATTTTCAGTAATTATGTTGATACACAAGGGCAAAATGGGAATAAAATGTGACACATGGCACCTAGTGGAGGCCTGAGTGAGCAATGAGTAACCAAAATTATGCTCTCTTTAGAATATCCGAGACATGTCCAGTAAGTGTCGGAGAGTGTCGACACTCTACCGATACTAACACAATGGAAAAATAGAGTGCCAGTGCTTCATGACATAGGTGCATAAGAATAACTAACCAAGCTCTTGTCACTTCAACTTAAATGGTTTTATTAACTTCAAAATAACTGTCTACTTTCTAGTTAGTTAGATAATTATATTCAACTAGCATGTAACCCGCGCAATGCGCGAGTTTGTTTTTATGTTATTTGTCATGTAAAATGTGGAATACTGAGGGTGAAAATTTTTAATCATAGTTTGCCCTTTTTTTTTTTGGTAAGAAAAGGGAATTGAATCTGCAAGGTTTCTTTGAGTCTGGTAGTCCTCTTCAAGAAAATAGCACTAAGAAAGACAATGGTAAATGGTTTTCCTTCTTTTAACACTGCTACCTCTCTCTCTTTCCTGATTATTTTGGCATCATGTGCCTGATAAATGGACAACCCCCTTTTGTGCAATTTATGAGTTCAGATCTTCTAACTCGATCAAAATAGATGGCAATCATTTGTAACGTTAACTGGAGAAAACTAAGAGATTTAACTTGTAACTGGAAAAACTCAAATGTTGCTTGAATCAAAATTGGCAATTTGGAATAAACAATCAAAAGTTGCATTAAAGACAAACACAAAACATTGATCAGCAAAGTAAGCAAAAACAAAATTTTGGTATCTATTAAGAGTATAAGATACATAGCTTGAAGTTGAGATTATTATTTTTACTTTTGTTTTATATAAGGAAAACTCATATTTCATTATTGCAAAAACATAACTGATTAAAACGCCATTCCATAAAACACAGTGTTGAACATCCAGAGGAGCCTCTTGCAGCCAGACTCCTGTTTCATTCACCTTTTTTGCATACATAGCCAATGCATAGGCTACTTCCAGTTACTGGTGACATAGCTACACTTTCGACTACCCACACCCACCAAACCCTTGAGTTCCTTTACATGATCCACAATGTGACCACTGACCATAGTGTGCCAATGAAGGGGAGTTTGAGTTCAAAGTATGCACAACTTAATCAGTTCCAATAGACGGCAATAAAATCACCCGCACGTACTTATTGATCAGTACTCCCTAGAAAAATGTACTCCTCCCTAACAAGTGTTTGAAAGAGTTGCAATCTCAGCATAAAGGCCTCTGTACTCGGAACAAATGTCCTGACCGGACTGCACTACTCAAAAGATTTTTATCCTGCCCCTGGTGGTAAAACAAAAGATCTTTCACATAACTAAAAAACCTAAAAAGTTTTTTTGTCAAATTATGTGCCTAAAAGTTTGTTGTTCTTTTCTGCCTCTTCTTTGATATTTTTTTTATCCTGCCCCTTTTGACATATCAAATAGATTTCTCACTAAGTCACCAAATCCACTTGAAATATTTATATAGCTGGTAGAGTGGTAGGTCATAAATCAATTTTAGGGTATCAAGTCAACACTTCAATAAAGGAAACAAAAATAATTAGGAAAGTCATATAAGTTCTTCAAGACGAGTTATCCAAGATATGTGCTTGGGATGGCATTTTCAAAATATTTGCTTACACTTAAGTCAAAGATCAAGACATTGAGAGTTGACTGAATTCCATGCTACTTAACTTCTACAACTAACTCTCTGTATATATCTAATGTGTGTTAATATTTATGTACAAAATACGAATTGCAATAAAAAGTCAATGCAATGAGTCATTTTACACTAATATAAAACTATGGCAGCTACTTGAGAAGTTGTAGAATGTCCTACCCTAGAACATATACTTGAAGCTACTTCAATGTAATACAATTTCGTGAATGTACACATGTTTATTTAGTTTTGTATTGCAAGTCCAACCAAACTAAAACACCATTTATCTTTTTCTTAATAAATTAAAGAAAACGAATAAAAGCTTGGAAGTTGGAACCACGTCACTCAGTTTCATTCTGAATCAATTTTGTGAATATTTCAACGTAGCGTGTCAAATTAGTTTATATCAAATTCTAATGAACAGTCGTCAAATTTATGCCTATGAAATAGTGATTTGATTTCAGTCACTTTGGCATAACTTCATCAAATTTATATTCGAAATTAAACTAAACAAAGCACACATAATGGAGCTAATGGATCATTCAAGACTCAAACTCAATCCTTATTTCGAATTTATAACCACTCTCACCTGATCTTTTTAGACTCTCTTTATGAAGGCAAATAACCAGTTTTGTCATTAATAACTCATAAATGAACCAGAGCTATAAATTTAGAGGTTTGGTGAACCTCCATTTCTTGCATATAGATCCATGCCAAGTTTTTTTTTTTTATTTTTTTATTTTTTCCTTCATAAAACTGATTATTTGTCAACCAACATTAAATTGGTTATTATAGAAGTGAACTGGGATCAACAATTTTAAAGATTCCCAAACAGGAACTTAGAAAGTCAAACTAACAATCTCAACCCAAAAACAATGTTAATTTGCAAACTCAGTGTCTCTATCTATTTGATCATCAGATGATGCTAAAATTGCCACTATAGCAATCCATCAAATTAAACTTTGTATCAAAAACTTCAACTGCTTTATAAAATTATAAACCGAAAACCCCAAATTGAGACCAACATAGAATATGGAAATTACCTTTCAAAATATGTGAGATGGAAAATAATCATCGCAAGCTAAATGCAAATAAAAACAATGGCCCCTTTCATGAAATATCCCCAAGATTATGGCGTATATCATATACCAGCATGTATAAGTTGAAACCCAAGCGAAGAATGCGACGATTCAATGGAGAAAATCATATTAAAGTTTGTGAGAGGATCGACAACATGAGAGGTTGAAAGAGTGACGATCTGATATTGGGGGTGATGATTGTGATATGTGGAGAGAGAGAAAGACATATAGAGAGGGAGGGAGGGGAAGTTACATTGTCTTTACGTTACAAAGAGAGAGAGTTTGTGAGTGTTTACTACAGTATTTAGGTTGCATTGAATATTTAAGAGAAAGAGTGAAACGCAGTATTAGAATAGAAATGCCACGTGTCAACAGGAGGTCAATTCTGGGCTAAACTCTCTGCTATTAGATATTACATATAGATATAGATATAGATGTTTGATGCAACCGTGAAACAAAGATTCCTATTAAAGTGATAGGGTATTTTAAATGCACCGAACCCAAATTTCCCACATAAACACACATTAACAGTAATAAACATAAACATCAAAGTAAACACAGATTTCTACGTGGTTCGGCAAAACCATGCCTAATCCACACCCAGAGACCAACTTTTTCACTATTGAGAATAAAATTCAGTACAAGATACGTTGAATTAAATCACATAATTCAATCCCCAAAGCCATGGCTCCTGGCAGAGACGTCCTGGAACGACCTTGGGCTTGGCTACGATTGATCTGATTCCTAATTGATCGCCATGGCTCCTGGCAGAGACGTCCTGGACAGATTCCCGAGTTGAGCGTTTGATCTGTTCTTGACGGATAGCACACTTGGCGTTGATCACGTCACAATCGTCCTCCCCATGAGTAGGGTTGGCTCGAGTATGACGTCTGGCCGTGGGGGCAACTGTCACGCCCCGGTTTTTTGGAAAGCCAAATAATTAGCCTAGAACTAAATCTAGACTACTATTCGACTACCCAGCTATCGAAGTGAACACCACGAAGCCCATCCTATTAAATCTTTATAATGAAAATAGATTAGTTCTTAAGAACTTGATTGAAACATTTATAATAAATCTCCATTTCTTTTTAAAACAAACCACCACTTTTCCATTCAAAAAAAATAACTTACAAAGTTCTGAAAATTCTCAAATTCATTTGAAAAAAGCTAAATCAACTAAATTACTTAAATTGACAAACGAAAACTGAATAAACATTTCTAATTCCCATTAATAATAAAAATATTTTCATTTACAATTAAAGCTATGAAAGAATAACCTCTATTACAACCTCTAGTCAGAGCAACTACAACGTTCCCAATACCCAATATACAATCCTTATAGCAATTATATAAACATGGCCTACATTGCCAGAAATAAACCAAGTACAATAAGAAAAGAAATTATAACTAAAAAAAATAGCACAGCGTCAATCTCTTCACACAGACAGGAGCTCCACAGAAAATCTCCCATTACTAAACCTGTAGATATATTCGACTATGTTTTATATAGAAATGCCCCGAATGCATTACGCACCCAGGTCAGTATATAAAATACTGGTATGAGTTAACTAAAAATATTAAATGAGTATTAGGGAACAGCGGTGTCCCATAGACTCCCAAAAATACTCACAAAGAAAATATAATCAAAACACCTTATACATTATCGTCACACTGAAAATAAGCAACGCCATCGCACATAATCCGTCGGTTTAGAACAGTAGTTCCACACACATTTCAGGACAGAAGAGTGGTTTACTTCAATGTGGTGGCAATGGTCCCAAACCTGAATGATACTAACCGAATACTTACCCGTCGGATATCTATGGTGAGCTAGCCCTGCATAAAAGTTAGTGGGCCCACCATGCTATAAATTGAATGATGACAAACAGGCGAAAATTCCATACATAAACCGTCCATATTCTAACTTAAATGGTGGTTGGGGTGATTAGATAACTCAACAGTCACTTTAAAACGTTTTTCAAATAAGAAGATTGGTAAAACATTTTTCAAACAAGACGATTGGAAATCTATAGATCCAGTCAACTGATGCTTTTGAAAGTCCAGAGAGCACATTTTCTTAAAAGGGAAATTCGATTGACTGGTAGTTGGTCTGGTCGACTTTTTTTGAAAATATAGAGAGCCCATTTTTAAAAAAGGATTAGTCTAGTCGACTGGTAGGAGTCTAGTTGACTAGGTTTGCAGAGGGGCAATAAAAATCTAGTCAACTAGTGCCACTTAGTTGACTATTTTTACATTTATATAGAGCTCAAAAATCTTAGAGGGTAAATCCAGTCGACTGGTAAGGGAATATCGTCGGCTGTATTGGAAATCTTGGAAGATTGATTCAACAACTTAACAAATCCAGTGGATTGGATCCCCGTTTAGTTGACTATTTCTTAGCGCCAGAGTAATCTGCAACACAACATCAATACTCGTACAGTCTTACTCCTAAGCTAAAGATTCACCACCATAGAAAGAGGGAGTGAGGACTATAGAACACCCTCTCAACCCAAGCATAACTAAGATGACACTTAAGAGTTCAAACAATACTAAAAAAAACATGCAATCATGTAAAAGTAGGGTGGCTTATGCCACGATAACATCTCGACATGAAAATAATGAATCCCAACAAGTTTAAGGATTCAAACATGCAAGTTAAGGAAAATGGGATAATGTGTACCCCAATTTTGACATGAATCCAAGTTCAGTAGGAAGCAGACTAACAGGTGTCCGTTAGCAAAATTACCAAAAGAATACATAATTTGCAATTACTCAACTTGCAACTATTACAATTTAAACCTAAGCACGAAGGTTTCAAAGTGATCTAAGTTACATGAGGTAAGCTACGTATTACATAAGAACAAAAATTCCCCACATGCGTGGTCTTATAAGGCATAAACCACGCCATTGATTCTATGGCCTTGCTTGAATTCATTTCACCTAAAAATGGTTTAAAATACAGTTCATGAGCATGATGGCTTGTATAGTCATATAATTCAATGATACATGATTTCACGTGTGAATTCATGAATGTAATGGTTTGTTGCCGAAGCAAATGATGTAGTGTAGTAACCGCCCTTTTATTTCCACTTTTTATTTTCTAGAAATGTCTAAATTAAAATAGCAATAAATTTTAGTAACCAATCTAACTAGAGGAATTAGATCCTAACTACTAAAGGACCAAACCATTATAAATAACCATGATCATTTTTGTATGTGATGTTGTTGGGTTTGTGCCCTCAAACTATTACTTTATGTATAAGACATTGGCATTTTAATACATGGATATCAGCTTTACATTTCATTATGCATGTTTCTTTCATGAGATGATTGTTAATCCGTAAGTATCATAGTAAGTAATTCGTGTATGTATGAGATACATACAAGTGAGATACGAATTACTATTCTTTGACATTTAAATTTTGTCACAGTGGATGATGAGACTGGATATCTCATCAGGTCTACACTGTAGCATGATTAACTACCATTGGATGAAGTGATGAATCTCAATCACTAGAGTGTAACTCTTAGTTAATATGCTAGTGCTTGTAGTGCATTGACGGACCTGAGCTTTCCTATTGACACTTAAGATTGTCAATAGTCGATAGGAACTCATAACTTGTATAAGGTACGTGTTCTTAATCTTGAGATGAATATAGACACATACTATGGATATGGCTGCTTTGACTTATCAATCAGCGAGGTCTATAAAGATCAACACCTGGGTATCTTGGGTATGTCATGTTCATAAGGTTGAACATATGTTGTCAAGATAAAATTTACCCTCTGATATAGAGTAAGCATTCCCTTGAGAATGTCACAAAGTTGATTACTAAGAACTGCATTAAGAACTGCAGTCTTGTTGATAAGTAGTTATCAACATGTTTGGTAATCAAGAGAGGTGAATGGGACTCAAGGAATATAAGAAGTAATCGTCGTTCAGGTTGACAGTAACAATTATCCGACTACCTGAACATGATTATGAATACTGACGGTAGAGGGACATTAGTACACCATACAAGTCTAGTTATCACTTTGCATATGTTCTTTAGCGTTGGAGTTCAGCTATCGTTTATAGTGGAGTAAACGTTAACTGATCAGTTGGTTAGTTTGATGATAAAAGATTTTGTCATGGGAATTAACAACTGGTCTAAGCCAACAATAAAAAGCCTAGGAGGTCCTACTCTTAGCTCTGCTAGGATGTTTGGAAAGGCACTTGAGGATCTTGTCAAGAAAAGTTTGATCGATTGAAGTCTAGCAAGTTCGATCGATTGAAGAACCTTCAATCGATTGAAGTTTCGATCGATCGAAGTGGCTTCGGTCGATCGAAGGCTTAAAGTCGGTTTGGAAATCTATAAATATGGCAACTGCGTAAAGAGTTTAATGATCATCGTTTTATTGCCCAGAAAGCTGCAGAAACTATTAGGGTTCCCAAACCTTCTCTATCCTCTCTAATAGGATTCCTACCAGCCCTAGACCTTCTGGCAAGCATTCGTAGGAGTCATAAGGGTGAAGATAACCTAGTGGAGGCTACTGCATCATAAAGAAAGAAGAAATTCAGAATTGGGTTCAAGACCTGAGGTATAAATTCTTCTCCCCTCTCTAGTACGCATCTATAGAGTTTACAAGTAGTAGATCCGGGCTACCAATATAAAGTTTTGAACTTGGTTTTTCCGCTGTGCGTTTAAATAATTTTAATCCTATTTTTCCTTCAATTGGTATTAGAGCCAGGCTTGCTTAGATCTATAGATGCATTTTGGAATACTAGTGACACGACTAAAAAGTTGTGCGCTCTTGTGCAACACCCAAGTGTAGGTGATCGTGCAAGTAATATAGTACTGGAAGTCCAGGTCGATCCCACAGGGAAGGAATAGGAAGAAAAGATACTAAGTTATAACCTAAAGAAAAAAGAAAAGATGAATGTAGGAGTGAAGGTGTACTAACAAATCCTAATTAATTGAATTAAACTAACTAATAAACTAAAGCATAAGGAAACATAACTACTTAAATAAATAAACTAAAGGTGTTGGAAACATGTGAATCCACATTAATCCTAACCATCTACCATGCATATTCATTAAAGCTCTATGGAGTACATTCCTCTTCAGCATTCCGTATTTTTCTAAAGATATAGAATCAATAGCCCTTTCATGACCGGGACTACATCATCACAAGTGATTTAAAATACTTAGAAGATGGTTTAAAACAATGGTTATTACTTGCACTCTAAATGGTGTTAGCATTCAAAGTGGTTTTCAAAAGTCATTGAAGAAAAGGCCTTAAGGCTTTAAGTTCTAAAAACTGTTGTGACAAACTGAGCTTATTGGGACAATTTGATGACAGATTTCTAAAACAGAAAGTCATGGAATACTTAAAAGAATCATCTCAAGAATTAACATGTTCGATCGATCGAAGCGCTCTCGATCGATCGGACAGTCATCCTTCAATCGATCGAAGTGCCTTCGATCGCTTGACTATGGCCCTGGTTCGATCGATCGAACTACCTTCGATCGATCGAGCCCAAGGTTTCTAAAGATTGCATGGCAGAGGTTAAGAATCGATGTTTCATCACATATTTCCAACGTCTAAACTACAGAAACATGATTAAACTAATACAGGAATAGAAAACTAGAGTAATCATTAACAACTAAAGCAATAAACAATGAAACAAAGAAAAGGAAAAGGAAAACCTGGAATAATCTGAATAAAACTTGTAATAAACATATAACCAACTTGAATCTTCAATAATCTTCAATGTAACAATGAAAAAGAGGAAGAAAGTGATGAATCTAACCTAATCTACTCCTAATCTAACCCTAAAACTACCCTAAACTGCTGTTCTGTGCGTTCTGGAGCGTCCTCCCTTCGTCTGGCGTCAAAACGACGTATATATAGGGTTCCCACAGAGTTTACGCAACTTTTGGGTGAAAATAAGGTTCGATCAATCGAGCTCAGTTCGATCGATCGAAGGTTCGATCGATTGAACTCTCTTCAATCGCTTGAACTCTCTGATTTTGACAACTCTGCGCACCGATGGGAGAATGACCATAACTTTTTACTCGGACCTCGGATTGACCTCCCGTTTGCGGCCACGCGACCGTAACTCAAAGATCTACATTTTATATCTCTGGGAAAATCTTCCAAATCTGAAGTCATCATTGTCAAAAATGGCGTTTTCTCAGCTGCTTCCGTTGTTCTATCCACCAGAATCACTTTTCTTTAGCTCCACTTCATCGATTTACATCCTAATACCTATAAAATAATGCAAAAACATACATTTTAGCATTAACACAATAAAAAGAACATTGATATTAGAATGCACCTAAATATAGGGACTTTGGGGATAAAAGATGCATAAAATACCATGTAATACACTAGAAATATGCACTTTTCACCACGAATCACACCCCCCAACTAGCTCGTTGCTAGTCCCTAGCAATGAAGCGAACTACAGCATTGTTTATTTAACTCTAAAAATTAAAAACAAAAGAAAGTAAAAATCCTAAATCACTTTCGCAGGAATCGCGATTGCATTTAGCGTATGCAACAAGCCTTTAAACCCCTAGGTTCCCCCTAGTGGACGAGTATTGTCTCGTGAGGGTTTGCAGTGAATCTACCCACAAAATTCATATTTATGTTAATGGTAATGGTTCTAGTTTAAATGTTTTCAAGAAATTTTTTTTTTCTCTCATTTAGCAATGTAGTTAAGCTCAACAATCTCATGAAACTCTCTAGTATGCCATAGCAATGCAACACACACATTACAGTTAATCTACTATCAAAGTTATTAGAATATTCCATACCTATTAATCTTCAAGTGTGTGTGTGAATGGACAACCCAAATACAAAACTTTAATTTCAAAGCTCGCATAACCTAAGACGCTATCAAGACGTTCATTTTGACTCAACTCTCACCGGGATTACACTCTCAAGATGAAATCACTCCGAATTAGGTGTAATAATTATCACTCATGATATGGAAGCTGTAAAGAGTAATTGTAAATGGAATCTAATGCTTCTCATATCTAAATAGAAAAACGGACATTTAAGTGCACAAAGTCTCATGAATTGATACTTTTTACTAGAAGAGCGAGATACCGTGGATAACTCTCTCATTACCTTAACTTCAAATCCAATTTACTTAAAATCATCAGGACTTTGAAAAAGAGGTGTTAGATTAAGAAGAAAAAGGCTCGTGATATTCAATTGGGTCAAAGGATGTGATTGGAATGTCTACTATAACTTTTCAAACTTCCCACATCTCCAATCTCTCTCTTCTTCTTTTCTTTTATTTATTTTTTTCACACTCTTCTTTTCATTCCTTTTTTTTTCTTTTGTAACAACCATTGGCATTTTTTTTTCTTTTTCTTCTCATGCTTTTCTTTTTTTTTCTTTGCCAACTTTCCCTTATTCACACTAACATACTTCTTGTTAACGCAACACATCCCAATCACACCTAAATAAAGAACTGATGCTTGAACTCCTAATTTGGAGTTATGTATAGACTTTAGGATTATGAAGACAAGGCAATTATGATAAGCTCAAGAGGTGAAGTAAAGGAATAGCATAGAGGTAGGCCAAGGCTGTATTATCCATGTATGGTCAAAAGATGGCCTAAATCATCTTCTAAGTTAATAGGATAATTCATTTCAGTAAATTCAAGAGCTCTAAAGTTTGGTAAATCCTGAACGTTCTCTTCTAGTAATCAGTCAAAATGAAGAAGAAAAATGAGACTTTCAACGAATTAATACGCTTTTCAAAAAGTAAGAGTAGTTTAATAAAACCTCAAAAACAAAGAATGGCACAAAAGCTCACTTGGGTTATTAGTCTCCACTACAGTCTTTCAAGACACTTAAACTATGCTTACTAATCCATTTTAGCTAAGTACAAGGTTGTCACAACGTGCTCAAAGTATTTGAAGATTAAAAGGCATAAAACATACTATAACTAAGATAGTAAAGAAACTACCATAGTGTATCACATACTAATAACATACAGAAAATAACACTACTGCATCATAACTAACTACATTAACTAATAGAGAAATACAAGAACCATTTTATTATATTTAAAAAAAATAAAAATTCAAAAATTTTTGCAGATTTTAATTTACTGAGTTACATGTTGCTAAGCAGGTGTATTGACACGAAACCATAAAAAGAAACAAACGAGGCATGCAATGACTCACTCCCCCCAACTAAAACTAAACATTGTCCCCAATGTTCTAAACTAAGCACATGGACATGTAAAGTAAAGCGAGAGAAGGAAGGATGTTACCTCGAGGCATTAATATCCAAATTTTTTTTTTCAAGTTACCTGCAAAATCATTAGTAGCAACAAGAAAAATAGAGAATATAATACAACAACTCAGTTAACTAAATTCGGTTAATCAAGATTTTTATCATAAATTAATAACCGAAATTTTTGAGGATCTTCCCAATAAAATAATTTAACAGTGAGAAGAATGTTGGGATCCTCATAAAAATGCAACTCCCCCCAACTAATGTCAGGCTCAAGGTCAGAGGAGATGATGCAAAACCTATGGCTTCCAAATTTTTTTGGGACAGTTATAAAAGGAATACCACACTTTTTAGGAATTATATGCAAGAAATGATCTTTAGTGTTGGTATTTCCTATAACAACCTCTATTTTAATACTAAACACAGGGGGATGCCATGGTTCAATAAAAGGGGCAGGGTCAAAGTGATGTTCTAATGAAGCTTCACCACCCTCCGCTTGTCCTAGAACAGAATCTATGGAGATATAATCATAGGAATTGAATTTCTGTTCTATGCACATGGTTTTGGACTGGACTTGGATAAAGCTATCTATTTGGGCCTCAATGTCATAATCACTCAAGAAGGTCAAGCAGTCTAGAAGATTGCTAGCTTCTTGTTGAATTTTAAGATCATCTAAAGTGGGCCCAATATTTTCCAAGTCTTCTCTCAAAGAATTTTGAAAGTTAAAATTTTGTGAAGAACATGTGCTAGTATCCTTACCATCCTCTTCCACAACACATTCTGTTTGTTCACGAATGGGGTACACATAACATTCAAGCTCAGGACGAGAGCTTTGATTGATAGCAAGGATAGGTGATGGGCAACTTGGTGACACCACCTCTTCGGTCGAAAGAGGTGAGGGTTCATGAATATCACAAGAATCTAAATCAGATTTAGATTTTTCAATTATGTCCTCTCTAGGGTCACTTTCAAAGGTAGTGGTAGAGTCAACAGGGGAATCTTTCTTTCCTAATTGCGTGCAATCACCTAAACTCTCGTCATCTTTTAAAACCTCATTCTCATCCTTGTAACTCTCCTCACTATATATGTCATCTATTGAGGTGCTCTGGACAAAGAGATTGTGCAGTTTTATCCAGGCAGTGAAGGAGTTGATGTCTGGGGTTGTATGTTGAGGAGAAGATGGTTCTACAACTTCATGCTCAATGGTTTGGTTTTGGAGTTCTTGTTGGGTTATCACTTTCTCAAATGAGTTGTTAACCTCACTCGGTATGAACCCATCATTGTCCTCTAATTCCATTCCATTGTTAGTGTCTTGAAATTCAGGTTGTAGCGTTGAAGGACTGGTATAGTCTTCTAAAGGTTGGCTATCAAATGCTTGTTGATATCTAGCTCCTAATTTATCAATTGCACTCTCTAGCCTTTTCATTTCACTAAGCAGCAATTCTAACATACCATTATCCTCAACTTGGTTATTCTCCTCATTATAACTATATGAAGTTTCACCCCATTGGTGTTGGTAATAGTCCCCTTCCCATTGTGTTTGTGTACAAGACTCCCCAGAAGGAAAGTCTTGGTGCATTTGGTAATCGTGGGAACTACTACTATATCCTACACTATTATTTTGGTTATATCCCCATTGCGATTGATAGAACTCTCCAGGTGGAGGTTCTTGATACGTTTGATAACATGGGGGACTAACACGATGGTTTTCCCATTGTGGTGATTGGTAGCACTCAGGTTGATGATGTGCATCATATGTGGGTGCTTGCCAACTCGGGGTATAGTTCTCATTACCTAATGTGTACCCATTCGTGGTATTTGTGTTGTATGGAGGGTAATATGGATAAGACATGTTTACCCAAAATATTTAAACAAAAGGAATTTTTTTTTTCTTGTGAGATAAAAAGTCCAATGATATTTTTTTTTTTTTTTTTTTTTTTTTAAGTAAAAGAAGAAAAATGGAAAAACTTAGTAAAATCCTAACCTAGTTGCCTTCCCCGGCAACGGCGCCAAAAACTTGACACGCGAAAAATCTTGTGCGCTCTTGTGCAACACCCAAGTGTAGGTGATCGTGCAAGTAATATAGTACTGGAAGTCCAGGTCGATCCCACAGGGAAGGAATAGGAAGAAAAGATACTAAGTTATAACCTAAAGAAAAAAGAAAAGATGAATGTAGGAGTGAAGGTGTACTAACAAATCCTAATTAATTGAATTAAACTAACTAATAAACTAAAGCATAAGGAAACATAACTACTTAAATAAATAAACTAAAGGTGTTGGAAACACGTGAATCCACATTAATCCTAACCATCTACCATGCATATTCATTAAAGCTCTATGGAGTACATTCCTCTTCAGCATTCCGTATTTTTCTAAAGATATAGAATCAATAGCCCTTTCATGACCGGGACTACATCATCACAAGTGATTTAAAATACTTAGAAGACAGTTTAAAACAATGGTTATTACTTGCACTCTAAATGGTGTTAGCATTCAAAGTGGTTTTCAAAAGTCATTGAAGAAAAGGCCTTAAGGCTTTAAGTTCTAAAAACTGTTGTGACAAACTGAGCTTATTGGGACAATTTGATGACAGATTTCTAAAACAGAAAGTCATGGAATACTTAAAAGAATCATCTCAAGAATTAACATGTTCGATCGATCGAAGCGCTCTCGATCGATCGGACAGTCATCCTTCAATCGATCGAAGTGCCTTCGATCGCTTGACTATGGCCCTGGTTCGATCGATCGAACTACCTTTGATCGATCGAGCCCAAGGTTTCTAAAGATTGCATGGCAGAGGTTAAGAATCGATGTTTCATCACATATTTCCAACGTCTAAACTACAGAAACATGATTAAACTAATACAGGAATAGAAAACTAGAGTAATCATTAACAACTAAAGCAATAAACAATGAAACAGAGAAAAGGAAAAGGAAAACCTGGAATAATCTGAATAAAACTTGTAATAAACATATAACCAACTTGAATCTTCAATAATCTTCAATGTAACAATGAAAAAGAGGAAGAAAGTGATGAATCTAACCTAATCTACTCCTAATCTAACCCTAAAACTACCCTAAACTGCTGTTCTGTGCGTTCTGGAGCGTCCTCCCTTCGTCTGGCGTCAAAACGACGTATATATAGGGTTCCCACAGAGTTTACGCAACTTTTGGGTGAAAATAAGGTTCGATCGATCGAGCTCAGTTCGATCGATCTAAGGTTCGATCGATTGAACTCTCTTCAATCGCTTGAACTCTCTGATTTTGACAGCTCTGCGCACCGATGGGAGAATGGCCATAACGTTTTACTCGGACCTCGGATTGACCTCCCGTTTGTGGCCACGCGACCGTAACTCAAAGATCTACATTTTATATCTCTGGGAAAATCTTCCAAATCTGAAGTCATCATTGTCAAAAATGGCATTTTCTCATCTGCTTCCGTTGTTCTATCCACCAGAATCACTTTTCTTTAGCTCCACTTCATCGATTTACATCCTAATACCTATAAAACAATGCAAAAACATACATTTTAGCATTAACACAATAAAAAGAACATTGATATTAGAATGCACCTAAATATAGGGACTTTGGGGATAAAAGATGCATAAAATACCATGTAATACACTAGAAATATGCACTTTTCACCACGAATCAACTAGTTTGATTTGCATGTTAGTATTTAGTGCTGTTTTGAAACTGCATCATCACAGATCTGTTTCTGTAGTAGTTTCGCAGCAGAAAATAAAGTTGTGATAGCATTAGATGCATGGAAGTGTCGATCGATCAAACTTGTTTCGAATGATTGAAACTGTCTGTGTTCAACCAATCGAAAGAGTTTCGATCAATCGAACCAATGCAAGTTTCGAGCGATCAAACAAGCTTCGGTCGATCGAACCTGGTTTTCTGTTCAGGTGTCTTTTCACAGTTTTAAGGGTTTTAAAATTATTTACTTACTGTTCTGAAAATTATAAATCAGTCTGTGACAGAAAACCAGAGATGTTGTTTTAGAGTACTAATTACTTCCATAAGAGTTTATGGTGTATGCAATTAAATTAGTAGTTCCAATGGTCATATATTTTATTATATATATGCGTGGTTGTGTGTACAATTGACCCTCTTGTAGCAAGATAAGTCTTATATCTCCCATAGCACCAAGTTTTGACGATTTAAGTTATGTATTTAAATGTTTGAATTAGTGTGTTTTATTTTTGGTTTGGTTTAAGGCATGTGTAAAGGGCGCTACGACTTCAATCATATGAATAGGAAAGTCACACCATATTTCCTAGTCTTTTATTTTATTATTGTTTTCTATTTCTAGATAAATTGTAAGCTTCAAAAGAAGCATATGACTAATGTAATAGAATTAGAAAATCCATGAAGATGGAGAAGCAAGCCATTGTCCATAAAGATGGAGCAGGAGGCGACCAAACCAAGAAGAGGTTCTATGGAGATAGGGCCATGGGAGATAGAGGCGTATGAATGTGATGTCGTTTTGTACATTGTTATTACTTGCATACACTTAAAACAAGATTTTCTAAAATAAAATGCAAAAACTGTTTTAACGCATTAGTAAACATTAGATGTTTATGGGTAATGTGTAGAAACAATTTTTCTAGAAGCAAAATCTTTTACTATTAAATCTAGTGGGAGAGGGACTTATTATTATAACTCCCATAATGTTCTAAGTTAACTGTAAGATGAGTAGTGCATTTTGTGTCACCTCGCTAGGGGTGATCATTCTATACGGAGGGTAAACTACTCGTTGGTTACTAGATGTGAACTTCCTAAGGATAGGATATCAGACGTGCTAGAGGATGACCACCATACAGAGGCGCTACTTGAGACAGTTGTGATTGGATTCTAGTTAATGGTGCACACTAGTTAAGCTATGGATAAGGGATCCCATACGGGGCATTATTCAGAAACTTAGAAATCAAATAGGTTCGTGATTCATAACTTGTTTTGCAAGAGTTGCGTAGCGGATAAGTCATAATTAATCAAAAGTTCAAACATTGACCACCACATGGAGGCTTTATTCTTTCATTTCGATATTCCGGCGACTTTGTTTTAAAATAAGAGTTTTAAGGATTCTTTTATTTCAAATTTTCAAATTCTGATATCCATATTTATTTTGTCTGTTTGATTTTTCAGTAATCATAATATCTGGATCTGCATCTAGTCCACTTGCCACTATACTCACTTAGAACAAGTTAACTAGAAACAACTATACTGAATGGAAACGTAACCTTGACATTGTTTTAACTGCGGAAGATCACATATATGTCCTCATCACCATGCCCCGAAGAACCCGCTGCAAATGCTTCGACAGTTGCTAGATATGAGTACTACAAATGGAAGAAATCAAATGGAATGGTCCGTTGCTACATTCTGGAATGCATTTTACCCAAAATACTACCTTTTGAAGGCTTCATAGGTGATTTGTCCACCAAGTAGATTAGTTAGTGTACGGTGGGCAGATAAATCGGATTAGAAGCCATAGAGGCTTCATCTTTTATGTCATGCATCCTTGATAGACAAACGTTAGCTTCAAATCCATTTATATGGAAATCTCAAAGCTCATTTCATCTAACACATAAACGCACGCCTTGTGTTTGATAATATGCCACAATGAGATGTTACCTTAGAGTGTGCTTGAAACATTAGTCCATTTCATCTTGCTGTGACCCAAGTTGGAGGGCAATGATCCCAACCTATTGCTTTTTAGACTAGTATTTATTTACCTTTTATCCTCCAAAAATCAAACAAAAAGCCGCAAGACGCAGAATCATTTTTTTTTATTCCTTTTCATCATCTTTTCTTCTTTCTTTTAGCATTATAATTAGTTTCTAAACTTCCCAAACGTTGTTCTTGTATCAATCCTTGTGGACTTGACACCCTACTTCGATCGTACTATGTTTTTAATAACTTTAACAAAGAACTTGATTTTAACAACATCAATAGGGTTTGCTCTAGGGCAGTCCTCAAACGAAATTTTTACACAATTTATAATATATGGTTGCATCCCTCTCGAAAATTGAACTAAAATGAAATAAGTTTTTGAATGAAGTGTTTTGATGGAGGAATAATGGAGAAAATTACCAAACACCCTTACTACGGTTTTAGCCAAACTGGTCCAAGGTAGGAGATGAAGTGGGTTGCTTCCCACATGCCTGGGCAGAGGCGGTTCTAGCGGCCTCATGACTGAACGTTGGGTTTCTGGCCAAACAAATTTATTCCAAAGATTTCCTAAATTATTTTCCACCTTGGGTTCAAACTTTAAAATTTTCAAGATAAACTACCTCCTCTAGAATTCTTATAAGATTATGTATCAAGAGGGGAGAATGAAGACTTCTTTACTATTTCAGAGGATGGGGAAGCACTTACAAAGTTTTGATTTCTTTTGAAAATGGGTTCTGAAACTATTCAAAAGAAAAGAGCGAAAAAAAATGCTTGTTGCCTTAATTATATTATTGGTTCCAAAGATTTAACAGAAATGATTTTCTGGGAAAATGCTACTTTAGATATTAAACTTTTTCTAAACAAAGGTTTCTTTCACTTATTACTATGTCAATTTTGGGAATTTTATTTTCTTAGGAAAGGCATATTTTCTAGATTCGGGTCTCTAGTAGTAAGATAAGAAAATTTAAAATAAGTACACAAAACCTTTTTTTTAGAATCTTGAAATTATCTTTATGGGTTATTTGGAAGCTCCTTTAATTTTTATGCTTTCCTATGATTCACAGTTTGGGAATAAGAAATAAGAAATGACTTCTTTATTCACCATATGTTTGATTGTTTTAATTTATCTATGTTGATTTTCCTTAAAAGGCTATGATTTGAAAATGAAGATTTCATTATGCTAATAATTGCATAAAAAGTTTTATAAAGTGAAGAGTCATTTTTAATAAAGGGTTTTATTGAAGGAATTTTATTGATAAAATTTTAGATACTGATCTCATGTATTGCGGATTTGAGTCGGGGTCGATAGTTGAGTTTATCGCCAGGATGCTTGAACTCGAGGACTGAGATAGTCCATGTGATGACTGGGATGAAGAGTCCTACAGTAAGTGCACTTATGTACCGGTTGCTTTCGAGCTTGCTAGAGAAGCTAGTAAACTAGTATACACCTTGCTAGCAATATGGGCTGGGGTGCTGTGGTCAGCCTTACTATTCATTTGAGCAAAGTCTGGTGAATAGAATACTATCCATTTTGAGTAAGGGACTGGTGGGCAGTGTATGAATTACTCTATGCTTTATAGCCTTGGTGAACACACTATTGGTGTACGATATCAGAAATTGGTAAGGATCAGGTACATGGAGATTTTTCAAAATATAATGAAAATACTAATTGCTTTTACATACATACATGTTTTGGAAATTCTTGATTTTTTGGTAAATCATTTCTTATATAAATCTAAGAATATATTGAGAAACTCACCAGTTATACTGATGGATGTTGTTATCCACCTTTTCAGGAAATGAAGTGTAATAGATAGAATCTATGGGGGATGAATAAAGTGAGCTTTTCTGTAAGAAAATTCATGATCTAGATATTTGTATTTTTAAGGGCTAAGTCCCAAGACTATGTTTAATTCTCATGATGCAGTTGGATCTTATTATTTCCGCTTATTAAGTAATGTAATAACTTTAGACTATTATTATTTTAATATAGTTGGAACTACAATTTATTATTCAAACATGTCTCCGCCTTTGTTTCAAAGTTGATAAAAAAAACTACTTTTAGTATTATTCGGGGCATGACATGTAGCCCGTAGGCCCTTCGTGTATTTTTCAAACACTCACTCTCAATACGACACCCAATCTATGGGCCACCACGCTATGGGGGCCTTTAACCATCTCATACGAGTTTTTAGCTTACAATTCCTATAGTTTACAAGACCAGGAGATCACGTTCCTACATATATATATATATATTATCAAAATTATACTACTTATCTTGAAGTATTTAAAAGTACAATAAAAAGGAACACGTTAATTTGTACAAAATAGTGTATATGTATTGCTTTGTTTACTTAGGATAGATACATTTGACCAAGGAGAGAGTAATTCAGTTTGGATCTATCGTGAGAGTGTAATTCACTCACTGAACTTGAGACACATTGCTTGTTGGAGGCATTTGAAGGTTTTTGGATAATTAACAAATCTAATAAACCAAAAATCAAAATTGCCGAACTTAACTACTTCTAGTTACTTCTGCCGTGATGGCTTTTCCGTATTCTCGCTTTCATTAGCTCTCTTGATCTTTCTCAAAGGAATTAAGAACTGCATAGAATAGATATAGTAGCTAGTTAGACATTGAATATACAAGAGGTTGTAAATTAATTGTTAAGTGAAGTACACTACTGTAATTGTTTCTTGGGTACATAAATATTTAGTTATCTTCAATGACTAAATTTTCGTTAATATCAATCGGCCCAAACTTTTGACATGATACTATCGACCTTTCATACTCTTTTCTCTCTCTCTCTCTCTCTCTCTCTCTCTCTCTCTCTCTTTGTGTTGTAGTTTAACACACCAGCTAAGTGGAACCCCCAAAATGAGTGCAACAGTCCTAATAAATTTGACGGATTTATAGATAATAATCCATAAATTGGTTAAAGTTTGGGTGAGAGATCAAAGTCAAACAAGATGATCTTTGTCTTTTAACAATTTATTTTTTTTTTCTTATTTTCAATTTGAAAAATATGTTGGTTCTATTATAGGCATTGTTGAAATTCCATTCAGTGTGGGTGAGGTGTATAGTGAAATGAAAAAAAAAATTTAAATAACAAAAGTGAGGGAGATCAATAATATTAAGTCCACTATAATGCTTGGAGTCGGCTAATACAAATTTGAGCAGGTAAGTCAATGATAGTTACCCTTAATGTTTTTCTAAAAATTGAATTAAGTTAAGAGTACATATCTCAACATACCTTGTAATGGATTCTAATAGACTCCCCAGTTGGAGACTATAACTTGTAATGGATTCTAATATATATTAATCTTAAGACAATTTGATTTATCGCTCACTGCAAAAAGCGATTTTGTTCATGGAGATAAAAGAGAAGGCCAGCTATAGGACCAACAGTTGTTGATAAATAGCATTGGGAAGCTTTCAACAGTTTCTCCCCCTTCTCTAACACTAAAGTTCTTCTCGGAATTTTTTTTCATGCCACCAACTTGAATGATTTTAGTCCCGAGATTAAACTTCCCTTTCATGGTTGCCGTTATCTGTGGCCCTAATTTCACTGCATTATAGTACAAAATATTCTTATATATCAGAAGAAGCAAATTGAACATTCCATTACAGTCCTAGGTTGTTAATTATTATCTTAAGATTAATATATATTGTTTGGTTCATTATCTATCAGCTTAAGACTTTAGAGGAACTAGAGAGTTAACATAATCTCAAGCTATAGAGCATTGGTTCATCTGGTCCCTTGTGATAGCATGTGGTGTGACCCAAGACTCCTAATATATATATAAGAATGTCAACATTGATGTGGTGAGGTGACGAGGTATCAGGTTCATGTACCTTGTCCCACATCCCCTCGTTAGAAATGTTCTTGGGGGTACATAAATATACATAGGGGCTACTAGCCTACAACACGATGGTTATAGGTACACCAGTTTTGAGCGACAAAAAAATGCTTTTAGCAAAGAAATTTTTTGTCGCTAAAAGAATTTTTTCGTTGCTAAAAGGGCACCGTGCTATAAGTTAGCATTCCCTATACATATATATAAGGACATACCCTTACCATGCTCTCGGATGCAGTGTGAAATACTATCTGCTTTTTCTCCAAGCTTGTTCATCCCAACCATCAAAGACTGTACTGTATTTTATTTGGATTTGAGAGGTTGTTCTGAATGATGAGGTCCAATTAAGAGTCCTTTGGATGACCTCTCAAGTGGGTATGAGCTAATATATTTGGAATCCCAATAACATGTTGTTGAAGCAGCTTGTGTTGGGTTTGTGACAAAAACTCATTAGAAGACGAAGACGAAGATGAAGATGAAGATGAAGACAAGAAATTAGAGGAGGTGCAGGCCGCCCGAGCGAGTGGGGGATCGAGAGAACACAGCTGGACATTTTAGAATGTCGCCCGCTGGAAAAGCCACCCGAACGAGCACTGGCAGCAGTAGCAGAAACTCTTATTTCCTATTAGGTTTAGGTTTCCTTATGAGAGAGTTTCCTATTCCTATATGGTTTCTTGTAGACGAAGAGTTCCATATTGTTAATAGGATTAGGTTTTTGATGTTTCTATATATAGAAGTACAACCTAGGGAAATGGTAATCCAATTCTAGAGAGAAGAGAGAGAATCCCACACAATTGTATTTTCCTAAGAGAAGAGACAGAGAGACTCTAGAAAAAGAGTGAGGAAAAACAATAGAGGAGAGAGAGGTGAGGGATTGGTTGTCTTGTAGGGTTTATTATCAATAGAGAGAGGTCGTCTTTGTCTTAATTCTTTTGCTTACTTTTCTATTATCTTGTTCGTGTGATTGTTTTGTGATTGTCGTAAAACACACAAGGAGAGGTCTTGGACAAGTATATTGCTTGATCACCAATTATATCCCCAACAAGTAATATCAAAGTTGAAGTTCATGGTTTTATGGCAACTACAAGCAATTCGATGGGTGATGCACGAATCGTGATATAGAAGTTTGATGACAAAAAAAATTTCAACCTCTAGAAGGTGCGGATGAAGAATGCCTTGGTTCAACAAAGTCTTGCATAGGCTTTGTATGGCAAAGATGATAAACCTACCAGAATAACTGATGCAGATTGGGATAAAACAAACTCAAGAGCCGTAAGTACCATACGCTTGAGTTTGGATGATGATGTGGAGTGTGATGTAATTAAAGAAACCTCGGCGAAAGCGATGTGGAAGAAGCTAGAGGATCTTTATATGGGAAAGAACTTTAGAAACTAGCTAGTATTAAAGCAGGAGTTGTACTCATTCAAGAAGGAGTAGGATGACCTTGAAGGTCACAGCGGTGCTTTTAACAAGTTCTTGTGCGACTTATCCAATGTAGGTGTAAAACTCGATGATGAAGACAAGACAATTATTTTATTATACTCGGTAAAGTCTTCTCACCCGCAGTTGTTTAGTACAATGATCTACGGGAGAGATACTATTACCTTGGAGCAGGTGAAGATGGTCTTGCTTTCATGCGAGAAGATGGAAAAGAAAGAAGAGATGAAGGAGGAAGCACAAGCCCTTGTTGCTCGCAACGAGAAGAAGAAGAAGAATTGGCGAGGAAAGAAAATCGGTAGAGGAGGTGGTGGTGAAGGAGCACGAGATACTCAGCCGTGGAAGGAGAGAGAGTGTTACTGATGTGGCAAAATTTGTCATATGTCTTTTGACTGTCCTCAAAGGAATAAGGGTGCTACTGCAAATGGAAAGGATGAGGGGAGAATTGACGTCGTTTACGATGATGCCTTGTCAATTGCAAGTAAAGAGAAGAGGGTGAACGAATGGTTGCTTGATTCGGTGTGTTTTTCCCATATTTTCTCACATAGAGATTGGTTCTTGTCCTATCAACCGATGAAGGAAAAAGTCTTTATGGGGAACAATATAAGCGAGGAAGTGAAGGGAATTGGCACTACTGTGATCAAGACTACCAACGGTTTGGCGAGGGTGCTAAACGATCCGAGCTTGAATAGCAATGTAATCTCTTTGGGTGTGTTGGACTCAAAGGGGTACTCCATTGCAGTGGGTAACGACCTAATGAAGGTGAAGAGGGATTCAAGGGTCATGTTGATGGGTAGAAAGGTTGGAAACTTGTATATACTTTTGGGAAATACAATGGTGAGCAGAGTAATCATAAAGGAGGTGAAGAAGACTTGGGAGCTGATGAAGAAGGTTCAAACAACAAACTTTGTGACACCAACCATTTCTAAAAGAGGTGAAGATGTAAGTCACAGCAATAAGGCCAAGTTTGTGCGTCATTCCCATGGAGATGGCGGGAAGAAGAGTTGGGCATTCATGCGATGTTCCCAAGAAGATGATGGGAAAAGATGTTGGGAACTCGTACGTTGCTCCCATAGCGATGGTGAGACAAGATGTTGGGCTAAAGTCCAAGCCCACGGTGCTGACGATTACCATGATGAATATGATGATGTTGGCGATGGCCTTGGTGTAGCTTCAAAATTTCTTGGATCTATAGATAATGAGGATTAATTGAGGAACAACAAGTCTACATAGATGATGATGGAGAGGTGGCAAAGACGACGAGGAGATGAAGATTAATAAATAACCCGAAGACAACGAAGACGATGATGGTGATGAGATTTTCGCGAAGGTGAAGAATGTTGGTTTTCTAACAAAAACTCGTTAGAAGATGAAGACGATGATGAAGACAAGAATTCAGAGGAGGTGCAGGACGCCCGAGCGAGCGGGGGATCAAGAGAACACTGCTGGATATTCTGGAATGTCACCCGCTAGAGAAGCTGCCCGAGCAGGCAAAGGCAGTAGCAACAGAAACTCTTGTTTCCAATTAGGTTTACGTTTCCTTATGATAGAGTTTTCCATTCCTATATGGTTTCTTGTAGAGGAAGAGCTTCCTATTGTTAATAATATTAAGTTTGATGTTTCTATATGTATAGAATTATAACTTAGGGAGATAGTGATCCAATTCTAAAGAGAAGAGAGAGATTTTCACACAATTGTATTTTCCTAAGAGAAGAGAGATACCCTAGAAAAAGAGTGAGGAAAAACAATAAAGAAGCGAGAGGTGAGGGATTGGTTATCTTGTAGGGTTTATTATCAATAGAGAGAGAGGTCGTCTTTACCTTAATTCTTTTGCTTGCTTTTCTATTGTCTTATTCGTGTGATTGTTTTGTGATTGTCGTAAAACACACAAAGAGAGGCCTTGAACGAATATAACTCTTGATCACCAATTATATCCCCAATAGCTGTAATCATATGGACTATCTCCTATGTCTATAATGTTTTACAGATGTGCAGAGAGAGAGAGAGAGAGCCCAAAGAAAGAGGAGAGGATTGCAATATCGGTGGACCAAACCAAATTTATGTGCAGTATTTATATATAGGGATAAAGTTTGATGGTTAGATCTTTGCTTTTAGCTGTATGACTCATTCATTGTTCATCAACTATACATAATAAAGGCACGTACATGAACTTCTAATGTCATTTGATGAATTTTTATTTTATTTTATTTTATTTTTGGGAATATGGTGTGTCTGGTTTCTTCCGGAAAGCACTTGAAGAAGATCCAAGTCTTCTATTATGAAATTTTCCCTACTACTTACGAAACCAAGGATTGTCTAATTTACAACTCATTAAAGGGATTAAATGATATATACATAATAATTAGCTGGTGGATATTGAATCATTCCATCCATGTTATGATGTTCAGGTCACGTGCAAACATCTTCTAAACAAGGGCGGGGCCGATGGTATACATTTTTTTGGGGTAAAAATTTTAACATGGTCAAAAAAAAAAAAATTTATTATGTGTAATATTTTATCTCAAATGTAATTTAGTCCTCCTTGTGTATATTTGTCTTATTGTCATTTTTTTTTTTATCATTTTTCAATTTAACCAAATACAATCAGTCAAGCTTAACAAATTATAATAATTATTTATTAATCCCTATGATCGAAAATTGGTGGTATAAACTAATTCGATCTACCTATAAAATATGTATAAATAGACCTAAAAAATCACCAAAAAACTTCACTATTGTATGCATGTCCCTCCAATCCCAACTCTCTAATAAAATAGACACAGATTTGGGGGAAAGGATCAATCTCTAATTTATAATTATAATTAGGTACTAATTACTGCACATGAAATTTGAGATGAATCAGTTTTTAAAAGAGTGGGGTGTCAGGGACTAAACCTTATCTGTGTCTATTTTATGGACAAAATTGCCCTTTCCATTAAATATATTTAGATTTTAGTCCACTAAGCTCCACCTATCTAGAAATAGATCCATTTTAAAATTGAATCTAGAAATTAGTCCCTCACATATTTTAAGGACATAAATACCCCCACCCCCCATAAATCAGGATTTGAAATTCAAAACCTAGATTTGTTATATATATATATATATATAGAAAGAGAGAGAGAATTAAAAGAGAAAATTTAATAAATATCCCACTCCCATAAATCAGGGTTTTGAAATTCAAAACCTAGATTTGTTATACATATACATATATATATATATAGAGAGAGAGAATTAACTGGAAAATTTTAACTATTATAGTGAGAAATTTCTCACCTTTTTTAAGGTATTTGATGAGAAATTTCTCACCAAATAAAAACAAACTGTCAAAATGCTGACAATATGTGAGAAATTTATCTATTACAGTGAGAAATTTTTCACCCTTTTTAACGGATTTGATGAGAAGTTTCTCACCAAATAAAAACAAATTGCTCACCTTCAAAAATCAAAAGTAAAACTCCACAATTTGTGAGAAATTTCTCACACTGACAAAAATTCATACACTATCAAAACACTAAAATACACCAAACATATATGTATTAAACACCAAGATGTATTAAACATATACCCCCAAACCAGAGGTGTGAACGGCTTCAATGCCTCCTCTATACTCTCTAACCCCTTTAGCCCACCAGCCACTTCTAATCCCTTTGGCCCCACAAAAGCTAGCGGGATTGGCTTCAATGCTTCCAATAAAGGCTAAACTAAATCGTCTCACCACATGCATCATAAGTTACTCATCCTATATACACAAACATATATGTATTAAACACCAAGATGGATTAGGTAGATGTAATCCATAGATTAATAGTGCCCACACATCTTTGGTTCATGAAATAACAGAGAGAGAGAGAGAGACAGATCATGAGAGAGAGTGTGAGATAAAGTTAGAGAGAGAGAGATCGTGAGAGAGAGATGTAGATCGTGAGAGAGAGACTGTGATTTAATGGGGTTAAATTAAGATCCCTAAATTCATGCGTGATGATGGTGTATATTTATATATATATATATATATTTAATGGAAAGGGCAATTTTGTCCATAAAATAGACACAGATTTGGGGGAAAGGATCAATCTCTAATTTATAATTATAATTAGGTACTAATTACTGCACATGAAATTTGAGATGAATCAGTTTTTAAAAGAGTGGGGTGTCAGGGACTAAACCTTATATTTCTATACATTTTTTTGGGGTAAAAATTTTAACATGGTAAAAAAAAAAAAATTTATTATGTGTAATATTTTATCTCAAATGTAATTTAGTCCTCCTTGTGTATATTTGTCTTATTGTCATTTTTTTTTTTTATCATTTTTCAATTTAACCAAATACAATCAGTCAAGCTTAACAAATTATAATAATTATTTATTAATCCCTATGATCGAAAATTGGTGGTATAAACTAATTCGATCTACCTATAAAATATGTATAAATAGACCTAAAAAATCACCAAAAAACTTCACTATTGTATGCATGTCCCTCCAATCCCAACTCTCTAATAAAAAATCATGTCTCCGCCCTGGCTTCTAAATGTCATGTACGCATTACCTTTTTCTTCTTCTTTTCTTTTTTTGTTTTTTTTTTAAGAAGCAAAAGTTGGAAAATTTTAGAATTTATGTCATTCTCCAATTAGGTCTAAGTCTAACCAATTAAAATAATTAGTGTGATTAATTGGGTCAGCTGTTCAATCATTCAGAAATATCTCTGTCTCCTTTTTTTTTTATTATTATTATTTTTTTTTTATTTTATACGAATCATCTATACAATTCTTGTTTGTTTGACAGAAAGAGAATTTAAAAAGTAGGACGGATCCAAAAATCTAGTCTAGGGGGGCGAAAACATACAGCGTTCAGAGGCAGCGCTTCCGAAAGAAAATTTTTTGCCATTTACTTATACATTTTTTATAATGAGATAACTATATAAGGAAAGAAAAATACAAATTATTTGTATCAACAAGGTATAGAGCAATTTGTAAACTAAATTCAGAATTTACATTTATAAATTCACCAAACTTTTTCAAAAATTACATATACACGTCAATTTTTTAAAAAAAATCTGAAAGGGGGTGGGGGGGCGAGCTTAATAGTTTAGAAAAAAAATTAGGAAGGGTGAGAATGTGTATTTATGAATAATACTAGTAAAATTAAGTGTTTTTTTTCCAAATCTAAGGGGGCCGGTCTCCTCTCGCCCCCTTAGATCCATCCTTGCTAAAAAGGCCATTCGTTGATTGGTCCCCAATATCTTATAGCAAGGTTCCAAATATTTGGCAATATGGTACCTAACATGTTGTGACTGATCAATCTCCAAGACTCCAACACAGTAACACTATGTCCCGAATATTTGTACTAGCTGTGCCAATATGTTATAACCAGCTGGCCGGTGCTAATATGTTTGGAGGGTTTGTCGGAGATCGATCTGTCTAGCATTTCCATGTTGGTTGCAAATTTTTTGTTCAGTGGCAGAAGGCATGTTAGTTTTGTCATCTCAAAGCTCATGTGCCAAATTCCTTGGAAGTTAATTATGCAGTATTTATGTGTATTTAAAATTTAAATATTTTACCAACATATATAAGATAAACGTAAAAATAAGTTAGAGGTAAATAAATAAATTTGAAATGTTATCTTTAATAATAATAAATAAATAAAAACGAGAAGAAGATATAGTTTTAAAAACTGAATTGAACTTAATATCCTTCAATATAAATTATGTTGTGATAATACATATATATCACATATATTTTGTATGGATAATCATGACAAAGTCATAACCCATTTAGTAGTTAAAATTAAATGGGAGTGTTGATTGTGTAGCCTTAAAACTTCTAGAAGTTGTGGTTGGCAATAACTGATCGGTCCAACAAATCAATGGTGTTCAAATTAAAGTGAACTTCTTCACTTGTTCACACGACTGTGACTTGCTAGGTGGTGATACATATGTGTATAAATAAGTTAGACCAAGAGAGAGAGAGAGAGAGCTAGAGAGAGAGAGAGAGAGAGAGAGAGAGAGAGAGAGAGAGGCCTTGAAAGTAGTGTATGATGTGCCTGAAAAATGCGTTGCTATGTGGTAATAGATGATCTGCGACCTCATATCAGTTGTCTGCATGCGTCTAGCCAGCATAGCTGATATATGATCAAATGGCACATTACATGGTGCATTAATCATCTGGGTTGAAAAGTCCAATCGTTCAAATGTTTCGTGATTGCTAAAGATGACAATGCTAAAAGACTTGAGTGATTACATACCTGATTTTTTTTTTTTTTTTTTTTTTTTGGTGATTGTCTGATTGCTAAAGAGGACAACCGTCAAGGAGATCCATTATGGACAATTACGAATCCAGCTGATGTGTACAAAAGGCTCATTACATGGTGTACATGAATCATTTGATTTTGAAAACTCCAAGGGGTCAAATGTTTCGTGCCTTTCTAAAGTGGACAATACTACACGTCAAGGAGTGTTTTTTTTTTTTTTTTCCCCACCTAAAAGGCAGAATCTCCTATACATCATTCTTAATTTATATCCTTTTAAGAGGCTATCCGGTTAATTTGTTATACATGGTAAGCAAATGTCTTCTATTGGTCTAGCATTAAAACATGGATTGCATCACAAAGCTAAATGTTGCATCACAAAGCTTTAATTCACAGTCAGCATAGAAAAAGGGCCAATATGAGTACTCATTGCTTGCTTGCTTAGATTGAACCACTGAAAAAGCTGACCCAACTAATTATATTATCTTTCTTGCTAATTGGCAGTTGAAAAAGTACACATTTCCCAACTTTTTTGCTTCAGAGGAAAACAAAGGTTGGGAAAAAAAATTGGATTGAAATTTATTTAAAAAATCCACTCACAAAATTGATACTCAACTTTTATGTAGTAATTATTACTGTCACCTATGAAAACATAAACTCCTTAAGACTCTCTCTCTCTCTCTATCCTTGGTACTCTTATATGAGCCTTAGACTTCCGAATCTTTTAGAAGACCAAAACGGACTTGTCAAGCAAGTTGACTGCTCAATGAAAGCGAACTGCACAATATTACAAGACATATACTCAACAATATTTCAATCCGTTCTTTCAATGTTGTAGACCAAGTGGGACATGTCTAACAGTAGTTCTCTTCAGATCACCAAATCACATTCCACCAATTACAAATATGTCTCATGAAAGGTTGTGAGCGACTAGCGAACCCAGCTGATGTGAGCAAAAGGCTCATTAGTCTTTACATGGTACATGAATCATTTGGGTTGAAATGTTTCGTGCTTGCTAAAGTGAACAATACTACATGTCAAGGGGTTTTTTTTTCCTCTGTTTCCTATATATCATTCTTAATGATATCACTGCATAATTTATATCATTTTAAGATGCTATCTGGTTAATTTGATAAGTATGGTAAGCAAATGTCTTCTATTGGTCTAGCATTAAAACAAGGATTGCATCACAAAGCTAAATGCCGCATCAGAAAAGCTAAAACGCTGCATCACAAAGCTTTAATTCACAGTCAGCATAGAAAAGGGGGCAAAATGACTCATGCTTGCTTGCTTAGATTGAATGATTGTATAAGCTGACCCAACTAATTATCTATATTATCCTACTTGCTAATTGACAGTTGAAAAAGTACATCATTTCCCAACTTTTTTGCCTTGGACAGAAAACAAAGGTTGGGAATAGAATGGACTGAAAGTTATTTTAAAAATTCCAGACAAAAAAATTTGATACTAAACTCAACTTTTATGTAATTATTACCATGACCTATGACAACATGCAAGTGTTGGACCAACTTAATTAAGAAAGATCATCAATTACAATACTAGTAGTTTCTTTGCGTATTCTGAGAAATACGCAATGTCAGTGGTCTAATGCATTGACTTGGGGGTGCCTTGTTTAATTTTATTGTCCTTGCTGTGGACAAGACGATGAAAATAGTAGCTTTAGAGAAAACACAGAATACAAATGGAAAGAATGCTATCACACAAGACACACACATATGCATCTATGTCCACGGGCAAAGAAAAAAAATAAAGAATCCAATTACATGAAGAAGAATACAACCACTACAAGGAGTTAGAGCTCTCAAATCCAAGAGCCAACACATTATAAACTCGTTAAGACTCTCTCTCTCTCTCTCTCTCTATCCTTGGTACTCTTATACGAGCCTTAGACTTCCGAATCTTTTAGAAGACCAAAACGGACTTGTCAAGCAAGTTGACTGCACAATATAACAAGACATATACTCAACAATATTTCAATCCGTTCTTTTATTGTTGTAGACCAAGTGGGACATGTCTAACAGTAGTTCTCTTCAGATCACCAAATCACATTCCACCTATTACAAATTTGTCTCATGAAAGGTTTGTGAGGGCCGGAGTGTACCTGGGTAAATGATTAAATATGTAAAAATAAGAAATTAAATATCCTCCTTTCTTCTAATGTGAAAAAAGGAAGCCATGAAATATTCCATTGGCTCTTTCCAAAAAGAAATTAGACACCTTATCTTTCTATCTTATCTTCGAAAAAAAAAAAAAAAAAAAGAGGAAAAGAACATCTCATCAGTACCTTTATTCCTCTTGATGAGGCATTGATGACTCATCCACGTAAAAAATTAACTTTAAGATATCCACCGCAAACTCTAACCTTATATATACATGGTTTTGATCCATCATACAAAGTACAAACCATATCCTACGTCTCTCCATCACTGATAGGTAAGTGCCTACAAGCCTAGCAGCAGAAAAATCCCGAACGAAGGTGACCAAGACCAAATTTTAAAATCCTGCAAAGCAATTTACAAAATATGAAGAACACACATGAGAGAAATGTTATTGGAATTCCAATCAACTCATTATCATTCCTAGCTGATAAGTCACCTAAAGGACTTTTACCTGATCTTTCTACCCAATACCAGATTGCTGCCACTACTCCAAATCATCATTCTCTCAAATTCAAACAGAGTAAGTCTCTCTCTCTCTCTCTCTCTCTCTCTCTCTCTCTCTCTCTCTCTCTCTCTCTCTCTCTCTCTCTGTACTAGTTTCTTATGATCATTAATAAGATGATGTTTACTAAACATGGTTGTGTCATAAACTTGCAGATAAAGTAGTCGCATTGATTAATAGGATGAACAAGCTTGGGAAAAGAGCAAACAGTATCGCAATTGGCATCCGAGATCATGGTAATTAATCATCCTTTCTAGCAAAAACCCCATTTGGTTTTGTTAGAAAATGAAAGCAAAAGAAAGAATTGTATTTCCTATATTCACTCTACCATATTGCTTCACAGTTGGTTCTTACTTCTTATACTTTGTGCTTTTTTCTGTGAAATTAGTGAGACTAGGCCCAAAGATAACTGAAACGGTGAAGGGGAAGCTGAGTCTGGGGGCTAAAATTCTACAACTAGGTGGAGTAGCAAAGGTTTTCGAGCAGAATTTTGGAGTGAGAAAAGGAGAGAAGCTGTTAAAGGCTTCCCAATGCTATTTATCAACTACAGCCGGTCCCATTACAGGACTCCTCTTCATCTCCACCCACAATGTTGCCTTTTGCAGTGAAAGATCCATAAAATTGTCTTCTCCAACCGGAGAGTCCGTAAGAGTCCCTTATAAGGTAACTTCTACACATTCTGGTTCATTTCATTTCATTTCATGCTAGTAAATCATTATGTAATCAATGATATTTATTCTGTGCAGGTCTTGATTCCAGTAAGGAAGATAAAGAGAGCCAATGAGTGCCAGAACGTGAAAAACACATCAAGAAAGTACATGGAAATAGTTACAGAAGATGATTTTGAATTCTGGTTTATGGGATTCTTGAATTATCAGAGAACTTTCAGATATATTCAGCAGGCAATCTCTCAATCTCATTAGTCGTCAGCAGATGTATTTACTTTATGAATGAACAAAGCTGTATAGTAACAAGTCTGTACAAAATTTTGTCACTGAGGCTTTTTGTGCTTTCTTGGAAAATGATGTGTTGATATATGAATCCTTGTTAAATATGGAGGTTTGTTTATTATTGGAAATGGGAATTCGGTCTAGTCCATAATTAATTACATACTAGCTAGGAAATAAATGAGAATGAAATACCAATCTCTATTCCAACACACACTGAGTTCCACAATGTTCATTCATGAATGTAGTACTCTAAATTCAAACTCTAATTTCTGCTCATATTGGCAGAATTGATTCCTCTCCAATATCCACAGTTTCAAGGCTCGGGAATTAGCGTAAGAGAAGAATTGGGAAAAAGATAGATGTATTATTTACATTATCTAGTTTATATAGAATTACAAGGGGAATAAAAGAAAGGAAATAGAATAACAGCATTAAAGAAAAAAATCCACGGTCAACATGACCAAAAATAACATAAATCAAATATGGAAATTATTCTCTTAATTTCAACACTCCCCCTCAAGCTGGGACGAAGATATTGACAAGTCTCAGCTTGCCAAGAGATGATTGAAGAAGCGTTGGACCAATAGACTTGGTAAACATATCAGCGGTTTGATCAGATGAGGGAACAAAGCTCGGAATAATAACACCAGATCGAACTTTCTCCCAAATGAAGTGAATATCAACCTCAATATGTTTAGTCCTTTCATGAAGAACAGAGTCAGACGATAACATAATAGCAGACTTGTTATTACAAAACAAAGTAGATGAGCCCGCTACTGGAAAACCCAACTCACTTAGAAGAGATCGAAGCCAGAGAAGCTCACACGTGCCCTGAGCCATAGCACGGTACTCAGCTTCAGCAGAAGAGCGCGAGACAACGGCTTGCTTCTTACTTTTCCAAGATATAAGATGACTGCCACGGAAAGTACAAAAACCAGAGGTAGAACGCCTATCATCCCTAGAGCCTGCATAATCTGCATCTATAAAGCAGGAGAGACCTGACTGTGCTCCAACTGTAAAGAAAAGCCCAAGACCAGGACAAGTCTTGAGGTACCGAAGGATATGGTAAACTGCATCCAGATAAGACGTACGCGGTGAATGCATAAATTGGCTCACAACACTAACAGCAAAGGTAAGGTCTGGTCTTGTGTTCGTCAGATAGATAAGACGTCCCACAAGACGCTGATACACTGAAGGGTCTGGTAATAACTCTCCCAACTTTGCAGTTAACTTAAGGTTTGGGTCCATTGGAGAAGAGGCGGGTCTACACCCAAGCATACCTATATCCTGGAGAAGATCAAGAGAATACTTTCTCTGAGATAACAAGATACCTTGGCGAGACCTAGCAACCTCAATACCAAGAAAATAACGAAGAGGGCCAAAATCCTTAACATCAAACGACGTACTAAGATCATGCTTTACTTGGGTAATACCAGATGCATAATCGCCAGTGATAATAATATCGTCAACATATACGAAGATAATAATACACTTCCCTTGAGGCTGGCGACGAATAAAACACGTGTGATCTGAATGGCAGCGAATAATAACCATAGTAAGAATCACATCACTAAACCGATTAAACCATGCACATGGAGACTGCTTCAAGCCATAGAGAGACTTTCGGAGACGGCACACTTTCCCAGAACACTCCCCCTGAGGCCGAAATCCCGGTGGAGGATCCATATAAATTGTCTCAGTCAAATCACCATTTAGAAACGCATTTTTAACATCAAGTTGATGAAGCGGCCAAGAAAAAGAAGCAGCCAGCGAAATAAGAAGTCGAACAGTGGTTAACTTAGCTACAGGAGCAAAGGTAGCACCAAAATCCTTACCAGGGACCTAAGTAAATCCCTTGGCAACCAAACAAGCCTTATAGCGATCAATAGACCCATCTGCCAAATATTTCAGACTAAAAACCCATTTACAACCAACCGTGCGCTCACCCGCTGGAAGAGCAACAAGTTCCCATGTCTGATTGCCGTGAAGAGCATCCATTTCTGCTTTCATGGCAGCCACCCACTTAGGATCCTGGAGAGCCTCATGAACAGACCGAGGAATAGAGACCGAGTCTGCTTGACTAAGGAATGATTGATAAGAGTTAGACAGACCCTGATAAGAAACATACTGGGAAATAGGATGATTAGAACTATTAGCCATAAGATAAATAGCAGGGGGCCGACGGGCACGGGTAGGATATCGGGGAATATCATAAGAAACAACAGAAGGTAAAGGAGGATGAGAGATACCTGAATCCGGAGAAGACATTGGCAGGTGGGTAGTGGGGTGAGAACGGCGGGAGTAAACATGTGATGGATCACTAGTGATAACAGGAGGCAAAGAAACACCGGGTGAGTCAAGGCCGGAGTCAAGAATAGGAATAGGTCTGGGTAGTGAAGAATCCTAGGCCAGAACAGGCTCCACCGGTGCGTGTCCTACGGAAGGAGAACCTGGAAAAAAAGGAACAGTTTCCAGAAAAGTAACATCCAAAGAGTGATATAAGTGACGAGTCACAGGATCATAACATCGATACCCCTTTGAGAAGGAGGAATACCCCAAAAATACACAACGAACATCCTTATCATCAAGTTTAGTGCGAGTAGGACTCTTATTTTGCACAAAACAAGTGCACCCAAAAACACGGGGCAAGAGAGGAAAGAGAGTGGCATCAGGTTTAAGAATATGAAGCAGTGCCTTGCCTTCAAGGACACGGCTGGGAGTACGATTTATTAAATATGTAGCAGTGAGAATAGCCATGTGCCAAAAAAATTTAGGAACGTTCATACCACACAAGAGACATCTAACGACAGACATGATGTGACGATTCTTACGTTCTGCCACACCATTTTGTTCAGGGGTATAGGGACAGGTAAGCTGTTGAAGGATCCCATCTTTATTAAGGGTAGACCTAAATTCATCAGTTATATACTCTCGGCCATTATCAGACCGAATATTCCGCACTACAGTATGATATTGGGTTTTAATCATTTGAAGAAAATTTCGAAAGTGAGTAAAGACCTCAAATTTTTTCTTCATAAGATAGACCCAAGTGCATCGAGTGTAATCATCAATAAATGTGACATAGTAACGGTGGTGAGACAATGCCGTGACAGGTGAAGGGCCCCAAACATCAGAATGAATAAGGTCAAAGGCACTAGGTGCCCTATGCATGCGTGGAATATACGAAGTGCGAGTATGCTTAGATAATTCACAAACCACACATTTAAACTGAAAATCCTTGCAAGCTTTATTTAACGGAGGAAACAACCAACACAAATACTGAAAGTTCGCATGTCCTAGACGAGCATGCCACAAGTCTAAAGTTTTAAGGGAAAACACATATTTATTAGAATCTGATAAAATAGAATTATTGGAAATAGTGGAAACAGTAGCTTGCAGGCTGGAGGAGGGCACCCTGGAAGATGCAGGAGTACCAAAGTAGTATAGGCCATCATGCTCATGCCCCCTGCCAAAAATCTTCTTCGAAGTCAGGTCCTGCAAGTAACAATAAGAGGGTAAGAACACAACAGCACAGTTATGATCTTTGGCAAGACGGTTGACCGAAAGAAGATTGTAGGTAAAATTAGGAACATAATGAACAGATGAAAGTGTAAGATCAGTGGACAAACACACATCTCCCTGATTATGAACGGGAATGAAGGATCCATCAGCAATACAAACTGACTGAACAATAGGAGTAAAAGAAGAGGAAAAAACTGAAGACTCACCAGTCATATGGTTATTAGCACCAGAATCTAGAATCCAGGTGGGATGAGCTGACTTACCATGAAGAGCAGTAGGGGTACCTGTGGCAATAGCAACCGTGGGGCCAGAGGAAGAAGAAGCAGTACCCAAAGTCTGTGACTGAAGCTGCCCTAAATCAGGTGATGGTGAAGTGACCTCAACCACCGCACCAGTGCGTGGAGCACCCTTCCTACGACCAGCAAGAGGTCAGCTCCGAGCATATTGTTGTCTCAAATCTGGATGAAGATCAAAACACCGATCAATAGTATGGCCAGGCTTACGACAGTGCTGGCAGAAAAAATGGGAGCCAGTGGAACCAGTGGGACGAGAGCCCGAAGGGACAGCAAATGCCATCTGATCAGGAACAGATGTAGGGGGACCAGGCACAGAAGATGTAGAGATAATGTGACGCCGACGCTCATCACCATCCACAATAACAAAGGCCTCAAATAAAGAGGGTAAAGGAATCGTATTAAGGATCTGGGTGCAAAGGGTCTCAAACTCGGGCTTTAGACCCATCAAAAACTGGTATGTGTGACGACGGTCAAGGCGTTTAGACTCAATAGCACCATCATTGGGAAAATCAGTAATAGGCTCATACTGAGCAAGCTCCTCCCAACGAGTCTGCAGATACCCAAAATAGTCTGTGACAGAAAGTCCCAAGGTAGCCTGAGATGCATGCGAGATATCTTGATAGAGCTTAAAAATACGAGAATCGCTGTGAGCATGAGCATACATTTTATTTAGGGCAGTCCATAGTTCGAAAATAGTACGTTGGTACATGAACATGTTATAAACCCGCTCGTCCATGGAATTAAACATCCACCCTAAAATAATACAATTGTCGGTATACCATTCTTCATACTTTGTGTCGGATTTTCCCGGTGATCTTTCCTTGCCGAGTAACCACCCAATTTTGCGTTTGCCTCCAAGGAAGAGGCGAAGAGAATTAGACCAGGCATGGAAATTTTTCCCAGTCAATAGAACACTAGTAACACGCTGAACCAGTGTAGTGTGGAGCAATCTGAGAAACACCCTTATCCTTACTAGAATCAGCCATAGATATGCTACAAAAAGAAAATAAAGAACTGTCTCGAAAAAATTGACGGACAAACAACCACAGCCGGATACTCGGCTAAAATAAACGGGTAGCCGGACACTCGGCAAGCCCAGACAGAAACGATGAGCACGAAGGCGACTCTAACGCATCACAGGCTGCCCAACAGGGGCAGAAGAGGCAGCCGAAGGCTGCAGGAACAGAGCTGAAGGCTCTGTGGTTTGCGACTTGGCCTGGGGCTATGGCCTGCGGCTAGGGTAAAAGAAGGGTTGCGGCAAAGGGAGATGATGTGGTGGCGCAGGAAGATGGAGAGAGACTGCGGCTAGGGTTTGTGGAGGAGAAGGTAGGCTGCGGCTAGGGTTTAGAATTGAACCTGCTCTGATACCAAGAAGAATTGGAAAAAAGATAGATGTATTATTTACATTATCTAGTTTATATAGAATTACAAGGGGAATAAAAGAAAGGAAATAGAATAACAGCATTAAAGAAAAAAATCCACGGTCAACATGACAAAAAATAACATAAATCAAATCTGGAAATTATTCTCTTAATTTCAACAGTAAGTTTCAGGAATGGCCAGGACAATTGTCTCCTATGTGGTCTGCGTACTCAATTTAATGAAAATTTACTTATAGCATTGAAATCCAAGTACTAACAGATGCACATTTATTTTAATTGCATTACCTTCTATGGCATAGCTTCCTTTGACAACTTTTTTTTTTTTATACATCTGTATATTTTATTAGTCATTTTGTTCGAAATTATTTGAAAACTTTTGGGAAACAATGAGAACTAGAAAGAAATACAGACTTGTTATTGTAGTGGTATGTTATAGGAAGGTAGCAAAAGACGTACAAAATTACCAAACTAACCCTTTACAATAGGGTTAAACAAGAAACAGAACCACTAAACCGGCTAAACTACCCTTTTACTAATTACTCTTAACACCCCATCAAACTCATGAGGGGGCAGAAGAAGCATCAAGAGTTTGTCAAGTAAAACGAAACTGCATAAAAATGTGGGACTATGTGACAAACCAATTAACTATATGAAAGGTACAAGGAAGAAACAAGAAAGTGTGAAATGGTGCCAAGTTAAAGATGATGGCACATAAAGTGACAATCAATCTCAATGTTAGACTGAGTTGTGTGCTATCTAAAGTCCACTTTGTTATCAAAACACATGGGAGTAAGAGCAGATATATTTTTAACCATATTGGTATCTATGGCACGATTCCAGCTTGGGGAACGACTACAAGCAACAACCAAATGCTTCTTGCATTTCTAGAAAATAAGCCAATCGCCTAGAAACTCGCAAAAATTAGTAGTGGACTTTTGATACACTAAATTCCCAGCCTAATCAGCATAGAAGCTCCAAAGAAGAAAAGGGTGGATACAGTAAGCAATGGTGCAATGTAACGCGAAAATCACGGGGAATATGGAGAATAGTGGCCTAGTGAACAGTGGTGATGGAAGAACCGAATTGATGACGATATAGTTTTAAGAACTGAATTGAAATTAACATCCTTCAATATAAATTACACATGTCAAATATTCATAGATCTTTTAGATATAAGTCCAAATTTTGGAATTTGTTCGGCCAGGAATTCCAGTCCAAAACAGTTCTATTAAAATGACCTTCTAGTATTTATTTGGTTTAAATTACCCCTCAAATTAAAAAAAAAAAAAAAGGATATCAAGAAGCATATCCCATAAATATCTCCTGATCAAATTAATAAACCAAAAATGGAGGTGTCCTAGATTTTATGGAAAATGTTAAGGGCTTGTTTCTCAATCTTCTTTTTCATTTTACAATTTGTAACCTTTCATTTTTATTTCACATTATTCCGGAGAAAAACAATGGAGCATCTAATAAAATGTTCAAAATGCTTTTTTTTTTGTTTCCCCCCTAGAAAACTGAGGGACTTTTGGCTAGGAACAAAGAGAGAGAGAGAGAGAGAGAGAGATAGAGAGAGAGAGAGAGAAAAAAATAGGTGTCATTTTGGACTGAAGGAATTTTGAGCTGTTGATTTTGGCCTTATTGATCCAACCTCCTTAGCCCAATTCTCTGTCTCTCTCTCTCTTTTATAAATAATCAAGTCGAACTACTCGTTAAAATGCCCAGGTTTAGACCTTCTAAAACTATAAAACTAGCTAGTATAACAAAATGCAGTCAGTTAATTAGCATGACCCGTTTCCTTTGTGTTGAAATCTTGGTAGGTGCCTCTAAAGTTGGCAATGCTTTTGCCATCCCAATCACAAATCTACCCTTTTATGCCCCCACTACTTTGGTACGCGTGCTAGATTTATGGTGCGGATGAAGCAATGTGCTAGATTTATGGGCTGGCTCGGTAACGGACAGAAGGTCCACATCAGGCTACTGTACTTTTGTAGGTGGCAACCTTGTCACTTGGAGAAGTAGGAAGCAGAATGTGGCTGGTTGGCTGCTAGATCCAGTGCTGACACCGAGTTCAGAGTTATGGTTCAAGGAGTTTGTGAACTACTTTGGATCGAGTTGTTGTTAACTGACTTGAAACTTGATCACCACGAGTTTATGAGACTATGTTGTGATAATAAATCTACAATCAGCATCGCTCATAATCCCGTGCAACATGATAGTACTAAACATGTGGAGATTGACAGGCACTTCATCAAGGAATATATTAATAGTGGAGTGATTTGTACTCCGTTTGTGAAGACCGGGGATCAACTTGCAGACATTTTCACAAAGGGAGTTGGAAGCAGACCGTTTCATTTTGCTCTTAGCAAACTAGAGGGGGAGTGTTGGAGTTTATTCTATTTTCATTATTTCTTTCATTATTATACCTAAGTGTATTATTGTAATTGACTGTTATTGGACATGTAATAAAAGAGAGAAGAATGTCTTGGTCTTCTAAGTTTCACCCTAAGTGTTTCTACAAGAGAGAAGAATGTCTTGGACATGTAATTGACCGGTGAGGATAGATTTTCCTTCTTTTTTTTTTTATTGAGCCCGATTTCATGTTTATTTGTTCTTGGGCCATGTTAAGCTTTTTTGGCTTTGGTAGCTAGATTTGTGCTAGATTCTGGATTTTTTCCAGTTTGTGCCTCCTTTTTCTCTAGCAAGTTTTTTTTAGTGCATTGTAATTCCTGGGGTATAGCCCTTTTTTCGTTGTAATTAACATTTTTCTGGAATTTTTTTTGGATACTGCAGCAACTTACTTGGCCTAAAACCTTGACTTCCTCTCCTTATTTATTAAATCTTGGCGGGTGTCTCCCAAGTTGGCAATGCTTTTGCCATCCCAGTCAAAAATTGCTGAAAAAATTGCGTTCTCCGGTTGGCGGTAGTTCTTCAAATAGACACCAAATAGATCTTCAAGCGTGTACTAGACACTTTCCTAAATACAATATTCGCCCCCACCAGATATTGTAATCTGTGTGCAACTGGGTATTCCGTGAGTTTTGTATTCAAGATACTATGAAACAAACGCTGTCTGCAAAATGCACTATTAAAGACAACCTAGAATAATCACTGATATTTTTCAACCAATTCTGTATACTATTACTGCAGTTTAACAGAATACAGAATAATATAATTTGTAAAACATAAAAGATAAAGAGCAAATTTAATCAGATATTTGTTCTGTAGCAAAAGAAAAGAGACTGTTCATGATTAATCTGTCTTCAAGCATTTCCATTATATAGATCCGAAGGGATGGCTAAGCATTCGCTCAAAAGCGCCGCATAGATTTGAAACTAATTTATATTGCCCAATCAGATTTGCAACTGCCTTGGCATCTAATGAATCAATAGATGCATATATATTAAATATATAGGCACTAAATAGTCAAAGGCTAAGCACCTCTTCATGATTGCTTCCCACCATTACCTATGAACCGGTATTGATATGTAACTGTGTATGTGTACACGTATTGCTTCAGCAAATGGGTGCTTTAGCACCTTTTCACAACAGATTTGTCTATTTGGGTATGTAACTGTATATGTTAACATATATACATAGGAGAGAATTTATGTAGTGCTTCTCACACGCACTAAATAAATGACTTGTCCCCTTTCGATCTCGATCGTACGGTTACAAAAAAAATTACTAATTTCATTTCCTCTTTGCCTTTTTATTTTAAAAATTCTCCAACAATCCCCTACCATTTTTAAAATAAATTTTGAAAATACGGTGGTAAGATTTATGTATCAGTAAAGGTGTCTCACGACTTGAACCATTTATCTTGTGAAAACTCATCAAAGTTGATCAGGAGAGCTTAGTAGACAAGTCTTTGAACTGGCAATCCTTATTGACCAACCGGATTTATCTCCACACACAAATTTATATCAGTGAATATTCATATAAGCCGACACATGAATTAGGCCTTGTGTCTGTACCTTGATTTCGTGAGTGCTCTAGAGTCAAGCCTGGGACGCATAGGAAGCGGCACCACTTCCACACTCGTATAGGTAGACTTATCAGAAGTGTCCCTATAACTAAGACACTCCAACACAATTGTTATAAATCTATTAAGAGCTTAATAGCTCACCCTCCTCCTTATTACATTATAGGTACCAAGCACTTATTCTCGGGATGATTTATATATACATATATATATATAAAAATATTATTTAAAGTGCTTGCAATCACGACATATGATGTACTTTACTCGTTGAACCTGAGGACTTGAAATATCAAGTGTCAGGTTGAGTTTCCATCAAGAGTGACCATGTTCGTTGGGCTTTAGTCCCATCCCTACCGATGTCTTAGACACCAAATTCCTTGCAAGTCCTTTTGTGAAAGGATCTGGCAAATTTTGGCAAGACCTCACATAATCCACAGTTATACCATCCGTGAGCAATTGTCTCACATAATTGTGCCTAAGTCCAATGTGTCTGGACTTACCGTTATACACTTTACTATAGGCCCTAGAAAGTGTAGATCACTATCACAATGGATAGATATAGGAGACATAGGTTTAGGCCAAACTGGAATTTCTAAAAGTAAATTCCTTAACCATTCTACCTCTTTACCACTTGCAGCTAAAGCTACAAATTTAGCTACCATGGTAGAGTCAGCTATACAAGTCTGTTTCTTGGATCCCCAAGAGACAGCTCCCCCACCAAGAGTGAATATCCATCCACTCGTTGATGAATGATCTTCCCGCTCAGAAATCCAACTGGCGTCTTAATATCCTTCTAAAACTGAAGCATAACCACAATGAGATATTCCATAACCCATGGTTCCTTTTAAATACTTTAAAATTCTATACACTGCATGCCAATGTAGCTGACTAGGATTACTAGTATATCAACTTGTTTGCTGTAATTATGGTTCGGGCGTGCCAGAGCCTTGTTAGGTAGACCCAAACTAATAACACAAAATTTCCTAAAAGCACTTGTGTGAGTGATACACAAGGTTTGAAAATCTGACTTCTAATAGGCGATTGTGTGAGGTGAGTAGGAAAGTACCCTCACCTAAAGTCCCTAGACAGTGCTGAAGTGCACAAGTCTAGCAAGTGATGAACCCAAGCAAGAGAAATTAAATAAAAAGAGCATTTTTATTTAATTGAAATAAGAAAGAGAAAATTACAAGGATGTAATTGAAATGCTAAGAAAGCCTAAGAAAAATAGAAAGAATGCTAAGAGTGCTAAGAATGCATGATTGAATGCTTTTTCGAAGAGACGCGGAGTGAATTGATAGCTTGGCCTGCCTGTTAATTTATAGCGTCCATGGAGGTCTTCTAGATAAGGTAGGAATTCTGATCAAATAATAATCTGGTAAAATTTACCAGATTTATCTCCATAAATCTGCTCAAAGCTTCCATAATTATCGAATAATATATATACAGGTGTATATATTTGTGCAGCTTGAATCTGGTCCATATATGGTCTTGATACGGCTTGCTTCCCCTCCAAGTAAGCGATATACACAATAATGGTTGATATTATCTCCCAAATTAAATCTGATAATATCTTCCAAATATAATAGCTTTTCTTCCCTTATCACAACACTGAAAATTTATCACTTAAGAGAATTTGTAGGGATTGATCACTTCCCATAGTTGCCAAATCTGTATCAACTTCTCCACATCGGGCTGAATGAAGTATGAAATAGGCAGCCAAGTAAAGCATGGTTTGGGAGATCAATTGACTTAACTATTAACATCATCATTGCATGGCCCACCATAGTTTTGACCGGCCATGTGCTTGCACATCTCCAGCTGGCTTGATCAATTAGACCAAGACTAGCACATAAACTATTGAATCGGTCTTAAAAGGAAGCCCGATAAAGTTTGAGCCCAATGGAAGTAACAACCATCCAAAGCTAGTAACTGAGTAGGAAAGGCCACGTGGGAAGAATCTAAAAAATGGCCATAAGTAGTTACCAATCTTGCCATATCTAATGGGCCTGGGCCCGTTGACTAGGGAGGCCCAATATATAAACTGAATTCATATGGTTGCCCGATAGTTATGTATCTGAGCCCGATGGTGATCAATCCGATAATATGGTGAATGCAGTCAGTCCGATTAACTTTAGGCCAATCACTTAGCCCCAAATTTATGTAATCGGTCTCTAAGTCGGATTAAAAAGATCCAATCGGCCTCTACCAATTTTGACTTTAAAAAATGTATTTTTTAGGTGCAAACAATTGCCCCCCTGGCCGTTTAAAATAAAACCAAGTGAAATTTTGAATGGCCAAATTTATCTAGAGACCGATTACCTTTAGACTGCGATCGGGCTAATCATGTAGACCGATGATCTTTGGACTAACATCGGGCTTGGCCAAGAGACCGAATTATAATTGTCAGCTGCCAATTATGTAACACCTTTGAGCCCACCACCTCCATGTAATCGGGCTTCACCACTTGACTGTTATACCATCGGCCTCTATGTCCGGTTAGCATCCCAAGCATCCTTCTAGCATTACTTTATTTATTATTATTATTCTTGCTTTCGGTCTTGTGAGTCCGAATAGCCTATTGACTGAATTAATTCAGTCCGGTCTTCAGTACCTTTTCAGTCTTTTGATAGTACCACTGCTGCAGAAACAACCACCAAATAACTGTAAGTTTTTGATGACATCCACTCAGCCACCGTGGATGTAGATCAACCCAAGCCAAATAATTAAGTGGCTTAAAATAAAAATAATAATCGGTCACCACAAGGAGACCAATATATTTGAACAATTCCTTGAGGCTGAGTTTCCTTAAAGAAATATTTTCAAAAGCTTCATGGACCGATTTAATTTCAATCGGTCTCTGTGAAACTTGCCCCCCGAGCCCTTCATTGCCGATTTCTTCGTCATCAAGGGGGTCTTCGTCATCGTCCTCCTCACTAATGGGAGGCCCTATGGCTGATACAGGATCACTCGGCCTAGCACACTCTTCCTCTTCGGCCTCAACAGAGTTGTGAGGCTCATTTTGAATTTGCCCCCCGAGCGCTTCATCGTCTTCTTCAACGTCGGTGAGGAGCTCTATGGCTGAAATAAGATTATTTAGCTTCATCAAAAAATTATTTTTTTCGCCGTCTTCTTGCCCCCCGAGCGGCTTGGACAGCGTGGAATCAAGATGACCAAAGTCATCGGTCTCTTGATTTGGAGCGGTAACATCGGCCTTCTCGGGCCGTTGAAATTTTAGGAGTTTAAGTTGAAGAGCGATATCATCAAGGACACTACTACCGCTTTCTCGAGCAGCAACCGATTCGTCTTGTCCTTCAACCTGCAAATCTGATAAGCCGATTGGTTTTTGCTTCCAACTACCATCTAGCAACTCATCCCGAGACATGAAAGAGTTTCCATTGGGGGGTGGACAGTCAGCTCCACTCGCTTGAAGGTGGCCGATACCTTGGGTAAAGTACTTAACATCGGCCTCAAAACACCAGATCTTTTCGTAAAGATCATGGATGGCAAAATCATATGGGGCTACAATGGCGTGCTGATCTGGGTACTGCGGATCCCACGGCTTGTCCCATAAAGCCTTGTAAGTAGCAGATTTATCATTTTTGAGATGATTAATCTCTTGTTGAAGTTGGCTGATTGATTCATTACACCAACCAATTTGGTTGTAGTAGAATTGCAACCATGCTTCGGTGAACATAATTCATCACTCGGCGGTCCCACCGGGCGTGCTAAATTGTTTGCTGTAATTATGGTTCGGGCGTGCCAGAGCCTTGTTAGGTAGACCCAAACTAATAACACAAAATTTCCTAAAAGCACTTGTGTGAGTGATACACAAGGTTTGAAAATCTGACTTCTAATAGGCGATTGTGTGAGGTGAGTAGGAAAGTACCCTCACCTAAAGTCCCTAGACAGTGCTGAAGCGCACAAGTCTAGCAAGTGATGAACCCAAGCAAGAGAAATTAAATAAAAATAGCATTTTTATTTAATTGAAATAAGAAAGAGAAAATTACAAGGATGTAATTTAAATGCTAAGAAAGCCTAAGAAAAATAGAAAGAATGCTAAGAGTACTAAGAATGCATGATTGAATGCTTTTTCGAAGAGGCGCGGAGTGAATTGATAGCTTGGCCTGCCTGTTAATTTATAGCGTCCATGGAGGTCTTCTAGATAAGGTAGGAATTCTGATCAAATAATAATCTGGTAAAATTTACCAGATTTATCTCCATAAATCTGCTCAAAGCTTCCATAATTATCGAATAATATATATACAGGTGTATATATTTGTGCAGCTTGAATTTGGTCCATATATGGTCTTGATACGGCTTGCTTCCCCTCTAAGTAAGCGATATACACAATAATGGTTGATATTATCTCCCAAATTAAATCTGATAATATCTTCCAAATGTAATAGCTTTTCTTCCCTTATCACAACACTGAAATTTTATCACTTAAGAGAATTTGTAGGGATTGATCACTTCCCATAGTTGCCAAATCTGTATCAACTTCTCCACATCGGGCTGAATGAAGTATGAAATAGGCAGCCAAGTAAAGCATGGTTTGGGAGATCAATTGACTTAACTATTAACATCATCATTGCATGGCCCACCATAGTTTTGACTGGCCATGTGCTTGCACGTCTCCAGCTGGCTTGATCAATTAGACCAAGACTAGCACATAAACTATTGAATCGGTCTTAAAAGGAAGCCCGATAAAGTTTGAGCCCGATGGAAGTAACAACCATCCAAAGCTAGTAACTGAGTAGGAAAGGCCACGTGGGAAGAATCTAATAAATGGCCATAAGTAGTTACCAATCTTGCCATATCTAATGGGCCTGGGCCCGTTGACTAGGAAGGCCCAATATATAAACTGAATTCATATGGTTGCCCGATAGTTATGTATCTGAGCCCGATGGTGATCAATCCGATAATATGGTGAATGCAGTCAGTTCGATTAACTTTAGGCCAATCACTTAGCCCCTAATTTATGTAATCGGTCTCAAAGTCCGATTAAAAAGATCCAATCGGCCTCTACCAATTTTTGACTTTAAAAAATGTATTTTTTTAGGTGCAAACACTACTAAGTTTACCTACAGCATAAGCTATATCTGGCCTAGTGTATGTCATGGCATACATTAAGCTACCAATAATTCGAGCATATTCCAATTGTGAAACTGCTCTACCAGTGTTAGGAAATAGTCTTATTTGTGACTCAAAAGGTGTGCTAACAGGTGTACAATCAAACTGATTAAACTTCTTTAAAATCTTTTCAATGTAATGCGATTGCGTGAGAACAATGTTTCTACCTTGTCTTATTATTCTCATGCCTAAAATAACATCAGCCACACCCATATCTTTCATTTCAAATTTAGATGACAAGAATCGGTTAGTATCATTAATACTATCTAAATCAGTACCAAGAATAAGCATGTCATCCACATATAAGCATATAATAACACTGTTAGCCTTGAATTTATTTAAGGCATTATTATTGTTTGTTTTGATGATGACAAATCCAGTGATAATTGCATACTTTCATTGGTTCTATTTCAATCAATTATCATGTCATTTTCGTTATGTTAATCTCTTGATTCATGTACTTAAATGTTCTAACTTTGTTTGAGATCATGAGATAGCATGTGGTGAATTCCAAGAGTGGGGGAGCTCAACAAGGATCAAGCTTGAAGACTTGAAGTTTTTTTTTTTTTTTCATCCTTGGTTGAAGATTAGGATTTACTTGTAAGCTTTTTGATCAATCACTCATAGGGACTCAAATATCTTTAATTGGACTTTAGAATCCTTGCACTCACACTTTAAATTACTTTCAAGGACCTAAACATACTTAGACCACTCAATTAAATTCATTTCACAAAAGCTTTCAAGTGGCTAAGTCAAAAGAAAGTACCTTTGCGCAGATAGGTCAACTTTAAATGAAAACCTGATCCAATTGGTAAGGAATTAGATCTTGAGTTTTATATGGTTGGAAAGGTATTTGAATCTAGTTTCCGAATCTTCAAACGGATCGCGAATACGAGTTTTGTAGAGGGAGTTATGGCCGTTTTAGTAAAGAGGTGTCAGTCTGCCAAAATCTGCTTAAAATCAGTCGACTGATTTTTTAAGGGTCCAGTCGACTGGTTTATAGAATCAGTCGACTGATTGAACTTTTCAGTCGACTGGACAGCCCTGAAATGGCCTCTTCACTGCTATAAACTTCCCAGTCGACTGAACCGTCGATCCAGTCGACTGGACTGTGCTGAAAGGCAATAACGGCTAGTTTTTAAAGGGGTTTTTAATTAACAAACTTGCCACCAACGGCTATAATCTTTCTTGGCCTATAAATACATGTTTTCCCACACCATTTTATGTTGATCAATCCATTGGAAAACATCTATTTAAATCACACAACTTGTTGATTTCTAATCATTCATATTTTAGCCCTAGTTGTGTGAGTTTATCAATTTGCTCTAGTTTTTGATTTGTATTTCTTTGAGAGTAAATTGTAGTGAGATTTTATTTGTATCATCTACTCAATAAGGAGTTATTGTGTGAGCTTCAAATTGTATTATCCACTCTGAAGAGAGAGAGCTCAATTTGTAAACCATTTAATTGTAAAGAGTGAGGGTTAGTAACCCTTGTGTGCAAAGAAGAGGTTTTCTTCTTTGGGAGAGATTGAAGGCTCTTGTAACGGTTTGGTGCACACCCGTAAGTGCTCCGGGAACGGTTTGGTCTACACCCGTGAAGTAGATCGAATTAAAGGAATCCTCAAGAGGTGTTCTTGAGGGGTGGACGTAGGCCGCGGGGTGCGATTGCCGAACCACGTGAAAACTCGGTTTGCAAGTGTCTCTTCCCTTATCTCTTTGCATTATTATTTGTGATTGTGTTTAATTTGCAATTAAGTTTTTAAAAGGTTAATTTCCGCTAAAACCTTATTCACCCCCCCTCTAAGGTTTCCACATTTGGGCCAACAAACACCTCTACCATTATTAAACTTGCTACAAACACATTTATCATATTCATGAATTTTGAAACCATTAGATACAATAACCATATCGAATTTTTCATGCCATTGCTTAGGTGCTTGTTTAAGACCATAAAGTGACTTAACTAATTTACATACTTTCTTTTCTTGTCCTATCACAATTAAAACTTCAGGTTGTTCCATGTAAATTTCTTCTTCCAAATCACCATTTAAAAAAGCAATTTTTACATCCATTTGGTGAATTTCAAATTTATGAATAGAAGCTAAGACAATCAAAACTCGAATAGTAGACGTTCTAGCTACTAGTGCATATGTGTCAAAATAATATATTCCTTCTTTTTGTGTAAAACCTTTAGCTACTAACCTAGCTTTGAATTTATCAATAGTTCCATCTATTTTCATTTTCGTTTTGAAAATCCATTTACACTTGATAGGTTTTGAACCTGGTAGTAAATCTGCCAACACCCAAGTGTTATTACCCATTATTGAATCCATCTCATCATTAATAGCTTCTTTCCAGAAAGCAGCATCTTGAGACTTCATTGCCTCTTTAAATGTTTGAGGCTCCGATTCAATAGTTAAAGAAAGAGCAATTTGTTCACAATGTGAATCTCTAGTACCCTCAACAAGGTATACTACAAAGTTAGGGCCAAAGGACTTCTCCTTTCTAGCTCTTTTACTTCTCCTAGGTTCTTCTTGTTTTTCATTTTCAATTTCCTTAGAATTTGAAGATTCTCCTATTTCAATTGTATCATGCAATTTAGGAATAGTACTAAATCTGTTTTCATAAAACATGGCATCTCTGGATTCAATAATAGTATTTATTTCAACAGATTCATTTGGTTCACAAACTAGAAATCTATATGCCTTACTATGTTGTGCATATCCCAAGAAAATACATTCAATTCCTCTTTCACCTAATTTTTTCCTTTTAGGTTCAGGCAATCTAACAATGGCCCTACAACCCCAAATTTTCAAATAATTTAAATTAGGTTTTCTTTTCTTCCAAAACTCGTAAGGTGTTTTTTTTAGATTTTTAGAACGAATTCTATTCAAAATATAACATGCAATTAACATAGCTTCACCCCCAAAAACCTTTACCTAAACCGGAATAAGAAAGCATAGCATTAACCATTTCAGTCAGAGTCCTATTTTTTCTTTCTGCTACTCCATTCTGTTGTGGTGTATAAGGTGTAGTAAGTTTATGTATGATACCAACATCCTCACAATGTTTAGGAAAGTGATATTCACCTCCCCTATCAGATCTAAGACATTTTATTTTAGTATCACATTGATTTTCTACTTCATTTTTATAAATAATGAATTTATCTAGAACTTAATCCTTAGTATTCATAAGATAAACATGGCAATATTTTGAGAAGTCATCAATAAATGTAACGAAATACTTTTTACCACCTCTAGTAGGAGTGCTATGCATATCACATACATCACTATGTACTAATTGTAACAAAGAAGATGATCTTTCAATTTTTGGAAATGGAGCTCTAGTTATTTTTGTTTGCATGCATACTTTACATTTTTCATTCATATCATTTTCATATCTAGGAATTAAATTCAACTTAACCATGTTATCCATTTTCTTAGTATTAACATGTCCTAAGCGACTATGCCATAAAGAAAAACAATCAACCATATAAGCATAAATATTCATTTTATTAATAATATTGAGCTTAAACATGCCCTCATACATATAACCTTTGCCTACAAAGGTACCACTCTTAGACAGAATAAATTTGTCTGCCTTAAATACAAGTTTGAAACCATGCTTATTAAGCAGGCTTCCAGAAACTAAGTTCTTTCTCACTTCAAGGACATAATAGACATTGGTGAGGCTAAGGACTTTTCCGGAAGTGAATTCTAGATCCACAGTCCCTTTGCCTTTGACCGCTGTAGTAGAGGAGTTTCCCATGTAAAGAACGGCTCCATCTTCGACAGGTTTATAGGCAGAAAACATAGCTTTGTCCTTGCACACGTGCGTTGTAGCACCAGAGTCTATCCACCAAGAACCATCGTCTTCGAGGAGATTAACCTCGGATATTACCGCTACGAATTTTTCTTTCGAGCCCAATGCTTCTTGTTGCTTCTTTTTGAATAAACGACCGTCCTTCTTGAAATTTGTTGCAATAGTAGCAAATACCCATTTTCTTCTTGTTTTGAGAGTCATTAAAATTATTTTTCCTCTTATTATTTTTCCCTTGGTGAGCATTATGATGGGGCTGTTTATGTCCTTCTTTTCTTCCACCACATGGACCTTAGAAGCATTTTTATCTTGATCCTCATTACCATCTCGAATTCGAGACTCTTGCTCAATTTTGAGATGAGTCTCCAATTCCTCGAGTGATATGTCCTCTTTTTTGTGTTTAAGACTTTTCTTATAGTCTTTCCATGATGGAAGAAGTTTTTCAATAATTGCATAAACTATAACATCTTCATCCATATTTAATTTCTTAAGTTTGCAATGGTTGAGAATATGTTGAATCTCATGAAATTGATCAATGATCAACTTATTATCAACCATCTTATAACTAAGAAATTGACCAATTAAAAATTTCTTACTTGTCGCATCCTCCGCAAGATATTTTGCCTCCAATTTGTCCCAAAGTTCCTTTACAGAACCCACGTTTTGATAGAGATCGCAAAGAGAGTCAGCCATAGCATTTAGTATGTGACCGCGGCAAAGGTAGTCATCGGTCTCCCATTTAGCGGGTTCCCTTGCTTGAGCCACTGTCTCGTTTTCTCGTTCCGCGGGTTTGTTCTCTTTGAGAACATACACTATCTTCAAAGTGGTCAGTAGGAAGTGTAATTTCCTTTGCCAACGAAGAAAATTACCACAATCAAAACGATCCAATTTCACGAAACTTTCGGTCATTTGACGAAGTGACTTGCCTGAAGAAGTGTCCGCCATTAGTAGTAAATATTGTATTTAGATTGTTGAAAAAATTGCGTTCTCCGGTTGGTGGTGGTTCTTCAAATAGTTACCAAATAGATCTTCAAGCGTGCACTAGACACTTTCCTAAATATAATATTTGCCCCCACCAGATATTGTAATCGGTGTGCAACTGGGTATTCCGCGAGTTTGTATTCAATATACTATGAAGCAAACACTGTCTACAAAATGCACTATTGAAGACAACCTAGAATAATCACTGATATTTTTCAATCAATTCTGTATACTATTACTGCAGTTTAATAGAATACAGAATAATATATTTTGTAAACATAAAAGACAAAGAGCAAATTTAATCAGATATTTGTTCTACAGCAAAAGAAAAGAGACTGTTCATGCTTAATCTATCTTCAAGCATTTCCATTATATAGATTCGAAGGGATGACTAAGCAGTCGCTCAAAAGTGCCGCATCAGATTTGAAACTAATATTGCCCAATCAAATTTGCAACTGCCTTGGCATCTAATGAATCAATAGATGCATAAATATTAAATATAGGGTCCGTTAGATTTCAGTCCTAATGTGTCATTTTCTAGAAATAGATCCATTCTACAATTTAACTTAGAAATCAGCCCCTCACCTATTTTGAGGACCAAAATACCCCACTCCTACAATTAAGGGTTTTTAAATTTAAAACCATATAATTCTCTCTCTCTCTCTATATATATATATAATAAATCAGAATTTTGAAATTCAAAATACATATAATATATATATATATAAGAGAGAGAAGAGTGAAAATTAACATAGAAATATTATGCAAGAGAGAAAGAAAAGTGAGGAAATTATATATTACGGTAAGAAATTCTCACCAAATATGAAATTATATATAATACGGTGAGAAATTCTCACCAAATCAGGAAGATGGAAATATGGGTTTGAGAGAAAATTTCTCACCCAAAAAAAAAAAAAAAACCCATTTCTCACTGATCATAAATGAGAAATTATAGTATATGTTATGGTGAGAAATTTGCACCAAATCAAGGAGAGAAATATGGATTTGATGAGAAAATTTCTCACCAAAAAAAAAAAATGTTGATAAATTTCACAAAAAATGACTTAAAAAAAAAAAATTTCTAGCCGGATCTGCTCGTGGTGGTCTGTCTGCCATCCCCATCGTCGTCCATAACCATCGATCACCACCACTATCACCATGGCCGTAGCACTTAATTGTGAAGGATAACTCGATCTCATGTCTAAGCCTGCATTAGTATGCCCGACTGGAAGTATCCCTTTACCAACTGCCAAAATTGCAGGATCCATGAACACAATATCCAACGTACTATCAATATTTCCAGTTGGTGGTGGCGTATACGAATTTCTCAATGAGGAGCTGTCAAGAAAATGATTCCCTGCAGAGTGGAATAAGAGGGACACCAAATCCTTAGATGAAAATCCAAAGGAGAAGTAATAGAATAGATAATAAACATTTAAAAAAAAAAAATTCTAGAACTCCAATATACATAAAGGAGCCACAGAACAACAAACTGAAAAGAAACCCAATGACCCAACCCAAAAAACGTATTTCAATGTTGATGGGTCTCTTTGAACTTTTAGTGAGAGAACCTAGAGAGAGAGAGAGTTGTTGGGGGGGCTGTTACTCACTTCTACAGATAGAGAAAGAGACTGAGATAATGAGAGAGAGAGAGAGAGAGACAGTGAGAAATGGATCTAGATTAGTTTGGGTTTTAAATTGAAATTCCAGATTTTATGGTGATGTTATATACACACATACACACATGTGTATATATTTAATGAAAGATAATATTGTCCATGAAAAATATAGTTATTGGGGGAAAATGATTAATTTCTAGTATATTTTATTGATTAAGGATGAATTTAAGAGATAAAAAAGTCAAATATACTAAATTTTCCTTTGACCCATTATGAGGGACTATATCTTATATTTCTATTAAATATATAGGCACTAAATAGTCAAAGACTAAGCACCTCTTCATGATTGCTTCCCACCATTCCCTATGAACCGGTATTGATATGTAATTGTGTGTGTGTACACGTATTGCTTCAGCAAATGGGTGCCTTAGCACCTTTTCACAACAGATTTGTCCATTTGCGTATATAACTATATATGTTAACATATATACATAGGAGAGAATTTATGTAGTGCTTCTCACATGAATAAATGACTTGTCCCCTTTCGATCTCGATCGTACGGTTACAAAACAAATTGCTAATTTCATTTCCTCTTTGCCTTTTTATTTTAAAAATTCTCCAACAAAAATGGCTATTTCTAAGCTCAGTACTTTTCAACATGTGCCAAATTAGTGGTGCTGATGAGGCAATGGTGTGGCAACTCTACTGTCCGCAAACAACAAAGTATATGGCTTAGCTGATCTTTTTTTTTTTTTTGGATGGGTGGCTTATCTGACCTAATCATAAGTCAATATCTAGTAATGCTGGCATGGATAGTTGCACAGGAGTTGAAACATCTTTAAGGGTTTATCCTATGATACCATCAAATAATTTGGTTGTATTACCTAAAAAATAAAAATAAAAACAAAAAAAAAACCACACAATTGGGCATTGTTACGCTCAATATAACCTACTTTTAGTTTGTGGCTTGAGATAAGTCACTCTTTAGTCTTTCCAATATACAAATTAAAGTCAATTAAGTAATGAATTTACGAGAACATGTTAAGAGCCGACCCATATTACAAAAAAGGGTCAATGACATTTGATAGCAGAGCCGCTGGTGGAGAGAAGAGAGGCTCTGGAGAGAGGTACAGGCCCATAAGTGATTTTTATAGATATATTTATTATAAAACTATGTAATTTTAGAGAAAATATGACATATCTCGTAAATAGGCTTGAAAAATGATTACTTTATTATTAAACTATATAGTTTAAAAGGGCGCGCGAAAAAGCTTGTTAAAAAGCTTGCGAGAAAGCTAGCGAAAACTTGAAAGCTCGGCTCGTGAGCTAGCTTGCAAGCAGGCTCAGCTCGACAAGTATATACCCCTCGGATCTCATAACGGTTGTGAGCGACTAGCGAACCCAGCTGATGTGAGCAAAAGGCTCATTAGTCTTTACATGGTACATGAATCATTTGGGTTGAAATGTTTCGTGCTTGCTAAAGTGAACAATACTACATGTCAAGGGGTTTTTTTTTCCTCTGTTTCCTATATATCATTCTTAATGATATCACTGCATAATTTATATCATTTTAAGATGCTATCTGGTTAATTTGATAAGTATGGTAAGCAAATGTCTTCTATTGGTCTAGCATTAAAACAAGGATTGCATCACAAAGCTAAATGCCGCATCAGAAAAGCTAAAACGCTGCATCACAAAGCTTTAATTCACAGTCAGCATAGAAAAGGGGGCAAAATGACTCATGCTTGCTTGCTTAGATTGAATGATTGTATAAGCTGACCCAACTAATTATCTATATTATCCTACTTGCTAATTGACAGTTGAAAAAGTACATCATTTCCCAACTTTTTTGCCTTGGACAGAAAACAAAGGTTGGGAATAGAATGGACTGAAAGTTATTTTAAAAATTCCAGACAAAAAAATTTGATACTAAACTCAACTTTTATGTAATTATTACCATGACCTATGACAACATGCAAGTGTTGGACCAACTTAATTAAGAAAGATCATCAATTACAATACTAGTAGTTTCTTTGCGTATTCTGAGAAATACGCAATGTCAGTGGTCTAATGCATTGACTTGGGGGTGCCTTGTTTAATTTTATTGTCCTTGCTGTGGACAAGACGATGAAAATAGTAGCTTTAGAGAAAACACAGAATACAAATGGAAAGAATGCTATCACACAAGACACACACATATGCATCTATGTCCACGGGCAAAGAAAAAAAATAAAGAATCCAATTACATGAAGAAGAATACAACCACTACAAGGAGTTAGAGCTCTCAAATCCAAGAGCCAACACATTATAAACTCGTTAAGACTCTCTCTCTCTCTCTCTCTCTATCCTTGGTACTCTTATACGAGCCTTAGACTTCCGAATCTTTTAGAAGACCAAAACGGACTTGTCAAGCAAGTTGACTGCACAATATAACAAGACATATACTCAACAATATTTCAATCCGTTCTTTTATTGTTGTAGACCAAGTGGGACATGTCTAACAGTAGTTCTCTTCAGATCACCAAATCACATTCCACCTATTACAAATTTGTCTCATGAAAGGTTTGTGAGGGCCGGAGTGTACCTGGGTAAATGATTAAATATGTAAAAATAAGAAATTAAATATCCTCCTTTCTTCTAATGTGAAAAAAGGAAGCCATGAAATATTCCATTGGCTCTTTCCAAAAAGAAATTAGACACCTTATCTTTCTATCTTATCTTCGAAAAAAAAAAAAAAAAAAAGAGGAAAAGAACATCTCATCAGTACCTTTATTCCTCTTGATGAGGCATTGATGACTCATCCACGTAAAAAATTAACTTTAAGATATCCACCGCAAACTCTAACCTTATATATACATGGTTTTGATCCATCATACAAAGTACAAACCATATCCTACGTCTCTCCATCACTGATAGGTAAGTGCCTACAAGCCTAGCAGCAGAAAAATCCCGAACGAAGGTGACCAAGACCAAATTTTAAAATCCTGCAAAGCAATTTACAAAATATGAAGAACACACATGAGAGAAATGTTATTGGAATTCCAATCAACTCATTATCATTCCTAGCTGATAAGTCACCTAAAGGACTTTTACCTGATCTTTCTACCCAATACCAGATTGCTGCCACTACTCCAAATCATCATTCTCTCAAATTCAAACAGAGTAAGTCTCTCTCTCTCTCTCTCTCTCTCTCTCTCTCTCTCTCTCTCTGTACTAGTTTCTTATGATCATTAATAAGATGATGTTTACTAAACATGGTTATGTCATAAACTTGCAGATAAAGTAGTCGCATTGATTAATAGGATGAACAAGCTTGGGAAAAGAGCAAACAGTATCGCAATTGGCATCCGAGATCATGGTAATTAATCATCCTTTCTAGCAAATACCCCATTTGGTTTTTTAGAATATGAAAGCAAAAGAAAGAATTGTATTTCCTATATTCACTCTACCATAATGCTTCACAGTTGGTTCTTACTTCTTGTACTTTGTGCTTTTTTCTATGAAATTGCAGTGAGACTAGGCCCAAAGATAACTGAAACGGTGAAGGGGAAGCTGAGTCTGGGGGCTAAAATTCTACAACTAGGTGGAGTAGCAAAGGTTTTCGAGCAGAATTTTGGAGTGAGAAAAGGAGAGAAGCTGTTAAAGGCTTCCCAATGCTATTTATCAACTACAGCCGGTCCCATTACAGGACTCCTCTTCATCTCCACCCACAATGTTGCCTTTTGCAGTGAAAGATCCATAAAATTGTCTTCTCCAACCGGAGAGTCCGTAAGAGTCCCTTATAAGGTAACTTCTACACATTCTGGTTCATTTCATTTCATTTCATGCTAGTTTAAAAAGCATAAATCATTATGTAATCGATGATATTTATTCTGTGCAGGTCTTGATTCCAGTAAGGAAGATAAAGAGAGCCAATGAGTGCCAGAACGTGAAAAACACATCAAGAAAGTACATGGAAATAGTTACAGAAGATGATTTTGAATTCTGGTTTATGGGATTCTTGAATTATCAGAGAACTTTCAGATATATTCAGCAGGCAATCTCTCAATCTCATTAGTCGTCAGCAGATGTATTTATTTTATGAATGAACAAAGCTGTATAGTAACAAGTCTGTATAAAATTTTGTCACTGAGGCTTTTTGTGCTTTCTTGGAAAATGATGAGTTGATATATGAATCCTTGTTAAATATGGTTTGTTTATTATTGGAAATGGGAATTCGGTCTAGTCCATAATTAATTACATACTAGCTAGGAAATAAATGAGAATTGAATACCAATCTATTCCAACACACACTGAGTTCTACAATGTTCATTCATGAATGTAGTACTCTAAATTCAACTCTAATTTCTGCTCATATTGACAGAATTGATTCCTCTCCAATATCCACAGTTTCAAGGCTCGGGAATTAGCGTAAGTTTCAGGAATGGCCAGGACAATTGTCTCCTATGTGGTCTGCGTACTCAATTTAATGAAAATTTACTTATAGCATTGAAATCCAAGTACTAACAGATGCACATTTATTTTAATTGCATTACCTTCTATGGCATAGCTTCCTTTGACAACTTTTTTTTTTTTAATACATCTGTATATTTTATTAGTCATTTTGTTCGAAATTATTTGAAAACTTTTGGGAAACAATGAGAACTAGAAAGAAATACAGACTTGTGATTGTAGTGGTATGTTACAGGAAGATAGCAAAAGACATACAAAAGTACCAAACTACCCTTTACAGTAGGGTTAAACAAGAAACAGAAGCACTAAACCGGCTAAACTACCCTTTCACTAATTACTCTTAACACCCCATCAAACTCATGAGGGGGCAGAAGAAGCATCAAGAGTTTGTCAAGTAAAGTGAAACTGCATAAAAATGTGGGACTATGTGATATACCAATTAACTATATGAAAGGTACAAGGAAGAAACAAGCAAGTGTGAAATGGTGCCAAGTTAAAGATGATGGCACATAAAGTGACAATCAATCTCAATGTTAGACTGAGTTGTGTGCTATCTAAAGTCCACTTTGTTATCAAAACACATGGGAGTAAGAGCAGACATATTTTAACCATATTGGTATCTATGGCACGATTCCAGCTTGGGGAACGACTACAAGCAACAACCAACTGCTTCTTGCATTTCTAGAAAATAAGCCAATCACCTAGAAACTCGCAAAAATTAGTAGTGGACTTTTGATACACTGAATTCCCAGCCTAATCAGCATAGAAGCTCCAAAGAAGAAAAGGGTGGATACAGTAAGCAATGGTGCAATGTAACGCGAAAATCACGAGGAATATGGAGAATAGTGGCCTAGTGAACAGTGGTGAAGGAAGAACCGAATTGACGACGATATAAACAACATAAGAAATATTAGATCAGCTAATGATTAGGTAAACCAATCTACAAATAAAACCCTGGTTCAAGGTAGGATGAGACAATGAACCCATTTGTAGAAGAGTAACGAAGATTGAGCTTTAAAGGTGTTGCAACTGTTCATGTACCTGCGAGACGGGCTCTTTGATTGACATCAGTGGATTGCTTTGAATGGGTGAGAAGATACCATTAGGAGAAGAATATATCTCAATACCCAAGAAATAACGAAGATGACCTAAACCTTCATTTCAAAGTTGTGCTGCAGCAGCTGGAATACTTATCATTGTTCAATGACGAAAACCCAAGTCAGGCATGCCTATATAGAACTTTTCAAACCCAATCCTAGGGGTTTGTTTGAGTACATATAGTGCCTTTTGAAGTCTGCACACCTTGTCAACATTTTGAGGCGGTTTAGGAGCAGGAAAAATGTAAACTTTTACAACCAAGTTCTTTTTAAGAAAGGTATTGTTCACAATCATCTGTAAAAGATCCAATGAGGATCAATTACACTCCTATCATTGTGTGAATCGTGGTTATCATGGTATATATAAGGGGCAAATGTCTCCACATAGTCAATGCCATACTTCTGAGTGAATTCTTGCGCCACCAATCTAGTCTTTCATTGCTCCACAAACCATAAAATCTGGTCTTTATCTCGTACGTCTCACAGTTTTTTGGAGGCATCAGGTTTCCTTCCACAGTTTTTCCCTTTCACTTGTTGGAACGCATCAAATTGCACAATGGATTACTTTTTAACAAGCAATTAACATAAGTATGTCAATTTTGAATCTGATCGCATAAATTAGCACAATGGTTTATATTTGAATATCGTGTTCACATTCTTCTAGTCAATTTTTAGTTGACCGTTCATTTTTTAGTTAAATTTAAGAACTAAAAAATTACAACTTCATCATTTTCAAAGACCCCAAAATTTAATTAAAGCTCCCAATTTAAATAAGTTACTTGGCCTAAAACCGTGATTTCCTCTCCTTATTTATTAAATCTTGGCAGGTGTCTCCAGAGTTGGCAATGCTTTTGCCATCCCAATCAAAAATGGCTATTTCTAAGCTCAATTCTTTTCAACATGTGCCAAATTAGTGGTGCTGATGAGACAATGGTGTGGCAACTCTCTTGTCCACAAGCAACAAAGTATGGCTTATCTGTTCAATATATATTTTTTTTGATGGGTGGCTTGTCTGACCTAATCATAAGTCAATATCTAGTAATGCTGACATGGATAGCTGCAAAGGAGTTGAAACATCTTTAAGGGTCTTCCTATGATACAATCAAATAATTTGATTGTAGTACCTAAAAAAAAAAAAATTATTACCACACAATAGGGCGTTTTTATGCTAAAATATAACCTACTTTTAGTTTGTGACTTGAGAGAAGTCTCTCTTTCCAATATACAAGCCAACTAAGTAAAATTGCATGGCTTCATAGATCAATCCCTTTCTAATGAATTTGTGAGAACATGTCATGAACCAACCCATATTACAAAAATGGGTCAATGACATTTGATAGCAGAGCTGCTGGGGGAAAGAAGAGAGGCAATGGAGAGAGGTAGAGGCCCTTAAGTGGTATACATTAAACCCGAAAGTATGTGAGATCTCATATCGGTTGTGAGCGACCAGCAAACCCAGCTGATGTGAGCAAAAGGCTTATTAGTCATTACATGGTACATGAATGTTGGAACATGTAAATAGAACTGGAACAGGATTACCGAATTAGTAGCCTCTGTAACGAATCATGGGCCGAGTCGCGGATCTCGCTCTCTTTAAGACGTTTCGCGGCTCTGCCCAAATTGTGCAAGCAGTTCGTCTAGTTGCCACGCCGTCCCCAGGATAAAACAGCCCAGAAGTCTCCTCTGTCTCAATTTATTTTTGCACGAAAATAAATTGGAAAACTAAACACCTTTTTCAGATTGATTGCTCGGAAACAAGAAAATGGAAATGATATAGAATACTCAAAAATATGTGAAACACACAACCAAAAACTCACTTAATATATCTATATTTTGTACCAAATATTTGCTGAGAGAAGTACTAGACTTGACAAAAATGGTTTGGAGAGTACCAGCTCTGTTCTTTTGTTTTTGACTTGCTTTTTAAAAGTATGAGGCATGCCTAGCCTTTTATAGGCAAAAATTCTAAACGTTGGGCCATCAATACACAAGTCCGTTGGAATTTAAAGGCCAAATAAAAACTGTTTGTGCATTGAAGTGATATATAAGCCATGTTCTAGCTTAAAAAAAAACGTGAGGATTTAAAAGAAAAACTGTTGCATTTTTAAAATGAATTTGAAAAACAATCAATGAAAAGGTTCTCAAATTTTTTTCTGAATACACATTTATATGTATATTAATATACATTTCATTTGGGTTGAAAACTCCAAAGGTTCAAATGTTTCGTGTTTGTTCTCAAATGCAGAATCTCCTATACATCATTCTTAATGATATCACTGCATAATTATATCCTTTTAATATGCTATCTCGTTAATTTGATAAATATGGTAAGCAAATGTCTTCTATTGGTCTAGCATTAAAACATGGATTGCATCACAAAGCTAAATGCGACATCAGAAAGCTCAAATAAATGCTGCATCACAAAGCTTTAATTCACAGTCAGCATAGAAAAAGGGCAATATGACTCATGCTTGCATAGATTGCATGATTGAAAAAGCTGACCCAACTAATTACATTATCTTGCTTGCTAATCGACAGTTGAAAAAGTACATGATTTCCCAACTTTTGCCTCAGACAAAAACAAAGGTAGGGAATAGAATGGACTGAAAGTTATTTTTAAAAATCCACACAAAAAAATGATACTCAACTTTTATATAATTATTACTATGACCTATGAAAACATACAAGTATTGGACCAACTTAATTAAGAAAGATCATCAACTAGAATACTAACTTGTAGTTTCTTTGTGTATTCTGAGAAATACAAAATGCCAAAGCTCTAATGCATTGACTTGGAGGTGCCTTGGTTAATTTTATTGTCCTTGCTGTGGACAAGACGATGAAAATACGAACTTTAGAGAAAACACAGAATACAAATGGAAAGAATGCTATCACACAAGACACACACGTATACGTGGTTTGGCAAACATGTCTACGTCCACGGGAAAAGAAAAAAAATAAAGAATCTAATTACATGAAGAAGAATACAACTACTACAAGGAGTTAAAGCTCTCAAATCCAAGAGCCAACACACTATAAACTTGTTAAGACTCTCTCTCTATCCTTGGTACTCTTATATGAGCCTTAGACTTCCGAATCTTTTAGGAGACAAAAACGGACTTGTCAAGCAAGCTGACTTCTCAATGAAAGCGAATTGCACAATATTACAAGACATACTCAACAATATTTCAATCCGTTCTTTCATTGTGATAGATCAAGTGGGACATGTCTAATAGTAGTTCTCTTGAGATCACCAAATCACATGCCACCTATTACAAATTTGTCTCATGGCCAGAGTGTACCTGGGTAAACGATTAAATATGTAAAAATAAAACCTATATCCTCCTTTCTTCTAATGTGAAAAAAGGAAGCCATGAAACATTCCATTGGCTCTTTCCAAAAAGAAACTAGACACCTTATCTTTCTATCTTATCTTCGAAAGGAAAAAAAAAAAAAAGAAAAAAAAAAAGAACAACTCATTAGTTAATGCCTTTATTTGTGTGTGATGACTCATCCAAGTAAATAACTTTAAGATATCCACCTACAAACTCTAACCTTATAAATATATTAGCAGAATACATGGTTTTGATCCATCATACAAAGTACAAACCATATCCTACGTCTCTCCATCACTGATAGCTAAGAGCCTTCAAGTCTAGCAGCAGAAAAATCCCGAACAAGGGGACTAAGACCAAATTAAAATCCTGCAAAACAATTTACAAAATATGAAGAACACACATGAGAGACAAATTATTGGGATTCCAATCAGCTCATTATCATTCCTAGGTGATAAGTCACCTAAAGGACTTTTACCTGACCCTTCTACCCAATACCAGATTGCTGCCACTCCTCCAAATCATCATTCTCTCAAATTCAAACAGAGTAAGTCTCTCTCTCTCTCTCTCTCTCTCTCTCTCTCCTAGTTTCTTATGATCATTAATAATGTGATGTTTACTGAACATGGTTATGTCACAAACTTGCAGATAAAGTAGTCACATTGATTAATAGGATGAGCAAGCTTGGGAAAAGAGCAAACAGTATCGCAATTGGCATCCGAGATCATGGTAATTAATCATCCTTTCTAGCAAATGATGTGAACTAAGGGTCCAATCAATTTTTTTGGTTATATCCCACCCCACCCACCCACCCACTTGATTTCTGAGAAAATGGAAGAAAAAGAAAGAAATGTATTTCTTTTCTTCACTATGCCTTCTGACAACCCAAAAGATTTTTCCGAATAGTAGACTACTACCATACCATGTTGCTTAACTAATTTCTTTCTCGGTGAAATTGCAGTGAGACTAGGCCCAAAGATAACCGAAACGGTGAAGGGGAAGTTGAGTCTGGGGGCTAAAATTCTACAACAAGGCGGGGTGGCGAAAGTTTTCGAGCAGAATTTTGGAGTAAGAAAAGGAGAGAAGTTGTTAAAGGCTTCCCAGTGCTATCTATCAACAACAGCTGGTCCCATTACAGGACTCCTATTCATCTCAACCCATTATATTGCCTTTTGCAGTGAAAGATCCATAAAGTTGTCTTCTCCAACTGGAGATTCCATTAGAGTCCCTTACAAGGTAATTAATAACTTAATGATATGCTTTTCAAGTATACATTTCATCGCATATATATATATATGCTCATTTAAACATCTAAATATTATACTATCTAAATGACCATATTAATTCTGCGCAGGTATTGATTCCAGTAAAAAAGATAAAGAGAGCCAACGAGTGCCTGAATGTGAAGAAACCATCAAGAAAGTACGTGGAAATAGTTACAGAAGATGGGTTTGAATTCTGGTTTATGGGATTCTTAAATTATCAGAAAACTTTCAGATATCTTCAGCAGGCAATCCCTGATCAATCTCATTAGTCATCAGCAGATGTATTTACGTTAGAAATGAACAAAGCTGTATATACAGTAACAAGTCTGGAAATTTTGTTACTTAGGCTTTTTGTGATTTGTTCTAAAACAATGTGTTGATGTATGAATTGAATCCAAGGCATTCTGGTAAATATATATGGTTTGTTTGTTATTTGGAAATGGTTATTCAGTTTATGGTAGAATTATTTGCGTACGACAACGCAAAAACAAAAAAAAAATCATTCATGATCAATTCAGTTCTCTAAATTCAAACAAGGCCGTAATGAAAACAGCTCTGATCCGGGTCCTTCAACCATAATATCTGCTGATATATTATTGACAGAATTAATTCCTCTGCAATCAATATCCACAATTTCAAGGATTGGGAATTATCTCCCATGGTCTGTACACCCAACCAATTTTATGATCATCATAGCTGAAAATGTTCATACGGCTACTAACTCGTTTGGTATGTATGGAAGTAACTTAACTTTCTTTTTTTTTTTTTTTTCCTCAGAACATGTATAATTGTTTATGTACATTAGATATATAGAGAGAAAATATATGAAAGAAGTGTAGAGATGAAGATGTAAACAGTATAGAGTGGTAGTTCTTTATTATAAAGGTGAAGGAGAATACGGTTCCATCAACTCCTACCCATGTCCCTATGTGAGAAACACAAAGCAATTGCTTTTTCGAAGAAGCAAAAAACTATATCAAAATGCATCTAAGTAAATAAGTTGAAAATGAAGATGATAAATGCAATTATGATTGGTGAGAATGCATTATGCAAATGTCATTCCATACGGACGAATGCACAATAGATTCGCTTATCAACATTATGAGGCAGTCTAGGAGTATGAACCATGTAAACTGCTACAACCAAATCCCTTTTAAGAAAGATATTAATTGTTCAGTTCCATTAGTAATATCAACTATTCATAGTTTGAATTGTGGTTATCTAATTCGTAGCAGGAGCAAATGTCTCCACACAGTCAATACAGTGAATCCTTGCGCCACCAATCTAGCCTTGTATGGTTCCACAGAACCCTTAAAAATTTGGTCTTGAATTGATCTTTTTCTTCTATTCCACGGTTTCCGGAGTCATTTGGCCGTTCGTTTTTTACTTCGAATAACGAACTAATAATTTTGCTGAGACCAAGGGATGGCCTTGTGTAGAGCACTCCCCTTGTGTAGTGCATAAGAAAAAATAATTTTATATATAAAATTATACTATAATTTTCCTGATGTAATTGTACATGCTAGTGCACATCCATAGCTATTGAAAGTTTTTTAGAGAATGCAGTAAGTTACTTGCCCTAACTTCTTGATTTCCTAACCTTACACAAAAATATTGAAGGGTACGCCTCCAAAGTTGGCAAATGCTTTTGCCTTCCCAATCAAAAATGGACCTTTGTAGGCTCAACACTTTACAACATGTGCCAAAATAGTGGTGCTGAATCACTGCTGATGAGGCAATGGTGTGGCAATTCTCTTTTCCACAAACAAGTTGGGCTTATCTGATCTAATCATAAGTCAATATCTATTGTAATGCTGACATGGATAGTTGAAAAGGAGTTGAAACATCTTTGATGGCTCTTCCTATGATACAATCAAATAATTTGGTTGTAGTACCTAAAAAATAAAAATATAAAATATCACACAATAGGACGTTGTTATTCTCAAATATCACCATTGTTATAACTACCGAATAACACCTTAAAAAAAATTGCTATCAAATACCCCATTGTTATTATCAAATAGCATCAATTTGCACCAAAATTATAATAAATGCACCTTGTTGCTCTGCATTGGTGATTGGTACCTCAAAATGGATGTATGATACTATGATACATCCTTGTGTATCATAGAAATTTACATCTTCATATGCCCAAACCTACAATAAATTTCCACAACAGACTACACCTCAGAATATTGAAGATAAGAAAAAGAATGCCAAGCAGATGTTTTTTCAATTTCCACATAAGCACACAGTCACGATATTGTACTTTTAGTCTGTGACTAATGAGAAATTTCTCTTTCCAATATACAAAGCCAATTAAGTACCACATGGCTTCATTCATCAATCTCTCTCTAATGACTTTATGAGAAGATGTCATGACCCGACCCAAACAACAAAAACAGGTCAATGACATTTGGTAGCTGAGCCGGGTGGGGGACAGTAGAGGCCCTAAAGTGGTGTACATTTTGCCCGAAAGATGAGTTGCTATGTGGTAATAGATGATCTGTGAGCTCATTTCGGTTCTAGTGAGCCTAGCTGATATGAGCGAAGGGCTTATTACATGGTACATGAATCTTTTGGGTTGAAAAGTCCAAGGGGTCAAATGTTTCGTGCTTGCTAAAGTGGACAATATTGCGCGTGGATGACGTCATTTCTTTTTTTTTTTTTTATGTAATCTCTTGTAAATGTCCTACTATACTTCTTTATTTGTGATATTGCTACATAACTAATATCTTTGTTAAGATGCTATTTTGTTAATTGGACAATATGGTAAGCAATGTCTTCTATTGGTCTAGTATTAAAAAGAAGGGGTGGTATCACAAAGCTAAAATGCCAGCTTAAAAAGGTTAATTCACACAACAGAAAGGGGCCATATGTCATACTTGTTAAGATTGAATGATTGAACAGCTGACCCAACTAATTAGACTATTTTACTTGCTAAGGAACAGTTGAAAAAGTGTATGATTTCCTAACTTTTGCCATAGAAGAAACTAGAAACAGCATCCTTGATAACTATCCAATCTTGAAAAACATGCCTTTATTCATGTTGATGAAGCATTGATGACTCATCCAAGTAAAAAGTTAAACATCCACCAACTAACTTTTAACATTATAAATACACAATCACAATACATGGTTTTGATCCATCATACTTAGCATCTTCTGAGTCTTCATCGAGTAGTCACTCAATACCAGATCGAGAGCATTCCAATCTAGTTACAGAATTAAGCCCAGCACAAAAGGGACTAACACACAGTCAAAAAATAATGCAAACTGATTCACAAAAGATGAAGAACACACATGAAAGACATGTCATTAGAATTCCAATCATCTCATCAACTTTCTTATCTGAGTGTTCACCTAAAGCACTTTTACCTGACCCTTCAACTACTCAATACCACATTGTTGCCTCTCCTCCAAATCATTCTCTCAAATTCAAACAGAGTAAGTCTCTCTCTCTCTCTCTCTCTCTCTCTCTCTGAACATTAGAGTGTGTTTGTTTCTAGTTTGTGATGATAACGGATAAGAAACTGTATACCAACAACGGTTATGTCACAAAATTGCAGATAAAATAGTTTCAGTGATTAATAGCATGACCAGGCTTGGGGAAAGAGCAAACAGCTTTGCATTTGGCATCCGAGACCATGGTAATTAATCATCAATCTTTTGTAGCAAATTCCTACTCTAGGGTCCAATCAATTTTTTGTTATAGACCGTTTGGTTTCTGAGAAAATGTAAAAAAAAAACAAAAAAAAAAAGCAAACGAAAAGAAAGAATCGTATTTCCTTTCTTCACTCTGCCTTCTTAAAACCCAAAGTTTCTAAATAGTAGAGTACTACAAAATGTACAAAAATTAGTAGAAAATGAAATGGCTTTGCTTTGACACTAATTTCTTTTACGGTGAAATTACAGTGAGACTAAGCCCGAAGATAACGGAAACAGTGAAGGGGAAGTTGAGTTTGGGGGCTAAAATTCTACTACTAGGTGGGGTGACAAAAGTTTTCGAGCAGAACTTTAGAGTGAGAAAAGGAGAGAAGTTATTGAAGGCTTCCCAATGCTATTTATCAACAACAGCTGGTCCTATAACAGGACTACTTTTCATCTCCACCGACAAGATTGCCTTTTGCAGTGAAAGATCCATAAAAGTGTCTTCTCCTACTGGAGAGTCCATTAGAGTCCCTTACAAGGTAGTAACTTATATGCTTATATATATATATACATGTTTAAACACCTAACATTATATGTTATTGATGATATTAATTGACTGCAGGTATTGATTCCAGTAAAAAACATAAAGAGAGCCAACGAGAGCCAGAATGTGAAAAAACCATCGAGAAAATACATAGAAATAGTTACTGAAGATGATTTTGAATTCTGGTTTATGGGATTCTTAAATTATCAGAAAACTTTCAGGTATCTACAACAGGCTATCTCTCTATCTCATTAGCCTTCAGCAGATGTATTTACTTTTAGATATGATCAAAGCTGTATAGTAACAAGTCTGTACAAGTTTTTGTCACTGAGGCTTTTTGTGCTTCATTGGAGAACAATGTATTGTTGATATGTGAATCCATGTCACATTATTAATTTGGAAATGGTAATTCTGTTTATGCTACAGTTAATTTGCATATTAGGAATGAATGATAATGGAAAACCAATCGAAGCCATCATATTCTGAGTTCCATAATGTTCATTCATGAAATTAGTTCTCCAAATTCAAGTAGGGGCCGCCTTATTGAAAACAGCTCTCTGGTCCTTGTTCCAACCATAATTTCTGCTGATATCGACAGAATTAATTCCTCTCAACTATTCATTGTTTCAAGGCTTGTGAATTGTCTCCCATGGTCTGCATACTCAATTTTATTATCCTCCAATTTGATGACCAAGCTGAAAATGTTCATACAGCATTAAAATCCAAGTACTGACAGATACACACATTAGTATTGCTTACCTTCATCTTTTGACAATACCTTATTGTTATGCACAAATTATACTGGGAGTATTATAGCCACTTTCTTTATTTTATATGAAAACTTGGGAAAAATAATTAGGAGAAACAGAAAGAAAGAAAGGAATAAAAGACTTGCTATTGCAATGTGTTGTGACAAGACCCAAAAGCAGTCAAATAGTACCATGGATTGTGCTAGATCGTAACAATCACACGCAAACAATATATACGAAAAACAGAAAGATCGGCAATGTGCCTACATCCACACCGGAGAGCTAGAAGTTTTCCACTATATCAAAAGAATTAAGGTTACAACTTATATATCTTCTATACTTACATGGCGAAATCCCCAAAATACCCATACCGGCTCCATGGATATGCTTCGCTTCGCCATGGGCCACAGGGCCCTCTCACTTGACTCTTGGCCTAAAGCAATGGACCCATTACAATATGAGGCACATCCAACAGATTGAAAATAGAGAAAAATAAAGCAAAAATAAAAGTGCACAAGATTTTAAATTGGTCCACCCAAATTAGGCTATGTCCACGGGCGATGAACTACAACTATGTTTATTGATGAACAATAGAATGTTGTGCAGAAGCGCGTGATTCAAAAAACACAAACCAAGAATCCAAACTAGAAAGAAAGAACAAGAAAACAATAAATCAATCGCAAACAAAGACATAAAGATTTCACGTGTGGTTCGTCCAGTGAAGCCTACGTCCACACCCCCGGTGCAACTTGAATCAATGCACTATGATGATGGCGAAAACAGATCTAGAGAGCTTTACAATACCTTCCAATAGCGCTCTAGGTCAGAAAGTGAAAGATACAATATTCCAACTCATGCAAATAACCTAATATTTGGTTTTTATACTCCACCTGCTGCACAATACTACCATCTCTGTTCTCTTCACTCTCTATATTCTCCTTCCCATTGGTAACCAGTTTACCTTCATTGAAGGTAACATCCCTGCGAACAACCATTTTCAACTAGCCTGAACCCCTTAACTCCACTACTGAAGCCCAGAAAAACTGCTTCATTTGCCCTTGGTTCGAATTTTCTATCTTTTCATAACATGAAAGAAAACAGGGCAACCAAATATTCGTAAAGAATCATAATCATTATTAGGTTTACCAGTCCATACCTCGATGGGTGTCTTACCCCCAATTGCAACAGAGGAAGTCTGTTAATTAGATGACCCGCATAAGTGTAGACACCCTATTTTGGTTTGTCCATTCGACAGAAGGGACGCCGCCCCAAGAACAACCCGATGACCGGAATCAAGATTTGTCGGTTATGAAGCAGAACTCCGTAAAGCACGTGGTCTCTTAGATACTTTAGAATAACCTCTAGGAAGACTTAGGTATGATAGAAACTCAATTTAGAGACAAAAACCCAAGTTCGGATAACACTTTCACATAAAATGATGAAAAATCACCTTTTACTGAACAAAATCTGGACCTCGGGGTGGGTTCCTGAGAACTCTCATTACAAAAATTTCTTAAAATAGCTTAAATTAGTGACCCAAGACCTCACATTGGCCAAAAATCCACATAGGAGAATTTTCACCCTTTTTACACCTTACAGGTTTGCTCCTTCTTGGAGTCAGCCATATTCTTTTGACCATAACTCAAAATATAAAACTCTTTTTGAATGAAACCAAAAACATCTTAAACTAGACTCCAAAACTGGAGAGTCCATTAGAGTTCCTTACAAGGTAGTAACTTATATCCTTACAAGCTAACTTATATATATGTTTAAACACCTAACATTATGTGTTATTGATGATATTAATTGTGTGCAGGTAATATTGATTCCAGTAAAAAACATAAAGTCAGCCAACGAGAGCCAGAATCTGAAAAAACCATCGAGAAAGTACATAGAAATAGTTACTGAAGATGATTTTGAATTCTGGTTTATGGGATTCTTAAATTATAGTATCTACAACAGGCAATCTCTCTATCTCATTAACCTTCAGCACATGTATTTACTTTTAGATATGAACAAAGCTGTATAGTAACAAGTCTGTACAATTTTTTGTCACTGAGGCTTTTTGTGCTTCATTGGAGAACAATGTATTGTTGACATGTGAATCCATGTCACATTATTAATTTGGAAATGGTAATTCTGTTTATGCAACAGTTGATTTGCATATTAGTTGTTAGAATTATTTGTGGATATTGGGTCACCCACATATAATCATGGACCCGGGGTCCAATGAGCTTGACTTAACCTCCAAGTAATCCTATTAGGATTAGTATTGGAAACCAAGTATAACTCTAAGCCATAGGGGATATGTATATACATAAGAGATAGAGAATAATACACAATTCAATCTCTCTCTCTACCCTATAACCTGCGGCTGCCTCTCCCTCTCTCTTTTGGTTAGTTTTCTCTCTCTAGCTTCAATCACACAAGAAGCTTGGGACTTAGCACGTGGATACAAAGGGGGTGTCTCTAGTAGGCATTCTCACGACCAGTTCGAAGCGTAAGAACGTACACAGAGGCCGTCCAAATCGCAGCAGTTCGTGAGGTTCTTGCCGGGTTCGTAACAACGCCGTCAATCGATCCGTCGGGTTAATTCCGCTAGGTACGTCCTATACCCGACTCGTATGCATGTGTGTATACATTATTAACATTGGTATCAGAGCCTTAGGTCGTTGATTCGCCCGTGTATAGCACCCAAAACGAATCTGCCATTGATGAGTTTTGAAGGTTTTTTGAAAATTATCAAAACTTGATTTCAAAGTGGGTCTACGTAAAATCTTTAATATTTTTTGAAATTTTTGTATTGGATCTGTTCTAATACATCATTAGAGTCCTCCCATGAAGTATCATACGTTAGTTATCTCCATGGTGCAAGAAATTGCAAAACCTAATTTTTGAGATTTAAAAATCAAGTTTTTTCTGAAACTTTGAGCCAATTTTCGGAACAATCCAGATATCCAATGATGTCGTTTTATAGCATAATCTTAATCTATGCCGCGAGGGCTTTCCAACGGTATAAAATTTGTCAAATTTGGATGAGTAACGAAGCGGCTACGAGTCCGCAAACATGACCCCCCGCAGCAGCCATTGCTGCGTTTTTTCCTTCTTCAAGGAAGAAGATGAAGCAACCCCAACCACCACCACTCTCGCCGGCGGCAAGTGGGGCGCGTGCGGTGGCTCCGGTGGTGGTGTGGGCCCCACTCCAGCGAGTGGGGGTTCCCCTCTGGGCCCCGGACCTCAATATAATTTTTAAATATTTTTATGAAACTTTTATTTATTTATTAAATAATTAAAACAGTTTCTGCTATTTAAATAAATAAGTTTTATTCATTTAAATCCGATTAATAGCTTTAAAATTCAGGAAAATTAAGGAAAAATTATTTTTTATTTTTCCTATATTGAGGACATTGTAAGGGACCATGAATAATTTATAAGTAAATTATTTCATTGTTTTTGATTTTTTAGAGCATTAAAGATGTGTTTTGCACGAGTTTTTAATTGCTTAAAATATCCAAAACAAAATATTAATTTTTGGGATTAATATATGGTGTTTAATACACTGTAAGGGGGCTTTAGAAAATTTTTTATAATTGTCTCACATATTTATGATGTTTTAGAGCATTAAAATCATGATTTGGGCATTATTTTAATTGCTTAAAATATCTAAATATTATGATTAATTTTTGTAATTAATATTATGTGTTTTGTACACTGTTTGGGGCCATGTGAAACTTAAGGGAGACTCAGATTCCTTAAAATGCCGTATTTTTGGGAATTTACATTATTTTGTTAATTTGTTTAACAAAAACAATTTAATTGGTAAAATTGTTTTATTTTTTTATTTGTACCCATTAATTCTGGAAATTCTTTGTTAATAATGAAAAATCAGTTTTTCAGTTATTTTAAAATTTTCAAGTGGTTTTAAATTATTTTGTTAATTTATAAGCCATTGATTTAAATTGGTTTTAAATAAATTTAAAACCTTAAAATTGCTTTAATAATTGAAAGAAAAATTTAGAATTTTTCCTTAGCTTATGGGAGCTAACCGGGCTGTTTCTTTTATTATTGCAATTGTATTTAGAGGCTCATTGCATTGTTGGTCACATTTATATTTATTTTTGATTGTGATTGGTTGACCCCGAGACCTCTAATCCTCCTCCTTAAATGGAGCGAAGGATTAGTCCATTCATTTAATTGGACCGCATGAGTGCTTGTTGTGTGCGATTAATTCACTAATTAATCTGGAATAAATGAATGGACATTTAATTGACAATTTGTAGAGCTTGTGTTGTCACTGTTGTATGTTTAAGGTTATTCTTGTATATGTTTATGAACAAAGCATCCCTATTTTTTTTGGGTTATAAATGTAATGTGAGGATGAGTGTTCTTTATTTCTTGTATTGGAAAAGCCTGTTTGTAAAGGGATGGTTTTCTTTGTTCATATTTCATACACTTGAATTACCTTAGCATGAGCTTTAATTTGTCAATTTGGGCCCACGTGGGGTCCATGCGCATTTATGTGTGTATGGCGCATTATTATTATTATTATTATTAATCATTGTGGATGATGTTAGATTAGTAATGAACTATCTATACATATTTGTTTAGAAAAATCAATTGTGAAATATTTTCTTAAATTACAAAAGTAAAGTGATGACTACGAGCATAGCAAATTTTCGATCTTGAAATTGTAATAAGAGCAAATGTTTTCATAATTGGATTTTAAAACAAAATTTTGAAATGTGCAATATAATAATGTCAAAAACCTTGTGCATGTTTTTGAATGTAGTAATGGCCACCAATCAACTAGTTGCTGAACTCACAAAAGATAACAAATTGAATGGACTTAACTATGACCTATGGAAGATCAAAGTGGGCTTCCTATTGAAAGATCAGGAGCTGTTGCAGCACACTGAGAATTCAATGGTCCAACCTGCTATGCCAGAAGATGGGCCCATGGCCCAATATCGCCGAGATCTCGAAAACTATAATGCTTGGCATAAAAGAGATAGTCGTGCACGCATCATATTGTTGAGTAGCATGAACGACGATATCATGGTAGAGTATCAACACTACCAAGTTACCAAAGATTTGTGGGACCAATTGAAATTTGCTTTTGGAGGGACATCAACGACTAGGCTTAGGAGCCTGGTGTTGAAGTTCGAGGTGTACCGAAAGGATCCTAAGCACTCGATGACTGAACATCTTAGGATGATGTCTAGTATGATTCGTGAGCTTAAGACCGCTGGTAACATCCTCACAGATGAACAACAGATTCAAGCTGTGATTCGTTCATTGCCTGAATCCTGGGTCCACATGAAGCAAATTTTAACCCACAATGAGAATATCAAGAATTTTGCGGATATTTCTCGACATGTGGAGTTGGAGGCGGAGCGCCAAGAAGCGAACCGCATAACTGCACTTATGGCTAGGACTTCCATTGGTGGAGGTGACCGAAAGGCTAATGGGCCTAAAGGGAAAGCCAAAGGTAAAAAGGTTTCGAGACAGGGTGGGGCCAATAAGTTGGCTCCAAAGGCTGACAAAATTAAGAAGCGTGCTGGCAAGAAAGACCCTTCCAAGCTAAAATGCTTCAACTGTGGTGAAAAGGGACACTTCGCTCGTGACTGCACTGAGCCGAAGAAGGTAACTTTTCAACCGAACTCTCTCTATACTTTGGTAAGTTCACATGTCTTAGTTGCTCATTCACCGCATGATTGGATTGCAGATACGGGGGCAACCCGACATGTGACGAGAGACAGAAGCGGTTTTGTAGATTATCGAAGAGTTCCAGTTGGTACCAGTAGTGTGTACATGGGGAATGGGGCTTGTGAAGAAGCATTGGGAGTCGGTTCGTACCAGCTCCAATTGCGCACCGGGCGCACCTTACTTCTACATGATGTGCTCTACGTCCCTGGAATTCAATATAATCTACTTTCAGTTTTAGCACTTTTAGACTTAGGATATGTTTTTCATTTTAGTAGTAGCAGGATGGATATTTTATTTGATGATAGTATTTTTGGACATGGTTATTTATCAAATAATTTCTTTAGAGTTGATTTGTTTAATTCTATTTCTTCTATTTCTATGGTTGCTGATTCAAATAAGAATGTTGACTCTGTGACATGGCATGCTAGACTTGGACACATAGGAAGAGATAGAATGACCAGATTAGCAAGAGAAGGACTTCTGGGTCCACTCGCTAAGGTTGACCTGCCTACGTGTGAGTCTTGCCTCGCTGGCAAAGCATGCCGCAAGCCTTTTGGTAAGGCTACCAGAGCTACTCAAGTGCTAGAACTAGTTCACTCTGACATATGTGGACCAATGAATGTGAAGGCACGTCATGGCGCCTCCTACTTCCTTACTTTTATCGATGACTACACGCGATATGGGTATGTCTACCTGATTTCTCACCGCTATGAAGCGTTAGATTGTTTCAAACGTTTTGTAGCAGAGGTAGAGAATCAGAAAGAAAAGACTTTAAAATCTTTTCGAACTGACAGAGGTCGCGAGTACTTATCAGATCAGTTCAAGGAACTGTGTGAGGAAAAAGGGATACGCAGGCAACTCACTATTCCTGGAACTCCGCAACAAAATGGTGTTGCAGAGAGAAGGAATAGAACACTTCTAGATATGTCTAGATCTATGATGGCGCAGGCCAACCTCCCAATATCATTCTGGGGGGATGCACTTTTGACTGCAGCCTACATACTCAATAGAGTGCATTCACAGTCAGTTCCATCCACCCCCTATGAGCTCTGGAAAGGAGAAAAGCCTAATTTGGAGCATTTACGTCCTTGGGGCTCATCAGGATATGTTCATAATAGATCCCATAAGTATGGGAAACTTGGCCCGAGAGCTAGAAAGCATATCTTTATAAGATATTCTGACAGCTCAAAAGGCTATGTTATGTATGGTGAACATCAAGATGGAGGAATGACAGAAATAGAGTCCCGCGATGTTGATTTTATTGAGAATGACTTCCCCAGTATAGGTGATGCCAAAAGAGATCTTGACCTCTATGAGATGGAAGATGTTGTAGATGTCATACCATCTTTAAGCGAGGGTGGGGAGATTGAAATTCCACATCCAATAGTCGCTGAAAATGGTACTAGTCTTCAGCCGAGTGGGAGTACACCGCTAGACGCTAGTGGGAGTGTACCAGATAGTGGGAGTGCACCACTAGGCACTCAAGATTCTCAGATGGTACACCGTAGCAAACGAGGAAGAGTTCCACGTCGGCGGTTTAAAATTGAGGGAGAAGTTCTCATATGTGCAGTAGATGATGATGAGCCCGCTTCCTATAAAGAAGCGCTTTCTTCTTCTGCCAAGTCTGAGTGGATAGTTGCTATGCAGGAAGAGATGAGCTCTATGGACAAGAACAAGGTTTGGGTGTTGGTTGATATTCCGCCTGGCCGTAAGACCATTGGAAACAAGTGGGTTTTCAAAGTCAAACGCAAGGCAGATGGTTCAATTGACAAGTATAAAGCTCGCCTAGTAGCGAAAGGTTATACCCAAAGGGAGGGTATTGACCATGGAGACACATTCTCCCCAGTGGTGAGATTTGCCTCTATACGTCTTATACTTGCGATCGTCGCACAGTTAGACTTAGAACTTTTCCAGATGGACGTCAAAACTGCATTTCTCAATGGAGAACTAGACGAAGAGATCTATATGGATCAACCCGTTGGTTTCATAACCAAAGGGAATGAGGGCAAGGTGTGCCGTCTCAAACGATCCATTTACGGTCTCAAGCAATCGTCGAGGCAGTGGTACTTGAGGTTCCATGACTCAATCACCTCTTTTGGTTTTGAGATGATAGAGGAGGACCACTGTGTGTACATAAAACAGTCCAAGAAGAGTGTTCTAATTCTTTCTTTGTATGTCGACGACATCCTTCTAGCTGGGAATGAGATGAGTTCCATTGTCGCCACTAGAGAGTGGTTGTCCTCTCAATTTGAGATAAAGGACATGGGTGAGGCCAACTATGTGTTGGGAGTTAAGATTGTGAGAGATCGTTCCAAGAAACTTCTTTGTTTGTCTCAAGAGACTTACATAAGGAAGGTTCTAGAACGTTTTCGCATGAATAACGCAAAACCCATAGACACCCCAGTAGAGAAGGGATTCACTTTAACCTTAGATCATTGTCCTAAGAATGAAGAAGAAAAGGGAGTAATGTCCAATGTACCATATGCATCTACTATAGGGAGTCTGATGTACGCTATGTTGTGTACACGTCCAGACATCTGCTATGCAGTCGGTCTAGTTAGTCGTTACCAGAGTAACCCTGGTCCATATCACTGGAGAGCAGTGAAGAGAATCCTGCGATACCTCCGCGGGACTATGGACCTTTCCCTTTGTTATCATGGTGGAGATTTGAAGCTGAGAGGATATAGTGATGCTGATTGGGCTAGCGATAGAGACGAGCGCAAGTCCACGTCTGGTTATGCATTCACACTAGGGGGTGGAGCGATTTCTTGGTGCAGCAAGAAGCAGACGTGCATCGCTTTATCCACGATGGAGGCAGAGTATGTGGCTTGCTCAACAGCCGTTCAGGAGGCTGTATGGTTGAGGAGGTTTTTGCGACGTCTAGGCTCTTCGCCTCATGGAGATGATGCCGTGCTTATTCACTGTGACAGCACATCGGCCTTGGCCTATGCAAAAGACCCCAAGTACCATGGAAAGTCCAAGCACATAGACATTCGTCACCACTACATTCGAGATATGGTTGCACAAGGGGAGGTTGTCTTGAAGCACATCTCCACTGGCAACATGGTGGCTGATCCTTTGACCAAGCCTATTGCCAGAGATGTGTTCATGTCCCACATTAGAAGCATGGGACTTCGTAGGATTTGATGTGCTTAGACATTTTTTAGTTTGTAGTTTGACATTATTATCATTATTATTATTAGTTAATAATATTGTTGGTTTCCATACATATTTGTTGTTTAAATGGATTGGATGCACATTTCTATAATGTCACCGGGCTTGAATCGACCTGCTCACACGGGTGATTCACCTTGGCGCTTAGATAGCGGATCTGGACATATGTGTCCATAGCGCTTAGATAGCGAGCAAGATGAGACATTGTGTTCATGGCGTTTTGGTAGCCAGCTAGGACATGTGTGTCCATAGCGCTAAGAAGACGAGCTAGAACACTTATATCTACGCAGTATAAGAACAGCGAGCTAGATATAAATCTTATTATCTTCATATGTCGCCTTAGCTTAGAGCTAAGATGAGATCTAAAGTTTGGTACTTGGTCGAACATAGAGAGCACCCACAACTCTATGTAGCCTGTTTATAGCCGAATATGAGTTTTCAGACAAACACTTGTTGGAGCGGCTGTGCTGAAAATGTCAAGTTAGACGTTTATGTAACGTCTAGACTAAAATTCGTATGGCGTTACTTTTACCACGAAGTGACATGCCCATTTATATGGAAGAACGCCATAGCATACATATCATACTGTATGTGCTCTTTTGCGATCGTTTGTGGAGCAATGGATTAATCCCTATTTCATTGCTGTGTGAGCCACGTAGTCTCCCTGTAACGGGGATTCTACACCAGTTACCTTATGACCTGAGACTATGTCATGAAGAGGATACTTGATGACGCTACTTTAGCGTACCATCCTGGGACGAAGAGACAAATACCGTCCCATGGGGCACGTCTAGGAAAGCGGTCGAGTGAGTTGGATTGGCATTAGTAGGCAGGGAAGACTCTTCGATAACACACCATGTTTTGTGACTCATTAGCTGGCCAGCGACAATCGTACACGTACTGAGTGTCATGGGTACATTACATAGATGGGGTGTAGCACTGCTTTTCTAAGGGATTAAGAGTGCTAGATCCGGTGTGGTTGAATTTGTCTGGGTAAATACACGAGAAGCCTCTGAGTGATGCGTTTTGCTAGTTATGTGATTGACTTAGCATCTCAGCTCCTGTCGCTGTATGTTTCTTTTCGTGGGGTCGCACGTTCTATTTCCCGTATGAAGAGATGATGAAATTTTGAAACCAAAGGGATTTGTTTTACGCAAACCCTATGTGGGTGAGTGGGAGATGTTAGAATTATTTGTGGATATTGGGTCACCCACATATAATCATGGACCCGGGGTCCAATGAGCTTGACTTAACCTCCAAGTAATCCTATTAGGATTAGTATTGGAAACCAAGTATAACTCTAAGCCATAGGGGATATGTATATACATAAGAGATAGAGAATAATACACAATTCAATCTCTCTCTCTACCCTATAACCTGCGGCTGCCTCTCCCTCTCTCTTTTGGTTAGTTTTCTCTCTCTAGCTTCAATCACACAAGAAGCTTGGGACTTAGCACGTGGATACAAAGGGGGTGTCTCTAGTAGGCATTCTCACGACCAGTTCGAAGCGTAAGAACGTACACAGAGGCCGTCCAAATCGCAGCAGTTCGTGAGGTTCTTGCCGGGTTCGTAACAACGCCGTCAATCGATCCGTCGGGTTAATTCCGCTAGGTACGTCCTATACCCGACTCGTATGCATGTGTGTATACATTATTAACATTAGTAAATGAATGATAATGGAAAACCAATCGAAGCCATCATATTTTGAGTTCCCTAATGTTCATTCATGAATTTAGTTCTCTAAATTCAAGTAGGGGCCGCCTGAATGAAAACAGCTCTCTGGTCCTTCTTCCAACCATAATTTCTGCTGATATCGACAGAATTAATTCCTCTCAACTATCCATAGTTTCAAGGCTTGTGAATTGTCTCCCATGGTCTGCATACTCAATTTTATGATCATCCAATTTGATGACCATAAGCTGAAAATGTTCATACAACATTAAAATCCAAGTACTGACAGATACACACACATTAGAATTGCTTACCTTCATATTTTGACAATACCTTATTGTTATGCACAAATTATACTGGAAGTATTATAGTCACTTTCTTTATTGTACATGAAAACTTGGGAAAAATAATTAGGAGAAACAGAAAGAGAGAGGAAAAAAAGACTTGCTATTGTAATGTGTTGTGACAAGACCCAAAAGCAGTCAAATAGTACCATGGATTGTGCTAGATCGTAAAAATCACACGCAAACAATATATACGAAAAGCAGAAAGATTAAAGGAGACACAGTGGTTCGGCAATGTGCTTACGTCCACACTGGAGAGCTAGAAGTTTTTCACTATATCAAAAGAATTAAGGTTACAACTTATATATCTCCCATAAGTGCATGGTGAAATCCCCCAAATATCCATACTGGCTCCATGGCTACGCTTCACTTCACCATGGGCCATAGGGCCCTCTCACTTGACTCTTGGGCCTAAAGTGACGGACCCATTACAATATGAGCCACTCTCAACAGATTGAAAATAAAGAAAATTAAAGCAAGAATAACAGTGCACAAGATATTAACGTGGTCCACCCAAATTGGGCTACATCCACAGGCGAAGAACGACAACAATGTTTATTGATGAAGAATAGAATGATATGCAGAAGCGCGATTCAAAAAACACAAACAAAGAATCCAAACAAGAAAGAAAGGACAAGAAAACAATAAACCAATCGCAAACAAAGACATAAAGATTTCACGTGTGGTTCGGTCAGTGAAACCTACGTCCACACCCCCGGTGCAACTCGAACAATGCACTATGATGATGGTGAAAACAAATCTAGCGAGCTTTACAATGCCTTCCAATAGCTCTCTAGGTCAAAAATGAAAGATACAATATTCCAACACATATAAATAACCTAATATTAGGTTTCCATAGGTGGCACTTTCCTAATCCACTTAGGAAACCACAGTATGCCTAAAAACCTTCTTTTACATAAAAAAAATGCAATCTCGTGGTTGCTCCAACGACCACCCAGGTGAGCGAGATTTCAGAATGCTACTCAAAGCAAAATAGCCAATTCCCACTTGTACAAATAAATTTTTCGTTCCTCTACAAAAAGAGCCACTAGAGTCAACAATCTCCACATTGGCAAAATTTGCAGGTTACAAACTTCCTAAACCAAATCCAACATCACCAATAGCTCCAACTTAGCATGAACACCATCCTGATCCAAACAACCATCTCCTTGTGTCCTACCCGGAGACCAAGGCACGTCCCAAGTCATTAAAGTTCCACAAATCACATTAGTAAATGTTTTGACTCTTGAACTCAACACTTTTTGAATATTTTCAAAGGGATTTTCACACTCAAACCCAAACACAACTTAACAAAGTTCGTTTTTGAAAGTAACACTTTTGTAGGTCAAAGGGGTCCCAAGGGTACCCTCATACCAAATTAGAAGTGAAACCAAACTCCTGAAGTCGGAGAACTAGGCACATTGCTGAGGGTTTTTTCGACCGGTCGAACTGCCGCTTTCGACCGATCAAATGACCCCTGGGTAGAATCCTCCCTGCTGCAGAATTTTGCCTAGAAGCCAAATAACCACTTGAAGATTCAACAACTTTCAAACATTCTAAAACATCATATGCTTTCTAAAAACATGTAAAAACATCCACGGACCAAAATCTCGGACTTCATGAGTTCATTTCAACAATTTGCACAAGTTAATGAAAGTATAAGCAAAATCCAATTAATGTTGAACTCTTGAGTACAAAAACTCCGGGTTCGTCGCCCTAAACCAACCAAGCAATGGAAAAAGAGTTACAACATTCCTAATACTAAACCACCAAGACGAAACTCTTATATTACAACTGTTAAACTTGATATCAACTATTACATAATATCAACTATTACATAATCAATTTTATCCGAATTGCATAACCTACCAACTAAACAAGCATAGTCTTGAAACTAAAATGTGAACTTAGCTTGACATGAGTTAAGAACTAAACCATTAACACAACTTCTAAATACAAACTAATTATTAAAATATTACAAGTTTCAAAGCCAAACATTAAACCATTAACACTAGCTTAAACCATTTCCAAAATTCCACGTAATCTCGCCGTCTCCATTTTTTTACTTCTTCAAGCCATCTTCTTTATCACCTACAACGGTTATTCAATAACCACTACAACATATAAGCTATATGCTTAGTGAATAACAACAGTCATGCTTATGGATAATAAACATGACTAATTTCATCTCTTTACACATAACTATGGTCTCCGGAAACACAAGTATATGTTGAGAATATATTTTGTTTTCTCTTATTAATTTGTTAAGTTAGTGGGTCTATTTGTAATATTTGATTTCTCATTATTATTGTTAATATATAAGGGGTTAGATAATTTGTCTAACCCTAAGCTTCCAAATAATTTGTTTTAACATGGTATCAGAGCCTATGGGCTCCCAACCCTAACCACCACCTTTCCACCAATCTCCACCACCTCACGCCTAAACCCAGCCACCACCACCACTGCGCCGTAGGGCTCTGCCCTCTCCCTGACCTGCGCCTCATCACCAGCCACCTCCCAGCTCTGTGCCACAGGCCCCTGCCCTCTCCCAGCACTGCGCCACATGCCCTAGCCACCACCTACCCTGTGCCGCAAACCCTAGACACCCCACTTGACTGCGCTGTCCTTCTCCAGCCCTCCACTCATCTTCGCTTCTCTCAACTTCACCCTCGATTAGTTCACTTTGCTGTTTTGATTCCTTTTTATCTTTCTCGGTATTAGTAGGTCCTTATATGGACCCTTGAGTTAACTGTTACAGTTTTTGGTGACTTCCCATCCTCTCCGTTTTCCTTCTCATTGTTGGGTTTTCCATCCAATGGCAGACCTTGGTAAACCGGAAGCCTCTACACCAACCACAATTCATACTGTGGTTCTTCCTCTGGATCCCAACCTTAAGATTACTCCCACGCCCTTCGATGGCCAAAATTATCTGAAGTGGTCACAAGCCGTGGAATTGTATCTGAAGGCACGTGGGAAGATGGGTCACCTTGATGGGCGAGTGACAGCCCTTGTTTCTACGGATCCCGGCTATGATAAGTGGGAGATTGAAAACTCTGTTATCATGGCATGACTCATTAATTCGATGGTCCCTAAAATTGGTGATAATTTCTATAGCATGAAGACTGCTAAGGCGATTTGGGACACTGTTACATCTACTTATTCTCGACGGGGGAACTATGCACAGGAATTTGAGTTGCTTCGTTCCATTGACCGTTCGGAACAAGGTGACATGACTGTCACCAAATATTTTCAGTTTCTTACTACCAGCTGGGATCATATTGATCATCTTCAGGCTTATCAACCAGTGTGTGTTACTCATGCTGAGGGTTATCGGAAACTACTAGAGAAGCAAAGGGTCTTTAAATTCCTTCAGGGACTTCATTCTGATTATGATGCGGTTCGTAGTCGAGTGCTTGGGATGGATTCTCTTCCCACTCTTCAGGAGGCCTTTGCTCATGTCCAGAATGAGGAGAGCCGTCGTTCTGTTATGCTTCATTCTGCACCTACTGAGAGATCTGCCCTTGTTTCTGTTCCTCCTAGTAAAGATGGTTCCCTGCCGCTGGCTTCTTCCGATAGACCTGTTGTGATTTGTGACTACTGTTTTAAGCCCCATCATACTCGGGCTAATTCTTGGAGCATCCATGGCAAACCACCCGGTGGTCGGGGCGGTCGTGGAGGTCGAGGAGGGGGTCATGGAGGTCATTCTGGTGGCCGTGGAGAGGCTGCCTGTGCACATCATTCTGCCATTTCTGAGACTACTGCTTCGATTTCTAGTGGTACTACTCAATCTTCTGATGCCAGCTCCTTGTCTGCCACTGAACTTGAGACTCTCAGGAACCTGATGGCCCGGTGTGTTGCTTCGACACCTACAAGCTCCTCATCATCATATGCACAGTCAGGTAATGTTGTTACATCACCAAGAGCACTCCTTTTTCATGTCTCCCCTTCCTGGATTATTGATTCTGGTGCCTCAGATCACATGTCCCCTTCATCTCACATTTTCTTTGATTATGAGTCCTCTTCAGGCCAAGATAAAGTTAGAATAGCTGATGGTACCTTCTCCTCTGTTACTGGGAAAGGTCTAGTTCATGCTACTCCTTCTCTACCCTTGACTTCTGTGTTACAAGTTCCTAGTTTTTCTCACAACCTTTTATCTTTGAGTCGTATTACTCGGGATCTAAACTTTAGTGTAACCTTCTATCCTTCTCGTTGTGTGTTTCAGGAGCTCATCACGAGGAGGACGATTGGCAGTGGTAGAGAGGAGCATGGTCTTTACATTCTTGATAAAGGAGAGAAGTTGGCTCATCATACCATAGTTCTCAAGAATAAAGCTGAAGACATACACCTTTGGCATAGGAGATTAGGACATCCTTCTGTTTCATTACTTAGGCATATGTTTCCTACTCTTGTAGCAAATTATGATATTTCGAATTTTTCTTGTGATGCTTGTGAGTTTGGAAAACATTTTCGAGCTTCTTATGCTCCTAGTGATAATAAAAGTTTAACTCCATTTTCTTTCATTCATACTGATGTGTGGGGTCCTTCTCGTACAGTGTCATTAAAAGGTCATCGTTGGTTTGTTTCTTTTATTGATGATTTTTCTCGTACTACTTGGATATATATGATGAAAGAAAAACGAGAAGTATTTTATAGTTTCCAAAATTTTCACCACATGGTGCATACTCAATTTGGGGCGGTCGTAAAAATTTTGCGTTCTGATAACGGTGGTGAGTATATTGATTCTGGTTTGGGTGCATTTTTTTCTTCTCACAGTATTGTTCACCAAACTTCTTGCACTGCCACTCCACAACAAAACGGTGTGGTAGAACGCAAGAACCGTCACCTTCTTGATGTTGCTCGCTCCTTACTCTTCCTGGTTAATGCTCCTCGTACTTACTGGGGCAAAGCGGTCCTTACCGCTGCTTATCTCATTAATAGGCTCCCTACTCGTGTTCTAAATAAACAAACACCTCTTCAGGTTTTATCCCATCCTTCCCTCTCTGCTTCCATTCCACCTCGTGTCTTTGGTTGTGTTTGTTTTGTTCATAACCATTCACCTACCCGTGGGAAGTTAGATCCTCGGTCTATTAAGTGTGTGTTTGTCGGATATTCTCCTACACATAAGGGTTATAAATGCTACCATCCTCTTTCTCGGAAATGGTTTGTGTCGATGGATGTCACTTTTCACGAGTCTCAGTCATACTTTGTTGACCCTCAGACATCTCTTCAGGGGAAGACACGGTGTGAAGAGATGATGCATGTTACTTCTGTGTTACCTATGATGATTGAGGTGAAGGAAAGGGGGGTTGAAAGAGAGAATGAGGAAGTTATAATAGAGGGGACTGAGGGAGAATCTGGAGAGCCTGAAGGAGAGGGAGTTGAGCGAGAAAGAGAGTTAAGAGTCTATTTGAGGGGGACATGGAGTAAAAGAAAGACCAGAGAGGCTTCAGATTAAGTTATTGTTGTTCCTCCTCCTCCACTTCCATTCTCTCTGAGTGATGACGATTCAGGTAATTCTTCTGATACACCCTCTCCAGAGCTAAATGATTTAGATGTCCCCATTGCTGTCCGTAAGGGTGTTAGATCTTGTACTCAACACCCTATATCTAATTTTGTGTCTTATTCTCATTTGTCTGCCTCTTATAAGTCATTCCTCTAAAAAATTTCCTCTGTTAGTATTCCTAATCATGTCCAGGATGCTCTTACCGATCCAAAATGGAAAAATGCTATGAGTGAAGAGATGAAGGCCCTTCACAAGACTGGTACTTGGGAATTAACAACGTTGCCTAAAGGTAAGAGGACTATGGGGTGCAAATGGGTGTTCACAGTAAAGCACCGGGCTGACGGGTCCATTGAAAGGTATAAAGCTCGATTGGTAGCAAAGGGGTACACACAGACTTATGGTGTAGATTACGAAGAAACCTTTGCGCCAGTGGCAAAAATAAACTCAGTAAGGATTCTTCTTTCTCTGGCAGCGAATTTAGATTGGCCTCTTCACCAGTTCGATGTGAAGAATGCCTTCTTACATGGTGATTTGGAAGAGGAAGTTTACATGGATGTTCCTCCTGGTTTTAAAGATCCCAAGATAGAGGGTATGGTGTATAGGTTAAGAAAATCATTATATGGTCTGAAATAGTCTCCGAGAGCCTGGTTTGAGAGATTCACCCAAGCTATGCTTCGGCTTGGTTTTAGACAGAGTCATGCAGATCATACGTTATTCATCAAACATTCTACACAAGGTAAGATCACAGCACTTATTGTTTATGTAGATGATATTGTGCTCACAGGGGACGACTTAAAGGAGATGGAGAAATTGAAAAAATAGTTAGCTACAGAGTTTGAGATAAAAGACTTGGGAACCTTAATGTTCTTTCTGGGAATTGAACTTGCAAGGTCTAAGCAGGGGATTTTTATTTCCCAAAGGAAGTATGTGTTGGATCTATTGAAGGAAACAGGGATGCTCGGTAGTAAAGCTAGTGATACGCCCATGGAACAGAATAAAAAACTTAGTGAAGACGGTAACGGAGAATTGGTTGACAGGGGGAGTTATCAGAGACTCGTTGGTAAACTTATTTACTTGTCTCATACTCGCCCTGATAACGCTTTTGCAGTTGGTGTTGTTAGTCAATTTATGCATTCTCCGTGGGTGTCACATCAAGATGCTATTTATAGGATTCTTCGTTATTTGAAGTCATCTCCCGGAAAGGGCTTATTCTTTGCTAGGCACGATCACATGAGAGTAGAGGCTTATACAGATGCTGATTGGGCTGGTTCTGTCACTGATAGGAGGTCCACCTCCGGGTACTGCACATTTATAGGAGGGAACTTGGTTACCTGGCGAAGTAAGAAGCAGAATGTTGTGGCGAGATCTAGCACCGAAGCTGAGTTTAGGGCAATGGCCCAAGGTATATGTGAGCTTCTTTGGGTCAAATCTTTATTGAAGGATTTGAAAGTTGAACAATTAGATCCCATGAGACTATACTGTGATAATAAAGCGGCTATCAGTATAGCGCATAATCCGGTTCAACATGATAGAACCAAACATGTGGAGATCGATCGACATTTCATCAAGGAAAAGCTAAGTAGTGGAGTTATTTGTATTCCTTTAGTGAAGAGTAGCGACCAAGTTGCAGATGTTCTCACCAAAGGGATAGGAAGTCAAACTTTCCACACTGCTCTAGGAAAGCTGGGAATGAGAGATATATTTGTACCAGCTTGAGGGGGAGTGTTGAGAATATATTTTGTTTTCTCTTTTATTTCTCTTATTAATTTGTTAAGTTAGTGGGTCTATTTGTAATATTTGATTTCTCATTATTATTGTTAATATATAAGGGGTTAGATAATTTGTCTAACCCTAAGCTTCCAAATAGTTTGTTTTAACAGTACAAGCCACCCTTTCACACTAGTCTATGACTACACTAATTAGCCCGCACGACTAGCCGAGACCCAGGCCTCTCTCAATTCAGACGTGCAACCTCCTAGCCTTGTCGGCTCTATCACAAAACTCAATGGAAAATACAAGTTTCCCTTTGACCCATAGAATCAACTCAACATGCTCCTATAGTCATTGCACCGTATTATCACACAATTACAACATGAATTGCTAAATTCTACTAAACATGTGAAATTTAGTGATCTAAACATGCTTAGCATCACAAAGACAACCTCACACATAGAATCATCCAATTTTTATAATTATTGTCACTCACCTCTTGGTTTTCGCTCCTAATACCGGATTATGATCCTAGCAAGTTCCAAGTATAAATCCTATACAAAATTTACAGATTATGAGCTAAAACCCAGAAATGGGACGCAAAAAAACTCTCACAGAAATTTTCAGGTTGGTACTAACGCATTAGACTCACCTCCAGGAGTTCGAATATGTGTTCTATTTCGAAAACCGACGTCAAACGGTGCGTCATTTGGCGTCGAGAGATTTCTCTTTTCTCAGTAATTTTCGGTTGTGTTGGAGTAGAAGGAGCTGTTATGAGTCGTCCCCTTATTTGTCAACTAACATGCAATTCACCACTTTTTTTGTTTCTGTTATAGTCTCCCCTAAGTTTTATTAGTTTTGCAATTATGCCCCTACTAGTTATAAAATGTATTAAGGCTTTCACAAACTTAAATGGGTGTTTGTCTATGTCGCATATGGTTTCCATAAGTGGTCCCATATAATATTATGAAGTTGCTAATTAACGTACTAATTATGCTATGTGTCAAATTCGCTCTTACAAAATTATCCCTAATAGACCACAGAAGTGGTCTGTAGCAATAACATATTATTAAACAACACAATAATATTAATTACATAAGCCTTAATAAACCTTTTGGGGGTCAAATGCATTTTGGTACCGTGTACTTATAGCGAAATTTCACTTTGGGGCCTACATTTTCAATTTCAATACTTTGGACCCTCAATTTTCAAACTTGTTTCAATCAAGGACAATCATTAATGGCGTTAAAAAAGTATAGCAGAATGACTCTTATGGAGTTTCAATTTGGGCTCTATACTCATAGCGAAGTTTCACTTTTGGGCCTATACTTATAGCGAAGTTTCACTTTTGGGTTCTCCATATGGTTCATTTTGTTATAATTTTTTAACAACGTTAACGATTGTCCTTGATTGAAATAAGTTTGTAAATTGAGGGTCCAAAGTGTTGCAATCGAAAATGTAGGGCCCAAAGTGAAACTTCGCTATAAGTACAGGGTACCAAAGTGTTTTTTAGGCAAATAAGATTTATTCCACATAACTGTCCCATTACACGGGAACTTCTCATTACTTATCCCAAACTGGGACTGCCACATTGGCTATATCTGAGTTCCAAACTGGACATCCCTAAACAACTTAGTGACTCAAAACTCACTTATCACATAAGTCCACATCATTATTATATTACTAATAATGTAAGCCAAACGTAACTAATTATAATCCGCGGGAGTGGGTGTTACACTTTTCTCCGAGCAACACACACATTTAAGTTGTTGAAACTGGACTTTCTTGACTTCATCAGTGTGCAATATTGGCCAAGTTCAAGCAATGTTGAAACTTGGCCCCACTAACCACCTTGGTTAACATATCCGCCCGATCGTCAACCATTCCAATCTTTTGGAGTAAAATACTCCCTTCATCAATGATCACTCGCACAAAATGGAAATGGACATCAATATGCTTGGTCCTAGCATGATGAACATGTTTCTTCGCCAAATGTATGGCACTTTGACTATCGCAAGTCTTCAACCAACCCACATAACCAAATAGCCTCCTTCATGGCCTCTGAGACTGCTATGTGTTTGACTTCCGTAGTAGACAATGCTACCGTGGATTGAAATGTCAACCTCTATCTGACTGGACCATTTGCCATAGTAAAAAAATATCCGGTAGTAGACCGTTTCTTATCCAAATCACCCGCATAGTCTGAGTCCACGTATCCCAAAAGAAATCTTCCAACATCTTTATTCTTTTCAAATCTCAACCTCACATCCTCTGTACCCTTAGTGATGCAGTACAGGTGGCTTTGGCATTCTATATGAAGTTGGATCATGGAAAAGGGTCCCTTTTGACCCTTCCCACTAGAATATCCATAACTTTCGCTACGGGTGTCAGAATCGTAATTATTATACCAATCCGGAAAGTTAATTCAGAGCCCATCAGCTTGCTGAACTACTATGTTGTTTAGGTCCAGTTTTAGGTCCAAAAAATGCTATTTGAATAAGTTTTGGGCCACTTTTATGTTTTTTCGGCCCTTTTGGATATTTTCGTCTCTTTACTTGGCTTTGCATTTTAGGGTTTGGTCAGACTATAAATTGTCAAGTTGTTTTATTTCTTAGCAACTTTTTGATAATAAAACACAACATTGAGTTTCTCTCAATTTTTCCCTATTGTTCTTGGCATTTGTGTGAATCAACAAGACAATCGAGCCTTGATTTCTGGTATTATCATTCGGTAATCAACAGGTGTCACAAAGGTTGCATCCTACATGTTTTTCCCTCGCAATTTCAACGTTCCGCTACATCATTTAATATACCTCAATACCCATTTTGCAACTTCCTAATGCTTCTTCCCTGGATCATGCATATAATGACTAACCATACTAACAACTTGAGAAATATCGGGTCTAGTATATACCACTTGCATATAGCACTTGGGCCATATACCTCTTCTCTTCTTCGGTACTCGGAGACAACTTCTCACTTAACTTGAAGTGGTAAGCCAATGGTATAGTAACTAATTTTTTGTTCTCTTTAATACCAAAAGGTAGCAACACCTTCTTCAAATGCTATTTTTCTGTCAACTACACAATTCCAGTAGCCTTGTCTCCATGCCCAAAATCTTCTTGGCTTCACCAAGATCCTTCATCTCAAATTCACTATTCAGTTGGGCTTTCAACTTAGCTATCTCCCCAACACTCTTAGATACAACCAACATATCATCCACATATAAGAGTAAGTAAATGAAGGCTCCATCATGTAGTTTACGAAAGTACACACAATGATCAAATTGACTTCTAGTAAACTTTTGTACCTTCATAAACTTATCGAACCGCAAATACCATTGCCTCGGAGATTGATTCAAACCATATAGGGACCTTTGCAACTTACATACCATATCCTCCTTCCTAGTAGCCATGAACCCATCCGGTTGTGTCATATAAATTTCCTCATCCAAATCCCCATGTAGAAAATTAGTTTTCACATCGAGCTGTACCAACTCCAAATCAAATTGTACAACCAAAGTTAGTAAAACACGAATAGAGGAATGCTTAACAAACGTCGAGAACACCTCGTTAAAGTCAATACCTTCCTTTTGAGCATACCCCTTTGCAACCAACCTAGCCTTTGAATCTCACACTGTTTTTCTCATGAGCTCATTCCTTCTTCATATACACTTATTTATACCCAATTGCCCTATTCCCTTGTGGTAACTCAACGAACTCCCACGTTTTATTCTTATGGAGAGAATCCATCTTTCTAGCTATGGCCTTATTCCACTCCACCTTTTTCAAACTGCGCACAACTTCTTTGTATGTAGAGGGAATTTCATCATCAACAATCGATAAGACATAAACAACCATATCCACAAATTGAACTGGATTTTTTTTATCTCTCTTCTTGGTCTACTAGTTACAATTATTTCCATCTTTTGTGGAGGGCTTTGAGGAGAAGCCTCCACCTCATCATCTTCTTCAATGTCCCATTCTTCTTCATCTTTTGACCGAGTGTCTTGTGAAACTAGAACTTACTGGAATATAGTCCACCTGCTGCATAATACTACCATCTCTATTCTCTTCACTTGACTTATTCTCCTTCCCATTGGTAACCAATTTACCTTCATTAAAGGTAAACATACCTGCTAAGAACCACCTTCAAATATGGACACCAATCTGAACCCCTGTGCTCCACTACTGAAGCATAGAAAAACTGCTTCATTTGCCTTTGGGTCGAGTTTTCTATTGTCCGTATCATGAAAGAAAATAAGGCAACCAAACATTCGTAAAGAATCATAATCATTAGTAGGTTTACCAGCCCATACCTCAATGGGTGTCTTATCCCCAATTACAGCAGAAGGAACTTTATTAATTAGATAACCCACATAAGTGTAGAAACCCTATTTTAGCTCGTCCGTTCGACAGAAGGGACCCCCTTCCAAGAACAACCGGATGATCGGAATCAGGATTTGTTGGCTATGAAGCAGAACTCCGTGAAGTACCGTGGTCTCTTAGATACGTTGGAATAACCCACAATAAGTAACAGCTCCTGCCCAAAAATTCTTCGTCAACATGCATCTCACCTTCTCTAGCAAAGTTCTATTCATCTTTCTGCTACACCATTTTGCTGTGGAGTCTTCTTAACTGTAAAATGCCTCACTATCTATAGTAACCGCCCTTTTATTTCCACTTTTGTTTTCTAGAAATGTCTAAATAGCAATGCCATAAATTTTAGTAACCAATCTAACTAGAGAATTTAGATCCTACTAAAGGACCAAACCATTATAAATAACCATGATCATTTTAGTATGTGATGTGTCATGAATTTAGCATGTTGCAAGTTAATAACAGTAAGTAGTAAACTCACACTACACCTTCCCCTCCATATTCATGGCCACACACACAACCGGCCTTACATACATAAATTCATGTACCAAACTTGGGGTAATGATTTCATAACATGAGAGTTAATTAGAAGGAACTCTCTCACAATGTCCTCTCTCTCCCAGTCATGGCTACTCACAAACTAACCCTAGTGAGGACCAACCTAGGATAATATATGTACTTGGGTAATGAGTGCACATGGGAATGTAGGGACCTATACATACATACACACGGCTATATGTATATACTTAGGTGTAAGTACTAGCAAATACTTGAGTATTGGATAAAGCGTGTAAGAGTTTTATACATAAACCCCCATTCCTTCCCACGATGTATATATATATATAAACATGAGATAGATGAGCATTTAGTAAGAGAACCTTCCCAAGTACACAAGACCATGCTAGCTAGTTGGTGACAACTCTCAGCCGAACATGCCTTTTTCAAGTTTAAATGAATTAGTACTACCTAGGATGAGTACTCGTACTAGCATTTAACGTCTGTACTTATACCATGTGAAAGCCTTTATTTAAACACCCAAACACTATCACTCTCCCTCTATATCTCTCACTATTGAAGGAACCACTTAAGAATTTTATTTAGGTCGTGATGATGCCGAAAACTAGTAAGAAGGATTTAGAGAGAGAAAAAGACAAGAATAAGTTGTATATGGTTCGGTCCCGTTAACGAGGTGACCTACGTCCACAGTTGCGTCTGTGCGCATTCACTAACAGATCACCGGCGGGCCTGGTGAGCCAAAAAAGAGGGGTGGCACTACCAGTAATACCGGCCGGGTATATGCGTGCAATGGTGAATTCTCTGTTCTATGCTTGTTAGCTAGAGAGTTCTTCGTATCCCTACAGACAGGGTAGGTGGGCTCTTTTATAGGTGCAAGAGTCCACCCATACATGGTTAGCTAATCAGATTAGGAAGCCTAATCTGATTACAATTAATTTGCATGATTTGGGGAGAGCTTCCTAAGTGGTTTAGGAAACTGCCACATTCCCTCTTGCAGTCTTGTAGCTGGTTTAGGAAACTGGTGGTTCTTCCTTAATAGTCTTCTGACCAGATAGGGAAACTGTTTGAAAGGCTCGGTCTGGGCTACGCCTCGCGCCCGATCTATGTGAGCCTCCCGAGCGGTAACGCTTGATGACCTCGGGAGCGCAGGCCCCAGGCGCCCATACCAGATAGTCCGGGTCCTTCACCGCTGACGTGGCAGTTTGGCTTTAGCTGGATATTTCCGGACGTATCAGCTGCCCCCCATTTTTGAAGTTGATGTGATGTCCCATCAGATGAAGTTTAAAAATTAAGACTGCTACTAAGGAACCATTCGGTAATAGGCTGGGACTCTGCCCGGGGCGGGGACCGGCCGGAGTGATCAGCCGGGGTACAGACCGAGCGGTGACCCCGTGGGCCCGGGTCCCTCCTATGCCACGTGTCAGCAGGTCACTGGCCTGGTCAGGATCCATCGAAGTCGGTTCTATGGTAACCAAACAATTGCATGGTAACCGGCCCATCACGGCACGCATTTAATGCGCGCATTTTTTGAGGCGAAGCTTCACGTGCCCGACACGACAGCTGTCGGATAGTTTTTGGCGGGAAAAATCCTGGGCCATTGGATCTGATTGATTTGGACCGTCTGCTATTCCTATATAAGGAACACTTATTCATTTCTTTAATTCCTACTGCCAAGTGATTAAGATTACCGAGCGGTTTGAGAGCAAACATGACCCCGAGCAAGATCACCGAGTCCTTTTCTGTGCTAAACTTTGTAAGTCTCTTCTTTCTGTCTTCAATTCTTCACTCTCTTCTTCTTTTCTGAACGAAGCTGGAGGGAGCAAACCCACTTAGATCAGAATGAGCGTGGGACTTTTTCTTTCTTAGGTTCTGTTATCTCTTCCAATCAGGAGGTACCTTAAGGCAATTGGACCGAACGGGTGTTCCCGAGAGAGTCTTGAGAAAGTGTTACCTTTCATCTAGAGTCTTGCATGACCTACCCTTCAGGTTGTTAGATCTGTCTCCGTTGTATCTTAGGCTTTGAATCCTTGACCCATTTTTAGGTCGCCGTCTGCCTCCTAGGTCAACCGTAGACTTAGACATGTGCAACTCGACTTTAACTCGTCATCCTGATCGGAGGACGAGCAGTCACGATCAGGGACCTTGAGCACAAGCCTAAACCCTCCTTCTTTGGCCCCCTCTGATCAGCACAGTGAGGGAAGGATACCTGCTTGGGCATCTCACGAGGAAACGCACCGGGATTCTCCTGTGGCCTCGACATCTCGGGAGTCGGGCGATGAAGGGTCTATACCGAACAGTCCTAGTGTCGTCTTCGCCTGCGAGTCAATCATCAGCATCATGCGCGGTCCTGATTTGGGTCGGATCAGGGAGAGATATGATATTCCTGGCCCCTTCTCAGATAGCGGGGCCCACTTCCACGAGTCGGGCTTTGTTACCCTATACGAAGATGCCTTTATGGCAGGCCTTCGCCTACCGCTCCATCCTGTTGCCCGGGACGCACTCATCTACCTCAGGATCTCCCCCAGCCAGCTCGTCCCTAACGGTTGGTGGTATCTGATGGGGTCTATCTCTTTGTGGCCTCAAGTTCTCGGGTATGAGCTCACCCTATAGGAGTTCTTTTGGACTCACTGGCCGTTCCAAGTTCACGGGGAGGCTGGCTTCTTCTCGCTCAGGGCTAAGCAGGGGCGGAAGATAATAGTTAACTGCCCGAGTAACAATAAGGGATGGAAGAAAAAATTCTTCCAAGTATCCACCCTGGGGCTATGTGAAAAGGCGCCGGGTGTGCAGTTGAGGACCTCCTGGGCTGGGAAATTGAGGAGTAAGCCTAATCACTTTCCTTGCATGACTAGTCTCTTTATTTTACCATGGCTAACCCGTTTGTATGTTTGCTTTGCAGTGGGATCAGTTGACTTGCCCAGTCTTCTCGACGAGTTCCAAGCGAGGATCTTGTCTTTGGTGGAGGACCCGACCGATATCAATAAAGTGCTAACCCGTTCCGGAAGTCCGAAGATTTCTTACGAGCCCCAGCATCACTTCGTAGCTCCTATATTCCTTCGATCATTCCTGGTAAGTTCCATCACTTGACCTTCTGGTTATTTTTTTTTATTTGGTACTTTGCTGAGTTCTCATGCACTCTTCTTCAGTTTTACAGAAATGGCTCCTAAGAGCGCGGCGGCTTTGAAAGAAAAAGAGGCGGCCTTGATGGCCCGGGCTGGCCAGAAGAGGAAGAAGCCAGACCCCACCGAGGGCCAGCCCCTCAAGAGAATCTCCCAAGGAATCTCGATTCGGGTGGAGAAGGAGGCTGCTACGGCCTCAACACCCGAGGTTACCATCACCGCGCCATCACCTCTTTCCCCCGCCGCCAAGCTGTCCGGGGTCTCCTTCCCCAGCATGGAGGAGATAGCTCGCACGGGCCCCTCTTCAAAGCTGGCAGTCGAGACGGCACACGATGTCTGCAGAAGGGTTCGACCCGGGCTGTTGCAGAGTCAGATCGAGAAATGCGCTCTGCTAAGTCCTGAGGCCATAATCGGTTGGCTCTACAGCATCAGCCACATGGTAAGTCATTCTGTAACATGAACATTAGCTTTTCTTCCATGTGTATACTGCCATTGTTTTGATCTTGCAGATTGGCTGCATTGAGGCCAGGGCTGAGGCTACCCTTCCCGGTGTCGCCGAGTGGTTGGCCACTGCGGAGGCTAACCTGTCTATGGAGAAGGCTGCCCGGGAGTCTGCGGAGTTTGCTCTCTCCGTGGTGGAGGAAAAATCCTGGGCAGCGGCCCTGGACCTGGGAGAGACCCGCGACTCTCTCTCAACCGAGCGGGCTGCCCGGAAGGTTGCAGAGATGAAAGCTGCAGCCGCGGAAGCCAGAAGGGTCACTGTCGAGAAAGACTTGGTGGCCATGACGGCTACATTTTCTGAGCTCTCTTCCGCTCGGGACGCTGAAGCCAAGGATGCCAAGGAGGAGTTGAGGCAGGGTTCCTTACGGGCTACGCTGATCTGGCTAAGCGGGCTGCTGCCGACCTGTAACAACCCTAATTTTCTAAGTGCTTTTAGAAATTATTTATCTTATTATTTTCAAGTATTAGATATTACCTGTGTATGTATCTTAGTGACATCTAATAAAAATATTGAAGTAGATTGTACAAGTCATTAGTATGTCAGGTAGTGTGCTTAACATAGAAATTTAGTGCCGGGGGTCATGGGTACCCATTGGGCTAATCATTTGTCACTTTAGAATACATTTTCGGGCTCATATAAAGCCTTTTTGTGAGACCTTTAGACAAAAAACGGGATTTCAATATTTATTTGGATGTGTTACATAAATATATACATTTTATAAACCCTAGGTTTAATCAATAAAAGAAAAGAAAAGAGAGACATGAGATAGAGCAGTCAAGAGAGAGAGAGAGGAAGAAAGAGAGAGAGAAGAAGAAGAAGAAGAAGAAGAAGAATAAAAGAGGAACCCCAAATATTGTTTTGCAAAATCATCATCAACATTGAAGCCCTAAATGATGGAAAAATAGGTTTAAATTAAGTTTTAAACGCGCAGCGGAAATAGGTCAAGTTATAAAACTTTTGGTATCCCAGGATCTACTACTCGTCAATTCCATAGATGCATGCAAGGGGGTGCAAGATTTATACCTTAGTGTCTTGAACCCAATTCTGAATCTTCAACTTCCAGCAGCCTCCACTAGATGGCCTTCACTCTTATGACTCCTATGGATACTCACAGGAAGGACTAGGGTTGGTGGGAACCCTAATGGAGAGGAAGGAGAAGGTTTGTAGCTCTAAAACAGCTGACGTTCAAATAACGACGACCCTCTTTCACAGAACGCAGCTACCCTATTTATAGATTCCCAGAACCGACCTAGCTCTCGAGCGATCGAAGTGGCTTCGATCGATCGAACATTCGATCGATCGAACAATCTTCAATCGATCGAACCTGTCTAGACTTCAATCGATCGAGACAACTTCGATCGATCGAACTTGTCTTGACATCATCCTCATTTGCCTTTCCAAGCATCCTAGTGGAGCTAAGAGTGGGACCTCCTAGGCTCTTTATTGTTGGCTCAGATCAGTTGATTAACTCCCATGACCAAACTCTTTGATCAGCAAATTAATCGACTGATCAGTTAGCGTTTACTCCACTATAAAACGATAACTGAACTCCAACGCAAAAGAACATATCCGAAGCGATAACTAGACTTGTATGTTGTACTAATGTCCCTCTACCGTCAGCATTCGCAATCATATTCAGGTAGTCGGATAAACAGTTACTGTCAACCTGAATCATGATTACTTCTTATAATCCTTGAGTCCCATTCACCTCTCATGATTACCAAACATGTTGATAACTCTTATCAACAAGACTGCAGTACTCAGTAATCGACTTGGTGACATTCTCAAGGGAATGCTTACTCTGAATCAGAGGGTAGATTCTATCTTGACAATATATGTTCACAACCCTATGAACATGACATACCCAAGATACCCAGGTGTTGATCTTCTATAGACCTCACTGATTGGTAAGTCAAAGCAATCATATCCACAGTCTGTGTTCATAATCGTCTCAAGATTGAGAACACATACCTTATACAAGTTATGAGTTCCTATTGACTGTTGACAGCATTGAGCATCAATAGGAAAGCTCAGGTCCATCAATGCACTATAAGCACTAGCATATTAACTAAGAGTTACACTCTAGTGATTAAGATTCATCACTCCATCCAATGGTAGTTAATCATGCTACAGTGTAAACCTGATGAGATATCCAGTCTCATCATCCACTGTGACAAGTTCTAAGTATCAAAGAATAGTAATTCATATCTCACTTGTATGTATCTCATACACACACGAATTACTTACTATGACACTTAAGGATTAACAATCAACTCATGAAAGAAACATACATCATAAAATGTAAAGCTGATATCCATATATTAAAATGCTAATGTCTAATACATATAGTAATGGTTTGAGGGCACAAACCCAACAAACTCCCACTTGCACTCATAACCATACAGGATTACATCTGAGACCTAGACTATCTAGATGACGATCAAAGACCTTCTGTGGCAAGGCCTTTATAAACGGATCTGCAAGATTGTCAGCGGTGGCAATCTTGGTGACAGTCACATCTCCACGTTGAACAATATCTCGGATAAGATGATATTTCCGCTCTACGTGCTTTCCCTTTCCGTGGTTCCTTGGCTCTTTGGACTGAGCCACTGCCCCACTATTATCACAATAAAGCGTAATAGGTGACAGCGACGCTGGTACCACCTCAAGCTCCATAAGGAACTTCTTGAGCCAAACAGCTTACTTTGCGGCTTCGCAAGCAGCAACATACTCAACTTCTGTAGTTGAGTCTGCAATGCATTTCTGCTTAATGCTCCTCCAACTGACAGCACCACCTCCCAAGGTAAAGAGATGACCGGACGTCGACTTCCTCGAATCTTTATCTGACATAAAGTCCGAGTCAGTGTATCCCACTGGAATTAACTCACTTCCACCGTACATAAGCATATAATCTTTAGTTCTTCTCAAGTACTTAAGAATGTGCTTGACGGCTGTCCAGTGCTCTGGACCTGGATTCGACTGATATCTACTAACCATGCCAACGGCAAAGCAGATATCTGGTCTAGTACATAACATCGCATACATGAGACTCCCCACTGCTGAAGCATAGGGAATTCCTGTCATGCGATTCCTCTCCTCCTGAGTCTTTGGACACTGGTCCTTGGAGAACACTAAACCATGCCTGAAAGGTAATAAACCTTTCTTCGAATTATCCATTGAAAACCTAGTCAGCACCTTATCGATATAACCAGCTTGAGATAATCCCATTATCTTTCGCTTACGATCCCGAAAGAGCTTTATCCCAAGAATATAGCTCGCCTCTCCTAGATCCTTCATATCAAAAGTACTAGCTAGCCAAACCTTGACCGTTGACAATGCCGCTACATCATTTCCAATGAGTAGAATGTCGTCAACGTAAAGCACAAGAAAGGCCACCACTTTCCCTTCACTCTTCTTGTATACACAAGGTTCATCCAGATTCTGTATGAAACCAAACGACTTGACCGCTTGGTCAAATCGGATGTTCCAACTTCTGGATGCTTGCTTAAGCCCATAAATGGACTTTTGCAACTTGCACACCAAGTTACCTTTCCGACCAGCTATGAACTCTTCTGGTTGTTGCATATAGATGTCCTCCTCAAGATTGCCATTCAAGAATGCAGTCTTGACTTCCATCTGCCAGATCTCATAATCTAGGCATGCAGCAATGGATAAGAGTATTCTGATGGACTTGAGCATGGCTACCGGCGAGAAGGTTTCTTCATAGTCAATGCCCTCCCTTTGAGTATAACCTTTCGCTACAAGCCTAGCCTTAAAGGTTTCAACCTTTCCATCAGATCCTCTTTTCCTCTTGTAGACCCACTTACAACCAATGGGTTTAATATTGGCTGGAAGCTCTACAAGATCCCAGACCTGATTAGAATCCATAGATTCCAATTCAGCCTTCATAGCTCTAATCCAATGAGCCGAGTCTACATCAGCCATTGCCTCTTCGTATGTGGCAGGATCAGATTCAGATTCTATGGAGACAGCTTCAAAAACTTCTCCTAAGAACATGTATCTATCAGGCTGGCTGATAATCCTCCCACTACGACGAGGTACCGGTGCAGAAATGGGTGAAGAAGTGGTATTTTCTTGGTTTACATCATTATCAACTACGGGTTGGACTGAGGGCTCTCCTTCTATCTCTCTAAGATCTATCCTTCCCTTAGGTTTATGGTTCATGATATAGTCATCTTCCAAGAAAACAACATTCGTGCTAACAAACACTTTCTGCTCTCTTGGATTATAAAAATACCATCCATAAGTACCCTTTGGATACCCTACGAAGTAACATACTTCCGATCTAGAATCCAACTTGTTCATCTTTCCTTTCAGCACATGTGCCGGACACCCCCATATCCGGAGATGTTGCAAAGAAGGCTTGCGCCCAATCCACATCTCTCGTGGTGTCCTGGGAACAGATTTGCTTGGTACTAGATTTAGTATGTACGCAGCGGTTTCCAAAGCATAACCCCAAAGGAATAATGGAAACTCCGAGTAACTCATCATCGACCTAGTCATGTCTAAAAGAGTCCGATTCCTTCTCTCCGCTACACCGTTCTGTTGAGGCGTACCAGGTGCAGTCAACTATGACAGAATTCCATTCTGTACGAGGTGATCAATAAACTCATTAGAGAGGTACTCGCCACCTCGATCAGATCGAATGGCCTTGATATGTGTGCCCAATTGCTTCTCCACTTCAGCCCTAAACTCTTTGAACTTTTCAAAGGCTTCAGACTTGTGCTGCATTAGGTACACATATCCATACCTGGAGTGGTCATCAGTAAATGTTATGAAATACTCATAACCACCCCTTGCTCTAATATTTATTGGTCCACACACATCAGTATGAACTAATTCCAACAATGCATCGGTTCTATTTCCCTTTGTAGGAAAGGGCCTTTTGGTCATCTTATCCTCTAAACAAGACTCGCAGACTTCCATTGGTTCTAGAACCAAATCGCCTAAGACCCCTTCTTTGACTAGTCTGTCAATCCTATTTAGATTGATATGGCCAAGCCTCATATGCCAAAGCCTTGTTGGATTAGTGGAAGGTCTCTTTCTTTTAGATGGTACAGTAACCACTGAGTTATTAAGTTCCATGCAAGAGTCTTTAGAAATATTGGGAGTAATCACATACAAACCATTTGATTTAACATCAGAACATATAAAAGAACTATTTCTTTTAATCACAACTTCAGTTCCAAAATGAAAAGAATAACCATTATTCGATAAATTAGAAACTAAAATTAAATTACGTCTCATTGAAGGGACGTAAAGTACATCTGATAAAATCAAAATTTTATTGTCTAGAAATTCTAAAACTACGACTCCTATAGCAACCGCAGAAACGGTTGCGCTAGAACCTAGAGTAAGTACGATTTCCCCATCACTGCACCTCCTGGTTGATCTGAACCCCTGCAATGAATTACAGATATGGTTAGTCGCATCAGAATCAATGCACCAAGTGTTTGAAGTATCCGTTATAAAACTTACTTCAATCATATGTGATTCAATCATACCTTGAACTCTTGTAGCTAAGAATTCTGGACAGTTCCTCTTCCAGTGGCCCTTCTCACCGCATTGGAAACACTTTCCTTTGCCTTGGCCATCCACCTTCCCTTTGCCCTTACTTTTTCCCTTAGATTTTGCAATCTTAGGGACAGGTCCAACACTTGAACCACCAGTGCTAGCTTTCTTCTTCCCTTTCTTTCCTTTCGGCACAGATCGGGAAGAGGAAGCGCTTTTCTCAACGTTCAAAACGTTGACCCCAGGTTTGATCACCCCTTCCGCTGCCAAAAGAGAACTCATCAATTCGCTCATTGAAAAATTCATTTGATTCATATTATAGTTAAGTTTAAATTGAGCGAATGAAGGCGACAGCGAATTAATGATCATATCAACTTGGGTCTGTGCATCGATGTTGGCACCTAGGGTCTCCAGCTCGTTTAAATAACCATTCATTTTTAAAAAATGTTCCTTGACTGGAGTCCCTTCCGACATCTTTGCACTCATTATCTTTTGCATGGCTACCTATCTGGTAGGCCTGCCATGCTTCCCAAACATCTTTTTCAGGGATATGATAATGTCACTGGCAGAATCATTCGATTGGAATTGGTGTTGCAACACACCAGCCATTGAGGCCAGAATATAGCAACGAGCCATTCCATTCGACTTCTTCCATCTGTCGAACTCGCGTCTGGCAGCTGCCGAAGCATTTGTCGTGGGTTCTTCAGGGCTTGGGGTGGTGAGGACATATATGTGATCCTCCGCAGTTAACACGATGTCAAGGTTACATTTCCATTCAGTGTAGTTGTTTCCAGTTAACTTGTTTTGAGTGAGTATGGTGGCAAGTGGACTAAATACAGATCCAGACATTATGATTTACTGTAAAAATCAAAGCAAAATAAATATGGATATCAGAATTTGACAGTTTGAAATAAAAGAATCCTTTTAAAACTCTTATTTTAAAGCAAAGTCGCCGGAATATCGAAACAAAAGAATAAAGCCTCCGTGTGGTGGTCAATGTTCGATCTTTCAATTTATCATAACTTATCCGCTATGCAACTCTTGCAAAACAAGTTATGACTTCCGAACCCATTTGATCTCTAAGTTTATGAATAATGCCCCGTGTGGGATCCCTTATCCATAGCTTAGCTAGTGTGTACCATTAACTAGGATCCAATCACAACCGTCTCAGGTAGCGCCTCCGTGTGGTGGTCACCCTCTAACACGTCTGATTGATCCTATCAAAAGAAGTTCACATCTAGTAACCAATGAGTAATGCACGCTCCGTATGGAATGATCACCCCTGATGAGGTGACACAGAATGCACCACTCATCTTACAGTGAACCGTTAATGGAAGATCGTGGGTGTAATTAATAAGACCCTCTCCCACTAATTTTAGTAAAAAGGATTTTGCTTTTTTTTTTTTTTTTTTTTTTTTTTTTGAGAAAATCTGTTTCTACACACTTCCCATAAACATCTAATATTTACTAATGTGTTGAAAACGGTTTTTGAATTTTATTTTAGAAAATTTGTTTTGCGTGCATGCAACAATGTATTATACGCCAATCACAAACCAAGCACATAAAACAAAAAACTAAAATGAAATATAGGCATTCAAACAATGCCTCTATCTCCCACGGCTCTGTCTCCATAGAACCGTCTTCTTGGTTTGGTCGCCTCCAGCTCCATCCCATGGACAACTGCTCCTTGCTCCATCTTAGTGGAAATTCTAATTCTATTACACTGGACCTATGATTCTTTTGAAGCTTACAATTTATCTAGAAAAAGGAAATAGCAAGAATTGAAATAAAAGGCTAGGGAAACCGGTGCGACTTTCCTTTTCGTAGGATTGAAGTCGCAGCGCCCTTTACATATGCCTTACAACCAAACCAAAATTTAAAACAACACACCAATCTCAAAACATTTGAATACAAAAATAAATGCTCTTGGTGCCATGGGAGATAGCGACTAACTTTCGCTGCAAAAGGGTTAGTCGAACATACATCCACGCATATATATAACAAATATATAACTATTGGAACCCCTAATTGATTCACACAGTATATAAACTCTTTACATACTGAATTAGAACTCAAAACAGCATCTATCTTCTCTGTCACAGTTCGATTGAACATTGTTCAATCGCTTGAACATTCTGTTTCACATAATAATTTGAAAATTTTACAGAATATTTTAAAATTAAAGTTTTTAATTTCAAAACTCTTAAAAACTGTGAAATAGAGAACCTGACAAAGTATCTGTCTCGATCGATCTAACTTCATTCGATCGATCGAATACCAGAAGGTTTCGATCGATCGAAGACTGTTCGATCGCTTGAGAACAGTATGTTCGATCGATCGAAATATGTTTGATCGATCGAACCCGCCTTACATCCTATGCAATCACAGATTTGTATACTGCTGCAATAACACTGCAAAAACAGATCTGTGACGATGCAGTTTTGAAAACAGTTCTAAAATCAACATACAAATCAAAATAGTGTTCCAAAAACGCATCTATAGATCCAAACGAGCGTGGCTCTGATACCAATTGATGGAAAAAATAGGTTTAAATTAAGTTTTAAACGCGCAGCGGAAATAGGTCAAGTTATAAAACTTTTGGTATCCCAGGATCTACTACTCGTCAATTCCATAGATGCATGCAAGGGGGTGCAAGATTTATACCTTAGTGTCTTGAACCCAATTCTGAATCTTCAACTTCCAGCAGCCTCCACTAGATGGCCTTCACTCTTATGACTCCTATGGATACTCACAGAAGGACTAGGGTTGGTGGGAACCCTAATGGAGAGGAAGGAGAAGGTTTGGAGCTCTAAAACAGTTTCTGCAGCTTCTGACGTTCAAATAACGACGACCCTCTTTCACAGAACGCAGCTGCCCTATTTATAGATTCCAAGAATCGACCTAGCTCTCGAGCGATCGAAGTGGCTTCGATCGATCGAACATTCGATCGATCGAACAATCTTCAATCGATCGAACCTGTCTAGACTTCAATCGATCGAGACAACTTCGATCGATCGAACCTGTCTTGACATCATCCTCATTTGCCTTTCCAAGCATCCTAGCGGAGCTAAGAGTGGGACCTCCTAGGCTCTTTATTGTTGGCTCAGATCAGTTGATTAACTCCCATGACCAAACTCTTTGATCAGCAAATTAATCGACTGATCAGTTAACGTTTACTCCACTATAAAACGATAACTGAACTCCAACGCAAAAGAACATATCCGAAGCGATAACTAGACTTGTATGTTGTACTAATGTCCCTCTACCGTCAGCATTCGCAATCATATTCAGGTAGTCGGATAAACAGTTACTGTCAACCTGAATCATGATTACTTCTTATAATCCTTGAGTCCCATTCACCTCTCATGATTACCAAACATGTTGATAACTCTTATCAACAAGACTGTAGTACTCAGTAATTGACTTGGTGACATTCTCAAGGGAATGCTTACTCTGAATCAGAGGGTAGATTCTATCTTGACAATATATGTTCACAACCCTATGAACATGACATACCCAAGATACCCAGGTGTTGATCTTCTATAGACCTCACTGATTGGTAAGTCATAGCAGTCATATCCACAGTCTGTGTTCATAATCGTCTCAAGATTGAGAACACATACCTTATACAAGTTAAGAGTTCCTATTGACTGTTGACAGCATTGAGCGTCAATAGGAAAGCTCAGGTCCGTCAATGCACTATAAGCACTAGCATATTAACTATGAGTTACACTCTAGTGATTGAGATTCATCACTCCATCCAATGGTAGTTAATCATGCTACAGTGTAAACCTGATGAGATATCCAGTCTCATCGTCCACTGTGACAAGTTCTAAGTATCAAAGAATAGTAATTCATATCTCACTTGTATGTATCTCATACACACACGAATTACTTACTATGACACTTAAGGATTAACAATCATCTCATGAAAGAAACATACATCATAAAATGTAAAGTTGATATCCATATATTAAAATGCTAATGTCTAATACATATAGTAATGGTTTGAGGGCACAAACCCAACACTAAATCGGTGAGTTAACTTGTTATTTTCTTTCAATCTCGTTTGATTGAAAATTTAAATGGATAGAATATTGAATTAGTATGGTTATGAATTTTTGAGATTTAGGTTTTCTTTTATAATTATTGAAGTTGTGATTTGAGATTTATAGATGAGTCTTGAATATACATTTGAGCAATTATTCAATTTTCGGGTTTGGGGTTTTCACGGATCATATTTGAGTAGAAAATTCATAATAAATCATACGTTACAGTTTTCGTGATTTTGTTCGCGTGAGCCTATAGGAAACGCAATTCTGGAGAACTTTTGTCTAATGGTATTTTTCCCAATTCTGCATCGTTTGGGCAGAAAATGCATATTACAGTAGCAGTTTCATGAAAGTTAAAATAAGCGTATTTGCTACATCATATTTTTGTGTGATTTCGTGCTCGTTAATATGAATTAATTTGTTTGTACTTAGAGAGATATGAGTTCTCATGTATAGTTGAGCTTTGTGACATTGTGACTGCGTGATTTTGTGTGGGTTACGAATCCGTGTGGACATGTAGCTGTTAATATGATTTTAACGGATATTTGATTTGAGATACATGAATCTCTTACAAAATTGAGTTTTGTTAAAAAAACGTGGATGTATGAACGTTAGAAAAGTACTTAGACTTCACCACTGCTCCATATGATTTTAGGTGGCGACTTCGTGAATGACCCGTCCTTGTGTGATTAGACGGCGACTACGTGGATGACCCGTCTCTTCATTTTTAAGCCTTATGCCCGGGTTGTTGGTCTATTTCATGTGTATCTAGACATTGCTTTATTGACGTCAAGAACGTAAGGACTAGCCTTTCGGTGTATACTCAAATTCCAGTGATACCCCATGGGAGTTGGGACCGGAGTGGGAGTTAGTATTACGTTAGGAGACACATGGGATATATGTGTAGGCTGGACCATGAATGGGTGGCCGAGGTGGTGAACATAAGGTGTAATAAAAGAAAATAATTTGTGATATTTTATTCTTGCGTTTGGAAGTTTGAATAATTAATTACCTCTTGCTGTAGTAGTATCGTAGAAAGTTGTGGATGCTTAGTAATCGACTTTTCTAATAATTTTTCGTGTTGTAATCATTGTGTGTGAGCGTGAATCTGATAACCATAGACTGTGTTAAGTTTTAGATTATGTTTGGAGGATTTTGATGCGAGTGTTTTATGAATTTATTCTGTTACTGAACTATGGGTTTGATGGTAGTATGACTGACTCTTGAATTGTAACGGACATTAATTCTGAAAGTAATTATGGGTATGTTTAGAGCTGTGATAATTATATTTTATAGGATGGTGGGCCCACTTACTTTTATGCAGGGCTGGCTCACCATAGATATTCGACGGGTAAGTATTCAATTGGTATTATTCGGGTTGGGAATCACTGCCACCACATTGAAGGAAACTACCGTTTTGTCCTGAATGTGTGTGGAACTACTATTCTAACCCGACATGAATTATGTGTGATGACATTGTTTATTTTTTGTGCAACGATATTGTATGATATGAGGTGGTTATGTTTTTCTTTGTGAGTACTTTTGGGAGTCTATGGGACACCGTTGTTCCCTAAGACTCGTTTAATATATTTTTTTTTGTTAACTCATACCAGAATTTTATATACTGACCCGGGTGCGTAATGCATTCAGGGCGTTTCTATATGAAACGCAGACGAATGTATGTGCAGGTTTAGTATTTGGAGATTCTGTTTGGGTGACGAGATGATCGCGGTGTTGTTTATTATTAGAGTTGTACTTTTTTTGTTGTACTTTATTTTATTTCTGGCAGTGTTGGCCACAAGTGTATAATTGTAATAAGGATTATATATTGGGTATTGGGAACATTGTAGTTGCTCTGACCAATGGATGTATAGATTTTATGCTTATTTATTTTCTTTCCGCTGAATTCTGTAAAGAGGGTTTTATTGAATGAATATAATATTTCTTTTGTAAATCGAAAGGATATAATTTGTGGAATGTAGTTTAATTTCTTTTATAATGAAAATGAATGTTTGAGAATTCAAGTTTAATAATAAAGAGTTTTTTTTTAAACACAAAATCACATATCCTTATTTAATGAGTATAAAATACTATTTTCAATAATTATTTATTAGCCTGTGTGTGGCCGGGTGTCACTATCGGTGTTTTGGAAATTGAATATTAGTCTGGATACATGCTCTGGATTGAATATTTGGTTGTCCGAAAATCGGGGTGTAACACGACCACCCATACTGGGACCTGTCTGGCTATTCTTGGGCAGAGTCCAGTTACTGGAAGGAGGGCCAAGCTGACTCCGAGGTGGCCGCTGAAGCTGCACCGACCGGGGACCCCTCTGTGGAAGAGCAAGCTGTTGGGGAGGAAGAGGTGGTCATTGTGGACAACCCCATGACTTATGGGTGTTTTTTTTTTGTAATTTGTTTTCTTTTTTGGGGAGGCTACTACAACTGCCCCCCAGGTTTTGTACAGTGTTTTTAATATTAATGAAAAGGCCCTCGAGGTCAATCTTCCTTTCATTAACTGCTTACTTTATTCTGCACTTTGCCTATTTGCGATTGCTAGTATCCGCCCGGTTTTTAGCCGACCTAAGCCCTGCCTTAGCAAATGGTTTAGGACCGTAACCAGCAGAACACCTAGTCTTCTTGACCTGTTTTAAAGGTAATTGCCTAGTATGCCATAGGAACTGGTATTGTTTAGCGTCCTGGATATTCCAGTGTATTATAGAAATACCCTACTTTACCGTCCGGGATGTTCCGGTGTATTATAGGAGTATCCTGTTTTACCGTCTGGGGTATCTATCTCTGATCACTGTAAGTACTTAGGAATGTCTTCCAAGTTCTTTTAGTGACCGGTGTGATTTCCTGTTTTGGCATATATTCCCCCTGCCCCCCAAGCATTTTGCTAAGGCGGGAATGTAGGATTGAGTGGCCGTAGGAAACCGACCTGGAACATGGGTGGTTGCAGGGTCCTTTGAAGCTTGCCATCGTCGGCTAGACCTAAGCGAAGCTTGTGTAATTTCCTGTTTGGGTCTGGTATCCCCTTGCCCCCCGAGTGTTCTGTGAAGGCGGGGGCGTGGTGAGGAGTGACCGTAGGAAACCAACCTGAAACATGGGTGGTTGCAGGGTCTTTTTAGGCTTGCCATCATCAGCCACCTAAGGGTTTACCCCATCGTCGGTTGGACCTAGGCAAAGCCGGTGCCTGGTTCGGGGCCCTCGAGGTCTTTTGTGCCTGGGTTCGGGGCCCGAGGTCTTTTGTGCCTGGGTTCGGGGCCCGAGGTCTTTTGTGCCTGGGTTCGGAACCTGAGGTCTTTTTTGCCTGGGTTCGGAGCCCGAGGTCTTTTCTGCCTCGGGGTTAGGCCCGAGGACTTTTCTGCATTGCACGGGGTACTGACAGGAGTAAATTTGCAAAGTGAACTATTCAATTTCATTTAAAAACAAAAATTTATAGCGGTTGCTCAATTAGAGCTACAAAAACAAATTTCTCTACCAATACTAAATTCCCGTGGCCAAATGTTACTGATAATACTTGCGGAGGTGTTGCACATTCCAAGGATGAAAGAGATCATGCTCGTCCATGCTCTGTAGCCAGTAAGTTCCTTGTCGGTTGACCCGGGTTATTTTATACGGGCTTTCCCAGTTTGCCCCCAATTTCCCATGGCTCGGGATTCGGGTGGACTGGTTCACTACCTTAAGGACGAGGTCTCAGACTTGAAAATTGCGGTGCTTCACCTTGCTGTTGTAGTATCGCAAGACCCGTTGCTTGTAGGCTACCACCTTTAGATAGGCTCGGTCTCTTTTTTCCTCCAACAGATCCAGTTCTGATCTGAGAGCGTCTTCGTTATCCGGCGTACTTAAGTTAGCCACCCAATATGTGGGCAACCCGAGCTCTGTGGGGACCACTGCCTCGAATCCATAGGTTAAAGAGAACGGCGTCTCGCCTGTCACTGCTCGGGGTGTAGTGCGATAGGCCCACAGGAGGGTTGGTAGTTCTTCAGCCTATAGCCCTTTGGCACCTTCAAGCCTTGTTTTGATTGATTGCAAGATTGTCTGGTTTGACACCTCGGCTTGACCGTTGGCTTGAGGGTGGTCGGGGGAGGAGTAATGATTTAGTATCCCATAGCCCGAGCAGAACTGCCTGAAGATAGGGGTGTCAAATTGTCTACCATTATCGCTGACCAGGACCCGGGGAATGCCGAACCTACTAAGAATATTCCTTTCCACGAAGCTTTCCATTTTCCGTTCGGTTATAGTCGCCAAGGGCTCGGCCTCCGCCCATTTGGTGAAGTAATCAACAACGATGACGACAAACTTGACCTATCGTTTTCCCATCGGCAAGGGACCGACAATGTCAATTCCCCACTGGGCGAACGGCCAAGGGCTATGGATTGGTGTTTGGAGCTCTCCCGGTTGATTGATCATAGGAGAGTATCTCTGACACTTATTGCACCTTATGACATACTCTTGAGAATCCCGGGCCATGGTTGGCTAGTAGTAACCTTGCAATAGGGCCTTCCTGGAGAGTGCCCGGCCTCCGATGTGATTCCCGCACACTCTTTCGTGGATTTCAAACAATACTGGTTGGACCTGCGCGGGGTGGACATAGCGGAGGAACGGGATAGTGAATCCCTTCTTGTAGAGGATGCCGTTAACAAGATGGTATTGGGCTGCCCGGTACTTGACCTGACGGGCCTTTTCTTCCTCGTCTGGTAGCGCACCTGTTGTCAAGAACGTCACGATACAGCTGGGTCCCAAGGTGATCGGATCTACTTCCATGCCTTCTGAGTGCACCACACTTGGCTCAGGTAGAAATTCTATCCGTATCCCAGGCAAGTCTGACTCAGAAGATGAGGCAAGGCGGGCCAACCGGTCGGCGCTGGTGTTTTCTTCTCTGGGTATCTGCGTGATGGAAAATCCCCGGAGCTTCTTGGAAACTGCTCGGACAAGGGCCAAGTAGGATATCATGTTGTCTTCCCGAGCTTCGTACTCTTGGTTGACCTGATTGACCATAAGCTGAGAATCGCTGTATCCCTGGGCCTGTTGCGCACTCATAGAAATGGCTAATTATAACCCGACCAATAGGGCTTCGTATTCGGCCTCATTGTTGGAGGCATGGAACCTAAACCTTAGCGCGTATTCGAGCTGGATACCGTCGGGGGTAGTTAGGATGATTCCTACCCCACTGCCTTGTTGATTGGATGAACCGTCCACGTGCAGTACCCAGGTAGGGATATCAGAGTGTAACCCGAGCAGTAGGGTCGGTGGCTCAGACTCTTCAACTGGGTCTTCTGGATACGTAAACTTAACCAGAAAGTCTACTACAGCTTGTCTTGTGATGGCCGTCTGGGGTCGGTAGACCACTTCAAATTCTTCCAACTCCAAGGCCCACTTGACGAGACTCCCGGACGTGTCAGGCCGGTCGAGGATTCTGCAGAGAGGTTGGTCTGTGAGGACCACAATGGCATGGGCCTAAAAGTACGAACGGAGCCTTCGGGTCGAGGCGATGAGGGCGAATGCCAGTTTTTTGATACGAGAGTATCTGCTTTCTGCGCCCTGCAACGCCCGGCTGGTATAATACACTGGGAACTATATCCCGTGCTCTTCCCGAATGAGTGTCGAGCTAACCGCTGATGGCGACACTGCCAAGTATAAAAACAATTCTTCCCCCGGCACGGGTGTTGAGAGTAGAGGAGGGGACGCCAGGTACTTCTTGAGTTCCTGGAGGGCCTCTTCGCACTCTTGTGACCACTGAAACGCCTTATAGAGGATTTTAAAGAATGGCAGGCACCGGTTGGTAGCTCGGGAGACAAATCTGTTCAATGCGGCCACCCGTCCAGCTAAGCTCTGTACCTCCTTCGTCGATTTGGGCGACCACATGTTGATGATGGCTTGGATCTTTTCGGGGTTTGCCTCAATACCCCGTCTGCTGACTAGATGGCCCAGAAATTTCCCGGACGAGACGTGAAAGGTGCATTTGGCCGGGTTCAACCTCCTCCTGAATTTTCTCAAAATGCTAAAGGCCCCGGCCAGATGCTCTAGGTGGTCGGACTCGTCCCGGCTCTTGACCAGCAGATCATCCACGTACACTTCCATAGACTTCCCGATCAGGTCCTTGAACATATGGTTGACCAGGCGTTGGTAGGTGGCCCCAGCATTCTTGAGACCGAATGGCATAACCTTATAACAATACGTACCCTGGTCAGTGATGAATACAGTCTTCTCTTCGTCCCTAGGGTACATGCTGATCTGGTTGTACCCCGAGTAGGCATCCATAAACGAGAGGAGTGAGTGACCGGCCATGGAGTCAACAAGGATATCTATCCTGGGCAGCGGATAGCAATCCTTGGGGCAGGCTTTGTTGAGGTCGGTGAAGTCCACGCACATCCTCCACTTCCTGTTGCTTTTCTTGACTAGAACAACATTAGCTAACTAGCAGAGATAGTGGACCTCTCGGATGGACTTCGCCTTCAAGAGCTTTTCCACCTCTTCGGATACTACTTTCTGTCTCTCGGGGACCATTCCCCTTCTCTTCTGCTTCACTGGTCAAAAATCCGAGCTGACATTAAGACGATGGGACATTATCCGGGGGTTAATCCCGGGCATATCCTTATGACTCCAAGCGAAAACGTCCTGATTTTGCCTCAGGAACTGAGTCAGTTTTTCCTTCAGGCCGAGCTCCAGTAGGGTACCAATGCTGACCGTGCGGTATGGGTAATCGGGATTCAACATCACTCTTTCCAATTCTTCCATCGGACCTATAGTGTCACTCTGGTCCCAGGGGTCCATCTCCTGGACGTTTAACGTTTTGGTGATAGCCCCCCAGCGCAACGAGCTGACATAGCAACTTCGGGCGGTAGTCTAATCTCCCCGCAAACATCCGGGTCCCTGAGCAGTTGGGAACTTCACCGTTAAACTATAAGTGGAGACGACCGCCCTGGCCTTGTTGAGGGTCGGCCTCCTAAGAATGACATTATAGGCCGACGGGGCTTCCACGATCACAAAATTGGTCAGCACGGAAGCCTGCTGAGGGTAGGTCCCCATGAGAACTAGAAGCTCGATTGTTCCAATCGGTTGTGTGCTGGAGCCATTAAATCCTACCAGGGGTAGCAACCGGCCGGAGCCGATCCCTGGTTATCCCGAGCTGATCAAACGCCGATGTGAACATGATGTCGGATGAGCTGCCCGTGTCTACCAGCCCCCTCTTGACCATGTAGTTGGCTATAGAAAGCATCACAACTAGAGGGTCATCATGGGGGCAGTGGATGCCTTACAAATCGTCAGAGGTGAATGTTAGAACATCGATGGGGGGGGAGTCGGTGGATTGGACCTGCCTGACATCCGCCCGGGATGCCCGAGCATGCCTCTTCCGTGCCGACTGTGAGTCCCCGCCGCCTGACATTCCTCTAGAGATCATGTGGATGTGGCCAAGTGGTAGTGGCTGATCAGGAGCTTGGGTGTCCTGCCGGGGTCGTCTATCCGCTGTGACGAACTCCATAAGGTGTCCCTGCTCGATCAGCTTCTCTATGGCTATCTTTAACTTAAAGCAATCCTCCATTTCATGGCTGTGGTCTCTATGGAAGCGGCAGAACTTGTCCCGATTCCTCTTATTGGGAGGAGCTCAGAGTTTTGCTGGCTACTGAAGCAACCTCTGCGCCTCGGCGGCGGCCATGACTTCTTGTATGGGCCGGGAAAGGGGTGTGAAAGCAATCGGGGGCTCACCCCTGACCTCCTTCTAATCCTGCTTCGGATTCTTTCCGGTGCCCTTCTCAAATCCTTCACGCTTGCGCTTAGCCTTCGGGAATTCGTCTCCCGCCTGGCCTGCGTGCTTCGCCTTCAGGAACTCCTCAGTGTCTGTGTATTTTCTGACCCCTCTTCGAGAGCTCCACCAGGGTTACCGGTTGGTTGTGATGAAACGACGTGGCAACCTTGGTGTGTTGAACTCCCGAATAGAAGGCCATAATTGCGGCCGTTTCATTGAGATTGCGAATCTGAAGCCTTTGTTGGTTGAAACGGTCCACATATTCCCTTAGGGACTCCCCCTTGCGTTGCTTGATGGTCAACAACTGAGTGTCCAGTTGTGCCCAATCGAGCATCCCGACAAACTGGCTAATGAACAGCTTGTTGAGGGCTTTGAAGTCATCAACCGTCCGGGGCTTTAGAGCATGGAACCACTGCGCTGCTGGCCCTTTGAGGGTACTGGGAAAGGCCAGGCACAATAGCTCATCCACCATGGTGACCAGTGCCATCTGAGCTTTGTAGGTACGGATGTGGTCTACCGGGCTCCCTGTGCCGTTGTAGGAGCTAAGGTGAGGGGGTTTGAACTTCCGCGGGATAGGGAACTGCGTTACTCGAGTGGTGTAGGGTGATTCCATCTCCGTGTTGGTGAGGTAGTGGCCGAACTTGTGGCTCAACCTCTCAATCTGCCATTGCAGTTCCTCGAACTGGGCCTTAACGTCATCCTGCCCGGTTCTCTTCTCTATATCCGAGCGGTAGGTCGGATCGGATGACGAGGCCTCTTCCTCAAAGCGCGTCGACCTTGGGGATAGAATCCGGCTCTGGCTCTGGGTAATCGTATGCCTAAGATCCCCCCGGCTCCGGGTGGAAGGGTCCTTGGCTGACTCCCGGGCCTTCCGTCTTGGCTCCTCCCCTCTGGCTGCACGCCGACGGTTGATAATAGTTCTGGCATCTTCCAGCCGGCGAGGATTGGGCCGAGCTCACCTCTGCGAGCGCATGGTTGCCTAGCTGCGCTCACCATCACCGAGGTGTTCCCAGTCCGGTGGGGACACTGGGCCAGAACGGGCTCGCCTTCGCGCCCGAGCGGTATCCTGAATGGGAGCGCTTTTCTCGGGCTGATCTTCTGGTGCAAGACGCTGTTCCTATCGGGCCAAAAGCGCCTCCATTTGTTCCTGTGTTCGCCGCTGGCCCTCCTAGAGTTGCGCCAGCGCTGCCGTTATCTGCTTGGAGGTCATGGAGGCAGCTTGCTGCTCAAGCTGCAAGTCCTCCTGACCGGTCGGAACAGTGGCTTTCTTACCCGTCTTTGGTGGCATGTTGATCAGTCAAGAATTTGTTGATGAGAAGACTTGTCGTTCCCACAGACGGCGCCAAACTGATGATGCTGAAAACTATAAAGAAGGAGTTAGAGAGAGAAAAAGACAAGAACAAGTTGTATGTGGTTCGTTCGCATTAACGAGGTGACCTACGTCCACGGTGGCGTCTGTACGCGTTCACTAGCAGATCACTGCCGGGCCTAGTGAGCCAACAAAGAGGAGCGGTACTACCAGTAATACCGGCCGGGTATATGCGTGCAATGGTGAATTTTCTGTTCTATGCTTGTTAGCTAGAGAGTTCTTCGGATCCCTATAGACAGGGCGGTGGGCTCTTTTATAGGTGCAAGATTCCACTCATACATGGTTAGCTAATCAGATTAAGAAGCCTAATCTGATTACATTTGATTTGCATGATTTGGGGAGAGCTTCCTAAGTGGTTTAGGAAACTGCCACATTCCCTCTTGCAATCTTGTAGCTGGTTTTGGAAACTGCTGGTTCTTCCTTGATAGTGTTCTGACCAGATAGGGAAACTGTTTGAAAGGCTCGGTCTGGGCTGCGCTTCGCGCCCGAGCTATGTGAGCCTCCCGAGCGGTAACGCTTGATGATCTCGGGAGCGTAGGCCCCAGGCGCCCATACCGGATAGTCCGGGTCCTTCACCGCTGACGTGGCGGTTTGGCTTTAGCTGGATATTTCTGGATGTATCAGGTTGTACCACCTAGGGGGTGGGGGGGTAGAGGGGAGGAGGTACTAAGATCATTAAGGAAAGAATGAGTGTAATACAATAAGTATAGTGTACTTGAATGAGGGAAGTTTGTGTATAAAAGGAGAGATTTGGGAAACCATTCCCTCACACCAAACTCTCTCTCTCTCTCTCTCTCTACATATATCTCACTATTCAAAACACACACACACACACACACACACACACACACACACACAAACACACATAGAGAGTCTCTGCTTGTTTTTAATTTGAAAACCAAGGCCATGTTTGGCCAAGGAAGGAGCAAGTTCAAGCACTCAAGTCTTAGCTTTTTGTCAACCAAACCCTCTCTCTATATCCCTCACTACCGAGACTACATACTATTTTTATTTTCTGGGTTTAGAGATAAGGTTTAGTCTGGCAAAGGGAAGTTTTCAAGCACAAGCACTGTCAACTTTTTCCCACCAACCAAATCGAACATAGTGTAAGTACTCTATATTGAAACTTGATATACATTGTTGGGTCATTCTCTAATAGCTTAAGCTTTTGGAGTAGTTGATAACTTAACATGGTATCAGAGCCTTGTTTGTGGGAGGTCATGGGTTCGACTCTCCATCCCCGCTTTGTTGTGCATATTTGCACTTTGTTGTTGTCTCCACTATGTTGGAGTTTGGTTTGTTTACTCTCCACGTGCAAGCCAGGGTTGCACGTGAGGGAGGGTGTTGAAACATAATATATATTGTTAGGCCATTCTCTAATACAACTTAAGCTTTTGGAGTAGCTGATAACTTAACACTCTATATTCTTAGAGTCGTGTAGAAATCAGTTTTAGAGAAATGGTCCCATGATTTAACAATGTCAGTCTCTATACATGTGATTATATACATAATATGGGAATATACATACATATGTACAAAATGTTTAGATTTTATTTTTGTAAGAAAAAGTTTTTAATTCTGTTAAGTTCAGAAAATTGCTTTAAGATCACATTCCAAACAGTGACTTAAATAAACCCAAAACAAATTGTGCTTATGCATTACACGCATAGGGATGGCAACGGGGCGGGTATGGGACGGGGTCCCCATACCCCGCCCCCGCCCCGCTTCAGTGAACCCTTCCCCCGCCCCCGCCCCGCCCCGCGTAGTGATCTCCCCGCCCCCGCCCCCGCCCCGCCCCCGGGGTCCCCGACCCCGCCCCGCCCCGCCCCGATTATGTTTTTTTTTTTGGTACACAAATTGAAAAAGTAATTTTTTTAATGCATTTTTTTCTCTAATAGTGTAGTTTTTTTTTAACTTACCTAATTAGTTCCCTAATTGTGCAGTTTTTTTTTAAAATGGTAATACACATAACTATTGAGGGGTAAAAATATAAATACAAGTATATTCGGGGCGGGGGCGGGTTTTTTGACCCTACCCCGACCCCGACCCGACCCCGACCCGGGTTTTGAAAACCTCCCCCATACCCGCCCCTAACCCTATTAAGCCTCCCCCATACCCTACCTATTAGGGGCGGGGCGGGGCGGGGAACCCGGAAAACCCACCCCATTGCCATCCCTATACACGCATGACAATGTGTACATATGTATTTTTTTTTGTATCTCTAGGGTTTGCTGTAGGACAGTCCTCAAATGGAATTTTCACACAATTTAAAATACATAGTTGTATCCCTCTCCAAAAATTAAATGAAATGAGTTTTTGAATGAAGTAATTTGATGGAGGAATAATGGAGGAAATGGCCAAACACCCTTACTAGGGTTTCGACCAAACAAGTCCAAGGTAGGAGATGAAGTGGGTTGCTTCCCATATGCCTGGGCAGTAGTCCGTGGCTGGGCAGAGGCTGTTCCGGTGGCCTCATGATGGCACGTTGGGTCTATCTCATGTTTTCCTAAAATTATTTCCTACCTTGGGTTCAAACTTTAAAATTTTCAAGATAAACTACCTCCTCTAGAATTCTTATAAGATTATGTATCAAGAGGGGAGAAATGGAGACTTCTTTACTATTCCAGAAGATGGGGAGACATTTACAAAGTTTTGATTTCTTTTGAAGATGGGTTCTGAAACCATTCAAAAGAAAAGAAAGAAAAATAATACTTGTTGCCTTAGTTATATTCTTGGTTCCAAAGATTTAAAAGAAATGATTTTCTGGGAAAATACTACTTTAGATATTAAACTTTTTCTAAACAAAGGTTTCTTTCACTTATTACTATGTCAAGTTTGGGAATTTTATTTACTTAGGAAAGGCACATTTTCTAGATTCAGGCCTCTAGTAGTAAGATAAGAAAATTTAAAATAAGTATATGAAAACCTTTTTGTTTTCTTTTTGAATCTTGAAACTATCTCTATTGGTTATATGGAAGCTTGATCCTTTAATTATCTCTGGGTATAAGAAAAGGGAATAAGAAATAAGAAATGACTTCTTGATTCACCATATAGTTGATTGTTTTTATCTATGTTGATTTTCCTTAAAAAAAAAAAAAAAAAAAAAAAAAAAAAAAAAAAAGAAGAAGAAGAAAAAGCTATGATTTGGGAAATGAAGATTTTATTATGCTAGTAATTGCATAAAAGTTTTATAAGTGAAGAGCCATTTTTATGAAGGATTTATTAAAGGAATTTTATTGATAAAATTTCATATACTGATCTCATGTATTGCGGATTTGAGCCTGGGTAGATAGTTGAGGTTGTCGCCAAGATACTTGAACCCGAGGACTGAGATAGTCCATGTGATGACTGGGACGAAGAGTGTCCTGCAGTAAGTGCACTTATATACCAGTTCATTTTGAGCTCGCTTGAGAAGCTAGTAAGTGGTATACACCTTGCTAGCAGTATAGGCTGGGGTGCTATGGTCAGCTTTACTATTCATTTCGAGTAATGATTGGTGAATAGAATACTATCTATTTCGAAAAAGGGACTAGTGGACCGTGTATGAGTTACTTTGTGCTTTATAGCCTTGGTAAACATTCTATTTGTGTATGAGATCAGAAAATTGGTAAGGATCAGGCAAATAGAGATTTTTCAAGACAAAGAAATACTATTTGCTTATCTATATATATATTTTGGAAATTCCTAAATTTTTGGTATATCATTTCTATGGCTCGACTTTTATATAAACCTTGGAATATATTGAGAAACTCATCAGTAATACTGATGGATGTTGTTATCCACCTTTTTCAGGAAATGGAATTTAAATTCTATGATTTGGAGAAAGAAGAAAGTTCTTATTTATAATTCTAGTATTTGTAATATTAAAAGCTTGAATCCAAGACAATGTTGATTTCTTATGATATTTTTAGATCTTATAACTTCCGCTTATTAAGTGATGTAGTAAATTTAGACTATTATTATTTTAGTATAATTGGAACTACAATATATTATTCAAACATGTCCCCACCTTCGTTTCAAAGCTGATTTTTTTTTTTAAAAAAAAAAATCCTACTTTTATTATTATTTGGGGTGTGACAGTATTTTTGGTATCAAAGCCTACATTTTACTATATTTTGTAGTTCCTTAAGTCTAAGTGTAAGGCTAAGATACATATACTTTCTTAAGAGATTCAAACTTCATATTTTGGTATGATAGGATGGACGGTATCAACGGATTTGATAGGTGGGGTGGACATCATGTCTCCCTAGATGGAGCGGTCACTCCGATAGACAGCTTAACCCACGAAAGACTAATCACCATAGAGATCAGACATAAGTTGTATGAAGCAATAAGAGGCACGAAAGACTTGCATGGACCTATTAACACCGTAACTAGAAATGTCTTGGTACTATACTACCTAAGGATCTATCTAAGGTTGATCTAAGGAACCATAGAGTCAGCTATCAACATAACCATCTTTCAAGAAATAGAAAGGGAAATGGCTCGCAACGAGCCCTAGAGGTGGCCCTTAGGCCATATGGACCTAGATCCCCAGATACCCTAAGAGCCCATAGACATTCATGAGGTTCCAGTGTATCCACTAAGGCACCCCCATGCTTCATTGCTCCGAGATTGGGTCTAGAGCCCAAGCCCATCATAGCTCTCAAGCCATTGCTAGTATCTGACTGAGCTCCTATTTCTAGTATAGCCCCCAATTTCTGATCCTTCTGCATCCCATCCCTTATGGAGATCCCAAGGCCATACTATGACCCGACACCCTAATTTAATGTTACCCCTGTCTAATTCCCAAATATCTCCCCCACCTATTTATATGAGTTTCTTTGTACACCCAGGTATGCACCAACATTGTAGCACCCTTTAATCCAGGGATTCTTCTAAGAGTGTGTTCAGGTTCTCTTCTTTGCCCCGACTTTGCGTACGTCCCCGTCCCTAATAGTGAAGGAATACCTACACCAATTATGAACCTTGACTTTGATTCCGACTATGACTCTACCACTGCTGTGAGTAGTTCCAAGTTTGGGACTATAGATTGACTTTATCTTTAGTTGTAGTAGGTGGATAGTGGCACTAACTTATGTATGTTTTGCTTTATCTTTTATTAGGGTTGTGTAGTAAGCTGTAGTACGATGATGACTCACCCTAACAACCATATATATGTTGTAAGCAACATTTTAAGTAGTGCATGAGTTAGGATTAACTCCCGAGTGCTTAAGTATACCATTGATCGTATCCTCGCCATTAGGATCTACAATGAACATAGAATGTGCATGTAAGAACTGTGTGATAGATATTGAAAACAATATTAAGGTTGCTAATTTGATCATTTTGCCTATGAACCATTTTGATGTTATCCTTGGGATAATGTCACGCCCCAGAACAACAAAAATAGAGAAAAATAAATTTCCTTTTTGGGTCCATAGGGAATGACTGGTGAAGTCACTGAATTGTCCACGCAATGTAGTTCTAAACAATAAATGCTAAAGATAACAACTGGATCTTATATAAACATGATAATGAGTTCTATAACTATTACATTAGAGTCTACAACATAATATATAAAATCCTGAGGTAATATATGCCCTATTACAAACATAATAGTCAAGTCGGTAACCTACTTTAGAAATAATATCTATTCTAATCTTCAACTGGCGTATATGTAATCGCCAGCATAGTAATCCTCCCTGGTGCCTCCACCTTCTGCCGGTCCAGCCTCGACATATCCTTCCTCGGGATAGTAGCCTTCCTTATACTATACACTACCTGCATTATAAGCAACATGATAGTCTAGACGGGGAATGTGCAGGCATGGAACATCGTCAGCTTGATTAAAGCTGAGTGAGTAGAAACTAAAACAGTATCATAAGTATGTAGTTACCAGTTTTGAAAGATAAGTATAGTTCTACTAATAATATCTTTCTCTTTAATCTAACCCATTAATCAATTACCGGCCTGTATCTCGTTACACGAAGATTGACAATAATACCCTTGATTGAAGAACAAACTCGATAGTTCAACTCTGTAGATACACCATTATTCTGTCCATCACTTTTAAAGACATAACTACCACACTATGTATTATGGGCACCATGTTAGTCTATCCCCCTGTTTTTAAGGATATAACCGCCCACTGCATGTCAAGGATATAATGTTTGAACAATATTATATCAATCTATTTCAACGACTTAGTGACATCTACCAGTGATCCCCGCCCACTACTTTTAAGGACACAACCGCCCACTGCCTTTTAAGGATATCATGGATCACCTAGCTATCTTAGGACTACTTGGTCTCGCCCATTGCTTTTAAGGACCTATGACCAAGTGCTCGCCCACATACAATTCCCATAACTTATTAAACCTACCTAAGTTCTGAACTAACATCAACACGTGACCATTCCCATTATGGCCTAACTATTCTTATTGAAATGGATATCAAATTAAACCCGACTACAATGTTATCCCACGTTACAAATGTTCTCACATTAATCTTAATCATGTCTCATTATTGCATCGCAGTATTCCTTATTCAACCCATATCTTGCAGTGAAAGTATAAAACGATAATCTAAACAACTAAGCAATTTCCAACATATATGAACATTGATATCCCAATTCTGTAAGTACCAATCGATTGAAGTCATTTCAATTGATTGAGAAAAGTTGAGTTCGATCGATTGAAGAATCTTCGATCGATTGAAACAAGTTTAAGTGATCGAAACTTATCTTCTCCAGGCAATGATGTCCGAACTTATGGGTTATGTTTGGTTTGGTTTCTTCACATCTAAAGCTTGTAAAAGCAATCAACTTAGCTACTGAGTGAGTTTAGAACTCACCAAAAGTGATTAAGGGTGCGTTTGGGTGTGAGCTTGAAGCTTCAATGGAGCTGCTTCTTCTTCTTCTTCTTCTTCTTCTTCTTCTTCTTCTTCTCTCTCTCTCTCTCTCTCTCTCTCTCTCTCTCTCTCTCTCTCTCTGTGTCTCCTCCTCCTCTTCATCCTCTCTTCTTCCTTCCTTTCTTTCTTCCTCTCCCCTCCTTTATGCTTTTTTGTCTCTCTCTTTTTAACAGAATATATATAGTGCATATGTGTGTATATATATGTATATGAGTGTGTGTATATATACATATTACCCTCTCTCTCTCTCTCTTTCTCTCTCTCTCTCTCTCTCTAACTCCCTCTAACTTCCAAACACACAAACACACATGAGCACCCTATATATAGGGTTGAGGGTACAAGGTGGTAGCTTCCTCGCAAACTGGGGAGAAAGATCTTTTGACATTCGATCGATCGAAACTTCTTCGATCGATTGAGAACAGGTCGATCAGGTTCAAGTGATTGAAATAGGTTCAATCGATTGAGAAAGGGAACCATGTCATAAATTATATTGGTAGGGTTTCAAGCTATCGAAAGGGTTCAATCGATTGAAACTTCACATTTTCAATCGATTGAAAAAGTTCAATCGATCGAGAACATGATTATAAGGATTGTAAAGGCAGTTACACAGAATCTTATTTATTATATATACATACCAAAAATACAAGGTATTGTAGATAGATTGCCTTATTGTATTTTCACGCTAACCTAAACTACCATGAGAAGATAGTCACATTTTATAGCCAAGATAAAAATTCCACATCAATCATTATAACCCCTTAGACGATGCTTTCATTGTCAACTTTTTGGCAAATCTCAAAGGACAAGATGAGGAGATCGCAATTAGTCAAAATCACAGTTTGAGGACATCTTTCAAAGAATTTAAGGGTTTGTCTCCTAAGTGAGAAATTGATTTTTGAGCTAGTTGCTAATACGTTACCCTTATCAAGAACTCCACAATGCATGACACCTATGGAAATGCAAGAACTAAATAAACAAATCCCAGAGTTAGAAGATCTTATAAGACCTAGTTCCTTACTATGGGGTGCATCAATACTCTTTTTGAAAAATAACGACGGATCAATGAGGCTTTGCGTTGATTATAGGGAACTTAACAAATCAAGTATTCAGAACTAGTACCCTTTGCCTCGTATTGACGATCTATTTGATCAACTATAAGGAGCAACAATATTTTCCAAAATTGATCTACGGTCAGGATATCACCAACTCCTTGTAAGAAGAGGACATTCCGAAGACAGCTTTTCGTACAAGATACGGACATCATGAATTTTTGGTCATGTCTTTTGGACTAACCAATGCACCAGCCATATGTACCTCATGAATCAAGTCTTTTAATTTGACCTTACCTTGATCAGTTCATAATCGTGTTCATCGATGATATTCTAATCTACTCGAAGATAAGAGAAGAGCATGAGCAACATCTACGAACTACCCTTGAGATACTACAGAGACATACGTTATACGCAAAATTTAGCAAGTGTGAATTTTGGTTGGAACAAGTCAAGTTTCTAGGACATACGATCAGTAAAGAAAGAATTTTTGTTGACGAATCCAAGTTGGAAGTAGTTCAAAACTGGAATCAACCTACTACACCGACGTAAGTTAGGAGTTTTCTTGCCTTAGAAGGATATATTGGAGATTCGTGGAAGGACTCTAAAATATAGCTATGCGACTAAACCAATAAAGATACAAAGTTCCTCTAGGACGATGCTTGTGAGGATGCACTCTTGGAATTAAAGACAACATCGACACATCATACCAAGGACTAGGATGTGTGTTAGTGTAAGGCCATGGAGTAGTGGCATATGGATCTTAATTATTGAAGCCTCATGAATGAAATTACTCGATGAACGACTTGGAGCTAGCTACTATGGTTTTTGTGTTGAAGATTTGGAGGCATTATCTATATAGAGAAAAAATTGGCATTTTCTCAGACCATAAGAGCTGAAGTACCTTTTCTCACAAAAAGAATTAAACATGAGACAACAAAGATGGATGGAACTTCTAAATGATTATGATTTTACACTCCAGTACCACCCGAAATAGGCTAATGTAGTGGCTGATACTCTTAGTTGAAAACCTCAAGGACTAGTCACATACTTCATGATAAGGGAATGGAAAATTTTGGAATCTCTAGCCAATTTTGATGTACAACCAACCCACCAAGGAGAAGGACAACCCATGTGTAGTTTAATAGCTCAACCGACCTTAATTACAAAGATTCTTGAGGAGCAAGTAAAGGACAAAAAATTTCAAAAGTGGTTTAAAGTGGTTTGAGGAGATGTCTAAAAGGGACCTAACAAGGTGGATTATTGGGAAGGATGGAGGCTACAGATTTCTACAACAACTCTGTGTGCCAAATATTCCAAGCTTAAGGAAAGAAATCATGAGTGAAGCTCATCGGTCAAGATATACGGTACACCCAGTAGGTACGAAAATGTATAAGGATCTCAAGAGAAATTATTGGTGGGAAGGAATAAAGAGAGATGTGGAGAAATGTATAGCCAAGTGTTATACATGTCAGCCAGTCAAAGCTAAACATCAACGACCCTCAGGATTATTAAACCACTACTAATATCAAAATGGAAATGGAAACACATCTTAATGGATTTTGCCACTGGACTACCCAGAACCAAGCAAGGACACGGTGCAATTTGGGTAATTATTGATCGTCTTACAAAGTTGGCTCACTTCTTGACTTATCACATACCCGACTCTATGGAAAGGATGAGCAAGCAATACCTACAACAAGTTAGATTTCAAGGGGCAACAATGTTTATTGTGTTGGATTGAGACTCACGCTTTACCTCCAAATTTTGGGAAAGTTTTCAAAGAGCTCTAGGAACATCCTTGAAGTTAAGCACTACCTTTCACCCATAGACCAATGGACAAATAGAAAGAGTCAACCAAGTGATGGAAGACATGCTGCGAGCTTACATTCTCAAATTTGAGAGCACTTGGGAAACACACTTGTCATTGATAGAATTTACCTACAACAACATCTACCACTCTAGCATTGGTATGGCACCATTCGAAGCATTATACAGATGACCTTGTGATCACCTATCTGTTGGACAGAAGTTGGTGATGGAGTACCTTGGACTTGAAATAGTGCAAGAGACTATAGAAAAGATAGGCATCATACATGATCACCTACTCACCACTCAGAGTAGACAGAAAAGCTATGCCGACCACCGAAGGAAGGATTTAGAATATACAACAGGTGACCACGTACTTTTAAAGTCACTAAAATGATGTATAATGAGATTTGGCCAAAAGAAGGGAAAACTGTTACCAAGATTCATTGGACCCTTTGACATCTTAGAAAGAGTTGGAAAGGTTTCTTATCAACTCACTTTACCATTTAAATTGTCCAGAATCCACAATTTCTTCATGTAAGCATGTTGAGAAAATAATTAAGTCTGCGACTCCTCACATAAGATCAGGTATGAAGACATCAAGCTCAATGAGAATATCTCATACAAAGAAAGACCCATGAGGATCTTGGACTGAAAGGTATAGCAGTTGAGAACGAAGGAAATCTCTTTAGTGAAAATCTAGTGGAATCACTACGACGAGAACGAAGCCTCTTGGGAACTAGAATTCGATATGTGTAAGAAGTATCCTCATATTTTCGAATAGTATGGTAAGTAATTTGGAGCGCAAAATTTCTTTAAGAGGGGTATAATATAGTAACCGCCCTTTTATTTCCACTTTTTATTTTTCTAGAAATGTCTAAATAGCAATGCCATAAATTTTAGTAACCAATCAAACTAGAGGAATTAGATCCTAACTACTAAAGGAACAAACCATTATAAATAACCATGATCATTTTAGTATGTGATTTGTCATGAATTTAGCATTTTGCAAGTTAGTAACAGTAAGTAGTAAACTCATACTACACCTTTTGCCTCCCTATTCATGGCCACACACACAACCAGTCTTCCATACATAAATTTATGTACCAAACTTGGGGTAATTATTCTTGGAAAAACAGGTTTAAATTAATTTTTAAACGCGCAGCGGAAATAATCAAGTTATAAAACTTAATGGTAGCCCAGGATCTACTACTCGTCAATTCTATAGATGCCTACAAGAAGGGACAAGAGTTATACCTTCGTGTCTTGAACCCAATTCTGAAATCTTCAACTTCCAGCAGCCTCCACTAGATGGCCTTCACTCTTATGACTCCTATGGATGCTCACAGGAAGGACTAGGGTAGGTGGGAATCCTAATAGAGAGGAAGGAGAAGGTTTGGAGCTCTAAAACAGTTTCTACAGCTTCTGACGTTCAAAAACGATGAACTTTTTTTTTACAGAACGCAGCTGCCCTATTTATAGATTCCCATAACCGACCTAACCTTCGAGCGATCGAAGGATTTCGATCGATCGAACCATTCTCGATCGATCGAACCTGCCATGACTTCGATCGATCGAACTAGCTTCAATCGATCGAACCTGTCTTGACAGCTTCCTCAAGTGTCTTTCCAAGTATCCTGGCAGAGCTAAGAGTAGGACCTCCTAGGCTCTTTATTGTTGGCTCAGATCAGTTGATTAATTCCCATGACCAAACTCTTTGATTAGCAAATTAATCGACTGATCAGTTAACGTTTACTCCACTATAAAACGATAACTGAACTCCAACGCAAAAGAACATATCCGAAGCGATAACTAGACTTGTATGTTGTACTAATGTCCCTCTACCTTTAGCATTCGTAATCATATTCAGGTAGTCGGATAACAGTTACTGTCAACCTGAATCATGATTGCTTCTTGTATTCCTTGAGTCCCATTCACCTCTCATGTTTACCAAACATGTTGATAACTCTTATCAACAGACTGCAGTACTCAGTAATCGACTTGGTGACATTCTCAAGGGAATGCTACTCTGAATCAGAGGGTAGATTCTATCTTGACAATATATGTTCACAACCCTATGAACATGACATACCTAAGATACCCAGGTGTTGATTTTCTATAGACCTCACTGATTGGTAAGTCAAAGCAGCCATATCCACAGTCTGTGTTCATAATCGTCTCAAGATTGAGAACACGTACCTTATACAAGTTATGAGTTCCTATCGACTGATTGACAGCTTTGAGTGTCAATAGGAAAGCTCAGGTCCGTCAATGCACTATAAGCACTAGCATATTAACTAAGAGTTACACTCTAGTGATTGAGATTCATCACTCCATCCAATGGTAGTTAATCATGCTACAGTGTAAACCTGATGAGATATCCAGTCTCATCATCCACTGTGACAAGTTCTAAGTATCAAAGAATAGTAATTCATATCTCACTTGTATGTATCTCATACACACACGAATTACTTACTATGACACTTAAGGATTAACAACCATCTCATGAAAGAAACATACATAATGAAATGTAAAGCTGATATCCATATATTAAAATATCAATGTCTCATACATAAAGTAATGGTTTGAGGGCAAAAACCCAACAAACTCCCACTTGCACTCACAACCATACAAGATTACATCTGAGACCTAGACTATCTAGATGACGATCAAAGACCTTCTGTGGCAAGGCCTTTGTAAACGGATCAGCAAGATTGTCAGCGGTGGCAATATTGGTGACAGTCACATCTCCACGTTGAATAATATCTCGGATAAGATGATATTTCCGCTCTACATGCTTTCCCTTTCCGTGGTTCCTTGGCTCCTTTGACTGAGCCACTGCCCCACTATTATCACAATAAAGCGTAATAGGTGACAACGACGTTGGTACCACCTCGAGCTCCATAAGGAACTTCTTGAGCCAAACAGCTTCCTTTGCGGCTTCGCAAGCAGCCACATACTCAGCTTCTGTAGTTGAGTCTACAATGCATTTCTGCTTAATGCTCCTCCAACTAACAGCACCACCTCCCAAGGTAAAGAGATGACCGGACGTCGACTTCCTCGAATCTTTATCTGACATAAAATCCGAGTCAGTGTATCCCACTGGAATTAACTCACTTCCACCGTACATAAGCATATAATCTTTAGTTCTTCTCAAGTACTTAAGAATGTGCTTGACGGCTGTCCAATGCTTTGGACCTGGATTCGACTGATACTTGCTAACCATGCCAACAGCAAAACAGATATCTGGTCTAGTGCATAACATCGCATACATAAGACTTCCTACTGTCAAAGCATAGGGAATTTCTGTCATGCGATTCCTCTCCTCCTATGTCTTTGGAAACTGGTCCTTGGAGAACGCTAAACCATGCCTGAAAGGTAACAAACCTTTCTTCGAATTATCCATTGAAAACCTAGTTAGCACTTTATCGCTATAACCAGCATGAGATAATCCCATTATCTTTCGCTTGCGATCCCGAAAGAGCTTTATCCTAAGAATATAGCTCGCCTCTCCTAGATCCTTCATATCGAAAGTACTAGCTAGCCAAACCTTGACCGTTGACAGCACCGTTACATCATTTCCAATGAGTAGAATGTCGTCAACGTAAAGCACAAGAAAAGCCACCACTTTCCCTTCACATTTCTTGTATACACAAGGTTCATCCAGATTTTGTATGAAACCAAACGACTTGACCGCTTGATCAAATCGGATGTTCCAACTTCTGGATGCCTGCTTAAGCCCATAAATAGACTTTTGCAACTTGCATACCAAGTTACCTTTTCGACCAGCTATGAACCCTTCTGGTTGTTGCATATAGATGTCCTCCTCAAGATTGCCATTCAAGAATGCAGTCTTAACATCCATCTGCCAGATCTCATAATCTAGGCATGCAGCAATGGATAAGAGTATCCTGATGGACTTGAGCATGGCCACCAGTGAGAAGGTTTCCTCATAGTCAATGCCCTCCCTCTGAGTATAACCTTTCGCTACAAGTCTTGCCTTAAAGGTCTCAACATTTCCATCAGATCCTCTTTTCCTCTTGTAGACCCACTTACAGCCAATGGGTTTAATATTGGCTGGAAGTTCTACAAGATCCCAGACCTGATTGGAATCCATAGATTCCAATTCAGCCTTCATAGCTTTAACCCAATGAGCTGAATCAACATCAGCCATTGCCTCTTCGCATGTGGCAAGATCAGATTCAGATTCTATGGAGACAGCTTCAAAACTTCTCCTAAGAACATGTATCTATCAGGCTGGCTGATAATCCTCCCACTACGATGAGGTACTGGTGCGGAAATAGGTGAAGAAGTGGTGTTTTCTTGATTTACATCGTTATTAACTACGGGTTGGACTGAGGGCTCTCCTTCCATCTCTCTAAGATCTATCCTTCCCTTAGGTTTATGGTTCATGATATAATCATCCTCTAAGAAAACAACATTTGTACTAACAAACACTTTCTGTTCCATTGGATCATAAAAATACCATCCATAAGTACCCTTTGGATACCCCACAAAGTAACATACTTCCAATCTAGAATCCAATTTTCTTATCTTTCCTTTCAGCACATGTGCCGGACACCCCCATATCCGGAGATGTTGCAAAGAAGGCTTGCACCCAATCCACATCTCTCGTGGTGTCCTTGGAACTGATTTGCTTAGTACTAGATTTAGTATGTAAGCAGCGGTTTCCAAAGCATAACCCCAAAAGAATAATGGCAACTTAGAATAACTCATCATCGACCTAGTCATGTCTAAAAGAGTCTGATTCCTTCTCTCCGCTACACTGTTCTGCTGAGGCGTACCAGGTGCAGTCAACTGTGATAGAATCCCATTCTGTACAAGGTGATCAATAAATTCATTAGAGAGGTACTCGCCACCTCGATCAGATCGAATGGCCTTGATATGTGTGCCCAATTGCTTCTCCACTTCAGCCCTAAACTCTTTGAACTTTTCAAAGGCTTCAGACTTGTGCTGCATTAGGTACACATATCCATACCTAGAGTGGTCATCAGTAAATGTTATGAAATACTCATAACCACCCCTTGCTCTAATATTTATTGGTCCACACACATCAGTATGAACTAATTCCAACAATGCATTGGTTCTATTTCCCTTTGCAAGAAAGGGCCTTTTGGTCATCTTACCCTCTAAACAAAACTCGCAGACTTCCATTGGTTCGAGAACCAAATCGCCTAAGACCCCTTCTTTGACTAGTTTACCAATCCTATTTAGATTGATATGACCAAGCCTCATATGCCAAAGCCTTGTTGGATTAGTGGAAGGTCTCTTTCTTTTAGATGGTACAGTTACCACTGAGTTATTAAGTTCCATACAAGAATCTTTAGAAATATTAATATTGGGAGTAATCACATACAAACCATTTGATTTATCACCAGAACATATAAAAGAACTATTTCTTTTAATCACAATTTCAGTTCCAAAATGAAAAGAATAACCATTATTCGATAAATTAGAAACTGAAATTAAATTACGTCTCATTGAAGGGACGTAAAGTACATCTGATAAAATCAAAACTTTATTGTCTAGAAATTCTAAAACTATGACTCCTATAGCAACCGCAGAAATGGTTGCGCTAGAACCTAGAGTAAGTACGATTTCCCCATCACTGCACCTCCTGGTTGATCTGAACCCCTGCAATGAATTACAGATATGGTTAGTCGCACCAGAATCAATGCACCAAGTGTTTGAAGTATCCGTTATAAAACTTACTTCAATCACATGTGATTCAATCATACCTTGAACTCTTGTAGATAAGAATTCTTGACAGTTCCTCTTCCAGTGGCCCTTCTCATCGCATTGGAAACACTTTCCTTTTCCTTGGCTACCCACCTTCCCTTTACCCTTACCTTTTCCCTTAGATTTTGCAATCTTAGGGACCGGTCCAACACTTGAACCACCAGTACCAACCTTCTTCTTCCCTTAATTTCTTTCCTTTTGGTGTAGATCGGGAAGAGGAAGCGCTTTTCTCAATGTTCAAAACGTTGACCCTAGGTTTGATCACCCTTCCGCTGCCAAAAGTGAACTCATCAATTCGCTCATTGAAAAATTCATTTGATTCATATTATAGTTAAGTTTAAATTGAGCAAATGAAGGCGACAGCGAATTTAGGATCATATCAACTTGGGTCTGTGCATCGATGTTGGCACCTAGGGTCTCCAGCTCGTTTAAATAACCAATCATTTTTAAAACATGTTCCTTGACTAGTGTCCCTTTTGACATCTTTGCACTCATTATCTTTTGCATGGCTACCTGTCTGGCAGGCCTGCCATGCTCCCCAAACATCTTTTTCAGGGATGTGATAATGTCACTGGCAGAATCATTCGATTGGAATTGGTGTTGCAACACACCATCCATTGAGGCCAGAATATAGCAACGAGCCATTCCATTCGACTTCTTCCATTTTTCGAACTCGCGTCTGGTAGCTGCCGAAGCATTTGCCGTGGGTTCTTCAGGGCTTGGGGTGGTGAGGACATATATGTGATCCTCTGCAGTTAACACGATGTCAAGGTTACATTTCCATTCAGTGTAGTTATTTCCAGTTAACTTGTTTTGAGTAAGTATGGTGGCAAGTGGGCTAAATGCAGATCCAGACATTACGATTACTGAAAATCAAACAAAATAAATATGGATATCAGAATTTAACAGTTTGAAATAAAAGAATCCTTTAAAACTCTTATTTTAAAACAAAGTTGCCGGAATATCGAAACGAAAGAATAAAGCCTCCGTGTGGTGGTCAATGTTCGATCTTTTGATTAATCATGACTTGTCCGCTATGCAACTCTTGCAAAACAAATTATGACTCCCGATCCCTTTTGATCTCTAAGTTTCTGAATAATGCCCCGTGTGGGATCCCTTATCCATAGCTTAGCTAGTGTGTACCATTAACTAGGATCCAATCACAACCGTCTCAAGTAGCGCCTCCGTGTGGTGGTCACCCTCTAACACGTCTGATTGATCATATCAAAAAGAAGTTCACATCTAGTAACCAATGAGTAATGCACCCTCTGTATGGAATGATCACCCCTGGCGAGGTGACACAGAATGCACCACTCATCTTACAGTGAACCGTTAATGGAAGATCGTGGGTGTTATTAATAAGACCCTCTCCCACAAGATTTAGTAATTAAGGATTTTGCTTTTGGAAAAATTGTTTCCATACATTACCCATAAACATCCAATGTTTACTAATGAGTGGAAATGGTTTTTGAACTTTATTTTAGAAAACTTGTTTTATGTGCATACGAGTAGTAACAATATAATTAAATGCCAATCACAAACCAAGCACATAAAACCAAAAACTAAAATTGAAAATAAAGACATCCAAACGATGCCTCTATCTCCCATGGCTCTATCTCCATAGAACCTCCTTTTGGTTTGATCGCCTTCAGCTCCATCTTCATGGACAATGGCTCCTTGCTCCATCTTCATGGATTTTCTAATTCTATTACATTGGTCCTATGCTTCTTTCGAAGCTTACAATTTATCTAGAAATAGAAATAGCAACAAAATAAAATAAAAAAGGCTAGGGAAACCGGTGCGACTTTCCTTTTCGTAGGATTGAAGTCGCAGCGCCCTTTACACATGCCTTAAAAACAAACCAAACTTAAATTACAACATGCACCAATCTCAAACAATTTAAATACAAAATATTTAAATGACTTGGTGCTATGGGAGATAGTGACTAAACTAGCTGCAAAAGGGTTAGTCGTACACGCATCCACACATATATAACAAATATATGTAACTATTGGAACACTTAATTGATTCACACAGTATATAAACTCTTTACATATCGAATTAGAACTTAAAACATCATACTTCTCTGTCACAGTTCGATCGATCGAAGACCATTCGATCGCTCGAACCTTCGATCGATTGAACACTGTTCAATCGCTTGAACATTCTGTTTCACATAATGATTTGGAAAAAATACAGAATATTTTAAAATTAAAGTTTTTAATTTCAAAACTCTTTAAGATGGTAAAACAGAGAACCTGACAAAGAGTCTGTCTCGATCGATCGAACTACATTCGATCGATCGAACAAATCAAAAGTTCGATTGATCGAGACTGTTCGATCGCTTGAGAACAGAGGATCTTCGATCGATCGAATACAACATGCATCCAATGCAATCACAGATTTGTATTCTGTTTCGAAAACACTGCAGAAACAAATCTGTGATGATGTAGTTTCGAAAGCAGTTCTAAAATCAACATGCAAATCAAAGTAGTGTTCCAAAACGCATCTATAGATCCAAACGAGCGTGGCTCTGATACCAATTCTTGGAAAAACAGGTTTAAATTTAAAGTTTAAACGCGCAGCGGAAAAGTCAAGTTATAAAACTTAATGGTAGCCTAGGATCTACTACTCATCAATTCTATAGATGCCTACAAGAAGGGACAAGAGTTATACCTTAGTGTCTTGAACCCAATTCTGAAATCTTCAACTTCCAGCAGCCTCCACTAGATGGCCTTCACTCTTATGACTCCGATGGATGCTCACAGGAAGGACTAGGGTTGGTGGGAATCCTAATGGAGAGGAAGGAGAAGGTTTGGAGCTCTAAAACAGTTTCTGCAGCTTCTGACGTTCAAAAACAACGAACTTTTGTTTTACAGAACGCAGCTGTCCTATTTATAGATTCCCAGAACCGACCTAACCTTCGAGCGATCGAAGGATTTCGATCGATCGAACATTCGATCGATCGAACCATTCTCGATCGATCGAACCTGCCATGACTTCAATCGATCGAACCAGCTTCAATCGATCGAACCTGTCTTGACAGCTTCCTCAAGTGTCTTTCCAAGTATCCTGGCAGAGATAAGAGTGGGACCTCCTAGGCTCTATATTGTTGGCTCAGATCAGTTGATTAATTCCCATGACCAAACTCTTTGATCAGCAAATTAATCGACTGATCAGTTAACGTTTACTCCACTATAAAACGATAACTGAACTCCAACGCAAAAGAACATATCCGAAGCGATAACTAGACTTGTATGTTGTACTAATGTCCCTCTACCTTTAGCATTCGTAATCATATTCAGGTAGTCGGATAACAGTTACTGTCAACCTGAATCATGATTACTTCTTGTATTCCTTGAGTCACATTCACCTCTCATGATTACCAAACATGTTGATAACTCTTATCAACAAGACTGCAGTACTCAGTAATCGACTTGGTGACATTCTCAAGGGAATGCTACTCTGAATCAGAGGGTAGATTCTATCTTGACAATATATGTTCACAACCCTATGAACATGACATACCCAAGATACCCAGGTGTTGATCTTCTATAGACCTCACTGATTGGTAAGTCAAAGCAGCCATATCCACAGTCTGTGTTCATAATCGTCTCAAGATTGAGAACACGTACCTTATACAAGTTATGAGTTCCTATCGACTGATTGACAGCTTTGAGTGTCAATAGGAAAGCTCAGGTCCGTCAATGCACTATAAGCACTAGCATATTAACTAAGAGTTACACTCTAGTGATTGAGATTCATCACTCCATCCAATGGTAGTTAATCATGCTACAGTGTAAACCTGATGAGATATCCAGTCTCATCATCCACTGTGACAAGTTCTAAGTATCAAAGAATAGTAATTCATATCTCACTTGTATGTATCTCATACACACACGAATTACTTACTATGACACTTAAGGATTAACAATCATCTCATAAAAGAAACATACATAATGAAATGTAAAGCTGATAGCCATATATTAAAATGTCAATGTCTCATACATAAAGTAATGGTTTGAGGGCAAAAACCAAACAATTATTTCATAACAGGAGAGTTAATTAGAAGAAACTTTTTCACACAAACATCCTCTCTCTCCTAGCCGTGGCTACTCACAAACTAACCCTAGTGAGCTACAACCTAGGATAGCATGTGTACTTAAGTAATCAGTGCTCATGGGCATGTAGGGACCTGTACATACATATACAAGGCTATATGTATATACCTAGGTATAAGTACAAGCAACTACTTGAGTATTGGTTAATGCATGTAAAAGTTTTACACACAAACCCCCATTCCCTCCCACGGCTGTACATATATATATATATATGAACATTAGTTAGATGAGCATTTCGTAAGAGAACCTTACCAAGTACACAAGACCATGCTAGCTAGTTAGTGACAACTCTCAGACAAACATATTTTTCCAAGTTTAAATTAATTAGTACTACCTAGGATGGGTACTTATACTAGCATTTAACCTCTGTACTTATACCATGTGAAAGCCTTTAGTTAAATGGTGCATTCTACCATACAAAAGAGTGGTTTGGTTGTATCATACAACCAAACCACTTGCCATGTATCACTTTCCAATTGGTGCAGAGAGAAGGCTGTTGTGCATTCATGACTGATTACCAAACTTTGGTAAGATATGTTTGTACATGTTAAGCAAGGACTGTACCATGGTAATAAATTATTGTACCTTGTTAGCAAAATGCATGACCTTATGAAACGAATGTTGTACCTTTGTTTAAAAATGTATACATTATGGTTCAGTTGTTGTACCTTAGTTTACTGTTATACATTATGACAATGGTAAGGTATGTTTATACAATAGTAATTACTGAGTGTACCTTGGTAAGAAATGGTTGTACCCTTTTCAACGAATGTTGTAAGGGTACAACCTTTGTTACCCTAAGAACAAAGATTCCCTACAGAATTAAAAACATTCATTACCAATGGTACGTACATGTATTACCAAAGTTCAAAGCAAACTTACAAGAAAAAAATTATTTTGAAGGAACTAAAGTCTTCCTACAATAGATACAAATGTTTGTTACCCTAAGAACAAAGATTCCCTAAATAATTACAAACCTTCATTACCAAAGGTACAAACACATATTACAAAAGTTCAAAGCTTCCTTACAAGAATAGAAAATTTTGTTATGGAGGAACTGAAGTCTTCCTACAATAGATGCAAATGTTTTTTACCCTAAGAACAAAGATTCCTTAGGGTACAGACATGAAGGGTACAGACATGTATTGCAAAAGTTCAAAGCTTCCTTACCAGGACAGAAAAAATTGTTGTGAACTAAAGTCTTCCTATAATAGATACAAACCTTCATTGCAAAATGTATGATAGTCAAGAAATGTTGCGACAATTGTTTGGCGCTAGACGTAGTGAGTTGTCGCATCAACTTTCAGCGTCTGATCCTCAATGTTTGGTTACGTCAACTATTTGGTGTTAGACTCAGTGTCTAGTCGCATCAACTGTTAGGCGTTAGATGCTCAGTGACTGGTTCCATCAACTGTTGGATGTCAGATGCTCAGTGACTGGTCGCATCAACTATTGGGTGTCAGACTTAGTGTCTAGTCGTGTCAACTGTTAGGCGTCAGATGCTCAGTGACTTGTCGCGTCAACTAACGTCATTCATTCTATGGTCTATATATACGGCGGTTCATCTGGTTTAATGATTCAATGTGAAGTAGTATTTAGAATCCCTGATGTCGTTGAGTTTCTTCTTCTCCCTCTTCCTCTTCATTGCATTGTTTTGAAGTATGGCAAACAAGTATACACCTACTTACGACACAGTTTTTTTTTTTTTTTTTGAAAAAAGGATATTGAGTAATGAAGAAACAAGTGTTCTGTTCGAATCAGTCATGGATCTTGTTGCTCCAGAGTGGAAAAATGAAGATGGGTGTTTGATCTTGGGGTTGGCATGGCAAGGTTCGAACTGCTCACACAATCTTAAGAATAGCTGCAAAACGTCTTAACGAGAGCGACCTTATCCGCGACTCAACCCAAATATAATCTAGAAGCGATAGATCTGGTACTTTTGTTCCATTTATATATTTTGTTTATTCAACATTGACAACTTGATCTGCAATGTTATGCAAATTCAAAGCAGAGAGTTCTATTTCAGAGACAAAAATCATGCAAATTCCAATTCAAAGTGACTCACTTGGACTTGAGAGAGTTTAGAACCCATTTGGTTTAGTTGAAAATTAAAAATTAAGTGATGAATTGTAGATTTCGAGGAAAAAAAAGAGATTGTTTCGTAAAATGGAAGTGTTTGGGTTAGTTTAAAATTCCAGCACGTAAACAATCAGCTGAAAAATTAAGCTAAAAAGTAGCTCATTTTTAAAATAATCACTTAATTTCACTTTTAAGTTGTTAAAAGACAAAAATGCCTTTGAATAAAACTTTAAATATTGATACATGTTGTCCTTTTTTGTCATTTTATACAAATAATCACTTTTTTCAGCTTGTTTGCCAAACACTTTTGTTTAAAACAATCACTCAATATTACAGCTAACCTAAATACCAAACAACTTCATATTTTATTTAACCCAAATGGGCTCTTAGTAGAAGAGAAATTTTATTATGTATCTTGATACGGCGTCATTTCGCCACTCTACCAAAGCATGAAATGTGGCAAGTAAGGTACACGGTGAATGCACCATATACAACCACTGCTGACCAGGCACAGAGCTGAACCAAGATTGGGTCCATTTAACCATTGAGCTCATAACTGAATAGTCACCTTCGTTCCTAATAATTAGGAACCAGTATCCCATTATCTGAGGACTGGGACACTTGGCCCGTACTTGGATGGTCATCGCCAATGGGAATAAACAAGTGTCCAGCCCACATCTAAGGAGAGGGTGACTGAACTGAGATGGCCGCAGTCAATTGAGGCCCATCACTATATATACTCGGGAAGAATGACAGAGAAGGTACAAAATCTTTCCCTCCCAATACTCCTTATAAGCTCTCCTTATTTAATCACTAACTTTGCCATCAGAAGAGACTCAGGGAGCATAACCTCCCTTTTGAGTCTTTTCTTTTGCCTTGTGTGAAGGATGAAGCTCTAGGAAGCTATCTACTGCTCAGCCTAGCCACCTCATCTGCTTAGCCTAAATTGAGTAAAATCATTTGGCACTGTCTGTGGGAACGACAATTCCTTTGTCATTTCCATATTTTCTCTTATTTAGCATAATGGTTTCGAGCAGATTTTCCTCATCTTATCCCTCACATCAAGGCAATTCTAACCCTCCTACTGGGAACTTGAATCCCTTTGCTCTGGAAGCATTAACTGGAGCAAACCCACCACTTCAGATCCTCGACCACCAACTGTGATGGAGTTGATGATGCAACAGATCAAGAGCTTGACGGATACCCTATAAGTCCTCGTCTAACAACAGCAAGCAATGTCCCAGTTAGTGGGGAGTTAGCTTAACTCGCCTAGGGAGCACAGGGAAGATGATTACCCTACTGGAGCTGCCCATAGCTCAACGGCCAGAGAACCAACAAGCTGCGCAATAGAGAAGGAGAACGATTCGGTGAGTCTTAAGATCATCCTAAGAATGATTCAAAAGACCACCCGAAGGATAGTTTGAAGGACCATCTAGAGAAGGATAACAAAGACCAGCCCAAGGATGACTCAATTGAGGTATTGGAACTAAAAGTGAAGCAGGAGTTGCTAGAGCTCTTGGGGCAAGCTGGGCACCAGTTCGTTAGATCAATCACCAAAGAGCCTCCTCTGAAGGGGTTCTCTTTGCCCAAATTTACCATGTATGATAGAAAGATGGACCCCATAGAGCATCTCGGCCACTAGTAGTGGGTCATGGCCCTTTATAGCCATACCAATGCTCTAATGGTGCCGAGCTTTCTCCAGTACGCTTTCTGATATGGCCCTATCCTAGTTTAATAGACTTCCTCCCCAATCAGTCACTTTATTTGCTGCCTAGGAGTAAAATTCATCAACCAATTTTTGACTAGCAAAAGATTAAGAAAGGACCAGACCACATACTGACCATACGTCAAGCCAAGGGTAAAGGCTTGAGAGATTACATAATGCGGTTCAACACAGAGCTCAATATGATGGAAGGATGTGACCAGGGCTTTGCCAATTCAGTGCTAAAGGCAGGACTTCACCCTGGTTTATTGCTGCCATCAATCAGCAAGAATCCCCCGGAGACTCATGCAGCGTTGCTAGCCTGAGCCAATAAATACATCCTGGTAAAAGATATAAAAATAGCCAGGATGGAGCTGAGGAGCATGATTGATCCAAGCCCCCCAAAAGGGAATACAAGTAAGAAAATAAGAGGCAGAGATCCCCAGTTAGGCCTGCCCAAAAGCCAGACTTCAAGAGGGCAGAGCTATATACTCCCTTGAATGCTTTGCTATCCCAGATCCTAAACCATTCAAAGGGCAGAGAAGACTTCAAGTGGCCAGAGAGTTTGAAGGGAGACCCCCAAAAGAAAGATAAATCAAAATATTATGACTTCCACAAAGATCATGGCCATACCATAGATGAGTGCAAGATCCTTAAGCGTGAGATCGAGGAGTCGATTAAACATGGAAGGCTCTTTTAGTATATTATGGGGCATGATGATAGACCTAGCAGACACGAAGATAGGAGGGACGACCAGGATAATATGAGGAATAGGAACCAGGAGTAGGCTCCCTAAGTATAGCAGGTGCAACCCAACATCATGCACACCCTCCATGAAAGATCCAGAAATTCTGTAAACTCGAATAGGGCTCGTAAGAGGCTAGTACGTGAGGCTTGGTACCCTCCTATGTGAATCTTCAGTTTCAAAAGGGAGCCGAGAGTGGAACTATATATCATCTTTATGAACCAAGACCTTATTGGGGTTCATCTCCCATATGAAGATGTCTGATGGTCACTTTGAGGATATCAAATTTCGATACCAACAGAATCCTTGTTGACAACAGGAGCTCGGTTAAGATCATCTTCCTTTCTACATTAAAGAAGATGGACTTCGATATAAGAAGAGTAGAGCCAACCAAAACCAACCTAACGGGCTTTAGTGGAGAGGTTAAGGTTCTTGAATGCCGTATAATACTGCCAATCACTATGGGAGAGGAGTCTAACTATATCACCACTCTAGATGAATTTTACGTGGTTCCACGACTTGGGAATTATACCTTCATCATTCCATCAGTGTATGAAACTGATCATTTGAGAAGCAGTGGTTGCCATCCATAAAGATCAGAAAGAAGCACGGGAGTGGCTGTACTGTACTCAAATCTTCAAACCTCAGATAGCAATCATAGTATCCTCCTCCTGTTCAGAATGCTACTCAGAGAAAACCAGCACCAATGATAGAAGAGGACCTGGATATAGAGAAACCACTGGTTCTAGAACCAGATGAGGAAGTGGAAGAGGTTCAGATGAGTAAGAAGCACCCCCAAAGGACTGTCAAAATTGGTACATGTTTGGATGCCTAGCAAAGAACATCCCTAATCTTTTTTTTAAAAGATAGCATATCAATTTTTGCATGGTCTGTGCATGACCTGATTGGTATAGATCCCCAGGTAATTATACATCATTTCTCTATTGATCCGTCTCATGCACCAGTTAGAAAAAAGAGCAGAACACTCGCTCCTGAGAGGAATGACATCATTAATGTTGAGGTAGAAAGGATGTTGGAGGCAGAGCATATTAACGAGGTCTATTACCCAGCCTGGATGGCTATTATAGTAGTAGTACCGAAGAAGGGGAGAAGTCGAGAGTCTTTATAGACTACACTGATCTGAATAAAGCATGGCCAAAGGATAACTTTTCCATCCCCAAGATAGATCAGCTGGTAGACTCAATGATTAAAAATGAACTCCTATCTTTCATGGATACATACTCAGTCTACAGCCAAAAAAAGATGCATCCCTTAGATCAAGAAAAGACCTCTTTCAATACCAACAGAGGTCTCTACTGCTACAAGTTCATGCCATTCGGATTAAAAAATGCAAGAGCCACCTATCAGAGACTGGTCAACTCGATGTTTCAGGATCAAATTGGGAAATCAATGGAAATCTATATTGATGATATGCTGGAAAAAAAAGTAAGAAGGGAGAAGACCATGTCAGCAAGTTGAGGAAAACTTTCAAGATCCTTCAGTAGTTCCAGTTAAAATTGAATCCCTCTAAGTGTGTATTTGGGGCCTATGTAGGTAAATTCTTGGGGTTCCTGGTGTCTCCAAGAGATATAGAGACCGATCCAAATCAAATTAGGTCCTTATTGGAGATGAAGTCCCCTAGGACGAAGAGGGACATCTAGTGCCTGAATAGGAAATCGGTAGCATTGAATTGCTTCATTTTGAAAGCTTCAAATAGGTGTCTCCCCTTCTTTAAAGGTCTAAAAGGGGAGCAACATCTGAATGGATGCTAGAGTACGAAGTGGCCTTTCATGAACTCAAAACCTATATGGGAAGTTTGGAACTACTGACCACACCAAAGCCTAATGAACCTCTATACCTATACCTGGGTGTTTCAGACTATGCAATTAGTTCATCTTTGATCAAAGAAGTAGAGAAAGTGCAAAAGCTTATCTAATACATTAATAAAAGACTACTGGACCCAGAGAAGAGGTAGACCAGCCTTGAGAAGTTATTTTAAGCTCTGGTTATATCACCAAGAAATCTCAGACCTTATTTGCAGGCACATGCCATCATTGTACCCATTGATCACCCCCTCAGATCCGTGCTGCACAAACCAAAAACCTCGGGGAGATTGGCCAAATAGGCTATAGAGCTTGGAGAGTTTGATATTTAGTTCATCCCAAGAACGGCCATAAAGGCTCTGGCTCTAGCTAACTTTATGGATGAGTTTACCAGAGAAGCCTGTCATAGACCTGGCAATAGAGGCACAAAAATGGGAGTTGTTCACTGATGGTGCATCAAATAAGAAATGGTGTGGAGCAAGTATAGTCCTAAAAACCCCAGAAGGTGAAATTTAAGAAAAGTCTCTAGCCTTCGACTTTAAAGCGTCGAGTAATGAAGCAGAATATTGATCACTAGCATGCAGTTGGCTATGCTGTGTGGGGCCTCAGCTCTCAAAGCATACTATGATTCCCATCTAGTGGTCAGCCAAGCAGGACAATTTGATGTGAAAGAAATAAGTATGTCGGCCAATCATTCAATTGTGCAAAGGCTAACTGAGGATTTTTAGTAATTCAACCTTGTATGACAGAAAATCTATAATTATAAGAATGTGGATGTGGCAGACAAATGTCCTCTTGGATTATGAATAATTTGACAAAATTAGACGATTAGAGAGAAAGAGGAATGAAATCTCTCCAAATGGGTGCTACCTGCTTTAACCAAAGATTATAGACTTCAAATATGAGAAACACCGAGAATGATTAAAGAAGTAACAAAAAGGGATTTATATTAAATCTCTTACAAAACAAGGTTCAATTAGAAGTGAGAATCCATCTTCTAACTATAATTGGACTATTAATCTACTCCTAAAATACGTAAGTAAATTGGAATTGAAATTGACAAATGAAAGGGAATTATACGAAATACAAAAAAATGCTAAGAGTTTTGTTTGATCGGGGATCCTTTCTCTCTACAACTACAACACCCTGCTCCTGTGGGCAATATTTAATTCCTATTAGCATGCAACATTAACATTATAATAATGTGACTATATGAGTTAAGTGGGTATTAACTTACTAAGTTGATTAGGGGTGTCTAGTTGGGAACCCAGAGATAGGCCAAGTGGTAGTCCCAATTTAGGAGAGTTATGATAGATCCCCGTGTGACGGGAAAGATATGGGAAATAATTCTTATATGTAAAATTTTTATTAAGGCATAAGTGATATTATATTATGTTTTTATTATAACACACTAATTGTTAGTGATCACTTCTGTAATCCATTAGGGATACCTTTGTGAGGGCAAATTGAACACGTTGCATAATTAGTAAGTTAATTAGTAACTTCATAATATTATGTGGGACTACTTATGGGACCCATATGTGATATATACAAACACCCATTTAAGTTTGGGATAGTTTTAATAAGTTTTATTAATTAGCAGAGGTATAAATGCAAAACTGATAAAATATGGCAAGGTAACTACAGAACCTCAAACTTGTTGAGTTACATGCCATGAGACATATGTCTCATGACTCACCAAACTCAACTTGTCATCTCCAAGCTTAGCAAACATTTATAGAGAAGAAGAGAAATACGATAAATTACGACGGAAAGGTCGGTGACGCTTACGACGCCAAATGACACGCCGTTCGACATCAAATTTTGAAACAGGCTACATGTTTGAACTCCTAGAGGTGATTCAAATGCTATAGTACTAATCTTATTGACTTTTGAGATAGTTTTTTCGTGACGCAATTTGGGGTCTTAGCTCATAACTTGCAATTTTATGGTATATGATTTATACTTGGACTTACTAGGCTCTTACTTCTGCTTATAGGAGCAAAATCCTTGAGGCGAGTGATAATGATTATGAAATATGAATAATCAGATGTTTGAGATGATCTATGTGATGCTAAGCATGTCTATTTGGCTTTAGTTACCATGTTTAGAGTATTTTGGTAGCTTGTGAATTATTGGTAAAATTGTACGGTGATATGAATACTTGAGCATGTTGAGTTGTTAATGTGGGTCAAAGAGGAACTTGTACTTGTCATCGAGAATGTGACTAAGTGCCAAAATGGCCATGAGATCGCACACCTGAAAGGAAGAGGCGTGGATAGCTCCATTAGTCAAGCGGACTAATGGAGTAGTCGCGGGCAAACGTGAAAGGGTGATAGGTACTCGTGTTCCCAGAGACCATAGTTATATGCAAAAGGATGGGAGCATGTTGTTATTCATGTTTATAATTTTTGTCATTCACCAGCATATAGCTGATATATTATAGTGGTTATTGAATAACCATTGTAGGTGGTAAAGATAGAGCATCACGGGGGACTTAGGAATCATTATAGTTAATGTAGCCAACTTTATGTTCTATTCTTAGAACTTGTAATATGGTAGTTTTAATATGGATTTGGGAAGTACAAGGTGTTAGTTAACTTTTATCTCAAGTTCATGAAAGGTTGTAATATGATATTAGACTTTGCGAGTAGTAGTATTATGGTAGAATTTTAGGCTATGGGATCATGTAATCATTTGTTAATAGACTTAATAGTTGTGATATAAGGTTATATCTTGTTGGTTTAGTTTTTTGAAACATTTCGACTCTTGTAATCTTGCTTGGTTTGGTGCGACGAACTCAGGAGTTATACTCAACGAGTTTAAAATGAATTGGATTTCAGTTTAATCTTTCCTAAACTTATTTTATTGTTGGTTATGAACTCAAGGAGCTTGGATTTTTTTTGCAAGATTGTATTAACAAGTTTATGGACTGAACTAGATGTTTTGAATGTTTTAAAGTTATGTAAACTTGAAGTGGTTGAGTGATCCCAAGGCAAAATTCTGTAGCAGGGTGGGATTCTGCAAGGGGGTCATTCGACTGGTCGAATGGGGCAATTCGACCGGTCAAAACCCCACTGATCCTCTTTTGGTTTGGCCACTTTGGGTGTGTTTTTTTTACTTCTAATTAAGCATGAGGATATCTTTGGGACCCCTTTGAACTATAAAAGTGTTACTTTTGAAAAGAACATCGTTAGGGTGTGTTTGGAAATGTGTTTGTAAAATCTCTTTGGAAATGTTTAAGCATGTTGAGTTCATGAGTCAAAACTCTTACTAATGGTTTTGTGGGACTTTAATGACATAGGATGTGCCTTGGTAGGGGCCACGTGTCCTAGAATCATATATGCAGTTCCGGGGCATGACATTTAGTGGTATCAGAGCAATGGGCTAAGAACTTTCGGTACGAGGGACGACGACTTGGGTGAACTTGATAATGATGAGTATTTAGGTGTATTGCATGAATGCATACGAATATAAAATATGATTGTTGCATGTTATATTAGAATAGCATGCATGGTATTTATGTGAGTTGATTGGCAGGTAAGAAATGGTAGACCCAAACTAGAAGTGTTCACCTCACTCGAGGATAGACCATTTAGAAGATGCAGTGAGTAACTTTGTAGCATCGGTGAATGACCAGGTATTTATGGGAGGTGAAAGACCAGCAAACCCTCAACCACGACAGGATCGGGGAATCATTGAACAATTTTATAAGCGGAAGCCACTTCAGTATGAGGGAGGTCCTGAGAAATCATTGGCCGATCATTGGGTAATGGATATGGAATGTATTTTCTGAGTCGGGAATTGAACATATGGTGAAAAGATTATGTGTGCCACCGATGGGGAGCTCAGAATTGGTGGACTAATCAGATTGCTCAAGGACCGCCCGAGATATGGAAGAAGTTCATTAAAGAATTCAACAAACGGTATTTTCCAGCGTCGGCAAAGACACAATTGAGTCGAGAATTTTCAAACCTACAATAAGGAGACATGTTCGTTAACGAGTATGCTACAAGGTCCAATGACTTACTCCATTTTGCACACCTATTTATGCCAAAGGAAGTGGACAAAGCTCAGAAGTTTGACGAGGGATTATAGGATAATATCCGCAGTCGTTTCGATACTCTCCAACACCGAAACGTCGCTGATGTTCAAGTTGTGGCCTTAATTGTGGAGAGGGATATTGAGAAGTTTAGGCAAGGGCAACAAGGCAAGGGGCATATGAGGATAAAGTAAAAGGGAAGGGGTTTTCTAAAAAGACATTCTCATGAGGTTTAGGCTCCGAAATAAGAAATCAAGGGAAAAGTATCTACTTCGGGGAGACCACCCCATTGTGCCCGACATATAATTGACGACACATAGGAGCTTGCCATCTAACCTTGGTGTGCAACATCTGTAAGAAGCTAGGACATGTTGCTAGATTTTTCCCATAAGTTAGAGCTTAGAGCATGGGAGGTTCTAATCCAGATATGAGGGGGGGATGCTACACATGTGGTATACCGGGACATCATTTAAAGGTTTGCCTGACGAAGAAGCAACAAGGAACAAGATCAATTGCTACCACTAGAGCATGGTCCGAAAACAACGTGCACAAGGAAAAGGGGGTCGAGTGAAGGCAAGGGAGGTTCTATCAGTTGGCACCAGGGGATGTTTTAGCCACTGACTCTATGGTTACAGGTGTATTGCTGATTTGTTCACATCCAGCTCATGTCTTAATTGATTCGGGATAAACCCATTCATTTTTTGCACGTGAGTTTGTTAAGCATTTAAATAGCACGTCTAAGGATATGACTTATCAGTATCCTTACCTCTTAGTAAATCATTGATGACTTCATCAATATTCAAAACATGTGATATAAAAGTAGATGATAGGGAGCTAACCGTTGACCATCAATTACTTTGATGTAATTTTAGGTATAGATGGGTTATCCGTGAACCAAGCCTCCATTGATTGTGAAAGGAAAAGAGTTATTTTTTGACCACCGGGACAAGGAGAGATTATCTTTCAGGGAATTGGTGTCGTAGCACCACTGTTCTTGGTATTAGCAATTCGGGTAGGTAAATTGCTAATTTAGGGTTGTCAGGGATTCTTATGCTCTATAATTGACAGACGTGTTACGGGAACTAAGGTTGAAGACATATCAGTGGTATAGGAGTTTCCGGACATATTTCTAGAAGACTTTCCGGATAAATTGATTGAACGAGAAATAGAATTCACCATTGAAGTAGCCTCAGGATCTCAGCCTGTATCAAAGACACCATACCGAATGGCACTGGTAGAACTCAAAGAATTGAAAATCCTGCTACAAGAACTTTTGGATAAAGGGTTTATTATACCTAACTTATCGCCGTGGGGTGCACCGGTCCTATTCGTCAAGAAGAAGGATGGAACTATGAGAATGTGTATCGACTACTGTGAACTGAATAAGCTAAACATCAATAATAAATATCCATTACCCAGAATCGATGACTTATTCGACCAACTTTAGGGAGCTCAGGTATTTTCCAAAATTGACTTACGATCGGGCTATCACCAACTGACAGTAAAGGAAAAAGATGTAGAGAAGACTGCATTTAGGACCCGATATGGTCACCATGAGTTTTTAGTCATGCCATTTGGGGTTACTAACGCATCGGCGGCATTCTTGGTTTGATGAACCGAGTATTCAAAGACTATGTAGATGAGTTCGTGATTATTTTCATAGATGACATTATAATATATTCCAAAAATGTAGAAGATCATGAAAGACATCTTTGGATGACTCTATAATGCCTCCGAGAAAAGAAGCTGTTTGGGAAGTTAAAGAAGTGTGAGTTATGATTGATAGAAATTGCATTTCTGGGGGCACATGATATCGAAAGAGGGGGTGTTAGTAGATTCGCAAAAAGTTGAAGCTGTAGCAAATTGGAATTCGTCAATGAATGTGTCTGAAGTACGTAGCTTTTGGGGTTAGCCGATTACTACCGGATGTTCGTGGAAAATTTTTCGAGAATTACAACACCTATGATCCTTAATGAGGAAAGATGTACCTTTTATTTGGAGTCCAGAGTGCGAGGAGAGATTTATCGAGTTAAAAACTCGGCTAATGTCAGCGCCAATCTTGACTAATCCATTGGGGACTGAGGGATTCAACATATACAGTGATGCTTCATATCTGGGGTTGGGATGTGTCTTGATTCAAAATGATAAAGTAATTGTCTATGCTTCACGACAACTAAGACCACATGAAGTTAACTACCCGACACATGACTTGGAATTGGCAGTTGTGATATTTGCTTTGAAGATTTGGCATCATTACCTATTCGGGAAAAAGTGTGAAATTTACACCGACCACAAGAGTTTGAAGTGCCTTTTCACTCAAAGGGACCTTAACATAAGGCAGAGGAGTTGGTTGGAATTAATGAAAGACTACAACATGACTATTCATTATCATTCAGGAAAGGCTAATGTGGTGGGCGATGCAATAAGTATAAAGTCAACAAGTAATTTGATTTATGCCTTGACTACTCAAGAGAAGTTAATACGGGAAATGGAACAGCTGAAACTAGAGGTGTTTCCAAAGACTAGAGGTGCATTGATGTCAGCCATCATTACACAACCATCCTTAGTTGATAACATTTGTGACAAGCAACTCCAAGGTCTAGCAATAAAGAAGATTTGTGAGGGTATACTTGAGGGTAAATAACTGGAATTCACTTTTTAAAATGGCATATTGAAGCTTAGAAATCGAGTTTGCATACTCAATGTGAATGGTATCAAAGAAACAGTTTTGGAAGAGGCACATAATACCAACTATTCAATTCATCCGAGAAGCATAAAAATGTACCGTGACTTACGAGAAGTTTATTGGTGGTTAGGAATGAAGCGGGAGGTAGTGGAACATGTGGCCAAGTGTGTAGCATGTCAACAAGTCAAGATAGAACATCAAAGTCCAGCGGAACAGTTAATGTCGTTATCTATACCGAAATGGAAATGGGAAAACATTACAATGGACTTCGTGCCAAGTTTATCAAGATCTAGGAAGTTGAATGACATTGTTTGGGTAATCATTGATCGATTAACCAAGTTAGCACACTTTTTGCTAATCAAGACCAACGACCTGATGAAACTAGCAGAGTTGTATGTACAGGAGATTATGAGATTACATAGAGCTCTAGTATCGATTGTCTCTAACAGAGATAGTAAGTTCACCTCGCAATTTTGGCAGGGTTTACAATAGGCTATGGGTACTAAACTGAGTTTTCATAGGCATTCAATCCTCAAACCGATGGCCAGTCAGAGCGAGTAATTAAGATATTAGAGGATATGCTATGACTATTTGTGTTAGACTTCAAGGGTGATTGGGAAAAGCATTTGCTTTTAGTAGAATTTACTTATAACAATAGTTTCCAATCTAGTATTGGAATGGCGCCTTTTGAGGCTTTATACGAATGGAAATGTCATTTACCAGTTTGCTGGACTGAGGTGGGAGAAAGGAAATTAATAGGGCCTAAGATTGTTCAATAAACCGCAGAAAAGATCAACTTAATACAACAACGTTTGAGAACAGCTCAAAGTCAGTACAAGAGCTACGCAGATTTAAAGAAAAGATCTATAGAGTTTGAAGTAGGAAACCGTGTGTAACACTGGTCTTTTTTTTATCTATATCTATCTATATATGGATGTATTCCTGTATTTCTGTATGCATATGTGTAAGTTACGATCATTTATGAATGAATTCTAAAGAAAGTTAGTATGAATATTTGATACTTAAACCTATGAACCATTAAAACATTAGAAGGATTGCTGTAGCAAAAACCCTGAGCGCTCGAGCTCGTGGGAGTGCTCGAGCCAAGTGTGAGCACTCGAGCTAAAAAGTAGTAAAGAAACAATTTTGCCCCTGGGCTTTGGAAATTCTATAAATACCTGAGCTCCTTCAACATGTGTACATTTATAAACTCTATGATACAGAGTGTATTCTAGAGATACAGAGAGAGAGAGAGAGAGAGAGAGAGAGAGAGAGATCCTTGAGAGTTATACACATTCATACACACATCCATGCTTGCATGACTTTCAATTCATGATCCATGCTCTCATACATGTACAAACACTTGCATTACAACTGAAGTGAAGTTCTAGAGCTGAATCCATGAAGATCAAAGTGCATAAGGAAGAGTTTTGAAGTCTTAGAGATTTCTAGAGTTGCATTGAAGCTTGATCATCACACATACACACATATCTTCATCATTTTCATCATCTATCCCATCTAGAATCTTGTGAGTACTTCTACTCACTCATAAACTATGTTTTCTTAAGTTTAAATATGATCTAAGGCCTTACATGGCACATGCATTGAGGTTTAATACGAATTTTATTATGAGATAACCAAACTGCTAGTAAGCTGTCAAACCCGAGTGCTCAGACTAAGCGCGAGCACTCGAGCCCAACGAACAGGCCAGTCTAAGCGCTCCAGAGGTGCGAGCACTCAAGTTCTGTAGTGTTTAAAAGATTAGTTTTTTGTATGCTAGTTTTATGTGAATCCATAATATATATGATGGTACTATGAGCTAAGATAGTTATACCTTGAGATATACTTGCTAATCATGTTTGCATATGCTTAAATGAAGCTATACTTTATGTTAATTTAGTAGTACTTTCTAAATGTGCAACTTATATAGTGTACAGAAAGAAGGAATCTTGAAGTTTACTATGGCGAGCGCTCGAGCTCACCTAAGCTCTCAAGCCAACTGATTTTGGTATGAACATGATTTCTATAATAAGTAAAGGACGAATTAAACTAGTAAGACATATATGTGCGGGATATGTAAACCTCGATAATGACAACATGATAAGTACAAGAATATAACATCCCGATAATAATGTGCATAAATGACTTGTACCACGCGGGTTAGTTGATTATGCATCAGTTGTTATAATGAGAATTTAAATGAGACGATCATATCTGTCGGTCTGGATTTCATGATTCCTTCGGGAAAGAGTAATGAGTTATGTGATGTCTTTGAGATGTCACCGTACCATGTAGGCGACACTAGCAAGAGTATTCGTATATGATCGGTTCAGTTCATTACAGATGCCACGTGTAGTAGTACCTTGATGGTACTATTGTGATCCGCTGTGAGATGGGTAATAGGCAGTAAGACGACGATGTCAATATGAGACCATAAGGCGATGATGGAAAGTTAACCACGGCTGAATGAATAAGATGGGGTTACCATAGGTCGCAAGTCGACGATATCAAGAGAAGGCTATAAGGCGACGAAGATAAGAGGGTAACCTAATGACCGTTAGGCGACGATATTCAGGCCAACAACACTCATGTCGTATGTATGCGAAGAGTCAACTTGTGAAAGATTGAACCCGTGGTTCGAAGAGGTTTTCAAGTCAGCATCGATTGGACTAATAGTCCAAAGAGGTCAGTTAGTTTATGTCAATTACATCCCCAAAGTCCGGGTATTGTCATTGAAAGTTTCCAAGCATATGTACTACGTTGAAAGGGAGAATAAGTGAACCTTCACATTAATGTTTTCAAAAGCATTAGAATGAACTTTCTACTTTCTTAATGAGATACTCACTCAGCTTGTATACAAGCTGACGACATTCATGTCTTGGACAATCAAACATCCAGATTTTGCAGAGATAGACTACCCGGGAGATGAGTACACCGATGAAGGCTATGGTTTCATGAGTTAGCTGGCAGGAGCCAAAGACTATTAGTTTATCTATCTTTTGGTTATTTTAGGCACTAGGTGCCAGTTTATTAATATTACATGTAGGGCTTATGCCCAAGATGTTACTCTCTTTTCCTTCCCCTTCTATGATACTGTAATAATGAGATTTATGACTCCGATGTTGACATTTAATATATTATGTATGCCTAGAACCGCCACATTATTTGTTACTATTGCTTGTTATTTATTGTAATTGTTCTTTACTATTGTGGACAATCATGAGGTATTCAACTTGCCACGTACCTACGGACCCGAAAGAGAAAATGTTTTAATTTTTCCTATTTTGTTTACTTCGGGCCGTGACAAGGATTTTTGGTATCAGAGCACTAGGTTTAGTCATGCTCGTTGATTGTCCTACGCATATGAGCCTTAAGATACCTTGCGACTAGTACTAACTTAAGTTAGTTTTTTTTTTTTAGATCATGGAGCCGATGTATGTAGAGGACGGGCTAGGAGGATATATCATTTATGCTGACAAAGTAGAGGCTATAGACCCCGTGTTTTCTCACCAATGTATCTAGATAAGAGCCCGGGAGTGGTTGGAGGAGTTCCTATGGCATTTGATGCACATAGATGGACAATTGCACCCAGGCAGGATTCTTATGGGGGCTAAGCATCGTGCCCATACTGTAGAGCTTATTTATAAAGAGATGGGTCGGATGATATTCGATGATGAGGACTTTCACATTGTCGAGCTATAGGCTATCTTAGCAGATCCTGTGCAGGCACCACCCGAACCATAGCCTCCAATTCCAACGCCAGCAACAGCTTTAGTAGCAGAGCCAGAGCCTCATATCAAGCCAGATATACCAGTTTTCCTACACAAGGAGCCTATTATATCGCTAGTAGCTCCAGTTGAGGAAGATGTAGATATGATGGATGACAGTGACAAGGATCCTGAGGAGCCAGAGATGGAGCTTGAGGAGAAGGACGATGACCCTATGGAGGTCGTGGGAGAACGAGATGGAGATGACAATGGGGACGAGCATGGAGAGGATGATGAGGGAGGCGAGGATGAGCATGAGGAAGATCCATATGACAAACCCGAGGATGAGGAGGACCTTGAGGATGATCATGATGACGATTAGGAGGGAGAGCTGGAGGAGGACCATGATGAGGACAAGGGTGATGAGGTTGATGGAGAAGCTAATCCGATGGATGATGATAGCGACGATGTTGAGGATGAGGTAGTTTAGGTATCTTAGGGCTTTGTTGCAGACCCCTTTCCACTACAGCATGTTGGTAATGGAGGTTGGTTACCAGCAGACAAGCAGGAGCCAGATGTACTACCAGAGGGCGACCTAATCTTTGAGATAGTTGATGAGTTTGACTTGTGGCTTGATTGGGTGCCACAGGAAGAGATTGATGTTCGTGATGATGAGCTGCCTCTATTCGTGTCAGATGATGAGTACTTTTGGGATCGGATCCCTAGGATATAGATCTTTTGTTTCTGTTGCTCAGGGTATATAGCCCACTCTCTTTTGTGTACACATTTGTATATTATTTTGATGGTAGTGGTATATGCATAGCGGCGATGTAAATACCCTAACCATACCACACTATACATGTTTTTAACTATATGTATATATATATGTGAGCAGTACGCTTTTGGTAGTAATCACATCCGAGTATTTAATATATTGAGTAAACTTATTACTTAAGTGTTTGATTCCTTTAATTTACATTCATCATACTGTGCTTTGACGGCTAGTGAGTAACGTTGAGACAATAGTGTAGGTTGTCGATATGGCTAACTAAATGAGAAGCACAAGAAATCGATGATGAAGGGCCCCCGTTCCTGAGAATATGGATCCTACAGGAGCTTTCAAGGCTTTTCTGCAATGTTTAGAGCACATTGGTGACGACCACCACGGGGATCGTAATAACAACAATAACCGAGCGAACCATCAAGCACCCCCGCTACTGCAGCTGTTCACGGGCGACAAAATACTTGAATGATTTAGAGCTCTCCACCCAAATACGTTTGATGGAACTAGTGAAGCATGGAAAGTCGAGAAGTGGGTGAGGAACATGGATTGCATATTCGAGAGGATGAGATGCGACGAGGAAAAGAAGCAGTGTCTAGCGACATTCCAGCTCACCTATGTTGCTGATGACTAGAGGGATGCTGAGAAAGCCACGATGGGAGCTGAAGTGTCAGAGAGAATGTCGTGGACTACCTTTTGGGAGAGGTTTCTAAAGATGTACTTCCATAAGGAAGAGGGAGACCAGAGGGAGAGGGACTTCATGGATTTGGTCCAGGGCAACATGACTGTGCGTGAGTACACCATATAGTTCGAGAGGCTATCTCATTTTGCCCAGCACCAGATAGACATTCTCGAAAAGAAGATCAAGAGATACTACCGAGAGCTGAACCAACACCTACGACACCGGACGAGGGGACATTTGAATCAGACATTTGAGATCCTAGTCAGGCTAGTTTCTGGACTAGAAATGGATGGATGCCAAGCGCCGAAGCAACTGGTTGGCCAACCCCTGATGAAAGGAAAGTTCGTGCCTGATCCCCAGCCCGCATTCAAGTAACAAAGCAAACATGGAATGGAGTAAGGAAGCCTAAGCCAACCTTTTCCCGTAATCAACCAGGAGCACCCCAAAGAAAACCTGCTACTATCGGAGGAAAACTAGGAGACTGCTTCAATTGTGGAATTCCAAGACATCTTTTCAAGGATTGTCGACAACCAAAGAAGAACAGTTGTGTCACAATAATCTGCTATAACTGTGGCAAGCCAGGACACGTTGCCAAAGACTATCGAGCACCACTAGGAGGATACTATAGAGCGACTAACCAAGCTAGGCTTAATGCTGTTAGGAAACTGCGTTCCCAGAATCCGTTAACAGTGCGTATAAGTTTGTATTGCAAAATATTTTGTGAAATCTATAATAACCCTACAAGGGCGGAACTAGGGTTACCTTGAACTGCAAAAATGAATTGCTGTAGTAGACGAATCGAGAACACGGGCTCGATAACAGCTCACGATCTTCTACCATATTCCTCCGCTGCCAGAATATCGAACTGAGTGTGGGCTCTTTCGAAATCCTTTCTGTTTTCTACTCTCCCTCTTTTACGCTCTCTTTTCTATTCTGAGATATAATACTCTATATGGAAAAACGCAAACTGAGAAGAGAGCCAAAGCAGCATATATATAGGCTACGATAGGGACCATAAGAAGTCAATAAGGAATAGGCTTCCTTATGGAATTAGGAAACCCTAATTCAAATTAGATTCCTATTTCCATAAATTATAATTCATACCACTAAAGAATTATAATTGCACTCCTACCCTTATCTCAAAAATATATTTTGAGCTCCATGTTATTAAATGCTCATTATCTCCCCACGTTAAGATTACAGATATCCATTAATTAAATATAATTACTGACAATCATATTTAATTAATTTCTTAAAATTCCTTGAAATCCTCTGCTTAACTTATCTGATATGTCAGATACAAAATCCACCTGCAGGGTTTGACATAATCAAAACTTATAAGCTTTATCAAGGGGATATCATCAATCCCAAAATTGAGACGTGGATTCCATCATTAATTAATATCCACCACACAATTAATATTGTCACCCAATCCAATGAGATATTGACCCATTAAGGATCTCACCCTTTTAGGGATCAAAGTGTAAATATCAAATGTACGTGTCTACAAATTAACTTAGGATTTAGAGCATAAGCACTCATAATAGCCATGAGGTATTAATTATCTTATAAGTCAGTATAAAGATAATTACCCCAAGTCAATCCCGTTTTATACACAAAGTGTACCAGCATAGTGAGTTGAAACTATACCGTTTTTCGTAGTCAAGACAAACCTACTACAACACCATGCTGCAGTCCTACCGATGGTGTGTCCAATCCCATCTAAGACTGTAAACCAAAATCTTACATTCTATAATATCTGATGGCCTGATCTTCCGTGTGTAAGCCGAACTCTACACACCAAACCACCTACTATATAGAATGAGAGACACACATGCATAATATTAAATATATAATATAATACAAACATTGCCCACACAGATTCTCATAAAAATGGAATAATTGATTTTATTGAATGAATAATAAATCAACTACATAAAGCATGGCTTTTAGTACATATCTCTAACAATCTCCCACTTAGACTCAAAGTCATGATACGACACACCTCACTCCTATCCCTTCTATGTGACTATCAAAAGTCTTGGCCGGTAAGCTCTTAGTGAAAGGATCTTCCAAGTTATTTGCTGATGCTATCTTGGTCACTTCAACATCACCTCTTTGCACGATCTCTCATATCAGGTGATACTTACGCTCAATGTGTTTTCCCCTCTTATGGGCCCTGGGTTCCTTTGAGTTAGCAACTGCTCCGCTATTATCGCAATAAAGGGTAACAGCCGATTGTATCGCAGGTACTACTCTTAGATCCATAAGAAAGTTTCTGAGCCAAACGGCCTCCTTAGCGGCTTCCGAAGCAGCCACATACTCGGCTTCCATGGTGGAATCAACAATACATGACTGCTTGATACTCCTCCAAGTAATGGCTCCACCACCTAGGGTAAACACATATCATGAGGTAGACTTTATGGAATCCATATCTGACATGAAATCAGAATCTGTGTACCCAATGGGTACTTCAGGTACTTGAGCATATTTTTCACCGCAGTCCAATGTTCTTGCCCTGGATTAGACTGATATCTACTAACCATGCCAACAGCAAAGCAAATGTCAGGTCTAGTACATAGCATAGCATACATTAGGCTTCCCACTGTCGAGGCATAAGGAACTGCCTTCATCTTCTCTATCTCATCAGGTGTCTTAGGACACTGATCCTTAGATAGAGTAATTCCATGTCTGAAGGGAAGGAATCCCTTTTTGGAATCTTGCATGCTAAACCTTGCAAGAATATTGTCAATATAAGTGCCTTGTGACAAGCCCAACATCCTATTCTTGCGATCTCGTATAAGCTTGATTCCTAGGATGTGACCAGCTTCTCCCAAGTCCTTCATATCGAATTGACTGGATAACCATACCCTTACAGAAGATAATACCCCCACATCGTTTCCGATTAGCAAGATATCATCCATATATAGTACTAAGAACACCACCACGCTTCCATCATGTTTCTTGTACGCACAGGATTCATCCGCACATTGATCAAAACCAAAAGACTTGATTTCTTGATCAAAGCGGATATTCCAAGACCTAGATGTCTGCTTAAGTCCATAAATGGACTTCTTAAGCTTGCACAACATGTGTTCTTGGCCCTTTGCGATGAACCTGTCTGGTTGCACCATATAGATGCACTCGTCAAGATTCCCATTAAGAAATGCTGTCTTGACATCCATTTGCCAAATTTCATAATCAAAATGTGCAGCAATGGATAAGAGAATCCGGATAGACTTCAGCATTGCCACCGGCGAAAAGGTTTCCTCATAATCGATTCCTTCTTTTTGAGTGAACCCTTTCGCAACAAGCCTAGCTTTAAAGGTTTCCACCTTACCATCTGCTCCTCTCTTTTCTTATAGATCCACTTGTATCCAATGGGTTTTATTTCATTGGGTGGTTCTACAAGATCCCAGACTTGATTGGAGTATATAGACTTCATTTCAGATTTCATAGCCTTTTGCCAAAGATCTGCATCTTTATCTTGGAGTGCTTCATTGTAGTTACAGGGGTCAGTACCTTGTTCATCAGGGACCCGGTCATAAGACTCTCCCAATAACATATATCGGTCAGGTTGAATAATAACCCTTCCACTACGACGAGGCACAACCCGTTTCTGTGTATCACTGATATTTTGTTGTGAAGATTCTGAACTTAATACACCATTATCTACATGTTGTACTGGTTCAGGAACCTGCGTGTTAATGGTTGGTTCAGGATCTACACGAGTTTCGATAATCCTCCCATTACGACGTGGTAATGGAATATCGATAACTCTTTCTTGTGGTGTTTTTTCTCGTACCGTTGGTATCGAAGAAGTATGTCTCGGTGTCTCTCCTTTCAATTCCTCTAGAACAATACGACTTCTGGGCTTGTGGTCCATAACATAGTCCTCTTCTAAGAATGTGGCATTGGTGCTAACAATAACCTTCTGATCCTTAGGACTATAAAACAGACCACCTATAGTTCCTCTTGGATAGCCAACAAAGAAACATACTTCTGTTCTTGATTCCAACTTTTCTGCGTTCCCTTTCAGCACATGTGCTGGACTACCCCAGATCCGAACATGCCGCAAACTAAGCTTTCGCCCAGTCCACAATTCCGTAGGAGTAGTAGGTACTGACTTAGATGGTACCAAGTTTAGAAAGTATGCAGCTGTCTCTAATGCGTGTCCCTAAAAGGAAATTCGTAAATCCGAATAACTCATCATAGATCTTACCATGTCCATAAGAGTCATGTTCCTTCTTTCTGCTACACCGTTCTACTGAGGCATACGGGGTGCAGACAATTGGGATGTAATCCCTTGCTCCAATAAGTATTCCTAAACTCTCCCAAGAGGTATTCTCCACCACGATCAGATCGTAGTGTCTTGATACATTTACTTAGACACTTCTCCGTTTCAGTCTTAAAATCTTTGAATTTCTCAAAGCATTCAGACTTACGCCGCATCAAGTAAATGTACCCATACCTTAAGTAATCATCGATGAAAGTGACAAAGTACTCAAATCCCCCTCTTGCTTAGACAGTCATAGGACCACACAAATCAGAGTGAACCAGTTCCAACGGCTCTTTAGCTTTATAGCCCTTGGCCGAGAATGGCCTCTTGGTCATTTTACCTTCCAAGAAGGATTCACAGACTGGAAGTGCCTCCACTTCCAATGAACCTAATGGCCGATTTTGAATCAGTCTTTGAATCCTTTTCAAATTAATATGACCAAGGCGTAAGTGCCAAAGATGCGTTTGGTTCATCCTCGAAGGTTCTTTTCTCTTAAATGGAAAACTATTTGTGTTATTCAATTCATTAAGTTGCAGTATAGGAGAGACAGGATTTATAATATAAAGATCATCCACCAATAGACCAGAACAAATTAAACATTTATTTTCTTTAATAACTGCTATTTTATTAAAATGAACTGAATATCCATTCTTTACTAAACTAGAAACTGAAACTAAATTCCTTCTTATAGAAGGTAGAATAAGGCAATTTCTTAATATTAAAATCCTATCTCTATCAAAACTAAGATGTAGATCTCCTACTGCAACTACTGCTATTCTCGTAGCATTTCCCATATATAGATAAACCTCTCCATCACTGAGCTGCCTAGTTCCTTGGAACCCCTGCAAAGAATTGCATACATGATCAGTGGCTCCCGTATCTACACACTAGGTACCGGTAGATTGGACCGCTAAACACGATTCAACAACTAGTAAATGAGATTTACCTTGATTGTTCTGTCTGGTGAGATAAACCGGACATTACTTCTTCTAGTGTCCTGGCTGCTTGTAAACAAAACATTTTCCTTTGGGCTTTCCCGGTTGTCCTCTTGGCCTTTGGATTGGTAGAGGACCCGCAGCCTTCTTTTGAGCCTTTTTCATTTTCTTCTTGCTTTTCGGCTTTGAAGCAGAACCTTTCTCAAACACAAGAGCACTCCCTGACTTTCTGTTGAGACCCTCAGCTGCCTGGAGTTCTTTAAGCAGCTCTGCCAAAGTATAATTAAATTTATTCATGTTGTAATTGAGGCAGAATTGCTTAAAAGACTCTAGCAGTGACTGGAGTACGATATCGACCTGGGTTTCCCCATCGATTTTAGCTCCAAGGATCTCTAGTTCATTAAGAAGAGATATCATCTTAAGAACATGATCCCTTACAGGCGTCCCCTCAGCCATGGTTGTGTTCATCAATTCTTTCATAGCAACCTGCCTAGCAGCACGACTTTGATCCCCGAACATCTCTCGGAGGCTCTCCATCATGTCATAGGCACTGGTCATTGGCTGATGCTGATGTTGCAGAACATTTGACATGGATGCCAAAATGTAACACCGCACCATCTCATCAGCCTTGACCCATTTCTTGTGAGCCTGGGGTTCCTCAGCGGTTGCCCCCTCACTATGTTGCTCAGGACATTCTTGAGTAAGCACAAACTTGTACTCTTCAGCAGTTAACACAATATCCAAATTCCTTTTCTAGTCTATATAGTTTGGTCTAGTAAGTTTGTTTGCTTTAAGTATAACAGCAAGTGGACTGAAAGTACTCATTTAAAAGCCTGAGAATCACATAACATAAATAATTACGTTTGGGCAAAAATTACTATGGATTCGAGTTAAAATATTAGTTCCCTCTACCATATTTGAAAGGAATCCGCCAGCAACCTGATATACCGCGAATAGTATGACTCGATGGGAAGCCATATACTATCCATCATTTGTTCAGATAGACAATTGCCTTTTAATTTTACTATCCAGGCAATGTACTTTGCCTAATAAAATTAAACTGCTAACTTGCTTTGGTCCTAATAATAATAACAGTGACTCAGATGAAGAGGATATTATTATTTATAGCTAAGTGTATACCATCACTTAATTCTAGGTCAAGAGTTCCATGAGGAGCACCTCTGATGGAGAGGTGACCCACACTAACAATCACCCAAAATATTCTTTTAAAGAAGTTTGTACCAATGATTCCTTGATTAACTGCATCCAATGGGGAGGATGGCACTAGAGCCATCACACAAAATTAATCATATCATCTACAGACCAGTGATGGAGACCATGGGATTTACACTTGATAAATTCCCTCTCCCACTTAGAATTTTAAAAAAAAAATTGAGGGTTATAATATTTAGAAAAACTTTTAATTTAATTAATAAAAAACAATGGAACACTTGACATGGATTAGTCTATCCTTACTTGTCAAACACACATGTATAGATAATAAAATTATTCTATTCTCATGATTTTAGAAAATAAGCACTTATGTTTTCAAAATATGAAATTAGTTTTTTTTTTCTAAATACACATGTAGTTGTCGATCATTTTAAATTAATATAAATTAAACATGCAGCTAGACATCTAAAATAGGTCTAGGAACAATTATCCATGTTATCCTATTCATTAAACAAGAAACAATAATAATCATTCAATCACACATAAATAAGGAAACCACATTAAAATAGGAATCCCACTATTATGGTCAAGCTGCAACTCTTGTGAAGAAATCTTCATTGAACCCAATTAGCTCTATGTAGCCACTACACACGGGGGTCGAGCTTCCCAGTCAGCAACTGCCTTCTAGAACTATTTTCTGAAACAGTCTTCTGAAACTGCCTTCTGAAACTATTTCTAGATCGCTTTCAAAAACTGCTTGTAAAACTGCTCTCACGAACAATCTTCACGGATTTACTTGAGATATAGTACATAAACCCTATGCCTCCGTGAAGGAGTTCACATGCTATATATTTGCAGTAAATTAACCACGCATCAATCAAGCGTGGGATCCAATATATAGAAATCCTATGCCTCCATAAAGGAGTTCACATGCTATATCAAAACAGCAATATTAACCACGAATAAACCCATCGTGGGATCCAATCACAAAAAACCAGTGACCATAATAGTGGAATAAGAACGCTGCAAAACAAGGGTTAGCACAGATCTACATTCTATCCATCCATCAAGGCACGCATAAGATCTGTATTACTGGACAACATGGTTGCGTCCAACCTATACGTAGAATCAATGTTGCTCTGATACCACTGTTAGGAAACTGCGTTCCCAGAATCCGTTGACAGTGCGTATAAGTTGGTACTGCAAAAAATTTTGTGAAATCTATAATAACCCTACAAGGGCGGAACTAGGGTTACCTTGAACTGCAAAAGTGGATTGCTGTAGTAGACGAATCGAGAAAACGGGCTCAATAACAGCTCACGATCTTCTACCATATTCCTCCACTGCCAGAATATCGAACTGAGTGTGGGCTCTTTCGAAATCCTTTCTGTTTTCTACTCTCCCTCTTTTATGCTCTCTTTTCTATTCTGCGTTATAATACTCTATATGGAAAAACGCAAACTGAGAAGAGAGCCAAAGCAGCATATATATAGGCTACGATAGGGACCATAAGAAGTCAATAAGGAATAGGCTTCCTTATGGAATTAGGAAACCCTAATTCGAACTGAATCAGATTCCTATTTCCATAAATTATAATTCATACCACTAAAGAATTATAATTGCACTCCTACCATTATCTCAAAAATATATTTCGAGCTCCATGTTATTAAATGCTTATTATCTCCCCACGTTAAGATTACAAATATCCATTAATTAAATATAATTACTGACAATCATATTTAATTAATTTCTTTAAATTCCTTGAAATCCATTGCATAACTTATCTGATATGCGGATACAAAATCCACCTGCAGGGTTTGACATAATCAAAACTTATAAGCTTTCTCGAGGGGATATCATCAATCCCAAAATTGAGACATGGATTCCATCATTAATTAATATCCACCACACAATTAATATTGCCACCCAATCCAATGAGATATTGACCCATATAAGGATCTCACCCTTTTAGGGATCAAAGTGTAAATATCAAATGTACGTGTCTACAAATTAACTTAGGATTTAGAGCATAAGCACTCATAATAGCCATGAGGTATTAATTATTCTATAATTCAATATAAAGATAATTACCCCAAGTCAGTCCCGTTTAATACACAAAGTGTACCAGTATAGTGAGTTGAAACTATACCGTTTTCCGTAGTCAAGACAAACCTACTACAACACCATGCTGCAATCCTACCGATGGTGTGTCCAATCCCATCTAAGACTGTAAACCAAAATCTTACATTTTATAATATCTGATGGCCTGATCTTTCGTGTGTAAGCCGAACTCTACACACCAAACCACCTACTATATAGAATGAGAGACACACATGCATAATATTAAATGAATAATATAATACAAACATTGTCCACACAGATTCTCATAAAAATGGAATAACTTATTTTATTGAATGAATAATAAATCAACTACATAAAGCATGGCTTTTAGTACATATCCCTAACAAATGCGATCATCCCTGATGAAGCTGGCTATGAAGAAGAAGCTCAGCAGAATATAGAAGGTACAATCATGTTATTTGGTAGTCGGATTAGAATATTATTTGATACTGGAGCTACGAATTCGTTTATGACTGTTAGACTTGTTTAGAAATTGGGATTAGAATCCCAGGTGCTTAAGGCTACCCTTAATGTTGTTTCTCCCTTAGGAGCGACGATTAAGTTAAGTAGGGTATGCAAGGATTGCACTTTAACCTTAGAAGATCGAATCCTTCCAGTGGATTTGATTGTGTTTTCAATGAAGGAGTTTGATGTGATTCTGGGAGTCGATTGGCTTACGAAGTACCATGATAAGTTAGATTATGCTAGAAAGTTGATTTTGTTCTCTGTGCCCGGATGCATGCCTTTCTGCTTTCAGTGCAACCCTCGTGCGACGCGTTTCTAACTAGTCGTTTGGTTAATGTAGAGAGCTCTAGTGCCAAGACTTCTATACCCTAAATACCCATTGTTCGAGATTTCCCAGAAGTATTTCAAGATATTGTTGTTCTACCACCCAAGAGGGAGATTGATTTCAATATAGAGTTGGTACTAGGAACGTTGCCAATCTCTAAAACCCCTTATCAAATGGCCCCGACAAAAATGCAAGAGTTAAACAAGCAAGTTCAAGAATTAGAAAATTTAGGATTCATTCGACCGAGTAGATTACCTTGGGGAGTGCCAGTACTGTTTGTGAAGAAGAAGGATGGATCGCTCCAACTTTGTATTGACTATAGAGAGTTAAACAAGGTCTCAATCAAAAATAAGTATCCCCTTCGTCGAATAGATGATCTGTTTGATCAGTTGCAGGGAGCAATGACCTTTTCGAAGATAGACCTTCGATCTGGATATCATTAGCTACTTATTCGGCTAGAGCACATATCGAAGACTGATTTCAGAACCAGATATGGTCATTATGAGTTTTTAGTTATGTCGTTTGGACTTACTAACCCCCCCTCCCCCCCCCCACAGTATTCATGGATTTAATGAATAGGGTGTTTCAACCATACTTGGATTAGTTCGTGATCACATTCATTGACGATATATTGATTTACTCGAAGACAAAAGAGGAGCATGAGAGGCATGTTCAGATTGTATTACAAAAAACGCTTAAGGATCATCAGTTGTATGCTAAGTTTAACAAATGCGAGTTTTGGAGGAAGAAGTTAAGTTCTTAAGTCATGTGGTTTCTTTAGAAGGGATTTCTGTAGACTCGTCTAAGACTAACGCTGTCCTAAATTGGAACAAGTTGTCTAATGCCTCATAAGTAAGGAGTTTCCTTGGATTAGCAGGCTACTACCGAAGATTCGTAGAAGGATTCTCGAAGATAGACGTGCCATTGACTAGTTTGACGAAGAAGGATTCAAAGTTTGAATGGTTAGACAAGAATGAATGCAACTTCCAAGAATTAAAGGAAAGGTTAACCTCAGCGCCAGTGTTCACCATACCAAAGTGCGGAGATAGGTTTACCATTTATAGCGATACTTCTTATCAAGGACTCAGATGCGTGCTGATGCAAGAAAGTAAGGTGATTGCCTATGGATCATGACAACTGAAACCCCATAAGGTGAACTACCCAACGCATGATTTGGAGCTTATAGCTATGTTTTCCCTCTTAAGATCTGGAGGCATTACTTGTTTGGAGAGAAGTTTGACCTATTCTCTAATCATAAGAGCCTTAAGTACCTATTCTCTTAGAAGGATCTGAATATAAGGTAGCAACGTTGGATGGAGTTGCTTAAAGACTACGACTTCACTCTATAATACCACCCCGGCAAAGCGAATGTAGTCGCTAATGCTTTGAGAAGGAGACCCTATAACAAACTCGCTTATTTGATGATTAGAGAGTGGCAAGCATTAGAAACCTTGGCAGAATTTGATATCCAGGCCGCGAATTTAGAAGAAGGAAAGCATTCTGGATGCCTTGTTATCGAACTATCTCTTATGAGCTGCATTATTGAAGCTCAGAAGAAGAACGAAGGACTGCGACAGTGGTTTGAGAAAGCAGCAGCCAAAGATCCGGAGGAATGGAGAATTGGACAAGACGAAAGTCTCTGATGTCGAGACCAACTTTGTGTGCCAAAGGATGATGGATTAAGAGAAAAAGTGATGAATGAAGCACACGAGTCAAGATTAATAGTTCATCCAGGGAGTACGAAGATGTATAAGGACCTAAAAAGGAGTTTATGGTGGGAAGGTATGAAGAGAGATGTTGCAGAGCATGTTTTGAAATGTTTCACATATCAGTAAGTTAAAGCTGAGCATCAGAAGTCGTCGGGACTTTTGCATCCGCTGCCAGTACTGGGATGGAAGTGGGAGCACATCTCTATGGATTTTGTTGTGGGATTGCCAAGGTCTCAACAAAAACATGACATAATTTGGGTAGTCATGGATCGACTCACAAAGTCAGCGCACTTCATTGTGTACAACATAACATACCCAATCGAGAAGATGAGCCGACTGTACTTGTAATAGATTATTCAACTACACAGTGTGCCCATTTCACTTATTTTTAGAACGTGATTCACATTTTATAGGTGGATTCTGGGAAAGTTTACAAGAAGCCATGGAGACTTCGCTAAAGCTAAGTTCTGCATTTCATCCCCAGACTGATGGACAAATAGAAAGGACTAACCAAGTGTTGGAAGATATGATACGAGCATGCGTGATCGACTTTGAAAATACCTAGGAGACACATTTGTCGCTCATCAAGTTCGCCTACAATAACAGTTTTCATTCAAGCATCAGAATGGCACCGTTCGAAGCATTGTATGGAAGACCGTGTTGGTCACCCCTTTGTTGGGCTGAGATTGAAGAAGGCAGGTTTTTGGGACTGGATATGGTTCGCAAAACTAGCAAGAAGATCGAGTTAGTGAGAAAAAGGATGAAGGTAGCCCAGAGCAGACAGAAGAGCTATTTGGACAAGCGCAGAAAGGACCTAGAATTCTGTATAGGAGATCACGTTCTGCTGAAAGTCTCTCCAGTAGAGGAGTGGTGAGATTTGGACAGAAGAGAGGAAAGATTTTGCCTAGCTACATTGGACCTTTCGAGATTCTGGAGCACGTAGGTAAGGTCGCCTATAGGTTAGCTCTGTAGCCGTAGATATCCGGAGTTTATAATGTGTTCCACATTAGCGTGCTAAGGAAGTATGTGCACGGATCAATGCACAAGATAGACTTCAAAGATATTGAAGTGGACAGTCGAGTGTCGTACACTGAGAGGCCAGTACGGATTTTGGGAAGGCAGATCAAGAAACTGAGAAACAGGGAGATTCTGCTGGTGAAAGTGCAATGGAAGAACCATGACAAGCGCGAAGCATCATGGAAGATGGAATCCACCATGCGAGAGAAGTACCTGGAGTTGTTTGGTGAGTCTTAGCTCACATTTCGGGGATGAAATCTTTTGTTGGGTGGTGGAGAGATGTAACACCAGTCTTTTTATTTGTATCTATCTATATATGGATGTATTCCTGTATTTCTGTATCCATACGTGTAAGTTACAATCATTTATGAATGAATTCTAAAGATAGTATGAACGTTTGATACTTGAACCTTTGAACCTTTAAAACATTAGAAGAATTGTTGTAGCAGAAACCCCGAGCGCTCGAGCTTGTACGACTGCTCGAGACACGAGCGCTCGAGCTAAAAAGTAGTAAAAAGCAATTTTGCCCCTGGGCCTTGAAAACTTTATAAATACCTGAGTTCCTTTAGTATTTGTACATTTATAAACTTTGTGATACAGAGTGTATTCTAGAGAGAGAGAGAGAGAGAGAGAGAGAGAGAGAGAGAGAGAGAGAGAGATCCTTGAGAGTTATACACATTCATACACACATCCATGCTTGCATGGCTTTCAATTTATGATCTATGCTCTTATACACACACAAACACCTACATTACAACTAAAGTGAAGTTCTGTTGTTGAATCCATGAAGATCAAAGTGCATAAGGAAGAGTTTTGAAGTCTTAGAGATATCTTAATCATTTTCATCATCTAGTCCATCTAGAATCTTGTGAGTACTTCTACTCACTCATAAACTATGTTTTCTTAAGTTTAAATATGATCCATGGCCTTGCATGGCACATGCATTTAGGTTTAATATGAATTCTGTTATGAGATAACCAAATTGCTAGAAAACTATCAAACCCGAGCACTCGGACCAAGCACGAGCTCTCGAGCCCAACAAACAGGCCAATCTGAGCGCTCGAGAGGCGCAAGTGCTCGAGTTTTGTAGTGTTTAGAAGATTAGTTTGTTGTATGCTAGTTTTATGTGAATCTATGATATGTATGATGGTCCTATAAGCTGAGATAGTTCTACCTTGAGGTATATTTGCTAATCATGTTTGCATGTGCTTAAATGAAGTTGTACTTTATGCTAATTTAGTAGTACTTTCTAAATGTAAAACTTATATAGTGTAAAGAAGAAAGAATCTTGAAGTTTACTGAAGCGAGTGCTCAAGCTCACCAGAGCGCTCGAGCCTTCTGATTTTGGTGTGAACATGATTTCTATAATAAGTAAAGGACGAATTGAACTAGTAAGACATATACGTGCCTGATACGTAAACCTCAATAATGACAACATGATAAGTACAAGAATGTGACATCCCGAAAATAATGTGCATAAACAACTTGTACCACACACGTTAGTTAATGATGCGTAAGTTGCGATAATGAGAATTTAAATGATACAATCGTATCCGTCAGTCTGGTTTTCATGATTCCTTCGGGAAAGAGTAATGAGTTCTGTGATGTCTTTGAGATGTCAGGGTGGCCATATAGGCGATGCTGGCAAGAGTATATGATCGGTTCAGTTCGTTGTGTTGCCATAGTGGCACGTGTAGTAGCACCTTGTTGGTACTGTTGTGATAAGTTATGAGATGGTTAGTCGGCCGTAATGTGACGATGTCAAAATGAGGCTGTAAGGTGACGATGTCAATATGAGGCCATAAGGCGACAATGATAAGTTAACCACGGTTGAATGAATAAAATGGGGTTGCCATAGGCCGTAAGGCGACAATATCAAGAGAAGGTCGTAAGGATACGATGATAAGAGGGTAACCTAACGGCCGTAAGGCGATGATATTCAGGCCAACGACACTCATGCCGGATGCGCATGCAAAGAGTCAAGTTGTGAAAGATTGAAACCGTGGTTCGAAGAGGTTGTCAAGTCAGCATTGATTAGACCAATAGTCCAAAGAGGTCAGTCAGTTGATGTCAATTACATCCCCAAAATTTGGGCATTTTCATTAAAAGTTTCCAAGCATATATACTACGTTGAAAGGGAGAATAAGTGAACCTTAACGTTAATGTTTTCAAAAGCATAAGAAGGAACATTCTACTTTCTTAATAAGATAAATAGTATTTTCTGAGCTTGTTCAAGTGTAGTAGGTTTACTCACTCAGCTTGTACAACATTCATGTCCTGGACAATCAAACATCCAAATCTTACAGAGGAAGACTACCCGGGATAGTAGTACACCGAGGAAGGCTATGGCTTCACGAGTTAGCTGGCGGGAGCCGAAGACTATCAGTTTATCTATCTTTTGGTTATGTTGAGGCACTAGGTGCCAGTTTATTAACATTATGTGTAGGTCTTATAACCAAAATGTTACTCTCTTTTCCTTCTCCTTCTATGGTACTGTAATAATGAGACTTACGACTCTGATGTTGATGTTTAATATATTATGTATGCCTAGAACCTCCACGTTATTTATTATTGCTGCTTGTTATTTATTGTATCGGTTCTTTATTGTTGTCGACAATCATGAGGTATTCAACTTGCCACGTACCTATGGACCCAAAAGAGAAATTGTTTTAATTTTTCCTATTTTGGTTACTTCGGGGCGTGACACCGTGTATTCCTAAAAGTGTCACCTACAAAGGGAGTTGCGATTTGGAAAGCGGGGAAAATTAAATCCAAGATACGTCGGACCATTCAACGTTATTGGGAGAGTTGGATCGGTGGCTTATCGACTGGATTATCCACAAGAGTCAACGAATGTACTTAATGTTTTCCATATATTGATGCTATGAAGATGTGTATCAGATTGGAATCAAGTGATTGAACCAGAGCCATTGGAAGTCAGAAAAGACTTGACATATATTGAGCATCCAGTTAGGATCCTTGATAAAAAGGAGCAAGTATTGACGATGAAGACCATTCCGTTAGTCATGGTCTTGTGGTGGAATCATTCAGTGGAGCAAGCCATGTGGGAAACAGAGAAGGGGATGCGAGAGCAATACCCATACTTGTTCGACACTTGAGATAGAGTGAGTTTGGGGACAAACTCCTTTTTAAGAAGGGGAGAGATGTAACACCTGCTCCCGTGGGCAGTACTTAATTGCTATTAGCATGCATCATTAACATTATAATAATGTGACTATATGAGTTAAGTGGGTATTAACTCATTAAGTTGATTAGGGATGTCCAATTAGGAACCCAGAGATAGGCCAAGTGGTAGTCCCAGTTTGGGACAGTTATGATAGATCCCCGTGTGACGGGACAGATATGGGAAATAATTCTTGTGTGTTAAATGTTTACTAAGGCATAAGTGCTATTATATTTTTGTTATAATAATACATTAATTGTTAGAGATCACTTCTGTGATTCGTTAGGGATACCTTTGTGAGGACGAATTAGACACATTGCATAATTAGCAGGTTAATTACCAAGTCCATAATATTATGTGGGACTACTTTTGGGGCCCATACGTGACATAGACAAACACCCATTTAAGTTTGGGATAGCTTTAATAAGTTTTATTAAGTAGCAGGGAATTAATCGCAAAACTGATAAAATGTTGGGAGGTAACTATAGAACCTCAAACTTGTTGAGTTACAAGCCATGAGACATGTGTCTCATGACTCACCAAACTCAGCTTGTCATCTCCAAGCTTAGCAAACATTTACAGAGAAGAAGAGAAATTTGAAAAATTACAACGGAAAGTTCGGCATTTACGACGCCAAACGACGTGTCGTTGGACATCGGATTTCGAAGCAGGCTATATATTCGGACTCCTGGAGGTGAGTCTAACACGATCATACTAATATTATTGACTTTTGAGATAGTTTTTCCACGACCCAATTTGGAGTCTTAGCTAATAACTTGTAATTTTTGGTATAGGATTGATATGGACTTACTAGGCTCTTAATTCTGCGTATACGAGAAAATCCTTGAGGTGAGTGATAATGATTATGAAATACGAATAATCGGATGTTTGAGATGATTTTTGTGATGGTAAGAATGTCTATTTGGCTTTAGTTGCCATGTTTATAGTATTTTGCTAGCTTGTGAATTATTGGTAAAATTGTACGGTGATATAAATACTTGAGCATGTTGAGTTGTTAATGTGGGTCAAACAAGAACTTGTACTTGTCATTGAGAATGTGACTAGGTGCCAAAATGGCCATAAGATCGCACGCTTGAAAGGAAGAGGCGTGGATAGCTCGTTTTAATCGTGTGGACTAATGGAGTAGTCACGGGTTAACGTAAAAGGATAACCGGTACTTATGTTCCCAGAGACCATAGTTATGTGTAAAAGATGGGATTGAGCATGTTTGTTATTCATGTTTATAATTATTGTCATTCACCAGCATATAGCTAATATATTATAGTAGATATTGAATAACCATTGTAGATGGTAAAGATAGAGCATCATGGGGGACTTGGGAATCATTATAGTTAATGTAGCCAACTTTATGTTCTGTTCTTAGAACTTGTAATATGGTAGTTTTAATATGGATTTGGGAAGTACAAGGTATTAGTTAACTTTTATCTCAAGTTCATGAAAGGTTGTAATATGATATTAGACTTTGAGAGTAGTAGTATTATGGTAGAATTTTGGACTATGGGATCATGTAATAGTTTGTTAATAGACTTAATGGTTGCGATATAAGGTTAAATCTTATTGGTTTAGTTTTCGAAAATGTTGTGACTCTTGTAATCTTGTTTGGTTTGGTGCGAAAAAATCGGGAGTTTTATTCAACGAGTTTGATCCTTCCCCCAAATCGAGTATATTATGTTTAGGACCAGGAACCCTACATTCCATGTCCTCTGGAATCTTATACGTCTTTTTAATAAGGTTTAGCTTCTCTTTTGTCATTGAAGAGGTGTTCATGGGGCCATCATATCTGAGATGGGACCCTTTCCTTCGAACCTCTGGTTCGAATTCATCGACTATCCTAGAGTGGGGAGTCGATGTGGACGGTCCTTCCAAACCAGTGCGCTCATATGAAATCGACAAGGAAGACATGAAGGAAGGATAGGAAATCTGACCTAGGATATTAAAGATGCTTGTGCGAGGGCTTTGACCAGATCGTCTTCTCAAGCTTCAATAGATTCTCCAAGCGAACCAAAGCAGTGTGAGCACCAACAGACGCCCCTTTTATTACTAAGGATCCAGACCTCAGGAACCCCAATTGGCATCATTAACGTCGCAGCCCTTCTTACCCAATGCATACGCATGGGTAGATGCATCGGATTACTTCGGAAATGGAGCCTCAATCCAACGATCTGAATTGAGACCAGAGAGGGGAGTAGCTGATACGGCGTTTTTTTGCCACTCCACCTGAGCATGACACATGGCAAGTAAGGTACACAATGAATGCACCATATACAACCATTGCTGACCGGGCATAGAGCTGAACCAAGACTAGGTTCATTTAACCGTTGAGCTCATAACTGAGCAGCCACCTTCGTTCCTGATAGTTAGGAACCAGAATCCCATTATCTGAAGACTGGGGCACTTGCCACGCACTACGATGGTCATCCCCAATGGGACAAACACAGGTGTCCAGCCAACGTCTGAGGAGTGGGTGACTGCTCCGAGATGGCCGCAATCAGTTGAGGCCCATCACTATATATGCTCGGGCAGAATGATAGAGAAGGTACAAAATCTTTCCCTCTCAATGGTCCTTTCAAGCTCTAGATCCCTCTTTAATCACTAATTTTGCCACCCTTTTTGAGTCTTTTCTTTGCCTTATGTGCAGTGCAGTACGAAGCTCTAGGAAGCTATCTACTGCTCATCCTCGCTGCCTCATCTGCTTAGCCTGACTGAATTGAGTAACATCACATGTCATTGAAATCCAACTCTAGGGTGAAATGGGTTAAAAACTGTTAAACATTAAATGCAGATATAACCCATATCTGTCCCAACTAAAGCCATTGATCTGAATTCAACTTATGAAGGACTTACTCTTCTGGCATGTCAGTTCTTGTTGCAGAAATAAATGGAGAGTCCCTACTTGAATAATGGTTTAATGAACCAACTGTATGAGGGTAGGCCAATCATTACTATAATGAACTGCTTGATTCCATTTCTTTTCTCATACCAAATATATATTCTCCTGAAACCACCAAACAAGAGCATTTGCCTCCCAAGTCCCAACCAAATTATAGCCCTCACACACGACTGTGGCATAAAATTTGGGCTTTTCAATTTGAATACCGAAACCAAATGTTCGTTTTTTTTTTTTTTTTTGAAAAAACCAAAATCGAATGGCCGGTTTTAAAATTACTAAAAAACTGAAAAAACCAACCACGAACACCCTTACTCAAAATGCTTTTTCAACAGATTAGTGTGAAAATACCTGAGCACTAATCGGTTCGTATTAGTTATAGAAACAAATATTAAAGTAAATGCTTTCCTTTATTTTGGTCAATAGGATTAACAGTGGAGAAAATCCGAACGAGCGAAAAAGGGTAAAAAGTAAATTACAAATTTTGAATTTTGTTATTCACTTCCTTTCCTCCTTTTCCAAATTACAATTAAATTTCGTAAGTTTAATTTCTAATGTCAATTAAATATGTAAGAATATAGTAAGAAAAATAACGTTCCTTCTTGTTTTCCTTTACTTTTTATTTTTCTTTTCTAAATTTGCAAACCAGAGTGCAAGTTAAGGAATTATCACTATCATTGTTTGGATGTTTTAGTAAGCATCAAAACTGCCGTATTCTGTTTCTTTTGTCAACCCAAATATTCTCCTGAAACCACAAAACAAAGAGTACTTTGCTTCACATGCACACGGCGACATTAGGGATTCTCAAATAAAATATAGTCAGAGATGCTCCAACAAGACAAATGTTTTTTTCAAGTGATCAGTTTGACAAATACCTGAGCACAAAGTAATGAAATTATTATTACTTACTAAAAATATATACAATAAAAAAACGAGAAATCAATGAAATTGATACTGCCACAACATACAATAATCAGGATAAGAAGAGAGCAGCCAAAACAAACTTTTGGAAAGCATCAGTGGCTCGCTCTAATCACAGACATGGTGCAAATTATGTCCTCCTGCTAGGTTAGGGTAATACTTGAGACACACCCGAAAACACAACTTTTGAGACACAACCCAAGAGATGTGTCTATGTCTTTCCTGTGTCACTGTGGGATCCAATGACATCACAAGAGAGATATAGACACATCTTTTAAGTTGTGTCCCAAAAGTTGTGTGTTTGGATGTGTTTTTTAATCGTTAGGTTATCTAATGAAAGAAAGACGTTATATATACACATTATCATCGATAAATACTGAGTAGTACCCACAAAGGCACACGCACAAACAAATAACGACAACTAATGTGAACATACTCCATACGAACACTCACTTCCTTGCTTCATAAATTCAAATGGTACAAGCTCCTTCCAAAACCTTATTCCAGCTTCCTGGAGATAACAACATTATACAAGCTGTCCGAGGCATAAATGACGCAAATATCTTGAGATAGTAAAAGGGTACAAATTCATATAAAATTATGCCCAAAACCAAATACACACTAAAATAAAAACCAATAGTAAAAAGTACTAGTAAAATAATTTGCATAAATGACGTACAGAATTTAAGAGTGACGAGTATGAAACATTCAAATCCGAAGAAGCCTCGACAATAGTAGAAGCCGTAGCCTGTTATTACAGTAACCCATTTATGAGAAGCAATATTTAGTACTTACACATCCCTTTCCATTTTCCTATCTTAGAATATCTGGCTCTTGTAAGCTCCCAGTAAAATTCACTTTACAAGCTTCAGGAAACCGCAATCCAGCCTCATCACAACCCGCCTTAGTAACATGTGGGCAAGACCTCACGTCAAGGTATTCAAGAGAGCTGCACAAATCCAAAAGCATACCTATCCCATTCACTGTGATCTTCGGACAAGCACTGACCCTCAAAATCTTTAAACCCAACTCAACCCCTACATTGCCTAATCCAAGAAAAGCAGCATCTGTTACCTCCTCACAACATCCGATGTCAAGAACCTCAAGATTTCCGCAATGAGAGAGAACGCAGTGCAATGAAGAGTCGGAAATATTCGAACACCAATCCATCCTTAGGTTCTTAAGACTGGCACTACATGTGGCAGCTAATGACTTTATGGACTCATCAGAAACGTCCCGGCAGCCACCAATGATGAGGGTTTCAAGATTTTTACAGAATTTGGCCAAGGAAGAGATTGATTCATCTCCAACTTTAAAGCAATCCAACAACTTTAGCGTTTTCAGTGAAGATGAGCAGGATTTGGATATACTGGATATCCCAATATCTCCAACGTTACTGCACTTATTGACGTCTAGATACTTCAACTGTCGACACCCCTTGGCAAGAAAGGTCAGCCCGGCGTCTGTAATTTTAAAGCATCCTTCCAAACCCAACTCTTCAAGGTTATGACAGTTATCAGAGAGACCTTGTAATACTGCATCTGTTACAAATCTGCAGCCAGCGAGACGCAAGCTTCTCAGGTCACGGCAGCCACTAGCCACAGCCGATAACCCCTTGTCTGTTAGCTTTCTGCAGTATGATACATCCAAGGACTGTAAGGAAGAAAGACCACTTCCAATTGCTTTCATTCCAGCATCTGTTATACCTGTAAAACAAAGAGAGTGCACCGACTATAATAAGAGGTAATACTGTCACATAAAAGATAATGGTTAAAAAGGATGTCAATTTTACCAAAGATGGAAAGTAAGTCATTGGTATAATAGCTTACTGAGAGATTTCCAGGGACAACTCCCTTGTACCAACTCGTTCCATACCCAAAAACACCGATGGTCAATCCAAGAACATGAACTTTGAAAAGAGCTAATCTTAGGCTACATTGAAAGAATAATTTTGGAAACTGAGACCTAGAGAAATACAACAGCGATTGAATTAAGTAGCTCTATCCACCATAAGAACCACGGAATGTGCAACTACTCAAATTTTTCTAATCATTGTATATTTGACATATACAAGCTTATTGAGTTTTGTCATTTCCTTAAGAGAATAATTGAATAATTGAAGCTATAAATTCTTCAACAGATATAACATTTCCTATCTTTAAAGATCTCATGCCAATCAGTTGAAACTCTTTTCCTGACGAAAATATGATAAACTTCAAGTTTTCAAATTATGATAGCTCAATAAAGCAATAAAATGTCATCGAGCCCCAAACCACAGGAGGGTAAAGTGTAACTAACCCTAAAATCATTACCAGAGAACATTCATAACAAATACCAGCAATGTATTTCTTGCACTGAAACTGAAAGAGGTATTCTTTCATTTAAAGCCCGTTTGGGATTAGCTTTTATCACTTAGAAGTGATTGTTTAGAATGTTGTGACCATTAGGATTAGTTTTTTCACAGCCTTTTAAAAGATTTGATTCCTTACGATTAAAAAAAAAAAAATACAGATTTTCTTTTTTATAAAAAGCTCCAATTCTATACAAGCACACACAAAACCAGTCAACAACAAGCATCTGTTTTGCTAAAATACTCTTTAAAAAAAAAAAAAATTTGGAATGAAGAATGTAAAAAGTGTTCGTTGAATTGAAGAATGTAAAAGTGAGTCGTAGGGATGAAAGAAAGAAAGAAAGTAAGTAAATATGAAGTACTTTTGCAATCATATAAATTGAGGAGAAGCAAGCAAGTGAAGGCATTGGCGATGACGGAGAGATCTGAATCGGTGACGCCGGGGAAAAAGGATCGGGAGGTGGACTGACACAGGTCCAACTCTTGAAGTCCAGTGAACCGAGCCGCCATCTTCCGGAGCATGTGGGGCCCAGCTCTGGCACATAGCTTCTTCCTCTCGGTGCTCTGCAGATGCAACCACCTCTTGCAAACCAATCCAAACACTTCCTTGTCCTTTTCGCTCTCCAATTTCCCCAATATCCCTCGAAGCTCGTCCTCCCTCAATATCTCGTTTATGCAAACCCTAGTACCACTCTCCTCCTCACAACCACCCATTATTATTCACCACCGACTACAGAGAATTCAACAACAAATTTCCCAATTAGATTTTTTAGATCTCTTTTTTGCCTCTAAGAACAAGAAGAAGAATCTGGATAATTTTAGGGTTTTTGGGTTTTGCAATTCAATTGACTCCCCAGGCCACAGCTAAAAGTTGAATTGGAGATTGATACACTCTGTCAGACTCAAGCGTGAAAAACTACATATACATAGGAAGGAAACTTTGGCTTGAAGTTTTTTTTTTAACATAAAAGACCCTTCTTTTGTCACCCAACCACAACTCTACAACTACTATTTATTAGATTAGATTGTTGAATTTTTTACCAAAGCTTCAAAATTAGACGAATGTCTCCCTCACTCGTTACTGTTTCAATTTATTTCTTAAATTTATCACTTTTTAAAAGTCGTTACTTCAACTAGCGACTTCAGATAAAATAAATCCACCAAGAAGTCGCTCCTTCAAGTAACGATTTCATAGTTTAGGGAAGTCGTAACTTGAAATAACGACTTCTGAGATGAGAGAAGTCGCCACTTTAAGTAGCGATTTCATTGTTTTCATTTCCCGCCCTTTCTTCTTCTTCCTTAACTAACCAGAGACTCTCTCTCTTCTCTCCTCTGAACCACTGCGACTTATGTGCCCTAGCTCTGCTCTGCTCTGCTCTGCTCTCTCTCTCTCTCTCTCTCTCTGCGATCTCTCACAGGTAATCCCCCCCTCTCTCTCTCTCTCTCTCTCTTACAGACACGCACACACACACAGACACACGCACATACACACGCACGCACGCACACACACACACAGACACGCGCACACACACACAGAACAATGTCTGTGCACACACATAATGTATATACACACAGACACATACACACACAGAATAGCATTGTTGAAAAAAAGTCCCTTCTTTTACTACCCAACCACAACTCTACAACTACTATTTATTATGATTGTTCTAAGGAATCATTTTCATGTAGATGTGGTGGTTATATTCATACTCTATTTTGTTAGTATTTGATTCTTTAGAAATTTGGTAATAAGTCACCATTTTCATGTAGATGTGGTGGTTATATTCATACTCTATTTTGTTAGCATTAGATTATTTAGAAATTTGGTCATAAGTCACTATTTATTAGGGGTTACTAACGGCTCACCCAGTCTGAATCTACTTTTTCCTGGTTTGGGCAAAGAGGTTGGTCCGCACAGGCGAGCTTGGCTCTTAATTTTTAAGCCCACTCAATTTTAGGGCCAGACTTGGACATAGCAAATTGAGGTCGGATTGGGCCCGGTCCGACTACAATATTAGAGATATGTATATAGTATTTATATTAAATAATATATAGATTAATATAATTATACATAAAATATTCAATATATATATATCTATTCTCACAATAGTTTATAGGGAAAATTGGCTAAAAGGTCATTAAGTTGTCCTTTATTGGGATCAACGACAACTTAAAATACACATTGGGTATGAGTCCTCCCAATGTCCATAGACAAAAATACCCTCACCTTCAACCTCTAACCCTAAACAAACCGTAGCCACCATTACCCCTACTCCATACCACCTCCGACCACCACCCCTACCATCTCCGGCCACCACCCTCGCCATCTCCGGCAACCACCACCCTCATCTCCGGCGACCACCACATGGCCATCTCCGGTGATCACTTCTATTGCACCTTTTGACCACCACAACGCCACTCCTAACCACTAGTGACCACTCCCTACCACTCGATTGACCTCCAGCCACCACCCTCGCCATCTTCGGCGACCACCACCCTCTCAATCTCCGACGACCACTCAGTAAGTGAAATTTGACTTAGGATATATCCTAAGTGAAATTTTTCTTAGGATATATCATAAGTGATATTTGTCTTAAAACTTTCTTTATTCAAATGGGACGGTGGTGATGGTGGTGGTGGTAGTGGCGGTGGAGACTGGTGGTGGTAGTGGTGGAATAGGGACGGTGGCGGTAGAGACTGGTAGTGGTGGTGGTGGAGGTAGAAGTGTTGGTGGTGGAGGTGGACTGAGATCAGTCATCGTAAGAGAAATTTCTCTTAGGATGACTGAGATCAGTTTGGCCATGATTTTTGTGTGGCCGGCGGTGGTGGTGGTCGGCGGTGGTGGTGGCAATGGAGGGGGAAGAGAGAGAGATGGTGGTGGTGGTGGCTATGGAGGGGGAGGAGAGAGAAAGTTAGAGAGAGATGAGAGTTGGGGTAGTGGCGACGGCTTCGGCGACGGCTCCGGCAACGACGAGGACGGCTCCGGTAGTGGCTCCGGTGGTGGTGGCTATGGAGGGAGGGGGAGAGAAAGTTATAGAGAGAAGAGAGATGGTGGTGGTGGTGGCTATGGAGGGTGAGGAGAGAGAAAGTTAGAGAGAGAAGAGAGTTGGTGGTAGTGGCGACGACGACGGCTCCAGCTCCGGCGACGACGACGACGGCTCCAGCTCCGGCGACGACGGCGACAGCTCTGGTGGTGCTGGTTGTGATGGTGGTGCCTATGGAGGGAGGAGGAGAGAAGGTGGTGATGGTGGCTATGGTAGGGGAGGAGAGAGAAGATGGTGGAGGGAGGAGGAGAGAAGATAGTGGCTATGGTGGTGGTGGTTGTGATGGTGGTGGCTATGGAGATGGTGGAGAGAGAGATGTTGGTGGTGGTGGCTATGGAGAGGGAGGAGAGAAAGACGTTGGTGGTGGTGGCTATGGAGGAGAGAGAAGAGAGATGGTGGTGGTGGTCTCTTAGGATTCCATGGGCAATTTTTCCATTTAGAATGAAATTTAAAATTTTATAGGACTAAGAGAGATAGTTTAAATTTTAAAAGACTTTAGGAGGGAAAGTTTTTTTAGAGTGTGTCCTTGTATGGGTGTTTGATTATGACTTGTCCTTTAGTCCAACTTAGCCCAACCTTAGGGGCCTTACACCAAGTCTCCCTAGTTAATATCGCATTTTTTTTTAATAATGTGGTAACAATATTTCTAAACATTTTTTTTGGTTGGATTTAGGTTTTAAAAACTAAAATTTGCAGCAGAAGATAAAGTTCAAAACTTGAGTATACAAGAACTACTTCTTATTGAATCTATAGCAAGTCTTCACTCTTATGTTTTCTGAAATAATTCCCGGAAGGCTAGGGCTTGTGGGAATCTTAATAGAGAGATGAGAAAGGTGTAGAGCACTTAGAAATAGGTCTGGATTTTCTGGGAGCTAAAAGTGACGTTTTGTTTGTTCTGTCTCGCAAGTCCTTCTATTTAAGTTTTCTAACCGACCTAGGTTTCAATCGATTGGATCCCGTCAATCGATTGAACCATATCCAATCAGTTGGACCCTATCTAATCGATTGGACCCCATTCTTGCCTTTCCAAGTATTCTTGTGGAGCTAAGAATGGGACCTTCTAGGTTCTTAAAGATCGGCTTAGATCAGCAATTAATTCTTCTACGATCAAACTCTTTAATCAGAGAATTAACTAACTCATCAGTTAACGTTAGTACCACTAAATAACGATAACTACACTCCAATGTGTAAGAACATATCTGAAATGGTAACTAGACTCGTAAGATGATACTAATGCCCCTCTACATTTAGCATTCATATTCTCATTCAGGTAGTCAGATAACCAATATTGTCAACCTGAACTGTGAATACATCTTTCATTCCTTGAGTCTCATTCACCTCTCATGATTACCAAATATGTCGATAACTACTTATCAACAAGACTGCAGTTCTCAATAATCAACTTGGTGACATTCTCAAGGGAATGCTTACTCGATTACAAAGGGTAAATTCTATCTTGAAGATATACGTTCATAACATCATGTAATACGATTACCCAAGATACCCAAGTGTTGATCTTGAAGACCTCACTGATTGGTAAGTCACAGTAACCATACACATGACTTGTGTTCGTAATCGTCTCAAGACTAAGAGCACGTATCGTATACATGTTATGAGTTCCAATTAACTATTGACAGTGATTAATGTCGACAGGAAACCTCAAGGTCCGTCAATTCACTTAAAGCATCAACATATTAACTAAGAGTCACATACTCTAGTGAATGAGATACATCACTCCACCCTATGGTAGTTAATCGTCTATAGCGTAATCGTGATGGGATATCCAATCTCATCATCTACTGTAACAGTTATAAACATTGAGAAATAGCAATTCGTATCTCTCTTGTATGCTTCCCATATGTAAAAATGGACTACTTACAATAATGTTTAAGGATTACAAACAATCAAACAGTCATCTCATGAAACATATAAAACAAAATGTAAACTAATATCCATAAATATAAATGTCATAATGTCTCACGCATAAAGCAATCAGTTTGAGGGCACAATCCCAACATATTTATGATAAAGTTTTTTTTTTTTTTTTTTTAGTTTTAAGTCTTAAAAAATAAATCAAATCAAATCAAAATAATAGCAATGGCCCGGGCCGGCCCAGGCTTGGGATTTGAGATGTTGTTTATGGTCGGGCCTGGCTTGGGTAAGGGTAAGTCCACTTAATATCTAGTGTAGGTCCGGCCTGGCCCATGGCCACTCGTACTATATACCCTAGTTGTGTAGCCATAAGGACACCTCTATTTCCTAGTATAGCAATGGGTCCCTATATTCTGAATTTTTATAGCAATAGGTCCTTTGGCCCAATTAATTATCATTTTTATGGACATATTTACCCTTTAGATATGCATGGAGACCTTGTATGTATTTATACACCTTAATGCCATTAAATGGGACAAAAAATCTTATAGAATGTGAATTATAATAGATTTGTATTTTATCCCCATGATTTTAGCTCTTTCAAACCAATAGGGATTGTAAACAACATATTTCCACTATTCAAGGAAATCTGTTTTTTAAATTGTGATGTGGTTCCAGAATCATATAGTTGATAGCATTAGGAGATTTGAAGCTACTATATAGAATAAATCTATATACACCATACTTTTCTAGCAAATGAACAGTATCCTTTGACGATCCAGTTTTGTTCGAGTTTTGATTCTAGGAAATATGTACGTATCATTTTGATTCATTCTTTACCATAAATAGATTTCCTATTCAACGCAATTTTACATTTTTTTTTCAAGTATTTACGTTTTTTTTATGAGAGATAATTCATTTGATCATGCAAAAATGTGTTTTAGAAATGTAATATCAGACATGTGAAATTTCACACTTAAGTTGTAATGTGAAATTTTGTATTTGTTTAACCACCCCTCCCCCCCCCCCCCCCCCCCCCCCCCCCCCCCCCCCCCCCCCTCCCCCAATTGGTAAAAGTCAAATGTTAGACTCATAACCTGAGATCTGGAGATGGAAGATAGTGAGATTATGGTAGACATGACGTGTGAGGTTTCGAGACATGCGTGGGGCACATAAGGATATTCTCTACTTCTGCGACAACCGAATCATCTCCATTAATAACTTGTAATAACTTTCTAATTGTGATACCCTATTAGTGTTTTACTCACTTAGCTTTCATAAAGCTGACGGCGTTTTATGTCGCTGGGTATTCCCAAATCCAGCCTGTCATGTTTATGTAAATATAGAGGAAGGACCCAAAGATGAAGGCTTCTACCCGGAGAGAGACTATGCAGAGGATGTCCCCGCTGAAGACTGTTACATTAGGGAGGACTACTATGCTGACACCTACATCTATGCTAGCTGAAGACTAGGAGTAGACCTTGGTTCTTTATGTTTTATGTTTTGGATATTTAGTATTTTGTACTCGGCATATGTTGCTTAAGACATTAGTTCTAATTATTATTCCAGACTCGAATTCTATATGAATAGAAACCTTATGTTATATATAATGCTGAACTTAGACTATATATTACTGCCGCATTATTTATTCTATTGTTAGAACTATGTGGTGTGGAATATCATGTGACTTCACCAGTCATGGCCTACGAACCTAAAAGGGAATTTTATTTTCTCTATTTTTGCTGCTCTAGGGTGTGATAGTGGTGAACACAAAATCGCCCATAGAAAACCCATATTCATACAACAAATTTTTTAGTAGCACGCAAATTTTTCTTGTGTAATCAGTGTCTTGCCCGTCCTGAAAGTGAGGGCAGTCCTTTCGAAGATTGCGACTGTTTAAGTTAAAAGTGTGAAAAGTACGTGAAAGTGGTAATAAGGCCAAGTGAAAGTTCAGAGTTGCTACCTAACCTTTGTTTGGGAGTTAGGATCCCTACAGAGACGATCGAAATAATCATCTTTGACTTTTGGAAATAGTGTTAAGAAAAATGGGCCCTTTAAAAGTGTGACTCTGAATAGCCATGCAAAAACTAGAGATCTTGAGATGGGTTCGGGCACTCGATTATGTCAAGGGAAGGTGTTAGGCACCCTCTAGCATCCGTGACACACAGTTGTCGGCTTTAGCGATTTTCATAGAAATAGGGCATAAGTAAAGAAGTAGCCAATATGATATATACAAGAAATTAAAAGATGAATGGTTATGATTGCACCCAAGTGAAGGGTTACATACGTATCTCGACTCAAGAATTGGGACGTACGTATTTCTGTTACATCCAGAAGGCTCGTCAAGTGGGTGTTAGAGCTGGAGGAATTTGAAATAGTCTATAGACCCCGAACAACAATCAAGGGACAAGCAGTGGCAGATTTTCTCATTGAGTTCACATATCCAAAAGATCGGTCGAGGAGCTTGACCCGCCAGTTCTACCGCCCGGCCTACAGCCTAACACCCCGACCTGGGTGCTCTATGTGGATGGGTCCTCCAACAAACAAGGTAGTGGAGCAGGGATCATCCTAACTAAACCCGACAGGATCCAGCTAGAGTACGCACTAAGGTTCAGGTTCCAAGCCTCTAACAACGAGGCCGAGTATGAAGCCTTACTGGTCGGGTTGCAGTTGGCCACATCCATGGGTGCACAGTAAGTCCAAGGGAATAACGACTCCTAGCTTATGGTCAATCAAGTCAATCAGGAGTATATAGCTCAAGAAGATAACACGGTAGCTTATCTAGCCCTTGTCTAAGCAATTTTAAAGAACATTAAGGGGTTCTCCATCACACAGATCCCGAGGGAAGGAAACACGAGAGCCGACTAGTTAGCCCACCTCGCCTCATCCTCTGAGTCAAACCTACTCGAGAGAAGGATAGAATACTTACCCAAGCCTAGTGTGGTCATTTTAGAAGGCATGGAGGTCAAACTGATTGCTCTAAGGCCCGGCTAGATTAATCCAATCGTGATGTTCCTTACGACTGGTGCCTTGCCATACGAAAAAGAAAACGCCCGGCGGGTGAAGTACTGGGCGGCTAGATACCACCTCATGGCATTCTCTACAAAAGGGGATACTCTATACCGTATCTACGGTGCATCCATCCTACGGAGGTCTAGGGAATATTGCATGAAATCCAGGAGGGAGTGTGTGGAAGTCACATTGGAGGTCTGACACTTTTCTGAAAGGCCCTACTGTAAGGCTATTACTGGCTGACGATGGCCCAGGATTCCCAAGAATATGTCAAGCGATGCGACAAGTATCAGAGGTATTCGCCCATGATAAACCGCCCAGGAGAGCTTCAAAAACCAATCCTCAGCCCCTGGCCATTCGCTCAGTTGGGCATTGATATTGTCCGTCCCCTCCCGATGGGAAAAGAGCAAGTCAAGTTTGCGGTCATTGTCGTTGATTACTTCACCAATTGGGCAGAAGTCGAGCCCTTGGCAAATATCACTGAGAAGAAGATGGAGAACTTCATCGAGAGAGACATCCTCAGTAGATTTGGCATCCCAAGGGTCCTGGTCAGTGACTACGACAAGCAGTTTGATACCCCGGTGTTCAGGCAATTCTACTCGAGGTACGGAATATCAAATCACTACTCTCCCCCCGAGCACCTTCAAGCCAATGGCCAAGCCGAGCTGACAAACCGGACCATTCTGTAGTCAATTAAAACCAAACTTGAAAATGCCAAAGGACTTTGGCCAAAAGAACTACCGACCCTTCTGTGGACATATCGCACCACTCCCCGAGTGGCCACAAGAGAGACCCCTTCTCTTTTACCTACGGCCTCTAGGTGGTAGTCCCCCATGGAGCTCAGACTACCAACTTACCGAGTAGAAAATTTCAGTGAGGAGGGCAACGAAGAAGCCCTCAGAGGAGAGCTTGACCTAATAGAAGAGAAAAGGGACCGAGCATATCTGAAAGTGGCAGCCTATAAGTAGCGGGTCTATCGGTATTTCTGCAGCAAAGTCAAGCATCAAAGTTTCCAGGTGGGAGACCTGGTCCTTAAGGCAGTAAACCAATCTATCAAGGTCCTGAGCCATGACAAATTAGGGCCAAACTAGGAAGGACCATACAGGGTTACCCGAGTCAATCGGCTAGGCACCTACTGGTTACAGACTTTGGATGGGCATAACCTAACCCACCCTTGGAACATCCAACATCTACGCAAGTATTTTAAGTGACGCTTCGATAAGAACGAATTAACATTGGCTAGGAAATTTGTAGCTCTTTTCGAGCAATTATTGTGAATTTAAAAATGGAACAAAGATTTTTAATTTCGCTGCAAGAAATGACCCCTACCAGTACTCCGTGCAAAAAAGACCTCGGGACCACACCCGAGGCACGAAAGACCTCGGGACCACACCCGAGGCAGAAAAGAGCTCGGGGTCACACCCAAGGCCAAAGACATTGGTGTCACACCCGAGGCACCGGCTTCGCCTAGGTCTATAACCAACAATGGGGGCAAATCCCCCTAGGTGGCTAATGATGACAAGCTTCAGGTGGCTAATGATGACAACTTCAAAAGGCCCTACAACCACCCATGTTCTAGGTCGGTTCCTTAAGGTCAATCCATCTACCAACGCTTCCTTAGCAAAAGCTTGGGGGGCAGGGGGGATACTAGACCAAAACAAGGAATCACACCGGGCGCTAACAGGGCTTGGAAAGGACTTATAACTCCAAAGCATTCCTAAGTAACTATTCCTAAGTACCTACAGTGCTCAGAGAAATCGACCAGGACAGTAATAAGACCTAACTCCCACACTGTACCCGGCAGGACCTTCAAAATTGGTCTCGAGAAGACCAAGTGTGTTCCTTACCGGTCACAGTCCTAAACTTTTGCTAAGGTAGGGTTTCCACGGGATTTATAACTGGTCGTTCATAGGCAATTTCAAATAGGCAAGTACAAAAAAGTTACACAGTGATAACAGTTGATGCAAAGGGTGGCCTCAAAGGACCTTTTCATTAATAAGGATAAAAAAATGTACAAAGCCTGGAGGATAGTTATAGTAGCCTCCCAAAAAAAAAGAGACAGGCAGAGAGGCTAGGCATCGTCTACCACTACCACATCCTCAGTCTCACCAGCATCTCCTCCCGAAGCAGCCTCCCTTCCCGGAGCAGCATTCCCGCCCGGGGCAGAGTCTTCAGCAGGTCCGACCCCAACAGAAGAACCCTCGGCAGTGGCAGGACCCATGTCCCAGTAGTCCGAGTCTATCCCTTCATAGGATGAGATGTCCCACTCGGGATGGTCCCGGGCTAGCTTCCTTTTAAGGTCTTTATAGCCCAGGAAGAAGCCGTCGTTAAAGGCCTCCTTTGTAGACCCCGCCATCGCCGCCCCAGCAAGGGTCTTCTCTCAAGCCTTTGCCACTGCCAGGTTGGCCCAGGCAGCCTCCAGATCAGCCAAGGTGACCACCAGCTCCACTTACGTGACGCCAAGGCCCAGGACGAAGCCCTTGGCCTTGTCCTTCTCAACAGCCAAGGTAGTCTCCTTGGCCTCAGAGGCAGCCCGTTCCTACGACAAGATAGCCTCAACAGAAGTGGCCCTCCCGGCCAGAGAAGGCAGGAAGGATTCAACTCCAGTGGCCATGCAGCTGATCTGAAAAAATAAGCGAAATCAGATGGTTGCTCAATAGACAGCGAAGAGAAAAAATGGTGATGAATGATAAATGAAAATGACTAAAGTACTTACAAAATGGGAGAGGCTGTATAGCCACCCCTATAAGACTTAAGGAGACATGTTTGCACATATCTCCACCTGACATGGGAGAAAGACCAGCCTTACCCTCTCCCTGATCTCCACTGATTCCCCTAGTGGTGTCCCGGATGGTAAGTCCACCCGGGGAACAGTCTCCTCCACTACCACAACCACGTTGGGAGCCTACGTCCCCCCTGGGTTCCTTGTGTGTCATCATCCCATGCCTAATCTGCTTGAACAGACGATCACTACCCGAGGTCTCAACAGCGAACCTCTTTCCTCCATCTGCCACCTAGGAAGCGACGGCGGCTTGTCTGACCCTCAGTTACTCCAAATCTCTCCTAGGTCCCATTTTTGCGAAAAAGAAAATGTGCTGTCAGTAGCAGGTGAAAGAGCAGAGGATGGATAAAGCCAGATAATTCGCCCAAATACTTACCCGGGATGATTGGAGGAGAGATGGGAGCTTTGATGGGTTCGTCCGGGTAGTAGGATGCCTTGAAATCTTTCATCCAAGTCAGCATGTTGCAGACGTTAGTAGGAAAATTTTCCAAGTGCCTAATCCTGGCTTGGCACTCGTTGGGGATGCTCGATGGGTCTATTAATCCCACTAAGAAACAAAACGTGAAACGGTCAGCCACATGACTACACTCAAAAGCAAACAAAAGTAAGAAGAGAAGTGTCAGACGGGCCTACTCCTTAGCTGAATCCCTGGGGCCCGCTCATATAGCTCAGGGGTGGATACTTGGAAGAACTTTTCTTCCACCCCTTTTTGTTGCTCGGGCAGTTGACAATAAGTTTTCTCCCCTGTCGAGCCCCTAGAGAGAAGAACCCAACCTTCCCATGCATGGGGAACAGTCGGTAGGTCCACAAGAGCTCTTGAAGGGTGAGTTCGTACCCAAAGACTTGGGGCCAGAGAGAGAGATGGACCCCATCAGAAACCACCCATTCGGGGTACCTATCCCTAAACTGGCTGAGGTCTTGAGCGCACAAGACAGAGGGAGTGAATTCACAGGCGAACGCGACGTCGGGTCTGGGCCCTTTGGTATTTCATCACCGAAACCTCAAGAGATGGAAGCCACTAGGGCCTCCTGGTCAGACTCATCGCCTGACAGCCGGATCAAGATCTTACCCTCACTATGATGGTCTGATGGAATGGTAGAGGGTGGATCTAGGCTTATGTCCGGGGTCTCGGACCGTAATTGTTCATCCTCCTACAGGGAAGAGGATTCAAAATCAGAGTGACACATCTCTAGTACTCCGATGGTGGAATAAGAAAGAAAGCAATGACCTAGTTATGGGTCAAAAACTTTGAGTCTGAGGTACAAAGGAGGTAAAGTGACAAGGCTAAAATGCAAGGAGTATAAGGTTTTCAAGGAAAGGTGGCACTCGATCAAAACTACCCCAGGACAACTAGCTCGGTTCAACTATCCCGCTGTACCTCCAGACCTAAAGAAAAATCAAAACCTAAGGAAGAAGAAATCCCACTCACATACGAGCCCTAATGATTCGTCCTCTCCAGCTTCACTCAGAAAAAAAATTTAAAGAGGAGAAGGAAGAGTGTGACTGGGGAGATGAAGGCTTATAGGAAGAAGTGCAGAAAAGAACTCCGGAAACTTGACCGGGAACTTTTTGCTCTCAAAACTGCTCGATAATCTCTATCTCAGGGCAGTAGGAATGAAAGAAATGAACAAGTGCTCCTTATATACAAAGTATGAACGGTCCAGATCAGGTTAGATCCAACAGCCAGGAAGTTTTCCCGCCTGAAACACCTATAAGCTATCTCCTCGGGCAAAGCATTACCTCAAAATGCGTGTGCATTAAATGCTTAACATGATGGTTCGGTTACCATGCGACTGTTCAATTATGCCAGCACCGGCCCCATTGGATCCTAACCAAACCAGGCACACCTTGACACATGGTGGCCACCGATCTCGGGTTTTTAATGGTACCGTTCGGTCTAACCCCCGGGTGACCAAGGGGCCGGGACTATTCCCGAGGGACAACCCGGGTAGTTCCCCGGGCGGTCTATTAAATGGCGTAGATTTTCAAACCTCATCTGATGTAGCATCACCTCATCTTCGAAAATGGGGGGCAGTTGATTGGTTAGAAAATATCTGGTCAAAGTCAAATTGCCACGTTAATATAGAGGCACTGAATCATCCAAAAAAGGTGCATGGAGTTCAGCTATCCTAGGGGGATCGATCGATACCGCCCGGTCTAGGACCATAGCTCGGGATCACACGACAGAATCCTCCCCAATAAGTGCGACCCAAGCCTGCCCCGTGATTGTCTTTACAAGGTTGCCAGCAGTTCCCTAACTCGGTTAGAATACTAATATAAGCAGTTCCCTAAGCCATTAAGGGAACTTCCACGATTTATGCTAATCACATATAATCAAGTTAGGTTTCCTAACTTGGCTAGTTACCTTATACGAGTGGTCTCTTGAATCTATAAAAGGGACCCCTCATCCTCGTTGAAGGGGATCGCATTCTTATTTCTGAGAACAACAATACAGATTACTTACCCGCATAAACCCGATCGGTTTTCTGGTAGTGCCGCCCCATTTGTTGGTTCACCAAAGACCACTGGTGATATGTTTAAAAATGCACTTCGACGCACCTGTGGACGTAGGCTACCTAGTGAACAGGGCCAAACCACATACAAATGTTCTTTCTCTTCATCCTCTTGTTTTCACTCTCTTACCAATTTTTGACATCATCAAAGCCTATAAGCTGGGCCGAAATGGGTCTGAGCTACTGAGTGGGACCCGTGGGGGTTAGAATTTAATTAGGAAAGCTAAAAAAACCTTCCTTATAAGAAGGATTAAAGTGCCAAAAGGTTGAAATCGATCAAATTTGATGCCACTGGTGCGGCCAAAATAGTCAACAAGCCCACACGTTTACTTAGGGTGAGGCCAGCTAAGATAGGTAGGACCCACGGAGGTCAGAATCTGGCCAGGATAGCCTAAAAAATATAAATACAAAAATCTTAAAATAGCCTTAAAAGTAGGATTCAACCAAATTTTAAAGCTACTGGTGCGTCCAGAACGGCCAAAATAGCTAGGAACGAGTGTCCGATCGTTAAAAATTGGACCCGGGATGGTGAAAACCAAAAGTGGGGCCTACTGCCATACCAATTACCGCGTGGAAGGTCAATGCCACATGGTAGGTGCAATTGGCTGGTCAACCTACGCATTAGACACATGGCGGGCTCTGATTTGGTCGCTTAGCTGCGTGTCAGCGCTAATAGGACACATAAACAGTTGACTGGGACACGTGGCACTTATTAATTAGTTGGCCAATGGGTCTAAGTACACGCGGTGTGCTCTGATTGGTTAGTTAATGCTAACCCAGTGCTGACTGGACCTTGTCCAAAGTGGTGACAGATCGAATCGTAGGTGGCCAGTGAGGCTCATTACAGCAATTCCCGATTAGCTAGGGAGTTGGACCACCGGCACCAGAATCGTCCAGAGTAGACAGTAGTGGTAGGGTTGGTTGTCAGCGATGATTAAGCCAGCAACGGCCATCAGAGGAGGATGAAAAGGGTGGCGTCATATGGGTTCCTTCTAGCAGCCCGTGGGGGTTCTGTGGTAGTGGTTTCGTGGTTGGACCTGTTAGGAAACTATATTCCCAGAATCCATTGACATCGCGTATAAGTTGGTACTACAAAAAAATAATGCGAGAACTACAATAACCCTACAAGGGCGGAACTAGGGTTACCTTAAACTGCTAAAACGGATTGCTGTAGTAGACGAATCGAGAACACGGGCTCGATAACAGCTCACGATCTTCTACTGTATTCCTTTGCTGCCAGAATATCGAACTGAGTGTGGGCTCTTTCGAAATCCTTTCTGTTTTCTACTCTCCCTCTTTTATGCTCTCTTTTCTATTCCGATTTCTAATTCTCTATATAGAAAAACGCTAACTCAGGAGAGAGCCAAAGCAGCATATATATAGGCTACGATAGGGACCATAAGAAGTCAATAAGGAATAGGCTTCCTTATGGAATTAGGAAACCCTAATTCGAACTGAATCAGATTCCTATTTCCATAAATTATAATTCATACCACTAAAGAATTATAATTGCACTCCTACCCTTATCTCAAAAATATATTTCGAGCTCCATGTTATTAAATGCTTATTATCTCCCCATGTTAAGATTACAGATATCCATTAATTAAATATAATTACTGACAATCATACTTAATTAATTTCTTAAAATTCCTTGAGATCCTCTGCTTAACTTATCTGATATGTCGGATACAAAATCCACCTGCAGGGTTTGACATAATCAAAACTTATAAGCTTTCTCAAGGGGATATCATCAATCCCAAAATTGAGACATGGATTCCATTATTAATTAATATCCACCACACAATTAATATTGTCACCCAATCCAATGAGATATTGACCCATTTAAGGATCTCACCCTTTTAGGGATCAAAGTGTAAATATCAAATGTATGTGTCTACAAATTAACTTAGGATTTAGAGCATAAGCACTCATAATAGCCATGAGGTATTAATTATCTTATAAGTCAGTATAAAGATAACTACCCCAAGTCAGTCCCGTTTAATACACAAAGTGTACCAGCATAGTGAGTTGAAACTATACCGTTTTCCGTAGTCAAGACAAACCTACTACAACGCCATGCTATAGTCCTACCGATGGTGTGTCTAATCCCATCTAAGACTGTAAACCAAAATCTTACATTCTATAATATCTGATGGCCTGATCTTCCGTGTGTAAGCCGAACTCTACACACCAAACCACCTACTATATAGAATGAGAGACAAGCATGCATAATATTAAATAAATAATATAATACAAACATTGCCCACATAGATTCTAAAAAAAATGGATTAACTGATTTTTATTAAATGAATAATAAATCAACTACATAAAGCATGGCTTTTAGTATATATCCCTAACAGGACCAATGCCATTGGCTTCGTCTCAATGGTGGGGAGCCAACTATGGTACCAGTGAGAGAAAGAGGTGTCTTTAAGGGCCTGTTTGGCTATTTTTTAGATTTCTATGGAAGGTTTGAGGCATGTTTGGCTTTTTGCAATTTTTTGGGGTTTCTGGGGGCTTTTTATGAGATATGACTGTAAAGGGGGTTGGGTAAGGTGCTAATGGTGATGGATTTTGAGTGGTGAGGCAAGGTGGTTGATTTTTGATGATGCTTAGTGTGTGGGTAGTGACAATGGTGATAGTGGTATTGGTGATATTGGTTTTGGGTTTGAAACCAAACACAACTTAAAAGGGGGGAGAGGGGGGGGGGGTGCGTGGTTTGGCTCAAATAGAGGCCTGACAAAGAGAGGAGAAAGAGGCTAGAAGCCTCCTATTAGTGGCTTTAGATGGTGGTGGTGATAGTGTTGTTTGGATGGCTATCTAAACAAGTACTAAGGGATGAGGGAGGGAGAGAACTTTACCAAATAGAACCTTAGGAGGGAGAGCGGTGCTCCCATGTGAGTGAGGTGTAAGTCTCTTATAGTGTACCCCTTTGATCGTGGTAGCCCAATCGTTTGAAACTTGGATCATTGATATCTCTCGATCAGCGCGTCTAATTCACGCGATTTGAGAAGATCCAGACTCATATTGAACTCTTCTTCGAATTTTTATGACTGGATTGGGGATTCCCAAATCAAGAAATGACCGCATTGCCCTTGTCCTGGCCAATTCGGCTATTAAAACTTCGGTCGTGTGCTGAAAGTTCGATCGGAGCCCAAAACTTCACCAATTATCATAGTTCGGTGATTCTAAGCGTTGTGGACATGTATTGATGCATGTTTTGTCCTGATGTAATCGAATTTGACCTTCGATCATCTCAGACTTGATTTTAGTTTTGAATTTTGTGCCGAATGATTTTAGTTAAAAACGTCATCGATTATTAAAATCAGACGATCCCGGGTTCTGTATCTTTTGCTCAATGAGCTATGGGATCTAAAATGACTTTGATTTAATGTCTGGTTGTTCCAGGCTCTAATGTGTTGAATTTCAACTCGAGTCGGCGCTGCTTATTAACTTATAGGAGATCTGGAATGCAGTACGTTCACATCGGTGCTACTTAAGGTGTTGATTTTACTTCTAGGGCTCCTGATTGACTTCGGAACTATTTTTCTCAATTCACGTGTTTGGTGGCCTCCTGCGACAGTTAGTCTTCTTTTTTTGGTGGGGGCAAAATGGGGAGTCTGCAATCAGTTTTTTTTCAAATGAAATTGCAATAGATGCTCATGCGAAATTTTCAAAAGACTATGAACATGAGTTTTTTCAAAACATTTGAACAAGAAAAAAATCTCCCATGGAAAACCCACATTCTGACAACAAATATTCGAGTAGCATACGAAATTTCACTCATTTGGTGCACGGGAAACCCTAAATTACTTATACTTCTAAACCCAAAATCGGAGTTTTGAAAACCCACATTCAACGACAACTTTTAGAGGGTCATGAAATATTTCAATCTTTTGTAGATAAAAAAAAATCCTAAATCACTTACCTTTCTTGCCCATCGCGTCGTTGATGCAATTAGATTCACAGCATTCTAATTTTCTGCAACAAAACTATTTCAATTGCGGTCTGCTCTCAAGAAGAAAGATGTATGGAAATTGTGTCCTCGAAATATGAAAATGGGGTTTGATTTTGCTTGAATATAGTTAAAATTGCAGTTGGAGATTATTTGAATTTCAAATATGATTTAGGTCATTCAGTATAATTGAATCCCAAGATTTTAGGAGATACATAAGCACTAGTTTATATATATATGTATTGTGTATATATAGATATGTAAGCCATTTATTTGGGTGAATCTATTATGGATTTAGGGCAAAAGTATTTAATAAAATAAAAGGGACCTATTAAAAAGTTTATTGGACTGGACTAATTGCTAGAAAAGCCTAATAGTTTGGACTTTATATTAAATGACCATTGATTCTTTATGTTTTCGTTTAGCCAAAAAAAATCTTTTTGTTTTTGAATTTAATAATTTTTACTGATGATATATTGTGTGTTTTATTTCTGAAGTTACTGTAATTAATGATATATGTTCTTGTACTTAAAAAAAAAAAATCAAAGACAATAAAAGCATGCTATTTTTTCAAAGTTGAGAAATTTGTATTGGATCTTCTTATTATAAAAATAAAATAAAATAAAATTATAACAATGTTGAGCATGTTGTCATTATTCACTATAATTATGAGTTGTAGGCTCCAAGCAAGTATAATTCTTACGAGATTTTATATGTGGCTCATATTCTTGGATTTTTTGGGCATCTTTTAATATGTTATTGGTATTAGAGTTTGATAGGTATGTCCTTAAACCAGTTAGCTTACTAGTATTATTTGTAGACATTATGATTAGTATATTTATGGATATTATTTATATTTCATTATGTATGTTTCATGAGATGAATGGTTAGCAAAAAAATAAAAAAAAAAATCATTTTGTTTTTGAATCTAATGATTTCTACTTATGATATACTGTGTGTTTTATTTTTAAAGGTATTGTTGTAGTTAACTATATACGTTCTTGTAATAAAATAAAAATAAAAATCAAAGATAATAAGAGCATGTTAGTTTTTAAAGTTGAGAAATTTGTATTGGACTTTCTTGTTAAGAAAATAAAATAAAATAAAATTTTGACAACATTGAGCTTATTGTCATTATTCACTATAATTATGAGTTGTAGTTTCCAAGCAAGTATAATTCTTGCAGGTGGCTGTGGATACCGGCATTTGGGCCCACTTTTAAAATGTTCTTCAATTTCCAATTCAAATACACGAAGATTCGCCACTTAATTTTTTAAAAGGAAAGTTAAGAAACCGTTTTGAAAGCAAACCGATCTTTTGCGAAACCAAAGATTAACTAGGTCCGGGGATTATGGAATGAGAGAGGAAGGAGCCCTTCGGACTAAAACACCCTCTCTCATCCTATCTTGCGATAGGCCTCTACTCAACATCCTTTTAATCGAATTTATTAATCTAAGCATGCCCTCAACTAATATATATATACATATACGTCACAAAAGCATGTCCAAAGGGTGTAAAATTGCAATTGACAAAATATCATTCAAAAGCCAAGTAATTCAGGTAACAAGCGATATGATATGCAATAGAGAACAAGTGAACTTACCCGGGGTCCAGCAGCGATATTAAACGTGCAAATGCATACACACAAAAGAAAGTCCTAAAAGGGGTCTCGAATCATATATACACATAAGGCAAATCTTAATTCTAAGGTGTCGCACATGAGGTCGAAAAATCAAGATAAAATCAAAGAATTCAATAAACTAGAGAGGGGTTGAGAAATCGTACCTTAATAGTGCTACAAAACAAAGGTTAGTGCACATGATTTACAAAAGGTAAAGTTAGAAATAATAACCTTGAATTTCTAGCTTAAATCTATCAAATGTAATTGGGTCCAAAGCAAATAAGTCCTAATTACAAATGCCAAACCGTATGGATGAATATGTACATGGACAAGAATAAGCTAAGAAATGCTCTTTAAGCTTTGAATTCAAACTTAACTAATCTTTATTGAAATATGGTTTAAGCCTTAAGTCATAAAAAAAAAGTCATTTGACCCATTATTAACAAAGTTGGTCATATTTGTGATAAAATTCTGAAAATTGCAGAGAACAGACAACGACTTTAAAAAGGGCAAAAGCAAGTCTCTCATGGTTTGATGTCGATGATTTTTGAACACAAGATGCCTCTGTGAGTCTAGTTTCCGAATCAAAAAGAAAATCAAAGTTTCAACGGTTAGATCTCCGGGAATGTGGAAAACACTAGACCTCACTCAGCATTTTACAACCTTCTGTTCAGAGTTCTTGCACGATTTTCTAAAAATAGCAAAAAAAATCCAAAATGCTTTGTTCTTTTTAGGGTGACTTCCTAACACATTAATCTACTTAGAAAAAATTATTTTAGACTATGAACCCTTTATTAGAACTCCGATTTACTCATTTCAAAAGAGTGTTGCTGTACTGAAATTATGGACAGATTATTGTTACTTTGCAAAACTCATAACCAAACCATTTTAAAGATAAAACCACCTTAAAACAAAAATTTCAGTGGTGGAATATTGTGTTATTGACACTTTCCCGTTAGTTTCACTTGATTTCAATGGTTAGATTTCGAACTAAAAATCTTTGATCAAAAATAGTTTGTGAACTCACTGTTTTCACTTATCAAGTTCAACTTTTATTTGTTAATCCCAACTATTAACCATGAAGTTGGGTTTAAACCAAAACACTTCTCCTACCATTTGATGGTCATTGGAGACTAAAGACTTTTATATTTGTGGATTTCAAATGAAGTATGAATAGACTTCATGAAATCTCAAGATGATGAACCTAAACCATAGAGGTGAGTTTAGACCCAAAATACTTTCTCCTACCACTTGATGGTCATTGGAGATGAAGACATGACATAACATTCATGAGTTTTCAAGGAATATAAGGAGACTCCATGAAAACTCAAGCTTAGAGGACCCAAGCCATGAGTATGGACTTGGATGCATCCACTTGTTTATGAAATAAAATGATGATCAAAGTTTGATTTCCATGTGAAGCATAAGCTTACATGGGGTTCAAGAGATCACATTCAAGAGATTTCAAGAGAGATATTAAAGATCTCCAAGAATCTCAAGAAGAGAACATAAACAAAAAGAAGTAGAAGAAGGAATTGGAAGCAAAGATTCCTAAGTTTACTTGACAAGCAAAGAAAACAACAAAAGGGCTTTAAGATTAGAGTTTCAAAAGAAAGAGAGAAGTATGAAAAATCTATGGTTAGAGGATCACCTCCAAATTATCTTCAAAGTTTTCTTTTCTTGGAAGATCTTCCAAGCTCTTCTAATGCTCTCAACTCTCTTTTTCTCTCAAAAAATGTTGGTGAAGTGATGGATGTTGTATATAGTGGGTAGCTCTTGTTGTATTCTCCTCCCTCTTCCAAGGAAGATCCCTTCTCTTTTATAGACAAAATTACCAGGTATTTTTGGTGAATTTCGGAGCAAAAAACAGGTATAATTCTCTCATTTGGTGGTACAATAGTACTTTCTGAAATTAGGCAGACTGCTGCCCAGCGCGGCAGTTCAGGCTCTGCCGCGGCAGTCCATGAATGCTGCCGCGGCAGTTCATGACTGCCGTCGCGGCACTGCGTGACTGCCGCGCGGCATTCATCAAATGCCGCGGCAATTAATGGATTGCCGCATTTTTGTCAGTCTTACTTTATCAGTTTTTTGTTCTTATTCGCATACGCATACGTATTGCACTGCAAAATACAGACTTTAAAAGCGAACGGCAGTCAGAAATTGTTGGCGGCACTTGGTGAATGCCGGACCGGCACTCTCTGACTGCTGCGCGGCACTCAATGAGTGCCACGGCAGTCTGCCGTGTGCCGTTTTTAGCTAAGATTCCCTTTTTAGGTCTTCTTCCTTTTTGAAGCAAATTATTTTTGAAGATCCTTTCCAAAAGTCATGTCTTATACCTGAATTCTCCTAAATACCTGGTATTTTTTTTTTTTTTTTGTGAAATTTTATCGCGTTTTGGAGACTTTCTGAAGAGCTTGGAATACTTCAAATTTTTGGTCCTTGTCATCATCGGATACGGAGGTGACACTCTCCCAAATTCGACGGTTGGTCAAAATTGGGGTGTCTATAGTTTGCCCCTCTTTGACAGAGCTTGTGGGGCAACGCGTCCCATAAGTGAATGTCAAAGCCTGTGTGAAGACAGGCCTTTTGACCGGACTGTAGAATCTAGGTAAAGCAAAAATGCGTTGCAAAAACGGTTTCACACACGGTTTATGTTGGTCGTACTCAACGGTGAGCTGCCTACGTATACCATTAGGAATCAGACCAAAGCGTAGTTCAGGCATGGATCGGACACTCACAAACGCAAGTAGTCACACGGATGGATGCACCTATCCTATCGTGATGCAAGTGCCATGCAATGGTGTTTTCTAAATTGAACTGATTGCGTAAGTGTCGTGCTTATCATGTTTTTCCCACATACGATGCGCATTTTGAGACGTGTTAGTCAGAGAAGATTATCTATGCAAAAATCTATTACGGGGGTCATGAAGGTGTTCCTGATTTGATCTTAAGGGTTAACGCAAATCTGTTGCGAAAACCGAAAATATAAATTCGTTATATTCCCAGAACGAGGGTTAACGCAAATCCACTGCGAAGACCGAGAATATAAATTCGTTATATTCCCAGAACGAGGGTTAACGCAAATCCGTTGCGAAGACCGAGAATATAAATTCGTTATATTCCCAAAACGAGGGTTAACGCAAATCCGTTGCGAAGACCGAGAATATAAATTCGTTATATTCCCAAAACGAGGGTTAACGCAAATCCGTTGCGAAAACTGAGAATATAAATTCGTTATATTCCCAAAACGAGGGTTAACGCAAATCCGTTGCGAAAACCGAGAATATAAATTCGTTATATTCCCAAAACGAGGGTTAACGCAAATCCGTTGCGAAGACCGAGAATATAAATTCGTTATATTCCCAAAACGAGGGTTAACGCAAATCCGTTGCGAAAACCGAGAATATAAATTCGTTATATTCCCAAAACGAGGGTTAACGCAAATCCATTGCGAAAACCGAGAATATGAATTCGTTATATTCCCAAAATGAGGGTTAACGCAAATCCGTTGCGAAAACCGAGAATATAATTCGTTATATTCCCACAACGAGGGTTAACGCAAATCCGTTGCAAAAACCGAGAATATAAATTCGTTATATTCCCAAAACGAGGGTTAACGCAAATCCGTTGCGAAAACCGAGAATATAAATTCGTTACATTCCCAAAATGAGGGATTGACATAAATTTGTTGCGCGGATCGAGAATATAAATCCGTTATATCCCCAGAATCTTCTATCAATTTTCCAGATTTTGGGCTGATGGGCTCAAATTTTCAAATTTGGGAGCCCACAGACTCGAAAATTTTTTGATTTTCAAAATCCAGGAGCCCACGGGCTCGAATATTATCAGTTGTCAAAATTCGGGAGCCCACAGGCTCGGATATTATCAGTTTTCCAAGGTTGGGGGCCCACGAGCTCGAATATCTTCATTTTTCAAAAATTCGGGGCCCACGGGCTCATATATACACTAAAATTTCAAAATTTGTAGTCAATGTGCACCTAAAAATGACCCCGAGGGCCAAAAGTGTAATGAGGGAAAATTTTGGGGGCCTCAAATTCAATTTTTGGGACTTGATTTGAATATTTGGGGGGAAAGTGAGTATCTTCAAACCGCCTTAGTCGCGGCACACGCGGTTTTCCGCGGCAGTCCGTGACTGCCGCGCGGCACTCACGGAGTGCCGTTGCGGCACTCGGCGAGTGCCGCCCGGCAGTTGACTGACTGCCGCGCACGGAAAATTGAGTGCCGCGTTTGAGCGGTAGTGGCTTAAACCGCCGGGTTCATTTCATTTCGCTCATTCTCTCAACTCTCTCCATCTCGAAATCTCTCTGGAGAAATTTTCTCTTTTTCTCTCCTTGCTTCTGTATTGATCCACGACACTCACAGGTATGTCCTTTTTTGATCAAGAATTGATCAAACTCTTGTACTTCATTATTTTTCTGAATTTTCATGAATTTTAACGTGTGAATTTCTCTTTTTCTTTGACAGGTTATGGCGAGCGGTTCGAGGAGTAAAAAGAAGGCCAAGTATACGACCACGCATCATCCCGACGCCACACTCCTGCTTGTGGACCCAGACCATCATTTATCCGCCCGCGCGTTCAAGCGCGAGGTAAACGCACCCTCTTTTCTTATTGCTTGCATTTCTTTCTCGCTTTTGCTTCTCTTGTATGAATGCAACGTAGGATTACCGCATCTTTTAGATACCTTGTTCCGAATTTTGTGCCCATGGCACCCTCAAGCGTCCTTGGTCGCTTTATTTCATGCCCCTCTTTGAGAAATTTTTATTTCCTTATAGACTTAAAAACTTCTTATAAAACGAATGCTATGTTTGAACTTTTCAGTCCTTTATTTATTATTATTTAGATTTTCACAAGCGCGGTGCTTCTTCAAACATTCCTTTGTGAATTTTATCATTCTAATTCGATTTAGGCACTTGTAAACCTGTATTGAAACTAATGTTTCCTTTGAAACTGAACTTGTTTTGGATTTTCTCAAATTTTTATGTATACTTTGAAAATTTCTCTCTCTAGAACATCATCTATTCTATTTTGCTTTTTCTTTTATCCAATTACTGACATCAGCACTTGTGGTTCTTTCTTGCAGCTGCAGCCGAAGGTGCTGAAAGGGCACGGCAGTCTTACTCATGGACATGAGTGGTATACAGAGCTGAGCGCGACTGTGAGAGCCCTGGTGGACGCGGCTGGGTTTGGAGACTTCATCAAACTTTTGACGAAGAGCTCCAACGACTTGAGGCAGATTCATGCGTTGGCCGAGCGGTGGTGGGATACTACCAGCACTTTCCATTTCGATTTTGGGGAGATGACTATGACCCCGCTGGACTTCTCGATGATCACCGGGATCCCCTTCGGCGGAGAGCCTCTACGACACTTGACAGATCAGGAGTGGGGCCAGGTGGAGCCTTTATTAGGGGTGGTTTCGGAGGAGGCCTTGGTCACGGCCCGGTGGTTTATGGACACATTCCGGGGGAAACCCGGCTTCACCGACGAGCAGATGGCCCGAGGCTTTCTGATGTACATGCTGGGGTGCTCTCTGTTGAGCACCAAGGGTGATCGTGTTTCTGTGTCCTTGGTTGCATCGCTGGAGCGCCTGGATCGGGTCATGGAGTTTGATTAGGCTGGTACAGGATTAGCTATCTTGTACTGTCATATAGGTGACATTTCCCGGGACAGGCCGGCCTCTACTAGTGGCTTTTGGAAAGCGTGGGAGGTATCTCTTCTTCTATATTCCACTGCTTATTATACTTTTGGAAACTTATTTACATTGCGATATTAATCTCCCCTTTTCCCTCTCTCTTTTATTACAGATTTGTCCCATGAGTATCTCCGCATGATGTCTCCTGAGACGCGTGCTGCTGACGCCCTCGTCATGCCCCAAGGGCTGAAGTGGGCGAAGGACAGGGTCGGGCGCAAGACCGAGGCCCACGATTTTGTTTCGTTCAGGAATTTCCTGACGAACCTGAGGGAGGAGCACGTGCATTGGCAGCCGTGGCTTAGGGTGTTGCCCGAGGCTAGTGCGGGGATTCGAGAGTCGGCCGGGTACAATCCGACGAGGCGGCTTCTTGACGGTGGGTCAGAGGGCCAGGCGTGGTATCTAGGAGAGAGGGTGACCAGGCAGTCACTAGCGGCCCCCAGATTCTTTGTGCGATTCCCTCCTCCCGACTCTATGAGGGCCACGGACACACTTCAGGGCAGCGAGTTCTCAGCCGCTCGAGACGACTTCGGTATCCACGGTTTTTTGGACGACCCCATAGGATATGCGGCTTTCCGTGCCGCTAAGCTGATGCCAAACTTCCCTTTGATGGAAGTGACTCGGGTGAGTAAATGATTCCTTTATTATTTCTGTGAGTTCTTCTTTTATTCTTTATTCATGTTTTATTATTTTGTTTGCAGCCTGTTCCTGCTGCGGTTCATCCTCCCGCCTTGCCTTATTGGTACTGGACTATGTCGACCGTCTCATTTGGCGAGGCCCATGTGACGACGATCCCCCGACTCTCTCAGGGTGCCCCCACTATTCCTCTCCACTATGACGTCATCCCGCGTGCTTACGCGGAGGAGGGCCTGACATACGCCCACAGTGTGCGGCAGTGGGTTCTCGGGCGAGAGTGGATGGTAAGAGACTTCTCCACTTGCACTTTGACTCTGATTGCGTCTCCTTTTATTAATCTTTACTCTTGATTCTCTTTTTCAGGCTGAGGGAGCTCGGGCGACTGCTGCAGCTCACTTGAGGGCCCAGGTATGATCTTCTACTCTTTTATGTTCTTAGTATTCCATTCGTCTTTTCGATGCTTTCATGGACTGATTCTCTTCTTACCAGATGGAGGAGAACAGAGTCCTGTCCCAGCAGGTGGGGCAGCTCCAGCAGCGGCTCCAGCAGTTTGGCATCCCTTTCAACGATGCCCCCGGGGGTAGCGGTGTTGGGAGTGGCGGAGGCGGCGGCGAGGGTACTAGCGGTGGCAGAGGCCGAGGCGGCGGTAGTGGCGGACATGGTGGGACTGGTGGAGGTAGCGGGACTGAGTCAGAGGAGGAGCCTCTCAGACGCACGACTCGCCAGACTCGCAGCCGGGGTCGGGGTCGGGGTTGACCCCGCTTTTGTTATATATTTTTTTTTATTTTTTTTATTTTGAGAGTTGTAGGAGGATTCATACTTTATTGGGATGACTGTATACACATACAGACTTTATTTTGATGGCTGCTTAGGATAACCGCTAGGATAGGCACTTTGGGTACCTTTATTATTATATTGTTGCTTCTTTATTATCGTTCACCGTATGTGTGACCATAGCTTGGTCCATCTCTTGCCGTATGTGGGACCATGGCTTGGTCCCGTCTTTTATCTTTGAATGCTTCTATTTCTTTTATCTATAAATGAATGAAATGAATGAATGTATTTGCACATGCTGCATGATGCGCACGTTTTATTACTTTCCTATCTAGTTTTCTGTTTGTAGGTGGGCTGAACGTGTTTCAAACAGGCCCTAGCCAATGCGGAACCTGGAACCGCACTCAGTTAAGCTTCCGCGGCACTCAGTGACTACCGTGACGGCAGTCAGTGAATGCCGCTACGGCATTCACGAACTGCCGCGCGGCACTTCATGGAATGCCGCTGCACTTTATCGATCGCCGCGATTTGAGTGATCAGCCTTTTCTCCTATTTATACCCCTCCTTCCCCCAACATTCCGCAAAACAATCTTTTCTCCTTCATTTCTCCTTAAATGGCTCCCATCGGCTCCCAAGTTCTCTACCCATGGATGGATACTCTCTCGGGCATTGACAAGCTAAACTTTGAATGCTTCAGACTAAACGATCTTTTCTCTTTCCGACGGATGAATTTGAACGAGGGCCTACTTCGGGCTGCCATTCGGTGTTGGGATCCAACTTTCAACGTCTTCCGCTTCGGCTTTCAGGAGACTTGCCCCTTGTTTGAGGAATTTAGCGTCATTCTTCACACTGACCCTTCTGCTGAGTTGACGGTTCCCTCAGTTCAGGCCGGGTATGTTCGGGACTTAGCCACTCTTCTCCATATATCCCGAAATGCGACGGGCTCCTTTATTCGTGACAGACAGATTGATTTCGAGCGCCTTGCCTCCGTTTATGCTCCCATGGGAGACCCTTATGATGGTGAGTATCAGATCATTCGACGTAGCGCCCTGTCGATTGCTATGCTCTCTTACTTCCTCTTCCAGTCATCTTCTGACATTCTCATACCCGTTGCTTGTGGCTTGCGGGAGATGAAAAGTGTTGTCATGCTGGTCCTCGATGAAAATCTGATTGGATTGGGCCACGCTCGCGCTACCGGGGCCGTATTATCTATCGGGGCACCTTTTGTTCTGCAGATCTGGCTCATGGAGCGTTTGGACCTCTTTATACATCCCTCCCGTATTTAAGGATCGCTCCCATACGACCGTATAGAGATTCACAACTTATTTCACTCTACCGATGCATGGTTTGGTTGGCTTCAAGGCCTTTCTTCCAATGATATTTGCTGGATCATTTATCGCTCCGTTGCCATACGCCTTCCTGGGCAACCCGACATTTGGTTACCGGGCTTGAGTGCCACTACTTTCTACATTCCTGATTGGGTGGTCCGTCAGTTTGGGCTTCTACAGGACACTACTGAGTCGGTGACTGCTGATTTCACCGGGGGTTCCACTTTGCGCCCTTCTATTGTGAAAGCTTTCATTGAGGCTTGGCCGAGCAGGGTGGCTGCTCCGTGGCCGAGGATTCTTGCTTCGACCGTACCTACTGCCCAGTATCTCTTAGAGATCCAGGTCCTGGTTGCGAGACAGACTTGACAGGACACATGCAAAATAAAGTAGGAAAAAACGGGGAAAAGCTTTCTATAGAACTTTATGACAGACCCTGCCTACTCTTTGCCCACGCTTTCAAATGTGAATTCTCTTTCAAGAAATGTTGTTATCTTTTAAGAAAGCTTTAACATGCTTAATCAAAATGTTCACCCCTTTGATTACTCTTTTATGAAGAGTTCTCCTTTCAATGTCTTTATTTGGCTCGTTACTTTGCTTCTTTGCTTAAGCTTTTTAATCCTTCTATACTATGAATTCTCATTTGTTTCTTTATAGCACTTATCCTGATAGCCAGATGATCCAAGGGAGGGTTTTGTATCCAGGTTTTTTGGCTAGCAAACGAAGTTTGCCCCTAGTTTTAGGGCTTTGAAGTGGTTCCGGGCAAACACCAGTTTGCCCCTAGTTTAGCACACCCCCTTTTTTTTTTTTTTTTTTTTTTTTGAAATGACCGAACCAAGTTGGTTGCCTACGTATCCCCTAGCGGGAATCAGGTCAAGCGTAGTTCATCAAGGTAGGAAGCTTTGAAAGGAATGGTTTCAAGTAAAATATTTCTTGAGGCGATCGAGGTTAATTGGCAGTTTAAATTCAACCCCGTCTAAGTCCATGAGATAAGCCGCTCCTCCGGAAAGGAGGGTCTTAATGATGTATGATCCGACCCAGTTGGGTTTGAACTTTCCTCTGGGGTCGTAAACGGGCACTTTCAGTTCTTTGAGGACCAGGTCACCCTCAGCAAGCTTCCTTGGGCGGACCTTTTTGTTGAAAGCACGAGCTATCCTCTTCTGGTACCCCCGAGTATGGTTTATCGCGGCCAGTCTCTTCTCATCAAGTAACATCAGCTCCTCGTACCTTCCTTGTATCCATTCTGATTCGGGGATCTCACACTCCGCTAAAACCCTAAGGGAAGGCATTTCTACCTCGACTGGGAGGACAGCCTCCATGCCGTAAACTAACGAATACGGCGTAGCTCCTGTGGAAGTCCTTATAGAGGTTCGGTATCCCCACAAAGCAAACGGTAGTTTCTCATGCCAATCTTTATATGTATCCGTCGTTTTCCCCAAGATTGCTTTAACATTCTTATTCGCTGCCTCTACTGCTCCATTCGTCTGGGGCCTATACGGGGATGATTGATGACGGGTGATCCTATACTTTTCCAGGAGCGGGATAACTTCCCCCTGGAAATGACTGCCATGATCGGAGATAAACTCATTCGGGACCCCGTATCTGCAGATTATGTTCTTCTCAATGAAACTCACCACGTCTTTGGCTTTCAAATTCGCATATGAGGCTGCTTCTACCCACTTCGTGAAATAATCGATCGCCACGATTATATACCGGTGCCCATTGGAAGCCTTCGGAACTATCTCCCCAATGATATCAATCCCCCATACGGAAAATGGCCAAGGGGTGGTCATGCTATAGAGCTGTGACGGTGGGGTGTGCATCAGATTTGCATGAATTTGACACTTGTGGCACCTTCTAACATATTCACAGCAGTCTTTGTCCAAGGTCGTCCAATAGTACCCTTGTCGGATGATCTTCTTTGCCATCATGTGCCCGTTCATGTGGGGCCCGCACACTCCCTCATGTATTTCCTCCATCATTCACTTAGCTTCCTTTCCATGTAGGCACTCCAGATTGTACCCGGTGTAGGATTTCTTCCATAACTTATCCGCATAAATCACAAACTGAGCGATGAACCGTCGAATCGCCTTTCTGTCCTTTTCTGAGGCTCCTTCGGGGTACCCTCCTTCTTTAATGAATTTCCACACATCTTCATACCAAGGCACTTCATCTTCACTCTCTAAGGCCGCGATCATTTCAAACGACGGTCGATTCCTCACTTCTATGGATAGCGGGATCATGGCAATTTTGGAAGGGATTTGGATCATTGAGGCTAAGGTGGCCAGAGAGTCGGCTAACTGGTTTCTTCGCGAGGGAGATAGTAAAAAGAAATCTTTTGGAACTGCGAGACTTTCCAGATAATCATGGTAAGGTCTCAATTTCTCGTGTTTTACCCTCCAATCTCCTCGGACTTTGGGATATGATCAAGTTAGAATCTCCGAAGATATCAATTTTTCCGACTTTCAAAGCCAAGGCGGCTTCCATCCCAATTATGCATGCTTCGTATTCTACGGTGTTATTGGTTGAGTTGTACTTAAGCTTGACGGCTAGTGGGGTAGGGGACCCATCAGGCGCTATGAGGATAACCCCGACTCCGTATCCTAATTGATTGGCTGCTCCATCGAAGTACATCTTCAACAGATCTTCCCTTATCTCCATCACTTCTTCATCAGGGAACTTGAATTCTCCTTTTTCCCCAGTTTCTACGGCGAAGTCGGCTAGGTACTCGGCGATGGCCCTCCCCTTGACGGATTTGGAGGTGACATATCTGATATCGAACTCTGCTAGCATCATGGTCCACCGGGAAATTCTACTAGTCAGAACGGGCTTTTCGAACAAGTATTTCAAAGGGTCCATTCGAGATATCAGGATTACGGGGAAGGCTAACATATAATGCCTAAGGCGACGGGTGCACCAGACCAAGGCCCAACATGCTTTTTCTAATGGGGAGTACTTCAACTCGTATCCAGTCATCCTTTTGCTCAACTAGTAAATAGCCTTCTCCACGTGCCCCTCTTCCCCTTCTTGGGCCAACATACATCCCATCGAATCTTCGGATATGGAGAGATAAAGCAACAAGGGTCTCCCAGGTGAGGGTGGTGACAGGACAGGTGGGTTCTGGAGGTAGGTTTTGATTTTGTCGAAGGCTTGCTGACACAAGGTATCCCACTCGAATCTTTCTCATTTTATGAGTAATTTGAACAGCGGGTCGCAGGTCATGGTGAGTTTTGAGATAAAACGACTTATAAATTGTATTCTACCTAGGAATCCTCTCAGTTCTTTCTCATTTTTCGGTGAGTTCATTTCAGTTATGGCTTTTATTTTGGTGGGGTCTACCTATATTCCTCTTTGAGTGATGAGAAATCCCAATAACTTCCCAGTGGTGACTCCGAACGTGCATTTCTGCGGGTTTAGCCTCATTTTGAACTCCCTTAGTCTCTCAAAAAACTTTCTCAAAGCCTCCAGGTGTCCTCCCCTCTCCTTGGATTTCACAATCATATCATCTACATACACTTCCACCTCTTTGTGGATCATGTCGTGTAGTAAAGTGGTGGCAGCCCTTTGATATGTTGCTCCTGCGTTCTTAAGTCCGAATGGCATGACCCTATAACAATATGTCCCCCATGGAGTGATGAACGTGGTTTTCTCCCTATCCTCGGGCGCCATGAGGATTTGATTATACCCAGAGAATCCATCCATGAAAGATAGAAGCTCGTGCCCCGCAGTGTTATCAACCAACACGTCGATGTGGGGTAACGGGAAATCGTCTTTAGGGCTTGCCTTGTTTAAATCTCGAAAATCAACGCAAACCCTAACACGACCATCCTTCTTCGGGACAGGCACAATGTTGGCAATCCACTCAGGATACTCGGTGACCATCAAGAGTCCAGCTCTTAACTGCTTATCAACCTCCTATTTTACCTTAAGTGCCCATTCTGGCCTTATTCGCCTCGATTTTTGTTTCATGAGTTTTGAATTGGGATAGAGAGGGATGTGGTGTTGGACTATTTTTGGATCAATACCTGGCATATCACTATAAGACCATGCAAAAACATCTTTGAATTCATTTAATAGACTGATTAGTTCTTTGCTTTCTTTATTGCTAAGTGTGGAGCCGATAAAGACATTTTGAGGATTATTTTCATTTCCTAGATTAATTGTTAGGGTGTCTCTATGATTTTGCATGCAGATTCATTTTCCTTTTCAAATAATTTTTGCAATTCATCAGGTATTTCACATTCATCACATTCATTAAGTGCATTCGAGTAGGCGGAATCAGTCATACTTTCATTGATCTTGTTAGGGGTGATTACAACAGACATAGCAATAGTAAGACACCTCATTTGGGCCATTACAGACTCTAGGTAAGGGGGATACTTATCACTAGACTCAAAGACCCACTCCTTGTTGGCTCCCCGCTTGAGCTCCATAGTATTACAACCTGGCAGTCCCCCGGTTCCCAGCTTTTCTTCCTTTTTCGGCTCTCCCTCTAGCTCGTACTCTTCTTCCAGCACATCCTCAACATTCCCTTCCTCAGTCTTGATTTTCAGATTCTTGCCTCCTTCTTCTTCTCCTTCGGCTTTTGCCCCTCCTTCGCTCAACAGGTTCTGCATTACCGGTCCGTCCAGTACACCAATCCAATCGTCGATGGCAACAGGTTTTTCAGACATTTGCAGGAACGGGTCTTTGTAATTGGAAAGTTCGTGGGAGAAGAAGATCTCGAATCCTGGCTTTAGACATTTGTCCTTTTGGTCCATCCATGGCTCTGGGAAGCCACAGAAGGGGAAATCCTCTCCTTCCTTCACAAAGTACTCATTGAGCGTCTTTAGGTAAGGGTCTAGGGGTGCATTGACGGCCTTTTTCTTCGTCCTCGGTTCCTTCCCTGTTGGTTGGTATCCCAGACCGTGAGTGTGAGTCTGAGTAGGGATTCTTGGAGACTCCGGCAGGCCCTGAAGGTTCTTCCCCAACCCCAATCCTGGAAAGAAGCCCATTTTCTTCATGATTCCTGCGACCACTGGACTAGCATATTGATCGAAATGGGGCGGTAGAAACTCTCTCGGCTTTCCTTCTTCTATCATGCTGATGAACTCGAACCCTCCCATTTTTACCTCTTCTTCTTGTAGCTGTAACTCTAGCACTGGCGCGCTCGATGATGCTCCGGACAAACGGACCCAACTGTCCCCGAGAATATCACAGACTTTGTTTTCCTAGATATACTTAACCTTTTGATGGATTGTTGACGGTATAGCACCCAAACTGTCCAACCAAGGTCTTCCTAGCAGCAGATTGAAGGAAGCGGGGATATCGATGATTTGGAACTCAGCTTCTTTGTCCATTGGCCCGATAGCGAGGTTAAGAAAGATAATGCCCATGACTGCTCTTTGGGTGTTGTCATATGCTCTCACCTGTTGTTGGGATGGTATGAATGTTGATTCATCTAGACCCATGCGCTTAGCTGTGCGGAAGGGACATACATTTAGAGCAGACCCGTTGTCAACGAGACAAGCGGGTACCGTGTTCCCCAGACATTCGACGGTGATATACAAAGGCCTGTTATGAACGGGCCCTCCGGGAGGTAAATCTTTGGACGAGAAAGCAATGGTCAGAGTCGGGATCCTACCGATCATTCCCACGAGATCTTCTGGCGCCGTATCGATAGAGACATCGGATTGATTCAAAGCATCCAAGACTGCCTACCTGTGCTTTTTGGAGGCGATCAACAATCCCCAGATGGTGATATTACCTTGTGTTTTCCTCATTTGCTTTAAGACCCTATCCTCTTCTTCTTCCTCGTTCATTTTCCCTTTTCCTTTGTCTTGATCTCTCCCCGGGTGATCTTCCTCCAGTTCGTTTGGTTTGAAGTGTCTGCTAGACCGAGTCAAATGGTCGATCTCCTCTTTTGCCCAAATGTTGTCGGTTTTTGAAACAGCCTCCGAGCTTTCTTTTGCTTCTTCGTCACTTTGATACCACAGATCATCACCCCCTACCTGGTCTATGTTCCGATCATTGCCTTCTTGAATCCACCAATCTGACTGCCCCGTTGCTTCGATTTCCCATATCTCTGGCTGGCTTCCGAGCATACAGATCCCTGAATTTTCTGGTAACTGATAAAACTTCCTTGGTTCCCCGACTTTTGTGACTAGCTTGGAAGGATCAAATGTCATTCCTTCTACCCCTAAGAAATAAAGACCATGCGGCGGCGGCACAGCACGATGGTTTGGAAGAGGATTCTTGGTGACATTGGGGGCTTTGACAGGCGGTTCGGATATCACTTTGTTGTCGATGAGGTCTTGGATTTCATGCCTCAACCTCATGCATCGATCCGTCGAGTGGCCCTTCTGTTGATGGTATTTGCAGTAGAGATCTCCCTTAAAATGCGGCGGGAGCGGACTCGGCGGGGGTCGAGGTTTGAACTGACGAAGATGCCCTTTTGCTAACAGCCTGTCGAGGGCGGTTGATAATGATACTCCCAAATCCGAAAACTTCCTTAGTGGCTTATCCTCCCCTCCTCTTGGATGGTTTCTGGTGATATCGAATTTCTTCTCCGGCTCGCCAAGTGCATTGACATCAGTGGGGCCAGAGTGACCCCCCGAATGCCCCCCATTTGATCCATAACTGGGTCTCCAATATTGATTCTGTGGTTCTTCCTTCTTGATTGTTCCTTCTTGAATTGCATCTTCGATTCTTGTCCCCACATCGAACACCTCAGCAAAGGTATTGATCGATCGGAACCTCATCTTCTCCTGATAAACTGGCTGCAGATTCTTCATCAGCATTCGGATCTGGTCTTTCTCAGGTGGCCTTTGTACCATTTTAGCTGCCTTTCCCCTCCATCTGCTCAGGTATTCGGCGAGTGATTCTTTGTTCCCTTGTCTAGTGGTTTCCAAGTCTCGGACAGTGACATCCAAATCTTGATTGTATTCATACTGTGCCACAAATGCCTTAATTATTTCTTCCCACATCCTGGTTTTGCTTGGTTCGAGAGTAAGATACCAGGACAGAGCGGCTCCAGTCAAAGTCTGTTGAAATAGAACTGCCATCATAGCTGTGCTCAAGCCACTTGGTTGGAAAGCCCCAACACACATCCTTACATGGCTGTGAGGATTGCCGGTCCCATCAAATTTGTCAAAGACCGGCATCTTGAACCCGGCGGGCAGTGTTTCGCGCACTCCGTCATACAACCCCTCCAGTTCCATCAGATAGGTATCCACTCCCTGAGCCTTGCGCATTACCCTTTCCAACTTTTCTATCTTCTCGGTCAGCAGCTTCTCCTTCTCATCTTTCTCTCTGTCCCTGTTGGCCCTTAGTGCGCCATTCCATTATGCTTCTTGATCGTCGAACCAATCTCCGTCCCCTCCTCCCAAAGGCGGTTCCATAACAGGTGGATTCATATGTGGTGGTCGGCGATTCAGCTCTTCTATCATTCCCATCATGTGATTCATGTTCTCGGCCTGTCTTCTCATCTGTTCTGCTTGCTGTTCGACTAGTACCTTCAACCCAGCCATTTCTTCGTTGTTTCTCTCTTCGGCCATGTCAGTGTATTCTCTTCTTACCAGTCTCGCCACGGGATCCCTAAACCACGCTTGATTTGCTATTTTTGCTCCTACAACAAATTTTGAAATTTTCTCTTTTAAAAATTTTATTTTCATTCAAACAAAGGCATTTTTAAGAAAACAACTTTCCTTTTATATGTCACACGGATGCGATGCATGTGTGCGTGCGTGCCTATTCTATATGCCAAAAAAGGAAAATCCTAGCCTAAACACATAAGCACATAAGCACATAAAATCCTTACCCATGTCAAGTATGATGAATTCTCCTTTCATTGTGACCTCTTTTTTCCCTCCATGTTTTGAAAATTTTCTTTTAGGGTTTTTGAAATTCATTTGGGGAAGCATTTCTGATGAAATCTTTTAGAAATAATTTTCAAGAATCTTGGACCATGCTTTTGGATTGAAACTCCTGTTTTGAAAAGTGTTTTAGCTGGTGAATAACCGTTTTGAAATTTTGATCAAAAGTGAACTCCCAATCTTCTTTGAAAGAGCGGTTTTAAAGGTCGTGGAAATCTTAATTTGATTAAAGATTCTCTGGGTGGAAGGGTCACATGATCGGATTATCACCATACTTTCCATGGGTTTGGATACATACAAGGTCAATGATGCTTGGCTAACACGATACAGGAAGTATAACCTTATAATCAGGGTCCGGCATGTTCCCCAAATGTCGTGGAACATGAGGAGAAATTGCTAAAAGGTGATTAAAAGGTTATACATTTCTCATCAAGCTAGCATCGTCATCATCTCAAATAATCCTCTTTGGGCATACAAAACTCCCTAGCACATAGTCCTAATCAAGAATTGATTTCCTAATTTTTGAAAGGTTCTATGGAAACTACTATGCAAAAGCTGGGTTTTGGTCAAATAAGGGACCCTTGACACACATCCGATAGGATGCTTAATATACCAAATCATGGTATGAGATCAAGGGTGATCACACAGTCCCATGATGACTTGGCCGACCGGGTTGCCCCGAGCCTCCAAGGTCATAGTTCCGTGCAATCGACTGGCTGGACATGCAAGTGAAATGCAACATGCATACAAAGATTAACTAACTTGATTAAAAGGATGTTTTTCAAGTCTAATCCTCAAGTGAACCCAAAATCAGAATTCTGGTCTGCGTAACCAGAGATTCTGGGATCGATCCCCAGCAGAGTCGCCAGATTATGGATACCGGCATTTGGGCCCACTTTTAAAATGTTCTTCAATTTCCAATTCAAATACAAGAAGAGTCGCCACTTAATTTTTTAAAAGTAAAATTAAGAAACCGTTTTGAAAGCAAATCGATCTTTTGCGAAACCAAAGATTAACTAGGTCCGGGGATTATGGAATGAGAGAGGAAGGAGCCCGTCGGACTAAAAAACCATCTCTCATCCTATCTTGCGATAGGCCTCTACTCAACATCCTTTTAATCGAATTTATTAATCTAAGCATGCCCTCAACTAATATATATATACATATACGTCACAAAAGCATGTCCAAAGGGTGTAAAATTGCAATTGACAAAATATCATTCAAAAGCCAAGTAATTCAGGTAACAAGCGATATGATATGCAATAGAGAACAAGTGAACTTACCCGGGGTCCAGCAGCGATATTAAACGTGCAAATGCATACACACAAAAGAAAGTCCTAAAAGGGGTCTCGAATCATATATACACATAAGGCAAATCTTAATTCTAAGGTGTCGCACATGAGGTCGAAAAATCAAGATAAAATCAAAGAATTCAATAAACTAGAGAGGGGTTGAGAAATCGTACCTTAATAGCGCTACAAAACAAAGGTTAGTGCACATGATTTACAAGAGGTAAAGTTAGAAATAATAACCTTGAATTTCTAGCTTAAATCTATCAAATGTAATTGGGTCCAAAGCAAATAAGTCCTAATTACAAATGCCAAACCGTATGGATGAATATGTACATGGACAAGAATAAACTATGAAATGCTCTTTAAGCTTTGAATTCAAACTTAACTAATCTTTATTGAAATATGGTTTAAGCCTTAAGTCATAAAAAAAAGTCATTTGACCCATTATTAACAAAGTTGGTCATATTTGTGATAAAATTCTGAAAATTGTAGAGAGCAGACAACGACTTTAAAAAGGGCAAAAGCAAGTCTCTCATGGTTTGATGTCGATGATTTTTGAAAACAAGATGCCTCTGTGAGTCTATTTTCCGAATCAAAAAGAAAATCAAAGTTTCAACGGTTAGATCTCCGGGAATGTGGAAAACACTAGACCTCACTCAGCATTTTACAACCTTCTGTCCAGAGTTCTTGCACGATTTTCTAAAAATAGCAAAAAAATCCAAAATGCTTTGTTCTTTTTAGGGTGACTTCCTAACACATTAATATACTTAGAAACAATTATTTTAGACCATGAACCCTTTATTAGAACTTCGATTTACTCATTTCAAAAGAGTGTTGCTGTACTAAAATTCTGGACAGATTATTGTTACTTTGCAAAACTCATGACCAAACCATTTTAAACATAAACCCACCTTAAAACAAAAATTACAGTGGTGGAATATTGTGTTATTGACACTTTACCGTTGATTTCACTTGATTTCAACGGTTAGATTTCGAACTAAAAATCTTTGATCAAAAACAGTTTGTGAACTCACTGTTTTCACTTATCAAGTTCAACTTTTATTTGTTAATCCCAACTATTAACCATGAAGTTGGGTTTAAACCAAAACACTTCTCCTACCATTTGATGGTCATTGGAGACTAAAGACTTTTATATTTGTGGATTTCAAATGAAGTATGAATAGACTTCATGAAATCTCAAGATGATGAACCTAAACCATAGAGGTGAGTTTAGACCCAAAATACTTTCTCCTACCACTTGATGGTCATTGGAGATGAAGACATGACATAACATTCATGAGTTTTCAAGGAATATAAGGAGACTCCATGAAAACTCAAGCTTAGAGGACCCAAGCCATGAGTATGGACTTGGATGCATCCACTTGTTTATGAAATAAAATGATGATCAAAGTTTGACTTCCATGTGAAGCATAAGCTTACATGGGGTTCAAGAGATCACATTCAAGAGATTTCAAGAGAGATATTAAAGATCTCCAAGAATCTCAAGAAGAGAACATAAACAAAAAGAAGTAGAAGAAGGAATTGGAAGCAAAGATTCCTAAGTTTACTTGACAAGCAAAGAAAACAACAAAAGGGCTTTAAGATTAGAGTTTCAAAAGAAAGAGAGAAGTATGAAAAATCCATGGTTAGAGGATCACCTCCAAATTATCCTCAAAGTTTTCTTTTCTTGGAAGATCTTACAAGCTCTTCTAATGCTCTCAACTCTCTTTTTCTCTCAAAAAATGTTGGTGAAGTGATGGATGTTGTATATAGTGGGTAGCTCTTGTTGTATTCTCCTCCCTCGTCCAAGGAAGATCCCTTCTCTTTTATAGACAAAATTACCAGGTATTTTTGGTGAATTTCGGAGCAAAAAACAGGTGTAATTCTCTCATTTGGTGGTACAATACGTGCTTTTTGAAATTAGGCAGACTCCTGCCCAGCGCGGCAGTTCAGGCTCTGTCGCGGCAGTCTGTGAATGCCGCCGCGGCAGTTCATGACTGCCGTCGCGGCACTGCGTGACTGCCGCGCGGCATTCATCAAATGCCACGACAATTAATGGATTGCCGCGTTTTTGTCAGTCTTACTTTATCAGTTTTTTGTTCTTATTCGCATACGCATACGTATTGCACTGCAAAATACAGACTTTAAAAGCGAACGGCAGTCAGAAATTGTTGGCGGCACTTGGTGAATGCCGGACCGGCACTCTCTGACTGCCGCGCGGCACTCAGTGAGTGCCGCGGCAGTCTGCCGTGTGCCGTTTTTAGCTAAGATTCCCTTTTTTAGGTCTTCTTCCTTTTTGAAGCAAATTATTTTTGAAGATCCTTTCCAAAAGTCATGTCTTATACCTGAATTCTCCTAAATACCTGGTATTTTTCTTTTTCTTTTTTTTGTGAAATTTTATCGCGTTTTGGAGACTTTCTGAAGAGCTTGGAATACTTCAAATTTTTGGTCCTTGTCATCATCGGATACGGAGGTGACACTCTCCCAAATTCGACGGTCGATCAAAATTGGGGTGTCTACAGTGGCTCATTTTCTCGGCAACTGTTACTCCATAATTTATTACTAGTAATAGCCCCATGCAATGTACGAGAGACTTAGCAAGACAAAGTATCACATGACAAAATAGTTTTCAATTACAAAATAGAAGTAAGACATTGCAAGTTATTTTAAAAATTAAAAAAAAAATTGCATATTTATTGATGAATGGCTCTTGTGGCACTTTGGGATTGGATTAGGATTGAGGTGTGTATGTTAGTATGTATGTATCTAGTCCGGATCCAAGTATAAAAATAAATAAATAAATAAGCCTTTCAATTGCAATAACTCAACGTTTCGAAACATTTATAACTCATCGTTTTTCAAAAATTTCTACAAACTTTAAAAATTAATCAAACATAGTATACCTAACATTCAAGCATGAAATGTAACCCAACCAGCATCTCCATTTGGTGAGATAAGACCTAATAAAGTTTATAAAAAATAATAATAATAATAATAATATCAAAAAAAGAATCGAAAAAAAATCCCATGTTAAAAATCAAGTAAAGCATAGAATTTCTTTTCTATTGTACAACCCATATTCAATGCTAAGTTGATGCCATCACTACGCACTGTTATAAAATTATATTTGTATGTTGAATGTGAATTTAAAATGCATATGTGACATGTTCAACTTTTGTTAACTATTTTTATTTTATTCTTATGATAAAGAACTTTTGTTAACTATTGAATGGGACAATTATTCTCTTAAATATTTATCGATTGTGTGTAGATTTTGAATTTAAATTAAAAGAATATTGACTAATTACATGTTATGTAAATGTGGTTAGTTGTAAAACTTCTCCATTATTTAATATGGTAATTATCTTTTATATATATATGTATATACAAACATATGCGCAGTTAATTTCGGTAAAATGTGCTTCTCATTTACATCAACTTACTAAATTATCTTTTAAAAAAAGACAAGCACAATTTATTTTCAAGTAATTCTATGAAATAGATCTATTTTACTAAGTGATATTTAATAGTGATATATATGACTACTTTATAATATTAAAATTCATAATATGGATAAATTCAAATTGAATTTTCATCTAAAATTATTTTAAATCTAGAATATATGATGAGATCAATAGAACTCTTAGTATTATACTTTATTTGGAACATTTTTTTAATAGTAACTTAGCAGAATTTATCTTTTCTTGTGATCTTAATTATACTGGACTTCTTTTCATATATATGTATATATATATATATGTGTGTGTATATATGCTGGACTTGTAGTTTAATACAAATTTTTTAAGTGACTTTCAAAATACTCGGCATTTTATACATTACCAAACTTTAGTTGTTTAATGATATAATATAAAGATAATCAATCAATATAGCCTAATCAATTTTCACAATCAAAATCTAATTATAAAATATAAAAGATAAAATAGAAAACCGACCTATTCCCCAACTATACAATTTGTTGGCATAATATTCTTCATTTCCATAGAATGCTCTTTTATTTCTGTAAATAAAAAAAAATATTTTGTCAAACACAAATCATATCAAATGAAAAGTGAAATTTTTTTTTTTTTTATTTTAAAAAAAAAAGAGGGAGAAGAAGAAGAAGAAGATAAAGTGAATGTAGTGATTATCAGCCAAAAAAAAAAGTTGAAAATATAAAGAGTTATAGATGAGGTGGTTGGAGATGAGTTCAAAATATTTTTAGTTAGTTTCATTTGTTTTTTCCAAAACAAAATAATCCGATATATCTTTTATGTATGGATATCCAAGCCAAGAGTTTTAGTTTGAAATTGTTTTAGTTCTTGAATCGTTTTCTTGTCTTTAAGATTAAGTTGTATACTTAGGTATAAAATGTGCAGCAAAAATAATTTTTATGCCAACCTCTCAACTTAATTTTTCTTACTTAATTTATCTCGATTTGTCAAAAAATAATAAATAAAGGACTTAAAATCGAGCCAAGAACTGAAATAATTTACCAAAGTTAAACACATAGGGAAATTAACCAAAGCAAAGAAACACATATGATGAAGCTCCTAACTCCGCTTTTTTCCTTCAATAAACTCAATGTCCTATGTTTATGCTTATAATGAAGTACCAATAGACTCATAATTCCATAAAATCAAGATTCCATAACAATGTCCAAAATTCATGTAGTCTCCAAGCGAGTATAATTCTTACGAGATTTTATATGTAGCTCATATTCTTGGATTTTTTTTTTGGGCATCTTCTAATATGTTATTGGTATTAGAGTTTGATAAGTATGTCTTCAAACCAGTTAGCTTACTAGCATTATTTGTAGACATTATGATTAGCACATTTATGGATATCATTTACATTTCATTATGTATGCTTCATGAGATGAATGGTTAGCAAAAAAAAAATCATTTTGCTTTTGAATTTAATGATTTCTACTTATGATATATTGTGTGTTTTACTTTAAAGGTATTGTTGTAGTTAACGAGATACGTTCTTGTAATAAAATCAAAATCAAAATCAAAGACAATAAGAACATGTTAGTTTTTCAAAGTTTGAGAAATTTGTATTGGATCTTCTTGTTAAAAAAAATAAAATTTTGACAATATTGAACTTATTGTCATTATTCACTATAATTATGAGGTGTAGTTTCCAAGCAAGTATAATTCTTACATGTGGCTCATCTTCTTGGCAACTCCATAATTTGTTATTAGACTGATGCTTTAATACTTTTTCTTGGATATTTTTTGACATCTTCTAATAGGTTATTGGTGTTAGAGTTTGATGGATATGCCCTCAAATCAATTAGCTTATTAGTACTATTAGTAGACATTATGATTACTATATTTATGGATATCATTTATATTTCATTATGTATGTTTCATGAGATGAATGGTTAGCAGGGTTGCATTCTTAAACAATTCATGGAACTCATTTGTACAAATGAGATTTGTACATGAGAAGATATGAGCAGTCTATATGATTGTTTAGAATTTTCACAGTTGATGATAAGCTTGGATAACTTATCAAGTTTGACTGTAGCATATTGACTTCTATTTGATAGAATGAAGAATCTCATTCGTTGGAGTGTATGACTTCAGGTTTAGTGTGCTAGTGTATTTGATGCATTGACATACTTGAACAAATTCTTTTAAAACAACACTTTCAAACTTGTATAAGACACTTGTTCTTAATATTGAGATGATAATGCACACAAGTTATAAGCTTTTGTTCCTTTGAGTTACCAATCAGTGAGGTTTTCAAGATCAACACCTAGGTATCTTGGGAAACCAAGTTTGTAGTATTAGGAACAATGATTGTCAAGATGGAATCTACCATCTTATATATAGAGTGATTCTCTAGTAAAGAATAAAGTATTCTCTTGAGAATATCACTTCGTTGATTACTGAAAACTACAGTCTTGTCATCAAGCATGTTGATGATATGTTCAGAAATCTATGAGTAAGTGAATGGAGACTCAAGGATTATAAGAAATTATAATTCTGGAGGCTAGTTATCATTATATAGAGGAGTTAATAATAATTGATTAAATATTGAATCTCAATTATGAATTTGACTAGATGGAATTTATAATTAATCTGAGCCAATAATTAAGATCCTAGAAGTCCCCACTCTTAGCTCAGTAGGATGTTTGAATACAAAGGAACAAAAGCTGAAAAGGTACAAGTAAAGAGTTGTACTATACAATCGATTATTGGGAACATGTACAAGTAGGCGATTGTTCAGAACCGGTTACTGGAAAGTTAATGCACAAGGTATTAAAGAAATTTTGATGTTTGTCAAATTTACACAAATCCCTTTTTCTCACAAAAAAAGGGTATGGCACTGGTACTTTAAAGAGATATTTGGATCTTAAACACAAAGAAAATTTTCAAACAAATGATCCTACTTAACTACAACTTAACCAATCTGTCACTGATAGTATACAAAATTTTTCATATTCTCAGTCAAAAATGAGATAAGGGTTGGCTAATAGCCTCTGCCGAATAATCATTTACTTTTGCTGATTTGAAAGATTTATGAAAAGTTGTGTGAATCCTACTTACACAAATATTTCTAGAAAGACGGCTCATGTTGATATTTTAAAGGTTTTTAGTGAGTACGAAAAAAAAAATATTATTTCTAATTTTTCTAACTTTACAATTATGTGTATATCTGATATGTGGACAAGTTGCAATGATTTGGGCTATATTTGTGTTACTGCTCATTATATAGATCAAAGTTAGATTTTGCATAAAATTCTCATTGCTTTTCGTTCTTTAGATTATCCACATAATGCAAATAATATATATCAATTTATTACTAGTATTTTTAAAGAATATGGAATACATGATAGAATTCTTAGCATTACTTTCGATAATGTAACTTCAAATACCACCGCATAAGGGAGATAGGAAAAACCGGTACACCGAATCGGCCGACCGGTGTAGACCGAGATGCTCGGTGGTGGCCGGTATTCTAGTGTAAAAGTCGGTGGTCGGTTTTGAAAGAGGGAAAAAATTGACCATCAGTTCGGCTCACAGTTTTGTTCACTTTATACCGTATACCGGCCTAACTGACCTATCATTCACTCTTATCTGATACAATTATGATTTAACTTCACTTCACTCATCTCAAGAGAATTAAATCCTAACCCGACACTTATCACTTCTCAAACACACATCCAATGAAACATTAAATCCTAACCCAATACCTGTCAAATTTGCTAAACACATCACAACCCCAACCTATCACGTACCTTTACCTTTACCATTAGTCCTATACGTATATGAGTTATACACTTATACCCATAGAAAAATAAAGAACCCTAACAATAGCCCACCTACAAGGTGCAACTCTTCAGTCTTTGCTTCTCACAAAAATTGCAAAAATCAATAAGCATCATAACTGCAACCGCACTCTCCAGCATCTCCTACCTCACCAGTCACTGATGTCGCCGCTCTCCGGTTTCACTAATCTTACTAGTCACTAACACTAACATCTCCGGTGAAGGTATTACTCCACTACTCCTCCTTCACCTCCTTCCTCATCAAAGACCTCTCTCTCTCTCTTAAGTCTCGGATGTTGAGTCCCCAATTTTTATGGTGTATTTGTTTTGTGTAATGCATTTTATGTTGTTCTGTGTGAGATTTGATAGTTGATTCAAAAAAAGCTTTACACCGAAGCATTGACCGAAACCGACCGTCGGAGATTTGGTTGAAAAAACACTATAAACCAAAATCACTATTCAGAATTGGTTAACAAGGTCGGCACACCGAATACCTCAGTTCGGTTAGGAATTGTGGCTCCAAACCGACCATAACCGACTAATATCACCCTTACCACCGTAATTGACTTATTTAAGACTAACATGCAGCCTCTCCATAGGGGCACTCTTTTTCATGAGCGTTGTGTATGTCATATTATTAATTTATGTGTACAAGATGGTATGAAAATCATTGACAAGGATATTAAAAAAATTAGAGATAGCATACTGTTTATTACATGATCTCTTTCACAAGTACAAGAGTATCTCAAGGTTTGTAAAGATTTCGGTAAAAATAAATAAATAAATTGATGCATGATACTAAAATCATTGGAATTCAACTTATCTCATGCTTGACTGTGCTTTAAAATATAAAGATGTTACTAGTGAATATGTGCATACAAAAAAATGAGTATTTATCTTTAGATGATTGGGAAATGGTTGGTGATAATGTTACTTTTTTGAAAATATTTTACGATGCTACAAATGCTCGCAGTGGTGGTTATTATCCTACTACTTGTATTATCCTTAATCACTTGTTCAATATCACAAATTCCTTTAATGAATGTAAAGATGATGATCGGTTTTTTCTCAATAAATTTAGAAATGGTGAAAATTTTAAAATATTTTTTCAAAACATTCTTCCTCTTTTTATGTTATGCTACTGTAATGGATCCTAGAATTAAATTAGAGGGTCTTGAAACATTAATAAATGGAATTGCACAATTTTTAGGTACTGAACCTTGTATTACTATAAGAGAAGTGGAGCAAAATTTAACTTCTATGTTCAATATGTATACTAGTAGATATGATACAGGTTCAACCACCTCATCTTTATGTCCAGTTAAATGATATAATACTTCCACTGATTCATTGTGGGAAGCCCATAATGAGAGGATTATGTGCACTCAAAGAAATGTTGCAAGTGGTTCTAGTGGTTAAAAAGAATGGGAAGCTTTGGATTTGCATTGACTTCAGAAACCTAAACCTGGCTACCCCGAAGGATGAGTACCAGATGCGCATGGCCGATCAGCTAATCGATTTGGCCACTAAAAATAAAATCTTATACTTCATGGATGGGTACTCGGGGTATAACCAAATATACATCACCGAAGATGATGTCCCAAAGACAGCTTTTCGATGCCCGGGGGCAATTGGGACCTTTGAGTGGGTCGTTATGCCATTCGGACTAAAAAAATGAAGGAGCCACCTATCAATGGGCAATGAACACAATCTTCCATGACATGATTGGACGATTTATGGAAGTATAAATCGATGATGTGGTGGTAAAGTCTAGAAGAAATGCCAAACATTTGGCCAATCTTAAGAAAGTGTTTGAAAGAATGCAGACTCACAAGCTAAAGATGAACCCGCTCAAATGTGCATTCAGTGTATCAGCAAAAAACTTCTTAGGATTCCTGGTGCACCAGAGAGGTATAGAGATAGACAAGAACAAGGCTCAGGCTATCCAGACAGCAAAGCTCTCGGCCAACAAGAAAGAGTTGCACGGGTTGCTTAGACAGATAAACTTCCTCAGAAGGTCTATTTCCAACAGCACAGGTACTACTGAAGATCAAGACCGATGAAGAGTTTAAGTGGCAAGATAGCCATCAGCAAGCCTTTGATGGGATAAAGCAGTACTTGTCTACCCCTCCCCCCCCCCTCCCAGTTCTAATGCCACCCAAGAAGGGTAGGTGTTTAAAATTGTATATATCGACCTCTGATTGCTCTATAGGAAGTATGTTAGTCCAAGATAATGAGTAAGGTAGTGAGCTACACAGAAGACTGCTTCAAACTCAAGATTGCCATCAAGAATCTAATTGAACAGGGTCACCTTATCGAGTACATCATGGCTGATAGACTACCTTGGCTCGACACCCGAGCCCCCGAGGAGCCACAACTTCTCAGCCAAATCAACGTGATCTCCGGAAGAACTTTGGGCAGAGGGGATACACAGTAGGCTAGGAAGAGATATGCTCACGCATCCCGATTAGATGTCTGGCACGTCCAATCTGCCATCTCCCCGCTGACTGACGTACTGATGTACTGATGTTCTCATCCAATGACATGAAGGACCTATACTGCCCCCACGGCGATCCACTGGTGGTTACACTCTTCATAGCGAATTATGTGGTCAAAAGGGTGCTGGTGGACACGAGTAGCTCCTCTGAAATTCTTTTTATCTCGGCCTTCGATCAGTTTGGGATATCAAGGGATCGGCTCTGACCCATGGCCACTCCCCTAGTAGGATTCAATAGGGCTAGCATACAACCGTTCGGTACAATCGAGCTCCTAATTCTCATGGGGGCCTACCCCTAGCAAGTCTCCGTACTTGCAAACTTTGTGGTGGTAGAAGCCCCGTCCGCCTACAATGTCATCCTGGGAAGGCCAATGCTCAATAAGGCCAAGGTAGTTGTATCAACTTATGGCCTAGTGATCAAGTTTCTTCCCCCACAGGGGCTCGGGAGCTTGCGTGGAGACCAAGCAACCACACGAAGTTGTTATGTCAGCTCCTTGCGCAAAGAAGCAGTTACAAAAACATTGAATGTCTGGGAAATGGACCCAATGGACATAAGGGATGAAGTAGGCCTGGCGGAAGAACTGAAACAAGTGGTGCTGGAACCCCAACTCCTCAATTGGTCTGTCAGTATCGGCACTCTCTTGGCTCATGGAGAAGTTGATCCAGACCCTACGATAGAACTAGGACGTCTTTGCCTGGTGCCATGAAGGCATACCTGGGATAGATCCCTGGGTGATATTCCACCGTCTCAACATTGACCCGGACTCCTGGCCGGTCAAGCAAAAAAGGAGGGGCATGGCCCCTGAAAGGTACGCAGTGGGGCGCGAGGAAATTAAAAAGCTCTTGAAGGCAAAGTCTGTCCGAGAGGTCCACTAGCCAGACTGGTTGGAAAATGTGGTACTATTCAAGAAAAGTAATGGGAAGTGGAGAATGTGTGTGGACTTCACCGACCTGAATAAGGCCTGCCCCAAGGACTACTATCCGCTGCCTAGGATAGACCTCCTTGTGGACTCTATGGCCGGACACTCACTTCTTTCATTCATGGACGTCTATTTGGGGTACAATCAGATCAGCATGTACCCCAGGGACGAAGAAAAGACGTCTTTCATTACCGACCAAGGGACGTACTACTACAAGGTGATGCCCTTCAGCCTCAAAAATGCCAAGGAAAATTATCAATGCCTGGTCAACCACATGTTCAAGGATTTGATCGGGAAGTCAATGCAGGTATATGTCGACGATAGATTGGTCAAAAGTCAAGACGAGTCTGACCATCTGGAGCACTTGGCCGGGGCCTTTAGCATCTTAAGAAAATTCCAAATAAGGTAGAACCCGGCCAAGTGCACATTTGGAGTCTTGTCCGGGAAGTTCATTGGGACATATGGTCAGCAAGCGAGGGATTGAAGCGAACCCTGAAAAAATTTAGGCTATTATTAACATGCGGTCACCTAGGTCAACTAAAGAAGTTCAAAGTTGGCCGGACGGGTGGCGGCGCTGAACCGATTCGTCTCCTGAGCTACCGACCGGTGTCTGCCGTTCTTTAAAATACTCCGTAAGGCGTTTCAATGGTCAGAAGAGTGTGAGGAGGCGTTTTAGGATCTCAAAAAATACCTAACATCACCCCCTCTGCTCTCAACACCCATACCAAAGGAGGAGTTATTCTTCTAGTTGGCAGTATCGCCCTCAGCAGTAAGTGCGACACTCATCCGAGAAGAGCACGAGATATAATTCCGGCCTACTATACCAGTCGGGCACTTTAAGAGGCAGAGAACCAGTACTCTCGCATCGAAAAATTGGCCTTCACCCTCATCACTTATGCCCGAAGACTCTGTCCATACTTCCAGGCCCACGTTATCATGGTCCTCACAGATCAGCCTCTCCGCCGGATATTGGGCAGGCCTGAGACATCCAGAAGGCTCGTCAAATGGGTGTTGGAGCTGCAAGAATTTGAAATAGTCTATAGACCCCGGACAGCAATCAAGGGACAAGCAGTGGCAGATTTTCACGTTGAGTTCACATATCCAGAAGATCTGGTAGAGGAGCTTGACCCGCCAGTTCTACCGCTTGGCCTTTAGCCTAACACCCCAACCTGGGTGATCTATGTGGATGGGTCCTCCAACAAATAGGTTAGTGGAGCAGGGACCATCCTGACCACAACCAACGAGATCCAGTTGGAGTACGCACTAAGGTTTGGGTTTCGAGCCTCTAACAACAAGGCCGAATACAAAGCCCTGCTGGTCGAGTTGTAGTTGGCCACCTTCATGGGTACGCAGCAAGTCCAAGGGTATAACGACTCCCAGCTCATGGTCAATTAAGTCAATCAAGAGTACGAAGCTCGAGAAGACAACATGGTAGCTTATTGTCCGACCAATTTTAAAGAAGCTTAAGGGGTTCTCCGTCACAAAGATCCTAAGGAAAGAAAACACGAGAGTCAACTGGTTAGCCTACCTCGCCTCATCCTCTGAGTCAGACCTACCCAGGATAAGGATATAATAGTCACCCAAGCCCAGTGTGGTCATTTTAGAAGGCATGGAGGTCAAACCAATTGCTCTAGGGCCCAACTGGATGGATCCGATCGTGATGTTCCTAACGATCGGTGCCCTACCAAACGAAAAAGAAGACGCCCGGCGGGTAAAGTACCGAGCGGCCAGATACTACCTCGTTGACAGCATTCTCTACAAAAGGAGATACTTTATCCTGTATCTGCAGTGCATCCATCCTACGCAGGTCCAGGGAATATTGCATGAAATCCACGAGGGAGTGTGTGGAAGTCACATTAGAGGTCTGGCACTTTCTCATAAGGCCCTACTGTAAGGCTATTACTGGCCGACAATGGCCCAGAATTCCCAAGAATATGTCAAGAGGTGCGACAAATGTCAGAGGTATTCGCCCATGATAAACCGCCCAGGAGAGCTCCAAAAACCAATCCTCAGCCCCTAGCCATTCGCTCAGTTGGGCATTGATATTGTTCGTCCCCTCCCGATGGGAAAAGAGCAAGTCAAGTTTGCGGTCATTGTCGTTGATTACTTCACCAATTGGGCAGAAGTTGAGCCCTTGGAAAATATCACTAAGAAAAAGATGGAGAACTTCATCGAGAGAGACATCCTCAGCAGATTTGGCATCTCAAGGGTCCTGTTCAGTGACAACGATAAGCTGTTTGATACCTCGGTGTTTAGGCAATTCTGCTCGGGGTACGAAATATCAAATCACTACTCTCCCCCCGAGCACCTTCAAGCCAATGGCCAAGCCGAGGTGACGAACCGGACCATTCTGTAGTCAATTAAAACCAGACTTGAAAATGCCAAAGGACTTTGGATAGAAGAACTACCAACCCTTCTGTGGACATATCGCACCACTCCCTGAGCAGCCATAGGAGTGACTCCTTCTTTCTCACCTATGGCCTCAAGACGGTAGTCCCCACCGAGCTCGGACTACCAACTTACGAGTAGAAAATTTCAGCGAGCAGGGCAATGAAGAAGCCCTCAAAGGAGAGCTCAACCTAATAGAAGAGAAAAGGGACCGGGCATATCTAAAAGTGATAGCCTATAAGCAGCGGGTCTCTCGGTATTTCTGCAGCAAAGTCAAGCATCAAAGTTTCCAGGTGGGAGACCTGGTCCTTAAGGCAGTAAACCAGTCTATCAAGGTCCTGAGCCATGACAAATTAGGGCCAAATTGGGAAGGACCATACAAGGTTACTCGAGTCAACCGGCCGGGCAACTACTGGTTATAGACTTTGGATGAGCATGATCTAACCCACCCTTGGAACATCCAACATCTGCACAAGTACTTTCAGTGATGCTTCAATAAGAACGGAGTAACATTGGCTAGGAAATTTGTAGCGCTTTTCGAGCAATTATTGTGAATTTCAAAAATGAATAAAGATTTTTTATTTTCACTGCAAGAAATGACACCTACTAGTGCTCTGTGCAAAAAAGACCTCAGGACCATACCCGAGGGACGAAAGACCTTGGGACCACACCCGAGGCGAAAAAGACCTCGAGGTCATACCCAAGGCCAAAGACCTTGGTGTCACACCCGAGGCATCGGCTTTGCCTAGGTCCATAACTGACAATGGGGGCAAATCCCCTTAGGTGGCTAATGATGGCAAGCTTTAAAAGACCCTACAACCACCCATGTTCTAGGTCGGTTGCTTACAGTCAATCCCCCTACCAACGCTTGCCTTCGGAAAAGCTTAGGAGGGTAAGGGGGAATACCAGACTGAAACAAGGAATCACATCGGGCGCTAACAGGGCTTGGAAAGGACTTGGAACTACAAAACATTCCTAAATACCTATTCCCAAGTACCTGCAGTGCCCAGATAAATCGACCGAGACAATAATAGGACCTAACTCCTACACTATACCCAGTGGGACCTTTAAAATAGGTCCCGAAAAGACCAAGTGTTCCTTACCGGTCATAGTCCTAAACTTTTGCTAAGGCAGGGTTTCCACAGGATTTACAATCGGTCGGTCACAAGTAATTTCAAACAAACAAGTACAAAAAAGTTACACAATGATAACAGTTGATGCAAAAGGGTGGCCTCAAAGGATCTTTTCATTAATGAGGATAAAAATATATACAAAGCCTGGGGGGCAGTTATAGTAGCCTCCCCTCCCCCTAAAAAAAATGAAAAAGAAAAAAGAGACAGGCAGAGAGGCTAGGCGTCATCCACCACGACCACATCTTTGGTTTCACTAGCCTCCCCTCCCAAAGTAGTATTCCCGCCCAGTAGTTCGAGTCTATCCCTTCATTGGACGAGACACTCAGGATGGTTTCGGGCTAGCCTCCTCTTCAGGTCTTCATAGCCCTGGAAGAAGCCATCGTCAAAGGCCTCCCTTATAGACCCTACCATCGCCGCCCCAGATAGGGCCTTCTCTCGAGCCTCCGCTGCCACCAGGTTGGCCCGGGTAGCCTCCAAATCAGCTAAGGCGACCGCCAGCTCTGCTTGCATGGAGCCAAGGCCCAGGGCTAAGCCCTTGACCTTGTCCTTCTCAATGGCCAAAGCGATCTCCTTGGTCTCAGAGGCTACCCATTCCTGCGACAAGGCAGCCTCAAGTAGTAGCCCTCCCGGCCAGGAAAGGCAGGAAGGATTCAACTCCGGCGGCCATGCAGCCGACCTGGAAAAACAAGTAAAATTGGACGATTACTCAATAAACAGTGAAGAGAAAAAATGGTGACGAATGATATATGAAAATAGCAGAAGTACTTACAAAATGGGAGAGGCTATACATCCACTCCTAGAAGACTTGAGGAGACATATTTGCATACATCCCCACCTGACCTAGGAGAATGACCGGCCGAACCCTCTCCCTGATCTCTACTGATTCCCCCAACGGTGTCCCGAATGATAAGTTCGCCCGGGGAGCGGTCTCCTCCACCACCACCATGCCGGGAGCCGACGTCCCCCCGAAAGAGGCTATACAGCCACCCCTGAATGATAAATGAAAATGGCTAAAGTACTTATGAAATGGGAGAGGCTGTACAGCCACCCCTGGAAGACTTGAGGAGACATATTTGTGTTAAAACAAATAATTGCAAGCTTGGGGTTAGAAAATTATCTAACCCTATTATATATTAATCATAAGGAGAAGAAGAAATAATTACAAAACATTTCAAACCAAGCCCTCGGAGACTGTTTAAGACCATATAAAGATTTTTTCAATCTGCACACCTTACCCTCTGTCTTGGAATCCTCAAAACCAGGGGGAATATCCATATAAACCTCCTCTTCTAGGTCACCATGTAAGAAGGCATTCTTCACATCAAACTGGTGAAGAGGCCAATCTAGATTTGCTATAAGGGACAGAAGGATTCTTACCGAATTCATTTTTACGACTGGAGCAAAGGTCTCTTCGTAGTCAACACCATAAGTCTGAGTGTAACCCTTTGCTACCAATCGAGCCTTGTACCTTTCAATGGAACCATCAGCCTGGTGCTTTACTGTAAACACCCACTTGCACCCCACAGTCCTCTTACCTTTAGGCAACATTGTTAGTTCCCAAGTGCCAGTTTTGTGAAGAGCCTTCATTTCTTCACTCATAGAATGTTTCCACTTGGGATCAGCAAGAGCATCCTGAACATGGTTAGGAACACTGACAGAGGAAACTTTTGAAAGAAATGATTTATAAGAGGCAGAAAAATGAGAATAAGATACAAAATTGGAGATAGGATGTTGAGTGCATGATCTAACACCCTTACAGACAGCAATGGGAATGTCTAAATCATTTTATTCTGGAGAGGGTGTATCTGGAGAATTACCTGAATCATTATCACTCAGAGAGAATGGCAGTGGAGGAGGAGAAGCAACAGTCTCTGAAGTCTCTCTAGCAACAGTCTCTGAAGACTCTCTAGTCTTTCGTTTACTCCATGTCCCCCTCGAATAGACTCTTAACTCTCTCTCCCTCTCAACTCCCGCTCCTTCAGGCTCCCTGTCATCTCTATCTATCCCAACTTCCTCACTCTCTCCTTCAACCCTTTCCTGCTCCACCTCAATCATCATAGGTAATACAAAAGTAATAGGTATCTCTTCACACCGTGTCTCCCCCTGAAGAGATGCCTGAGGGTCAACAAAGTAGGACTGAGACTCGTGAAAAGTGACATCCATCGACACAAACCATTTTTGAGAAGGAGGATGGTAACACTTATAACCCTTTTGTGTAGGGGAATAACCAACAAACACAAACTTGATAGACCGAGGGTCTAACTTCCCACGAGTAGGAGAATGGTTATGAACAAAACAAACACAACCAAAGACACGAGGTGGAATGGAAGTGGAGAGGGAAGGATGAGAAAGAACCTGAAGAGGTGTGTGTTTATTGAGGACACGAGTGGGGAGCCTATTAATGAGATAAGCACTCTAAGGACTGCCTCTCCCCAGTAAGTACGAGGAGCATTAACCTAGAAGAGTAAGGAGCGAGCAACATCTAGAAGGTGACGATTCTTGCGCTCTGCCACACCGTTTTGTTGTGGAGTGGCAGTGCAAGAAGTTTGGTGAACAGTACCGTAAGAGGAGAAATATGCACCTAAACCAGAATCAATATACTCACCACCTTGGTCAGAACGTAAGATTTTCACTACAGCCCCAAATTGAGTGTTGACCATTTTGTGGAAATTTTGGAAAATAGCAAATACTTCTCGTTTTTCTTTCATCATATATATCCAAGTAATACGAGAAAAATCATCAATAAAAGATACAAACCAACGATGACCTTTCAATGACACAGTACGAGAAGGACCCACACATCAATATGAATTAAAGTAAATGGAGCTAAACTTTTATTATCACTAGGAGCATAAGAAGCTCGAAAATATTTACCAAGCTCACAAGCATCATAAGAAAAATTCAAAATACCAGTATGTTTTACTAGAGTAGGAAACATATGTCTAAGTAAAGAAAAAGAAGGATGCCCTAATCTCCTATGCCAAAGGTGTAAATCTTCAGCATTATTCTTTATAAGTACTGTATGATGAGCCAACTTCTCCCCTGCATCTAGAATGTATAGACCGTGCTCCTCTCTACCACTACCAATCGTCCTCCTCGTGATAAGATCCTGAAACACACAATGAGATGAAAAAAGGTTACACTACAGTTCAAATCGCGAGTAATACGACTCAAGGATAAAAGGTTGTGAGAAAAACTGGAAACATGTAACACAGAAGTGAGTGGTAAAGAGGGAGCAACATGAATTAAACCTTTCCCAAAAACAGAGGAGAAGGTACCATCAGCTATTCTAACTTTATCTTGGCCTAAAGAAGACTCATATTTAGAAAAAAGGTTAGATGAAGGGGACATGTGATCAGAGGCCCGGGAATCGATAATTCAGGGAGATGAGACATGAGAAAGGAATGCTCATGGTGATGGAACAACATTACCTGTCTGGGCAAAGGATGAGGAAGAGCCTGTAGATGTCAGAGTAACACACCATGCCATAAGGTGCCGAAGAGTCTCAAGTTCGGAGGCAGACAAAGAGCTAGAACTGGCATCAGAAGATGGCGGAGGACCACTAAACTGGCGCTGAAGGCTCAGGAATAGCAGAATGATGGGCACAGACAGCCTCTCCACGGCCACCAAACAACCTCCACGACCCCCTCCTCGACCTCCACGACCTCCTCGACCACCAGGGGGTTTGCCATGAAGGCTCCAACAGTTAGCCCTAGTATGATGGGGCTTAAAACAGTAATCATAGATCACAATAGGGAGATCAGAAGAGTCTGACTGCTGAGTCCCATCTCTGGGTGGGACAGACACCAAAGAAGACCTCTCGGTAGATGTATGTGGAAGCATGACAGAACGGCGACTCTCCTCATTCTGTACATGAGCAAAGGCCTCCTGAAGGGTGGGGAGAGTGTCCATCCCCAGTACCCAACTACGAACTGCATCATAATCTGGGTGAAGTCCCTGGAGAAATTTGAAGACCCTTTGCTTTTCTAGTAACTTCCGATACCCCTCTGCATCCGCAACACATACAGGCTGATAGGCCTGAAGATGGTCAATGCGATCCCAACTAGTGGTAAGAAACTGAAAATATTTGGTGACAGTCATGTCACCTTATTTTGAACAGTCAATAGAATGAAGTAACTCAAATTCCTGTGCATATTTCCCCCGGCGAGAGAAAGTAGATGTAACCGTGTCCCAAATCGCCTTAGCAGTCTTCATGCGATAGAAATTCTCACCAATTTCAGGAACCATCGAATTAATAAGCCATGCCATGATAACGGAGTTCTCAATCTCCCACTTATCGTAGCCTGGATTTGTAGAAATAAGGGCTATTACGCGCCCATCAAGATGACCCATCTTCCCTCGTGCCTTCAGGTATAATTCCACTGCCTGTGACCACTTCAAATAACTTTGGCCATCAAAGGGAGTGGGAGTAATTTTTAAGTTGGGATCCAAAGGAGCAACCACAGTGTGAATTATGGTTGGCAAAGAAGTCTCCGATTTGTCTACCATAGCGTCGGATAGGAATGGAAAACCCAAACAAAGGTGTGAAGGATAACATAGAATATGGGAAACCCTAAAGAGTGATCAAGGGTCCATAAGAGGACCTAACAACACCAAGAAAGAAAGGAAATCAGAACAGCAAGTTGGATTAGTCCAGGGTGGTTAGAGAAGTGGCGCAGGGTTAGGGGTGATAGGGTTGGAGGTTGCGTAGGTCAGGGGAGGTGGTGGTGGCTGCGGCGCAGGCCTGGAGGGGGGTTGAAGGCTGCGGCGAAGGGCAGGGAGGTGGTGGTGTCTGCGGCGCAGGTCTGGGGTGTGATGGTGGCTGCGGTGAGAGGATGGGTGAATGGGGAAGGCTCGGTGTGGGCTTGTAGGGTGGTGATTAGGGCTCGGTGCAACTGGTGGTGGTGGTTAGGGTTAGGCACAGGTGGTGGTGGTGGATGGGAGATCCCATGGCTCTGATACCATGTTAAAACAAATAATTGCAAACTTAGGGTTAGAAATTATCTAACCTTATTATATAGAAAATACTTTTACTCACCCAAAATTTGGTACACCAATGCTCACCCAAGCATCACATTGGCCAATGCAGTGGGGCCCAGGATTAAACAATATTAAACAATATTTGTTTAATCCTGGGCCCCACTGCATTGGCCAATGGGATGCTTGGGTGAGCATTGGTGTACCAAATTTTGGGTGAGCAAAAATGCTCTCTATTATATATTAATCATAAGGAGAAGAAGAAATAATTACAAATAAGACCCACTAACAAGTATTAAATAATACAAGTAACTAAAATAAATAAAACTACTCTCAACAATTTGCACACATCCCCACTTAACCTAGGAGAAGGACCGGCCGAACGCTCTCCCTGATCTCCACCGATTCCCCCAACGGTGTTCTGAACGATAAGTCTGCCCAGGGAGCGGTCTCCTCCACCACCACCATGCCGGGATCTGACATCCCCCCGGGTTCCTTGTGCGTCGTTGTCCCGAGCCTGATCCGCCTGAGTGGGCAATCGCTACCCGATGTCTTAGCGGCAGGCCTCTTTCCCCTATCCGCCACCCCAGCAGCGGCGGCAGCAGCAGCGGCCAGTCTGGCCCTTAGCTGCTCCAAATCTCTCTTAGGGCCCATTTCTGCGAAAAAGAAAATGTGCGGTCAGTAGTGGGTGAAAGCAGTAAAGGACGGATAAAGCCAGACAATTCACCCAAATACTTACCCGGGATGATTGGAGGAAATATGGGAGCTTCAACGGGTTCATCTGGGTCGTAGGAGGCCTTGAAATCTCCCGTACGGGTCAGCACATTCCAAACGTTGGTAGGCAAATTTGCCAAGCGCCTAATCCTGGCTTGACACTCCTCGGGGATGCTAGGTGGGTCTGCTGATCTCACTGTAAAACAAAACGTAAAACGGTCAGCCACATGAATACACTCAAAAGTAAACAATGTAAGAAGAGAAGTGTCGGATGAGCTTACTCCTCAGCTCCCCCACCCAGGAAGTCCTCAACTGAATCCCTGGGGCCTGCTCACATAGCCCGGGGGTGGATACTTGGAAGAACTTGTTCTTCCACCCCTTGTTGTTTCTCAGCCAGTTGATAATAATTTTTCTCCCCGGTTGAGCCCACAAATAGAAGAACCCAACCTCCCCATACACGAGGAACGGTCGGTGGGTCCACAAGAACTCTTGAAGGGTAAGTTCATACACGAAGACTTAGGGCCAGAGAGAGATGGACCCCATCAGAAACCTCCACCCATTCGGAACCAACTACCCATGAGCGATCTCGAGGTAGATCAGGACATCTCGGGCAACCGGGTGAAGTGGAATATGAAACCCAGCCATGAGGGAGTCCTCGTACAAAGTGATGTAGCCCGGGTGATGGAGCTGGGCCCCATCGGCCTGAACGATCAAGGAACAGCCGTCAAAATGGCGTACCTATCCCTAATACGATTGAGGTCTTGGGCGCACAAGATAGAGGGAGTGAATTCACAGGCAAACGCGATGTCGGGGTCAGGGCTCTCCAATATTTTGTCACTGAAACCTCAAGAGATGGAGGCCAGCGGGACCTCCTGGTTTGACTCGTCATCTGACAGCTGGATCGGGATCCTACCCTCACTATGATGGTCTGATGGAGTGCCGGAGAGTGGATCCAGGCTTGTGTCTGGGGTCCCGGACCATGATTGTTCGTCCTCTAACCGGGAAGAGGAATCGAAATCGGAGTGACACATCTCTGGTACTCCGATGGTGGAATGAGAAAAGTGGCGACCTAGGTACGGGTCAGAAACTCTGAGTCTGAGGTACAGAGGAGGTAAAGTTACAAGCCTAAAGGGCAAGAAGTATAAGGTTTTCAAGGAAAGGTGGCACTCGGTTAAAACTACCCCAGGACAACCCGTGTAATAACCTGCATTTTCATGCATTATCATATTTAAAATTTTCATTATCATTGGCATTATTATATTCAAAATTTAATATATATTGTCTGTTTATATGTTAATTTCGATTCTTATGTGAAAAGTTTAATTCTTGAATAATTGAAATTACTTTTGGGGTCAAAATGCAATTTTCATAAAACTTGCAATACCTGTGTTAAAATTCAAAACTGTATTTCAAAACGGTGGAATTATTTCTTTTAAACTCAAACTGTATTTTTATGAAATCAAAAAACTATTTCTAACGTTAAAATGAATTCTCTGTATTTTTGTGATAAACACCGTATCACGAAAATACCAGTGTAAGTTTAAAACTGTCCGCGCAGTGTTAAACTTCCACAGAATTTTGGAAGTAAATGATTGAACAAATATATTTATACCCAAATTATTATGCTGATACTTTTCCTTAGGTCTTGTTTGGCAAATGTTGTTGTATGTGTATTGTCCTTATGCCATAAGCTAGATTACCCAAACACACATTGACCCACCTCATCTCCACCTACCTCTTACTTTCATCAGTGGAGAATAAAGGACAGTGCATACACATCATTTCTGCACACTCATTGTATTTAATGGAGGATAGTGGTTCATGAGTGGGGAGTTAGGCCAATGTTTTCTTAGTGGGTATTTGATTATATATACACCCAACCACACTACACACTCTGCACTTCCATCATAGCACAATTCAGAAATTCACAGAGAGTTTAGAGAGTGCAGAGAATTCTTCAGTTGGGTAGAGAGAGAAGAGTTCAATCCTCCATAGTCAAAGCTTGGAATTCGGGAATTTCGTAATTATATTTCTTTCTCAACAATTTCTTCAAATCTATATCACAGTGAGTATTACTAACTCACTCCAAATGTAACTCATTCCTTATTTACTGATTTAGGTAGTTAATTTTAACAGTAGCAGAATTTTGTTTTCAGATTTTTGTTAGGAAAACGAATGAAATTTAAGGTTCTGCCCGCGTTGTCCCAAGTAAAACTCGATTCTGCACACTTTTCGTCTAATGCAATTTTCTCAGATTTTGCACCGTTTGGGCAGAAAATGAGGATTACAGTAGCAGAAAAAGTATATTAGAAATTCAATCTAATATTTTCTCTTTTAATTTTAACAGTAGCAGAATTTTGTTTTCAGATTTTTGTTAGGAAAACGAATGAAATTTAAGGTTCTGCCCGCGTTTTCCCAAGCAAAACTCGATTCTGCACACTTTTCGTCTAATGCAATTTTCTCAGATTCTGCACCGTTTGGACAGAAAACGAGGATTTCAGTAGCAGTTTTTAGAATGCTATTAGTTATGTTTAAAATGATTAAGGCAATGAATTACGAATTTTCAATCCCCGTACGCGTATTGTTTCTTTAATTCTGTGAATTCCTTTATGTTTAAAGTTTGATGACATTCATGTGGAGTCAGTTGTACATGCATGGTGAGTGTTGGTAGTGTGTAAAAGAGTAATGATAGTGTGGAAAAGAGTAATGATTGTGTGGAAAGAGTATGAGTTTGAGTTGTGTTTGTGGTTGTGGTTGTGGTTGTAATTGTGGCTGTGGTTATGGTTGTGATTGTGGATGTGATTGTGGTTGGAGTTGAAAAAGAGGATGAGGGTGTCTTTGAAATGCGAAGGTGGCAAAAATGGACACTCCCTGACGCCCATGGAAGCGTTAAAGTGTGTGAAGCCGAACTTGGACACTCACTGGCACCCATGGAAGTGCTAAAGTGTGGCCTATAGACACTCCCTGAATGACTCGAGTCTGGATACCTGTGTGGGGGTTGCCCCGGTATTTGCATGGCGGTTAGGGTATTCAAAGTGTGAGGCATTGGACACTCCCTGGTACCCCGGACCAAAGTGTGAGGCAAACTGGACACTCCCTGGCGCCCCGTTGCTAAAGTGTGGCTATCTTAGTATTTCAAAGATACCAGGAGTAGGATAGAGGGTTGTTGGGTTTTTGTCGAGAGAAAAGAGTCGGTTAGATGAGATGGTGCATTGTTCTCATACACGGTCACATATGTGTGAATTTATCTTTTAATTATTGTTGTGGTTGTTTTCTAACAAGCTCTTTATCATAAATATAAACTTGTGGTATTTAAATGGAAATGGGAAAAAGGTAAATGGGCATGTTTTTACATTCAAAGCTATGTTTTTAATACTCACCAGCTTCTTGAAGCTGACGGCGTTGATGCGTCCTGGACATTCGTGTCCAGGCTTTGCAGGTAATAACCAAGAAGAACCTTATGATTATGCAAATTAAGATCTGTTGCTGAGAAGAGATGTTACTTTTATATGCTTTATGATTATGTGTTGATTTGGTTTTGAGGATGACTGTAATAGACTGTAAGTTATTGTTTTATTTTCAAGGCGGTCTGTGCCTTAGTAAACCCTGTACTATAGGATGTAATAAGTTAGAGATTTAATTTTTATAAGCCCAGGTTGCCCTACTCTGATTAATGGTTTTATGTTGTTCGACGTTTTGGGACGGAATCGATCCTTCAAACTGTCGCGACCTACGGGTCCATAAAGGAAATTAAACGCTTTCCATATTTATGCTACGTCGGGGCGTGACAGGATTTGGTGGTATCAGAGCCATAGGTTTTCTAGATTGACCAGGCTCAGTTATTCACGCCATAGATTAGTGACATAGGTTACCCTAAAGTTTTACTAAGCTATACAACCAAGTTCTAGTGTTAGTTTAGTTCGGATTACCCTTAGTTCAGAAACTAAAATTCTAAGTTGGTTTTATCATAGAAATGATTACCCGTTTGTCTTGTCACATCGACAAAAATAATAGCAATTTCCATATACCTTCAGACATATCCATTTAGGATTAGTCGAGATAACCATAACTTATGATACCCCTACAGAAAGATAGTAGCCGAGTTTCTAAGGAGTTAAAGCATACCATAGCCCTCATTAATAGCTTAGGCACTGACAAATTTCCTGAGTCAAATCTCGGAATAGTCAGTATGGCCCACAACCAGAGTCTAGAGGATAAGAATACAACCTCTTTACTATTAGACAGCTCTAGTTCGAATACGTGTTATATGTACTTAATATATATTTTATTGTATGCTTATGTGATAATACGAGTATGTGATATAGTGATATATACTATTTTGAAAATTTTTGTCATAGTACTGTTGCATGCATGTTTCTCATTCTACTACCCCTATCATGCATAGAATGGCTGGAAGACCAAGGAGGAACAGAAATCTGATTGAAGGAGCGCCCGAGGCTGCCGACCCCACGGGAATATTTGAAGCTTTTATCAGACGTCTCGAGAGGGTTAGTAATGCGAATGAAAACCAACGAGACCGCCAGACGGGAGATAAGCTGCTGGAGAGATTCCGTGCGCTCAGACCCGAGCAATTTGCGGGTACCACGGATCCCTGGAAGGCAGAACAATGGTTAAGACAGATGGACCGCATGTTTGAAGCTGTCCAATGCAACGAGATGGACAAAAGGAGATTGGCTACTTTTCAACTAACCGACGCCGCTGCAGATTGGTGGGACTCGGTCATAGCCACTATCGGAAACACCGCTGCTATGGGGATGACATGGACGGCGTTCAAAGGGAGATTCCTGGAGAAGTACTTTCCGGCTACGGAGAGGCACAGAAGAGAGAAGGAATTTATGGATCTGACGCAAGGAACCAAGACGGTGCAAGAGTATACCACACAGTTCGAGAGGCTGTCACGGTTTGCCCCGCACATGGTTGATACTGAGGAGAAGAAGATCCGAAAGTATAACCAAGGGTTGGCACCGCAGATTCGTCGCCTGACTCTCGGCCATCTAGACAAGACGTTTGAAGGACTAGTCGGCCTGGCTACCGATCTGGAAGAAGATGCTCGAGTATATCGCAAACAATTTGAATTCCGACCGCCTCAGAGGGGTAATTTTGGGAATAGACCACCAATGAATCGTACCCAAGGGCAGAAGAGGAACTTTGACGGAAGCAAGAAGGCACAAGCTATTACCTATCCGACTCAACCCCGAGTAGGAGAAGGAAGTAGTGGCGTAAAGTGCTTCAACTGTGGCAACCCTGGACATGTGGCTCGGGACTGCAAGGCACCAAGGCGTGCTGCTCAGCCAGGAATAGTCTGCTTCAACTGTGGTGAACCAGGTCACATCAGCAGGTTCTGCACTGCTCCTAAGCAAGCGACTTATGGGCAACAGGGTCAGACCCGCTTGAATGCTGTTATTCCTGATGCCGCTGGATATGATGGAGCTGTATATGAAGAAGGAGATCATGGAGAAGCTCAACCTGATCAGCAAGCAGTGGAAGGTACATTGACTCTATTTAACTCCCATGTTAGAGTATTATTTGATACGGGTGCTGCTCTCTCATTCATATCTGTTAATACAATTCGGAGATTGGGTATCTTACCTCATCGCTTAGAGAAAGCTTTGAAGGCTACATCACCAATAGGAGCTGCGGTCAGTTTAGGACATGTGTGCAAGGATTGTCCCTTAAGATTAGGAGACCGAGAAATCCCTGCAAGGTTGATCGTCCTATCGATGAAGGAGTTTGACATAATCCTAGGAATGGATTGGCTGTCTCAGAATCAAGTGAAGTTGGATTGTGCGAGGAAGAGAATTACATTCTCCGACAATGAGAATCAACCCTTTGATTTTCAATGTAACCCTTCGGGAGATATGTTCCTCACAAGATGTTTAGCCAACATTGAAGTCGTCAGTACAGAGGTGACAGCATCATCTATACCTGTAGTCAAGGACTTCGAAGAAGTATTTCAAGACATTTCTGGATTACCGCCCGAGAGAAGTATAGAGTTCTGTATTGAGCTTATACCGGGTACCGTACCAATTACTAAGGTTCCCTACAGAATGGCCCCCACAGAACTATTGGAATTGAAGGGACAAGTTCAAGAGCTCGTGAACCTAGGTTTTGTACGTCCTAGTACATCGCCTTGGGGAGCACCGGTATTATTTGTGAAGAAGAAGGACGGGACGCTCAGGCTGTGTATCGACTACAGAGAATTGAATCGAGTGACAATCAAGAACAAGTATCCTTTGCCTCGGATCGACGATTTATTTGATCAACTACAAGGAGCTACGATATTTTCCAAGATAGACCTTAGGTCGGGATATCATCAGTTGAGGGTACGGAAGGAAGACATACCTAAGACTGCTTTCAGAACCCGATATGGTCATTATGAATTTCTGGTGATGCCGTTTGGAATGACGAACGCCCCGGCAGTGTTTATGGATTTAATGAATAGAGTGTTCAAGCCTTATTTAGATCAGTTTGTCATCGTCTTTATTGATGATATTTTGATCTATTCTAAGTCAGGAGAAGAACACGAGCAACATCTACGTATTGTGATGCAGACGCTTAAGGACCACCACTTGTATGCCAAGTTCAGTAAGTGTGAATTCTGGTTACAAGAAGTGAAATTTTTGGGACACAAGGTGTCATCTCAAGGAATTTCTGTGGATTCGTCCAAGACCGATGCTGTATCCAACTGGGTTAGGCCAAGCAACCCTACAGAAGTTCGGAGTTTTCTTGGACTCGCAGGCTATTACAGGAGATTTGTTGAGGGATTCTCCAAGATAGCTGCACCATTGACTGGGTTGACGAAGAAGAATTTGAAATTCGAATGGACAGAGAAGCATGAGCGAGCCTTTCTAGAGTTGAAAGAGAGACTCACTACCGCACCAGTACTAGCAATACCCAAGCCTGGTGAGAAGTTCACTATCTTTAGTGACGCATCATATCAAGGACTAGGGTGTGTACTTATGCAAGATGACAGAGTTATAGCCTATGGATCCAGGCAGCTGAAGCCGAATGAGTTGAACTATCCTATTCATGATTTGGAGTTGGCAGCAGTGGTTTTTGCACTCAAGATTTGGAGACATTATCTCTACGGTGAGAAGTTTGATTTGTTCTCCGATCACAAGAGTCTGAAGTATTTGTTCACACAGAAAGAGTTGAACATGAGGCAGCGCAGATGGATGGAGTTGATCAAAGATTACGACTTCACATTGGAATACCACCCTGGTAAAGCTAATGTGGTCGCTGATGCTTTGAGTCGGCAGATTCGTGAGACGATCGCCTCCTTAATGGTTAGAGAATGGCGAGCATTGGAGACGTTGGCAGAGTTTGATATACAGAGTGCTGAAAGAGGAGAAGGACAACTTATCGGATGTCTTATCCTACAGCCTGTTCTCATTGACCGCATTATTGGAGCTCAGAAAGAAGATGAAAAATTTCAATCATGGTTCAAGAAGGTGTCAGAAAAGGACTCGACAGAATGGAAAGTGGGAGTCGATGGAGGGTATCGGTGCAGGAATAGATTATGTGTGCCAGAGGTTGGGGAGCTTAGGAAGGATATCCTGGAAGAAGCACATAAATCAAGGTATACAGTTCACCCGGGAGGAACTAAGATGTATAAAGATTTGAAGAGAAATTTCTGGTGGGAAGGCATGAAGAAGGATGTGGCCGAGTTTGTATCCAAGTGTTTGACGTGTCAGCAAGTCAAGGCCGAACATCAGAGACCGTCAGGATTGTTGCAACCGCTACCTATTCCTGGTTGGAAGTGGGAGCACATTACGATGGATTTTGTAGTAGGATTGCCCCGGTCGCAACAGAATCATGACGCTATTTGGGTAATTGTGGATCGATTGACGAAGTCAGCTCATTTTATTGCTTACAGTATGACATACCCGGTGGAAAAGATGAGCCGGATGTACATACAACAAGTTGTGCGACTTCACGGTGCACCTGTATCGATTGTGTCAGACCGTGATGCACGTTTTACTTCTGGATTTTGGGAAAGTCTGCAAGAAGCTATGGGAACTTCGCTTAAGATGAGTACTGCTTTTCACCCTCAGACAGATGGACAAACTGAGCGTGTGAATCAGATCATGGAGGATATGCTTAGGGCTTGTGTGATCGATTTTGAAGAATCTTGGGAGACACACTTGCCTTTGGTTGAATTTGCCTATAACAATAGTTATCATGCGAGTATCGGTATGGCTCCGTTCGAAGCACTGTACGGACGACCATGTCGTTCTCCATTGTGTTGGGCAGAGGTTGGGGACACAGATTTGTTGGGACCAGATTTGGTTAGAGAAACCAACGAGAAGATTTCCTTGGTCAAAGAAAGGATGAGAACCGCTCAGAGCCGGTATAAGAGTTATGCTGATCGACGCCGAAAAGATTTGGAATTCAGTGTTGGAGATCACGTACTTCTTAAGGTTTCACCAACACGAGGAGTAGTACGCTTTGGTCTCAAGAGGGGGAAGTTAGCTCCGCGTTTTATTGGACCGTTTGAGATTTTGGAACGTATCGGGAAAGTGGCCTATCAACTGGCGCTACCACCAAAGATGTCTGGGGTTCACAACGTGTTTCACGTGAGTATGTTGAGAAAGTACATACGAGATCCCTCGCACGTGGTTAGTTATGACGACATTGAGACGAGTCATAACGTTTCTTACAAGGAGAGACCTGTGAAGATTCTGGATCAGAGTATCAAGAAGTTAAGGAATAAGGATATCCCGTTGGTAAAGGTTCAGTGGAATCACCATGACGAGAATGAAGCCTCGTGGGAAGTTGAAGCTGATATGAGGAAGAAGTACCCGGAGTTGTTTCAGGACTAATTAGTCTTGATTTCGGGGACGAAATCCTGTTTAAGGGGGGAAGGGTGTAATAACCTGCATTTTCATGCATTATCATATTTAAAATTTTCATTATCATTGGCATTATTATATTCAAAATTTAATATATATTGTCTGTTTATATGTTAATTTCGATTCTTATGTGAAAAGTTTAATTCTTGAATAATTGAAATTACTTTTGGGGTCAAAATGCAATTTTCATAAAACTTGCAATACCTGTGTTAAAATTCAAAATTGTATTTCAAAACGGTGGAATTATTTCTTTTAAACTCAAACTGTATTTTTATGAAATCAGAAAACTATTTCTAACGTTAAAATGAATTCTCTGTATTTTTGTGATAAACACCGTATCACGAAAATACCAGTGTAAGTTTAAAACTGTCCGCGCAGTGTTAAACTTCCACAGAATTTTGGAAGTAAATGATTGAACAAATATATTTATACCCAAATTATTATGCTGATACTTTTCCTTAGGTCTTGTTTGGCAAATGTTGTTGTATGTGTATTGTCCTTATGCCATAAGCTAGATTACCCAAACACACATTGACCCACCTCATCTCCACCTACCTCTTACTTTCATCAGTGGAGAATAAAGGACAGTGCATACACATCATTTCTGCACACTCATTGTATTTAATGGAGGATAGTGGTTCATGAGTGGGGAGTTAGGCCAATGTTTTCTTAGTGGGTATTTGATTATATATACACCCAACCACACTACACACTCTGCACTTCCATCATAGCACAATTCAGAAATTCACAGAGAGTTTAGAGAGTGCAGAGAATTCTTCAGTTGGGTAGAGAGAGAGAAGAGTTCAATCCTCCATAGTCAAAGCTTGGAATTCGGGAATTTCGTAATTATATTTCTTTCTCAACAATTTCTTCAAATCTATATCACAGTGAGTATTACTAACTCACTCCAAATGTAACTCATTCCTTATTTACTGATTTAGGTAGTTAATTTTAACAGTAGCAGAATTTTGTTTTCAGATTTTTGTTAGGAAAACGAATGAAATTTAAGGTTCTGCCCGCGTTGTCCCAAGTAAAACTCGATTCTGCACACTTTTCGTCTAATGCAATTTTCTCCGATTTTGCACCGTTTGGGCAGAAAATGAGGATTACAGTAGCAGAAAAAGTATATTAGAAATTCAATCTAATATTTTCTCTTTTAATTTTAACAGTAGCAGAATTTTGTTTTCAGATTTTTGTTAGGAAAACGAATGAAATTTAAGGTTCTGCCCGCGTTTTCCCAAGCAAAACTCGATTCTGCACACTTTTCGTCTAATGCAATTTTCTCAGATTCTGCACCGTTTGGACAGAAAACGAGGATTTCAGTAGCAGTTTTTAGAATGCTATTAGTTATGTTTAAAATGATTAAGGCAATGAATTACGAATTTTCAATCCCCGTACGCGTATTGTTTCTTTAATTCTGTGAATTCCTTTATGTTTAAAGTTTGATGACATTCATGTGGAGTCAGTTGTACATGCATGGTGAGTGTTGGTAGTGTGTAAAAGAGTAATGATAGTGTGGAAAAGAGTAATGATTGTGTGGAAAGAGTATGAGTTTGAGTTGTGTTTGTGGTTGTGGTTGTGGTTGTAATTGTGGCTGTGGTTATGGTTGTGATTGTGGATGTGATTGTGGTTGGAGTTGAAAAAGAGGATGAGGGTGTCTTTGAAATGCGAAGGTGGCAAAAATGGACACTCCCTGACGCCCATGGAAGCGTTAAAGTGTGTGAAGCCGAACTTGGACACTCACTGGCACCCATGGAAGTGCTAAAGTGTGGCCTATAGACACTCCCTGAATGACTCGAGTCTGGATACCTGTGTGGGGGTTGCCCCGGTATTTGCATGGCGGTTAGGGTATTCAAAGTGTGAGGCATTGGACACTCCCTGGTACCCCGGACCAAAGTGTGAGGCAAACTGGACACTCCCTGGCGCCCCGTTGCTAAAGTGTGGCTATCTTAGTATTTCAAAGATACCAGGAGTAGGATAGAGGGTTGTTGGGTTTTTGTCGAGAGAAAAGAGTCGGTTAGATGAGATGGTGCATTGTTCTCATACACGGTCACATATGTGTGAATTTATCTTTTAATTATTGTTGTGGTTGTTTTCTAACAAGCTCTTTATCATAAATATAAACTTGTGGTATTTAAATGGAAATGGGAAAAAGGTAAATGGGCATGTTTTTACATTCAAAGCTATGTTTTTAATACTCACCAGCTTCTTGAAGCTGACGGCGTTGATGCGTCCTGGACATTCGTGTCCAGGCTTTGCAGGTAATAACCAAGAAGAACCTTATGATTATGCAAATTAAGATCTGTTGCTGAGAAGAGATGTTACTTTTATATGCTTTATGATTATGTGTTGATTTGGTTTTGAGGATGACTGTAATAGACTGTAAGTTATTGTTTTATTTTCAAGGCGGTCTGTGCCTTAGTAAACCCTGTACTATAGGATGTAATAAGTTAGAGATTTAATTTTTATAAGCCCAGGTTGCCCTACTCTGATTAATGGTTTTATGTTGTTCGACGTTTTGGGACGGAATCGATCCTTCAAACTGTCGCGACCTACGGGTCCATAAAGGAAATTAAACGCTTTCCATATTTATGCTACGTCGGGGCGTGACAACCCGCTCGGTTCAACTATCCCACTATACCTCCAGACCTAAAGTAAAAGCAAAACCTAAGGAAGAAGAAATCCCACTCCGTGCAAGCCCTAGTGGATTCGTCCTCTCCAGCTTCACTCAGAAAACAAAATGAAAGAAGAGAAGGAAGAACGTAACTGGGAAGATGAAGATTTACAGGAAGAAGCGCAGAAAAGAGCTCGGGAAGCTTGACCAGAAACTTTTTGCTCTCAAAACCGCTCGGTAATCTCTATCTCAGGGCAGTAGGAATAAAATAAATGAACAAGTGCTCTGTATATATAAGGTATGAACGGTCCAGATCAGGTTAGATCCAACAGCCAAGAAGCGTCACCTCAAAAGTGGCGCGCATTAAATGTGTGACATGACGGTTTGGTTACCACGCGACTGTTCGATTATGCTAGCATTGGCCTCGTTGGATCCTAACCAAACCAGTCACTCCTTGACATGTGGTGGCCATCGATCCCGGGTTCCCAACGGTACCGTTCGGTCTAACCCCCAGGTGACCAAGGAGGTGGGTCTATTCCTGAGGGACAACCGAGATAGTTCCCCAGGCGGTCTATTAAATGGCGCAGATTTTCAAACCTCATATGATGTAGCATCACGTCAGCTTTGAAAAGGGGGGTAACTGATAGGTCATAAAATATCTGGTCAAAGTCAAATTGCCACGTTAACACAAAGGCACCGAATCATCTGGAAAAGGTGCCTGGAGTTCAGCTATCCCGGGGGGATTGGTCGATACCGCCCGGTCTGGGACCACAGCTCGGGATCACACGGTGGAATCGTCCCCAATGAGTGCTACCCAGGCCTACCCTGTGACTGGCTCTACAAGGTTGCTAGCAATTCCCTAACTCGGTCAGAAGACTAATACAAGCAGTTCCCTAAGCCATTAAGGGAACTTTCATGATTTATGCTAGTCACATGTTATCAATTTAGGTTTCCTAACTTGGCTAGTTACCTTATACGAGTGGTCTCTTGCATCTATAAGAGAAACCCCTCACTCTCGTTGAAGGTTATCGCATTCTTATTTCTAAGAACGACAATACAGATTACTTACACGCACACACCCGATCGATTTTTTGGTAGTGCCGCCCCCTTTGTTGGTTCACCAAAGACCGCCAGTGATTTGTTAGTAAACGCTCTCCGACGTAACCGTAGACATAGGCCACTTAGTTAACGGGGCCGAACCACATATAAACATTCTTTGTCTTCATCCTCTTGTTTTCACTCTCTTACCAATTTTTGGCATCATCATTACCTTAGGTAGATATCTGTTAGATTGTGTTACTAGACAGATTTAAGTAGTGTTCACTACTTTCCTCCTCTAGATCAAGTTATTATGGATGTGTTTTGGGAATATTGTAATTGTGAATTGCAAGAGAAGCCAATCTTAAAGAATTTTGGTATATGAGATTCATTCAAACTCTCTTTTTTCCAACATAAAATATGTGTGTATTAAAACCGTGTGATTAATCAAATTGTGGGCTTTTGTTTGCTTTCATCTAATGGTTTGATTAAATGGTTATGCGATTTGTATAATTAAAAATAATTTCTTGATTAATGGTTATGTGATTTCCAGAGAAAACATGAAGTCTAAAGAATGGAATGTTAGTAACTCCCCTCTCGTAACCACATTAAAATCCTATTGGTTTCGCATAAGTTCACCCACAGTATTAATGATAATTGCATAGTGATCAGAGTCGGTAATGTTGAGATTCCAAATCATGGCTCTCGGGAAGAATTCGCGCCATTCCCCATTAGCGATGCCCCTATCAATTCTCTGTTTGATATCCGTGCAATTGTTGTTGGAAAATGGAAGGATGAAACTATGATTTTTGGTTGAGGCGTGCAATGTATTGCACCTTCCTTAAGAACAATTCTGCCCCTCTAAGTCAGTGACTCGATGCACAAGGTCACAGCACTAAGTTCTCCAAGATTCAGCAACCAACTCTTCCAAACATGCACTTGAATTGGAAGAGTAAATTGAGTACTTAGAAATTGCTCCAAAAAGAAACGTAAAGAAGAAGAAAGAAGAGAGAATTGCTTTTGTTGTGTGTAATTCTGAAAGAGTGTGATCATATATCTATATAGGAAAACAATTTAGGACACTAATGACTCTCCAATAGTCACATTATTTAATACAGAAAATAAATAATGACTCCAACAGTCATATAGGATTTAAAACAAGCAGTTTAATACAGAAACACTCCAACAGTCATGTAGTTTTTAGCATGTGCAGAATTTAATCAGATTATGTTTTTAAAACATGTGCAAAAATGCTCTAACAGTCATAAAATATTTAATATCAGTTGCAAAAACGTGATAGTACCACCCCTATGCGCAAAGGTACAATTCGAAGCACATTCATGTCCGCAGAACGCACACGCGCAAGTCACGATTTTCAAGCCAAATCGGACGGTCCGAATCCAAGATTTGCACCCCCCCCCCCTGCGCCCGCATGAGAGAGCATTTCCCCAACACAAGCTTACCAGCTTATGGAAGGAAAATATATAAATGGAGTAAAAGGTTCTTGTAAAATTTCAATGTGGGATAGATGTCAAAATCAAACTTTTAGCTTGGGTTTGGATTTTTGAAATGAAGAGGCTCTTGGCCCATTGGTTTGGTTTAACATGGAAATGCCCAAACAAGTAGATAAGCCACAAAAGTTTATGAACCCAAAAGTTAATCCAACAATCCCCCCCCCCCCCCTCCTAATTCAAAAATTCAAACGACGAATAAAAGGAATGGAGTAAGAAGAAAAATAAATGCATGAGAACTGGTGCCTTTAGGGCTATGAACCAGTCCCTAGGAATTTAAGAAGTGATATTACAGGAATTTGATGAAATAACATTTCTATGAACCATAATCCCTTATTGTAAATCAATCATCTTACACCCACATTGATTCCTCAGAATCTGAGCAACTCTAATCGGTATGGCACCTCTAGGCGCCCTGCGCCTGTTCTGGTTTTTCATAAGTGCTCTAGAAAACTTGCCTAAGTTTTCATAGAAAGCGGTCCACTTTCACACTTATATAGGTGAATCCATCAAGTATGTATTGCAATTAAACACACCATCCAATTAATATGGACTATGGAATTCATTAAGAGTTTACTCAACCTTTACACATTGCAATTGCACTATACACCATAGGAATGGACAAAAAATAATCAAGTTGTAGTGCTTCTCAAATCAACCAATGACTTGTTATTATCCATATGAACCTATTTCTTGGGTTCTCCAATTACATAGGTTGGATTACCATCATTGTTGATTTTTGTTATAGGCATAAGCCCCATTCCCCTCGATGTTTCATACACTAGTTTTCTCCCTAATGGTTTTGTTAAAGGGTCAGCCAAATTAACTTCTGACCTTACAAAATTAAGTGATATAACTTCATCATCAAGCAGCTGCCTCACAATATTGTGTCTTAGGCGTATATGCGTACTCTTGCCATTATAAGACTTATTTATAACTTGACCAATGGCAGTCTGGCTATCACAGTGTAAAGATACCGATGGAACTGGCTTATTCCAAATAGGAACATCTGCTAAGAAATTTTGGAACCACTCAGTCTCGGTACTAGCTTTTTCAAGAGCCACAAACTCCGATTCCATCGTTGACTTAGCTGTGCAAGTTTGCTTGGACGACTTCCAAGAAACTGCACCTCCACTAAGTGTAAAGATAAACCCACTAGTTGATTTCGTCTCATCTGAATATGAAATCTAGTTATCATCACTATATCCTACTAAAACTGCAGGCAAACTAGGATACATTAATCCATAATTATTTGTTCCTTTCAAATATTTAAGCATTTTGTTTAAAGCTGTCCAATGCTCTCTATTTGGACTTTGAGTATAGCGACTTAACCTTCTAACCGCATATGCAATGTCAGGACGAGTACAATTCATCAAGTACATTAAACTACCAATGACTTGTGCATACTCGTTCTGAGAAATACTAGCTTCTTTATTCTTCTTTAATTTAGAGTTAGCATCATATGAAGTAGAAACAGATTTACAATCAAAATGATCAAATTTCTATAAAATGTTCTCCACATAATGCTCTTGTGAGAGCATAATCCCTCTACTAGATTTTCTGATTTTAATACCAAGTATAAAATATGCCTCACCCATATCTTTCATATCAAAGCTAGAAGAAAGAAACTTTTTAGTTTCAATCACAACATCTAAACAAGTACCCATAATAAGCATGTCATCAACATATAGGCATATAATAACACCAACATAGCCATCAAATTTACTATAAACACATTTATCTGCCTCATTGATCAAAAAACCATTAGACAATAAGACTTGATCAAATTTTTCATGCTATTGTTTTGGTGCTTGTTTAAGACCATACAAAGATTTCACAAGTTTACAAACTTTTTGTTCATTACCAGAAACAACATATCCTTCCGGTTGATCCATATAAAATTCTTCATTCAAATCACCATTTAGAAAAGCTGTCTTAACATCCATTTGATGAATAATTAAGTTATGAATAGCAGCCAAAGCAATTGAAACTCGAATAGAAGAAATTCGAGTTACAGGAGCAAAAGTATCAAAATAATCAATATCTTTCTTTTGTTTAGCTACCAATCTAGCTTTATATTTATCTATGGACCCATCTGGTTTAAGCTTCTTTTTAAAAATCCATTTACATCCAATAGCTTTAGAACCAGGAGGTAAGTCCCTTAATTCCCAAGTATGATTAGACAAGATAGAATCTAACTCGTTGTTAATAGCTTCCTTCTAGAATGTTGAATCATGAGAAGTAATAACTTGTGAGTAAGTAAGAGGGTCATCTTCAACAAGAAAAGTATAAAAATCATCTCCTAGATTTGTTTCTTTTCTAGCCCTTTTACTTCTTCTCAATTCAACTTCAACATTCTCATTATCAACAGACTTATCCAAAGAAGCAATTTCAGGTACATGAACAATTTTATCTACACGAGTTTTTAAAAGGGAAAACATGCTCAAAAAAGTCTACATTCTTAGATTCAACAATTGTATCCCATAACATCACTTTTAACAACTAAGAATCTATAAGCAGCACTATTATAAGCATAACCAATAAACATACAATCAAAAGTTTTAGGACCAAATTTTCTCTTTTTAGGTTCAGGTAATAAAACAATAGCTAAACATCCCTAAACTTTTAAATACTTTAAATATGGTACATAACATTTCCATAACTCATAAGGTGTTGTACCAGTTTTCTTAAAATGTACTTTATTTTGAATAAAGTATGCAGATAAAATAGCTACTCCCTATAAATTAGGAGGAGCACCAGAACTAATCAACAAAGCATTCATCATCTCTTTTAAAGTTCCATTTTTCCTTTCGACTACTCTATTAGAGGCAGGAGAGTAAGGAGGTGTAGTCTCATGAATAATACCATGTTTCTCACAAAAATCACCAAGAAGTCCATCTTCATATTCTCCTGCTCTATCGGACCTAAGCCTTTTTATCTTTTTATTCAACTGATTTTCAACTTCTGATTTACATTTAATAAACATATCACATGCTTCATCTTTAGATCTAAGCATAAATAAAATAGTATATCTAGAGTAGTCATCCACAAAAATAAGATAATATTTTTACCACCTCTAGTCATTGTATTTTTTAAGTCACCTAAGTCAGAATGAATTAATCCCAGCAGTTCAGATTCTCTTTCCACGGATTTGCAAGACTTCTTTGTTAATTTGGATTCAAAACATACTTCACATTTTCACATTACTAGAATCTGTCATGTTATGAATTAATCCTAATTCTTTCATTTTTTTTTTTTTAACATAAGACATATTCACATGTCCAAGTCTAGCATGCCACAAATCAATAGAGTCCACCATATAAGCAGAAGAAGATGCAATCTCATTAACGACATTAAGGACATTCAAAATAAACAGTCCTTGGTTACAGTACCCCTTACCAATAAACATGTCATTCTTAGTCATAACTATTTTATCGGACTCAAAAGTAAACTTAATTCCAACCTTACCAAGCAAAGCAACTGACACTAAATTACCACGAATATTAGGAACATGCTACACATCACTAAGAGAGAGGGTTTCTCCTGAAGTGAGTTTAAGAAGAACTTTCCCTTTACCAACCACCGGTGCAGCAGAAGAATTTCTCATAAAAATTTGCTCTCCACCATTTTTAAGAGGAGTATATGAGTTGAAGGCATTTTTGTCTCCACAAATGTGTCGTGTTGCTCCAGAATCAATAACCCAATCCTTGGAAGTGGCTGCCATAAGGACTTGTGAAACAACTGCAGCTATGATATCTTCATTGTTTGCTTCTACCAAATTTGCCTTAGGAGGTGGAAGAGGCTCCCTTTTGAATTTACATTGGGAGGCAGTGACCTGGGTTTCCACAAACAAAATAATTTCCTTTCTTCTTGAAAGAAGGAGAAGTAGGAGCTTGGAAGCTCTGATTTTTATTTTTATTAAATTTAGAAATTTTATTTTTTCCTTCGAAATTTTGTTGAGAACCATAGTGGGGTTTGCTTGAACCACCCTCTAGCAAATTAGCCTTGGAAGTAATTTCCTTAGCAAGATTAGCCTTGTCCATAAGCCTATTCTTTTCTTCAATATGAATGTGGACAATAACATCTTCAAGTGTCATGTGATTCCTCTTGTGTTTAAGATTATTTTTATAATCTTTCCATGACTCCGGAAACCTCTCAATAAGAAATCCGGCAATAAAAGTTTCGGGCAAAGTGATTTCTTTGATTTTAAGATCATTGACAAGAACATAAAAATCATGTATTTGGGATGAAACATCTTTTCCTTCATTCATTTGGAAATTAGAAAAGTTTCCTATGGCATACTTTTGATTTCCTGCATCTTCTACTATATATTTTTTATGTAACAAATCCCAAATTTCTTCCGCATTTTTATAGTTGCAATATATGTCGGGTGCTAAGAATTGTATGACGACATATTTTGTTACCTTTCTCCCAAGTCGGAAAATTCTGCTCATACCCTTCGGACCGGTTGTTTTTCTGTCAGAATATGCGCCACGTTGTGCACGTTCAAAGTGGAACGCACCTTTTGTTACCAACGCTTGAAACATGTACCATTGAAGCGGTCAATCTTGGAAACATCAGGCAGTGACTTCGCAGCAATCACAGCAGCATCCATATTATTCTTAAGATGGTTGAAAAATGGAAGGATGAAACTATGATTTTTGGTTGAGGCGTGCAATGTATTGCACTGTCCCTAAGAACAATTCACCCCTCTAAGTCACTGACTTGATGCCTAAGGTCAAGAGAGAATTTCTTTTGTTGTGTGTAATTCTGAAAGAAGTGTGAAACAAGTAGTTTAATAAAGAAACACTCCAACAGGTATAATTCGTGTCCGCATGATGCAAGTCACAATTTTCAAGCCAAATCGGACGGTCCGAATCCAAGATTTGCCCCACCCTGCCTGCGCGCGCGTGAGAGAGCATTTTCCCAACACAAGCTTACTAGCTTATGGAAGGAAAGTATATAAAAGGAGTAAAAGGTTCTTGTAAAATTTCAATATGGGATAGATGTCGAAATCAAACTTTTAGCTTGGGTTTGGGTTTTTGAAATAAAGAGACTCTTGACCCATTGCTTAGTTTAACATGGAAAAGCCCAAACAAATAGATAACCCACAAAAATTTATGAATCCAAAAGTTAATCCAACAATTGTGTCTACCATTTGTTTGTACCCAAAAACTGTCAATGGTTTTGGAGCCCGAGTTGTGTGGAGCTGAATGAAGGAGAGGCCGGGCTAAGTAATGACTGACTCATCGGACTTAAGCGTAGATGTGAGACCGATGGAAGGAACAAGACTCTTGGGAGAGATAAAGAGAGCCCGATGGGAACATTGAACAGGTATAAGGATTATCGGGCTCTGAGAAAACATAACCTAGTGCGTTGATAGCCCGATGGTGGAAGGAAGCAACAGGAAGCCCAATCGGACACCGTGTAATGAAAGATGGGAGTTAAAGTCCGATTGGCCATGGGCGGTTGAAGAAAGGTAATCGGGCATGAAGGAAGGCATGGAAACAGATAGAGCCCGATTCATCCAGGAGAATCAATGATGAGGCCGACGGACTCTGAGGCGAAGGCGGTGCTATCCACACCTGGCAGGATGACGTCATCTTTGAGAGTTTTGGAAACGAGAGTCCGTTCAAGAAAGGATCTGTTCATGGCCAGCTGGATTGAGGCGTCTGATCCCTAAATTGAAGGGATTGATTCAATCAGAATCCGGATAAGGTTGGAATCAGAGATAAGGAAGGACTTTTCAAATCAGCCAATCAATTAGGCAGCTTGGGGCGCAAGCTAAGGAATTATTGTCCAAGTAGAAATCGTATAAGGCCGCTATAAATACTAAGGCAGGCCATCCAAGCAAAGGACTCCGCGTCACTCTCGAAACAGCATACATACAGCACATTCGAAGCATTCAAAGCATTCAAAGCACACTTAGCCTTTGTGTTTTTCAGCCTTCATAGCAAATAGGTATGTCCTTTTGTTATTTTCTTTTTGTTCTTTTGAATAATCAGCTTATTCTGGTTTGTTCTTGAGATCTGTTTAGTTTTTCCAAACATTTAATAAAATCTATTTTATTAAACCGTTTGTGATTTTGTTTACCTGTTAAACTTGATACTTTTTAGCTTGTGCGCTTCAGTACTGCTAAAGGACTTTCAGTGAGGGTACTTTCCTACTCATTATACACAATCACCCTGTTTAGAAGTTAGATTCATCAAAGCCTTGTGTATCACTCACACAAGCGGATAGGAAATTAGTTTGCACATACACACACACCGAACCACTGATTGGTTCTGGCACGCCCGCGCAAATTACAGCAAACACCATTATCCCATGTGAACGTGTTACCTGAATAACCTAGATCCCTTTCTCCTTAATGCAATTCTTCGAAAGTTACCCAAGGACCTTGGAATGCATCAGCAAGAGGTGATTTCAAAAATGACTTTTACCCCAGTATTACTATTTATCTTTCCAATACAGGGGGCCTTACACACCAGTAAGCACCGAGGGATTAGAGACACGATCCAAAAAAAAAGTAGTTGCACTAACAATGTTACTATGGACACTGAATCATCAACATTCACACCGTTGACCCAAAGTGAGGCAGAGCCCTCCGATCTTCTGTTTACACGTGTAAATATTGAATATTACAGTTGCATAATCTTACATGGTATTACAAATCAATAAAGAGCATGCATTAACACACCTGGCCCCTATTTGTATGGTTCAACTCAGCAAAAAAACTTTTCATCTCAGCAAATTTAAAATCATGTGAGAGGGGATAAAATCTCACATGGTATCCCTGTGATACCCAATATTTGCTCTATTTACACCCTAATATAAAAATATTATATTTTTTATATTATGACAGATTATTTTATGTGTAATTGAAAAGTTAAACCACCAATTTAGTGGGAAGTTATCTCTCAATTAGTGGTCAGGTCAATAGTTGAAGGTTACTTCAAAAATGAGTGGTTATATGCAAGTGGAAGTTATCAACTTAGTGGGTAGTTATCAATAGATGGAAGTTATATTCAATACCCACTACTGGTTAGTTTGAGGACGGTTACTTTTGAGCTATAAAATAGAAGACCAGCCAAGATCACAAGTTGCTCACACCACCAAAACCCCTGCGGCTTAAAACAGTCCTAGCACTGCTTCTGTTTTCTTCTTTTTCATGCTTGGTAATTTCATGTTGTTATCTTTTCGGCAATACTACTTAGTCCATGTAATTGAGTTTATTCAAGTCTCTGATTGTGTTGTTTTTCTTATTTTTTTTATTTATAATATTAGCACTGTTCGTGTAAGCCTTATTTGCAACATACAATTACTGTTTGTCATGCTTCATTTTCATCACTCAACTAAATTATTTGCATCAGAGTGTTTGGACATTAAGAAAAGGGTCATCCCTACTCCTCAACATCATTTGATCCGTACCACACGACACTTGGGGATCGTTTTGGTTATACGTTTGGGTCTTCGTACAAAGCCTCCCCAACATCATTTGATCCGTACCACACGACACTTGGGGATCGTTTTGGTTATACGTTTGGGTTTTCGTACAAAGCCCCTGGCACGCCCGGTCAAGCAATTTTTAGCCAAAACACCTTATTAGCAGTAACTAGCTCATGATTATAGAAACCCATACGAGTCCAAATTGAAGCCATTTTTTTTCGAACTCACCTTAGTCTGTGATAAGAAGAGGTACTGGGCGCTTATGGAATTTTAGTGAACGATTCCGGTTCCTCAAGCGTTATTCAATTTATAATAAAGATTTGGGCAATGTTTGGGACATCAAAGGGTCACAAATAGATGCTCACAAATGGATGTGGCATCCCATGTATCAACCTATGAATTGAATTAAGTGTGGTGGATCCTACTGTCATATGGGATACCACATCCTTTTATGAGCATCTCTTTGTGACCCTTTTGTGTCCCTAGCATTACCCGAAAGATTTTATAACCGCGACTTCTATGAATTCATTTAGATATAATCTACAACTAATTCTCTACACGTGTTACATGAAGGTTGAGTTCACATGCGAGAGTAAGACTGCATACATCTAAGTCTAACCCTCCCCAGATTTTGCAATGATAACAATCTTGTGTACTGGATTTGGCCTTTAATCATTTATGTCCACAGCAGTTTGTTGAATGATCATCAATAGCACTGGAATTAGGGATATATACAAGCTGAGCCGAGCTCATGTATGTCTTGAACTTGGTTTGCTTATTAAACGAGCATGAAATTGATGCTTGAACTTGGTTAAACAAAACTAAAATTAAAACTTGATCTTGACTCGTGTAAACTATAGTCGATTCAAGAACCTTTAATTCAAGCTTCACCTTGATTCGTATAAATGAGCTAGTTAAGCTCATGTATTCTCTAAAACTACATAGTTTGTAAATAAGTGTATACGTACAAGTCAGTACACAAACTCTAACGAACCTAAATTAAACATGTTCACGAGCTCTATCGAACCAAACAAAAACATGTTTGAGCATGGCTCATTTATTGAACAAGCTTGAAATCTAGGCTTGAACTTGACTTGTTTATTAAACGAGCCAAACCAAGTCTAGCCTATATTGAACATGTTCCTGAGGACTTGTTGAGCGGCTTGGCCCTTATACATCTTATACAGCCCTAATTGGAGTCCTACACCGACAAAGAGAACACTACAAACATATGAACTCCAAGATGAACGCCAAGAATAAGAATGTAAGTGCGAAACAGCCTTTGTATTTCATAAAACAAGTTTTTGCTGCAATCGGACTTCACCACACGGTGAACAAGTAAAAGAAAGCCGCAGTAGCAGACACACAAATATATCAATTTCAAGACTTGGTAAAATGCAACTGAAACATGGAACAATTGGACAGTGATAAAATTGCAGAATGAAAAAACAGAAGTTAGAAACGAATACGATGGTAAGAATTTTTAAGATTAAGATAACCTTCTTATATATATTTGTAAAAATTTACACTTTGAAATAAATGAATACACCAGGGGGAAAATTATTCCTCCTCTCAAATTCAATCGTCGAAACCAATGAATCGAATCAAAGCTGAATATGTGTGAGATTATATGGAGAAAAAATTTTGAAAAGTTGTGAAGAATGAAAAGCTGTGAAGAATCAAGGGTCAGCCGTCTTTTCTGAGAAGACAATTTGCAACGAGCACATAATCATCTAAGAACTGGGTGAGCTGAGAAGTGTAGAGCTTAGGATCGTTACGGAAGTGATCAACATGAGGGGTGGAGATAAAGTTGCAAGACCTGACCTCACGCCCGTTCCTACGCTGCTCTTCTATAAAAGACTCTACAGAAACAGCGGGAATTACTCTATCTGCAGAGCTATAAATATACAACTGTGGACAGCTTGGCTGTCCCGATGTCAATAACCCCAACACATCAGAGAGCCTCCTGCAATTTGCCACAGAAAATCTCATTAGAACTAACTGAAATATTGACAAATACAAAATCTACAAGGGAAGGATTGTGAACATCGAGGATGTTGGTTCAGCAAGTCATAATCAATAGAAATATCTGCTCAACTAATAAATACACAGGTACCCTTTAAACGCAACAAAAAAGAAAATGAAATGAACTCGAAGTAAATGATACATCTGTATTTCACTTAAAGTGGTTGGGCAAAAGAGTCATTTCAACCACATACCAACTGAAAAAACTTAGATGGTTGTACAAGGGGATGTAAATTTAATAGGCAGGTGTAGTAACTACAATCTTTTCACAATTAACAGACCATTTTTATATGACCTAATGAGGTACATTAAAACGGAAAATTGCCAATGTTTTCTCCATCGAGTGTACTTGATTACACAATGTCACTTATTACTTTATAAGAAAGTCCAGTTAATGAAGTGTGAATTTAAAGTAAGAGACACCTGACATGTCAACAAATGCCTATTCTTTTTTCTTGCCAAACTAGGAGCTAAATGCACTAAAAGGAAGGTGATTTCAAGATATTAACCGGGATATATTAGGGTGCCCCTGAATTAATAGATCAAATAAGTTAGAATTTAAAAACTTCACGACCATTAATTCCCTGCTCAGACATTTTAGTGCCTATTTTCAATTTTTATGGAAGGTACTTCGACATTGCTTCTCAAAATCTCTACTATTATAAAGGGAAAGGGAGGGGTACCAACATTATTTTCTAGGTTCTCTACTATAATTACAATTAAACATTACATTTTATCTTCTTAAAAAATATTAGAAGGGTATTAAAATGTCCAATCAATTAAAAAAAATAATAACTGCTTCAATAAATGGGAAAAAACTGCCTAAAACAGTTGGCCAAAAAAAAAGGGTCTAAAAAACAAACAAACTGGCACACACACGGAGTGTGTGGCCTTATTCTAGTTTTCAATAATTGCAATGATTTTTAATCAAATTATGTAATGAAATCGATAAGATCTACATCTAATCATCGCTTGTTCAAAAAATAGATCTTACCTATTGATTTTAGGAAGATTCAAGACAACCTCAAAGAACTTCTCCAAAACTAACAGCAAAGCTGTTTCGGTTACTGCAGGTTTGGCTTCCCCAACAGTTTTGGCGTCAACCGTTACATCTGCACCCAGTGCATTGGCATGCACGATTCCTTTTGTCCCAACACTCTGCTTTTTAAGAAAAGCAGCAGAGAAACCTGAAGCCCAGACCTGAATAAAAGAAACAATGGTAACTTAAAAGGCATTGAAAGAGAGAAGTCCACGCCATACAGCTCTCCCCATCCCCTCCTCTCTCCTTTCTAATATCCACTTCTTTCTACCCGGCACGAGAGAGAGAGAGAGAGAGAGAGAGAGAGAGAGAGAGAGAGAGAGAGAGAGAGAGAGAGAGAGAGAGAGAGAGAGGAAAAGGAAACTGTAAATGCATGTCTCTTAACTCCACAAATTCTTGTTCTGCTATCAGTGATTCGTTAATAATATACAAAAAGTAAAGAAGTTGCTTAAGAAACAAAACGAAATTAAGGAAAATGGAAGGTAAATGTGAAACAGGGTTGATGTGGAAATTTGACGGGAATTCTGTAACAAAAGGAAGAAGGAATCCAGAGAACAACACAGAATGCATACAATACGAACTGCAACCCACAATGCCATGGCACTTGTACTTGAGAAAAAGACAAAGAAAGTCCAATCACTTACTCGTTGTTATGGATGTTCAAATAATTGTGCATTGTCAAATGTTGTATATTGTTTCAATTCAATTTTTCCTATTGAACTAGAAAACTGTTAATGATGTGAATGTGCTTGGTACCAAACCAAACTACATTTCCTTGAATCTGTGTAGAATTTCTAGAAAGTGCAGTGTGACTACAACTTTCAATAATCCCTCTTAATCATGTTGATAACATATGGAGTAATTAATAAAAGTTCTATAGTTACTAGCATTGGTCACCTGTGGGTCAGGGGTTGCTACAGGGGCAGAATCCACAATACAACCCCTAATCCTTCCCATTAGTGCAGGATCCTGCTTCTGAAATTTCTCTAGAATAACTCCATATCTGCAGAACCACAAACCAAACAAATCAAGTTAAATGGCTTCACAAAGATCTTAGAATCAAAATGGTGAGTTATATATACTAACACTGATATACAAATATCGACATATATACACATATAAGAGAGAGAGAGAGAGAGAGAGAGAGAGAGAGCGCGCGCTTACGTTAGCCATCCTGTGTTGCTAAAAGTGTGAAAAACCAAATTCTTTCCATACTCTTCATCCAACCAATCAGCTAAATGGTCCACAAGCAATTCAATGTCCTGTTCAGCTTTCCCACCGACCTGGTAACTAAGAATCTCAGCCATAGGGAAAGTAAATGTAATGACATGAAACCCTCTTGAGGTATACCACTCTGCATATCTTCTCAAATGCTTCTGTTTTGCTCCTAACCATCCCAGCAACACCACTACAGTCTTAGACTTGGCCAACGAACAATCTGAATGCCCAGATACGTCAATAGCATTTACCTCCGGTAAATGCCATCTGTACAGAACGTCCTCCGAGGATGAGTTAGACGTAGGGATATTGTGTGGATATGCCGTTGGCCTTGCTGTTTTGGCCAAATCAGCTGACTGATACAAACTGAGTAGAGCAGGAGAAGAGGTAGAAGAAGGAAAAATAGAATTTGGAACAACACCACAATGCGAAGTGGGAATCGGGTAGTTTATGTTAGGAACCGGTATCCGAATTCTTGTCACGAATGACAAGTTTGCAAGCTTAGAAACAGATATCTGAGACACCCAAGATGACTTTGTTAGCTGTGAAGTAGAAGAAACAGGAGAAATTGAATGTTCCAAGGAGGAACAAGTATCTGGTAATTTAGGAAGTCGGAATTTATCATGAAGATCGGAAGAAACAGAAGCTACGGCAACAGCGGCAGCGGCAACCATAGGTCGTTGAACCATTCCGGACAACGAACCCATGGCTTCCGACAAGATTCTAATCTCTCATACGAAAACCAAAGCAATCCTCATATAGACAACCTAGTTTTTAAAAACTAATTCAACTTCAATAAATATTGAGAATGGCCTAAGAATACCAACAACTAGAAAAAATGTGAATCGCCTGCATACAAAATAGGAAAACTGTTTAAGAACCTAAAAAATGTATGAATATGCACGAGGAAAACACGCAAATATGAAAAACCAAGTCCAAGTCAAAAGGGGTATTTTATACTCCAATGGTGGATTGGGAGGTCTTACCAGTTGTGGATTTTAGGACTATTGACTATAAAATCAAGAAAATGGGGCTGTCAATATAACTTGACAGCCCAAGCACTCACGCTTTATATGCTTTCACCAACCGACCCCAACTTTTATAGTAATACAGTCTGAAACTTGTGTTTAGAAAACGTCCTGCAAAAAAGGAGAGACTTAAAATAAATATGTCAGTTAATTTCACATGCTTAAACAACTATATCACATGTATTATATATATATATATATATATACAATAAGACAAGTAGAGGAATCAGCCAAACAAAGGTATGGGAAGAATGGGTGATATGGGTTTAGCCAAATCCACTAGAAACACACCACGTTTCCTACTATCTTTCGTATGTCTAACCAGACCAAGGGTAAAAAGACATTACTCTCCCTGTGGAAAACATTAAATTTCATATCAGTCACTTTGAGAAAAATGAAAAATTCAAGTGTGGGGGTGGGGCAGGAGAAACTTCCTAAAAATGAATTGACGACTTGAGACGCAATCTGGGATTAAGAGTAATAGTGAGGGGCAGAATGGAAAATTCAACCAAGGCCAACGCGGTTTCGCCAAACTAAGAAGGAAGGTTCGTAATGAACGGCTTTGATTTTGATGGAGAAAGGAAGGGCAGAATCATCAAAATGACGTTTTTGCCCTTTACAACGTTTCTTGACGTTCTTGAATCCATCAACATCACATAACAGGTCAAATCCAAGCTCACCCGGACCAGAAATCGCAATAGCAGCTCCCTCCTCTCAAGATATACGTACACGGTACATATATATATATATATACATATATATATATGTACATATATATATGTTAATCGAGCGAGAGTTGGGAAAAATCGAATCCATGAAAGAAAAAAAAAAAAAACCCTAGAAGGAAATAGAAACACCCTCAAAATATAGCTAGCTCTCCATCGATATGATAAGATAACAATGAATCAGTTTACAAAACCTATGCCTCAAAACCATAATCTATTTGAAATGGTTAACATTATGAGTTTCTGAAAAGAAAAAAAAAAAAGAATGAATAAAGCCATGAAAACCGAATCTGATAAAAAGAAATTAAGAATCAAACAGAAGAGGTGATGAGGAAGGAGGTGGAGGACAGACCTTAGAGAAATGGGAGAGAGGTTTGAAGGAAAAGAGAGGAGCAATTTGTTGTTTGTTAATATACTCCACTTTTTGTGTACTTGCGATTGTCTGTGCTCCAAAGGAAGACAAAAATGCCAAAGAATATCCTCCTCTCTTTTTTTCTTAGCAAAAAAAAAAAACAGAAATATATCGTCCTCTTTTTCTGGAGAGCTAATTCTCTCTCTCACGCACACACACGAGAACTATCGTTTCGTATATTTTTCTTTTCCTCAACTCTCGCCTGAAGTTTAAATTCTCTTTTTGCTAGTATTTTGGTTTTTTTTTGGTAGGAGGTTGGGAATTTTGTTCAAAAGTTCAAGTGACATCTTTTTATTCAAAGTTCAATTTGTTTTGAATAATCTTTTCCACAATCTCTTGTTCACAATTCATAAAAGTTCGTCTATTCTTTCCTATATCATGTTGCGATGTCGATCTAACAGTGACACAGAAGATAAATAGACACACTTTTGTGAGTTAAGAACAAAAAATTATACTCCCTCCGTCCCATAATAAGTGTCCACATTTCCTTTTTTGGATGTCCCACAATAAGTGTCCACTTTCCTAAATTGGCATATAACTTTTACTTACTTTCCAAAACTACCCTTATAATAAAGACAAGGAAGCATTTATTTGTGGTCCCAAAACAAACAAAAAGTCAAACACCCATCACATCAAAGGGTAAAATTGGAAAATGACTCTTTAATGAACCAATTTCTTAAACATTGTGCAAAAAGGAAGTGGACACTTATTATGGGACGGAGGGAGTATGAAAATTGTGAAATTTTTTAGTATTTTGGTAGTAAAGTATCCTCAACTGAAATTTGAGTTGATTTGATTAAAAAAAAAAATTAAGAACATTGATCAAAATAAAAAACAGGTGTTCTTTTAAACCCAAAATTTCAATTTGAGCATTTTTCTATCAATTTTTTTTTCCCTGTGCGTGTGTATATTAGAAGGTAGGAAAATACTAAATGCACCCGACTTAGACACCATTTAATGACAATCTTGAAATAAAATCTACTTTTAAATTTTTTTTTTTTTTTGTTCAAATATAATTAAAGAAGAGCTTTAGTTAACCAGTGTAACGACTCTGATGCTGTGTGCTGTAAGGGGAGTTCATTCCACATCGCCTAGTGTGCAGAATTAATGTGCTATACATGTGTAGTCTTAAGTCTCCCTAATAAGAGGCATTTTGGGTAGTGGCCCAAGAACAAATCCGTACCTGGGGAAGGAAGGGTAATGTGCTATATATGGAGAGTTATAGTGGAACTTAGAAAGACGCATTTTGGACAGGCTTGTGGGCATGTGCCAGGAAAAATCCGTGCGAGTTGGGCCCAAAGCAGACAATATCTTACTGGGGGAGACTTGTGTCGTGACAGAATGGTATCAGAGCCTGACCCAGCCGGAAGTGTGCCAACGTACGGATTTGTAACGACCCTGGTGCTGTGTGCTGTATGCTGTAGGGGGAGTTCGTCCCACATCGTCTGGGGAAGGAAGGGTAATGTACTATATATGGAGAGCCATAGTGGAATCTAGTAAGACGCGTTTTGGTCAGACTTGTGAGCCTGTGCCAGAAAAAATCCGTGTAAATTGAATCCAAAACGAACAATATCTTACTAGAGAGACTTGGGTCATGACACCACGTCAACATAAATCTTATTTAATTGTGTTTTTATAGGTGTATTTAGCATCACACTAAAGTTAAAATTTCTATGTCACTTGTCATAAATGAAAATAAAATCTTCTCTATTTGAAAATGGTTAAAGTCATGTTCTCATATTTAACTAGTTTTATGAAAATTAAATACAACTGAGTTTACAAAAGAATCATTTTTCGAGAATATTTTAACTTGGGCAAGACCTCCTTAAAACTAAAAAGCAACAACATAAACACTAAAATAATTTGAACTTGTTCTTTTTTAAATCACAAAATCAATTCTTATGCAAAAAGCCTATAAAAGAATAATATTTTTCTTTTCAAATCTTTATCCCAAATTTGAATTCAAACTCATGTAATAATGGAATCACATTTGATCTTAGTGGGACCACTTATTTTTTGTTAGAATTTATTTTAGAGTAACCCCAACCCCAACCACATCCTTCATTTTTTTTTCCTTCATTTTAGTTTCTGCTTCATTTTTGAAAGAGGTGGCCCCACTTCTATCAAAAATGAACTTCAATCATTCCTCTTTCATCTATACAATTTTCAAACTTGATTTATTAAAAAAAAAAATTTGTTTTTAAATCCATCAACATAAAACCAAAAATAAATTAAAATTTTAAAAAAATTTTGAAATTACATTAATAGAAGTACAATTTAGCAAACACAACTAAAATAAAAATACATTGAAAATAAAGACGCACTAACAACGTTAAATAAAAAATAATAAACACGAATTTTCAATAATTATGTTATTGTCCAAAGTGTAATCATTATGTTATTGTACATGTTTCTTTTCCCCAAGTTGGAGTAATTGTTATGGATGAAATTTAAATTTGTGCTCTGTTTTATGGGATCTTTCAATTGTGGAAAAATATAAATCCTCCTTCTAGTTGTACATAACAATTCATGTACAAAAATATGGGATATATGTGGAATAGTGAAGGGGTAAATAGTGAAATGAATGACGATTTGGGATGTAGATTTGGGAAAATAAAAGCTTTTGCTTTTATCACCTAAGCACTTATGTGGCACACCTCTATGAAAAGTAGTGTTAATTGACAAATAAAATATTAAATTAAATGCTATTACTATATCTTTGTATAACATATATCTTTGTATAACATTTAAACTAAACCAATTTTATATTTATACTAGATATTGCCCGTGCCTAAAGCCACTACTACGTAATAATTCCAACTATAGTGGCATTCAACCAACAACGAACTCAACTTGACAATGTCTCCAAACAATTGAAATTGAACAAAATTATGAGCCTAATAATCTCATCAAGCTATCAAAATTTAAATAAAATAAGGCATTACAACTTACCATCGTATAAAAGATCACCTCAAATAAATGTCAGACGTACCCTAGTGGCCTTTAAATAAAATAAGGCATATGAGGAAATCATTCTTGGAATGGTTGGTGTTCTTGCAAACCTATTCGATGGTAAGAAAGGTGTTTAATAGCTAATTGCAATTCAGTTCAGAAAAGGAAAAAAAAAAATTAAATCTGCCCCAGAAGAAAAAAGGGCTTACACTCATCAGACTCAAACATCCCAAGCTCTTGACACAGAACATTGAGTCTTCTTGCTTCGATCTTCTTATTTTTCTTGAGTTCCTACTTTCACCGCTTCGATCTTCTTATTGAACTGGTAGTAGAATGGGAATTGAGCGTGTAGTAGCTGGACAAAATAAATGATATGATTCATTTCAGGGTAACATAAAGGAAAAAAGTTCATACAATGAATCTGCATATACATAAACTGCACAAATCTCATTGACATATCAATCAAAAAGCTTCGTTTTACCTTTATTTTATCTAAATAGTAATGAACTAAATTACTCTTAGAGCTTGCTTTAGGTAGACATATCAATCAAAGAGAGCCAGGAAAAGAAAAAATTGGCAACTATTGTGCGTTCCATTTAATTATAAAGTAATTATGGGTGGGGAAAAGGAAAAAAAAAATTGAATAAAGCATTAGGTAGACCTTTGGAATACAAATTTGAAAAATATTGATTTATTCTAATTAAAATATTTTTTACTCTTATGAAAAATCAGACAAAGTGAGGGAGAACATAGATGGTGATTGATGAAGCTTAATCTTAGCCAAGCTTCTCAAACTGTAAACTGGCATCATCTTTAATTATTTTTAAGCTCTAGCCTAAATGAGGGAAAATAGAGAGAGGACTTTCTCTTCCCCTAATTGAAACTCAATTCTCCTAAATCAGTAGAAACAAAATCAAATAAAAATTGGAGAAAAAGATGGCCCAATACTATTTTTACTTGACAACTGACGTCCTGCAACACACAAACAACTCCTGAGAAAGCGACTAAGAAACCATAAAAGAAATAGTCATGGTGAGTTAAAAGGAACAAAAAAGTTGTCTATAAAATGAAATTGAAGGCGTACAACTCTGAAGTACTCTCTTTTGAAGAAACTGTTTCAGATTCTTCTTAAATTGTCTTCAAGAACTCCATTTCCAAACTTAAAAATTAAAAATAAAAAATAAAAATAAAGAAAAAATGTCAAGATTGAAAATTAGAGGGGGAAATCTAGGAAAGGTTCAGAGAATAGAGTGTTTGATTTCTTTCATCTAGGAGACTGACAAACAACCCAAAGTACGAAAATTCAAAATCGGTCAATGTTCAAAGAGAGAGCTTAAGAAAATGTGAACCCGAAAAAGGATATTAAGTGAAAATATAAGGAAAAAAGTTTGTAGCAAAGCACCTCTTCTTATATTCACATCAAAGCTTCGACAAATAAAAAAAAATGTAACCTTCGAATCGTTTGAGGCGGTCTTTGGTTGTTGTGGTTGGAGCTTATGATTGAACATTAAAAATTAATGAAACAAAAACACGAAAAGATTACAAACATGTTAAAAATCAGTGGAATAAAAAAAATTGAATAAACCCAAAATCATGACCGAGAGCTATAAAAAAACATGACAGAAGGGTAAATTAATGAAAAGAGCTATAGATCTTGTAGTTTAGTCAAAACCATGACCCAATTGCTCTTTTGATGGGTTGTGCTCCATGCCTATTTAATAGTAAGAATTCTACTCTATCAGACTTCTCTTAGGCATTCTAGTTGTATCTCTCCCGGTTTAGTCTACTTTTTATTTTTGTTGACTCAACATGAGTAATTTCATTAATATAGAGCAACAGAAAGATGAAAAGTATAATCAATATTGAAACAAACATATAAAAGTATTTCTTTTTAGTCTACTTCTTTGCTGCCCTATTTAAACAATATTGAAACAATCACAACATATAAAAGTATTTTATTTTATTTATTTTTTTGGCTAAAGACAACAAATAAAAGTCATATTGGCAAAATTGCAGCAAATTATACCTCTATGATGAACTCAAGCTTCTGAAGCAACAATTTCTCTCCCACTCAATTGTACGATCAAGCTCTTTTTCCGAAGCAGGTTTCTCCTAAAAGTGTAAAATTAAGCCACTGTCCAGATTTCCAGTTTCAAAAAAATCCAATGATTTAAAGAACATTAATGTAGATTTTGAGGAACAACATGCATCAATATTTAGTAGCTATCCAAAAAAATTAAGCATTCCATATAAAATTAAAAAAAGAAACAAATAGGAAAAGAACAAAAAGACTAAAGAGTTGTTGGCCCTTTTGTTAAACTGGTATCTTACAACGGGACATCACATCTATTTCCATTGAAGATAAAGACATTGCTAAATGAGCTAAAGCAGGAACAATTCTAACGTAAAAAAAAATAGGTTGTAGAAGCCCAAAAATATTACATTTAAAGATCATATACACCATGTAAATACGGACGCAGAATTGCGTATACTCAAGCTTGACAGCAAGATCATCCTGGGAATAGAATTCCTTGAACACTGTTATAATACAAAGATACAAAGGCTTCACTATCTCGACCTTTTTTTTTTTTTTTTTTGCCTTAACTTACAAATTCTTCACTCTAGTCTATAGAATGGGGTTGTATGAAATTAATAACACTATAAATCCACCTGTCACTGAACCAAGAATGAACATGTTGAAGTCTAAACACAGAGAAAATAAACACATTGCTTTCTGAAATGTTGAGATTAACAATTGAACTTTAAACCACCAAAGTTACCAGACTCATTACCTGATGAAAAAATTAAGAAAACAAAGGACATTAAACCTACTTCTTTATCGAACCCAAACAAAAAGTGGAGATAGAAAGAGATTCATGTGAAATCAGAGCACAATATAGCCCACTAAAGCTTGACTGAAAAACTAAGGGAGAAAAAAACTCATGCAATCAAGCAAAATACCAAAGATACCCAAATATTTTGAAAGTCACTTGTTAAAGGAAGTAACAAAAACTAAGGGAAAGTAGAACAAAGAGGATAGGGACCTGATCAAAAAAACCCAAAAAATTCTCGGGCGGAGGTTATGGATCTTCTCCGGCGCCGTCTTTTATGTCCACGACGTCGGCAATGGGCTATAGAGCTTGCGAGAAAGAGAGAGAGAGAGAGAATGAATCGACCCGGCATGGTGGTGACAACCCAAAACCCATAAGGTCGTAGGTGGGTGGTGGTGGAGGGAGGTTGTGGGAGGCCGTAGGTTGGTGCCGGTGGTGGATCCTGGTGTAGAGAAGAAGAAACCAGACTATTTTTCTCTCTAGATAGTAGATACTGAGATTGGGATAGAGATGGGGTTTGTGTTCGTGGTATAGGAAAAAAAATTGCTCATTCCTCCAATAAAGGATCCGTCTTTGCCAAATAATTGAAAGAGAGATGAGAGATCAATTGAATCGATCGATTGAGAGAGAGAGAGAGAGAGAGAGAGAGAGACGCAATCCTACCAGTTTGGGTTTCTTACCATTTTTTGAAACGGAAGAAATTTGGGGACTCTATGGTTAGAGAGAGAATGGAGGAGGCAGATCTAGTAGAGAGAGAGAGAGAGAGAGAGAGAGAGAGAGAGAATTTGTGAGAGTGAGGTGAGAGTTGGGGGTAAAATATCATAATCCTAGTCATCATCCATCCTAGTCACATAAATCACATCCTAGTCATATTTTGTGTATCCTAGTAGGATTAAGTCCTACAATATAATATACATATATATATATATGTATTTACGGATATTAATTAGGATTTAAATTGTACAACTCAAAATTTAAACTTTATTTCTATAAATATAAACATCAAGAAATAAATATCACTAAATATAGGACTCTAGGAGAATTTTTGTTTTATTGGAGAGAAAAAAGTCGATTTTGAATTTATGTAGATAAATTATTTGCAAGATATGGGGAAAGAAAAATGGATTATTTTTTTTATTATTTTTTTTCAATATTGTGGAAGGAGGGAAATGATTGGGGCGGAAATTTTGAATTATATATATATATATATATGATGTGATTGGATTGGATTGAGATATTTATAGCTTTATAGGAAGAGGTGGATATCATTCTTAATAAATAAAATAAAATAAAATAAGGGAAAAAAAAGGAAGAAATGTTTATCTGGTGCATTGTTCATTCTCTCATGGACGAAAAGGTCAGCCTTTTATTTAATTATATGTATTATTTCTATTTTGTAGTTTTTTTATTTTTTTATTTTTTTTTTATAATGAGTAATGATATGGCTCACAAACTTGGAATAGTCCAAGTGCCATAGGACTGATACCGCATGCAGTGATCTATGGGAATACGACAATTATCACAGCATGTGGTATGTTGTATGACTGCCACAGTATATGAGAACTAAATTTGAGTTTAAATTTTAAGAAACATGATATTATTTTTAGTATACTCAAACAAATTTCAAAGTTTAGGCACTAATATTGTGAGTGTGATCTCATTGTCTATTGGAAGATTTTAGCAGCTGTAAATTATGACAAAGCAAAGTTAATTTCATAAATTGATATAGCACATACAAGAACCAACAAATTGCACAAACTCTGAGTGGTCATATAGTGTGTCAAAAATTAATCATAACTGTGAAAATTGTTACTTTAAAACATTTTTGCATGTTTGATTGTTGTGGTTGTTCTCTTTAGCTTTTTCAAAGTTCTGTTAGTAGACCATCATGTTTTTATATCTAATACACGTACTAATATGAGAAATCATCTCAATATTATTTATTTGGATTATTCTATCATTCTACAATATTTGATTGCTTGGAAGTGTGACATAAATAATATAGGGTATTGAAAATCTAATCAATTTAACGTTATAATGAGTACTAGATTTTATTATATTAAACTCTATCCATCTCTAATAATACAATCTAATAATTTAGGAATATCCTGAACATATTATATTGTTTTATTTAGTACAATTATAAAATAACTATAGTGTGCTTATTAGTTGCTATTAACTTCTGCATCTTCTAGAATGCAAGGTGTAATGATATTGCTAATGGGCGTATTAAGTTTTTTTCATTTTGCTGATTCATATATGTATACAATCAACCTATGAAAAACTAAATATCCATTGGTCTGAGTTGTACTTTACATTAATACGCTCTGATGCTATTGAAATTAAAGATTTGGGAAGTATAAAATAGGATGACCAAAGAAAAGGGGTGAAAATTAAATTTAAAGTATTGTTTAAAAAAATTACTTTTCACATTTTAGATGAAATTTATCTTATTTTTAGTAGTTGTTATAATATATTATAGTTATTGACCACTTTGCATCCCATGCAAATGCACGGGTATACAACTAGTTAAATTATTATTTTTGAAGAAATGAAGCACGATTGGGATGAATTTTTTTGGGATTTTCCTCTTACCACATGCTGGGATCTAAATTTGGAATAAAATGTTGAGAAGGATACCATTAGTGTTAATCATTCCATTACTCAATAACTTTATCTAAGCTTCTGTTTTCAGTTATATGGTGGATAAATTTTGATTATGAAGTTATGAAAATCTTATAGAAATCTCATATATACACAGTTTTTAGTGATGTCATTCATGGTCGGTTTAAAGGGAGTAAGAGGGGCAACCGCTCTGGACCACAAAAGTTCACAAAATTTTGAGGGTCTTCATGAAATTTTCATAATTATATTTTTACCTTGAAATTTTTACAATTTTACATTTAAGCCTCCCCAAGGCACATTTTAGTGTCATCAACTACATATATATTGTTATACATATATATAAAACTCAAAAACAAAGACCCTAGAATTTTAAAAATTACACTTTTAGTGTAAAAATTTTTGAGTTTTAGAAATAGGCCCCTGTAGAATTTTGAAAGATACCATACAATATTTAAGTTTCACAAGTAGACTCATATTATAAGTAGAGTCCAAAAAAATCGTCAATTATGTATAAGTAAACTGTAAAAAAAATTGCTAATTATGTATAAGGAGACTCCAAAAAGAATCGCTTCGGGGCAGCCCATATAAAGGCCTCCCTTTTAGTAGTTCGTCCCGGACCTCCAAATACTCGGACCGACCTGATGTCATTTCTTCGTCATGTATTGACAAACAAAATGCAATATGATTTATTATTGAAGAACATTATTTAGTAGCTATTCGTTATATTATTCCAAATAATGTCTTCTTAAAAAGTATACGCATGGTTTTTCTCCAACTCATAGTCTCATATTCATATACGCAAGCTGGCACGCCACTTATGATCTAAATTTTTTTTTTTTTTTTTTTTGTCAGTCCTGAGATGACAAAAATTGTCCTAGATCTCATGCGAACTTTCAAAGGTGCCTAAAAATTAAAGCCTCTATACTAAGTCTCATAGAAATTAAGAAGATATTAGAAGAAAATAGTCTTAAAAATGATAAGTTTTATATAAATTAGGAAGAAATTACAAGAAAAAAGTCTAAAAATGATAAGTTTCATAGAAATTAGAAAAAAATTAAACAAATATATGCCTAAAAATGAGGCCCCATGCGATTGCCTCGGGGCATGGCCACAAGGCCGGCCCTGCTAAGAGACACAGTTTTTTTTTTTTGCTAAAATAAAGTTCAAAAAATTAAAATAAAATAAAATAAAAAATCTTATAGTTAGTACCTGTATCCCTCATAAAATTTTCATCTTTCATAATTATTAGTCATCATAAAGTAAAATTTTAACATATACGTGACTATTTACATAATTATTGGCTTAGTAAGTAGTATATTAATCGTTTATATATATATATATATATATATTTTTTTTTGATATACTTACCTGGATGACACACGCCACACACACACGCACACACCCAATCCAAGTAGTAGGAACCCAAGAGATCGGCCCGACGGGAGCACAAGGGGCATTCTACAAAGAAAGGAGGAATTAAATTCCTCCACTCACCCATCGGTGAGATTCGAACCCCTCCCCTCCCACAAGAGGAAGAGGAGGTGATACCATTAGACCACTAGGATCCTTGGTATCATTTTTATATTAAAATACTTAATAATTAGATACTAAGAGAAGAAAATCTTATGTAGAGAACGTTATTGTAGTGGGATATAAATAAACTAACATCTCATCTCTCATCTCAGTATATAAAGAAGGAAAGTTAGAAGCATTACAAATAAAATGAAAAGGAAAAATTATTAGCTGAACGTTAAAATTATTCATTCAACATTGCAGTTGTGATTAGAAAAAAAAATTAAATGGTGAATGTTTCTTTCCATGACAGTGACAAAATTAATTAATTTTGATTGACAAAATTAATTAATTTTGAGTAATGAATTTTTTATACAACAAATGTATCACATTATGATTTATTTTTATTATTATTATTTTTTTTTGGGGGGGAGGGGGGGTGGTGTTTGCAAAACATATCATATCATATATATGGTGTGCAATAATGCAATTAAGACATTGAATTTCACACCGAATTTGACATTAGGGACTTAGTAGCAATTTTTTAAAATGTTTAGGGCCCATACAATAAACACACACACTTTCTCACTGAATCAAAAAACGAGGCAAAATCAAAATCCCCAAATTTTCACATCTGGAATACCCTGTATTTTCAATAAATATTTATACACAAAGATTTCGATATACTTTCCTTGTTCATACTTGAAGTTTTACTTTCAACCGATCGAGCTTCCTTCGAGCGATCAAACATTTCAAAGTTTAAGCGATCGAACCATGTTCAATAAATCGAAACCCTGTCGATATAAATTTATAACGTGATTCCCACTTCAATCGATCAAATCATTTTCAATCGATCAAACCTGACCAATCTACTCTCGAGCGATCAAAGTAGCTTTGATCAATCGAACATGTAATCATCAGAATTTCTAGGTTTCACGCAAACCCAGCCACCTGTACCCCTTCCCTCTACATATACGTTGAGCTTGTGTATGTTTGTCTGTTTGGAAACCAGAGAGAGTTTGGGAGAGTGAGAGAGTGTATGCTTGTGTTTATATATATACACATCCATATACACACACACACACACACACAAACATATATCTGTCAGAGGAGAGAGAGAACTAGAGAAGAAGAAGAAAGAGGATAAGAAGGAAAAGAAAGAGACAGAGGAGACAGAGAGGGAGATCAGAGACAGAGGACAGAGGAGGCCATTGGAGAAGCTCGGAGCTTCAAATCTTACCAAGCGTGCCCTTACGACGTTCGGTGAGTTCCAAACTCACTCAGTAGCTTAGATGTGATGTTTCACATGTTTTGGATGTATTATAATAACCCAAACAACCCCTAACACATTCTGGACATACACTGCCAGAATCTGGAGAAGACGAAGTTCGAGCGATCGAACACACTACGTCTCAATCGATCGAAATGACTTCAATCGATCGAGACCACCTTCACTTCAATCGATCGAGAATACTTCAATCGATCGAACTTCACTTTCTTCAATCTATCGAGAACACTTCAATCGATCGAACCTTAACAGAACTTGGATGTTCCTTTAAGTTTATAATTCATAATGCTTAGCTGTTTAAGCTATGTTCATGTTTCTATTATGCAATATTATGGATTACGGAGGTAATGGGATACGATAATGAGATTGAGATAATATGGTGGGTAACATTGGACAATTCTGCTGCTTGAGCCAGTAGGGTATTAGTGACCGTCAGTACAAGTATGTCAGTATCATGAGTTGGTTGTTAACACATTTGCGTGGGATGTGAGCGTTATGTATTGTGCTAGCAAGAAGTACCGACGCATACTGAATATGAACGGACGATACTCACAAGAGTTCTTAAAAGTGGTAAACATAAGTATTGGTGCGTCCATAGACTAGTCGTTATATGAGAGCAATGTACAGTGTTTGATGTTGTCAATATCAAGATATAAAAGTATACTTTACTTTTCAAAGGATTTGCAGTGTGGAAGTAAAGGTCGAACCCACAGAGATTGATTACTACAGCAACTTAATTTTAAAACCTAAGTCTAATTAATTAGGAAAAACGGATTTGATTTGGATTTAATTAAACTAATAACAATAAAAGTAAATCTAAACTATGAAAGCAATTAAAAGTGTTTTTAATGAATGTTTAAGGGAACCTAGGATTACAAATCCACCACTAGATTCATAATAGGAATATTTATGAATTACTTTAGCTTATTACGTTGGATGAATATGGGGAATTGTAGCTACAAGCCCAATTCCTCCGACAAGAAGATAATCATGGTTCAAGCACCAACATAATCCATCTGCGGATAGCACGAATTATCTCACACTAAACTAGGGTTGTGATCTAATCCGTCTAACCTAGGCATGGACTATTCGGATACTTGATAGCACGAATCAATAAAGCACCATCACATGTAAACAACCTAAACAAGCACAGCAAGAATAGATCGTTGAGCACATCACAGTCAAAATAGATCTAAGACAAGAATAAACTTTGAAAGCAATGATTTAATCAATGTAAGTACGATTTATTTATAAAATCCTCTAAACATGTGACTGTCATCCATACATAATAGACTAAAACAAAAGCATAAATAAAACCCTATTACTCATCTAGGGCTTCATTGAAACCCTAGATCAATGATCTAAGCTGCCATAGGAGTAGAAATCGGCAAGTAGTTGATGGAGGAGGCCATGGAAATCCTTGGTCTTCATTCTTCTTCTACAAACTTTTCATTCATATATTTTTCTTTCCTTTCATTCTTTTTTTTTCAACCTTCTCTTCTTTATTTTGTTTCTTTTCCTTTTTCTTTTCTCGCTTCTCAAATGAATATGCATTGAATAACAAGGCACCCACCCCAAACATCATCTTATTTTCTTCTTCTCAATCAACACATCGCCTTAATACTACTAAAAGTTGATCACTCTTCCAGTGGTATACTCCAAGTTGATCAGGTTGGAGCTTTTAAAGAGGATAATGGTGAACAAAGAAAAAGAGGCATTTTAACGGCTCAAGGGGCAAACTAAGGAAATTTTATCTTTTATCGGCCGGCAGTAAACAAAGAAGGCCTAAAGTCATTTCCTAGGGTTATATGGTTCTTCAATGTTTACGACGGAAGATTATTTAGCATGGTAATAACTATTTTAACTTGACTATCAACCAAAACAAGAATAATGAGACTAAACAACAAGTAAATGCGCTATTTCAATGAAATTCGACAAACACAATGTATTTATAACCCTCAAAACAGAAAAGATAGGCTCAAAAGCTTACTGGGTTTAGTCTCCACCATGTGTTATCTAGAAATCCGAATCATATTATAGTTCATATCAAACATGTATTCAAGCGACTACGTGCAGTGCATAAGTTTACGTGCAAATCTATGATATAAAACTACGATTCAAACAATACATAACTTAAAACGTCATATCATAACTTCAGCAAATGTTTAATCACATCTTCTCTGGTTTACCATTCTATAACAATTCAAAGTTCTCTAACAAAAAGTATCAAATTAATATTGCAAAAACGTCGGTAATCATCATTTATTTAAACACACTTATTTCAAAATTTTCAAAATTAGTGCATAATATATGCATGTGTGTGCATACCCCCAAACCTAAACCTTTCATTGTCCCCAATGAAACAATAAATCGAAAGAAAGGGAAGTACGTAAGAAAGGAACGATAATACCTCGATCTTGACAAGCCTAGAACAGGTGAACACAAATGAATATGCATATAAAGTTCAATGTTATCTGTTGCTACTAGATAAACGAAAAGAAACTAACAAAATAATATTTAAAAGGAAAAGAAACAGAAATATAAAATAGAAATTGAAAAACTAATCGACATTAAACTAAACTATCAAATGGAAAAGAAATACAACGAAAAAGTATAAATGTAATAAGGTAAACAATAACTAATTCGATCTAAAATGTCCTAATAAACAGAAATAGAAACAAAAACATTCCCAGAACAGGTATGGGGGAAGGATACAGAAAACAAAGGAGAAAAACAGAGAATGGGGAAATCGCGCGCGCGGTCCGCGCGAGCGGCCGTCGCGCGCGCGAATTTCAAATTTTTTTTTTTTTTTTTTTTTTAATCAAATCTCGCGCGAGCGAGGTACCTCGCGCCCGCGAAATGAGGCGCGAGGAACTACTGAGGCATCATATAAAAGAAAAGGAAAGCAAAATACTAAGGGGCAATCTCGCGCCAGCGGGCCGCGCGAGCGACGTCTCGCGCGAGCGGGCCGCGCGCGCGAGATTGGTTTCTTCCACTGTGTGGCTAAAATTATGTATATACTTTTAAAATAACTTAATTCCAACCCCCAAACCTATCCAGAATGTCTAAAACAGACACAAACAGACCCAAAAACGACCAAAAACAAGATAAACGGATGAAATAAAGCTTGGGTTGCCTCCCAAGAAGCGCTAACTTTTACGTCTTTAGCTAGACCTTTCTAGCATAAGACTTATGGAGGCCGTAAATCGGACTGTGTACCCCTAAGGATGTCAGGTAGAGCTCGATGGTAAGCAGAAATAACATCGCTTTGAATTAAATCGATTAACGGTTTGTCATTATGTTCGAATCGATTTCTTACCTTCCGAGTAGATTCCGCATTAGGGTCCACGGGATTAGGATTCATCCACTCATCATCGTCCGCTATATTGTTTTCCCCACTCACATTTATTTCTTTAGTAGGCTCACTATTCCGTGTTATCTCACCTTCCACCTCACATAGGAAATCGTCGTTTTTAGGAGGTTGATCCATAGCATTAAAAACGTTTAATTTTAAATTCATGTTCCCAAATGACACTTTCATTACCCCCGTCCGACAGTTAACACGTGCGTTAGCGGTTGCTAAGAATGGACGGCCTAAGATGACAGGAGTATGTTTCCTAACATCTAGCACGGGTTCAGTGTCAAGGACCATGAAGTCGACAGGATAATAGCATTTGTCAACCTTAACCAAAACGTCCTCGACGATTCCTCTAGGAATTTTAATAGAACGATCCGCTAATTGTATTGTAGCGGCCGTAGGTTTCAGTTCACCTAATCCTAGTTGTTGATAGACGTGATAAGGTATGAGATTAACACTCGCTCCTAAGTCAAGGAGAGCCCTATGAATGATAGTGTCACCTATGACACATGAAATCGTAGGCGTACCTGGATCTTTATATTTTGGAGGAGCGTGTTGGAATACAGAGCTTACTTTTTCCGTGAGAAAGACCTTTTTAGGAGTATGACTCCGTATTTTTCGCTTTTGAGTACAAAGGTCTTTTAAACATTTAGCATAAGCGGGAATCTGTTTAATAGCATCGAGGAAAGGAATATTGATTTTAACTTGTTTGAACACCTCGAGTATATCCTCTACCTTAGACTTTTTATTTGTAAGATTAGACGGTTCCTCAACGTTTGGTGGATATGGCATTCTAGGAGTATAATTCGTTGGGACCGATTCTTTGTCGTTCTTATTTTGGCTCATGTCCTCACCCGTCTCTTTATTAGAGTTAATATTCATACCTTTCACATTCGCATTCGGACTTTCTATTACCTCCTCCTCTCGGGTAGTCAACCTAGTTGAGACGGCGTTCACTTGTTCATTCGACCCCTTAACCTCATATTGTCCCTTAGGATTTTGGATTGTTTGACTAGGCAACGTCCCCTCGTTTCTACGACTTACTACAGTAGCTAGTTGTCCCATTTGGGATTCAAGCTTCGCAATGGATTGCGTATGAGAGTGCACTATTTGTGCTTGTGCCTGAACTTGCGTTTCAATAGTCTTAAGGGACGCCAACACCTTTTCCTCAAAAATATTTCCCCTTGAAGGATTAGCATTAGGAGGCGGTTGTTGGTATTGGTTAGGTTGAAACTGAGGTCGATACGCATTTGGAAAATTAGTCGCCTCGTTAGGATTATTATTGTTATTTTTCCACGAGAAGTTTGGATGGTTTCTCCATGGCGCATCCAGATTATTAGTAGTTGCATTATAATTATTTCGTGGGTATTGTTGAATCGAATTAATGTGTTGCTCCACGAATTCCGGAAATTGACTCGCCGATGGACATGCAAGTATTGAATGTGAAGGATCAGAACATAATGCACAAATTTCTCGAGCGGGTGAGGCTGTCGTTTGGTTCATCGTTAGAAGTCGGTCAAGTTTGTTAGATAGTTCTTTTATTTCAATTGATTGACTTGACTCGAATTTTACATCCCTCTTAGGTTGATTAAGATATCCTTCCGAACGGACAGACACCGTTTGGTGCATTGAATTCTCGCTTAACGTTTCAAACATTTTCCAGGCCTCGTCGGCGCTTTTGTGTAGGAAGGTTCCCGCACAAACGGCATCGACGGTATTCCTAACAGAGGGAATAAGTCCTTCATAGAAGACCTGAACAAGTTGCCACTTAGGGACTTGATGATGTGGACACGAGCGTAATAATTCCTTAAATTTTTCCCACGTGTCGTAAAGTGATTCCCCATCTTGCATTACAAAATTGGTTATTGATTTTCTTATCTGGTTTGTACGCATAATCGGGAAAAACTTTTGTAAAAATGCGGTGTGTAAGTCCTCCCATGTTCTAATTGTGTTTGGCTCCAAAGATTGGAGCCAATATTTAGCTTTGTCCTTTAATGAGAATGGAAAGAGCCGCATTTTTAGTTCATCATCAGTAAGATTTTGGATTTTCAACGTAGAGCATATGTCCTGAAAATCTCCTAAGTGTTTATATGGATCTTCATTTAAACGGCCATGGAAGGAAGGTAATAGCGAGATCGTAGACGACTTTATCTCAAAGTGAGATGCCGTCGCCTCCGGTAATTCGATACCGGCTTGTGGCGTGTAAGTAGTGGGAATAAAATAATTTATAAGTGGAGGAGGTGGCGGTATATTAAGATTATTCATATTAGCACCATCATTCTGATTGTTATTGTTATTTCCACCGTCAGCCATTTTAATCGGTTCAATTTGAAAAGTTCGAGTTTTCCTTATCCGTTCACGGGTACTCTGAATTTCGGCCTCAAACAACGACGACGGAATCGGAGTTGATTCGTCGTCTTGCAACCTAGCTCTAGAAGCTTGGGTTGTGGACTTACTAGTTTTTAAGGTACGTTCAAGTTCAAGATCGAAAGATTTTAAATCTGGTTTATTTGAACGTGTACCCAACATAAACTGAAATAAAGAAAAAGAAACTAAAAACAAAGACTGACCCAACTAAACTAAAAAAACAAATAGCAAGCAATCACGCAAATAAGACGACAATCAAGCACACAGTACTACTATGATGCATGAATATTATCCTGTAATGCAATGACCGCGTCAAGCCCAGCGCCCCGGGTTTCCTAGCTAATGCAATGCAATTAACCCTAAACTAATGCAAATAGTGCGTCACAGCGCCCTGACTTACAGCGGTTTAAAGCGAATTCCAAAGGAAGCAATGTATTTAATTTTTATTTATTTTATTTTTGCGTAAGCTCCTTTGATGTAATTAGCTGCTCCACTCGGAAACGTTGACTACAAAGTAAAGGAAAAACAAGTTAGTAACTAAAAACAAAAACAGAAAATAAGAAAAATAAAAACTAATCTAATATTTACGAATTAACTAAACTACGATTATAAAACTAAGAGTAGTAATGCAATCCCCGGCAACGGCGCCAAAAATTGATGTTGTCAATATCAAGATATAAAAGTATACTTTACTTTTCAAAGGATTTGCAGTGTGGAAGTAAAGGTCGAACCCACAGAGATTGATTACTACAGCAACTTAATTTTAAAACCTAAGTCTAATTAATTAGGAAAAACGGATTTGATTTGGATTTAATTAAACTAATAACAATAAAAGTAAATCTAAACTATGAAAGCAATTAAAAGTGTTTTTAATGAATGTTTAAGGGAACCTAGGATTACAAATCCACCACTAGATTCATAATAGGAATATTTATGAATTACTTTAGCTTATTACGTTGGATGAATATGGGGAATTGTAGCTACAAGCCCAATTCCTCCGACAAGAAGATAATCATGGTTCAAGCACCAACATAATCCATCTGCGGATAGCACGAATTATCTCACACTAAACTAGGGTTGTGATCTAACCCGTCTAACCTAGGCATGGACTATTCGGATACTTGATAGCACGAATCAATAAAGCACCATCACATGTAAACAACCTAAACAAGCACAGCAAGAATAGATCGTTGAGCACATCACAGTCAAAATAGATCTAAGACAAGAATAAACTTTGAAAGCAATGATTTAATCAATGTAAGTACGATTTATTTATAAAATCCTCTAAACATGTGACTGTCATCCATACATAATAGACTAAAACAAAAGCATAAATAAAACCCTATTACTCATCTAGGGCTTCATTGAAACCCTAGATCAATGATCTAAGCTGCCATAGGAGTAGAAATCGGCAAGTAGTTGATGGAGGAGGCCATGGAAATCCTTGGTCTTCTTCTTCTTCTCCTTACTTTTCCCTCTTCAAGGGCTGGAAGTATGGTGGTAGAATATGTGTATAATAATTGCCAACCCTCTAATTGAAGTAAAATAGAGTTTATATAGATTTACAACATGTTTTGTAAGCCTTTACAACTCGAAACGGACTGAAACGCATGTAATTTACAGTCTGGACGTCGTTTAGCAGTCTCGTTTGCACAGGAGTCTTCAGTATACTGAAATACGCAACTTTGATTTTTGGGCATATCGCGCGAGCGCGACTTTTGGTCCTTCGCTCGCGCGGATCGCGCGAGCGAGTTATTAGGGGTCTCGCGCGAGCGGATCGCGCGCGCGACTTCTGGATTCTCGCGGCCGCGGACCGCGCGCGCGACATTGGTTTTTCAGCTTCTTTCTTGATGACTTTTCACCCTATTTAGCCTGGTTGAGTTGATTTCTTCCAAAACCTGTCAGAAACTAGAAAACAGAGTAAAAATATACAAAAACAGGATAAAAAGGTACTAACAAATGCTCGTTAAAGCGTATAATTAGGATTAGTTCTCTCCCGATCAGTGTTCATAAGAGTTCTTAAAAGCGTGACCAGTAAGAGTTCTTAAAAGCAGTGAACAGGAGCACTAGTATTTCGTGATGATATAATCAGTTGGTATAGTCAGTCGAGTGTTGGTACAGTTAGCCTTAGTGTTGGGAGCCGATAAGGGTTGGATAATGATAGTTCTGAATAAAAGAAGAAAGCAAGATATTATTAGAATGATTTCTTAATACCGCTCATAACTGGTAATTACGTTGTGCCTATGAGACTGTGTTAGTTAGTTCTCACTCAGCTTTTAGTAAGATGACTGCCTTTATTACCTGGACATTCCCCCATCCAGACTACCCTGTCCTTAACAATGCAGGTGCTGGAACTTACGGTGATGACTACTACCCAGAGTTGAATTATGCAAAGGATGGTCCTATTGTTGACGGTTATGTCGGAGAAGGCTATTATGCTAACAGCTACCCTTACGCCAGCTGAAGATCTAAAGATAGTTATATCTAGTTTATATTTCTATTATTTCTGTTGAACTTTTAGTTAACAGGTACTTGGGCATATGTTGTCTCCAGACCTATTGTGATTCTAAGGACCGCACTCTGCTGTTTGTAATAGTTAGAATTGCTTTATACTTTTCCCTGTTTATCTTGTGGACTAGTACCGTATAGTGTGGATAATTAGTGACTTTTACTTGTCATTCCCAATGGACCAAAAAAGGAAATTTATTTTTCTCTATTTTTGCTGCTCCTGGGAGTGTCAGGGTTTTTGGTATCAAAGCTGTAGGTTGTGATACTTTTGTTCACTAACGGGTCCACACCATCTGGTCCTATTATTTAAGATTCTCTGATATGAGATATGAGTTTAGGATAAGTTCGTGTACCTGACGATCGATAGTTTTCCTTTAAAGTTAGCATTATGGATCCAGAGTTCCATAAGTTTGTGACTGATGCCTATGGAGGACACGTGATCCATGGGGATACCATGGAGCCAGCTGATCTAGAGTTCTATCATGACCATATACAACAGAAAGCTAGTCGATATCTAGAGGAGGACATGTGGAAGGCCCTTTATGGGACCGGGAAGACTCACCCTACAGAGATGTGTATGGATGCTTACAATTTGGCGAGGATTGGCAGAGATATTTTTCAGGAGATTTTGCAATTGGTCCAGAGTAATCTAGAAATGGATGCTATAGAGCTTCGAGCTATCCTTGGAGGACCTATTTAGGTAGTACCAGCAGTAGCACTACCATCACCAGTACCTAAGATACCCATTCCAGAGCCACAGGAGCAACCTGAGGAGCCAGAGTCACCAGAGGCCGAGCTGATAGTAGACGCTGACCTAGAGGGGGATCCCGCAGAGGACATCGAGCATGTCGACGATGATGATGAGCTGGAGGATAACCCGGAGGAGCCAGAGTTTGAGCCAGAGGACCAGGTAGAGGGAGACAAAATTTTGGAGATACGAGCAGAGGATGTTCCTGATGAGGAGGTAGTCGTACCAGAGATACCCGTAGTGTTTGATTTACCAGCAGGGCTAAAGGAAAAATCAGGTTTAAATTATTTTTTTTAAACACGTAGCGGAATGGCTAAGTTTCAAAAACTTATTGGTAGCCCACGATCTACTACTCGTCAATTCCATAGATGCGCACTAAAGATGGGACAAGTATTATACCTTACGGTCTTGAACCCAATTCTGAAATCTTCAACCGTCTTGATGGTGCAGCAACTTTCACTAGGTTGTCTTCACCCTTATGACTCCTACGGATGCTGCCGAAGAGGCTAGAGTTGGTGGGAACTCCAACGGGGAGGATAAGAAGGCTTGAAAAACCCTAAATAGTCTTTGCACCTTTCGTATAGGAAAAACGAAGATTATAAAACCCTGTACGCAGCTGCCCTATTTATAGATTTCCAAAACCGACTTTAACCTTCGACCGATCGAAATCACTTTGATCGATCAAACCTTCGATCGATCGAACACTTTCGATCGGTCGAACCTACCTAGACTTCAATCAATCGAAACATATTTGATGGATCGCACTTGTCATGACAAGATCCTCTTGTACCTTTCCAACCATCCTAGCGGAGCTAAGAGTGGGACCTCCTAGGCTCTTTATTGTTGGCTCAGACCAGTAGTTAATTCCCGTGACCAAACTCTTTGACCAGTAAAATAACCAACTGATCAGTTAAAGTTTACTCCACTATAAAACTGTTGTGCAAAATTTTATCATTTTGCGTAACACAATTTCACACATATAATTAAAACTATGTGAGCTTTTATTGAAGTAGGTTGGACCCATTCAGGATATCACATCCCTTAATTACAATCCCTATTTTAAGGAAACACCTTTTGATTCCAATTTAAAAGACTAATTTTAAATTTAATGAAATAAAATTTATTTATTTTTGTTTGGACTGGACCTAGGTGAATGACCCAGGTTGCCTACGTACCCACAAATGGGATCAAGCCATATCGTAGTTCTTTTAGGAAACCGGTTTTGATTTGGTTGTGATTTAGGGTGAGTGACCCTTAAATTTGAATAAGTTGTATGGCCCTTAATTTATAATGGGGTGTGCCCATTATTTTAAATATGGGTAAAAGCCCATGAAATTTAATATGGGTAAGTGTCCATATAATGAAATTGAATTTTAATGAGTATACGAACTCATGAATTTGACAGTGAATATGTGATCCATGTCAAGTTAATGAACTTAGATTTGAATTTAGTGAGTGTACGGACTCATTTATTTTGACAGTGGATAAGTGATCCATGTCTAGTTTAGGAATTTGGAGAATTTGTGATTGCACCTAAATTAATTTTTAGATTGCCTACGTATCCATTGTAAAATGGAATCAAGTCATACGTAGTTCAAGAGTGAACTTGAATTTAATGAGTATATGAACTCATTTGATTTTGACAATGGGTACATGACCCATGTCTAATGTTTGATGAATTTATTTTTGAATGAGACTCATATACGAGTACATGACTCATTTAATTTAGACAGTGGATATGTGACCCATGTCTTGAATTTGGAACATTTGAATTTTTATTAGAGTCATATTTAATTTGGATTTGAAAATTGGATTTGACATAGATAAATAACCTACGTAATTGGACTTGAAATTTAGATTTGACATAGATAGATGACCCAAGTAACTTAGAGAGAATTTTTGATTCATTTAAATGAGAAATTTGAAATGGGTATATGACCCATTAATTGGATTCCAACTTTGGACTAATTGAATAGCACTGTTTTCTTTTTCTTTTCTTTTTTTTTTTTTTTTGCTATTTAATTGGTACAATATTTTTGCTTAGTCATGTGGTGGTTCAAAAAAAAAGAACTTTATTCACTGACTCAATGAATTTAGACGTACACACATACATGTATATATCCATATGTATTCACAGTACAAATTTGTTTCACCCGTGATAGGTTTTTAAACATCAATGAAATGGGACTAAAAGACAGACAACATTAAGGTCTCTTTGTGTGCTTGAAACACGTGTCGCTTGATTTCATTTGTAAGATATCCAAACAGGTATCAAACAAATGAATATCAATTAACGTTGTAGGCTTGTAGCCATCAACTTGTTAAGATGCTCAGAGCATCAACTTTGTGATGGCTTGCCCATCATTTGGTTTTTCTTCTTCTCTCTCTCTTTTTTTTTTTTTTTGTACAGATCACCATCCTTACTTGATTTCTTGAAAACCAAATTAATTTTAGGATGCACAGAGCATCATTTTAAGTGATGGTTTGCCCATCATTTTTCTTGTCAAAGGATGCACTGAACATCAATAATTTTGTAAGATGCACTGAGCATCATAAGGATCAGAACAAAGAGAGAGACCTTTTTTTATTTGATGTACAGAACACCACAAATTTGCAGTTTTACAATTCCGAATGCCAAGAGCATTCACTCTATTGTAAACTACTGGCATTGTGATTCCACTCATCATTTTTTTTAGAAGCCAACTTGATGAAGAAAACAGACTGACTCTTAGAAAATAAATACCTGTTTTGTTCTTTTTGGACTGCTTCGTCAATGTCAAACTGTTCACCAAACTCTCTGTTCTTCTCCTCCTCTTTTTCTTTTAAGAACTTTCGTCTCTTTTTTTTTTTTACTCTTCGTATCTCCTCTCTGTAACTTTCTTTTTGCTCTCCTTCCTTCCCTTTAGTGCAGCAAGTGCTTTTTTATAGCCATGGCAGTAGCAGTTTGTGGGGTTGGTTGAGAGGTGTCGTGGGTAGTTAAATATGTTAGTGGGAGGTTTCCTATTTTTTTTACTTCCCACGTTTTTATATCACACTCTCTAATGCTTTCCCACAAAACCAGTACATGACTTGAGAGTTAAAAAAACAACACCCATTTGTGGCCCACGTGACTATTACAAATGGGTTGGTCATTAAATGTGTGTTTTTGAATCACACTGTTAGTTCATTTCAAGCAAACTTAGAACCTTTTTGTGTGGCCACAAAGTGGACTTTAATTTTTATAAAGAAAAAACAAATGTATTGAAGTTTGCTTTGGGAGTAGCATGTTTGGGAATAAAACACTGTTATTTTTTCCATTAAGAAAAAATTACAGTTTAACAAAAACGATAACTGAACTCCAACACAAAAGAACATATCCGAAGCGGTAACTAAACTTGTATGGTATACTAATGTCCCTCTACTGTCAGCATTCGTAATCAGGTAGTCGGATAAACGGTTACTGTCAACATGAATCATGATTACTTCTTGTATTCCTTGAGTTCAATTCACCGCTCATGATTACCAAACATGTTGATAACTACTTATCAATAAGATTGCAGTTCTCAGTAATCAACTTGGTGACATTCTCAAGGGAATGCTTACTCTATATCAGAGGGTAGATTTTATCTTGACAACATATGTTTACAACCTTGTGATCATAACATACCCAAGATACACAGGTGTTGATCTTTTATAGACCTTACTGATTGCTAAGTCAAAGCAGTCATATCCATAGTCTGTGTTCATAATCGTCTCAAGATTAAGAACACGTATCTTATACAAGTTATGAGTTCCTATCGACTGTTGACAGTCTTGAGTGTTACTAGGAAAGCTCAGGTCCGTCAATGCACTATAAACACTAGCATATTAACTAAGAGTTACACTCTAGTGATTGAGATTCATCACTCCATCTAATGGTAGTTAATCATGCTACAGTGTATACCTGATGAGATATCCAGTTTCATCATCCACTGTGACAAGCTCTAAGTATCAAAGAATAGTAATTTGTACGTATCTTATTTTATGTATCTCATACGCACACAAATTACTTACTATGATACTTAAGGATTAACAATCATCTCATGAAAAAATATATACATAATGTAAAGCTGATATCCATATATTAAAATGTCAATATCTTATATATATATAAAGTAATGGTTTGAGGGCTCATACCCAATAAAACTCCAACTTGCACTCATAACCATTCAAGACTACATCTGAGACCTAAACTATCTAGATGACGATCAAAGACCTTCTATGGCAAGGCCTTTGTAAACGGATCAGTAATATTGTCAGCGGTGGCAATCTTGGTGACAGTCACATCTCTACGTTAAACAATATCTAGAATTAGATGATATTTCCGCTCTACGTGCTTTCCCTTTCCGTGGTTCCTTGGCTCCTTGGACTGAGCCACTGCCCCACTATTATCACAATAAAGCGTAATAGGTGACAGTGACATTGGTACTACCTCGAGCTCCATAAGGAACTTCTTGAGCCAAACAGCTTCCTTTGCGGCTTCACAAGCAGCTACATACTCAGCTTCTGTAATTGAGTCTACAATGCATTTCTACTTAATGCTCCTCTAACTAACAGCACCACCTCCCAAGGCAAAGAGATGACTGGATGTTGACTTCCTCGAATCTTTATCTGATATAAAGTCCGAGTCAGTATATCCCACTGGAATTAACTCGCTACCACTGTACATAAGCATGTAATCTTTAGTCCTTCTCAAGTACTTAAGAATGTGCTTAACGGCTGTCCAGTGCTCTAGAGCTGGATTCGATTGATATCTACTAACCATGGCTATAGCAAAGCAAATATCTGGTCTAGTACATAACATCGCATACATGAGACTTCCCACTGCCGAAGCATAGGGAACTCCTGCTATGCGATTCCTCTCCTTATGTGTCTTTGGACACTGGTTCCTGAAGAATGCTAAACCATGCCTGAAAGATAACAAACCTTTCTTTGAATTGTCCATTGAAAACCTAGTTAGCACCTTATCAATATATCAAGCTTGAGATAATCCCATTATCTTTCGCTTATAATCCAGAACGAGCTTTATCCCAAGGATATAGCTCGCCTCTCCTATATCCTTCATATTACCTAGCTAAACCTTAACAGTTGACAATGCCGCTACATCATTCCCAATGAGTAGAATGTCGTCAAGGTAGAGAACAAGAAGGCCACCATTTTTCCTTCACACTTCTTGTATACACAAGGTTCATCCAGATTCTATACGAAATCAAACGATTTGACCGCTTGGTCAAAACGAATGTTCCAACTTCTAGATGTATGCTTAAGCCCATAAATGGACATTTACAACTTGTATATCAAGTTCCCTTTCCCACCAGCTATGAACCCTTCTGGTTGTTGCATATAAATGTCCTCCTTAAGATTGCCATTCAAGAATGCAGTTTTAACGTCCATCTACTAGATTTCATAATCTAGGCATGCAGCAATAGATAAGAGTATTCTGATGGACTTGAGCATGGCTACCGGCGAGAAGGTTTCCTCATAGTCAATGCCCTCCCTCTGAGTATAACCTTTTGCTACAAGCCTAGCCTTAAAGGTCTCAACCTTTCCATCAGATCATCTTTTCCTCTTATAGACCCACTTACAACCAATGGGTTTAAGATTGGCTGGAAGTTCTACAAGATCCTAGACCTGATTAGAATCCATAGATTCCAATTCAGCCTTCATAGCATTAACCCAATGCTGAGTCTACATCAGCCATTGTCTCCTCATATATGGTAGGATCAGATTCAGATTCTATGGAGACAGCTTGAAAAACTTCTCCTAAGAACATGTATCTATCAGTCTGACTGATAATCCTCCCACTATGACGAGGTACCGGTATGGAAATGGGTGAAGAAGTGGTATTTTCTTGTGTTACATCATTATTAACTGCGGGTAGGACTGAGGGCTCTCCTTCTATCTCTCTAAGATCTATCTTTCCCTTAGGTTTATGGTTCATGATATAATCATCCTCCATGAAATAGCATTTGTACTAACAAACACTTTCTATTCTCTTGGATCATAAAAATACCATCCATAAGTACCCTTTGGATACCCTACAAAATAGCATACTTCCGATCTAGAATCCAACTTGCTTATCTTTCCTTTCAGCACATATGCCGGACACCCCCATATCAGGAGATGTTGCAAAGAAGGCTTGTACCTAATCCACATCTCTCGTGGTGTCCTGGGAACAGATTTGCTTAGTACTAGATTTAGTATGTATGCAGCAGTTTCCAAAGCATAACCCCAAAGGAATAATGGCAACTCCTAATAACTCATTATTGACCTAGTCATGTCTAACAGAGTCCCATTCCTTCTCTCTGCTAAACCGTTTTGTTGAGGCATACCAGGTGCAGTCAATTATGACAGAATCTTATTCTGTACGTGGTGATCAATAAAGTCATTAGAGAGGTACTCGCCAGCTCGATCAGATCGAAGGGCCTTGATGTGTGTTCCTAATTGGTTCTCCACTTCAGCCCTAAACTCTTTGAACTTTTCAAAGGCTTCAGACTTGTGCTACATTAGGTACACATATCCATACCTAGAGTGATCATCAGTAAATGTTATAAAATACTCAAAACCACCCCTTACTCTAATATTTATTGGTCCACACACATCAGTATGAACTAATTCCAACAATGCATTGGTCCTATTTTTCTTTGTTAAAGGGCCTTTTGGTCATCTTACCCTCTAAACAAGACTCGCAGACTTTCATTGGTTTGAGAACCAAATCACCTAAGACCCCTTCTTTGACTAGTCTTCCAATCCTATTTAGATTGATATGGCCAAGCCTCATATGCCAAAGCCTTGTTCGATTAGTGGAAGGTTCTTTTCTTTTAAATGGTACAGTTACGATTGAGTTATTAAGTTTCATACAAGAGTCTTTAGAAAAATTAGGAGTGACCACATACAAGCCATTAGTTTTAACACCAGAACATATAAAAGAACTATTTCTTTAATGACAACTTATGTTCTAAAATGAAAAGAATAACCATTATTCGATAAATTTGAAACTGAAATTAAATTACGTCGCATTAAAGGGACGTAAAGTACATCTGATAAAACTATTGTCTTATTGTCCAAAAACTCTATAACTACTACTACTATAGCAACCGCAGAATTAGTTGCGCTAGAACCCAAAGTCAGCACGATCTCCCCATCATTGCATTTCCTGATTGATCTGAACCCCTACAATGAATTACAGATATGGTTAGTCGCACCAGAATCAATGCACCATGTGTTTGAAGTATCCGTAATAAAACTTACTTCAATCACATGTGATTCAATATACCTTGAACACTTGTAGCAAAGAATTCTGGATAGTTCCTCTTCCAGTGGCTCTTCTCACCGCATTGGAAACACTTTCCTTTGTCTTGGCCACCCACCTTCCCTTTGCCCTTACCTTTTCCCTTAGATTTTGTAATCTTAGGGACTGGTCCAACAGTTGGACCACCAGTGCCAGCCTTCTTCTTTCCTTTTTTTCCTTTCGGCGTAGATCAGGAAGAGCAAGAGTTTTTCTCAATGTTCAAAATGTTGACCCCAGGCTTGATCACCCCTTCTGCTGCCAAAAGAGAACTCATCAATTCGCTCATTGAAAAATTCATTCGATTCATGTTATAGTTAAGTTTAAATTGAGCGAACGAAGGCGACAGCGAGTTAAGGATCATATCAACTTGGGTCTATGCATTGATGTTAGCTCCTAAGGTCTCCAGTTCATTTAAATAACCAATTATTTTTAAAACATGTCTTTGATTGAAGTCCCTTCCAACATCTTTGCACTCATTATCTTCTGCATGGCTACCTGTCGGGTAGGCCTACCATGCTCCCCAAACATCTTTTTCAGGGATGTGATAATGTCACTGGCAGAATCGTTTGATTGGAATTTGTGTTGCAACACACCAGCCATTGAGGCTAGAATATAGTAACGGGCCATCCCATTCGACTTCTTCCATTTATCGAACTCGCTTCTGGCAGCTGCCGAAGCATTTGCCACGGGTTCTTTGGGACATAGGGTGGTGAGGACATATATGTGATCCTCCGTAGTTAATACGATGTCAAGGTTTTGTTTCCATTCTATGTAGTTATTTCCAGTTAACTTGTTCTGAGTGAGTATAGTGGCAAGTGGACTAAATGCAGATCCAGACATTATAATTTACTGAAAAATCAAAAGACAAAATAAATATGGATATCAGATTTTGACAGTTTGAAATAAAAGAATCCTTAAAACTCTTATTTTAAAACAAAGTCGCCGAAATATCGAAACGAAAGAATAAAGCCACCGTGTGGTGGTCAATGTTCAATCTTTTGATTAATCATGACTTATCAGCTATACAACTCTTGCAAAACAAGTTATGACCGAACCCTTTTGATCTCTATGTTTCTGAAAAATGCCCCGTGTGGGATCCCTTATCCATAGCTTAGCTAGTGTGTACCATTAACTAGGATCCAATCACAACCGTCTCAAGTAGCGCCTCCGTGTGGAGGTCACCGTCTAACACGTCTGATTGATCCTATCCATAGGAAGTTTACATCAAGTAGCCAATGAGTAGTGTACCCTCCGTATGGAATGATCACCCTTGGCGAGGTGACACAGAATGCACTACTCATCTTACAGTGAATCGTTAATGGAAGATCGTGGGTGTTGTAGTAAGACCATCTCCCACTAGATTAGTAAATAAGGATTTTGCTTTTAAAAAGTTATTTCTACACATTACCCATAAAACATCTAATGTTTACTAATGCGTTGAAAATAACTTTTGTTTTTGTTGTATTTTTATTTTAGCAAACTTGTTTTAAGTGCATGCAAGTAGTGACAATGTATTTAACGCCAATCACAAACCAAGCACATAAAACAAAAAACTAAAATTAAAATAAAGACATTCATATGGCTCTATCTCCATAGAACCACCTTCTTGGTTTGATCGCCTCCAACTCCATCTTCATGGACAACGGCTTGCTCCTCCATCTTCATGAACTTTCTAAATCTATTACATTGGTCCTATACTTCTTTCGAAACTTACAATTTATCTAAAAAAGGAAATAGTAACAATAAAAAAATTAAAAAGCTAGGGAAACCGGTGTGACTTTCCTTTTCGTAGGATTGAAGTCACAGCGCCATTTACACATGCCTTAAAATCAAACCAATAATTAAAACATACATCATACACCAATCTCAAAATTTAAATACAACAATTTAAATTATCAGAACTTGATGCCATGGGAGATAGTGGACTAAATTTGTTATAAAAAAGGTTAGTCGTACACGCATCCACACATATATAACAAATATATGTAACTATTGAAACCCTGAATTGATTCATACAATGCATAAACTCTTTATATACTGATTTAGAACATAAAACAGCATATCAGTTCTCTGTCATACTTCGATCGATCGATAGAATCTTCGATCGATTGAATTGAACTATTCAGTTTCTCAGAATGATTTGAAAAATTTACAGAATATTACAAAATAAAGTATATAATTTAAAAAAAAAACTTTGAAACTGTGAAAAGAACACCTGGACAGAAAAGCAGCTCGATTGAGCGAACTTCATCTGTTCTCAAGCGATCGAACTTTTCAGTTCGATCGCTTGAGAACAGACAAAGTTCGCTCAATCGAGACTACTTCGATCGATCAAATCCATCATGTATAAAATGCAATCATAGATTTGTATTTTGCTGCATGAAACAGATCTGTTACGATGCAGTTTCAAAAACAGCTCTAAAATCAACATGCAAATCAAAACTAGTGTTCCAAAATGCATGTATAGATCCAAACAAGCTTGGCTCTGATACCAATTCAAGGAAAAATCAGGTTTAAAATTTTTTTTTTTTTTAAACACAAAGCGGAACTGTTAAGTTTCAAAAACTTATTGGTAGCCCAGGATCTATTTCTCGTCAATTCCATAGATGCGTACTAAAGATGGGACAAGAATTATACCTTATGGTCTTGAACCCAATTCTAAAATCTTCAACCTTCTTGATGGTGCAGCAGCTTCCACTAGGTTGTCTTCACCCTTATGACTCCTATGGATGTTGCCGGAGAGGCTAGAATTGGTGGGAACTCCAACGAGGAGGATAAGAAGGTTTGGAAAATCCTAAATAGTCTCTGTAGGTTTCGTATAGGAAAAATAACGATTATTAAACCCTATACGCAGCTGCCCTATTTATAGATTTCCAAAACCGACTTTAACCTTCGACCGAACGAAGTCACTTCGATCGATCGAACACTTTCGATCGCTCGCGCCTGCCTAGACTTCAACCGATCGAAACGTATTCGATCGATCGAACCTGTCATGATAAGATCCTCTTATGCCTTTCCAAACATCCTAGCGGAGCTAAGAGTGGGACCTCCTAGGCTCTTTATTGTTGGCTCAGACCAGTAGTTAATTCCCATGATCAAACTCTTTGATCAGCAAACTAACCAACTGATCAGTTAACGTTTACTCCGCTATAAAATGATAGTTGAACTCCAACGCAAAAGAACATGACCGAAGGGGTAACTAGACTTGTATAGTGTACTAATGTCCCTATACCGTCAGCATTCATAATCATATGTAGGTAGTCAGATAAATGGTTACTGTCAACCTGAATCATGATTACTTCTTGTATTCCTTTAGTCCCATTCACCACTCATGATTACTAAATATGTTGATAACTACTTATCAACAAGACTGCAGTTCTCAGTAATCAACTTGGTGACATTCTCAAGGGAATGCTTGATCTATATCAGAGGGTAGATTCTATCTCGACAATATATGTTCACAACCCTGTGAACATGACATACCCAAAGATACCCAAGTGTTGAACTTTTATAGACGTCGCTGATTGGTAAGTCAAAGCAGTCATATCCATAGTCTGTGTTCATAATCGTCTCAAGATTGAGAATACGTACCTTATACAAGTTATGAGTTCCTATCGACTGTTGACAGTCTTGAGTGTTACTAGGAAAGCTCAGGTCTGTCAACGCACTATAAGTACCAGTATATTTACTAAGAGTTACACTCTAGTGATTGAGATTCATCACTCCATCCAATGGTAGTTAATCATGATACAGTATATACCTGATGAGATATCCAGTTTCATCATCCACTGTGACAAGCTCTAAGTATCAAAGAATAGTAATTCGTATCTCATTGTATGTATCTCATACACACACAAATTACTTACTATGATACTTAAGGATTAACAATCATCTCATGAAAAAATATATACATAATGAAATATAAAGCTGATATCCATATATTAAAATGTCAATGTCTTATACATAAAGTAATGGTATGAGGGCACAAACCCAACAAGGGCTTGTACTGTATATGGCGGCTATTGCCAATATGGCGGTCGAGTGGGTAGCAGCAATGGTTGCATAGCCAACTGGACTTTCGATAGGACAGGTTTCATTAGCAGAGGCTATGGCCATAGTTGGATATTTTACAGAGTTGATCGTTGACGTCGCTGAGCCAGCATTTGGTGTTGAGGATATAGATGTTGATGAGATGATCATTGAGGATTGGGATATAGGAGTAGTGGTTGGAGGACTTGCTGCGCCAGTGGAGGCTGACCCACCTGTGGAGATGGACATTCTACCTGTGGATGAGGCACCAGCAGTAGGATCAGACGTGACGATGTTTGAGTCAGGATCTGCAGGGTTTAGTTTTTGTTAGTTTTATACTAGGACATGTTGTCCACATGATTTTTGGGAGCTTGAGAGATAGCTATTTGACCATAGTTTTTGTATAGATATACCAGTAGTAGTAGTAGTAGTATTGTAACTAGCTGACCTTAGTACTATTTTAGCCTATATCCCATATGGTACACAGTTTAACTAGTGTGTACTATGTGATACATCTTTAGATATATATATATATATATGAGTAGTATTTTCGATATTGATTATGGTGTATTTGAGTGATGTATGCTGATTTGTAGAACTGCTAGTTCTTGCTGTTTCTCGCTCTATCTTGACTTCGTTTATACGAGAAGACATTCAGCTTATCAATAGGTTTTGTAGGTGCATTTCCTTAACACAATATGGTGGGACCCTTGAGAAATCACCAAGCGCATAATTGAGCACCTATTCCTGAGGGAATGGACCCATCCAAAGTTTTTGAAGCATTTATGCAAAGTATGGAACATGTAGGGGATACCTACAACCATGCTACAAATCAACGACCTGTCCAACCCCCAGTTATACCACTTCAGCAAAGACAAATAGGGGATAAGTTATTAGCAAATTTTCATGGTTTATGTCCCGAGAAGTTTGATGGGCAGAACCATGGAAGGCTGAGCAATCAATAAGAGAGATGGAATTGATCTTTGAAGCATTGGAATGCAGTGAACAAGAGAAACGTCGTCTTGCTACGTTCCAGCTCACCTATGCCACCTCAGATTGGTAGGAAGCTGAGCGAGCTACTATTGGGATGAACACTGCAAGGGTGATGACTTGGGAAATGTTTAAAGGAAGATTTATGGAAACGTATTTCCTAGAAGATGAAAGGGATCAACAAGAGAGAAATTTTCTCAATCTGGTCCAAGGAGGATGGACTGTACGAGAATATACAACACAGTTCGAGCGTCTATCCCGATTTGCTCAACATATGATAGACACTTCACAGAAGAAGGTGAAGAGATTTCACCAAGGATTGAACCCCCACCTCAGATATATGATGGCCGGTCATCTGAATCAGTCGTTTGAGGGGATTGTCAGATTTGCTATAGGATTGGAAAAGGAGGCTTATCCGACATTGCGACAACAGATAAATTGGCCCCAGCCATCGAGGAACTTCCAATAGAGGAATTTCCAGAACCAGCTACCGAGGAATACCCAAGGGAGGAGAAAGTAGGGAAATTTTCAAGGGAATGAGATAACCTGGGAGGGAACTAGGAAGCCTCAGTCAAGCTATCCTCGACCCTGCAATATCAATAGCGAGGATTACAACCTCAAGCACTGCTAACAGCCCCGCCAACTAATAATAGAGGATGTTTTCATTGCGGAAAGCCAAGGCACATTGCCAAGTTTTGCACTTCTCCTAGAGTTAACCGCCGAATGGATGCTATCTGCCAGAATTGCAACAAGTCGGGACATTTAAGCAAGGATTGTCGTGCACCACGAGGAGGATACTATGGGGCACCAGTTCAAGGAATTCAAGGACCCCCATATTATAAGAATGAATGCTATCAACCCAGCAGAAGCAGGATTTAATGCTGATGAGCAACAACATTTAGAAGGTACGCTTGTACTCTTTTATAGTCCAGTTAAAGCTTTATTCGATACTAGAGCTGCACGTTCATTTATCACTATTAAGATTGTGCGACAGCTGGGTTTAGAACCCCAGACACTTGAGCTGGTACTTAATGCTGTGTCACCATTGAGAGTAACTATTAAGCTGGGTAAAGTATGTCCATTGACCTTGGGAGATAGGAATCTTCCAATAGACTTAGTAGTTCTGTCGATGTCAGAATTCAACATTATCTTGGGAATGGATTAGTTAACCAAGTATGAAGCCAATTTGGACTGCCCTACTAGGACGATTATATTTCCAATACCAGGGTGACTGACGATCCAATTTCAGTGTCAATCAACGAGCGATATGTTCTTGATAAGTGGTTTAGCTACCATTGGTAGTAACAGTATGGAACTAAAGATGGATCAGATTCCTACCGTATAAGACTATCAGGATGTATTCCATGATATTAAAGGACTTCCACCGAAAAGAGAAATAGACTTCTGCGTGGAATTAGTACCTGGTACATTGCCAATATCGAAAACTCCATATAGGATAACACCAACTGAGATATTGGAATTAAAGAAGCAAGTTCAGGAACTTAAAGATTTGGGATTCGTTCGTCCAAGTACGAAACCATGGGGAGCACCAGTTCTGTTTGTGAAGAAGAAGGACGGAACACTTCGACTTTGCATATGCTACAGGGAGTTGAATAAGGTTACGATCAAGAACCGATACCCACTACCTCAGATAGATGATCTATTCGACCAGTTACAAGGATCAAGGATCTTTTCCAAGATCAATTTATACTTGGGATATCATCAACTACTAGTTCGATTGGAGGATGTGACGAAGACTGCGTTCCGAACAAGATATGGGCATTATGAGTTTCTAGGTATGCCTTTTGGATTGACGAATGCGCCAGCAGTATTCATGGACTTGATGAATAGAGTATTCAGACTATATCTGGATCAATTCATTATTATATTCATCAAAGACATCCTAATCTACTCCAGGACAGAGAAAGATCACAAGAAACACTTACATATTGCCTTACAAACACTTCGAGATAACAAGTTGTATGCAAAGTTTAGCAATTGCGAATTTTGGCTACAAGAGGTCAAATTCTTGGGACATGTTATATCTCAAGATGGTATCTCTGTGGACTCATCTAAGATCAATGCAGTCTTAAGTATGCATCAGAGGTCAGAAGTTTCCTCGGCCTAGCAGGATATTATCAAAGATTTGTCAAAGGATTTTCCAAGATAGTAGGACCTTTGACGAACTTGACAAGAAAGGAGATGAAGTACGAATGGACAAACAAGCATGAGGGTGCATTTCAAGAGTTAAAGGAGAGATTGATTTCTGCACCAGTGCTCACGATACCTAAGAGTGGAGAAAGGTATGTGATCTATAGTGATGCATCGCACCAAGGACTCGGTTGTGTACTGATGCAAGATGGAAATGTTATTGCATAAGGATCAAGACAATTAAAGGTGCATGAGAAGAACTATCCTACACGTGATCTGGAATTAGTAGCAATAATGTTTGCATTGAAGATTTTAAGACACTATCTTTATGGAGAAAAGTTTGATCTATTTTCTGATCATAAAAGCTTGAAGTATTTGTTCTCTCAGAAGGAGTTGAACATGCGACAACGAAGATGGATGGAGTTACTCAAGGATTATGACTTTACGTTGCAATACCATCCAGGTAAAGCAAATGTCGTAGCAGATTCTTTGAGCCGTAAACCTCGATTTGTGGTCGCTGCATTACTAATCCGAGAATGGCAAGCATTGGAAGTTTTAACTGAATTCAATCTTCAGCCAATGGAACTAATGGAAGGACAACACCTTGGATGTTTTATGGTACAGCCGACTTTGATCAGTCATATCATAGAAACTCAACAAACAACAGAAGCTTTGAAGTTATGGTTCGCCAAGATGTCAGCCAAAGAACCAGAAGTCTGGAGTATTAGTACAGACGGAGCCTTACAAAGTAAAGGTAGACTCTAAGAAAATCTCTAAAAAAAATATTGGATGATGCACATAAGTCACAGATAACTATTCATCCAGGAGGTACAAAGATGAACAAGGATCTGAAGAAGAATTTCTAGTGAGAAGGAATGAAGCGAGAGGTAGCTGAGTACGTATCTCAATGTCTTAGTTGTAAGTAAATAAAGGTAGAACGTCATAAACCACCGGGACTTCTACAACCGTTACCGATTCCCTAATGGAAATGGGAACATATAACCATGGATTTTTTGGTAGGTTTGCCAAAGTCATAGTAGAACCATGACGCTATTTGGGTAATCGTGGATTAACTTACAAAGATGGCACATTTTATCGCCTACAGTATGACGTATCCAGTAGAACGTTTGAGCCAGATGTATCTACAGCACGTAGTACGGTTACACGGTGTATCTGTGTCAATCGTGTTAGATCAAGATTTGCGCTTTACTGTAGAGTTTTGGAAGAGTCTCCAGACAGCGATGGGAACCACACTGAACTTGAGTTCAGCCTTTCATCCGCAAACTGATGGACAAACTGAACAGGTCAATTAAGTGATGGAGGACATGCTACATGCTTCCGTTATAGATTTTGAGAGATCTTGGGAGACGCACCTACCCTTGATCGAATTTGCCTACAACAACAGTTATCATTCGAGCATAGGGATGGCGTCGTTTGAAGCTTTGTACGGAAGACCTTGTCGATCGCCGCTATATTGGGCCGAAGTTGAAGACACTCAACTTCTTGGGCCAAAGATGGTACGAGAAACCAGCAAGAAGATTCAGATTGTACGTGAGAAGATGAAGACAGCATAGACCCGACACAAGAGTTATGTTGACAAGTGACGTAAAGACTTGGAATTTGCCGTTGGAGATTTGGTCATAAGAGAGGCAAGTTATCGTCATGATTCATCGAACCATTCAAGATTCTAGAACGTGTTGGAAAGGTTTCTTATCGACTTGCGTTACCGCTAAAGATGTCAGGATTGCACAACGTGTTCCACATCAGTATGCTGAGGAAGTATGCTCATAACCCAGCAAATAAGATCAATTTCAAAGATACTGAGGTCAACGATAATGTTACATTCAACGAAGGACCAGTTCAAATTCTAGATCGAGGGATCAAGAAGCTTAGGAATAAGGAGATTCCGCTAGTCAAGATCGAGTGGAAGCATCATGATGAAGGAGAAGCTTTATGGGAGCTAGAGTCAGAGATGCGAGAGAAGTTTCCATTTTTGTTTTAGACCTTGTTTGTTCTTGATTTCAAGGACAAAATCTTTTGTGAGTGGTGGATGATGTAATACCCTGTATTTTCAATAAATAGTTATACACAGAGATTCTATATACTTTCCTTGTTCATAGTTGAAGTTTTACTTTCAACCAATCGAGCTTCTTTCAAGCGATCGAACATTTCAAAGTTCAAGTGATCGAACCTTGTTCAATCGATCGAAACCCTGCCAACATAAATTTATGAGGTGGTCCCCACTTCAATCGATCAAACCCTTTTCAATCGATCAAACATGAACCGATCTGCTCTTGAGCGATCAAAGTAGCTTCGATAGATCGAACATGTAATCATCAGAATTTCCAGGTTTTACGCAAACCCAGCCACCTGTACCCCCTTCCCTCTATATGTATGTTGAGCTCGTGTATGTTTGTCTGTTTGGATACCAGAGAGAGTTTGGGAGAGTGAGAGGAGAGAGAGAACCAGAGAAAAAGAAGAAAGAGGAGAAAAAGGAAAAGAAAGAGATAGAGGAGACACAGAGAGAGATCAGAGATAGAGGAGAGAGGAGGCAATTGGAGAAGCTCAGAGCTTCGAATCTTTCCAAACGAGCCCTTATGACATTCAGTGAGTTCCAAACTCACTCTGTAGCTTAGATGTGATGTTTAACATGTTTTGGATGTATTATAATAACCCAAACACCCCATAACACATTCTGGACGTTCACTGCCAGAATCTGGAGAAGACGAAGTTCGAGCGATCGAACTGAGTTCAATCGATCGAACACACTGCGTCTCAATCGATGGAGACCACCTTCACTTCAATCGATCGAGAATACTTCAATCGATCGAACTTCACTTTCTTCAATCGATCGAGAACACTTCAATCGATCGAACCTTAACAGAACTTGGATGTTCCTTTAAGTTTGTAATTCATAATGCCTAGCTGTTTAAGTTATGTTCCATGTTCCTATTATGCGATATTATAGATTACAGAGGTAATGGGGTACGATAATGAGATTGAGATAACATGGTGGGTAACATTGGATAATTCTGGTGCTTGAGCCAATAGGGCATTAGTGACCGTCAGTACAAGTATGTCAGTATCATGAGTTAGTCGTGAACACATCTGCGTGGGATATGAGCATTATGTATTGTAGTAACAAGAAGTACCGATGCATATTGAATCTGAACGGACGATACTCGTAAGAGTTCTTAAAAGTAGTGAATAGTAAGAATTCTTAAAAGCGGTGAACATGAGTATTGGTACGTCCATAGACTAGTCGTTATATGAGAGCGATGTATAGTGCTCATAAGAGTTTTTAAAAGCGGTGAATAGGAGTACTAGCATGTCGTGATGATAGAATCAGTTGGTATAGTCAGTCGAGTATTGGTACAGTCAGCCTTAGTGTTGGGAGCCGATAAGGATTGGATAAGACAGTTCTGAATAACAGAAGAAAGCAAGATGTTATTAGAATGATTTCTTAATACCGCTCATAACTGGTAATTACGTTGTGCCTATGAGACTGTGTTAGTTAGTTCTCACTCAGCTTTCAGTAAGGTGACGACCTTTATTGCCTGGACATTTCTCGTCCAAACTAGCCTGTCCTTACCAATGCAGGTGATAGAACTTACGGTGATGACTACTACCCAGAGTTGAATTATGCAGAGGGTGGCCCTATTAGTGACGATTATGCCGGAGAAGGCTATTATGCTGATAACTACCCTTAAGCCAGCTGAAGATCTGGAGATAGTTATATGTAGTTTATATTTCTATTATTTGTGTTGAACGTATAGTTAACAGGTACTTGGGCATATGTTGTTTCTAGACCTGTTGTGATCCTGGGGACCGCACTCTGATGTTTGTAATAGTTAGAACTATTTTATAATCAGTTGTTTTAATGTTCCCTATTTGTCTTGTGGACTAGTACCGTGTGGTGTGAATAATTAGTAACTTTCACTTATCATTCCCTATGGACCAAAAAAAGAAATTTATTTTCTCGATTTTTGCGGCTCTGGGGCTTGACAACATCCAACTCCTAAAAGAGACCAGACCCACCACCCACGACCGCCCCTCCCCTCCACCCACCGGTGGCGACCACCACTCATACGTAGACCACCGGTGAGATATATGTACTCTCTCTCTCTCTCTCTCTCTCTCTCTCTGTAACAATGACCATTGTGATGGAGTTGGAGACAAAAACTTGAAATTTTGACTGACCATTGTTTGTACCCAAAATCGCTAAGGGTTTTGGTGCCTAATAACACAAGGGATGGGGTGACCCATAGCCCATAAGAGAGCCACTGCAAGCCATCGGGCTTAAAAAATAAGGAAAAATGAGAATTGGCCATGGCGCTGACCTAATCACGGAGGGATAAGAAGGTAGAGCCCGGTGGCAAGGGGGTTGAAGAGATTGTATGATCGGGCATCTTATCTTTGGAAGGTACGAAAGGTCGGGTATCCAGCCCGATGGGTTAGAAACATACGTATTAACGTCATCGGGCTCGACCAAATAGGAAGAAACATTAAAGGCAGGAATTCAAGCCCGAGTGGTCGAAAGTAAGTGCATAGTCCACATCGGGCTCACATATCGCAATTAGCAAGGCCTGGTAGATTGTGTAGATTGGCCTGATGAAGAGGAAATTAGTCTGGTAATGTGATGTGGCATGTCTTATGACACCTGTATGAGTGAGTTTTGTTATACGAGTCGATTTAGGTGTTTGTGTAAGAGAACCCTTTGAGACTGAGTGAATTGAATGTTTGGATGTTGTGAAGTCTCTCTAAGTATGAGTCGTTCATTATAGAATACCTTACATGTTTATTTGGAAATAAATGTTTACCTGTGTATTTTACTATCTATATTATTTCTGGTTTAGAATATATTTCTGTTGATAATTTAAGTATCCTAGTGAGGACGAATTAACACGCTATTAATTTGGTTGGATAATTAGCAACTTCGGAAAAGTCATGTAAAATTTGTGTTTTAGCAACCAAACGAAAATTAGGCGAAAACTTTTATAACTTTTAGTTTTTACTTGTAAAGCTATGAATTAGCTGTGTAGAAAGTTTTAGAGACTGATTGGGAGTTTTGATAACTCGTGGGGAGGTAAACAAAATTTTTGAAAGTATTGCTTATATATAGATAGAGATGACTTGAGATTTTCATAACTTTCTAACCTAAATTCAAGAAGAGGCCAAAAAGGGGGATTTGATTGCTTAGAGCTTCTCGACGCCAAACGACGACCGTTCGTTCGCTGGTTTTTCACCAAATTTCGTATTCGAACTTCTCGAGGTAAGGCCGTCGTTTTGATGCCTATTAGGCCTTGTTTGGCTAAGTTTTCAGAAAAATTATTTTCTAGAATTTTTCATAAAAGTTGATATTTGGAATTCTAATCGATAGGAATTGTACTAGACGGACTTTTGCACGTTCTTTGTGCTTGGGTTTTCTTTGGATTGAATTATAGGAGCATAAATCATAGGTGAGTGATTCAACTATGTTTTTGGAATGATTTCTTGACATGTATTCATGTTTTGATGTGAAAAGCATGTGTTAGTTTATAGATATATATTGTGTAGTTCATATTGGACGATTATATTAATAAGTAGGCCCAATAGTACGGTGAAATGTTTTGATTACCGAGAGCATGGTGATATGTAAATTGAGCATGTTGAGTTGTTACTTGGGTCAAAGGAGCACATGGTTACTAAGCCATCTTGTGGAGCCGATATAGGCATTAAGGTCGCACGATTGAAGAAAAGAATCGTGGGTCTTACCTTTTCACATGGACTTATTGGCGAGGAGTCGTGGATTAGGAGTATGGAATATAAAAGTGAGTCTCCGGAGACTAGTATGAAATGTAAAGATGTGAATGCGAGCATGTTTATCATTCATCTGCATTTGTTATTTTATTCACTAAGTGTTAGCTTAAACAAATCGAATATATGTGGTTATTCAAATAACCATTTCAGGTGTTAATGCCGGCGATGAACACAGAGGTGAACACGTGGGTTGGGAGTTCTTGTAGAAGGCGACTTATCATGCCTATCGTGCAGTTTTGTCATGGAATGGTTGAATAAAGATTTAGTGCTTTTGAACTATGTTTAACTTAGAATCTTAGAATGCGTTTATAATGTTGTAATAGATAGTAATCCTTTCTAATTATGTCTTAGTAATGTTATAATATAGTTAGGATCACTTTGAATTGAGTTTGGAGTGCATGCTTAATCCCAGAACAATTTCAAAAAGCTTTTAAACTTAGAAAATCTGCAGAATGTGCTACTGCCATAAACCAGTCGACTGGTTGAGAAAACAGTAGACTATAGCCACTTTTTCATCAACTCACTACATCCTTTTTTATCAAAAGTCAGTTGACTGGGTCCTCGACATAGTCGACTGCGTCGTGTTTGCAAATCAGAAATTTTTATCCAGGCTGAACTTCAGTCGACCGAACCGTACCAATCGACTGAAGATTTCAAGCCCCAGTCGACTGGACTTTGAAAGGAGTTGACTGGAGTATGTTTTTAAAACCAATTTTCTACTGGACCAGTATCAGTCGACTGGGCACGAGGTGCAGTCGACTGGACTGCTAGTTTTCAATGTTTTGTTTGTTTTCCGCTGCATATTCTTAAAACTAAATTTTTTTTGCGGAATATTAATAAATTGGTTTAGCCTCGGTGGCATGCCATGGGCTCCAATTCTGCTATTGTCGGACCGGGCTGTGACATTTAGTGGTATCAAAGCAATAAGTTTAGAGCCTTGGGAACGAGTGACATTATAATCTGAGCAACATTGAGTGGAATGTGTAATCGTAAAGATAATATGGTTATCATTGTAGAAATGCTTCATAGGTTGCATTTATAAATTATAATGTTGATTTGTGCGTACATATATGTATCGTGGCATAGCATGCATTGTCTTTATGCATTGAACCTATTAGGACGAGTTCTTGAAACGTTATGGCTGACCCGACAAGAGAGTTGTCACTGCATTCGCGAATGGACCAAATAGTGAACATGGTGGGAAATTTTGTTCAAGCTGTAAGTGAACGAGATCAGAGGAATGTTCAGGCTCTACCTGTTGAAGTCCATTATATCAATGCACCACCGGTGCCGAGAGCTCAACATACAATCGTAGAGCAATTCCATAAGCAAAAACTAACTTTGTACCATGAATAAGTTGACATAGACTTGGCTGATCATTGGATGATGGATATAGAAAGACATTTCCTTACTATAATATATACCAACAAGGAAAAATTATGTGTGCATCCGATACATTAGTGGGCGAAGCGTTGGATTACTGGATTAACATGCTTGAACAAGGAAAGCCGACCACGTGGGAAGCATTTAAAGAGGGATTTAACTGACGTTTCTTTCAGCAATCTACTTATACTCAAAAACTCTAAGAGTTTGCAAGTTTGGTCCAAGGAGACATGACTGTGAGTGAGTACGTATCCCGTTACAATGCCTTGTTACGCTTTGGAAAAACTACCGTTCCGACTGATGGGGATAAGGCTCGTAAGTTTGAGGAAGGGATTAAGGAGAATATCCGTAGTCCTGTGGACATGTTGCAACACCCAACTATTTCTCTAGTTGAGGAAGTCGACCGCATAGCTGAGAAGAGTGTCGAACGATTTCGACAAGGGCAACAAGGGAAGAGAACAAATGACAATAGGGGTAAGAGGTAAGGGAATGCAAAGAAACTGTTTACACCAGGTTTGGGATCGAACATGGGTAACTAAGGAGGGAGTATGTTCGTCGAAAACTCGAGACCGTTGTGCTAGACATGTAATATGCGACACAAGTGTACTTGCCATTTGTTGAGCACCTATTATCTGTGCAAGCAGTTGGGACACATATCCCGTAGTTATCCTATGAATACAAATGTGACTACACTGAACAACACCTCGAATGCCAAGAGCTATAACCCGGAGATGAGAGGGAAATATTTTGAGTGCGGACAATCGGGGTATATAGCAAAGAACTGTCCGAGTAGGAGACAACTGGGAATGAGTACCAAGGCATCGAGTATGCCGATTGGATCAAAGGTAGGGCAACGAGTGGATAAAGGAAAGGGAGTCGAGCAACAACAAGGACGGTACTTCCAGCTCAGGCCGGGGAATACGAATGATACAGTCATATTAGGTATTCTTCCTATTTGTTCGTATCCTACACGTATACTTATGGATTCTAGTTCAACGCATTCATTTGTATAACGTGACTTTGTTAATCATTTAATTGTTAAGTCTGAATTGCTAGGATATGATTTGTTCATATCATTACCTATTAGTGAACCTTTAGTAACTTCTTCAGTATTCAAGTCGTGTGAGATCAAGATAGGCGATAGGGTCTTGAGTGTCGATTTGATTCCGTTGATTATGAACTACTTTGATATTATCTTGGGTATGGATTGGTTAGTCCATCAAGCTAAGATCGATTGTGAGCAGAAATGGGTTAATTTTTATCTGTCAGGTCAAGAAGAGTTTACTTTTCAGGGTAATGGTATAACCGTACCGTCGTACTTGATATCGACAATTCAAACAAGTAGGATGTTGAAAAAGGGTTGCTCGGGTTTCTTATGTTTGATTATTGACACAAGAGTTCTTGGACCACTAATAGAAGACATTCCAATAGTTCGAGAATTTTCAGATGTTTTCCTGAGGAGTTACCCGATGTATTGATTGAAAGAGAGCTTGAGTTCATGGTAGAGGTATTACCAGGGTCACAACCAGTATCTAAAGCACCGTACCGAATGTCACCGGTAGAGTTAAAAGAATTGAAAGTTCAGTTACAAGAGCTACTTGAGAAGGGTTTTATCTGACCGAGTGTTTTGCCATGGGGAGCTCTAGTCTTATTCGTGAAGAAGAAGGATGGGACAATGTGTATGTGCATCAACTATCGAGAGTTGTGAATAAGTTGACCATCAAGAACAAGTATCCGTTGTGGCGAATAGATGACTTGTTTGATCAATTGCAATGAACTCAGGTATTTTCGAAGATTGACTTGAGATCCGGTTATCACCAGTTAAAGGTTAAAGAGGAAGATGTTGAGAAGACAGCTTTAAGAGCTAGATATGGTTACTTTGAATTTTTCGTCATGCCGTTTGGAGTGACTAATGCACCAGCTACTTTCGTGGATTTGATGAATCGTGTATTCAATGACTATTTAGATGAGTTTGTTATTGTGTTTATAGATGACATCCTGATATATTCTAAGAGTGTTGAAGATCACGAACACCATCTGCAATTAGCCTTACAACGACTACGTAAGAAGAGATTGTTGGGAAAATTGAAGAAGTGTGAGTTTTGGTTGACAGAGATTGCTTTTCTTGGACATATAGTGTCAGCGAAAGGAATTTCGGTAGATCCTCATAAGATAGAAGCAGTTACCAATTGGGTGAGACCTACAAATGTGATAGAGATCCGATGTTTCCCAGGATTAGCTGGTTATTATCGGAGGTTTCTAAAAGACTTTTCACGTATTGCAATGCCGATGACACAGTTGAGGAGGAAAGATGTTGCGTTTGTATGGAGTCCGGAATGTGAGGAAAGTTTTCAAGAGTTGAAGAGTCGACTAGTGAAGGCACCAAATCTTAGCCGTTCCGACGGGGACTGAAGTGCTTGTCATTTACAGTGATGAGTCATATAGAGGGTTAGGTTGCGTTCTTATGCAGAGTGACAAGGTGATTGCATATGCATCGAGACAACTTATATCGTATGAGAAGAACTATCCGACACATGATTTAGAATTGGCTGCCGTGATTTTTGCATTAAAGATTTGGCATCATTACCTATATGGGAAGAAATGTGAGATATATACGAATCATAAGAGTTTGAAGTACTTGTTCACGAACGAGATTTGAACATGAGGCAGAGGAGATGGTTAGAGTTGATGAAGGACTATGACTTGTCAATTCAGTATCATTCGGGCAAGGCGAATGTCGTCGCCGATGCTCTTAGTCGTAATGCGCCAACCAACACTGCATCAGATTTGACCTCTAAAAAAGAATTGATTCGAGATATAGAGAACCTGGAACTTGAAGTAATTCAGAGGAATGAAAGTGGCTTGATGTCACGAGAGCGGAAATCGAACACGTGGCACGCCACCAAGGCTCATCCAATTCATTCTATAACTCTAGCAGCGGAAAAGAAACTTAAACAAACTCTTTAAAACAAAGTTCATTTTGGAAGAAAAAAAAAAAGCATTAAACTATGAGTCCGTAAAATCCGTATCAATTTGAAAAGTTAATTATATTTCAAATTAACCATAAAAGTGTTATTAGCGACCCCAATTGTACCCTAAAAGCAAAATAGAACATTTTAATATTTTCCAAAAAAGGTACTTCCTTTGTAAAAACACTTTTCACTCGCAGCCCACTTTTGCCTATTTTTATTTTTTTTAAAACGCCGCAAACACGACAAAACTCAACATACAAATTCCCAATCATTCTGAAACTTTAACAAATGTATATAAATATATTAGACAGCATGTCTATGTTTTGAAAACATTAAAGGGATGAGTCAAAGACTCGTTTGGATCAAATCTCATAAGTGCTACAACAAATTCATAAAACATGAAATTCAACATGTTAAGCATCAAGACGCGAACTCAAGAGTTCCAAGTCACTTCCAACCAACTTAAAAAGGTTTTCAAAAGAATATTACATCAACTCAATAATAATCCAGAGCTTCTATGATTCGGTTACAAAAATCTATACCCCAATTCCTCCGAATGATCCTAACGGCCTCATCTCTCGCATTCCATCTTTCCTTTCTTCATGCCTGCAATGGAGTAAATCCTCATTGTTCAGCTATATGCCGAGTGTACAATTCTAAACATATGCATATGGGCAATTCATGCTTTAAACATCTAAATCACATAATTTAGTCTCTGGGAAGAGAGATACGCATTCATCCGGTATATCGGCAAGTCTTAAATCTTAAACCGCAATGCCAATGGTTAGCCAAGGATCACTCAAACATTGCATCCATCTGCTCTAGTTGGCCACTTCTCACACCAAGCAAGTAATCGTCACTACTATAACTCTCAAACTCCGAGAGGCATACCCCGGCATGAAATTATACTAAACTCCCCTTTGACCCACATAGACATTTAGCATACTCACATAACCATATCACAATGTTTTTCAATACGTACTCGCCAAAATTAACGGGCCTATTTTAACACATGAATTTTTCCCGGATCACAATTTCATTCACAATATCCAAAGCATCCAAAATTGTCTATATAACACAAGTTCGGAATTCATACCTTGAGCAATCATCCTATAACTTTGAGAAAAGCATTAGTAGCCTGATTAAACGTCGGATCTCCGATTAGGAGTGATTCCTACAAGTATTTACATGTTTTTTCCCAAATTTCTATAAATTAGATTTTCGGAAAAACTTAGCCAAACGAGGCCTAAGTGGTATCAAAATGTAGCTCTTACCTCGAGGAGCTCGAATATGAAATTTGGTTGAAAGCTGACAGACGAATGGTCGCCGTTTGTCACCGGGAAAATCGTAGGATCAAATCTCCTTTCTCTCTCATCTCTCTAGATATTTTGTAAGTTTGGATGATAATAAAATCTTCCACTACTATATATATAGGCACAACTCTTAGGAATTACATTTAACTCCTCACGAGTTCTCAAAACTTCTAATTAATTCCTGAACGTCGCACACGTTCATTTCATGCCTTCACGAGTTAAAACTAAAATTTATAAAAATTTTCGTCTAGGTTCCGTTTGGGTCCAAAAATCACGTTCCGAAACTAATTTCTTGGAATCTCTAGCCCACCTACCTTTTATGCCATGCACCACTCACGTTCTCACCACAGTATTCACAATGATCTAAGATAGGATCAAACTATCAGAAATTATACAAAACAGGTATAATTACTTATTCATGAAAATCAGGTAAAATCAAATAACATTTAAAATCACATAAATGTCATTTACTCATGTCAATCCCTCATTGATTATCAAATCTCTGTGTCCTCGATTGACATTCACCGTTGACCCACGTTAACCACATCCACAATTATTAATCAACATTAATAATTCACAATAAATCAATTTGGTATTTTAAAATAAATATATTTCCGGGACGGGTGTGAACTCTCCCTCCAAAAGGAAGTTTGTCCCCAAACTTAAACCATCTTCTCAAGTCACTAAGACTTCACATAAGTACTTCCAACATTTGCCTCATACACAACCCAATCACTTTACTGAGAAGTCACAGTCTCACGAGGAAAGTAAATCCTCAGGCTCTTAAGGAAAATAAATCTTTAGAGCCCCCGTCTCAATCCGATAGAAGATTCAACTAAATCCTAGCAATATCCCGAAGCATCCCGATAAATAAGAACATCAATATCTAAGTTGAACTTACTCAATAGTCACATCTGACACTAAATCACATCACGACGCCACAACGTCCACTCATATATCCTTTCATCATACTTATCACATATACTTTTCGAAACCCAAAGATTATATCCCAATCACCAAAACAAAGGAAATAACTCATCTCCCATTCACCTATCTTTCTTTTCGACAAAAAGTCGTTGACATTATGTCTCAACCGGTTAACATCTATACACGATTCTTCATCCCGAAGTGAACCACAACTGAGTAGTATCACACATATATACCCAGTCGATAAGTCAATGCTTCAATCAATTGTTGCACATACTATAAATTCAATCTCTTACTCTGCTGATCACCAAACCACTTGTAGCACTATAACGCATTTCAAACGACTCCCAAGTTCTTATCAATTTCCAATCCTTCTTTCTTAATAAATCCATATCACGGTAACTTCAGTTGAAATGACTATCATATAGTCGGTAGTGCGTCACACCAGTACTCTCCCTCTGTCTCTACTAATTCTTATCATTCTATTCAGGTTTTACCAGCCTCGTACTATACTCCCATCATTCGTGCCTTGTAAGGTATCAATCAGATTCTCTATTAAAAATTTCACACCGTTCTACTCGTTCGAGTCTACACATATCCCAAATCACCTACAGTGAGGTCAAACACATTCGTTGTTCATCACTCCCACGTTTGTACTCGAACTACAGTCAATTAACATAGAAGTTACCCCTAACATTTTCACTTTAAAATGTTTAACAAAGTCTAATACATTTCTCATTCAGTTTTTAAAATAACTATTTTGAAATCTCACATAATACCTTATCTCTTTCTCAACACCACCACCCCAATATCCATCTTAACGAATAGCATTGTTAATCAAAATTTGACTTAGCCAATCATGCATGTACCACAGAGTTTATCAAAACATATCCTCTTGTTCAGAACATACCCTATTCCTATCCCAAACCGTTGATCATTCACAATCTATCATACTTACCTAGTATACTCACACTCTGAGCCAATCACTTTTCTTTCAAAGATCTCAACTGTAATGTAGTCCATTCTCGTATCAGTCCAGGTAGATTCACTACCATTTATGTAGTTTACAACTCTATACGTCTCTGGTGCTTCATTTTCACCTTTGCACAAGTCCATATCGATCACACTTCTGTATCTCAACTCATCGAGTTCCTGACAACTATTCACACTAAGCGTATATTCTTTGTATAACATCTCAAGGCACTATACCTTATTCTGACATTCAATGTTTTATAACCGTAGTCGAATCTGACTCAATTTCCAATTTAAACTCTCTAGTCCTTTATTTATGCTATCCGGATCTCCAATCCATTATTCCTGAATAACCTATTGCTCACAGCATTAATACAATCCCCACTTACAATCTAAGGATAAGCTAGTAATTAAATCTTCCCACAAAGTACTATAGCCTCACTGTGTTCAATAAATTCTATATCAACTTCCAATTCACATACCCTTCACGACAATACCCCAAGGTAAATTCTCACTCCTGTCACCAATGCCAATTGATTCCTAACGATCATCTTTCAAGTGCTTCACACTTTGAGGATCTCATCAAGTTCTTGATTGATCGAAGCCTCAAATCATTCATTACCTCAGGTTACTCCAATACTTAAATCGAACTCGAGCTCCCTTTGGAAAAATACTCACGACCACTCCTTTAAGGTCATAACTTCCAATTAGCCAAATTCAGGTACACGACATTTCACCAACTCCTTTAGAATTCCTAAGTTCACAATCTGCCCACATAGAACTCATTCATTTGACAACCACCGTTATGTCCCAAGCACTAAACATACTATATCCTTCCATGAGACCCGTCTTCCAAGGTCTACTTGATACCTAATCACAAGTACTTAAAACAAATTTTCTTACTCAACGAAAGTTTTATTTTAAAACATTTTAAAATTTTCTTAGGGTTAAATTCGATATTCTCAAAACTCTCTAACCTTGTTGGAATCTAGGACACTGAGATCATATTTCATTGCATCCACCATTGTCCTCCAACCATTTTACATTTCTACTATCATATCCGATAATGTACTCAACGTACTACATTGTCTTCCTCCCATTCTTATCATTTCTGTTCACTTACTCATTAAAGCTTCATCTTTCCAATTTATATTTCCTCTTCTCTATCTATATTGACTTGCCCAAAGTCTATTACGCAAAATCTAAGCATGTCTTCCAATATCTGAATCGTCCATTCTGACTGTCCGTCGATCTAAGGATGAAATTAGTACTGAAACTCAGTCTTGTACCCGTGGCTTCTTGTAGACTTCCCTAAAACCTCGATGTAAAACTACTATCACAATCCGATATAATCACTGTTGGAACTCCGTGTAATCTTTCAACCTTTTTCACATACAATTCCGCCAACCTTGGAGGTTTAGTCGTATTGATCGGTGGATAATGCGTTGATTTCGTCAATCTATCAACCATAACCTAAATCTTATCATTCTTATTGAACGATCGTGGAATCCCGAAGCAAAATCCATTGTGATCCCATCCCACTTCACTCTGACATTGGTAATGGTTGTAATAGCCCTGCAGGTACTTGTCTCTCTTCCTTGACTTGCTAACATGCTGAACACTCAGACACAACTTGGTAACTTCTCGCTTCATACCCCTCCACCAAAAGTTTTCTCGCAAATTTTGGTACATCTTATCACTCCCCGGATGAATTGAATATTTAGTACTATGAGCCTCCTCTAAAAGTCGCTCCTGGATTAGCTTTACCTTCTCCGTAGTCAACTGTATCATCTTAGGTCTTAACAACTTTCTTTTCCGAACCTCGATCCAACAAATCAGCGATCGACACTTACGCCCATACAATGCTTCATATGATGCCACTTCCGATACTAGACTGAAACCTGTTACTTCTACTAACTGTAGTTTTAAACCGTCAAAGCATATTCTATCATTCATGTTCTTAATCCCTCATCCTAGGTTAATCCTTAAATACCACTTCCCACTTATACAATCAATCTGGTAGCTTTCCTTACTAACATTTATACTACATCTAAATCCACCATGGTACCACGAACATACGAAACCAGGTTCAATTGAGAGATTCCTCAACAACCACAATACTCATAACTTATTGAGATATTTCTCAATTCCCAATACATACCACAAGATAGGTTGAGAGATTCCTCAATTGTCCAATACATACCATAAAATAGGTTGAGAGATTCCTCAACCATCCCATACACGAGCAATACATGTTGTTGGACCATCTTTCTGTTATAAAACCCAACTGTTCATCTCTATTCTCTCACGTCACAGCATCTAACCCATGTCTGAAGAACTTAACTATGAACAATAATTTTTCAATCTTTATGTAAACTATAAGGAAATATCTTCTGACGTTCATTGCTCAAACTCTGTTATTGGTTAGATCCCCCAAAGGACACTCGTCACTATCGTTGAAAACATCCACGGATTCGATCAAAAATCATTTTAGTTTCATTTAGAAATCCAATTGTTCATCACTACCAAGATATTATCTCTCCCTTGTGTCCCTTCATAACTTCTATGATAACGCACGGTAAGCCTCATCTCATCACACAGCTCTACGTCCGTATGATTCCACCAATTCACGAATGCATAAATACTGATGATGCCAAAATTTAGTAAGAGTAAAGTAGAGCAGATTAAGGGGAGAAAGAGTGAGAGACTATTTTTTGTATGTGGTTTGGCCCTGTTAATGAAGGAACCTACGTCCACGGCTGTGTCTGAGCACGTTCACTATACTGTAAAAGAGCCGGGGGCCTGTGGTGAACCAACAAGTCTGGAGCTACCGTAGGACGGCCGGGCATGTAGATGAATGCTATAGAGGTGTTGTGTAGACTGAAAAGTCGACCCCTTCAATGGGGGGTGAGAGGTCTCTTTTATAGATGTAAGAGACCTACTCATACATGGATAAGGAAATATAATCCACTTTGGATGTGATTGACACCAATCAAGTAAGTTTCCTAATAGTATTAGGATTGATTGACATTAATTGTGGGGGTTTCCTAATTGGATTAGGAAATAGTTTGCACTTTCCATTAGTCTTCTAACTTAAGTAGGAAACTGCCCGTAATGCTCAGGATCATGCTTGTGGGCCCGGATAAGCTGTTCCCGCGGTAGGATGTGCCTGTGCGGTCTTTCCGTCCTGTTGGCCGGGTCATGGATGAACCATTCGGGAGGCATTAGGTGGACCAAACCGCTCGGGATAATGCTTGTCAATAGTTACAGAATAGAACCACTCGGGCATGGGCTGATTTTGGGTGTATCAGTTGCCCCCCATTTCCAAGGTTGGCTGGATGTTATATCGGGACAAGCTTGGAAATCTGCTTGATGCCACCTGCCACTGTCTGAGTGCTCGGGGAAGCTACCTTGGAACTTCTGAGTCTTGTGAATGCTCGGGAACTGACTAAGAGTTGAGACTTAGCCTAGCTCGGAGTCTTTAAGTGCTCGGGAACTGACCGGGAGTTGAGACCCGGCCTAATTCGGAGTCTTTTGCTTGAGTTAGCTCCCAGGATGGTTATCTTCTACCCGCAAACCTTCATCAAGGTTGTGGGTAGAAGAATTTGACCATGTTGGAAAAGCCGACCTAAAGCGTATTGCTTTAGGGTCCTTTTATGTTAACTCCCCAGGATTGTTGTCTTCTGCCCAGCCAGCCTTCGTCAAGACTGTTGGGAGAAGGGCTTGACCATGTTGGTGGAGCTGACCTAGAACGTGTCGCTGTAGGGTCCTTTTTGGTCCTCTATCGTGGGCTAACCTAAGAGATTTTAGTCACCTCTATCGTCGGTTTGGACCTAAGTGGAGTTAATGCCTCTGAGTACTGTAGGTGCTCGGGTTGTCCAAGATTTTGACTTGGTTATCCGCGAGGCCTGTAGATACCCGGTGTGATTGCCTGTTTAGTTCATTGCGCCGTCTTGCCCCCCAAGCTTTCACTAAGACGAGGGTCTTACAGAGGCTATGACTGTAGGTAACCGACCTGGAACATGGTGGTTGCAGGATCTTTTGAAGCTTGCCATCATCAACCACCTAGGGGGTTTTCCCCCATCGTCGGTTGGACCTAAGTGAAGCTTGTGCCTCAGGGTTAGGCCCGAGGTCTTTGAATGCCTCAGGGTTAGGCCCGAGGTCTTTATATGCCTTGGGGTTAGGCCCGAGGTCTTTGGAAGGGCTCTTTGACAATCGGTGGAGCCTCATGTGGTGATCAGGTAAGTACTACTGTAGTCGGGCTCATCTAGACTGATGGAGACTGGGGGTCGGATCAGGATGGTCGGGCTCCTAATTTCTCTATGCTGGAGACAAAGTTAGAACTGCTTGATCCTGGCCAACGTGAACTGGAGGTAGGGTTAGGGCTGCCGGACTCAGACCACTGTGAACTGGAGGTCGGGTCGGGGTTGCCTGACCCGGACTGCTGTGAACAGGAGGTCGGGTCGAGGTTGCCTGACCTGGACTGCTGTGAACTGGAAGAACTGTCAGAACTCCCGGGCTGATTTCGCTTTCGCTTACTTCTGGAAGACTCGTTGCTTTCTTGGCCGGAGTCTTTGATCTTCAGAAATTCTTCAGTGTCAATGTATTTTCCAACCCTCTCTGCGAGTTCAACCAAGGTTACCGGTCGGTTTCTGTGAAACGACGTGGCGCACTTGGTGTGTTGAACTCCTGAGCAGAAGGCTATAATAGCGGCGGTTTCATCAAGATCATAGATGCCGAGCTTCTCTTGACTAAACCAGCCGGTGAACTCCTTGAGGGTCTCATTATCCCTTTGTATGACTGTTAGTAGCTGCATGTCAGGCTTTGGCCGTTCATGCATACCGATGAACTGGTTGATGAACCGCTTGCTGAGTTGCTTGAAACTGCGGACCGATCGAGGCTCTAAGGAGTAGAACCATTGCACGGCCAAGCCTTTCAAAGTGCTGGGGAAGGCTAGTCAGTGTAGTTCATCTGAGTTGGTGGCTAGGGCCATCTGAGCCTTGTAGGTCCGGACGTGGTCGACCGGGCTCCCTGAGCTGTTATAGGGATCTAGGCGAGGCTGCTTAAATTTGCGCGGGATGGCAAACCTCATGATCTGGCTGGAGAATGGTAACTCTGTCTCGGTATTGGCTTGATTCTGAGCACGGTTTGACCAAGCTTTTTGGCCACTCCGTCAATCTGCTTCTGCAAGTCCTTAATTCGGGCTTCCGCTCCTTCCCGACTGGTATCCGAGGGGTTGGTCGGGTTAGTGGAAGAGGCTTCTTCTTCATGGCGGTGTGTTGTCCTCTGGGAAAGGGCTTGGCTATGACTCTGGGCAATCGTGTGCCTAGGGACAACTCGGCTCTTTACCAAGTGACCCTGGACTGACTCCCAAGCCATATGCTCCTGCCTTTCCTCTCGGGCAGTACGCCTACTGTCGATGTCTCTGGCATCCTCAATGGGGGATGGGTTGGCTCGGGCACGTCGTCTGGTCAAGATCGGTTCCCGACCGTGCGCAACATTCCCGAGTCATTTTTCAGCCATCGGAGGACGGCTTTGCTGGGCCAGCAGGGATTCGATCTGTTGTTGGATTTGACACTAGCCCTCCAAGAGTTGTGTGAGGGTCGCGGTGATCTGCTCAGATGTCATGGCTGCCGCAGCCGGTGTCGGGGCGGAGGAACATCCCGGTTGGACTGCTGACCAACCTTCTTACCCTTCTTCGGTGGCATGACGATCAGTCAAGAGATTTGTTGATGAGAAGACTTGTCGTTTCCTACAGACGGCGCCAAGCTGATGATGCCAAAATTTGGTAAGAGTAAAGTAGAGCAGATTAAGGGGAGAGAGAGTGAGAGACTATTTTTTGTATGTGGTTCGGCCCTGTTAATGAAGGAACCTACGTCCACGGCTGTGTCTAAGCACGTTCACTATACTGTAAAAGAGCCGGGGGCCTGTGGTGAACCAACAAGTCTGGAGCTACCGTAGGCCGGCCAGGCATGTAGATGAATGCTATAGAGGTGCTGTGTAGACTGAAAAGTCTACCCCTTCAATGGGGGGTGAGAGGTCTCTTTTATAGATGTAAGAGACCTACTCGTACATAGATAAGGAAATATAATCCACTTTGGATGTAATTGACACCAATCAAGTAAGTTTCCTAATTGTATTAGGATTGATTGACATTAATTGTGGGGGTTTCCTAATTGGATTAGGAAATAGTTTGCATTTTCCATTAGTCTTCTAGCTTGAGTAGGAAACTGCTCGTAATGCTCGGGATCATGCCTGTGGGCCCGGATGAGTTGTTCCCGTGGTGGGATGTGCCTGTGCAGTCTTCCCGTCCTGTTGGCCGGGTCGTGGATGAACCGTTCGGGAGGCATCAGGTGGACCAAACCGCTCGGGATGATGCTTGTCAGTAGTTGCAGAATAGAGCCGCTCGGGCATAGGCTGATTTTGGGTGTATCAAATACTATGCATGTATGAAAAAAAAACAAAATCATGTGTGTATAACAACATACCATATGCCTCAAACATCTCTACCATGTATGGATGCATTCTAGATATGTGTCAATTCACTCAACACTCCACTCGATGTCAAACGTTCCCAAAGTTTTGTTACCTATAGCTTTGATACCAATAAATGTCACGACTCATCCAGCTACGGGCGGAAATAGGACACGTGGCACGCCACCAAGGCTCATCCAATTCATTCTATAACTCTAGCAGTGGAAAAGAAACTTAAACAAACTCTTTAAAACAAAGTTCATTTTGGAAGAAAAAAAAAAACATTAAACTATGAGTCCGTAAAATCCGTATCAATTTGAAAAGTTAATCATATTTCAACTTAACCATAAAAGTGTTATCAACCCCAAATGTACCCTAAAAGTAAAATAGAACATTTTAATATTTTCCAAAAAAGGTACTTCCTTTGTAAAAACACTTTTCACGGGCAGCCCACTTTTGCCTATTTTTTATTTTTTTTAAAACGCCGCAAACACGACAAAACTCAACATACAAATTTCCAATCATTCTGAAACTTTAACAAATGTATATAAACATATTAGACAGCATGTCTAAGTTATGAAAACATTAACGGGACGAGTCAAAGACTCATTTGGATCAAATCTCATAAGTGCTACAACAAATTCATAAAACATGAAATTCAACATGTTAAGCATCAAGACGGGAACTCAAGAGTTCCAAGTCACTTCCAACCAACTTAAAAAGGTTTTCAAAAGAATATTACATCAACTCAATAATAATCCAGAGCTTCTATGATTCGGTTACAAAAATCTATACCCCAATTCCTCCGAATGATCCCAATGGCCTCATCCCTCGCATTCTATCTTTCCTTTCTTCATACCTGCAATGGAGTAAATCCCCATTACTCAGCTATATGCTAAGTGTACAATTCTAAACATATGTATATAGACAAATCATGCTTTAAACATCTAAATCACATAATTTAGTCTCTGGGGAGAGAGATACGCATTCATCCGGTATATCGGCAAGTTTTAAATCTTAAACCGCGATGCCAATAGTTAACCAAGGATCACTCAACCATTACATCCATCTACTCTGGTTGGCCACTTCCCACACCAAGCAAGTAGTCGTCACTACTATAACTCTCAAACACCGAGAGGCGTACCCCGGCATGAAATTATACCAAACTCCTCTTTGACCCACATAGACATTTAGCATACTTACATAACCATATCACCATGCTTTTCAATACGTACTCACTAAAATTAATGGGCCTATTTTAACACATGAATTTTTCTCGGATCACAATTTCATACACAATATCCAAAGCATTCAAAATTGTCTATATAACACAAGTTCGAAATTCATACCTCGAGCAATCATCCTATAACTTTGAGAAAAGCACTAATAGCCCGATTAAACGTTGGATCTCCAATTAGGAGTGATTCCTACAAGTATTTACATGCTTTTTCCAAATTTTCATATTTTAGATTTTCATAAAAACTTAGTCAAACGAGGCCTAAGTGGTATCAAAATGTAGCTCTTACCTCGAGGAGCTCGAATATAAAATTTGGTTGAAAGATGACATACGAACGGTCGCCGTTTGTCGTCGGAAGATCATAAGATCAAATTTCCTTTCTCTCTTCTCTCTCTAGATATTTTGTAAGTTTGGATGATAATGAAATCTCTTCAACTACTATATATGAAGGCACAACTCTTGGGAATTACATTGAACTCCCCATGAGTTCTCAAAACTTTTAATTAATTCCTAAAATGTTGCACACATCCATTTTATGACTTCACGAGTTAAAACTAAAATTTATAAAAGTTTTCGTCTAGGTTCCGTTTGGGTCCGACAATCATGTTCTGAAACTAATTTCTTAGAATCTCTAGACCACCTACCTTTTATGCCACGCATCACTCACGTTCTCACCACAGTATTCACAATGATCTAAGATAAGATCAAACTATCAGAAATTATACAAAATAGGTATAATTACTATTCATGAAAATCAAGTAAAGTCAAATAACATTTAAAATCACATAAATGTCATTTACTCATGTCAATCCCTCATTGATTATCAAATCTCTGTGTCCTCGATTGACACTCACCGTTGACCCACGTCAACCACATCCACAATTATTAATCAACATTAATAATTCACAATAAATCAATTTTGTATTTTAAAATAAATTGATTTCCGGGACGGGTGTGACACTTGATGTCGACGATTGTGGCACAACCACTCTTGATTCACGAGATCACGAAGAAACAACTTCAAGATGTGGCTTTGAAGAAGATTTGTGATGAGATTCCAATAGGAAAACAACTAGGATTTACTTTTGAGATCAATGTTTTGATATTGAGGGATAGAATTTGTGCACCTATCGAGAAGGAGTTGAAACGTAATATCCTAGAGAAAGCACACAATACAAAGTACACCATTCATCCGGGAAGCACCAAGATGTATAAAGACTTGAGACATGTTTATTGGTAACCGGGAATAAAGAGAGAAATAGCACGCTACGTTACACGTTATACGAGTTGTCAACAAGTGAAGGCCGAATGCCAAGTACCTTCAAAATTGTTACAACTGTTTTCGATAGCTGTGTGGAAATGAAACACATTACAATGGACTTTGTCAGTGGGTCTTCGAGGTCTAAGAAATCGAATACTATTATTTGGGTGATCGTTGACCATTTGACGAAGTCGTCACACTTCCTACCACTTCGAACAACTAAGCCGATGACGTTAGCTAAGTTGTATATTCGTGAAATCGTGTGACTACATGGTATTCCAGTTACTATTATTTCAGATAGAGATAGTAGTTTTACATCAAAGTTTTAGAGAGCCTTGCAAGAAGCAATGGGCACCAAATTGCTTTTTAGAACTGTTTTTCATCCTCAGACCGATAGTCAATCGAAAAGCGTAATCCAGATATTGGAAGACATGCTTCGGTTATGTGTACTTGATTTTCAGGGTGATTAAGAAGACCATTTGTCATTGATTGAGTTTGCATATAATAACAGTTTTCAGTCTAGTATTGGGATGGCTCCTTATGAAGCTTTGTATGGTTGTGTATGCCGTTCACCGATTAGTTGGACCGAAGTTGGAGAAAGAATGATTGAAGGGTCGAAAATCGTGCAAGAGACGACAGACAAGATAAAGGTAATTCGACAACGGTTACTGACAGCTCAGAGTAGGTATAAGAGTTATGCCGACAAGCGTAGGCCACCGTTGGAATTTGACGTAGGCGATTTGGTGTATTTGAAGGTGTCACCTTCAAAGGGAATCACTAGATTTGGAAGATACGGGAAACTCAACCCGAGATACGTGGGACCTTTTGAGATCATTGGGAGAGTTGGACCCGTAGCGTATCGATTGAACTTGCCAAGTGAGTACGCCCAAGTTCATAATGTGTTTTATGTATTATTGCTACGAAAATATTTGGCAGAATAAAGAGATCAAGTAATGACTCCGACAACGAATGAGATTCAGAGTGATTTGACGTATGTTGCATACCCGGTAGAGATCTTGGATCGAAGGGTTCAAGTCTTACGAAATAAAGTGATATTGAAAGTTAAAGTATTGTGGCATAGCCAAACGACGAAAGAGATGACATGGGAAATTAAAGATGAGATGCGTACTCAGTATCCTCACATTTTCGATTCATAAGGTACAAGTTTGGGGACAAACTTCTTTTAAGGAGGAGAGAATTATAACACTCGCATTTGTGTTATTGCATTTCATTACATTGTCATGCATGATAATGTGATGTGACGTGTCTTATGACACCTGTGTGGGTGAGTTTTGACTCACGAGTCAATTTGGGTGTCTGTGTAAGAGAACCCTTTGTGATTGAGTGAATTGAGTGTTTGGATGTTGTGAAGTCTCTTTGAGTATAAGACGTTCATGGTGGAATACCTTAAATGTTTATCTGGAAATAAATGTTTACCTGTGTATTTCACTATCTGTATTATTTCTGGTTTAGAATATATTTCTGTTGTTAATTTTAGTATCCTGGTGAATACGAATTAACACGCTATCAATTTGGTATGCTAATTAGCAACTTTGGAAAAGTCATGTAGAAATTTGCATTTTAGCAACCAAACGGAACTTAGGCGAAAACTTTTATAATTTTTAGTTTTCACTTATAAAGCTATGAATTAGCTGTGTAGAAAGTTTCGGAGACTGATAAGAAGTTTTGATAACTTGTAGGGAGGTAAACACAATTTTTGAAAGTATTGCCTACATATAAATAGAGATAACTTGAGATTTTTATAACTTTCTAACCTAAATTCAAGAGGAGGCCAAAAGGGGGAATTTGATTGCTTAGAGCTTCTCGACGCTAAACGATGACCGTTTGTCCGCTGATTTTTCACCAAATTTCGCATTCGAACTACTCGAGGTAAGGCTGTCCTTTTGATACCTATTAGGCCTTGTTTGGCTAAGTTTTCAGAAAAGTTATTTTCTAGAATTTTTCATAAAAGTTGATATTTGGAATTCTGATCGGTAGGAATTGTACTAGACTGCACGTTCTTTGTGCTTGGGTTTTCTTTGGATTGAATTATAGGAGCGTAAATCAGAGATGAGTGATTCAACTATGTTTTTGAAATAATTTCTTGACATGTATTCATGTTTTGATATGAAAAGCATGTGTTAGTTTATAGATATATATACATTGTATAGTTCATATGAGACAATTATATTGATAAGTAGGCCCAATAGCACGGTGAAATATTTTGATTACCAAGAGCATGGTGATATGTAAATTGAGCATATTGAATTGCTATTTGGGTCAAAGAAGCACGTGGTTACTAAGCCATCTTGTAGAGCCGAAATAGGCATTAAGGTCGCACGGTTGAAGAAAAGAATCGTGGGTCTTACCTTTTCACGTGGACTTATTGGCAAGGAGTCACAGATTAGGAGTATGGAATGTACACGTGAGTCTCCGGAGACTAGTATGAAATGTAGAGATGTGAATGCGAGCATGTTTATCATTTATGTGCATTTGTTGTTTTATTCACTAAGCGTTAACTTAAACAAATCGAATATGTGTGGTTATTCAAATAACCATTTGAGGTGTTAATGCGGGCGAGGAATCGCAGAGTTGAGCACGTGGGTTGGGAGTTCTTGTAGAAGGCGACTTATCATGCCTATTGCATAGTTTTGTCATGGAATGGTTGTAATAAAGACTTTAGTACTTTTGAACTATGTTTAACTTAGAATCTTAGAATGCGTTTGTAATGTTGTAATAAATAGTAATCCTTTGTAATTATGTTTTAGTAATGTTATAATACAGTTAGGATCACTTTGAATTGAGTTTGGAGTGCGTGCTTAATCCTTGAACGATATCAAAAAGCTTCTAAACTTAGAAAATCTGTAGAATGTGTTGCTGCCATAAACCAGTCGACTGGTTGAGAAAATAATTGACTGTAGCCTCTTTTTCAACAACTCACTGCATCCTTTTATCAAAGGTCAGTCGACTGGGTCCCCCGACACAATCGACTGGATCGTATTTGCAAATCAGATATTTTTGTCCAGGCTGAATTTCAGTCGACCGGACCATACCAGTCGACTGGAGTTTGAAAGGAGTCGACTGGAGTATGTTTTTAAAACCAAGTTTCTGTTGGACCAGTATCAGTCGACTGGGCACGAGGTGGAGTCGACTGGACTGCTGATTTTCAATGTCTTGTTTTGTTTTCCGCTACGTGTTCTTAAAACTAAATTTTTTTTGGAACGTTAATGAATTGGTTTAGCCTCGGTGGTGTGCCACGGGCTCCGATTGTGCTATTGTGGGACCGGGCTGTGACAAGGTGGTTCTGTCCTTATACTTCAAGGCAGATGACAAGGTGGTTCTGTCCTTATTCTTCAGCTGGATATGGAAGGCCAATCCCAAAGATTATGGGCTTGTTTCAATCAAGATAATGATATGGAAAGAGGGTGTAGTTAGGAAGGATTCTATCTTGCTTGGGGTGTAATTCAAGGAGTCCTTACCATATCATGATTCTCCAAGGCCGCTATAAATATGGAAGCAGGCCTACGTGCAAAGACACTTCGCATTACTCTTGATACACCGCATTCAAAAAAGCATTCAAACAGCATTCATAGCATTCAAAGGCATTCGACTCTGCGTTCTTGAGTTCTCAGTACCCGTACGAATAGGTCTGTTCATCTTGTTATTTTCTGTTTCAATTTTTCTTGAACAATCAGAGTCTGTTCTGATCCTGTTTATTAATTCATTTGTGGTTATTTTTTTCAAACGTTTAATAAAATGTCTATATGTTTTATTACTCGTTTGTAATTGTTTATTTGGTAAACTCAGTATCACTAGACTTGGGCGCATCAATACTGTCTAGGGACTTTTAAATGAGAATACTTTCCTACTCACATTTCTCAATCGTTTTGTTAGAAGTCAGATTTTAAAGCCTTGGGTATCACTCACTCAAGCACTTTAGGAAATTAGTTTGCACACACTAAACCACTTTTTGGTTCTGGCACACTCGCACACAAACTACAACAAACAACCATAAAATTCTTCATTGTTTTTTTTTTTTTTAATACCATTTCAAATCTTATGAAGCCAATTTGAACAGCTGAAAATAACTAAAACAATTCATTAGTTGATTCTATGGTGGATGTGCCTAAATTTATAATGGATTTTCTTTACTATTCAAGGATAACAATCTATTAAGGGGAAAGTGAAAGGGAATGGGAATCTCCATTTGTTAGAATGTCGGGCCAGTAGTAGGAGTCTAGTACCACATTTTCTCACAGGTGTGATGAATGGTACAAGACAACGGGATTATGGAAGATTATGTATATCACTATGTATATCAATGTATATATATACACACATATATATATATACTGTCTGGGACAATGAGATTATGGGATAAGGGGATGGTTCTGTGTATATATCATTGTATATATATGTATAGCAGTGTATATATATCGACTTCCCACTTCCCAAACAGGCTGAACGAGAGAGAGAGAGAGAGAGAGAGAGAGAGAGAGAAATTGGGAATTTGGGGGTTTTGGCTCCAATTCGTGGGCATACAGAGGAGAGGAGAGTGTGAAATGTTAAGGGTTTGTGGATCCCACAAATATTTCAAAAATTGCTACTAAATCCCTAATGTCAAATTGCGTGTGGAATTCAATGTCTTCCCAGCATTACTGATATTGTGTGTTGTGTGGGTTGCATTTCTGTACGAGATACTGGGGTCCATAGTTACCTCATCTTTTAGGGAAGGAGTTGGAAAAAGAAAGGAGGAATAGTCTTTAGAATATTCTCAAATGAATTAAATTCTCTTTAGAAAAGTAAATAAAGAAGAAGTCAAAAGATGATGGGCAAAGCCTTGGAAGTATTAGTGCCCATCAAAATCTCAATCTTACATTTCAAGTTATCAACATAACTACCAACTGCCAACTCTTTACCTTCTAAAAAAAAAAAAAAGAGAGAGAGAGAGAAACCATTTTCTATCAAAATGGAGGGCTTTGTTTATACGCAACTTATTTGTATAGTAGTCAAAATCAACATATTACAGAGGACTGAAGTTTAATTTGAGCTGACCAGTAACTTTTATCTTGGTTTAGGATGGTTTGAATACCCTTCTCTTTGTAATAATAATTAAAAAATAATAATTAAACCAACATCTTATGGGCTTTGCTTACGACTCACAAGAACCTATTTTGATACCATCAAAAATGTTTTGACACAAATAGACTTCTTTTTGTGTCACTCTTATAAAGATAGTAAATGAAAGTGTAATTCTATGCTTCTCAATTTTTTAACCTCAAATGCTTTAACAATTGTATCACACAATGTGACAATGCTCGACAGTATCACAAACTACTGCATGTTGTACAGCTAGCAAATAATTAAAAAATAAAATTCAAATTCAAATTTGATTACCATAGCTTTATTCTAATCTAAAGGAAAAGTAGTAATTTAAGTGAACTGTAGCTGTATAGAGAGTTGCACCAAAACAAGGAATATAAGGATATTTTCCCCACAAAGGTTGAGGGTGGAGATGAGAGATCCATGGACTGATAGTTTTCACAATTTCAATTTGCAAATTCAAAAGTGAAAGCACACCATTTGTTTTGTTTGTTTGTTTTTTGCTTTTTTTTTTTTTTTTTTTTTTTTGAAAAGGTAAAAAATTGTATATGAATGTTTCTTCAAGATAAGTTAATATTACGATGATAATGTAATTACAATTGAAGGGCCATGGTTTTAAGAACTAAAACCATAACCTTATACGGAGTAATTGGTAAATTGCCATTAACCAAAGACATCAACTTGTTCAAAGACATCTAATCTTAAAATTTCAAGGAAATATACAGGTGTTCTATAAAGCAACTTGAAATTCTCTCAAATAAGACTCTTATTAGACACACTCAATGACTGGTAAAATCATTTTTTTTTTCCTAGCCAATTAGCCCAACCCTGTATTTTCTTTTCTCTTCTCCTTCAATCTTGTTAGATTAATAACACAATCAACTCCAACCCAAAACCTCTTTGTTCTAAACTACACAAGTTTACCCATATTTGTTCCTTCATTTTGCTATCTTCTATCTGTGACCCTACACTGTAACATCATCCCTAATACATTTAGGACATACCACTGGTTAATGTGAATATTTACTCTGTCCACATTTGTTTGGAATCAGATTCACCCTTGTATACTTGAGCTAACATGATAATTTTTAAGGGTTAATTACAGAAACACCCCCTGTGGTTAGGACTTTTATCAAATACCTCCCTGTACTTTAAATTTTATCACTAATACCCCTTGTGATTTGGACTAAAGTGAAACAGTCACTTTTTCCGTTAAAGTTAACAGAAAATTGATAAAAGTACAAAATTACCCCTATTACATGCTAATAATAACACCCTTATATGCTTAAATGTTTATTTAGACATAAGTGGTACATTATTATATTATTTTGATATTACATTTGTTGTTAAAGACCATTATGTGGTCACTTAGGGGTACCTTTGTGAGAGCGAATTTGACACACACAAAAAAAATTTTGGGGATAAATTTTTTCTTTAGATCTTAGTACACTACACTAGATTTCACTGTGTGTGTGGTCAAGAGTAGATTAAAAAAAAAACTAACATATCACCAAGATTGTGTGTCTAAGAGTAGATAAAAAAAAATAAAAATAAAAATATTATATCACCAAGACTGTGTGGTGTGTGTGTGTGTGAGTGTCCAAGGGTAGATAAAAAATTAAATAAATTTGCTCTCATGAATGTACCTCAAAGTGACTACAGAATGGTCTCTAACAACAAATATAATATCAAAATAATATAATAGTATACCACATATGCCTAAATAAGCATTTAAGCACATAAGGGTGTTCTTATTAACATATAATAGGGGTATTTTCATATTTTTACCCATTTTCCGTTAACTGTAACGGAAAAAGTTACTATTTCACCTTAGTCCAAACCACAGGGAGTATTAGTGATAAAATTTAAAGTATAAGGGGGTAACTGATAAAAGGCCTAACCACAGGAGGTGTTTATGTAATTAACCCAATTTTTAATGTACAGGAGGAGCTTGCAGATAACAATCACCTTGAAAACTCAGCAACAGTCAACGATCCAAAAGATTGGCATGCGTCAATCAACAGCTAAGGTCTCTATTGGGCCAAAAAAATTCCTACACTTTTTGTTTACGATGTTAGAATACAGTAACATTCACTCCGGAAAGCTAAGCTGATGGGAGAAAGAAATCACCCACTAATTATAGCCTAGAACAACCCAATATACAGTACAGCCGATGTGGGGCAAAGTCACATTAGTAGCACTTGCATCAAGCACCCCACCTAGATCCTGATTTCCACACCAGCCTCGGTACCCACAGCCCTCCACACGCTAGTACCTTGAGTTGACTCTGATACCAAATAATGCCATGCAAAGGCTAAAATCAAAGATAAGGCGAAGAATAATGCTCTAGTCGTGCTCTACTGCGTAAATTCATATTCAAGGAATATAAAACTAGCTTCAAATCTAAAAATTCCCAATAATCATACCCTCTACTAAGGTGCACTAACCATACGCACAACCCAAAAGCAGAGCAACCAAAAAAGCACTACTACCAAACCAATAAGTACAACACTATAAAAGTACTATAAATGTAACCTAAAGTGCTACATCAGTATAAAGAGAGAGAGAGAGAGAGAGAGAGAGAGAGAGAGAGAGCATATAGAAGAAATGTTTTTGCCAAAAGAAGCAAAAAAAACAGCAGGGAAGGATGCACGAGGAAAAAATTTGCCATGTGAAACTAAATTAATCGGTGTAGAATCCCTTGCAAGGAGAGCTTAGAACTCCGAAGTCCGAACCATAACAGGTCCAAGAAGGGATATAAACTATAGTCCCCATTATGCCTTAACTCTGTTGAACAGGTAAACAAAGCTCATCACGTTAAAAGAGAACCAACTTTTCTGGATATAACGATTACCTCAAACTTTCTGATACATGTTCAACATGTTTCGTCTTCAATCTTAACAGCTTCCGGAATAGAGAAAAACAAAATGTTTGCCGGAACACTACCAGAATTAAGTAGATTACACCTAGATGTTTAAAATAATCATTCATGAAAATATAATGGCACTTGCACATTGAAGAAGACCAATCAATTTCAAATCCATATGTAGTCAGTGGAACAATTTTTATGTCCATCTTCCTATGTATCTTCAGCAATCATCATCAAAGCAAATTGAGTAAAACCAATAATGTGAATAATAGACAAGCAAGCCTACCAATTGTACTCAATCCAGTGGAGAAGAGTGAAAGGTCAATGCTAAAAAAAAAGACAGAAGCATGTTACATATAAGAACACTTCATCACTTAAAAGGTAGAGCATTCGGTCCGTCTTCTTTTTCTTTTAGTATATTTTATTAGTTTATCCTTTGATAGAATGAAGGTAAACTTTAAAGCCGATTTTATTTGTTAAAATAAGACCAAGTCCTGACAATAAGTCGGGCTATGATTAATAGACAAGAGTAGGCTGAACAAACAGAACCCAAAATGTAGAGGTTTACAATCATTAAGCCTTGGATACTATCTATTCACATTCCATATCCTGCCACTTAACAGATTTAGCTAGAGAGTGTAACATCCAGAATCACAATATCAAATTAATGTCCATCAAAAAGGCTGCAAACATTAGCACACAAAACAAAGATAACCGATTTCATGGTGGATAAGCAGATTCCTGCACCAACCATACATTTTTCACTCAAAGTACATTAAGCAGGTTGAAAAAAAGTTCGTCAAAAGCACAAATCAATTGGATTAAGTTCTTTACACATTGCAGCAAGATGTATACAATGGCAATGGCGGCAGGGCTTCAAGGTGGCAGAGGAAATTGGAGCCTCACATGATACTACTGAACAGTTATTTTTAAAAAGCGCAAGAGAAGATCTTGTAGGGATGCAGTTAGGTGATTGAATAGAGAGGGAAATTTGATCTTTGAGAGAATAAGAGAGTAAGCCTTCGGAGTCCACCACCAAATTGTAATGGCAGCTAAATAAGCATCAGTGAGAGGAGGTTCTTTTTAAGGTAGGTGGTGGTGGAGTCAGGCGTGTTGGTGATTGTTGGTTCAATGGTGGAGCAAGTTGGTAATGGAAGTGACTGACACGCTGATATCATAGGCCTCGTAATTTCAGACCTTTGACCCGCTAAACAGATTAATTAATGCTTGCACATTAACCCAAACCACGGGGGTTATTAGTGGCACGTTTGAAACTACAGGGAGGCAAACTGAAAAACGAGCCAACTAAAAGAGCTATATCTATAATTTACCCTACAATAAAATAGGAGATAGGCAGTGGATTTATCTTAAAATTTATGAAAACAGTGCGGACACTCGATATATTGCTTAATTAAAAAATTATAACATCTTGTCCTCCCTGTGTCTGTATGCTACATTTTTAAGAATTACTGTGTCCGTATCATGTTGTATCCGTGTCCCACATCCGTATATATGCTACCCTGGCCATGCCTTCTATAAATAAATAACTAACCACCGAACAATACCATTGGCCTTGTAGCCAGTGGTAAGTTTGACCTCAAAGTTAGATGTGTTATGCCAATGTTTTATGGAAAGATATAAAGCCCCATTTCTTCCACTGAATGTGTGTAAAGATTTGGTCTTATGTTTTTTAAGAAGGCTAGGATTGAATCTCTGGTTTCCACATCACATATAAACAGGTAAGGTTCCCTTTAGATAAGTACAAAGAACAATCTAAAAGCACACCTCCGAAGTAATAAAAATCACTTCAAAAAACTTAAAAGATGTCAAACTACGGTTTTAGCACAAATTACCCGCGAGCCTGTTCAGAAGCTTAAATACTACTTCCTTTGGTCCCTCCATCACGGGCGTCAGCTATGCAATACATAATATTCATGTGGCAAAGTCAATATGAAAGCAGTATTAGCTCAGCAAGTATTTGGTTAATAAATATTTGGTGCAAGTCACATAAAGTGACGAATGGAAGATCTAAGAAATTCCATAATTGATTCATTTCCATTCAAACATACCATAAGGGAAAATTACACTTTACACCCTCATATTTTGCTCCTAGTTCCACTTTGGTCCCTGTGTTTTAAAAAGTGACACAGAACCCTGAGATTTGGTTCAAGTGTCTAGTCAATTTAATCTTCACATTCCCTCCAAAAAATTAACGGGAAAGTGCAAAATTTAACTTAAAAGGAGAAATATTTTGGACGGAGAGCGAAGATTGGATAGAGTTGACACTAAAAACAAATCTCACAGTTCTATGCATCACTTTAACACAGAGACCAAAGTGAAACTAGTGCAAATATGATTATATGAGCGTGAAAAGTGTAATTTACCCTAATGGGCCATACCATAATATCCTTTCCTCCTTAATTAGGGCCCATTTGAATTGATCATGACTTTTGCATTTAGGTAAAAGCGGAACTTGGTGAGAATCCAGAAAAATACAGTAAGGCTTTGTTTGGTTTCTGGATTCATTGAAGGAAAAGTGAAGGGAAAGGAAAACTAGTTCCCATGCGTTTTTCTTCGTGCTTAACCCGCATTAAAAGTCAGAAATTTTCAACTTAAGAAAAGAGGGAGGAAATCGACTCACAAACTTCAACTTTTTAAATTTGTTTCTCACTATTTTTTTCCCTTACTATTTTCCTTAGTAACCAGTAGAAAAACAGAATATGAAGGAAAAAGGAAAAAGGAAAGGAGAGGAGAGATCCCAATAGGACTACATCTTGTATTTGCTTAATGGATTAATTACAAGACTCACATAACCGTATGTAGGATGGAGATAGAGATAAACTTCGTAATCAAATCCTACCAAATCATAAATCTATCCCATAAATCACGAGATTTATAACCTAATCAAATAAAATAAAATCTCTTCTAGATTACAATCAAATCTAGAATATTTCCTATATTCCAACATAACCAAACAAAGGGAAACATTGTCCTTCATGTTTGCTTTCTTTTCCCTCACTAAATCCATAAACCAAACAGCCTAAAACTCCTAAACTGATTTCTGCATAATGTTTGAGCTAAAGAAAATGGACTTTTGCGAATCTAAAGTGCTTCCTAATATACTCCAAACTGACTAATATACGCGTTTTGCTTGCATAAGCACGTTAAGAAACTAGATCTAACAAGACATCCCCACCAAAATAAATAATAGTAGATATCGAGCTACAGATGCAGGTCCCTCTGGAAATAACAATAATGTCTTCATAACAGATCTGAACAGATGTAGGGGCTTAGCTAAAATTACCTGTGAGCCTCCTCAGAAACTTAAATGACACTTCATTCATTTCCTCCATCACAGAGCATCACCTGTGCACTACATACAATACCTGTTGCTAAGACAACAAGAAAGCAGCAAGATTAGCAAGCCTTTAGTCTTCGCGTAAGTTATAGATGATGACTCTAAGATCTAAACAACATTTATACCCATGCAGTCTGTTTGTTGTCTCTATGCAGGTGGGCATGCATGCGTAGAATGTAAGTCTATGGAATGTGTACACTAACCAAAAATAGCATAACTCTTCATATCCACACTACACAGTCATTGATTAATCCAGTAAACCCAAATTCTTTTTAAGCCTCAATCAATAGGAAAATGAGACTCTCTGTCATATAAGGATAAATCGAAAACAGAGGTTTAAATAAGTATATCATTTTGAAACTAAATGAAGCTTTGATACACCTGGACTGATGAACATACTAAAGTCATAGTGCTTGAGAGAGAGAGAGAGAGAGACGCAAAATCAAACATAAGCATTATCTTTAACAGAAGAGCAAGAAAGATTTGAGCCTTCAACTATAACAGAGAACCAAAGAGGAAAGCTTCAAGAGCGCAAGAACTTCTAGTTGTCCAAGACATTGGAGAGTTTTAACTTCAAAATAGAGAGGGCATTATTTGCAACCGTTCTCATAGCATGCAGGAGAAGAAAGGATGCTAAACTCACAACAAACAAGAAGTTAAATAAATAGTCACCAAGCCTACAGTCTCCTCCACCTCTCTCAATTATCACAAGGCTAATTAGTGTTTCCAACAAGTGAATGAATGGTAAATAACTGTCTTGAATCATCTATGGTAATTGGGAACCAACCTAATGATCCATTGATAAATATATTTCATGGGTGCACAGAGCTATTTGGAAGGTCCTTCCAATGACCACCCACGAGAAATAAATGGATGGGATTAAGCACCACATAATGCGTAAACACTACATTAATGTGAGTATTTGATGCAATTGACAAATGTATGTTATTTAACAAGGGAAGCACATATCAAGCTCATGTCAAAGCGCGCGCAAACACACACACACACGCATATATATACGAAATTCAAGGATTTATGTATTTACTTTTATTTTTTCTTTTAACTTGAGAATAAATAAGCAAAAGAATAAATGCAATAGCTGTCTTATACTAATAATGAATACAAATAACCCCTCGCTTCTGCAAAAGATGTACCCAATTCATGGTAGGACATGGACGGAAGCTTATAATCCATGTCAATTTACCAAGAAAAAAATATAAATAATGTCACTAAACTAAATACCATCAAACTTCTGAATCACCAAACTCAATAGCCAAGAACTGAGTGCCTTGACTAGAATCATTAATACAAGTAGCTACTACCTCACCCAATTCCAAATGAATTTCTGTCGTATCAATGATTACTCTGCATGGTACTACATTCTTCTCACCAATCAAAAGAGAACAGTTCTCATATAGACCCTCAATAGGTGGAAGGTTTAACAAACAGGACTTTGGAGCTGAAACCCTACTTGTACTGATATCAACCTTTCTCTGGTCATTCAACATCAGTACAAGACGATGATGGCGACCTAAAAGCTCCGACACATATTTCATATCTCCACTGGCAAGAGCACGACGAACACGAGTAGATGAGACTTGTCCTCGCTCCTTTGAATCAGTAGAGCCTATATTTCTGGAGTTTTGGTTCTTATCCATGACAGAGTTTATTATGTAAGCCCCAATATCATAGTCCTCACAGAGCTTCACCAGCTCTGAGGCATCACCGGCAGCTTTATATCCAAACCGGTAGTTCTCACCTATTAAAAAAAACATTACAGGATTCTATTATTTAGAGCCTGTTGAGTTAGCTTTTCAAAAAACTGCTTTTTAGCTTTAAAAAGGAATCAGATTTAGCTAATCCAAATGGTCATTTATTTTTATACACTCACTTACAGTGATTGTTGTCCCCAAAAAAGGCTATCCCAAAATGGGCTCTAAGTGAAGTTATAACAAAAGAAGGACCCATAAGAAACAGGATTGGAGCTTGTAGATAGTGTACCTGCCACAACCCCACGGACTCCAAGGTCCCTCGACAGCTTCTCAACAAATTGTCGTGGAGATAGATGTCGAACTTTCGAAAATTCAACCTGGATCTCTAGGGGGGTCACATTTCCGCAATATGGAGCCCAAGAGGAAAGAACACGCTTACGGTCACATTTGGCCACTATAGGAGCCCTGTTCAGAAAGATATAAAATATATTTTCATAAACAACCCCTGTCAACATTTTGCTTTTAGTAGAACCAAAAAAACAAGTAGCTCTTAACCACAAATAATACAAGGAGAAAATAACATTAGGCTATCAAACGGTGTTGTATGCACAAAAGGATGAGGAGAATTGTCTATTTTTATACTGCTCAGTGGCAAGAGACTTTGGTATTTGCCTGGCATTGTTTGGGATTCATTGAGCAACAGCGGAAATGTGACTAATAACTCGGCGACTTGGAGAGGAGTCAAAGTTAAAAAAGTGATAAAACAGGCTTGGCATGTGACCCATTTGCTTATGGTTGATGTATCTGGAGGGAAATGAATATTACAACTTTTGAAGGTGTGGATCCCCCATTTCTTGCCTAAAATATTGATTTATGATCTTTCGTTAGTTTTGTTCTGTTTTGTAACTTTGTCATGTACTTCCCTATGTCCATGGGTTCACACTTCACACTCATTTCAAGACCGTAGTTTGTTTTCTAATTTTGTTGTATACTTCCTATATCCATGGGTGCAACTCATTTCACGTTGTTTATACATTTTTCTTACTTATCGAAAAACAAAAATTCAGATCTAATTCATGGATGCCTGACTCTATTCATCGACTATTATAGTCCGTTTGGATTGAGAGAGATAGAGATAAGAGAAGAGAAAACTAAACTTGCTTCTCTCCCATCTCTTGTTTCAGTTGTTTGGTAAGTTAAGTTAAGATAGAAGAGAGAGAAGGTTATTGGAGAGAAGTGCAGAGAAAGTGAGGAGAAAAAGAGCCAATTTTTGTTTCTCTCCAAACCGGAGAGATTATGAGAGAAGAGAAGAGAATATAAATAAGACATTTTAAAAAAATATATATATCCACGAGTATGTCAAACTTACAAAGTCAAGAAAGATAAAAGAGTGAACTGCTCCTAAATACTCTCTTTTTATCTCTCTTATGAGAACTAACCAAACAATTTATTTTCTCTTATCTGCCCTTCTCTCTTGCCTATCCAAACAAGGTGGAAAGGACCTACTTTCTCATCTCTTCTTTGAATGAGTTTGTTTGCTCTTCTCTCCACTTCTCTAAATCCAAAACAACACAGTAAACAGGTTATAAGCAGCCGGGAAGGCAATTACATACCTAGGCTCCCAACCAAGTACTTCAGCCATTCCCACAAATGATAAAAGAAATGGAACTCCAACCTTCGCTGCTTGGATCGCAAGTTCTCTGTGACCAGTGTGAAGGGCATCAAACTTTCCCAAAGCCACTATTCCTCCTAATGAAAATGATGTGCAGAAAATCATAAATTACAAGATTAATATTGAAGAAAGAATGTAATCGGTGAAAAAATAACTTTTTTATAGCATTTTCAGTTATGAAAACTGTGAAAAATCACTTGCACAATCGAATGAGGGACCAATTTTTAACTAATAGATTGCTTGTGTACATTGAGAAATAGAGATTCAACAAGCTTATAAATGATGCTATGAAACGTTTCGAGGATATGAAACCCTGCGCGGGTATTTATAGAATATAACAAGCTTTATTAGAAATATATTATTAGCTTTTGGCATTTGCGAATGTTCAATTTATACTTCCATTAGGCCCCCTACCAAAAATCCTGGGTCTGCCCCTATGTAATTGTGACCTAGACATGTATATGGCACGCGTCAGACACTTCTTGACACATGTTAGACATGCCAAAATATGTGTCCTGCGTTTTTTATTATTTTTTGGGACATGAGGATATGCGTAATACACATGATGGAGACATTTACCTACCTAAGGATACTGCTTGTTATAATACTAAATTTTCAGGAAGTGAAGGAGTGAAAATCTAATACAGCAGAGTTGAAAAAGGCTACAACCTCTTCATGATGAGGATTATTAGGGCCCTTGAACTAGAAAGTTAAGTCATTTTTTATAGACTGACAATACATACTCTATCTCACATGGACTCTTTGTAATAGCTTGATGTACCCTTGTCAGACATTTGACACTCGAACAAGGGTACAGGATATGTGTCCGACACTTCTTGTTTGACACTCACCGAAGAGCATGTTAGCTACTTGTCTAATTGCATGTTAAAGTCTCCAATTATATTCCTTTTTCCATAAATTTCTGTCAAACTGGACGAAACATTCAAATTATAGAAACATTGGTTTCTCTTAAAACTATAAGAAAAAAATAAATTTACAATTGTGTCACCATGTCCTTATATTCATGAGTTTGGGAATCCCAACGTTAGACTCATACCAGCTCCCAACATATACCCGATTCCATGTAACATAGCACAGACTTACGAAATCAAAATTGGACCATGCACAATTACATACAGTTACGACATTTCAGAAATTAGGCGTCTTAATATTACCTCAAACATATTATTTTCTTATCGCATAATCGTATGTATGATATATATATATATAAAACAAAAGCAAATAGGACAACTTTGGGAGGAGGGCGACATGGTTCCATTTGGTTATATTGTATTCTCATTTGAGCAATCACATTGTTGGAAAATATGCATACAGTAATGATGTGGGAAAGAATACACAAATAGAAAACAGCAAATAAAAAACCTGCCACGGATGACAATGCTTCAGGTGGAGGCTCATGATCATCTTCATAATGGCTTCAAACAACAAAAGAAACAGATATCTAAATAAGCAACCGCATAACAAACCAAAACATAATAAAATTCTAAAAACATATTTTCTTGAGAATTGTTAACACTGTGACTTAGCTGTTGTGCTTGTTTATGTAGATGGTGCATATATCACCAATGTGTACAAAATAAATTCCAGTTAAAAGAACGTACAATCCTAACCTTCTATTAAAATATTACTAAAAATTAAGACATATTTGGTTCTTAGCAATTTTGGCAATTAAATATAAATCACAAAAAACTTGAAAATTTTGAAGTTTTCCTTCCAACTAAGTGAGAATGCAATAAGAAATAGTTATGAACCGTAATCAAAAAATTGAACTCTTTTCTTGCTCTAATTCAAAGCAACCATATAATGGATAAAGCAATAAAGTTCAGAACTTTGAGCTGAAACCCTACTTGTATTGATATCAACCTTACATTGGAGAAAATAACATATTCAGTGCTTAGAAATTTTGGGAATTAAATATAAGGCACAAAAAGCTTGAGAATTTTGAAGTTGTATTTCCAATTAACTGAGAATGTAATAACAAAAGAGCTAAGAACCGCAATAAAAAATAAAATAAAATAAAAAATAAAAAATTTAACTCTTTTTTTTGCTATAATTCATAGCAATTATATAATGTATAAAGCAATAAAGTTTAAGACTTTGAGCCCCTTTTATATTTAATTCCCACTGTCTTTCCATAATATCACAGAAACTCAATCAACGGAATGAATTAACATGAAGAAGAATAAGGAGGAGGAGAAAGAATAGTACCTGAAACAATCCGATAGAATGGGAACTTCGGTACGAGGAGAATTGGGATGAAGACAACCAACGAGAGGGAGTCCGAAATGAATGCTAGAAGAAGAAGAAGAAGAAGAAGAAGTGGTGTTGAATCTCTTCTCAGAAATTGCTAGAGAGGAGGGTCTGACCATGAAAGAGGAAGAGAGCTGCTGAACAGTTCTGTTGCTGTAATAGAACCCCAACCCTAAACCAAAACCAAACCCTAACCCTAACCCTAGTTGGTGATGGTGGTGGTGGTGGTGGTGGTGGTGGTGATTACATTCTCGCAAGTGCTGCGATATACGGGAACCAGACAACAACATTATGAATTTATGAGTGAGAGAGACTTCAGTTGCACAACTTCTTCGCCTTGTATTATTTTATACTGTGTTATATATGTTGTATTCTTTTGTTTTTTTGTTTGCTAATCACCGCCTGCTGTTATGTTGTTTTCGGTATTCCTGATATTTATATTAAAGTACGTTTTGATGGAGTAATTACTAATTACACCAGGACTAGGTACGTGTTTTTTGTTCAATCGAATGTGTCAAAACCCTAAGACAGGTAAATAAAGAAAGGAGGCGATAGACCCTAGACGGTAAAAAGATTGAATTGAAAATAAATCGGTATGAGATAAACAGAGAATGAGAAATTAGCAGAGACTATATATATCTATATCTATACCATATATATATATGTCTATTATATTATAAGAACGAATAAGCTAATACGTCAAAAAATATGAACTTGTTCTTTTGTCCTTCACTACACCATAATTACTCATACATCTATCTATACGGCGTAAGGATATATTAATTTGTGTGAGAGTAAATATGTCATTTTAGACAAATATTTACATTCAAGTTAGCTTTTGAAATTTTATTTAATATAATAATGAGGTTTCAATCAACAATCTTGTGTCTAATTACATACGGGTCAACAATTTTTAAGATATTTATTATTCACTTCAAAAAAAGTCAACAAAAGTGGCTATTTAGGAATTGGTCATTAATATTTACAATTTGGTCAACTTCTTCTCTCAAATGAGATTTCAATCAACAATCTTGTGTCTAATTACATTTGGGTCAATAATTTTTGGAATATTTATTATTCACTTAAAAAAATAAAAAAAAAATAAAAAAAAGTGGCTATTTTAGTAGTTATTTAGGAATTGGTCACTAATATTTACAATTTGATCAACTTCTTCTCTCAAATTTAGGATTCATATATTGTAATAGATATAATTGTATTTGGATCAGGAAGTTTTGAGATATTTATTATTCACTTTTAAAAAAGAAAAAAAAAAAAAGTGGATATTTTAGTGGCTAATTTGAAATTGGTCACTAATATTCACATTTTGGTCAACTTCTTCTTTAAAATTAAGTTCTGGGATATTTAAAATATCAAATAAAGTGGTTATTATGAATTGGTCACTAATATTTACATTTTGATCAACTTCTTCCCCCAAATTTAGGATTTATAGATTGTATTTGAATATCAATTAAGGTTTACAAACACATTCATGTCCTTTTTTAGAGGAAATACCCTACTTGTGTCATGTATTTTTAGTAGTGCTTTATTAGGTACATGTACTACTCATTTACAAAATAGTCAGACTTATCAACTTCTTTCGTAGGAAGAGTTTTATATAAAATAGCTACATTTACAATTTCTTATTTAACTGTTTTAACATCTTATAATACACTTTTAACAACAACTTAACCACACGAAACGACACAATTAAATTTCTTACGCAACGCGCAGGGCTCCAACTAGTATATATATATATATATATATCTATACCCTTATATATAAGATGCTTAGCGCCCAAAGTTCACCCAAATTCCAAAGTTGTATTACCATTTTACCATTTCCTTATCCCATCTATTCCCTTACCTTTAAGTCTTTTATCTGACTTTAGTTCTAATCTGGATAGTTTTTCTGATACATTTGCGCCAAAAAAGCATACGTTATCATCCAAGTGTTACAACCTTTTTTAAGGTCCATTTTGCCCCCGCCCCCCTACTATACCATATTTAATCATGCATCTGTACCCATCATAAGGATATATTGATTTGTGTGAGGATAATTTGGTCATGTCAAAATAAGGTAATTAGGTTTAGGTCAACTTTTGCAATTTTATTTAATATAATAACGAGGTTTCAATCAACAATATTGTGTGTAATTACATTTAGGTAAACAAGTTTTGCTGATATTTATAATCCGCTTCAAAAAAAGTCAAAATAAGTGGTTATATTTACATTCTGGTCAACTTCTTTGATGTAATTACATTTGGATCAACAAGTTTTAGGAGATTTACAATTTGCTTCTAAAAAAGTCACAAGAAGGAAAAAGTCAAAATAAGTGGCTATATTTACATTCTGGTATACTTCTTTGATGTAATTACATTTGGATCAACAATTTTAGGATATTTACAATTTGCTTCTTAAAAAGTCAAAATAAGTTGCTATTTTAGTGACTATTTACGAATTGGTCACTAATATTTACATTTTGGTCAACTTCTTTTCTCAAATTTAAGATTTGTATATTGTAACATGTATAATTACATTTATGTGAAGATTCTGCGGTCAACTTTTGTCTTAAAATTTAGGATTAATATATTGTGGATTTTTTTTTACACATTCTGTGACTTTTCACCCGTTCCCGAACTTTGAATATATGGAGATTAAATTAACTCATAAAAAATCTGAATATATTTTTGTGTAGAATTCTATAACTAAATCCACACAAAATTCGCTTTTACTTAAATCTCTTACCAAATTAAAACAATACTATTCAAATCTTTTTTTTTTTAACATATAATGTGACTTTCCACCAATTCCCGAATTTTGAATATATGGAGATTAAATTAACTCATAAAAAATGAATGCATTTTTGCTTAGTAATTCTAGAACTTAATCCACACAAAATTCGCTTTTACTTAAATCTCATACCAAATTAAAACAATATATTCATATCTTATACTAATATTTATATTTTGGTCAACTTCTTCTCTCAAATTTAGGATTTGTATATTGTAACATGTTTAATTATATTTATGTGAATATTCTACGGTCAACTTTTGTCTTAAAATTTAGGATTAATATATTGTCGATTTGTTTTACACATACTGTGACTTTTCACCCGTTCTCGAACTTGGAATATATGAAGATTAAATTAACTCATAAAAAAACTGAATATGTTTTTGTTAAGAATTCTATAACTAAATCCACACAAAATTCGCTTTTACTTAAATCTCATACCAAATTAAAACAATACTATTCAAATCAATTTTTTTTACACATTGTAATACCCGTACCCAGAAAATGGAAGTAATATTTATTTTTTTTCATGCATTAATTAATATAATTAATCGCATGTGATATTTGGGTAAGTTTCAGTTACCCCGATGTGATAAGTGCTTTGATAAGGGCACAGTTGGACAGATGTGAAATGGGACCCACGGGAGGTTCAGATTAGATGAATTGCATTTAGTTGCATATATGTGATTAAATGGATATTTGTTTAATTGCTTTTAATATTTCATTGCTTGTTATGACCTTTTATGGTACCAATTTGGGTCCCCATGTGAGGACGAATTGGAATATGGTTCATAATTAGTAGGCTAATTAGCAACTTTATAAAATATTTGGGATCACTTTTGGGACCCATATGTGACATAGACATATACCCACTTAGATATTTGGTAGTTAATATAAAGTTTAGGGGACTTCATAATAGAACTTTAGAAACATATGGGGGTGTAAATAGAATTACGGCGAAGTTATAACATATCCTATGTCTTAGTCGGCTAGCTTAATTAAAAAAAAAAAAAAGAATCTAAACTAATGTTAAGAGTTTCAGAGAGTTGGGAGGACGAGAGAGAAAAGAGAGGAAGTTGGTGCGGTCGCCGTCTCGGGGTCGTTTCTTTGTCGTTCGACCTTTATTTCGCGAACCGAAGCCATATTCGGACTCGTGAAGGTGAGAGGGTTATTTCTATGTCTTTCTTTTTCAATTTTGATAATGTTTTTCCGCGACCCATTTTAAGGGGTGATACATATATGTGAACTATATATGTAGGAATATCATTGGGAGTATCTAGAGCTAGTTTTGCGAAGGAGTTTGGGATTTCTAGGCTTATTTGGAACTTATTCGTGAGGTGAGTGTCCTAATCCCAAAATTGGATGTTTACTGTCTTTTAATTGTTATTAAATGCTAAGAATGCTTAATTTATAATTAAGTAGAAAAGCATGTGATAATTTATTATTTAACAATTTCAAAAATGTTGAAATTGTCATGTTGACATGTTGAACTGCTTATGTGCTTATTTGGGTCAAAGGGTGTCAATTGATAGTCACCATTATTTAGCCCGTATATAAGGGACGCCCATTCCTCAGAGAAAAGGGGGATGATGATGAAGTCCTCAGAGAAAATGGGACGTGGTGACGACCACAACGAATTGACTACGGTCACATGAGAGTGAGTGATATCGCTTTAAAAGCGACGAAAGTGAGAATGGCCCGGAATCAGGGGTCCAGAACGATGGTGATTGATTACTTGACACGCCTGCGACCATTTATTGTTGTGATGTTTAATTGGTGTTTATGATACATTAAATACTACAATTGCATGATTAGCACCACGTACTCACTAAGCGAAAGCTTATTCAGATTTTGTGGCTAATGACCACGCAGGTATGGACGAGCATCACCGTGAGAAGCATTGAACTGTGGGGATTCTGGGATAGCTCGAGATTAATGGTTTTTATTTAATATGTTCATATGTAAATGAATTTAGATGAGTAGCTCTATTCCTAGTGTTTGGATTTTTGGGAGATAAGTTTATGTTTGGGTTTTCTATTAAATCCTTGTAAAATGAATTGTGTGTTGGAGTTTTGAAAGTATTTCCAAGTGGTTTTGGTGATATATATTGATATTTCAATTTTTGTTTAACAGGGGGAATGGTGCTGTAATAGAGGGAACTTTGTCCGAGTACCATTCGATTATTTTAAAACTTTATTTTATTTATCTTTATTATTTTGATTGATAAAAAGCTATTTTACCCCTGGTATTTCAGTTTATAATGTTACTTTTGAAACGTTAAAAATGATTGTTTGATTTGCTGGCTTGTTACACGTGTCCTAGCCTGCGGGGGCGGGTTGGGGTGTGACAATTTTTGGTATCAGAGCAATAGGCTAGAGCCTTGGGTACGAGTGACGACGCGTGAGTGTGCACACAATGACACGTAGTTGTACGATCATGCATCTATGTTTATTTAGCATGCTTTAAAATGTTATTTAGCATGCATTGTAATTTATTTAAAAGTAATATGTATATATATACTTTGTTGTGGGTGCCAGGCAAGGATGTCTGGAGGTGAGAACCCGTCTTCGGCCCGTATGGACAGAATTGAAATAGTCATGGAAAAGTTGGTAAAAGTGGCTGAAACTCGAGTTACCGAGGAGGGACCGAGCTCATCAAACCCAGAACAAAGAACAGAACCAACAACTATTGATATGTTCTACAAGCAAAAGCCAGGGCAGTTCAAAGGAGAATCTGATTCGATGAAGGCTGATCATTGGTTAACTGATATGAAGAGAATTTTTCGTGCTTTGCCATGTACAGAGGAACAGAAGGTCTTGTTTGCCTCAGACACTTTAAAAGAAGAAGCACAAAACTGGTGGACTTCAGTATTAAGGCAGGGCGCACCAACTACCTGGAATGGGTTTATAGAGGAGTTTTCAAAGCAATATATTCCTCGATCTTTCAGTGATCAGAAGGCCCGAGAGTTTTCTCATCTCAGTCAGGGTAATATGAGCGTTAGGGACTACGCAGCCCAGTTTACAAGTTTGGCCAGATTTGCGATGGATTTGATTCCAAATGAGTTCATTCGGGCAAGACGATTTGAGGAAGGACTCCGTGATGAGATTAGGGGAAAAGTGGATATACTCCGGCTACCGAAGTATTCAGAAGTATTAGATGTGGCCCTAATTGCTGAGTGAGGTGTGTCATCATCAGGGCAAAGTCAACCATACAAGAGGCCAGGAGGTAGTCAATTCCAAGGGCAGGGCAGTTCCAAGATACCGAATTTGGGGAGTTCGTCAGTAAGTGGGGGCAACAAGCCCAGGTGTCAGATCTGTGGTAGGTATCATTGGGGAATGTGCAACTTATCTCCTATCATTTGCAACAATTGTCGACGGCCAGGACACGTGGCAAGAGATTGTCCCAATCTATCAAGACAGAATGTGCCAAGACAAAGTATTACTCAGAGACAAGGTATAGATGACAGCAGAATACGATGTTATTTGTGTGGCGACCTAGGGCATCGGGAACGTAATTGCCCAAAGAGAGGATCGGGAAGTTCTAGTTCATCTTTGGGAAGTGCACCAAGTCAGAGGCCACCTCAACAACAATCTCAAGGGAGGGAGCAACGACAAGGAAGGTATTTTCAGCTCAAGCCTGGGGAGACAACTACTGCTGATACTGTGGTTTCAGGTATACTCCCTATTTGCTCACAACCTGCTAGAGTATTATTGGATTCGGGGTCAACTCACTCTTTTGTTTCACACCCATTTGCTAAATATTTGGATAAACCCTTAGAACTACTAAATTTTGATTTGTCTGTTTCACTTCCATCGAGAGCTCCACTAGTGAGTTCGGGTATCTTTAAAGCTTGTGGGATTGATGTGAATGATAGAGGTTTGACTGTTGACTTAGTGCCATTGGTTATTCAATATTTTGATGTCATTTTGGGGATGGATTGGTTATCTTCAAATCACGCCATTATCGATTGTGAGAATAAGAGAGTAACATTTCGATTGCCCAATCAAGATGTATTTTGTTTCCAAGGGACAGGTATAGCACCACCGCCTTATCTGGTGTCAGCTGTCAGAGCTTGTCGTTTGTTGAAAAAGGGATGTCGGGGATTCTTGTGTAGTATACTTGACACTAGAAGTACTAAACTGGAATTAGAGGATATTCCAGTAGTGAAAGAATTTCCAGATGTCTTTCCAGAAGATTTACCTAGTGTGTTGATTGAGAGGGAAATTGAGTTTGGGATAGATGTGATGCCAGGAACTCAACCAATTTCACGGGCACCGTATAGAATGGCTCCGGTAGAGTTAAAAGAGTTGAAGACTCAACTGCAAGATTTACTAGATAAGGGGTTCATTCGGCCTAGTGTATCACCGTGGGGTGCACCAGTTTTATTTGTGAAGAAGAAGGACGGAATAATGAGAATGTGTATCGACTACCGAGAGATCAATAAGGTGACTATAAAGAATAAGTATCCATTGCCACGTATTGATGATTTGTTTGATCAATTGCAAGGGGCACAAATCTTCTCTAAGATTGACTTAAGATCTGGGTATCACCAATTGAAGGTTAAAGCCGAGGACATTGAGAAGACAGCTTTCAGAACTCGGTACGGGCACTATGAATTTCTTGTCATGCCATTTGGGGTTACGAATGCACCAGCCGCTTTTATGGACCTGATGAATAGGGTGTTCAAGACTTATCTAGATGAATTTGTGATAGTATTTATTGATGATATATTAATTTATTCTAGAAGTCAAGAAGAACATGAACGACACTTGAGATTAGTTTTGCAACGACTTAGATAAAAGCAACTATTTGGGAAGTTGAAGAAAAGTGAATTCTGGTTGACAAATGTTACTTTTCTTGGACACGTGATCTCTAAGGATGGTGTCTCTGTGGACCCACAGAAGATTGAAGCTGTTAAGAATTGGTCGAAACCGACAAATGTTTCTGAAATTCGAAGTTTCTTGGGGTTAACTGGTTATTATAGAAGGTTCGTTCAAGACTTCTCTAGAATCGCGACTCCGATGACTCAATTGATGAGAAAGAATGTGGCTTTTGTGTGGAATAAAGAATGTGAAGACTGTTTTTAGAAGTTGAAAGATAAGTTGACCTCAGCGCCGATATTAGCTATTCCGTCAGGTACTGGAGGTTTCAGTATATACAGTGATGCTTCTCATCAGGGCCTGGGATGTGTTCTAATGCAAGAGGGTAAAGTTATAGCTTATGCTTCGAGGCAGTTAAGGATACACGAGAAGAATTATCCGACTCATGATCTGGAATTGGCAGCGGTGATATTTGCATTAAAGATTTGGCGTCACTACTTGTACGGGGAAATGTGTGAGATATTTACCGACCACAAGAGCCTGAAATATTTATTTACCCAGAGAGAGTTGAATATGAGACAGAGAAGATGGCTTGAATTGATGAAGGATTATGATTTGAAGATCCAGTATCATCCGGGTAAAGCTAACGTGGTTGCCGATGCGTTAAGTCGAAAGTCGTCATAAATTTTAGTTTATTCTTTAACAGCTCAAGCAACATTGGTAAAAGAATTTGAATAGCTGGAATTGGAAGTAATTCCCAGAATCCAGGGTGGTTTAATGGCGGCTATCATGGCACAACCAAGCTTAATCGAAGAAATCAAGGCGAGTCAACTTTTGGACCCAAATTTCAAGAAAATAGTTGAAGAATTACCTGAGGGTAGACGGCCGAAATTCAGTTTTCAGAACAATATATTAAGGTATGTTAATCGACTGTGTGTTCCTAACATTCAAGAGTTGAAAGATAAGATCATGGAAGAAGCTCACAGTACGAGGTATTCCGTACATCCGGAGAGTACCAAGATGTATAGAGATTTACAAGAAGTATATTGGTAGAGTGGTATAAAACGGGAAGTCGCCGAGTTTGTGGCCAAGTGTACGACTTGTCAACAAGTAAAATTGGAACATCAACGACCCGCTGGTGAATTGCAACCGTTGGAAATACCAGAATGGAAATGGGAGCATATCACGATGGACTTTGTGTCAGGTTTGCCAAGGTTTCCTAAGTCTAATGATAGTATTTGGGTGATCGTTGACCGATTGACTAAATCAGCTCATTTCTTGCCAATCAAGACTCGTGATCCAACAAAGTTAGCAGAGCTTTATGTTAGAGAAATTGTTAGATTACATGGGGCACCGGTATCAATTGTGTCAGATCGAGACACACGATTTGTGTCTAGGTTTTGGGAGGGTTTGCAAAAGGCAATGGGGACGACCTTGCATTTTAGCACAACATTTCATCCTCAGACAGACAGCCAATCCGAGCGAGTTATTCAGATTCTGGAAGATATGCTTCGAAGTTGTGTTATGGATTTCAAATCAGATTGGGAGACCCACTTGCCATTAGTGGAATTCTCTTACAATAATAGCTTTCAGACGAGTATTGGTATGGCGCCTTACGAAGCATTGTATGGTCGAAAGTGTAGATCACCAGTGTGTTGGACAGAAGTTGGGGAAAAGTAACTTATAGGGCCTGAAATTGTGCAAATCACTACCGACAAAATTAAGTTAGTTAAACAACGGTTACAAATAGCACAGAGTCGTTACAAAAGCTACGCGGATACAGGTAGAAGACCGTTGGAATTCGAGGTAGGTGATTATGTTTACTTGAAAGTATCGCCTTCGAAAGGTATCGCACGATTTGGTAAGCGAGGCAAGTTAAGTCTGAGGTTTGTAGGGCCTTATCTGATTGTGGATAGAGTTGGTCCAGTTGCATATCGGTTGGAATTACTAGAAGAGTTGGCTAATGTTCATAATGTGTTTCATGTTTCTATGTTACGACGTTGTCTATCAGATTCAGTCACCGTATCACTCCGGAACCGTTGATGGTTCGAGAAGACTTAACTTATGTTGAACAACCAGTTCGAATCCTAGATAGGAAGGATCAAGTGCTCAGAACTAAAGTCATTTCTCTAGTTATGGTGTTATGGCGCAATCATTCAGTAGAGGAGGCAACTTGGGAACGTGAGGACGAGATCCGAGAGAAATATCCTCACATATTTGATACTTGAGGTAAGAAAAGTTTGGGGACAAACTTCCTAAAAGGGAGGGAGAGATGTAATACCCGTACCCAGAAAATGGAAATAATATTTATTTTTTTTCATGCATTAATTAGTATAATTAATCGCATGTGATATTTGGGTAAGTTTCAGTTACCCCGATGTGATAAGTGCTTTGATAAGGGCACAGTTGGACAAATGTGAATTGGGACCCACGGGAGGTTCAGATTAGATGAATTGCATTTAGTTGCATATATGTGATTAAATGGATATTTGTTTAATTGCTTTTAATATTTCATTGCTTGTTATGACCTTTTATGGTACCAATTTGGGTACCCATGTGAGGACGAATTGGAATATGGTTCATAATTAGTAGACTAATTAGCAACTTTATAAAATATTTGGGACCACTTTTGGGACCCATACGTGACATAGACATATACCCACTTAGATATTTGGTAGTTAATATAAAGTTTAGGGGGCTTCATAATAGGACTTTAGAAACATATGGGGGTGTAAATAGAATTACGGCGAAGTTATAACATATCCTATGTCTTAGTCGGCTAGCTTAATAAAAAAAAAAAGAATCTAAACTAATGTTAAGAGTTTCAGAGAGTTGGGAGGACGAGAGAGAAAAGAGAGGAAAGTTGGTGCGGTCGCCGTCTCGGCGTCGTTTCTTTGTCGTTCGACCTTTATTTCGCGAACCGAAGCCATATTCGGACTCGTGAAGGTGAGAGGGTTATTTCTATGTCTTTCTTTTTCAATTTTGATAATGTTTTTCCGTGACCCATTTTAAGGGGTGATACATATATGTGACCTATATATGTAGGAATATCATTGGAAGTATCTAGAGCTAGTTTTGCGAAGGAGTTTGGGATTTCTAGGCTTATTTGGAACTTATTCGTGAGGTGAGTATCCTAATCCCAAAATTGGATGTTTAATGTCTTTTAATTGTTATTAAATGCTAAGAATGCTTAATTTATAATTAAGTAGAAAAACATGTGATAATTTATTATTTAACATGTTCAAAAATGTTGAAATTGTCATGTTGACATGTTGAACTGCTTATGTGCTTATTTGGGTCAAAGGGTGTCAATTGATAGTCACCATTATTTAGCCCGTATATAAGGGACGCCCATTCCTCAGAGAAAAGGGGAATGATGATGAAGTCCTCAGAGAAAAGGGGACGTGGTGACGACCACAACGAATTGACTACGATCACATGAGAGTGAGTGATATCGCTTTAAAAGCGACGAAAGTGAGAATGACTCGGAATCAGGGGTCCAGAACGATGGTGATTGATTACTTGACACGCCTGCGACCATTTATTGTTGTGATGTTTAATTGGTGTTTATGATACATTAAATACTCCAATTGCATGATTAGCACCACGTACTCACTAAGCGAAAGCTTATTCAGATTTTGTGGCTAATGACCACGCAGGTATGGACGAGCATCACCGTGAGAAGCATTGAACTGTGGGGATTCTGGGATAGCTCGAGATTAATGGTTTTTATTTAATATGTTCATATGTAAATGAATTTAGATGAGTAGCTCTATTCCTAGTGTTTGGATTTTTGGGAGATAAGTTTATGTTTGGATTTTCTATTAAATCCTTGTAAAATGAATTGTGTGTTGGAGTTTTGAAAGTATTTCCAAGTGGTTTTGGTGATATATATTGATATTTCAATTTTTGTTTAACAGGGGGAATGGTGCTGTAATAGAGGGAACTTTGTCCGAGTACCATTCGATTATTTTAAAACTTTATTTTATTTCTCTTTATTATTTTGTTTGATAAAAAGCTATTTTACCCCTGGTATTTCAGTTTATAATGTTACTTTTGAAACGTTAAAAATGATTGTTTGATTTGCTGGCTTGTTACACGTGTCCTAGCCTGCGGGGGCGGGTTGGGGTGTGACACACATACTGTGACTTTCCACCATTTCCCGAACTTTGAATATATGGAGATTAAATTAACTCATAAAAAATGAATACATTTTTGCTTAGTAATTCTAAAACTAAATCCACACAAAATTCGCTTTTACTTAAATCTCATACCAAATTAAAACAATACTATTCATATCTTATACTAATATTTATATTTTGGTCAACTTCTTCTCTCAAATTTAGGATTTGTATAATATAACATGTATAATTATATTTATGTAAAGATTCTGCGGTCAACTTTTGTCTTAAAATTTAGGATTAATATATTGTTGATTTATTTTACACATACTGTGACTTTTCACCCTTTCCCGAACTTTGAATATATGGAGATTAAATTAACTCATAAAAAAAATGAAAATATTTTTGTTTAGTAATCCTATAACTAAATCCACACAAAATTTGCTTTTACTTAAATCTCATACCAAATTAAAACAATACTATTCAAATCTTTTTTTTTTTACCCATACTGTGACTTTCCACCATTTCCCGAACTTTGATTATATGGAGATTAAATTAACTCATAAAAAAATGAATACATTTTTTATTAGTAATTCTAGAACTAAATCCACACAAAATTCACTTTTACTTAAATCTCATACCAAATTAAAACAATACTATTCAAATCTTATACTCAAATGCATAGAAATAATGAACTTATATCCTTCAAAAAAGAAAACAAAAAGACAAAGATACTAATAAGAGGGGATAGGCACGTGTGTAGCACATGTCGACAACCTAGTATATATATATATATATATATAAGAAGAGGCTTAGTGACCATAGTTCACCCAATTCCTAAGTTGAATTACTATTTTACCCTTTTCTACTCCATTTATTCCCTTACCCTTTAGTCTTTGATTTGACTTTTGTTTTAATCTGGATGGTTTTTCCGGTATATTTATGCCAAAAAAGTGTACATTATCATCCAAGTTTTACAACCTTTCTTTAGGTCAATTTTGCCCCCTCTACTATACCATATTTAATCATGCATCTGTACCCATCATAAGGATATATTGATTTGTTTGAGGGTAATTTCGTCATGTCACAATAAGGTAATTAGGTTTAGGTCAGCTTTTACAATTTTATTTAATATAATAATGAGGTTTCAATCAACAACATTGTGTGTAATTACATTTGGATCAACAAGTTCTAGGATATTTATTATTTACTTCACAAAAAGTCAACAAAAGTGACCATTTTGGTGGCTATTTACGAATTAGTCACTGATATTTACATTTTGGTCAACTTTTTCTCTCAAATTTGGGATTTACATATTGTAATATGTGTAACTACTATTGACTTCAAAAAAAGTAAAAAAAATAAAAAATAAAAAATAAAAAGAGGCTAATATTTACATTTTGGATCAACTTCTTCCCTCGAATTTATGATTTATATATTGTAATATGTATAATTACATTTACGCCAAGATTTTGTGGCATATTTCTCATTCACTTCAACAAAAAGTCAATAACACTGGCTAATTACGTATTGGTCTGTAATATTTACATTTAGGTCAACTTTTGTCCTGAAATTTAGGATTAATATATTATGGGTTTTTTTAACCACATACTGTGGCTTCTCCCCTTCCTCTTTTTCCTTTTTATTTTAAAACTGAATTTTATAGTACACACATATGACTTTAAATTTAATTATACACATGTTAATAAATCTTTTTTTATTAGACATGCATACCTAATATGTGTCATTTACCGTTTCAAAACTACAGTCTATTATCGAACTTTGGATATATGGAGATTAAATCAACTCATAAAAACATAAATACATTTTCCTTTGTAATTCTAGAACCATAAATCTCATACCAAATTGAAACAACACTATTCAAATCTTATACTCAAATCCATAGAAATAATGTACTTATACCTTTCAAAAAAGAATAGTTGATATCAGTATGACAATTCCAAATGTACATACCAAATGAAGATTTGTTTACTTATTTTAACACATGGATATAAATTCAATTTTATTACACACATATTATCTACTATTTCATAAATATTGTCTACTAAGGAACTTTGAATATATGGAGACAAAAATAAGTCATAAAAATATTGTAGTGCTTTCTTCGAAAATATTATGTCTTTCATTTGTTTATTAAAATTTTATACCATTGATATCAAAATTGAAAATAGGGAAAAAAGAAAAGAAAAAAGCTTCATGGATATAAATTCAATTTTATTACACACACATATCATCTACTATTTCAGAAATATTGTCTATTAAGGAACTTTGAATATATGGACACAAAAATAACTCATAAAACTATTTTTTTTATTAGACACACATACCTAATATGTGTCATTTACCATTTCAAAACTACCGTCCATTGTCGAACTTTGAATATATGGAGATTAAATTAACTCATAAAAATATAAATACAATTTTGCTTTGTAATTCTAGAACCATAAATCTCATACCAAATTGAAACAACACTATTCAAATCTTATACTCAAATCCATAGAAATAATGTACTTATACCTTTCAAAAAAGAATAGTTGATATCAGTATGACAATTGTAGATGTACATATCTAATAAAGATTATTTTATTTACTTTAACTCATGGATATAAATTCAATTTTATTACAAGCACATACCATCTACTATTCAGAAATATTGTCTATTAAGGAACTTTGAATATATGTAGACAAAAATAAGTCATAAAAATATTGTAGTGTATTTAATTATACACATGCTTATAATTCTTTTTTTATTATTAATTATACGCATGCTTATAATTCTTTTTTTTTATCACACACGCATACCTAATATGTGTCATTTATCGTTTCAAAACTGCAGTCCATTATCGAACTTTGGATATATGGAGATTAATTAACTCATAAAATTATAAATACATTTTCCTTTGTAATTCTAGAACCATAAAGCTCAGACTAAATTGAAACAACACTATTCAAATCTTATACTCAAATCCATCAAAATAACATACTTATACCTTTCAAAAAAGAATAGTTGATATCAGTATGACAATTGCAGATGTACATACCAAATGGAGTTTTTTTTTACTTATTTTAACACATGGATATAAATTCAATTTTATTACACACACAGATCATCTACTATTTCATAAATATTGTCTACTAAGGAACTTTGAATATATGGAGACAAAAATAAGTCATAAAAATATTGTAGTGCTTTCTTCAAAAATATTATGTCTTTCATTTGTTTATTAAAATTTTATACCATTGATATCAAAATTGAAAATGGGGAAAAAAGAAAAGAAAAAAGCTTCATGGATATAAAATCAATTTTATTACACACACATATCATCTACTATTTCAGAAAATATTGTCTATAATATTTCATAAATATTGTCTACTAAGGAACTTTGAATATATGGAGACAAAAATAAGTCATAAAAATATTGTAGTGCTTTCTTCGAGAATATTATGTCTTTCATTTGGTTATTAAAATCTTATACCATTGATATCAAAATTCAAAATGGGGAAAAAAGAAAAGAAAAACGCTTCATGGATATAAATTCAATTTTATTACACACACATATCATCTACTATTTCAGAAATATTGTTTATTAAGGAATTTGAATATATGGACACAAAAATAACTCATAAAATTATTTTTTTTATTAGACACACATACCTAATATGTGTCATTTACTGTTTCAAAACTACAGTCCATTGTCGAACTTTGAATATATGGAGATTAAATTAACTCATAAAAATATAAATACATTTTTGCTTTGTAATTCTAGAACCAAAATAAAGATTATTTTATTCATTTTAACACATGGATATAAATTCAATTTTATTACATGCACATATCATCTACTATTTCACAAATATTGTCTATTAAGGAACTTTGAATATACGGAGACAAAAATAAGTCATAAAAATATTGTAGTGGTTTTGTCATACTCAACCCGCCCCAGCGGATTAGGACACATGTAACAAGGCGATACACACCCAAAATACACTAAATAGGAATAAAAAGTATGAATTAACCCACCTTTAAGAGCTTTATTGTGACAAAAACCAACCCAAGGGCAAAATAGTCATTAATAAGTATATCAAATTTTTATACCAAAAGATAGGTCTTTGAGTCTCGGTTCCAACAACAAAAAAAACGGTGCGTGAATCCGAGTTTTCTAGAGAGAGATATGCATGTTTCCGTAAAAGTGGACGGCTGCTGGGAACAGGGGCGGATCGATCCGCCCACAAAATCCGGATCGATCCAATTTGTTATTTTTCTAGCAGAATGTCCCTCCAGAACCCCGGATCGATCCACCCTTTGTACCCGGATCATTCGGGTTCCTGCAGAATGGTTTCTGCTGCTAAATTTTGTTGTCAAACAAGTTTTAAACTTACCAAAACACAACCAAATCACATGAAAATTTATGAAACTTTGGGAAAACATATCCAACACATTTCCAAACACTTTTAAACTTAAGTCAAACTTGGATTACACAAACACACCCACAATTTGATCAAATCAACCATGAACTCAATTCATGAGAATATAACCAAACTTTAAAGCTTTAAAACCAAATTTTCATCAAGGATTCATAGAACTTGTTGGGAATCAACTTCAAAGGTATAGCTAACATTATATACACAAATGAAACTTGTCTAAACACTTGTGACGCCATCCGGACTTGCCAAGATGGTTCAACCAAACAACTTGCACCCTATTCGAGCAAAACAAAAGAGATTATACATAGGCTCTCTAATTCACTTCCAACTCTCCAAAATACAACTTTAGGATCCAAATTCATCTCCAACAATCCAAGTATGAATATTAACATGAAAGTAACCAAAATTTACATCATTTTTACAAGTTCTAAAGAAATTCATATGTATGAAGCTCAAATCTCACCCATCTCTCACATCTCTCCCAATGCGCGTCATTTCCTCTCCCGATACAGCTCCGAACCTGCGGTGGTTGTTATGTACCACAACAGAAATAGAAAAAACGGTTTTCTTAAGCATTACGCTTAGTGAGCATTCTAAGCATGATTGTATGTTTAACACGTGCAATGCTACAATTAACACACAAAACATAAACGTAGTCGCCGAGTCACCGGTTATATGGTTCATTCAGACCCGAAGACCTCCATTGGTCCCGTGGCCACTTCTATTCCTTGGACTTCCGTATTTATCGGATTCTTCCTCTGCACCACCCTTATTACTCCCAACAATGAACCATTTCCCCGGTGCTCATTGACTACCACATAGACAAATAAGCACATATAAACACATATGCATGTATCAACATATAATCTTCATAAGATTGACATGGAATTCACATGATTAACATCTTTATAATTCCTAATCATGAATTATCATATCTAACATCACATAAAACTTTGAACCCATTAAACACAATCACGTTTACGCTAGAAAACTCACCTTACTCACTGATTATACCCAAAATTAAGCTAATTGTGCAGAATTCCTTAGCAATTCTTGCTCAATCCTCTCAATGGAGTAAATTCTACACAAACTCCGCAACCTCGTGTCACCGATTGGCGTAAGCTACCAAAATTACGATGAGTAAAACATAAATTAAAGGTATAGAAATATTCGTCTCACCTCCACGAGTCCGAAAATGGGTTCGATTCGTGAATCCGACGAACGACGGCGACGGAACGGCGGAATTACAACGTCGGCGTCTCGAGCTCGACTTTTTCTCCCAGAGCTCTCTTCCTTTCTTTTGATTTATGTGAAATGAGAGTTCTTCTCTCATCAAGACACCTACACATGCAAAGGCATGAGGTGTCTTGACCACATTTTGCCATATTTTCGCTTAGACCCCCAAAGTTTCTTAGGTTCTTATTATGGAATCCCTCAAACATTCCATTAACCACCCAATTATCTAATAAGTGTTTGTCTAAGTTCCGTATGGGTCCCAACGTGGGTCCCACCTATTTTGTGAAATTGCTATCGCACCTACAAATTTTAAATTCGTTTCATTTATACCTTGATTTGGGTGTCCAAGCTAATGCTAACACATATTAATATGATATTATGAAATCAACTTAACAAATATCCATGCAAGCATATCAAAAGCATTTAATCATTTAAAATGCAAATTACCAATTTACCATTCACTGGGTTCCATTTCAATACATGTCCCACCTCACTGGGGACTTTTCCAACTAGTGTCCCTCTCTGAACACTTTTTACATGGGCGAGTCCAAGCCTCCCCTTAATCTATTTTATACACTAATTTGATTAATTAATGCATATTAACAAGTAATTAACCCGTTCCCCGGGTACGGGTGTGGTACGGGTGTTACAGGTTTGTTCAAAACACAATAAGAGGGGATTGGCACGTGCAACGCACGTGCCGGTACACTAGTGTGTATATAATATATATATATCAAACCTTATATATTTAAGAATCTAGCAACTGAAACCTGACCTAGTCAATTACCATACAGTCTTTCTGCATCTTCTCAAGACCATAATACCCATTCACTATACCTTAATTATGCGTATATCGTGGTATTCATCATAATGATATATTGCTTTGTGTGAGGGTAATTATATCATTTCAGATTATTATTACATTCAGATCAGCTTTTGAAATTTTATTTAATATACTAATGAGGTTTCAATAACAATCTTGTGTCTAATTACATTTGGGTCAACAATTCTGGGATATTCATTATTCAGTTAAAAAAAAGTCAAAAAAAAGTGGCTGTTTTAGTGGCTATTTAGGAATTGGTCACTAATATTAACAATTTGATCAAATTCTTCTCTCAAATTTAGATTGATATATTGTAATATGTGCAATTGCATTTGGGTCACCAAGTTTTGGGATATTTATTATTCACTTCAAAAAAAGTCAAAAAAAGTAGCTATTTTAGTGGCTATTTAGGAATTGGTCACTAATATTTACAATTTGGTCAACTTCTTCTCTCAAATTTAGGATTCATATATTGTAATATGTGTAATTGCATTTTGTAGCACCCTGAATTTCTCCTAGAAATTCCACATAGAACTAGAATTAGTGACGTCACCATGTTGACGTTTACAGAAGGTCCATTAGGAAAACCTTAGTTAGGAATCTTCACAGTGTCCCATAGTTAACACCTTAACAACGACGACAATAATTTTAATCTAGTACCTGCTAGAATAGTCGTATCCTCGACGTTTTAGTTTTATTTTAGAATTCATAGACAAACTTGAACTTAGTACCTCTTTAGAATATTAGAACCGACAATCTAGATTCTAATTAGAAATGTATAGACGCACTCATACATAGGCACATTCATAGCCCGTGCATGCATTCAGTTATAACTATGTTCATTCTCGCAGTAGTGCACTCTAACTGAGACTTAGACATGCAATCCTAGACTTGTACCTTTAAGTGGAATCCACACCACCCCATCTGACAGTCGTACGGGCCCCACTACTACCATTTGGGAACTATGCACTCACTACCCTCTCTATCTACCCTTGCACACACACATACATAGGTACACTTCTGGGACACCCTAGCACATGGGATGACTCCCCATCATTTCCCCTCTATAAATGAGACACCCCCTCACCCTTATTACTCTCATTCCCAGCCCCCCCCCCCCCCCCCCCAATCTGTCCAACAGATTATTAAATGGAGAGAGAGCCCGAGAGAGTGTAGACACCCCATTTTGTCGGCTATCAGATTTAGGGGACCCATAGCATGGTGGTTCACAATGATCTAAAAGACTCAAAAGGACTCCTGGAAGTCAGCTCTATCTCTTAGAATGCTCAGAATGACCAAAATGCCCCTGAAAGCCCAAGAACTCCCAGATTTGGTCCCAAAGTTCTGAAAACATGCTATGTCATAAGAAAAGCAATAAAATGAGTTTTTAAGAGAAATCAGATGAAATCGTCGGCTCCCAGAGACCCCCGGAAGTCCCGGAAGTTCCCAGAAAGTCCCCGTTGACCAGTTTGACCAAGGTTTGACTAGGTTTGACCAAGGTTTGACCAAGTTTGACCGAAATCGTCCGAATTCACCAAAATCATTTTAAATCATGAGAAAAGTGTTAAAACAAGTTCCAAAAGAAAATCGAGCGAAAACATCAGCTCCCGGGAACTCCCGGAGGTTTCCAGAACTTTCCGGGAATCCCAGGTTTGACCAGTTTGACCAGAATTTGACTTTGGAATCGGGGCACCAAAACAATTTTCAAATATTTTTCATGGATACTAGAGGTCAATAGCTTTCCAACGGTATATCGCACATAAATTCTGGATTTAAAACGAATTTATTATGAATTTCCGAAGGTGAAAAAGGCGATCAAATCGGCTTTTATCGCGAATACCGCAAAACTTTTCAAAGTGACCTATCCCCAAACTTTTTTTTATGTAAAGTAGACTCCATTACCTTTCCAACGGTATATCACAATCCCAATTTGGAGTTCGTACGCATTTTCTGTGAATTTCGGACGAAATAGGGCCTTTTCGCAAATACCGAAACTTCGGGGGGCCTAAACAGCATTATCTGGACGGAGGGAGGAGCAGTGCCACCGCGGCACTGGCCCACTGCTGCCGCGGCAGTGGCCCAGTGCCGCCGCGGCACTCCCCTCCAGAACAGTGTATTTTTGTAATTTGTTTTGTGGTCCCATTTTGATTAATTAAAAGCCAAAACGACGTAGTTTCATGATTTCAGATGTTTGGGACCAATGGGAACACTTTCTAAATCCCAAAACCACCCCAAGTTGGCCTATATAAACACCCCATTACTCCTCATTTTAGGGGAGTCAAATGTGAGTTTTGGAAAAGTTTGGGAGAGAAAGTTGTAGAGATAAGGTTAGAGTAGAGAGAAAAGAAGCTTTCTTCTTTGATTTTCAAAACAAAAGTGAGTTCTAACTTTGTTTTTTTACTTCATTACTTCCATTTATTTCAACATTCAATACTCCCAACCACCATTTTAGTGAGCATTCAAGAGAGTGGAAGCTTCTTCCATGTCTAGTGTCAATACATATGAGTGAAACACCAATCTACAAGTCTCATGCTTCATGAATATCATCTATTGATCATCATTTACTTGCTTGTTTATTTATTGTTCATCTCTTTTTATCCCATTTCTTTTTTATTTTCTTTATTTACTTACTAGTTCATCATCATCTAAGTGATGACATGAAGTTTGGGGTGAGTGAATCCTTATGGATAGTAGCTCTTGACCTCAAAAACATGTTTGATAGATGATGATCATAACCTCAATACTTCCAAGGCATTCTTGGAATGTATTGAAGTTATGTTCAAAAAATAAAATAAATCTCTCCAACAATCTTGGAGGTTCTTAATGATGAGTTTGATATAGGTATTCTAAGTGGCTATAATCCTCATTGAATATTGAAAACATGTTTTCAAAACATCTATTTCAAAACCCCTCTCAATCCCTCTCATTTGATTTCAAGAAACAAAACTTTGTTTTTCTCCAAAATATTCAAAACAATGAGTCAAAACAGTGAGTGAGTTGAGTTCAAAGATTTCTCTAGAACTCAATACTCAACACATGAATGCAAGGCCACTTGGAAAGTCTTCCTAACTCATTGGAGAACACCCATGATTTTTGGTTTGACTTGGAAGTACTTGGAAATGGTCCGTTTGGATCTCAACATTCCTTCCAAACATTCTGTTTTTGCTGTCACAGCAGCTAGGTCCACTTTCAACCTCTTTTACAGAAAACTTTTCCAAAAAGGGTGGTCCTAACTTATTTTTCCCTTACAATTCAATGTCTTAGGGAATTTTCTGTATAAAATGGGCCCTTAGATCATTCATTTTCATTTTCTAAGATTTTCTAACATTTCAGTCGACAGTACGAACTCTGTTTCTGAGCGACCTGTGTTGTTTATATGTTTTCTCTCAATCTGTGATAGCTATTCAAGATTGGCTTTTTGGGTTGTATTCTAGACACAATAAGGAACATCTCCATAAAAAATCATGCATTGAAAACATTCATAACCCCTCTTTTCAAATTTCCAAAGATGATGCTACTGTTCTGTCCACTATTCACAGCAAGCATACCTTAACTTCCATTCTTTGATTTAATGTTTATATGCATTCCAAATTAGCTCATATCTTAGGAAGTAGTTCATACTACATTTGTATATATCCCATGTTGATTTCATTCATTCATTCATACACATTTTAGACTTCTAAGTCATTTTAGAACTCCATGTACACAAAACACACTACAACCTTTGCACATTTTTAGATACATACAATGCATTCATGCAAGATTTGGGGTTTTTGTAACTCTTAATCTAAGAAGATTATAAGGAATGAACTTGATCACACGTTCATGCTTCCCTTCGATCTAATCATCCTTTCTCATCCGTCTCGGGGATTGAGAGATCTTCTTTTCTCAAAGATTAACATGCATCATTCTAGTTTTGCTAAGCATATTTTGATTTCTTTGATTATTTGTTTCAAGAACAATTCATGTCCCCCTTTTTAGATTAGGAAGTCTTGATTATTTGATACATGATTAGACGATTTTTCCTAGGTTTATTTGTGTGATCTTTCACTTTACATTGTATGATATTTGGCTTAGATCTTATGAATGATATTTTATCTTTAGATCTTCCATTTCAAATTTTTTTATGTGATGTAATATACTATCATAGTATTAATTGTCGAACCATACATAGTATAAGATGATTATTTGGATGCTAATTGAGGCCCGTCGAAAGACGGGGCGAGTTGAGGGTGTTTTAGTCGCGACAAAGGCTCCTTCCTCTCTCGTACCAAAACCCCGAACTAAGTTCTTTGGTTATGAAGGCCGGTGCCCTTTATCCGTTTGAGTGAGTCAAAATTAGGTTTCTTGGTTCCTTAAAGACCAAGTGGCGACTCTGTATCTGTTTTCAACAGACCTTTTCGTTTTCCTTTTCTTTGATCCAAATCAAGTTTTAAAAACAATCTCAAACAAGAGAAGTGGTCCGAATCCGTGTGTCCACAGAGAGCTTGAGAGAACACCATTCCCTCTTTTCCCCACACTCTTGACATATACACAAACACACCCCTATATGCATCTCTCTCACTGTCTCACCATTACACACTCACACACACGGAGAGGTCCAGAGAAGGAAGAAGAAGACTGAAGAAGAATGGGACGCAGAGCGAGGTGAAGGAAGAGGAGTTGATCGGGAGAGGTTTGACAGTATCCAAGACCATCTGAGGTAAACCCAACCTCCTTCACTCTTTCTAACTCCTTACATGTCATTTAGGAACCCTTAGGGACATTTACATGTTAGCCAAATAGAGCCTGGTGCTCTGGTTAAGCCCAGACACCATTGGAGCTCCTCACAGGAGCTCGGATGTTCGAACTCAACCAAACGGGCCCTAAGTTATATCAATCTGACCCCCTTGGTCCCAGAAGAACCCCCTTGTAACAATTTTTGTTTTGGTGTATGTTTGGGGAGCCATGCAGGCCATTATTCTCTCAAATGACCGAAAGAATAATCGGCTAGTAGGACCACAAACGAATGAACCCATGATCCAGCTTCTAGTATGTGAAAGAGGGGCTAATTCCGGTCATTTTCCCGTTGGTTTTATGGATTTACATGGAGAGGTGAAGAAGTTATAGGTCTGGGAAGTTTTTCGACGAATCGCGGGTCACCGGCGGCGTCGGGGTCACCGAAGAAGAAGGTGAAACCCATTTGGGTTTCGGGTTATAACACCCGGGTTCGGGTCGGGTCTGGGTAGGGTTAGGATGTGTGTATAGATGGGTCAGGGTATGGGTTTGGGCCGGGTTAGGTTAACCCGTGGGTTAACTTAAGTAGCATGACGTCGTTTTGACGTCGGGCTGACTTTGGGTCGGGTTCGGGTTAACGGAGTGGGTTATGCTGTGTGTAGAGGTGGGTAGCGGGCCGGGTTAAAATAACCAACGGGACAACTTAAGTTGGACGGCGTCGTTTTGACGCCGAGTCCTATTCGGATCGGGTTTGGTTAGAATGGGCGGGTCGTGTTGTGTCTGAGAGTAGGTGAGGGTATGGTTCGGTTCGGGTCAGGGTTTGGGTAACTGGACTGGGTAGGTTTGTGAGGAGAGTTGGGTTTCCGGTTCGGGTTTGGTCTAACCCGAATGGGTTTTCGGGTTGGGCATTGTTGTATCTATATATGGTTTATCCATATTAAGTAGGGTCGGGTCGGGTGTGACCCAGCGGTCCAGCCCGGTTGCGTTCTTTGTGTGAGTAAACGGGTTACCCGTTAGGGCTCGGGTCGGTTCGGGTTGACCCGTCGGGTCTGAGATTATTATTATTATTATTATTATTATTATTATTATTATTATTATTATTATTATTATTATTATTATTAGTTTTATTAGTTTTAATTAGTTTAAAATGATTTAAATTGTTTTAATAATTGTAAATGGTTTATAATTAATACCATTAATGTTCTATATTATAGAATATTATTTTTAAATATTCTATATATCATTATTATATTATATATATATATATATATTATATGTTTATTATTTATATGCTTAATATAAATAATAAAAATCAATTTTAAATAGTTCTAAATAGTTAATAAATACCTATATGTATTTATAAATTCTAGAAAATTAGGGTAATGACCCTGAGACTATTTTATTACATAATGTAAGTTATAAAGGTATAATACTATAGTCTAATAATTGTAATAATTAATAATGAGCTATTTTATGAATATATTAATTATTAAAAATACCAAACAAGCTCCGGAAATTATGAGATAAATACTAGTAGTGTATTTTAATATCTAGTATTTAATAAAAATAATTCTAAGTACTGATTTCTTTGAATAATTGTACTTATGTATTTAAATTCCGTTTCGGGTATTTTCGGGTATACATTATCTTCAATAATTCATAATAAATAATCTAGGACTCCGAAAATTACGCGGTCAGTTCCCAGAGTCTTAGAATAATGTCTAGAACTTTGCCTTAAAGTTTGGTGACTTTTCGACACGGTCGAAAATACAGCCTGTCTTTTAGGACCCGCATTAGTGTAGTAAGCCCTACCTTTTACCTCGTAAAATGCGACGGACTCTGATTTGAGTCTAGTCAATGACATTGGACTTAGAATGACACGTAGATCACTACCTTGAGATTTATGACTTCATTTGGTAAAATTACTATTTTTGCCCCTATAGTTGTACTCATACATTATTGCTGTTTATTCCGTTTATTGTCACACCCCGGAGTAGCCAAAAATAGGAAAAATTTAAAATTTCCTTTTTGGACCCGTAGGGAATGACGAGTTACAAAGTCGTTCTGTCCTCTAACACTATAAACAACATGAAAATGAAGGGAAGGGAGCTAATTATCACTTAAACTTTAATCTGAACAATTACAAATCACAAGTCCCAGTACTAATACAACAGACTATTCTGAATACACAATGCTGGCGGCTATCTCTAGTCTTCAGTCTAGCTCTACACTTCCAGTGTTCCTCAGCACCTTACTCTCAAGACTGAATTATTCTCTGACCAACCTGCAAGAAAATCTGGACATTGGATTGTCCAGGCGTAATATGCCGTCAGCTTTGCAACAAAGCTGAGTGGGCATTCATAACCATATTCACCACCAATATACATACACTAACTACTCATCTCACATTATTACTTTGCATCTTAGGATGCGGTTAGTCCATTATCGATTGACGTCGCTCACACGGACATAGCAAAGGTATCAATTAACATATGATGCAATTACTAAACATCTACCATTAACCAAATAACAGGATCAATACAATTCATAACATGTTTGTCTGGTTCTTGAAATAACAACATATTCATACTATTTCATTTTCTCACATCCATTATGCTCATGCATGTAAATGCGTACTCAATGAACCCAAACCCAAACTCTGGAATATGAAATCCCATAACTGATGCAACTCAATAACATCGGGTCATAAAACCCACAGCGACAACTTACTCTGATCTTACTTTCACAATACAAACCACACTTTCACTGCGCACTCTGATACTCATCATCGCCTTACGGCCTCATAGTAACATCGTCGCCTTACGGCCTTATAGTAATATCGTCGCCTTACGGCCTCATAATCCAAATAACACGATGACAGAATTGGCTCAATCGTCTATACCCTCGTTGGTGAATCACCACCCAACGAGTTGCACGTCAGAATACTAACTGCGAAACGGCAAGCATGGTGGCAAGCCCACACACCATGTGTACTATCACGGCAATCCCACCGCAGAGGACGGTACATTAGTAACTGACTAGCGCATGATATACATCACGACGGCAACCCATACAACGTGTGTACTATCTCCGGCAACCCACTCGGACGACTAGTACATTAGAGCACTAACTGTTAAGTAGTACGACGGTAAACCCAGACGCATGTACCATCTCCGGCATTTACACGGACGACTGGCACAATAGCAGCTCTAACTCTTCTCTTACTATCACAATCACAATCACAATATTCTGTATCTTAATCATACTGTCCCATTATCATGTATCTTTATCAACTCGTGCGGTTTCCAGATCATAACATCTCCTGACTCACGATATAAGAATCTCAATCATATCAACTCACACTTCCCAAGACTCCCAATCATTTCAACTCACGACCTCACTTGGCCGGAGTCACTGACTGACATTGACTGCGTCTACTGACACCATGATGTGACATTCAGCTACATGATTCTCGATGACACAATTACATTAGGCAAGACATATAGATAAAACTTCTTTTAACATGCTCTTTATTCTCATTTGCGCATTTAGGCATGGTTATCAAATTAATAATAACAACGTGCTCATATAATCAACATTGGTATATCAAACATTCAAGCTAACGTTCCATAATCAATTGTCCATCACAGCATACACATGGCTTAAACATTCCTTCACATATAGTTCTTTTCTTTTACTCCTTACACATATGTAATAGTAGCATTTAATATACTTGTTTCATAGCAATCGACTTCATAACATAATTCACATATACGTTAAGTTACATAAATGTACAATCATAGCATAACAATCGTAAAATCAACTTATATATATCGCATACAAATACTCTAGCAATCATTATGTATATTGAGAGTGAGGTTAGAAACACTCACCTGGATGTCTTGTCCAGCTTAGGACTCTCCGAACAGCGGATAAGTCACAATCCTACAACGTATAATAGAATAACGGTGATGAAGCGTATGTGTAAATAATAAGGGCATAATGGTAATTTTACCAAATGAGGATATAAACCTCAAGGTAGTGATCTACGTGTCATTCTAAGTCCAACGTCATTGACTAGACTCAAATCGGAGTCCGTCACATAAAAGGCTGGGGTTTCTATATCAGTGTGGGCCCTAAAGGTAAGCTATATTTTTGACCGTGTCAAAAGGTCATCAAACTTTAAGGGGATGTTCTAGGTATTATTATAAGACTCTGGGAACTGACCGCGTATTTTTCTGAGGTACGGTTTATTTACTGCGAATTATTAAAGTCATATTTATATATTTATATCCTTCGGAGTTCCATAATTATAAAATATAATTTAGAAAGACAAGAGGTCCTTAAAAATATTTTTATTAAATATTAGACCTTAAAATAGGCTAGCGATATTTTTCTCATCATGATTTTGGGGACTCGTTTGATAATGATAAAACATGGTAAAATAATATTAGGAACTTATTCCTAATTTTTAGAATTGAAAACACTTAATAGATATTTATTTTCTATTTTAAAATCAGTAAAACTTATTTAGTATTTATCGAATACCAAATATATATTAAATACATTTATTTATTAATAATAAATAAATAAGTTAAGTGTACTTTAATTAGTATATAAAAATATTAGACTACTTAATTAAGTAACAAACAATTAACATAAACTGGGTTTATGTATTAAATAAAGACCTTAATTATTAATTATAGAATAATTACTAATCAGGAAATATTAATAATAGTTAATTATTTACTAAAATAATTAACCGAATAATAACTAATATTTTAAAATATAAAATGTACTAATTTACAATACAAGTCGGATTTATGCTAGTTAATCATAAATCATAACCATACCATATTTTAAATATTTAAAAATAATTCTTGATTATTAATTATGGAATAACTAATAGCTCAAGAAATATTAATATCAGTTAATTATTTATTAAAATAATTAACCAAATAACAAGTGGATATTTTAAATATAACATATACTAATTTATCAGTTAAACTGGATTAGTATTAATTTAATACACAAAAGACGACGTAATATTTGTTATTTATATAAAACAAAATAAGTAATAAATATATGATATAATTGCTAACATAGTTTTCAGAACAAGGAAATATATATATATTTTTTTGTAATAGTACTCTTAGAAATTAAACATATTTATTAGATACTAAACCTATTTTAATAAAATTTATAAACATGAACAATAACTAATTTGCACCGTACATACAAACCAACTAAAAATACCAAAGAAAATCTCGTGCACACTTCATCTTCCTCATTCACGATTCGTATACGGTATGTATATATATATATACGGTCCGGCTCAATGGTGAACCGGGTTGATGAACATACCCGATGAACATGGGTCGACCCGGGTTCACTTAAAATTGGGTTAACAAATTTTTTGGGGGAAACCAAAAAATAGGGCTGAAAGAATTGGGGCCAAAACCATACACGTCTCATTCACTCTCACTGTGAGATCTCTCTCTCTCTCTCTCTCTCTCTCTCTCTCTCTCCCGTCACTCTCCCCTCACTGCGCCGCCGGCCAGGTCGTCGCCGGCCTCTCGCTCCCTCCACGTCGCAGCTTCGGCCTCTCTCTCCAGGTAAGCTCGAGTTCAATCCCTCACCATCTCGTTCTCCATCTCTCACACTCTCGTCCTGAATCTCTCAAATCTCCATTCTTTGCAATCCCTCTCTCTCTGTCTTTGCAAATCTCCATATCTCTCTTTGTCTTTACAATGTCTTTGGGGTTGATTGGGGTTTGCTCCGATTGGGCAAAATCTCCGCTTATTCGCACATCCCACGCCTATATTTGAGTGATTCAGGAAGTGGAAGACCTTGGTGAGCACATAATGTGGTAACATAATGGGACCTGAGAAAGTCTCTTACTTTTCACTATAAACGGTTTTGGGATATTGAAAATTACTCCAATATCTACCGCCATCTCTTTTGATCCTAATATTGACACAAACTGGAAATTGATATGAAATTAGTGAAGATATATTAGAAAATTCTCTTAGTTCTTGGACTTGAAAGTTGGGCTTTGCTTAATATACATAGTTTTCAACCCACAAGTTTTATATTGAGCACTAGCAGTAGGGATATATGTTTCTTTCTAGCTAGCATATTATATGGTAGATTCTTTTTTAAATGCTTCAAGTACTTCGTTATACACAATGCACATGGATTGCTGCTTAATATGGTAGGGATATAAAAGTACTGGTACACTTTTCTTTGTCATACACAATGCACATGGATATTACTCTACTCCACTTTGGTGTTGATCACTATGGATATTTATGTTTGTAAGTTCCTTGCATAAATATTTCTGAACAGTCTGTTAAATTTGCTCGTTCGTCAACTAATGCAGGATTGCTACTTAATCTAGTCAGCTGTTTCTTTGAAAGGTATGAAATTTCAAAGCAGTTTCCACTTACTGTTCTTAGTCAGCTGTTTCAGCCGAGTGCACTGCAAATAGTGTCACCTATAGTGGATGATACTTACACATATAAGTTTGCAGTATCCTGTCCAAAAGTAGCTGAAACGCGTGTCTTTCTCTAAACTAGATTAAAGAAAAATATAGTTCGATTAGAAATATGTTGTTGCTGCTGTTTAGTTGTTAGTAATATGAATTGCCTCTCTCTCATTAGTAATCTCTCATTAGTACTATGAATTGCCACTCTCAAAATTAGTAATCTCTTGTGATGTGCAATGGCAGGCCAGCCTCGAGGCATTGCTTATAACTATTGGTTCTTGTTTGCAATGTCATCACAATCATCCCATACCGGCTATGGTGCGCGATCAAGATTGGGAGGGAGGATTTGCTACTGTGGTGAACCATCCCCAGTGAGGACTGCAAAGTCGGATGGAAACCATGGCCGAAGATTTGTCGGGTGTGGATTTTTTGGGGTTCGACCAACATGTGGGTACTTCGAATGGGTAGACCCTCCAATGTGTGATCGTGCAAGAGAAGTTATACCTACACTCGTGACACGAATCAGTCAGTTGAAGCGAGATCTCGAGATTGCTCATAGGAGGGAAAGGATGTATCGCAATGCATTTTTTGGAACATTTTGTTTACTGTTTATTGTTGGAATAAAACTTTACTACATTTAGTGATATAGACAATGTCTGATCCATTGTACACTGTAAACATTGTCGTACTCTTTGTAGAACAAGTATGTAACCTATTGCACTAATGGTAATGTAAAAATTTTATCATTCAATTTGCCTTGTCAGAAAAGTCTAAAATCATTCCAGAATGAATACAAATAATCATTTGACCTATATATTCAACTTGAGCACAAATAATCATTCCAAAATAGTCATAAAATCATTCCAAAATAATCATTCCAAAATAGTCATAAAATCATTCCAAAATAGTCATGATCTACAAATAAACCATAGTGATAATCCACATAAACCATTACATATTTATAGTCATGATCCACAAATAAACCATTACATATTAAAAGTCTTGAAAAACAAAGAAAAAAATACATGAAGCTTCATGGACTTTCATAAGCATAGCTATCATCCTCTGAACTTGAACATGGAGTTGCATCTTCATTGACGTGAGACGCTCTACACAAATTTAAACCAAAAACAAAATCGTCATTTAATGTGAGATATTTAAAAAAACATTATAAAGCAATTTAAAAATAAATAATCTTACTGAAATGTGAGATATTTAAAAAAACATTATAAAGCAATTTAAAAATAAATAATCTTACTGATTTGTAAGCAATGGACAATTTCTTTTGTCATGGGATTGTCCAACTAGACCACAACCATGACAACGTCTTGATGTAGCCTTCTTCGCCTTCCGTAGTGCCTTTTCTTTCCCTCCTCTAAGCCTTTTCCCACACCCTTTTGCCCTCACTTGCTTGGGTTCATTATAAGTACGGACATTATTACAACTCATTTGAGCTGTAGCACAATCTAAAATTGGACCACTACCTACAACATGTACCATTCTTTCACTTGCACTAGCCAAAGCATCTTTATAAATCTTAATGGATTCTGGACTTGTCAAGGCCTTGTCAATCACCTCCAAAGAACATTGAATTAATTCACTTCGCAAGAGTAGATATGATTTGTCATCAGTTATCACCGTGCCCTTGTCATTATCAACCACCACCCCGGTCTTTGCTGTTTTACTCCACCTTTTTAAGATGTATCGTTCCGGCAATTCTTCAAGAATCAAAATTAGTCATTTTGTGCAAGTATCCTAAGACATGTCTACATGGTATCCCTGAGCTTTCAAACAATTTGCAACTACATGAAGCAAAACACAACTCCTTATCATAAAGAACTTCTCGTACTCTTTGAAATGACTTTCTTTAAACTTTATATACCCGGTGCTTCTCATCCTCCTTGATAAGCTCGTATCTATAGTTCAAGGACTCCCAAAGCTCATCCTGAAGTTCATAAAACTTTTTCGACGTATAAATCTCAACCATTTGTAACAAATAGTCATGAAGCATCTTAACCCGAGGCTTCTCGGTCCGATCTTTGTGATCGGACAACAACTCTTCATTTCGTTGCCGTAGTAGCCCCCTACTAAATTGAATCATGAAATCAACTAATGAATTATCCTTCTTCACAAATTTCTTGAAAAATGCGTGAGGGCCTTCGGCTCTTTGACTACTTGTCATATCGGCCGAGAAAATGTGATTACAATAGACAGGAACCCATTTTGACCGAATATCAAACATTAACTTCAACCAACTATTGCCGTCTAACCCACTCCTCCGAACAAGATCTATCCATATTTCGTCGAACTCTTCCTTCGACTCCGAATTCCAAATACAATTAGAGAACTCATTGTAGTGCTTACTATATTTGACCGAGTCTATCTTCTCAGAAAATTTCATCAAAATGTGCCAACTACAAAATCTATGGAATGTATCCGGAAGAGTATATGAAATTGCTTTAGTCATTGCCGGATCTTGATCAGTAATGATCATCTTAGGGGCATCACCTGGCATAGCCTCCAAAAATTGGTTGAATAGCCAAACAAATGAATCTGCAGTCTCGTCACTTAAAAATGCACAAGCAAAAATAATGGTCTGACCATGATTGTTAACCCCCATTAGTGGTGCAAAAATCATACCATAGCGATTGGTGTTGTATGTAGTATCAAAGACGACCACATCACCATAAAATTTATAAGCCCGTCTAGATGTCCCATCGGCCCAAAAGCAATGTTTTATCCTCTGTTCATGATCTACCTCAATTTTGTATGTGAATGATGGATTCTTGGCCTGTTCCAATTTTAAATACTCACTCAACATTTCTCCATCATGCCCCTTTTTCTCATTACGCATATCCCTCTGCTGGTTATATAAATCTTTTTGTGTACATCCAATGTTTTCAAACCCACCAGCTTGGACTCTGAGAAAACTGAATTGCTGATGTGAGGGTATGTTCACAAGTCCAAGTTGTTGCGTCAAACTCTTTTGGGCATTTGAAATGGATCGGTGAGATCTCAAAAGATGCTTCTTTGACGGGGTTGCCAATGGGTGACAATGACCCTCAACAAATTGTGTAACTACATATGCCCCAGAGTTGTCTCTTACCACAGCTATCTTTGCTTTACAACCCTCTTTCACCGTTCCCCGACGCCTTTGGCTTGCAACATCCGCAACTATTATTCCCTTTCCTTGTTTAAAACATACAAACTCCTTCCTATAAATCACATCACTTCCTTACATCTTCTTAGACACCCAACTTCGAATACTAAAACCACCTTGTTTAGCGTATGCATTGTAGAAACTGTAAACATCCTCTATTGTTTGAAATTGTTGGCCAAGACTAGGTTTGAGATCAGTGGCCACTTGAGGAAAAGTACTATCACGACAATTGGAGGTGTCCCCCCATTCATCACTTTCATAATCTGCCCTCAATTCAACAGTCTCTGCCTCTTTATCAAGATAGTCATTTCTTGCCACATTCTCCCCCTCCATATTGTTGTCCATAATGCCTGAAGAGAAATAATAAAAAAAAATAATGAGCAAAGTGCAATCAAGTCTCTAGAATAACTACTTTTAAAATAACTAGTTTTAAATAGTTTAATAATTGTATAGCTGACTGACTGTAATTAGGGATACATTAGTCTGTGTATGGCTTCAAATTGGCATTAAAATGGCATTTGTATACATTCTGTGTTTTCTATACATCAAGTTAAACAAATAATCTGACAATGGTATAGTTCATTTTGTGTTTTCTATACTATCAGAAACTTCTTAGTTTCTCAGTATAGTTCATGGATGGTACTAGTTGGATGTTTTAGTTAGTTAATTAGATGACCTTTTTGTGAAGAAAAAAATCTGTAATTGATAATATAAATGTACTCTGGTTTGTAATTGATAATATAAATGTGCATTGATAATAAATGTAAATGCAAGCTACTCCAGGACTGTTCTGTCAAAAATAAAACAAACCAGAGAGGGAAATGTTTTATAATTTTACAAACCTCATTATATAGATAATTTTACCAACCTCATTTTACAAACCCCAATCAACCCCAAAGACATTGCAAAGACAAAGAGAGATATGGAGATTTGCAAAGACAGAGAGAGAGGGATTGCAAAGAATGGAGATTTGAGAGATTCAGGACGAGAGTGTGAGAGATGGAGAACGAGATGGTGAGGGATTGAACTCGAGCTTACCTGGAGAGAGAGGCCGAAGCTGCGACGTGGAGGGAGCGAGAGGCCGGCGACGACCTGGCCGGCGGCGCAGTGAGGGGAGAGTGACGGGAGAGAGAGAGAGAGATCTCACAGTGAGAGTGAATGAGACGTGTATGGTTTTGGCCCCAATTCTTTCAGCCCTATTTTTTGGTTTCCCCCCAAAAATTTGTTAACCCAATTTTAAGTGAACCCGGGTCGACCCATGTTCATCGGGTATGTTCATCAACCCGGTTCACCATTGAGCCGGACCGTATATATATATATATAATGAAATTCGTATATATTTACATTTTATACCCCAAAACTTCAAACGATCATAACTCGCTCAAATCTTAACGAAAATACGCAAAATTTATGTCAAAATCGAGTGCCTCGACGAGCCGGATCTAATGGTATAGGTATTGAAGGCTAACTCTTAACGGTCTGTCCGTACTGGGGCAAAAACAATCACGACTCAAAAAGAATAATCGAACCGTAGGCCATCCTAACGCGACCCAAGCTTCGAGCCGTTCATCGAGAGTGTTGAGGGAGTCGTTAGGGTCATTTTGGAATTATTTTTATGGATTTTGGTGACGGTCCGAAAAACCCGAGCTCGCCGGAGCTCCAATGGTGGTCCGGCCATGGTTGGGCTTTTAAGGTTCAGATCGGGGGTGGCCTATGCGAGGGTGTGTGTGTAAGTCTGTGTATAAGCAAAAAATACAGAGGATGGTGTGCGGTTTACCTTCCTCGGTCTCGGCGTTTCTTGCGACTTTGCCCCGGTCTCTCTCTCTCTAGCCTTTGGTGGTTTCTTTCTCCAGCTCTCTCTCTCTCTAACTCTCAGATTCTCTCCATATAAATATATATATACTACACACTACATATCATACTTATAATATAAATATACAATACACATATATACATATAATACATAATGTGTGTGTGGTGTATTGCAGTGAGGGTAGCGTGTGACAGTGAGTGAGGGAGATGTGAGAGTGATTGGCAGACCAAAGATTCTCACGCTTGTGTGTCTGAAAGTGTAGCGTGTGTCTGAAAGTTTTCAGACAAGTCTTCAAATATTCTTGAATTTTTAACAAAGTTGTGATAAGTGGGATCCAATCATGACTAAGAGAATGTTTAGTCAAAGATGGTCAATTATCTATGTCAAACCCACCTAGGGGGACTGCCAATCTGGTGACACGACATTTACCCACTAAGTCAAAAATTCTTTATATATATATATATATATGTGTATTTACTCATCATAATCACCATGTAAAACAATAAAAATGATGGGTTGGTGAGGTGGCAGTGGTATATGCGTGTGGTGTAGCATTTGTTTGGCGGTGGCAGTGGTGAGGTGGGGAAAGTGAGGGTGAGGAGATGTGAGGGATTGATGGGGGAATCTTGGGGAGAGATCGAGGGTGGCAGTGGGGTGTGGGTATCTGGGGTGTGAGTGACCAAGGGTATTAGGGGGGGGGGGGGGTGTGAGTGACCAAGGGTATTAGGGGGATTTGTAGGATTATCCAATGGTTTAAGGGGTGAGTGTACTTAAGCTAGGATAGACTAGGGTGTACCTCAAAGATTTTCAAAATCGTTGGACGCGACGTTGTTTCGAGCTACGTGCCGTACAGTCCGGGTAAATATCAGATCAACAGGTTCGCGTGTAAATCAGTCCAGGTCTATAATTTACGGTCCGGAGTTTAAACTAGAAACGTCGATATCATAATAATTACGACTATAGTCACAGGGCTATCGGGTCCGAATGAAATATAACCTATAGTTATAATTCCTAGTGTCTACGAAATATGTAATATAATCTATAGTTAATAAATTCTGAATGAAAACTAATATAATTTAAACTATAGTTATAATATTAATAACAACTACTATTAAAAAAATACGATATATTAACATACGGAGGTCTAAATGTAGGCGACTACGAAAATATATATTATATCTTCTAATTATAAATTAAGCACTTTCGAATCATTTAATAAAATCTATACGTAATGAATTTAAGCGACAATGAACTATATGATATAACTTATAGTAATAAATTAAGCGACACGAATATTAAAACACAAACTAACATGCAGGGTCACACTTAGAAGTTAGGAATTTACATAAATAAAGTACTACGGATTTTGCGGATACTACATTTATTGTGTATAACTTGTCGATCATCTGCTTTTCGAGGATCGGCGACTCGAGGTGAGTTTCCTAACCTCACTCTAATCCTAATAAGATGAATATATGATGGTTAAAAGCTACCTGTATGATATTTTATATAAGTGATATGTTGATTTATGATGTCACGTGTATTTCCAATAACTGTAAGACTATGCAAAGCATGTTATGGTAGTGCTATCGCATACGTGAGCATGTCAAGGGTTTTATCTATATGGTTATTGGTATCAAATCCATGTTATGTGATCCATGCTCTATATGTTACGTTTCTGCTGCTAACTTTTAAATGCATGTTTTACGATGTTGTTGACTGGAATAGATAACGCATGCCATATTAATAATAAAGAGGAATAAAAGTAGATTTGCATGTAAGTATTGATAATGGACATACGTGCATTTCATGACATGTGTCAGTATGCGATGTGTGAGAAAGAGAGGTGTTTGATGAGAATGTGAATGAGATGAGATATGTGAATGTGAAAGAGATGTGATTTCTGGATCCGATGGATCAACGGCTGACGAGCCGGGTGGACATGAACGGTTAGGGTTCCTAGCGCACCTCTCGCCGTTGAAGACGTCCGGTGATGCGCATACGTGATTGAAGACGTCCCATGTATCGTTGAAAACGTCCGGCTAGTGCTCTAATGTACTTTCAGCTGGGTAGACGACTGGTGAGAGTATACACATGGTTGAAGACGTCCCATGTGCCAGTTCCATTGTTTACAGATAGTGTGTGCCATGAAGACGTCCGACGGCCTATCAAGGGAATAAGTATGAATTGGCTGTTATAGCATGTTGTCATCCTTGATATACCGCGCGTTGTCAAGTGGATGAGAAAGAGAAAGTGAATGATGAGATTGAAGTGATGAGCAAAGGGTTTGGCTCGAAATGATTTGGTTTTGGAAAGTTTTGGTTTTAAAATGAAAAAGTTTTGAAAAGTATTTGTTTTGAAAAGCAAGCGCCTTTGAAAAGAGTTGGGAGTAAGTCACGTAGGTCATGCATTTGCAGGCACGAGGATATAATAAGGAGAATGTATTCTATGATGTTATGTTTATCTATTTACCTAACTTGTTGAGACCTCTGCTATGCCCGTGGTAAGAATGCGTCTTTTGATAAGAGATTAATCATACCTTAAGGTACTAAACTATGATGTGAGATGAGAGATGTTCTGTATTTTATTGATTATTGTGCGGTTGAGACTCTCACTCAGCCTTGTTCCAAGGATGACGGCATGTTACGCCCTGGGCATTCGTATGCCCAGAGTGTTGCAGGTTTGGAAAGAGATGGAAGAATTCAAGATGCTGTGCCGTGGAGCCAAGGAGAATAAAGTCTTGCCCAAGATCTGATAGACAGTTTCTCAAGTTTTAAGATTATGTAAATTGTTTAGTATGGCCCCTTGTATTAGGATTGAAGTTATTGTAACCCTTGTTTAATTTTCGTTGTTGTATTTATACTCTGATAAGTTTAGATCATGCTTATGCTCTAGCATTTCCCTTATGATTGCATGGTGCGGAGTTAGAAGGACAGGATGATTAACAAACTAGTCCCGTGTCTACGGACCCACAAAGGAAAATTTTTATTTTCCCTTTTTTTGGCTTACTCCGGGGCCTGACAGGGTTTTAGTGGTATCAGAGCCTAGGTTTAGGCATCTATTGTTTGTCCTATGCACTTTAAGTTATGAACCATTAGATCTTATCCCCACTTACGAAGATACTAACCTTATGTTAGTTTATATTGGACAGGTTAGCATGGAACCCTTTTATGTCCAAGACGGGTTTGGAGAACATTGGGTTTACCCAGATCGTATAGAGCCTGCGGATCCAGTGTTGTACCGACAAAGGATTAGACAGAGTGCCCAACGACATTTGGAGGATAATATGTGGCATGATGTACACGGGCTGGAAATTGAGGACCCAGAGACCCTGCAAAGAGAGGCACATTATCGAGAAAACACCCTTAGACTTATTCATCAGGAAGCAGCCAGGATGACTCATGACCGCTATACCCTCTGAGTCATGACTTTTCGAGTTAAGCTGACGCCCCTAGCAGGACCCGTAGGACCATCTCTTGCTATGCCACCCCCAGTACCAGAGGAGTCCATAGCTGATACACCCTTGACTGTTGAGTCAGTCATGGGGACTGATAGAGAGGAGGAGGATGATGGAGAAGTTCCGGCAAAGGAGACCATTTATGTGGAGGATGCTGATTCCGCAGTCAATGTTGACCCAACTAAGAATGTGCGCAAGAAACCACCCAAGAAAGACATAGCTGAGAAGGGAAAGTCAAAGGTCGAGGATCAGGATGATTGAAGGACTTTGTAATAGGACTGTTAGTCCATCTTTTGTGTATATAGCTGTACTCAAACATGTAACACGTAGTAGTAGTAACGTGTACGCCTTTCATGTATCTATTGTTGGCACTATTCCCTACTATGTACTTACTTAGCATACGCACTCTCTGATGTAAATGTTTTTGGTAACTATGTTGCACTATGTTTAAATCTATCTATGGAGATTATCTTTAACCTGACATATATATTTTACATGGATATACTACTCGCTTTTAATTAGTAAATTTATTGAAGCTTGTATACTCTTAATCTATAAGAATGACTAACAAATCCCCACGACGAGCTGAGCCATAGAGGTCATAAGTGTAAAATATAGAATTAGGAACTAATGTAGGTTCAGGGAGTCGAACCTAGAATAGTTGGCAATAACTCAAAGTTTAGAAAATACCCCTTGTCACTATGAAATTTTAAGATATTTTCTTTAATTAGCATCAGTACTAAGTTAGTTTTCTGTGTTGGGCAAGCTAGCATGGAGCACCAGATAGAGTACGATGCTGCGGATAGACAGTACAGAGTTACCTTGGAGAGACAGTTTGCCCCTCGAGGATTTGGTCATGTTAGCAACACCATCAGGCATAGAGTTCGCCAGAGTATAAGGAAGTGGACACGTTGTTTCTTCCGTGAGAGACTTGTTCCAGAGTTAGCATATCATAGAGTGGTAGCACCGCGCTTGCTGTCTGCTGAGATGGAGGAGGTTTCTCATGCCCTTGGAAACCTTGCGATCCATGACCAGGACGAGCCACAAGAAGACATAGTACACTTTGTTACCCCTGCAGGTTCTGATGATGACTCAGATGATGATCCAAATGAAGAACCACTAGCGGAGCCTGAGATGATAGAGGACCCTGATTGGCCCCTGGAGCCAGCCTGGGATGCATTTATAGGTATCCCTCCGATTGACTTTCCACCATCCAGTGACTTAGGAGAGGTGACTTCGGACTCTGATGTAGAGAGAGATGGAGATTGAACCCTCAGCTAGTTCATCTTATTCTGTTCCACTTCTTTTGATGTATTCCAGATTGGTAGAACTAGTATTCGTACTTTTGCTGTACCTTTTATTTTCTGATCAGTAGTAGTCTGCTTGCGACTTAACTTAAGCATAATTGTATGGATGGGACGAATTCTTACTTTTAATTAATTGCTAATCTTATCTTTTATACATTTATTACTAATAAGAATATAGGATTGACCACTGGTCGATAGATGTTTAGGCACTGATGAATTTCCTGAGATGGGTCTCGGAACAGTCAGCTCAACCTAGAGCCTAGGAAGACCAAGGATAGGGATGCCTTACCCTTGATCCTAGTAATAGTTGTGACAACCGTTTTATGCTAGAAATCTCTGTTTACTCAATGAACTGTTACTGTTACTTGTCATGTGATCAAACGAGATAAGATAAGGTATTGACCTAGTAGGTGTCAACTCGTAGGTATAACCCTTGTTAACGGACACCATGGTTAGGAGAAACCGGAATGCTCAGAATTCACCCAACGGACCAACGAATGTGATACCTCCAGCAGTGGATCTAACAGGATTGATAGGAGCTCTTGTCCGACATGTGGAACAAGCAAGTGATCACCTAGACCGCGTCATCAATAACAGAAATGCTCGTCAGACAGGAGATAAACTGCTTGAGAGATTCCGTGCACTTAAACCAGGAACTTTCACTGGAATGACAGAAGTATGGGAAGCTGAACAATGGCTTCGTGATATGGAACGAATGTTTCAAGCCCTCGAATGCAATGAGACGGAGAAAAGACGCTTGGCTATTTTCCAATTGATGTATTCAGCAGCAGACTGGTGGGAATCTGTCAAAGCTACAGTGGGTGAAGATGTTACAAGGAGAATGACATGAGAAGCATTCAAAGCAAAATTCCTAGCAAAGTACTTCCCAAGAACAGAAAGAAATAAGAAGAAAAAGGAATTCATAGAGCTAGTTCAAGGCAACATGACAGTACAAGAATACACGGCAAAATTTGAGAGACTATCGCGATTTGCTCCTTACATGATAGATACTCAGCGAAATAAGACACTGCAATATTAAGAAGGACTTAACCCAGACATTCAAAAGATAGCAGTAGTATACGTCGACCAACCATTCGAAGAAATGGTTGAATTAGCCACACAACTGGAGAACATAGCTCTGAACAGCAAGAAACTAGAGATCCACTAACAAAGAGGAAAAGATGAATGGTCCTAGATGACTAACCCAGAGGAAAGTCGAAAAGACAATCAAGTGTCACGGGCAACCACTCGAATGCAGTCTGCAATCACTAGAAGAAACTCTGGACACCTCCAGAATCATCACAAAAGACAGAGAAGTAATGACAGAAGAGTTAGTCAGACAGTCGTTCAGACACAGACAAAGCAACGTGATATCTGCTACAATTCCGGAATACCTGGACACCACTCCAAAGAATGCACAGCACCGAAACGACTCACAGGACAACATGTGCAGTGTTTCAATTATGGAAAGACTGGGCATGTACGTAAAGATTGCCCTGAACAAGGAGCTCAGAACAACGCTCCACCACCACAGAGATCCAGAAAGAGAGCTCGCAGATCAGTAAATCAATCCCAGCACTGAACAGAATGGAAGACCGAAGGTACCATGCCTACTGCCAGAACTTTGAATCTTATATGGGGATGGTATTACAAGATGTTTGGGGACATTCGAGAGAAATTATGAGGAGGAGCTGAGGTATTTCCAGGAAATCAGACCCCGGATCAGTTGACAACAACTTATGGTTTGATAGACCATTTAGATTGATAAGAGCGCCTGAGTTGGTATAGAACGACTAACCTTATGAATAGGACTTGGTACATTTTAAGATCTAGAAAACTCCTAATTTCGAGGACGAAATCCTCAAATAAGGTGGGTAGAGATGTAGCACCCTGAATTTCTCCTAGAAATTCCACATAGAACTAGAATTAGTGACGTCACCATGCTGACGGTTACAGAAGGTCCATTAGGAAAACCTTAGTTAGGAATCTTCACAGTGCCCCATAGTTAACACCTTAACAACGACGACAATAATTTTAATCTAGTACCTGCTAGAATAGTCGTATCCTCGACGTTTTAGTTGTATTTTAGAATTCATAGACAGACTTGAACTTAGTGCCTATTTAGAATATTAGAACCGACAATTTAGATTCTAATTAGAAATGTATAGACGGACTCATACATGGGCACATTCATAGCCCGTGCATGCATTCAGTTATAACTATGTTCATTCTCGCAGTAGTGCACTCTAATTGAGACTTAGACATGCAATCCTAGACTTGTACCTTTAAGTGGAATCCACACCACCCCATCTGACAGTCGTGTGGGCCCCACTACTACCATTTGGGAACTATGCACTCACTACCCTCTCTATCTGCCCTTGCACACACACATACATAGGTACACTTTTGGGACACCCTAGCATATGGGATGACTCCCCATCATTTCCCCTCTATAAATGAGACACCCCTCACCCTTATTACTCTCATCCCCAGCCCCCCCCCCCCAATCTGTCCAACAGATTATTAAATGGAGAGGGAGCCCGAGAGAGCTTGAGAGGACACCATTCCCTCTTTCCCCCACACTCTCGACTTATACACAAACACACCCCTATATGCACCTCTCTCACTGTCTCACCATTACACACTTACACACACAGAGAGGTCCAGAGAAGGAAGAAGAAGACTGAAGAAGAAAGGGACGCAGAGAGAGAGGTGAAGGAAGAGGAGTTGATCGGGAGAGGTTTGACAGTATCCAAGACCATCTGAGGTAAACCCAACCTCCTTCACTCTTTCTAACTCCTTGCATGTCATTTAGGAACCCTTAGGGACATTTACATGTTAGCCAAATAGAGCCTGGTGCTTTGGTTAAGCCCAGACGCCATTGGAGCTCCTCATCGGAGCTCGGATGTTCGAACTCAACCAAATGGGCCCTAAGTTATATCAATCTGACCCCCTTGGTCCCAGAAGAACCCCCTTGTAGCAGTTTTTGTTTTGGTGTATGTTTGGGGAGCCATACAGGCCATTATTCTCTCAAATGACCGAAAGAATAATCGGCTAGTAGGACCACCAAACGAATGAACCCATGATCCAGCTTCTAGTATATGAAAGAGGGGCTAATTCCGGTCATTTTCCCGTTGGTTTTATGGATTTACATGGAGAGGTTAAGAAGTTATAGGTCTGGAATGTTTTCCAGCGAATCACGGGTCACCGGCGGCGTCGGGGTCGCCGGAGAAGAAGGTGAAACCCATTTGGGTTTCGAGTTATAACACCCGGGTTCGGGTCGGGTCTGGGTAGGGTTAGGATGTGTGTATAGATGGGTCAGGGTATGGGTTTGGGCCGGGTTAAGTTAACCCGTGAGTTAACTTAAGTAGCACGACGTCGTTTTGACGTCGGGCTGACTTTGGGTCGGGTTCGGGTTAACGAAGTGGATTATGCTGTGTGTAGAAGTGGGTAGCGGGCCGGGTTAAAATAACCAACGGGCCAACTTAAGTTGGACGGCGTCGTTTTGACGCCGAGTCCTGTTCGGATCGGGTTTGGTTAGAATGGGCGGGTCGTGCTGTGTCTGAGAGTGGGTCAGGGTATGGTTTGATTCGGGCCAGGGTTTGGGTAACTGGATTGGGTAGGTTTGTGAGGAGAGTTGGGTTTCCGATTCTGGTTTGGTCTAACCCGAATGGGTTTTCGGGTTGGGCATTGTTGTATCTATATATGGTTTATCCATATTAACTAGGGTCGGGTCGGGTGTGACCCAGCGGTCCAGCCTGGTTGGGTTTCTCTGTGTGAGTAAACGGGTTACCCGTTAGGGCTCGGGTCGGTTCGAGTTGACCCGTCGGGTCTGAGATTAATATTATTATCATCATTATTATTATTCTTATTCTTATTATTATTATTATTATTATTATTATTATTATTATTATTATTGGTATTATTAGTTTTAATTAGTTTAAAATGATTTAAATTGTTTTAATAATTGTAAATGGTTTATAATTAATACCATTAATGTTCTATATTATAGAATATTATTTTTAAATATTCTATATATCATTATTATATTATATATATATATTATATATTTATTATTTATATGGCTAATATAAATAATAAATATCAATTTTAAATAGTTCTAAATAGTTAATAAATACCTATATGTTTTTATAAATTTTAGAAAATTAGGGTAATGACCCTGAGACTATTTTATTACATAATGTAAGTTATAAAGCTATAATACTATAGTCTAATAAATGTATTAAGGAGCTATTTTATGAGTATATTAATTATTAAAAATACCAAACAAGCTCCGAAAATTATGAGATAAATACTGGTAGTGTATTTTAATATCTAGTATTTAATAAAAATACTTCTAAGTACTGATTTCTTTATATAATTATAGTTATGTATTTAAATACCGTTTCGGGTATTTTCGGGTATACATTATCTTCAATAATTCATAATAAATAATCTAGGACTCCGAAAATTACGCGGTCAGTTCCCAGAGTCTTAGAATAATGTCTAGAACTTTCCCTTAAAGTTTGGTGATTTTTTGACTCGGTCGAAAATGCAGCTTGTCTTTTAGGGCCCCGCATTAGTGTAGTAAGCCCTACCTTTTATCTCGTAATATGCGACGGACTCCGATTTGAGTCTAGTCAATGACATTGGACATAGAATGATACGTAGATCACTACCTTGAGGTTTATGACTTCATTTGATAAAATTACCATTTTTGCCCCTATAGTTGTACTCATACATTATTGCTGTTTATTCCGTTTATTGTGTAGAACTTGTCGATCATCTGCTTTTCGAGGATCGGCGACTCGAGGTGAGTTTCCTAACCTCACTCTAATCCTAATAAGATGAATATATGATGGTTAAAAGCTACATGTATGATATTTTGTATAAGTGATATGTTGATTTATGATGTCACGTGTATTTCTAATAATTGTAAGACTATGCAAAGCATGTTATGGTAGTGCTATCGCATACGTGAGCATGTCAAGGGTTTTATCTATATGGTTATCGGTATCAAATCCATGTCATGTGATCCATGCTCTATATGTTACGTTTCTGCTGCTAACTGTTAAATGTACGTTTTACGATGTTGTTGACTGGAATAGATAACGCATGCCATATAAATAATAAAGAGGAATAAAAGTAGACTTGCATGTGAGTATTGATAATGGACATACGTGCATTTCATGACATGTGTCAGTATGCGATGTGTGAGAAAGAGAGGTGTTTGATGAGAATGTGAATGAGATGAGATATGTGAATGTGAAAGAGATGTGATTTCTAGATCCGATGGATCAACGGCTGAAGAGCCGGGTGGACATGAACGGTTAGGGTTCCTAGCGTGCCTCTCGCCGTTGAAGACGTCCGGTGATGCACATACGTGGTTGAAGACGTCCCATGTATCGTTGAAGATGTCCGGCTAGTGCTCTAATGTACTTTCAGCCGGGTAGACGACCGGTGAGAGTATACACATGGTTGAAGACGTCCCATGTACCAGTTCCATTGTTTACAGATAGTGTGTGCCGTGAAGACGTCCGGTGGCCTATCAAGGGAATAAGTATGAATCTGCTGTTATAGCATGTTATCATCCTTGATATACCGCGTGTTGTCAAGTGGATGAGAAAGAGAAAGTGAATGATGAGATTGAATTGATGAGCAAAAAGGGTTTGGTTCAAAATGATTTGGTTTTGGAAAGTTTTGGTTTTAAAATGAAAAAGTTTTGAAAAGTATCTATTTTGAAAAGCAAGCGCCTTTGAAAAGAGTTGGGAGTAAGTCACATAGGTCATGCATTTGCACGCACGAGGATATAATAAGGAGAATGTATTCTATGATGTTATGTTTATCTGTTTCCCTGTCTTGTTGAGACCTCTGCTATGCCCGCGGTAAGAATGCGTCTTTTGATAAGAGATTAATCATACCTTAAGGTACTAAACTATGACGTGAGATGAGAGATGTTCTGTATTTTATTGATTATTGTGCGGTTGAGACTCTCACTCAGCCTTTTTCCAAGGCTGACGGCATGTTACGCCCTGGGCATTTGTATGGCCAGAGTGTTGCAGGTTTGGAGAGAGATAGAAGAATTCAAGATGCTGTGCCGTGGAGCCAAGGAGAATAAAGCCTTGCCCAAGATCTGATAGACAGTTTCCTCAAGTTTTAAGATTATGTAAATTGTTTAGTATGGCCCCTTGTATTAGGATTGAAGTTATTGTAACCCTTGTTTAATTTTCGTTGTTGTATTTATACTCTGATAAGTTTAGATCATGCTTATGCTCTAGCATTTTCCTTATGATTGCATGGTGCGGAGTTAGAGTGACAGGACAGTTAACAAACTAGTCACGTGTCTACGGACCTATAAAGGAAAATTTTTGTTTTCCTTATTTTTGGCTTACTCCGGGGCGTGACACATTTCGGTCAGAAAGTTTTGGGATTTACTATTCACTTCAAAAAATAATAATAAAAAAGTGACTATTTTAGTGGCTATTTAGGAATTGGTCACTAATATTTACAATTTTGTCAACTTCTTCTCTAAAATTTAGGATTTATATATTGTAATATGTGTAATTACATTTGGGTCAGTAAGTTCTGGGATATTTATTTATACTTCACTTCAAAAAAACTCAAAACCAAGTGGGCCCTCTAGTTTCAGTATTGTTTCAATTAAGGACAATAAGTAACACCGTGAGCCAAAAATGGACAGAAAGCACACGTGGGACCCATGAAAAGCCTCTTTATTGGCAGCTCACGTTATATATATATATATACATATCACATTTACCCTATTTATCCATTTAACCTAACAAAATGGCGCCAAAAATTTATGGGTTCTCAAGTTTCCCTCCACTAACATGTATATATATATTAGTTATATACATACAATTACATATACCACTAACAGTGAAAATGAAGAAAAAACAGAAAGACTAAGAAACAGAGCAAAGTGAAATAATGGCAACAACATCTAACAGTTCCACTCATTCAATTAGCTCAGGGAGGAAGCAGCAATGTGATTGTGGGCGATGGGCTGTAATTAAGACTTCTTGGACTGAAAAGAACCCTAGGAGGAGGTTCTTTGGATGTCCTATATATCAGGTATGAACCTGAGTTTTGTTGTTGGTATGTCCTTTAAGATTATTAAAGTTTTGACTTGAAAATCAATTAAACTTGCAGAATAATGGAGGTTGTGGTTATTTTGCTTGGTATGATGATCCAATTTGTGATCGTGGCAAAGATGTCATCAACAAGATGAAGGAAAAGGATCAGAAAGTTGAAGAAGAGTTAAGGAAGGCTGTCAGCAAAGAGGAAGAGAATGCTATGGAGATTGATGTGCTAAAATAAAGAATTAGAAATAGAGATAAGAAGTGTAGGAAAATGGAGAAAAAAATTTCCTACTATGAGGGTAAATGTGGATGCATTTGGGTGGGTGTGTTTGTAGTTGGGCTTCTTGTTACAATTGCATTTGTAGTTTCCATACAACAATGCAGTGATGCAAACAAATCAAATTGCCAGTTGTATGTGCCTTAGTTGGTTCGAAATATATAACAGTTGTTCGGACATGAATGCCTTAATAATTCTGAACTGTGTTTATACGAAATAGAAATGCAAATGAAATCAATGTAAACAGAGCAGCTCTTCTAAACCATACAACAATCATCATCAGAAAAGATCATAATTTTCATACAAGTGCATAAATGCTAACCAATGTTCATAATTACACACCCAAAATACCAACAACGTGTTAATAATTACATACCCAAAAAATCACATTGTGTTCTATAGCAAAAGTCAACAAAAAAAAAAAAAAACAGAAATCCAAGCACTATCCCATTCCCATGCCATTACCCCTTCCCCTGCCTTCTCCTAGAATAGCTTGTCTGTAACACCTTATTCCTCTCCACATAAAAGGTTGTTGGGTGGAAGGTTGTTGGGTGGAAGATTGCTGTGTGGAAGGTTGTTGGCCACCAATCGGGATTTGGCTTCCATTGAAAGAAGAACTCAGATTGGGTCCATGTCTTTACTTCACTTGACTCTGAACCTAAAATTTAATAAAATAATGTAAGTCAAAAAATAATTCAAGTCATCAATGTTACAAACATAATAATTCAAAATTTGGGGGGAAGAGTTTACTGCTTGCTTGACCCTTCTTCCAAACTTGGGAGTACCACCTGTAGAAGTGTGCTTCACCCTTGGACCACTACCTCTTGGATTACCACCACTTGGTTCAGCACTTGTACCACCTGTAGAAGAGTTTACTACTTGCTTGACCCTTTTTCCAAACTTGGGAGTACCACCTGTAGAAGTGTGCTTCACCCTTGGACCACTACCTCTTGGATTACCACCACTTGGTTCAGCACTTGTACCAGACCTTGGTGGTCTTTCACCCCCACTTGGACCAGCACCATCAGCCCTTGGTGGTCTTTCACCCCCACTTGGATCAGCACCATGGGCCCTTGGTGGTCATTCACATGTCCTACTATTATGTCCCCATTCCCCACACTTTTTACATCTTAAGGAAGTATGTTTCCTCTTCAGTCTGTGAGGATTGATAGGTTCATCATTGTCTTTTCTTCTCAGCTTTTTAGGTCTTCCAGGTGGTCTTCTGAAAGTAGGTGGCTTAATAGGATCTAGATTGGTTTTGGGCCAAAATTTGGGTCCATTAACAGGGTGGATCATTCCCTCATATGCCTTGAGGTACTTCTCAACCTTGTAATAGTCATCAACATAATCCTCAACCTTCTCTTTATTGTAAAATATACAAGTGACTGCATGATTGCAAGGCAAACCAGTAATCTGCCACTTTCTGCAGGAACAAGTGTGGTGTTATAAATTAACCACATACTTATCAGGGTAACATGCGACCTCAAACTCTAGATGTCCAGACCAAGTAGGTATACATGTTCTGCTCTCTGACTTGATCTTCTCTAACTTATCTTGGATCCTTGGACAAACAACACCATGAAACTTCTGCATCTTATTGAACTTGATCCTCATTCTTGTCATTATATTGGCCCTTATCATCTCCATAAGTGTTATAATAGGTTTATCCCTAGCTTCTAAGATGGATGAATTAAATGCCTCTGACATGTTGTTGGAGAGCAGATCACACTTGGGGTGAGGACTAAAAGCATGCCTACACCACCAGAAGGTAGGCATCTTAGCCAGCTATGTATGTATTGCAGGGTCAACTTTGTTAATCTCATTCATATGATACTCAAACTCAGGAAAGTTTGGTGCCCTTGCTGCTTCCCATAACATTGACTTCAACAATAATCCTTTATGTACCTTACTGAAGTTGGCATATAAGTGTCTACAACAAAATCTGTGATCAACACCAGGGGTGACAGTTTCAAATGCTTGAACCAAACCCTGTAGCAAAAGGTAAGTACATTTAGATAACAAATTAAACAATTCATATAAAGTATAAGCAGAGACTTAGACAAATAGGCAAACACACCTTTTGTTGGTCACTAATGAAAGTCCATTTTTGGCTTGCAAGCCCTCCAATGTCATCAACTAATAGCTCAAGAAACCACACCCAAGAGGACTTGTTTTCACTTTCAACAATAGCATAGGCAAGTGGGTACATCTGGTCATTTGCATCCCTTCCAACAGCTGCTAACAATTGGCCCCCACATGGACCTTTTAGATGACACCCATCCAGTCCAATGATGGGTCTGCAAGCTTCTAGAAAACCCTTTTTACATACATTAAAACACATGTAAAATCTCTGTAAAACAGGCTCACTATCCTCAATTATCCTTTCCACCTTTAAATTACATGTACTACCTGGATTAGTTTTTAATATCTCTGCACAATAGTCACTCAGACTTGCATATTGCTCAAGGTATGATCCTCCACTTTTTCAACAACCTTAGCCCTGCTCCTATATGCTTGACTTCTACTTATTCCAACTACATGGTCCTTTCTTACTTTCTCCTGAAACTTTTGCAACTTCATAGTAGGGTCAATTCTAAACTCGTCCACATATTTATTTGCAAGCCACCTAGAGTTGACCATCCTTGAATTGTAAGTCATTAAACAGGTATGGATGTTAGTTAATGTCTTAACTTGAAATGTTTTTTCCTTTTGCATTAGTGACCCATGCACTCTCCAAGAACACCCATCACTGCTTCTTGCTGTCACCCTATTCCATGTATTCTTTGTGAATCTTACATTGAAGCCTCCATTAATAGCATACTCTTTCACAAGTTCCTTCAATTCTTGGTTGGATATAAACTTTATTCCAACCTGGAGGTCTACTTTTCCTAGGTCAGTTTTAGCCTTAAATATAGGACATAAGTCTTGTCACGCCCCAGATCCACCCAAAGGGCCGGTGCACCCCAGGGTGATACACTTGGCCGAATGAATCCCTTGTCTAACAACTCTTGTAACTGAGTCTTCAACTCTTTCAACTCTACCGGAGCCATTCTATATGGTGCCCGCGAAATGGGTTGTGTTCCCGGTATCACATCTATACCAAATTCAACCTCCCTCTCAATTAACACACTCGGCAAATCTTCTGGGAATACATCAGGAAAATCCCTAACAACTTATATATCTTCTAATTTTTGTTCAGTGTTTCTAGTATCCAATATACTACAAAGGAAACCTTTACACCCCTTTCTCAATAAACGACAAGCCTTGATGGCGGATACAAGATAAGGTGGTGACACGACACCTGTCCCTTGAAAAGAAAAGACCCTATGAGTCGGTGCTTGGAATTCTATCCTTTTGTTTTCACGATCATTAACCGCGTGATTAACTGACAACCAATCCATCCCCAATATGACATCAAAATGTTGGATTACTAACGGTACTAGATTCGCTGTTAACACTTCATCATTAATTTTAACTTCACAATTCCTATAAACTCCCGAACTCACCAAAGATCTTCCCAACGGAACATCAACAGACAAATCATATTCAAGAAGTTCTAAGGGTACATTCATGTTCCTAGCAAATTGATGTGATACAAATGAGTGTGTAGAACCGGAATCCATTAATACATTAGCAGGTGTTGAACAGATAGAAACTTTACCTGACACGACCGTGTTAGCAACGGTGGTCTCCCCTGGGTTAAGCTGGAAATAACGACCCTGACGTTGTTCTTCTCTTCCTTGTGATTGTTGTTGTTGAGGTGGTCGCGGTGTTGGTGCACTACTCACGGTTGCACTGGAGCCTCCTTGTCTCGGCTTAGGACAATTGCGCATTCAATGTCCAAGCTCCCCACAGTTATGGCAAACCATCCCACTATCGTCGGTACGCCTCATCAAAGTGTAAGTATTTGGCCTCACTCCCGGACAATTCTTTGCTACATGCCCCATTTGTCGACAATTATTGCACAGTGTTGTCGGTAGATTACACACACCCCAATGAAACTTACCACATGTGTTGCACCGCGACTTATTACCTCCACCACCTGAGGAACCTCCAAAACTTTGCCTTTTCGAACTCCCTTGTCCACTATATTGACTTGAACCCGGCCTTTTGTATTGTTGAGTTACCGGTGCTTGGGAACCTTGTTGATACCCCATATCTCTCTCAGCGATTGAAGCCACATCCAATGCCTCTGCAACCTTATCCAACCGTTGTACTGATACCTGACGTCGAATCTCGTCTCTAAGCCCCGTTACAAACTTTCGAGTTCGATCCCCTTCATTTGGTACTATGTTCTCAGCGAACCGAGCCAAACTTGTGAATTTAGCGGAGTACTCCCGAACTGTCATCCCTCCTTGTTTTAATTCCATAAACTCTTGAGCCTTTAAATCTTCAAACGATTTCGAAAAGTATTGCTTCTTGAAGAGTACTACAAACTCCTCCCAAGTGTTCGGCCTATCGGGTCCCAATTTTGTACGCCACCAGTACTGTGCTTTTTCTTTTAACGTATCAGCGGCAAATAGAACCTGTTGAGCCTCGGAACACGGAAGAACCCGGAATATTCTTTCCATGTCGGACAACCAAAAGTCAGCTCTCATTGGATCGGTCTCCCCTCGGAATAGTGTCGGTTTCTGCTTGTAAAATTGTGAAATTGTGGTCACCTCCTCCCTTGGATTAGGATTTGGTTGATCGTGTCTCCCCTCTATTGTATGAGTTTCAACAACTTGTACTAAACCGGCTACAACTCTTTCCATTCTTTCCATTTGGGTAGGCGGTGTCGATCGTTCACCAGACATTTTCTCTCTGGCAGTCACAATACATATTCATATACATGTTACTTTTATACTTTTCAATGCATGCTCAACATTATTCAACATGCTAAGTAAACGTGAATGCATAAACTACGCATCGTTTAATCCTTTATGCTTATTACGCGTCGTAATCGTCACTCGTCCCCAAGGCTCTAACCTATTGCTCTGATACCAAAAATTGTCACACCCCAACCCATCTCGGGCGAGTTGGGACACGTGTAACAAGCCCACATGTTCAAAACACCCTTAAATCATTAAGAAATACATGAATTGGACCTCATAAAACAGCTTCTTCGACACAAAACAGACCCAAGGGCAAAATGGTCATTAATAAAGTATATCAAATTTTATATGGAAAGATAGCTCTTTGAGTCCCGGTTCCAACGCAAAAAACGGTGCACGAATCCGAGTTTTCTAGGAGAGTTATGCGCGTTTCCGTAAAAGCCGTCGAGGCTGAAACTGGACAAGCGGATGATCCGCCCCAAATCCAGATCGATCCGGATTTAACAGAACTTCATTTTCTGCAGTTCCAGGTGCCCCGGATCAATCCGCACTTGGCCCGGATCGATCCGGTTCCTGCAGAGTTCAAATTTTAGCAGAAAAACCCCTGTTTAACAAGCCCAAACATATCCAAAGCCAACCCAAACCTCATGGAACATTAACCAACCATTTTTAATCTATTTGAAGACACATTGGAACATTCCCAACACCAATTTAAGTTCTTCCAACATTCAAAACATAAACATCACTTTGTTTGGATCAAATTAAACCATAGACACATCCTTTGAATCAAATCAAGTGTGGTTGAAGTTTAACTCTTGGCAAAAGATAAGATCTCATGAAACTTCTTGGGAATGAACCCAAGTTATAACCAACAACATAAAACATTAAAGAACTATACCAAATCATTTTCAAGCAACCATTTACATAAACCTTCCAACAAGAGGATCAAATCTTACAAAACATTTGTTTACGGAAGGAACTTGACTAAATTCTACAACCCATGTTTTCGAACTTGCCGGAATGATTCAAACATACAACCTACAACTTTTGCATAGAAATTTACATTAGTTTCTCCAAATTACATTAACCACATGAGTCATAGAATTCTAAAACTAACTCCATGGACACAACCACGAGTCAAGTCTTAAATCCACAAGTCAAGGATACTAACCCATAAGTTACATTATATTACAAGTTATAAACATAATTACAAATTTTCAAAGAACCCAAGATACATTTACACTGCTAACCAAAAGATACATTCTAAACACACACTAACTAGACATATGAACACATAGACACATGGACACTACTCCCACGCCCAACCCGTCGTGCGTATCATTTCCTCTCCTCGTCTCGTTTGGTACCTGCGATGGTTATTCAATAACCACAACAGAAAATATATTTTCGTTTAAGCTTTCGCTTAGTGAGGGAACTAATCATGCCATTGGAATGTAAAGTATGTAAATGCAACCATCATTATAAATGACAACAAATTGATCTCCGGGAAGTCAAGTCATTCCAGCCACCACCTCCGGGTCCTTCTCACCCCGGATCTTTCTCACTTTTGGCGCATATAGCGCAACACACACTCTCTTGTGACCCCGAAGGCGTCACCGACATTTCATTGTGGTCGTCACCACATCCTACTCATTGAGGACTTCCTATCCCTTACATATGGGACCTATAAATGGTGACCACTGCTTGACTTCCCTTTGATCCATATAAACATTTAAGCAACTTAGCACATAAGCATAACAATTTCACCTTATTGGCATGCTTTTTGCCCAAATTCAACAACATATACATACATGAGCATGAGTTTAGCAACTATGAGCAACAATTATCACACTAACACAACTAAACATCCAATTGAGAGATTAGGACACTCACCTCCTCAATTTACTAGCGATTAAGCCTAGATTTTCCCAATCTCTTGCTAATTTCCAACCCAAATTTCACCGGTGTGATTCCTACATAAATTTAGTACCAAGAACATCGTCTATTAAAAACGGTTGCCGTAAAAACGTTGCCGAAAATGAAAACAAATTACGTGCATGTGATCCTCTTACCTCCACGAGTCCAAAAGTGGTCTCGGATCGTAAATCCGACGCCGGACGGCAAAGAAGCGGCAAGAAACGTCGTCGAAAATTTCCGTCGCCGACTCGAGCTCTCGTTCTCTCCTAAACTCAAGAATTCCCAACTGTGATGTTTTGGTGCAATGAGTCACCAAACTCATGCAAGAGGTATATATCTCTTTTTCCTAACTTTTCATATACACCCCCCAATCTTTCTTAAGTTTTATTATGAAACCCCCATGTTAATTACATTAACTACCCATCTGTTTCTAAAAGGATTTAATCTATGTCCCGCGTGGGTCCCAAACGTGGTCCCACATAATTCATGAGGTTGCTATTAAACCTACCAGTTATCAACTTTATTCAAATACGCCCTCACATGGGTACCCAAATTGGTCCCCTTTCCTGTCATAGGACATAATAATATCAATAAGCATTTAAACAAGTAATCATATAAGCACATAATGACATCAAAATGCAAATTATTTTAATTAGACCCTCGTTGGGCCCCACTATTATACCAGTCCTGCCTTTCACAGGACTTTCATTTGTGTCCGCATTTGAACACCTTTTCACATGTGGGTTCATAACCCCACCTTAATTCATCTCATGCATTAATTATCTTTAATTAACACATATTATTATCACATTAATCTTCTTTTCCGGGTACGGGTGTTACATTTCTCCCTCCCTTTTAAGAAGTTTGTCCCCAAACTTATTCTTACCTCATCAGTCGAACAAGTGTGGATATCTTTCTTTGATCTCATCTTCTCGTTCCCAAGTTGCCTCTTCAATGCTATGATTACGCCAAAGAACCATGACCAACGGAATTGTCTTCGTTCTTAACACTTGATCTTTCCTATCCAGAATCCGTACCGGATAATCAACATATGTCATATCTTCTCGGACTTCCAACGGCTCTGGTTCAAGGATATGACTCGGATCTGACACGTAACGTCTGAGCATAGATACGTGGAACACGTTATGAACATGTGCCAATTCTTGTGACAACTCCAATCTGTAAGCTACCGGTCCCACTTTACTCAAAATCAGAAAAGGTCCAACATATCTTGGACTTAACTTACCCTTCTTACCAAACCGTGTAATACCTTTCGAAGGTGAAACTTTCAAGAACACATAATCACCAACCTCGAACTCCAATGGTCTTCTACCCGTATCAGCATAACTTTTGTAGCGACTTTGTGCCACTTGTAACCGTTGCTTAATCAACTTAACCTTATCAGTGGTGATTTGTACAATTTCCGGCCCCAGAAGTTGCTTCTCCCCAACCTCTGTCCAACACACAGGCGATCTACACTTTCGACCATACAATGCCTCAAAAGGCGCCATTCCAATGCTTGTCTGGAAACTATTGTTATAAGAAAACTCAATTAACGGCAAGTGAGTTTCCCAGTCAGCCTTGAAATCCATAACACAAACTCTAAGCATATCCTCGAGAATCTGAATAACCCGTTCCGACTGGTCGTCAGTTTGCGGATGAAACGCTGTGCTAAAATGCAAAGCTGTTCCCATTGCTCTTTGTAGCCCTTTCCAAAATCTGGATACAAAACGTGTATCACGATCTGACACTATAGATACCGGTGCCCCATGCAATCTTACAATCTCTTTAACATAAAGTTCCGCTAACTTTGTCGGTTCTGTGGTCTTAATCGGCAAGAAGTGGGCTGACTTAGTCAACCTGTCAACGATTACCCAAATGCTATCATTAAATCTAGGAGACCTCGGCAATCCAGACACAAAATCCATTGTAATGTGCTCCCATTTCCATTCCGGTATTTCCAATGGTTGTATCTCCCCCGCGGGTCGTTGATGTTCAAGCTTTACTAATTGATATGTCATGCATTTAGCTACATATTCAGCAACTTCACGTTTCATACCACTCCACCAATAAACTTCCCTCAAATCTCTATACATTTTCGTACTACCCGGATGCACGAAATACTGAGTACCATGAGCTTCTTCCAAAATTCTTTCTTTTAAATTACTAACATTAGGAACGCATAACCGATTGATGTACCATAATACCCCATCATGCAAACTGAACTCTGGTCGCTTACCCTCAGGTAATTCATCTACAACTTTCTTTAAGGTTTGGTCTAGAAGTTGATTCATTTTAATTTCTCCAATCAAATCAGGTTGTGCTACAATTGCTGCCATTAACCCACCTTCAATTCTAGGAATAACTTCCAGTTCCAAACGTTCAAACTCTTTCACTAACCCTTCTTGTGCTGTCAAAATACATGTCAAATTTTCTGGCGATTTTCGACTCAAAGCGTCGGCGACTACATTCGCCTTACCTGGGTGATATTGAATTTTCAGATCGTAGTCCTTCATTAACTCCAACCATCTTCGTTGGCGCATGTTTAAGTCCCTCTGGGTAAATAAGTACTTCAAGCTTTTATGGTCAGTGAAAATTTCACAAGTTTCCCCGTACAAATAATGTCGCCAAATTTTTAAAGCAAAAATTATCGCGGCAAGTTCCAAATCGTGAGTTGGATAATTCTTCTCATGAGTTCTCAATTGCCTCGAAGCATACGCTATCACCTTGTCCCCTTGCATAAGGACACACCCCAAACCTTGATGAGAAGCGTCGCTGTAAATACTAAATCCCCCGGTGCCTGTCGGAATTGCAAGAATCGGAGCAGTAGTCAACTTACTCTTCAATGTCTGAAAACATTCTTCACATTCTTTTCCCCATTCAAAAGGAACATCCTTTCTCATCAATGTTGTCATTGGAGTCGCAATCTTTGAGAAATCTCGAACAAACCTTCTATAATACCCAGCCAATCCCAGAAAGCTACGAATTTCTGACACATTGGTCGGTCTCGCCCAATTCATAATGGCTTCTATTTTCTGTGGATCGACTGACACACCTTCTTTAGAAATCACATGGCCAAGAAAAGTAACACTGGACAACCAAAACTCACTTTTCTTCAGTTTTCCAAACAATTGCTTTTCTCGAAGTTGTTGCAACACCAATCTTAAATGTCTATCATGTTCTTCCGGACTTTTCGAGTAAATGAGAATATCATCAATAAAAACAATAACAAATTCATCAAGATACGTTTTAAAGACCCTATTCATTAAGTCCATGAACGCAGCTGGTGCATTGGTTACCCCAAATGGCATTACAAGAAACTCATAGTGGCTGTATCGAGTTCTGAAGGCCGTCTTCTCAACATCCTCAGCCTTTACCTTTAATTGATGATATCCCGATCTCAAATCAATTTTCGAAAACACTTGAGCCCCTTGTAGTTGATCAAATAAATCATCGATCCGTGGCAATGGGTACTTGTTTTTAATAGTTACCTTGTTAATCTTACGATAATCAATACACATCCTCATCGTTCCGTCTTTCTTTTTCATAAAAAGGACCGGTGCACCCCAGGGTGATACACTAGGCCGAATGAATCCCTTGTCTAACAACTCTTGTAACTGAGTCTTCAACTCTTTCAACTCTACCGGAGCCATTCTATATGGTGCCCGCAAAATGGGTTGTGTTCCCGGTATCACATCTATACCAAATTCAACCTCCCTCTCAATTAACACACTCGGCAAATCTTCTGGGAATACATCAGGAAAATCCCTAACAACTGATATATCTTCTAATTTTTGTTCAGTGTTTCTAGTATCCAATATACTACAAAGGAAACCTTTACACCCCTTTCTCAATAAACGACAAGCCTTGATGGCGGATACAAGATAAGGTGGTGACACGACACCTGTCCCTTGAAAAGAAAAGACCCTATGAGTCGGTGCTTGGAATTCTACCCTTTTGTTTTCACAATCAATAACCGCGTGATTAACTGGCAACCAATCCATCCCCAATATGACATCAAAATGTTGGATTACTAACGGTACTAGATTCGCTGTTAACACTTCATCATTAATTTTAACTTCACAATTCCTGTAAACTCCCGAACTCACCAAAGATCTTCCCAACGGAACATCAACAGACAAATCATATTCAAGAAGTTCTAAGGGTACATTCATGTTCCTAGCAAATTGATGTGATACAAATGAGTGTGTAGAATCGGAATCCATTAATACATTAGCAGGTGTTGAACAGATAGAAACTTTACCTGACACGACCGTGTTAGCAACGGTGGTCTCCCCTGGGTTAAGCTGGAAATAACGACCCTGACGTTGTCCTTCTCTTCCTTGTGATTGTTGTTGTTGAGGTGGTCGTGGTGTTGGTGCACTACTCACGGTTGCACTGGAGCCTCCTTGTCTCGGCTTAGGACAATTGCGCATTCGATGTCCAAGCTCCCCACAGTTATGGCAAACCATCCCACTATCGTCGGTACGCCTCATCGGAGTGTAAGTATTTGGCCTCACTCCCGGACAATTCTTTGCTACATGCCCCATTTGTCGACAATTATTGCACAGTGTTGTCGGTAGATTGCACACACCCCAATGAAACTTACCACATGTGTTGCACCGCGGCTTATTACCTCCACCACCTGAGGAACCTCCAAAACTTTGCCTTTTCGAACTCCCTTGTCCACTATATTGACTTGAACCCGACCTTTTGTATTGTTGAGTTACCGGTGCTTGGGAACCTTGTTGATACCCCATATCTCTCTCAGCGATTGAAGCCACATCCAATGCCTCTGCAACCTTATCCAACCGTTGTACTGATACCTGACGTCGAATCTCGTCTCTAAGCCCCGTTACAAACTTTCGAGTTCGATCCCCTTCATTTGGTACTATGTTCTCAGCGAACCGAGCCAAACTTGTGAATTTAGCGGAGTACTCCCGAACTGTCATCCCTCCTTGTTTTAATTCCATAAACTCTTGAGCCTTTAAATCTTCAAACGATTTCGAAAAGTATTGCTTCTTGAAGAGTACTACAAACTCCCCCCAAGTGTTCGGCCTATCGGGTCCCAATTTTGTACGCCACCAGTACTGTGCTTTTTCTTTTAACGTATCAGCGGCAAATAGAACCTGTTGAGCCTCGGAACACGGAAGAACCCGGAATATCCTTTCCATGTCGGACAACCAAAAGTCAGCTCTCATTGGATCGGTCTCCCCTCGGAATAGTGTCGGTTTCTGCTTGTAAAATTGTGAAATTGTGGTCACCTCCTCCCTTGGATTAGGATTTGGTTGATCGTGTCTCCCTTCTATTGTATGAGTTTCAACAACTTGTACTAAACCGGCTACAACTCTTTCCATTCTTTCCATTTGGGTAGGCGGTGTCGATCGTTCACCAGACATTTTTTCTCTGGCAGTCACAAATCATATTCATATACACGTTACTTTTATACTTTTCAATGCATGCTCAACATTATTCAACATGCTAAGTAAACGTGAATGCATAAACTACGCATCGTTTAATCTTTTATGCTTATTACGCGTCGTAATCGTCACTCGTCCCCAAGGCTCTAACCTATTGCTCTGATACCAAAAATTGTCACACCCCAACCCATCTCGGGCGAGTTGGGACACGTGTAACAAGCCCACACGTTCAAAACACCCTTAAATCATTAAGAAATACATGAATTGGACCTCATAAAACAGCTTCTTCGACACAAAACAGACCCAAGGGCAAAATGGTCATTAATAAAGTATATCAAATTTTATATGGAAAGATAGCTCTTTGAGTCCCGGTTCCAACGCAAAAAACGGTGCACGAATCCGAGTTTTCTAGGAGAGTCAATGTACCTTCCACTGCTTGCTGATCAGGTTGAGCTTCTCCATGATCTCCTTCTTCATATTCAGCTCCATCATATCCCGCGGCATCAGGAATAACAGCATTCAAGCGGGTCTGACTCTGTTGTCCATAAGTTGCTTGCTTAGGGGCAGTGCAGAACCTGCTGATGTGACCTGGTTCACCACAGTTGAAGCAGACTATTCCTGGCTGAGTAGCACGCCTTGGTGCCCTGCAGTCCCGAGCCACATGTCCAGGGTTGCCACAGTTGAAGCACTTTACACCACTACTTCCTTCTCCTACTCGGGGTTGAGTCGGATGGGTAATAGCTTGTGCCTTCTTGCTCCCATCAAAGTTCCTCTTCTGTCCTTGGGTACGATTCATTGGTGGTCTATTCCCAAAATTACCCCTCTGAGGCGGTCGGAATTCGAATTGTTTACGGTATACTCGAGCATCCTCTTCCAGGTCGGTAGCCAGGCCGACTAGTCCTTCAAACGATTTGTCTAGGTGGCCGAGAGTCAGGCGACGAATCTGCGGTGCCAACCCTTGGTTATACTTCCGGATCTTCTTCTCCTCAGTATCAACCATGTGCGGGGCAAACCGTGACAGCCTCTCAAACTGTGTGGTATACTCTTGCACCGTCTTGGTTCCTTGCGTCAGATCCATGAATTCCTTCTCTCTTCTGTGCCTCTCCGTAGCCGGGAAGTACTTCTCCAGAAATCTTCCTTTGAACGCTGTCCACGTCATCCCCATCGCAGCTGTGTTTCCGATAGTGGCTATGACCGAGTCCCACCAATCTGCAGCGGCGTCGGTCAGTTGAAAAGTAGCCAATCTCCTCTTGTCCATCTCGTTGCATTGGACAGCTTCGAACATGCGATCCATCTGTCTTAACCATTGCTCCGCCTTCCAGGGATCCGTGGTACCCGCAAATTGCTCGGGTCTGAGCGCACGGAATCTTTCCAGCAGCTTATCTCCCGTCTGGCGGTCTCGTTGGTTTTCATTCGCATTACTAACCCTCTCGAGACGTCTAATAAAAGCTTCAAATATTCCCGTGGGGTCGGCAGCCTCGGGCGCTCCTTCAATCAGATTTCTGTTCCTCCTTGGTCTTCCAGCCATTCTATGCATGATAGGGGTAGTAGAATGAGAAACATGCATGCAACAGTACTATGACGAAAATTTTCAAAGTAGTATATATCACTATAACACATACTCGTATTATCACATAAGCATACAATAAAATATATATTGAGTACATATAACACGTATTCGAACTAGGGCTGTCTAATAGCAAAGAGGTTGTATTCTTATCCTCTAGACTCTGGTTGTGGGCCATACTGACTTTTCCAAGATTTGACTTAGGAAGTTCGTCAGTGCCTAAGCTATTAATGAGGGCTATGGTATGCTTTAACTCCTTAGAAACTCGGCTACTATATGTCTGTAGGGGCATCATAAGTTATGGTTATCTCGGCTAATCCTAAATGGATATGTCTGAAGGTATATGAAAATTGTTATCATTCTTGTCGATGTGACAAGACAAACGGGTAATCATTTCTATGATAAAACCAACTTAGAATTTTAGTTTCTGAACTAAGGGTAATCCGTACTAAACTAACACTAGAACTTGGTTGTATAGCTTAGTAAAACTTAAGGGTAACCTATGTCACTAATCTATGGCGTGAATAACTGAGCCTGGTCAATCTAGAAAACCTATGGCTCTGATACCACCAATCTTGTCACGCCCCGACGTAGCATAAATATGGAAAGCGTTTAATTTCCTTTATGGACCCGTAGGTCGCGACAGTTTGAAGGATCGATTCCGTCCCAAACGTCGAACAACATAAAAACTATTAATCAGAGTAGGGCAACCTGGGCTTATAAAAATTTTCTAACTTATTACATCCTATAGTACGGGGTTTACTAAGGCACAGACCGCCTTGAAATAAAACAATAACTTACAGTCTATTACAGTCATCCTTATTACAAAACCAAATCATATCTTAAAACACATAAAGCGTATAAAAGTAAATTCTCTTCTCAGCAACTGATCTCAATTAGCATAGTCATACGGTTCATCTTGATTATTACCTGCAAAGCCTGGACACGAATGTCCAGGACGCATCAACGCCGTCAGCTTCAAGAAGCTGGTGAGTATTAAAAACATAGCTTTGAATGTAAAAACATGCCCATTTACCTTTTTCCCATTTCCATTTAAATACCACAAGTTTATATTTATGATAAAGAGCTTGTTAGAAAAACAACCACAACAATAATTAAAAGATAAATTCACACATATGTGACCGTGTATGAGAACAATGCACAATCTCATCTAACCGACTCTTTTCTCTCGACAAAACCCAACAACCCTCTATCCTACTCCTGGTATCTTTGAAATACTAAGATAGCCACACTTTAGCAACGGGGCGCCAGGGAGTGTCCAGTTTGCCTCACACTTTGGTCCGGGGTACCAGGGAGTGTCCAATGCCTCACACTTTGAATACCCTAACCGCCATGCAAATACCGGGGCAACCCCCACACAGGTATCCAGACTCGAGTCATTCAGGGAGTGTCTATAGGCCACACTTTAGCACTTCCATGGGTGCCAGTGAGTGTCCAAGTTCGGCTTCACACACTTTAACGCTTCCATGGGCGTCAGGGAGTGTCCATTTTTGCCACCTTCGCATTTCAAAGACACCCTCATCCTCTTTTTCAACTCCAACCACAATCACATCCACAACCACAACCATAACCACAGCCACAATTACAACCACAACCACAACCACAACCACAACTCAAACTCATACTCTTTCCACACAATCATTACTCTTTTCCACACTATCATTACTCTTTTACACACTACCAACACTCACCATGCATGTACAACTGACTCCACATGAATGTCATCAAACTTTAAACATAAAGGAATTCACAGAATTAAAGAAATAATACGCGTACGGGGATTGAAAATTCGTAATTCATTGCCTTAATCATTTTAAACATAACTAATAGCATTCTAAAAACTGCTACTGAAATCCTCGTTTTCTGTCCAAACGGTGCAGAATCTGAGAAAATTGCATTAGACGAAAAGTGTGCAGAATCGAGTTTTTCTTGGGACAACGCGGGCAGAACCTTAAATTTCATTCGTTTTCCTAACAAAAATCTGAAAACAAAATTCTGCTACTGTTAAAATTAAAAGAGAAAATATTAGATTGAATTTCTAATATACTTTTTCTGCTACTGTAATCCTCATTTTCTGCCCAAACGGTGCAAAATCTGAGAAAATTGCATTAGACGAAAAGTGTGCAGAATCGAGTTTTACTTGGGACAACGCGGGCAGAACCTTAAATTTCATTCGTTTTACTAACAAAAATCTGAAAACAAAATTCTGCTACTGTTAAAATTAACTACCTAAATCAGTAAATAAGGAATGAGTTACATTTTGAGTGAGTTAGTAATACTCACCGTGATATAGATTGAAGAAATTGTTGAGACAGAAATATAATTACGAAATTCCCGAATTCCAAGCTTTGGCTATGGAGGATTGAGCTCTTCTCTCTCTCTACGAAATTGAAGAACTCTCTGCACTCTCTAAACTCTCTGTGAATTCTGAAATGTGTTGTGATGGAAGTGCAGAATGTGTAGTGTGGTTGGGTGTATATATAATCAAATACCCACTAAGAAAACATTGGCCTAACCCTCCACCCAATCTCCATTAACCTCCATATAATACCATGAATGTGCAGATATGATGTGTATACACTCCCCTTTATTCTCCACTACTGAAAGTAAGAGGTAGGTGGAGATGAGGTGGGTCAATGTGTGTTTGGGTAATCTAGCTTATGGCATAAGGACAACACACATACTACAACATTTGCCAAACAAGACCTAAGGGAAAAGCATCAGCACTCATAATTGAGTATAAATAAATTTGTTCAATCATTTACTTCCAAAATTCTGTGGAAGTTTAACACTACGCGGACAGTTTTAAACCTACACTGGTATTTTCGTGACACGGTGTTTATCACAAAAATACAGAGAATTCATTTTAACGTTAGAAATAGTTTTCTGATTTTATAAAAATACAGTTTGAGTTTAAAAGAAATAATTCCACCGTTTTGAAATACAGTTTTGAATTTTAACACAGGTATTGCAAGTTTTTATGAAAATTGCATTTTGACCCCAAAAGTAATTTCAATTAGTCAAGAATTAAACTTTTCACATAAGAATCGAAATTAACATATAAACAGACAATATATATTAAATTTTAAATATGATAATGCAAATGATAATGAAAATAAATTTTAATTATGATCATGCAGGAAAATGCAGGTTATTACACCCTTCCCCCCTTAAACAGGATTTCGTCCCCGAAATCAAGACTAACTAGTCATGAAACAACTCCGGGTACTTCTTCCTCATATCAGCTTCAACTTCCCACGAGGCTTCATTCTCGTCGTGGTGATTCCACTGAACCTTCACCAACGGAATATCCTTATTCCTCAGCTTCTTGATACTCTGATCCAAAATCTTCGCAGGTCTCTCCTTGTAAGAAACGCTATGACAAGTCTCAATGTCGTCATAACTAACCACATGCGAGGGATCTCGTATGTATTTCCTCAACATACTCACGTGAAACACGTTGTGAACCCCAGACATCTTTGGTGGTAACGCCAGTTGATAGGCCACTTTCCCGATACGTTCCAAAATCTCAAACGGTCCAATGAAACGCGGAGCTAACTTCCCTCTCTTGAGACCAAAACGTACTACTCCTCGTGTTGGTGAAACCTTAAGAAGTACGTGATCTCCCACACTAAACTCCAGATCTTTTCGGCGTCGATCAGCATAACTCTTATACCGGCTCTGAGCGGTTCTCATCCTTTCTTTGACCAAGGAAATCTTCTCGTTGGTTTCTCTAACCAAATCTGGTCCCAACAATTCTGTGTCCCCAACCTCTGCCCAACACAATGGAGAACGACATGGTCGTCCGTACAGTGCTTCGAACGGAGCCATACCGATACTCGTATGATAACTATTGTTATAGGCAAATTCAACCAACGGCAAGTGTGTCTCCCAAGATTCTTCAAAATCGATCACACAAGCCCTAAGCATATCTTCCATGATCTGATTCACACGCTCAGTTTGTCCATCTGTCTGAGGGTGAAAAGCAGTACTCATCTTGAGCGAGGTTCCCATAGCTTCTTGCAAACTTTCCCAAAATCCAGAAGTAAAACGTGCGTCACGGTCTGACACAATCGACACAGGTGCACCGTGAAGTCGCACAACTTGTTGTATGTACATCCGGCTCATCTTTTCCACCGGGTATGTCATACTGTAAGCAATAAAATGAGCTGACTTCGTCAATCGATCCACAATTACCCAAATAGCGTCATGATTCTGCTGTGATCGAGGCAATCCTACTACAAAATCCATCGTTATATGCTCCCACTTCCAACCAGGAATAGGTAGCGGTTGCAACAATCCTGACGGTCTCTGATGTTCGGCCTTGACTTGCTGACACGTCAAACACTTGGATACAAACTCGGCCACATCCTTCTTCATGCCTTCCCACCAGAAATTCCTCTTCAAATCTTTGTACATCTTCGTTCCTCCCGGGTGAACTGTATACCTTGATTTATGTGCTTCTTCCAGGATATCCTTCCTTAACTCTCCATCACCGGGCACGCACAATCTATTCCTGCACCGATACCCTCTATCGATTCCCACCTTCCATTCTGTCGGGTCCTTCTCTGACATCTTTATGAACCATGATTGAAACTTCTCATCTTCTTTCTGAGCTCCAATAATGCGGTCAATGAGAACAGGCTGTAGGATAAGACATCCGAAAAGTTGTCCTTCTCCTCTTTCAGCACTCTGTACATCAAACTCTGCCAACGTCTCCAATGCTCGCCATTCTCTCACCATTAAGGAGGCGATCGTCTCACGAGTCTGCCGACTCAAAGCATCAGCGACCACATTAGCTTTACCAGGGTGGTATTCCAATGTGAAGTCATAATCTTTGATCAACTCCATCCATCTGCGCTGCCTCATGTTCAACTCTTTCTGTGTGAACAAATACTTCAGACTCTTGTGATCGGAGAACAAATCAAACTTCTCACCGTAGAGATAATGTCTCCAAATCTTGAGTGCAAATACCACTGCTGCCAACTCCAAATCATGAATAGGATAGTTCAACTCATTCGGCTTTAGCTGTCTAGATCCATAGGCTATAACTTTACCATCTTGCATAAGTACACACCCTAGTCCTTGATATGAGGCGTCACTAAAGATAGTGAACTTCTCGCCAGGCTTGGGTATTGCTAGTACTGGTGCGGTAGTGAGTCTCTCTTTCAACTCTAGAAAGGCTCGCTCGTGCTTCTCTGTCCATTCGAATTTCAAATTCTTCTTCGTCAATCCAGTCAATGGTGCGGCTATTTTAGAGAATCCTTCAACAAATCTTCTGTAATAGCCTGCGAGTCCAAGAAAACTCCGAACTTCTGTAGGGTTGCTTGGCCTAACCCAGTTGGATACAGCATCGGTCTTGGACGAATCCACAGAAATTCCTTGAGATGACACCTTGTGTCCCAAAAATTTCACTTCTTGCAACCAAAACTCACACTTACTGAACTTGGCATACAAGTGGTGGTCCTTAAGCGTCTGCATCGTAATCCGAAGATGTTGCTCGTGTTCTTCTCTTGACTTAGAATAGATCAAAATATCATCAATAAAGACGATGACAAACTGATCTAAATAAGGCTTGAACACTCTGTTCATCAGATCCATAAACACTGCCGGGGCGTTCGTCAATCCAAACGGCATCACCAGAAATTCATAATGACCATATCGGGTTCTGAAAGCAGTCTTAGGTATGTCTTCCTTCCGTACCCTCAACTGATGATATCCCGACCTAAGGTCTATCTTGGAAAATATCGTAGCTCCTTGTAGTTGATCAAATAAATCGTCAATCCGAGGCAAAGGATACTTGTTCTTGATCGTCACTTGATTCAATTCTCTGTAGTCGATACACAGCCTGAGCGTCCCGTCCTTCTTCTTCACAAATAACACCGGTGCTCCCCAAGGCGATGTACTTGGACGTACAAAACCTAGGTTCTCGAGCTCTTGAACTTGTCCCTTCAATTCTAGTAGTTCTGTGGGGGCCATTCTGTAGGGAACCTTGGTAATCGGTACGGTACCCGGTATAAGCTCAATACAGAACTCTATACTTCTCTCGGGCGGTAATCCAGAAATGTCTTGAAATACTTCTTCGAAGTCCTTGACTACAGGTATAGATGATGCTGTCACCTCTGTACTGACGACTTCGATGTTGGCTAAACATCTTGTGAGGAACATATCTCCCGAAGGGTTACATTGAAAATCAAAGGGTTGATTCTCATTGTCGGAGAATGTAATTCTCTTCCTCGCACAATCCAACTTCACTTGATTCTGAGACAGCCAATCCATTCCTAGGATTATGTCAAACTCCTTCATCGATAGGACGATCAACCTTGCAGGGATTTCTTGGTCACCTAATCTTAAGGGACAATCCTTGCACACATGTCCTAAACTGACCGCAGCTCCTATTGGTGATGTAGCCTTCAAAGCTTTCTCTAAGCGATGAGGTAAGATACCCAATCTCCGAATTGTATTAACAGATATGAATGATAGAGCAGCACCCGTATCAAATAATACTCTAACATGGGAGTTAAATAGAGTCAATGTACCTTCCACTGCTTGCTGATCAGGTTGAGCTTCTCCATGATCTCCTTCTTCATATTCAGCTCCATCATATCCCGCGGCATCAGGAATAACAGCATTCAAGCGGGTCTGACTCTGTTGTCCATAAGTTGCTTGCTTAGGGGCAGTGCAGAACCTGCTGATGTGACCTGGTTCACCACAGTTGAAGCAGACTATTCCTGGCTGAGTAGCACGCCTTGGTGCCCTGCAGTCCCGAGCCACATGTCCAGGGTTGCCACAGTTGAAGCACTTTACACCACTACTTCCTTCTCCTACTCGGGGTTGAGTCGGATGGGTAATAGCTTGTGCCTTCTTGCTCCCATCAAAGTTCCTCTTCTGTCCTTGGGTACGATTCATTGGTGGTCTATTCCCAAAATTACCCCTCTGAGGCGGTCGGAATTCGAATTGTTTACGGTATACTCGAGCATCCTCTTCCAGGTCGGTAGCCAGGCCGACTAGTCCTTCAAACGATTTGTCTAGGTGGCCGAGAGTCAGGCGACGAATCTGCGGTGCCAACCCTTGGTTATACTTCCGGATCTTCTTCTCCTCAGTATCAACCATGTGCGGGGCAAACCGTGACAGCCTCTCAAACTGTGTGGTATACTCTTGCACCGTCTTGGTTCCTTGCGTCAGATCCATGAATTCCTTCTCTCTTCTGTGCCTCTCCGTAGCCGGGAAGTACTTCTCCAGAAATCTTCCTTTGAACGCTGTCCACGTCATCCCCATCGCAGCTGTGTTTCCGATAGTGGCTATGACCGAGTCCCACCAATCTGCAGCGGCGTCGGTCAGTTGAAAAGTAGCCAATCTCCTCTTGTCCATCTCGTTGCATTGGACAGCTTCGAACATGCGATCCATCTGTCTTAACCATTGCTCCGCCTTCCAGGGATCCGTGGTACCCGCAAATTGCTCGGGTCTGAGCGCACGGAATCTTTCCAGCAGCTTATCTCCCGTCTGGCGGTCTCGTTGGTTTTCATTCGCATTACTAACCCTCTCGAGACGTCTAATAAAAGCTTCAAATATTCCCGTGGGGTCGGCAGCCTCGGGCGCTCCTTCAATCAGATTTCTGTTCCTCCTTGGTCTTCCAGCCATTCTATGCATGATAGGGGTAGTAGAATGAGAAACATGCATGCAACAGTACTATGACGAAAATTTTCAAAGTAGTATATATCACTATAACACATACTCGTATTATCACATAAGCATACAATAAAATATATATTGAGTACATATAACACGTATTCGAACTAGGGCTGTCTAATAGCAAAGAGGTTGTATTCTTATCCTCTAGACTCTGGTTGTGGGCCATACTGACTTTTCCAAGATTTGACTTAGGAAGTTCGTCAGTGCCTAAGCTATTAATGAGGGCTATGGTATGCTTTAACTCCTTAGAAACTCGGCTACTATATGTCTGTAGGGGCATCATAAGTTATGGTTATCTCGGCTAATCCTAAATGGATATGTCTGAAGGTATATGAAAATTGTTATCATTCTTGTCGATGTGACAAGACAAACGGGTAATCATTTCTATGATAAAACCAACTTAGAATTTTAGTTTCTGAACTAAGGGTAATCCGTACTAAACTAACACTAGAACTTGGTTGTATAGCTTAGTAAAACTTAAGGGTAACCTATGTCACTAATCTATGGCGTGAATAACTGAGCCTGGTCAATCTAGAAAACCTATGGCTCTGATACCACCAATCTTGTCACGCCCCGACGTAGCATAAATATGGAAAGCGTTTAATTTCCTTTATGGACCCGTAGGTCGCGACAGTTTGAAGGATCGATTCCGTCCCAAACGTCGAACAACATAAAAACTATTAATCAGAGTAGGGCAACCTGGGCTTATAAAAATTTTCTAACTTATTACATCCTATAGTACGGGGTTTACTAAGGCACAGACCGCCTTGAAATAAAACAATAACTTACAGTCTATTACAGTCATCCTTATTACAAAACCAAATCATATCTTAAAACACATAAAGCGTATAAAAGTAAATTCTCTTCTCAGCAACTGATCTCAATTAGCATAGTCATACGGTTCATCTTGATTATTACCTGCAAAGCCTGGACACGAATGTCCAGGACGCATCAACGCCGTCAGCTTCAAGAAGCTGGTGAGTATTAAAAACATAGCTTTGAATGTAAAAACATGCCCATTTACCTTTTTCCCATTTCCATTTAAATACCACAAGTTTATATTTATGATAAAGAGCTTGTTAGAAAAACAACCACAACAATAATTAAAAGATAAATTCACACATATGTGACCGTGTATGAGAACAATGCACAATCTCATCTAACCGACTCTTTTCTCTCGACAAAACCCAACAACCCTCTATCCTACTCCTGGTATCTTTGAAATACTAAGATAGCCACACTTTAGCAACGGGGCGCCAGGGAGTGTCCAGTTTGCCTCACACTTTGGTCCGGGGTACCAGGGAGTGTCCAATGCCTCACACTTTGAATACCCTAACCGCCATGCAAATACCGGGGCAACCCCCACACAGGTATCCAGACTCGAGTCATTCAGGGAGTGTCTATAGGCCACACTTTAGCACTTCCATGGGTGCCAGTGAGTGTCCAAGTTCGGCTTCACACACTTTAACGCTTCCATGGGCGTCAGGGAGTGTCCATTTTTGCCACCTTCGCATTTCAAAGACACCCTCATCCTCTTTTTCAACTCCAACCACAATCACATCCACAACCACAACCATAACCACAGCCACAATTACAACCACAACCACAACCACAACCACAACTCAAACTCATACTCTTTCCACACAATCATTACTCTTTTCCACACTATCATTACTCTTTTACACACTACCAACACTCACCATGCATGTACAACTGACTCCACATGAATGTCATCAAACTTTAAACATAAAGGAATTCACAGAATTAAAGAAATAATACGCGTACGGGGATTGAAAATTCGTAATTCATTGCCTTAATCATTTTAAACATAACTAATAGCATTCTAAAAACTGCTACTGAAATCCTCGTTTTCTGTCCAAACGGTGCAGAATCTGAGAAAATTGCATTAGACGAAAAGTGTGCAGAATCGAGTTTTTCTTGGGACAACGCGGGCAGAACCTTAAATTTCATTCGTTTTCCTAACAAAAATCTGAAAACAAAATTCTGCTACTGTTAAAATTAAAAGAGAAAATATTAGATTGAATTTCTAATATACTTTTTCTGCTACTGTAATCCTCATTTTCTGCCCAAACGGTGCAAAATCTGAGAAAATTGCATTAGACGAAAAGTGTGCAGAATCGAGTTTTACTTGGGACAACGCGGGCAGAACCTTAAATTTCATTCGTTTTACTAACAAAAATCTGAAAACAAAATTCTGCTACTGTTAAAATTAACTACCTAAATCAGTAAATAAGGAATGAGTTACATTTTGAGTGAGTTAGTAATACTCACCGTGATATAGATTGAAGAAATTGTTGAGACAGAAATATAATTACGAAATTCCCGAATTCCAAGCTTTGGCTATGGAGGATTGAGCTCTTCTCTCTCTCTACGAAATTGAAGAACTCTCTGCACTCTCTAAACTCTCTGTGAATTCTGAAATGTGTTGTGATGGAAGTGCAGAATGTGTAGTGTGGTTGGGTGTATATATAATCAAATACCCACTAAGAAAACATTGGCCTAACCCTCCACCCAATCTCCATTAACCTCCATATAATACCATGAATGTGCAGATATGATGTGTATACACTCCCCTTTATTCTCCACTACTGAAAGTAAGAGGTAGGTGGAGATGAGGTGGGTCAATGTGTGTTTGGGTAATCTAGCTTATGGCATAAGGACAACACACATACTACAACATTTGCCAAACAAGACCTAAGGGAAAAGCATCAGCACTCATAATTGAGTATAAATAAATTTGTTCAATCATTTACTTCCAAAATTCTGTGGAAGTTTAACACTACGCGGACAGTTTTAAACCTACACTGGTATTTTCGTGACACGGTGTTTATCACAAAAATACAGAGAATTCATTTTAACGTTAGAAATAGTTTTCTGATTTTATAAAAATACAGTTTGAGTTTAAAAGAAATAATTCCACCGTTTTGAAATACAGTTTTGAATTTTAACACAGGTATTGCAAGTTTTTATGAAAATTGCATTTTGACCCCAAAAGTAATTTCAATTAGTCAAGAATTAAACTTTTCACATAAGAATCGAAATTAACATATAAACAGACAATATATATTAAATTTTAAATATGATAATGCAAATGATAATGAAAATAAATTTTAATTATGATCATGCAGGAAAATGCAGGTTATTACACCCTTCCCCCCTTAAACAGGATTTCGTCCCCGAAATCAAGACTAACTAGTCATGAAACAACTCCGGGTACTTCTTCCTCATATCAGCTTCAACTTCCCACGAGGCTTCATTCTCGTCGTGGTGATTCCACTGAACCTTCACCAACGGAATATCCTTATTCCTCAGCTTCTTGATACTCTGATCCAAAATCTTCGCAGGTCTCTCCTTGTAAGAAACGCTATGACAAGTCTCAATGTCGTCATAACTAACCACATGCGAGGGATCTCGTATGTATTTCCTCAACATACTCACGTGAAACACGTTGTGAACCCCAGACATCTTTGGTGGTAACGCCAGTTGATAGGCCACTTTCCCGATACGTTCCAAAATCTCAAACGGTCCAATGAAACGCGGAGCTAACTTCCCTCTCTTGAGACCAAAACGTACTACTCCTCGTGTTGGTGAAACCTTAAGAAGTACGTGATCTCCCACACTAAACTCCAGATCTTTTCGGCGTCGATCAGCATAACTCTTATACCGGCTCTGAGCGGTTCTCATCCTTTCTTTGACCAAGGAAATCTTCTCGTTGGTTTCTCTAACCAAATCTGGTCCCAACAATTCTGTGTCCCCAACCTCTGCCCAACACAATGGAGAACGACATGGTCGTCCGTACAGTGCTTCGAACGGAGCCATACCGATACTCGTATGATAACTATTGTTATAGGCAAATTCAACCAACGGCAAGTGTGTCTCCCAAGATTCTTCAAAATCGATCACACAAGCCCTAAGCATATCTTCCATGATCTGATTCACACGCTCAGTTTGTCCATCTGTCTGAGGGTGAAAAGCAGTACTCATCTTGAGCGAGGTTCCCATAGCTTCTTGCAAACTTTCCCAAAATCCAGAAGTAAAACGTGCGTCACGGTCTGACACAATCGACACAGGTGCACCGTGAAGTCGCACAACTTGTTGTATGTACATCCGGCTCATCTTTTCCACCGGGTATGTCATACTGTAAGCAATAAAATGAGCTGACTTCGTCAATCGATCCACAATTACCCAAATAGCGTCATGATTCTGCTGTGATCGAGGCAATCCTACTACAAAATCCATCGTTATATGCTCCCACTTCCAACCAGGAATAGGTAGCGGTTGCAACAATCCTGACGGTCTCTGATGTTCGGCCTTGACTTGCTGACACGTCAAACACTTGGATACAAACTCGGCCACATCCTTCTTCATGCCTTCCCACCAGAAATTCCTCTTCAAATCTTTGTACATCTTCGTTCCTCCCGGGTGAACTGTATACCTTGATTTATGTGCTTCTTCCAGGATATCCTTCCTTAACTCTCCATCACCGGGCACGCACAATCTATTCCTGCACCGATACCCTCTATCGATTCCCACCTTCCATTCTGTCGGGTCCTTCTCTGACATCTTTATGAACCATGATTGAAACTTCTCATCTTCTTTCTGAGCTCCAATAATGCGGTCAATGAGAACAGGCTGTAGGATAAGACATCCGAAAAGTTGTCCTTCTCCTCTTTCAGCACTCTGTACATCAAACTCTGCCAACGTCTCCAATGCTCGCCATTCTCTCACCATTAAGGAGGCGATCGTCTCACGAGTCTGCCGACTCAAAGCATCAGCGACCACATTAGCTTTACCAGGGTGGTATTCCAATGTGAAGTCATAATCTTTGATCAACTCCATCCATCTGCGCTGCCTCATGTTCAACTCTTTCTGTGTGAACAAATACTTCAGACTCTTGTGATCGGAGAACAAATCAAACTTCTCACCGTAGAGATAATGTCTCCAAATCTTGAGTGCAAATACCACTGCTGCCAACTCCAAATCATGAATAGGATAGTTCAACTCATTCGGCTTTAGCTGTCTAGATCCATAGGCTATAACTTTACCATCTTGCATAAGTACACACCCTAGTCCTTGATATGAGGCGTCACTAAAGATAGTGAACTTCTCGCCAGGCTTGGGTATTGCTAGTACTGGTGCGGTAGTGAGTCTCTCTTTCAACTCTAGAAAGGCTCGCTCGTGCTTCTCTGTCCATTCGAATTTCAAATTCTTCTTCGTCAATCCAGTCAATGGTGCGGCTATTTTAGAGAATCCTTCAACAAATCTTCTGTAATAGCCTGCGAGTCCAAGAAAACTCCGAACTTCTGTAGGGTTGCTTGGCCTAACCCAGTTGGATACAGCATCGGTCTTGGACGAATCCACAGAAATTCCTTGAGATGACACCTTGTGTCCCAAAAATTTCACTTCTTGCAACCAAAACTCACACTTACTGAACTTGGCATACAAGTGGTGGTCCTTAAGCGTCTGCATCGTAATCCGAAGATGTTGCTCGTGTTCTTCTCTTGACTTAGAATAGATCAAAATATCATCAATAAAGACGATGACAAACTGATCTAAATAAGGCTTGAACACTCTGTTCATCAGATCCATAAACACTGCCGGGGCGTTCGTCAATCCAAACGGCATCACCAGAAATTCATAATGACCATATCGGGTTCTGAAAGCAGTCTTAGGTATGTCTTCCTTCCGTACCCTCAACTGATGATATCCCGACCTAAGGTCTATCTTGGAAAATATCGTAGCTCCTTGTAGTTGATCAAATAAATCGTCAATCCGAGGCAAAGGATACTTGTTCTTGATCGTCACTTGATTCAATTCTCTGTAGTCGATACACAGCCTGAGCGTCCCGTCCTTCTTCTTCACAAATAACACCGGTGCTCCCCAAGGCGATGTACTTGGACGTACAAAACCTAGGTTCTCGAGCTCTTGAACTTGTCCCTTCAATTCTAGTAGTTCTGTGGGGGCCATTCTGTAGGGAACCTTGGTAATCGGTACGGTACCCGGTATAAGCTCAATACAGAACTCTATACTTCTCTCGGGCGGTAATCCAGAAATGTCTTGAAATACTTCTTCGAAGTCCTTGACTACAGGTATAGATGATGCTGTCACCTCTGTACTGACGACTTCGATGTTGGCTAAACATCTTGTGAGGAACATATCTCCCGAAGGGTTACATTGAAAATCAAAGGGTTGATTCTCATTGTCGGAGAATGTAATTCTCTTCCTCGCACAATCCAACTTCACTTGATTCTGAGACAGCCAATCCATTCCTAGGATTATGTCAAACTCCTTCATCGATAGGACGATCAACCTTGCAGGGATTTCTTGGTCACCTAATCTTAAGGGACAATCCTTGCACACATGTCCTAAACTGACCGCAGCTCCTATTGGTGATGTAGCCTTCAAAGCTTTCTCTAAGCGATGAGGTAAGATACCCAATCTCCGAATTGTATTAACAGATATGAATGATAGAGCAGCACCCGTATCAAATAATACTCTAACATGGGAGTTAAATAGAGTCAATGTACCTTCCACTGCTTGCTGATCAGGTTGAGCTTCTCCATGATCTCCTTCTTCATATTCAGCTCCATCATATCCCGCGGCATCAGGAATAACAGCATTCAAGCGGGTCTGACTCTGTTGTCCATAAGTTGCTTGCTTAGGGGCAGTGCAGAACCTGCTGATGTGACCTGGTTCACCACAGTTGAAGCAGACTATTCCTGGCTGAGTAGCACGCCTTGGTGCCCTGCAGTCCCGAGCCACATGTCCAGGGTTGCCACAGTTGAAGCACTTTACACCACTACTTCCTTCTCCTACTCGGGGTTGAGTCGGATGGGTAATAGCTTGTGCCTTCTTGCTCCCATCAAAGTTCCTCTTCTGTCCTTGGGTACGATTCATTGGTGGTCTATTCCCAAAATTACCCCTCTGAGGCGGTCGGAATTCGAATTGTTTACGGTATACTCGAGCATCCTCTTCCAGGTCGGTAGCCAGGCCGACTAGTCCTTCAAACGATTTGTCTAGGTGGCCGAGAGTCAGGCGACGAATCTGCGGTGCCAACCCTTGGTTATACTTCTGGATCTTCTTCTCCTCAGTATCAACCATGTGCGGGGCAAACCGTGACAGCCTCTCAAACTGTGTGGTATACTCTTGCACCGTCTTGGTTCCTTGCGTCAGATCCATGAATTCCTTCTCTCTTCTGTGCCTCTCCGTAGCCGGGAAGTACTTCTCCAGAAATCTTCCTTTGAACGCTGTCCACGTCATCCCCATCGCAGCTGTGTTTCCGATAGTGGCTATGACCGAGTCCCACCAATCTGCAGCGGCGTCGGTCAGTTGAAAAGTAGCCAATCTCCTCTTGTCCATCTCGTTGCATTGGACAGCTTCGAACATGCGATCCATCTGTCTTAACCATTGCTCCGCCTTCCAGGGATCCGTGGTACCCGCAAATTGCTCGGGTCTGAGCGCACGGAATCTTTCCAGCAGCTTATCTCCCGTCTGGCGGTCTCGTTGGTTTTCATTCGCATTACTAACCCTCTCGAGACGTCTAATAAAAGCTTCAAATATTCCCGTGGGGTCGGCAGCCTCGGGCGCTCCTTCAATCAGATTTCTGTTCCTCCTTGGTCTTCCAGCCATTCTATGCATGATAGGGGTAGTAGAATGAGAAACATGCATGCAACAGTACTATGACGAAAATTTTCAAAGTAGTATATATCACTATAACACATACTCGTATTATCACATAAGCATACAATAAAATATATATTGAGTACATATAACACGTATTCGAACTAGGGCTGTCTAATAGCAAAGAGGTTGTATTCTTATCCTCTAGACTCTGGTTGTGGGCCATACTGACTTTTCCAAGATTTGACTTAGGAAGTTCGTCAGTGCCTAAGCTATTAATGAGGGCTATGGTATGCTTTAACTCCTTAGAAACTCGGCTACTATATGTCTGTAGGGGCATCATAAGTTATGGTTATCTCGGCTAATCCTAAATGGATATGTCTGAAGGTATATGAAAATTGTTATCATTCTTGTCGATGTGACAAGACAAACGGGTAATCATTTCTATGATAAAACCAACTTAGAATTTTAGTTTCTGAACTAAGGGTAATCCGTACTAAACTAACACTAGAACTTGGTTGTATAGCTTAGTAAAACTTAAGGGTAACCTATGTCACTAATCTATGGCGTGAATAACTGAGCCTGGTCAATCTAGAAAACCTATGGCTCTGATACCACCAATCTTGTCACGCCCCGACGTAGCATAAATATGGAAAGCGTTTAATTTCCTTTATGGACCCGTAGGTCGCGACAGTTTGAAGGATCGATTCCGTCCCAAACGTCGAACAACATAAAAACTATTAATCAGAGTAGGGCAACCTGGGCTTATAAAAATTTTCTAACTTATTACATCCTATAGTACGGGGTTTACTAAGGCACAGACCGCCTTGAAATAAAACAATAACTTACAGTCTATTACAGTCATCCTTATTACAAAACCAAATCATATCTTAAAACACATAAAGCGTATAAAAGTAAATTCTCTTCTCAGCAACTGATCTCAATTAGCATAGTCATACGGTTCATCTTGATTATTACCTGCAAAGCCTGGACACGAATGTCCAGGACGCATCAACGCCGTCAGCTTCAAGAAGCTGGTGAGTATTAAAAACATAGCTTTGAATGTAAAAACATGCCCATTTACCTTTTTCCCATTTCCATTTAAATACCACAAGTTTATATTTATGATAAAGAGCTTGTTAGAAAAACAACCACAACAATAATTAAAAGATAAATTCACACATATGTGACCGTGTATGAGAACAATGCACAATCTCATCTAACCGACTCTTTTCTCTCGACAAAACCCAACAACCCTCTATCCTACTCCTGGTATCTTTGAAATACTAAGATAGCCACACTTTAGCAACGGGGCGCCAGGGAGTGTCCAGTTTGCCTCACACTTTGGTCCGGGGTACCAGGGAGTGTCCAATGCCTCACACTTTGAATACCCTAACCGCCATGCAAATACCGGGGCAACCCCCACACAGGTATCCAGACTCGAGTCATTCAGGGAGTGTCTATAGGCCACACTTTAGCACTTCCATGGGTGCCAGTGAGTGTCCAAGTTCGGCTTCACACACTTTAACGCTTCCATGGGCGTCAGGGAGTGTCCATTTTTGCCACCTTCGCATTTCAAAGACACCCTCATCCTCTTTTTCAACTCCAACCACAATCACATCCACAACCACAACCATAACCACAGCCACAATTACAACCACAACCACAACCACAACCACAACTCAAACTCATACTCTTTCCACACAATCATTACTCTTTTCCACACTATCATTACTCTTTTACACACTACCAACACTCACCATGCATGTACAACTGACTCCACATGAATGTCATCAAACTTTAAACATAAAGGAATTCACAGAATTAAAGAAATAATACGCGTACGGGGATTGAAAATTCGTAATTCATTGCCTTAATCATTTTAAACATAACTAATAGCATTCTAAAAACTGCTACTGAAATCCTCGTTTTCTGTCCAAACGGTGCAGAATCTGAGAAAATTGCATTAGACGAAAAGTGTGCAGAATCGAGTTTTTCTTGGGACAACGCGGGCAGAACCTTAAATTTCATTCGTTTTCCTAACAAAAATCTGAAAACAAAATTCTGCTACTGTTAAAATTAAAAGAGAAAATATTAGATTGAATTTCTAATATACTTTTTCTGCTACTGTAATCCTCATTTTCTGCCCAAACGGTGCAAAATCTGAGAAAATTGCATTAGACGAAAAGTGTGCAGAATCGAGTTTTACTTGGGATAACGCGGGCAGAACCTTAAATTTCATTCGTTTTACTAACAAAAATCTGAAAACAAAATTCTGCTACTGTTAAAATTAACTACCTAAATCAGTAAATAAGGAATGAGTTACATTTTGAGTGAGTTAGTAATACTCACCGTGATATAGATTGAAGAAATTGTTGAGACAGAAATATAATTACGAAATTCCCGAATTCCAAGCTTTGGCTATGGAGGATTGAGCTCTTCTCTCTCTCTACGAAATTGAAGAACTCTCTGCACTCTCTAAACTCTCTGTGAATTCTGAAATGTGTTGTGATGGAAGTGCAGAATGTGTAGTGTGGTTGGGTGTATATATAATCAAATACCCACTAAGAAAACATTGGCCTAACCCTCCACCCAATCTCCATTAACCTCCATATAATACCATGAATGTGCAGATATGATGTGTATACACTCCCCTTTATTCTCCACTACTGAAAGTAAGAGGTAGGTGGAGATGAGGTGGGTCAATGTGTGTTTGGGTAATCTAGCTTATGGCATAAGGACAACACACATACTACAACATTTGCCAAACAAGACCTAAGGGAAAAGCATCAGCACTCATAATTGAGTATAAATAAATTTGTTCAATCATTTACTTCCAAAATTCTGTGGAAGTTTAACACTACGCGGACAGTTTTAAACCTACACTGGTATTTTCGTGACACGGTGTTTATCACAAAAATACAGAGAATTCATTTTAACGTTAGAAATAGTTTTCTGATTTTATAAAAATACAGTTTGAGTTTAAAAGAAATAATTCCACCGTTTTGAAATACAGTTTTGAATTTTAACACAGGTATTGCAAGTTTTTATGAAAATTGCATTTTGACCCCAAAAGTAATTTCAATTAGTCAAGAATTAAACTTTTCACATAAGAATCGAAATTAACATATAAACAGACAATATATATTAAATTTTAAATATGATAATGCAAATGATAATGAAAATAAATTTTAATTATGATCATGCAGGAAAATGCAGGTTATTACAAAGTACTTCAAGCTTTTATGGTCAGTGAAAATTTCACAAGTTTCCCCGTACAAATAATGTCGCCAAATTTTTAAAGCAAAAATTACCGCGGCAAGTTCCAAATCGTGAGTTGGATAATTCTTCTCATGAGTTCTCAATTGCCTCGAAGCATACGCTATCACCGTCGTCGGCAACAAGTGGTCGTCACCACGGAACAATCTCATAGCGGATTCATACAAGCTTTCCTTTGATCCAAATAGACAACTAAACATGCTCACATAAACATACCACCATACTTTTCACAAATTCATAGCTAAACAAGAGTATTTAGCATGTTATTAACACCCAAAGAACATAAACATGAATCTCATCCCAAAACAAGATTGAAATCACTCACCTCGTCGCAATTCACTCCTAGTTGAGAAATTAAAGCTCAAATCTACTCCAGTTTCAAATCCTACATGAATTCGGCAAACTACGGATTACCGCTCTGAATTGGGTCGCGAGAAATACGACGATTAAACTCAATAAAATCAATACCAAAATGTAGAACTCACCTCTTCGAGTCCAAATCCGATCTCGGAATTGAAATTGGGTATCGAACGGCGCGTCGATTGACGTCGAGAAGCTCCGACAAACCCCCGTCTCCTTTCTCTCTGTCTAACCGACTGAAAATTGAAGAAGAAGAGATATGGATCTCCTCTTAATTCCCAGCTCATATATGGTTTTATCTTTTTATTATAAAATCCACCAATTTTTTGGTTATTTTCAATTTCACCCCTAACTAGTTTTATGACTAACTATTTAGTCCTCTTAACTTAAGTGGGTATTTGTCTATGTCTCGCGTGGGTCCCGTAAGTGGTCCCACGTAATTATATAAAGTTGCTAATTAGCCTACTAATTATATAACGTGTTTATTTTGTCCTCACCAAGGTACTCCAAATGACCACATAATTGGTCCCTAACGATAAACAATATTTTCTAACAACGTGCAAATATTTCACATATGCCTTAATAAACATTTAAGCACATAAGGGTGATTCCACAACTTTGTCCCATCACACTGGAACTTCTCAACTCATGTCCCAATTTGGGACTACCACATTGGCCAACACTGGGTTCCCAAATTGGACACCCATAATCAACTAGTGAGTTAAAACTCACTTAAACATGTGTTAATAAACACCAATAATATATGTTAATGCATGCTAAATCACGTTTAACGGTTAATTGCGGGAGCGGGTGTTACATCTCTCCCCTCCTTAAAAGAAGTTTGTCCCCAAACTTAAAGTACCTCAAGATTCGAATAAGAATGGGTATTTCTCGCGCATCTCATCTTCCCGTTCCCACGTAACCTCTTCAATGGAGTGATTACGCCACAAAACCATAACCAATGGAATAGACTTGGTTCTCAGAACTTGAACTTTCGCAACGAGAATTCTCACTGGATGTTCTATGTAAGTCAAGTCTTCTCTAATTTTCAACGGTTCTGGCGTGATTATATGACGTGAATCTGACACACAACGTCGCAACATTGATACGTGAAACACATTATGAACGTTTTCCATTTCCTGTGGTAGCTCTAACCGGTATGCTATTGGTCCAACTCTACCAATGATTTCAAACGGTCCAACGTACCTCGGATTCAGTTTTCCAAACCTCATAATCTTTGGTCGGTGACACCTTTAGGAACACATAATCACTAACTTCAAACTCTATTAGTCTCCTTTTCAAATCCGTGTAGCTCTTGTAACGACTTTGAGCTGTTTGCAATCGTTGCTGTATCACCTTAACTTTCTCTGTGGTCTGCTGAACTATCTCAGGTCCCAATAGTTTCCGTTCTCGTACCTCAGCCCAACAAATCGGCGAACAACATCTACGCCCATATAAAGCCTCAAAAGGTGCCATCCCAATACTGGATTGAAAACTATTATTATAAGTAAATTCAGCCAATGATAAGTGTTGTTCCCAATCACCTTTGAAACCAAGAACACATAATCTAAGCATATCTTCCAATATCTGAATTACCTGTTCTGATTGTCCATCAGTCCGCGGATGGAAAGCTGTGCTAAAATTCAACTTTGTGCCCATAGCCTCTTGTAAACCCCTCCAAAATCTTGATGTAAATCTACTATCTCTATCAGAGATAATAGACACTGGAACTCCATGAAGCCTTACAATTTCCTGAACATATAACTCTGCCAACTTCATCGGATCATTCTTCTTAATCGCTAGGAAATGCGCAGACTTGGTTAATCGGTCAACAATTACCCAAATACTATCATTTGATCTTATGAATTTTGGTAAACCTGCTACAAAATCCATCGTGATGTTCTCCCATTTCCATTCCGGTACTGGTAATGGTTACAATATTCTCGCTGATCTTTGGTGTTCTGCTTTTACCCGTTGACACACCAAACACTTTGCCACGTATTCGGCTATTTCTCTCTTCATTCCAAACCACCAATAGTTCTCTCGTAGATCACGATACATTTTAGTACTTCCCGGATGAATGGAATATTTGGTATTGTGCGCCTCGTCTAGAATCGTCTCTTTAATTCCATTAACATCAGGTACACAAATTCGATTTCTATATTTCAATACACCATCCACGTAAGTGAAATCCGGTTGCTTACCCTTAGGTATTCCGTCACAAATTTTCCTCAAGTTTGGGTCTTGATGTTGTTTTATTCTAATCTCATCCACAAGTGTTGGTTGTGCTATAATAGCTGCCATCAAAGCTCCCTCAGTTCTTGGAATTACTTCAAGCTTCAATTGCTCCATTTCACGAATCAGCTTCTCTTGAGAAGTTACAACATAAGCTAAGTTTTCGGTTGACTTTCGGCTCAATGCATCTGCCACTACATTGGCCTTTCCCGGGTGATATTGAATCAATAAATCGTAATCTTTCATTAACTCAAACCACCGTCTCTGTCTCATATTCAAGTTTCTTTGAGTGAATATATACTTTAGGCTTTTGTGATCCGTGTAAATTTTACACCGTTCCCCGTATAGATAATGCCTCCAAATCTTCAAGGCAAAGATTACCGCTGCCAATTCCAAGTCGTGTGTCGGGTAGTTGGTTTCATGTGGTCTCAGTTGTCGTGAAGCATATGTAATTACTTTGCCATTCTGCATTAGGACACATCCTAGACCCCGATGCGAAGCATCGCTGAAGATAACAAACCCCTCAGTTCCCGATGGAATAGTCAGTATCGGTGTTGTTATAAGTCTAGTCTTTAATTCCTTGAAACTTTCCTAACATTCAGAACTCCAAACAAAATAAACATCTTTTCTCATTAGCTGAGTCATAGGCATCGCAATTCTTGAGAAGTTTTCTACAAACCTTCGGTAATACCCGGCCAAAACTAAGAAACTTTGAACTTCTGACACATTTTTCGGTGGATTCTAATTGGCTACTGCTTCAATTTTCTGCGGGTCCACTAAAACACCTTCTTTAGAAATCACATGTCCCAAAAATGCTATCTCCGTAAGCCAAAACTCACATTTCTTCAATTTACCAAATAATTTCTTCTCGCGAAGCCGTTGCAACACCAATCGTAAATGTTTTTCGTGATCTTCAACACTTTTAGAGTAGACTAAAATATCATCAATGAAGACAATTACAAATTCATCTAAGTATTCCTTGAATACCCGGTTCATCAAATCCATAAAAGCTGCGGGCGCGTTGGTAACTCCGAATGGCATGACCATAAACTCATAATGTCTGTTTCGAGTCCTGAACGCAGTCTTTTCCACATCCTCCTCCTTAACTTTAAGTTGATGGTAGCCCGATCTCAAATCGATCTTTGAGAAAACTTGTGCTCCTTGAAGCTGATCGAACAAATCATCAATCCTCGGTAATGGGTACTTGTTTTTAATAGTCAACTTGTTCAGCTCCCGATAATCAATACACATTCGCATGGTTCCGTCCTTCTTCTTGACAAATAAAACCGGTGCTCCCCACGGAGAAACACTAGGTCGAATAAATCCCTTGTCAAGCAACTCTTGTAACTGGTTCTTTAGTTCTTTCAGTTCCACGGGTGCCATTCTGTACGGTGTCTTTGATACTGGTTGTGATCCAAGTGCTACCTCAATAGTAAACTCAATCTCCCGCTCAAGTAGCATGTTTGGTAGATCCTCAGGAAATACATCTGAAAACTCCCATACTATCGAAATATCTTCTACTCGAGTCCCCGTGACACGTGTATCAATTACACTACATAGGAATCCTTGACAACCCTTTTTCAACAACTTCCCAGCTTGAATTACTGATATCATATATGGTGGCGCTGCTACACCAACCCCTTGGAAGGTAAACTCTTTTTGCCCTGGTAATTGGAAATTAACCCTTTTCTGTTCACAATTTATTGTAGCCTGATTTGTAGACAACCAATCCATGCCCAAGATTACGTCAAAGTAGTTGACGGTTAAAGGAATTAAGTCTACAGTCAATACCCTATCACCTACTCTGACGTCACATGCTTTAAATATAGAAGAGGTCACTAACGGTTTACTTAGCGACAATGATACAGATAGATCATACCCTAAGGGTTCTGATATGCTATTCAAATGTTTGACAAATTCATGTGAGACAAACGAATGCGTTGACCATAGATCTATCAAAATTCGTGCTGGATGTGAACAGATATGAAGTATACCTGACACCACGGAGTCTGTAGCTGACACATTTCCCGGTGCCAGTTGGAAAGATTTCCCTTGCCTCTGCTCCACGCCTTTCCCTTTATCAGTGGGCGGTCCTGATCTTGCCCCGCTAGATGCCACAGAACTTGCCACTTGTTGTCGCTTCTTTGGACAATCCTTGGAAAAATGTCCCAGCTGTCCACAATCAAAGCATTTACCCCTCATATCCGGAATTGAGCTCACAGAGCTCAGTGGTCGTGATCTAACTTGCGGACAATTCTTGGATATGTGCCCTACTTGCTTACAAATGTTGCACGTGCTGAGCAAGTAACAAACTCCCCCATGTCGTCGATTACACGTAGGACACAACGGTCGAGCCCCCTCAGAAAATGAACTTTCACTTTGACTACTTGAACCTGACCTAGGCCCTCTTGAAAATGGTTTCTTGAAGAAGCCTTGCCCCTTCCCTTTATCTTCACCTTGTCGCTTTCCTTGTTGCCCTTGCTTATATTTGTTAATATATTGTTCGGCTATGAGAGCTGCATTCTGGACTTGAGCCACAGTTCCAAATTCATGAGTATCCACCCTACATTGGATGTTATCCCTCAACCCTTCTTCAAACTTTCGAGCTTTCTCTTCCTCGGTTATCACTGTATCCTTTGCAATTTGAAGCAATTCACTGTACTTGGAGATGTATTCATTCACCGTCATATCTCCTTGTTGGAGATTCATGAATTCCCAACGCTTCTGTGATTTAGCTGCTCAAGGAAAATATTGTTTATAGAATTCTTCGACAAACTTATCCCAAGTGGTCGACCTACCTTGCACAAATAAATTTACCCACCAATTCTGGCCACCTTCCTTCAAAGTATCTGTAGAAAATGTAATCTTTTGTTCCTTGGTACATTCTATAGCACGAAATATTCATTCCATATCCGATACCCAATGAATAGCTGTCATCGGATCCGGACCCCCATCAAACATAGTCGGTTTTCTCTTATAGAATTGCTCAATCGTAATACAGTCCACCCTGGGTTCAGGATTTGGATTTGCATACCTTTCATTTACTGGTGGTACTCGATCACCAATGGCACCAACGAAATTAGTTTCCAAATCCACCAAACGATCCATTCTTGCATCGAGGTCTCGATTTTGATCCATTTTTCACCAAATTCTTGCCTGCCAGTCAGATATGCATGAATATTATACATGTTATGCTATATATCATATGATATAAATGATTCAACTATCATAACATAGCATTAATAATCATATGCACACATGTGATGCAACTACCTGCTCAATATCTACGTGTTACTCTTAAGTCGTCGTCTCTCGTCCCAAAGTTTCTAAGCCTATTGCTCTGATACAACTAAATGTCACACCCAGATCCACCCATGTGAACCTAGGACACATGGCACGCCACCAAGGCCTTCAAACACCAAGTTAAGAATGAAAAGAAAGGAAAACAAGCACTTTTATACCATTACCCTAGACAAAACAAGTCCAAGGGAAAAATGGTAATTAATAAGATATAGCAAATTTTATACCATAAGATAGGTTTTTGAGTCCCGATTCTAACGCAAAAAACGGCGCGCAAATTCGAGTTTTCTAGAGAGAGTTATATCCTTTTCCGTAAAAGTCGACAATGCAGCAAAATGACTTGCGGATCGATCCGGCCCAAAATCGGATCGATCCGATTTTGACAGAACCTCATTTTTGGCCCTCCAGAAGTGTCGGATCGATCCACTGAAGACCCGGATCGATCCGGATTCTGCAGCACACGTTTTGACAGCAAAAACTCCTGTTCTGCAGTATCCTAACACCTCCAAATCCCATCCAAATTTTATGAAACTTTGCAAAACCATTTCAAAACCAATCTCAAATAATTCCAAACCATTTCCAAGATATGTTAACATGGTTTTAAAACATTAATCAAGATCCACCAATGCTACAATACTCAAACACTTCCAATTCTCACAAAAACAAACAAAACATATGAGTTTTGATCCAAACTCACAACTAACATATCCAAATCATAAAAGCAAGAGTTTGAAAGTTACCAACATGATTTAAAACCTTGAACAAGATGTGCAATGCAATCTCTCCCAAATCTCTTCCAAATACTCTCCCAAATCTCTCCCAAATATTCTCAATTCCCTCAAGATCAACCAAAACATGCTTCTTAAACCAAACTTCCATTCATACATGCTCCAAACTACATTAGCAAAGTATGAAAGACACCAACAACATATTAAGCTCGGGTTACAAGATTTACATGAGTCTTGGAGCAATTAAGGCAAAACTAACATAATCTACTAAGTTTTAGTACAATCCCAAGTTAGCTACTACAAACTACAAGTTTTACACCAAACCATAAGTTTTACTCAAAACAACTATATACATGAAGCTACTACAATTACAAGCTTCCTTGTCACCACAAATTTCACGTTCATCTCCCCGGATTCTCGCCGCCGTGCTCACCTACAATGGTTATTCAATAACCACTACAATATATAAGCTATATGCTTAGTGAGAAATATCAATCAAGCACACGTATGACATATCAATGCTTATATTCAACTCAACAAACATAATGATCTCCGGATAAGCAAGTATTTCATCCACCACTACCCGCAAGTCTGCGACTCCCCCGATAGTCCACGGCACAAGCCAATAACCCACGCCACACACGTGCGGTCTAATGCCGTCATCGGCAACAAGTGGTCGTCACCACGGAACAATCTCATGGCGGATTCATACAAGCTTTCCTTTTATCCAAATAGATAACTAAACATGCTCACATAAACATACCACCATACTTTTCACAAATTTATAGCTAAACAAGAGTAATTAAGCTAAATAGGCATGTTATTAACACCCAAAGAACATAAACATGAATCTCATCTCAAAACAAGATTGAAATCACTCACCTCGTCGCAATTCACTCCTAGTTGAGAAATTAAAGCTCAAATCTACTCCGGTTTCAAATCTTACATGAATTCGGCAAACTACGGATTACCGCTCCGAATTGGGTCGCGAGAAATACGACGATTAAACTCAATAAAATCAGTACCAAAATGTAGAACTCACCTCTACGAGTCCGAATCCGGTCTCGGAATTGAAATTGGGTGTCGAACGGCGCGTCGATTGACGTCGAGAAGCTCCGGCAAACCCCCGTCTCCTTTCTCTCTCTCTAACCGACTGAAAATTGAAGAAGAAGAGATATGGATCTCCTCTTAATTCCCAGCTCATACGTGGTTTTATCTTTCTATTATAAAACCCACTAATTTTTTGGTTATTTGCAATTTCACCCCTAACTAGTTTTATGACTAACTATTTAGTCCTCTTAACTTAAGTGGGTATTTGTCTACCCGTTCTAGAAATTTATGATTCTGAAAATGCATCATTTGAGATTTTGAAATTATTAATGTTATTAATAATTTGAGTTGAGGTTGACTGTGAGTCAACTGTAATGTGTCAGTGAGGACACGGGAATATGGTAATTCATATGGCATGAGCATGAGTAAATGGCATTTATATTATTTAAATGTTATTTGACTTATATGGTATTTTGTGAATAGTGAATTATACCTGTGTAGTATAATTTCTGGTATTTACGGTATTGTTTGTTAACATTTTGAGAACTATGGTGAGAACGTGAGTGTCACGGTAAATAAAAAGTAGGTTGTGTAGAGATTCCACAGAATATAGTTTTCGGACGTTATTTTTGTACACGTCCATTTTATAGCTTTACGCGTAGTGGGATGGGTCGTGACACTATGTCTCGCGTGGGTCCCGTAAGTGGTCCCACATAATTATATGAAGTTGCTAATTAGCCTACTAATTATATAACGTGTTCATTTCGTCCTCACCAAGGTACTCCAAATGACCACATAATTGGTCCCTAACGATAAACAATATTTTCTAACGTGCAAATATTTCACATATGCCTTAATAAACATTTAAGCACATAAGGGTGATTCCACAACTTTGTCCCATCACACTGGAACTTCTCAACTCATGTCCCAATTTGGGACTACCACATTGGCCAACACTGGGTTCCCAAATTGGACACCCACAATCAACTAGTGAGTTAAAACTCACTTAAACATGTGTTAATAAACACCAATAATATATGTTAATGCATGCTAAATCACGTTTAACGGTTAATCGCGGAAGCGGGTGTTACAAGTCTACTTCTCCATCACTGCCACTTGGTAAGCTAATTAATTCATCTGAATGCAAGTCAATCTCATTGTCTATTTCACCACCATCCTCCTCAGTAACTTGCTTACTAACTTGCTCACCAGCTAGCTCAAAAGGGACTGTGTACCTGTCGAACATTACATCATCATCATCATCATCATCATCACTACACCTTTCAATAGTAGGATCATACTCCATAGTGTCATCAAAATCTTCTCCTATTGAATCACCCTCACCCTCAACCTGCACCTCCACCTCCACCTCAACATAAGAAGGTATTTCCTCACCACCTAATTCTCTATGCCCTACAAGCATCTGCAAATTGTAGATGCACACTATTTTAAAATGGAATATTATATAAATGAAAAAAAAAAATGTGATCCAAAATACATTAAAAGGAAGAGGGGGGACCACTACTCCATTAAATCAACCAATGGTCCCCTATTTGAAAAACAAGACCCCACTGCCACTACATTTGTCCCCCAAATAACTCTCAAATAGAGTGCATTTCATGATAAAACAAGCATCTAATCTATGTATCAGACTAAACTAATCAATTTAGGTGATTGCATGTCACAAAAAATAGCATAAACAAAGCAATGTTTACCTTTATTGTGATTTGGAGAACTTCAATTGCCAACGCAGAAATTGAAGACCCAATTGGTCCCTCACAAATCTTTGAAACCCTTGATTCCACCTCAAATCGATCTTCAAACCCTGCACATATCTTCGAAGCTCCACTAAGTTTCTTCCATTTTTGGCGGTAGGATTTTGTTACGTTAAATGGGTAAATAGGGTAAATGTGATATATATATATAACGTAAAAGAGGCTTTTCATGGGTCCCACGTGTGCTTTCCGTCCATTTTTGGCTCACGGTGTTACTTATTGTCCTTAATTGAAACAATACTGAAACTAGAAGGCCCAAAGTGTTACAATCGAAAGTAGAGGGCCCAAAGTGAAACTTGGGTATAAGTACAGGGTACTAAAGTGTTTTTAAGCCTATGTATAATTACATTTAGAAAAGACAGAGAAGCTAATAAAAGGGAATTGGCACATGCATCGCACGTGCTGGTACCTAGTATATATAGAGTAATGCTACAGACACAATACATTGCACAACACAAAGCACAACAGGGCTTTAAATGCATGTATCTTATGTTGTATACGTGGTGCATAGAAAAGTGTGAAACTCAAACAACACAAGGTACAAGGCATTTAAAACCCTGTTGTGCTTTGTGTTGTGCAATGTGTTGTGTCTGTAGCATTACTCAAAGTAATTAGAGGGTATCGAAGTGTATTTAACCTTAAACTTCTGTAGTTTCAGTCAATAAAAATTTAAGTTGATTGGCTGTCAGATTAAGTTGACTCGTTTTAAGGGTTTGTTTGGGAAAGCCTAAAGCAGGACCTGGTTCAATCCAAGTCTAATTTTTATTTTATTTCTGTGATAACCTAATTTGGTGAGTATCTATTTCTTGCATAGGAATCCGTGTCCAATCTAAGAAATTTTTTAAAACAGATTCTCCGCCACACTAATGTACTCTTAATTCTCACAAGAACCATATTGACCTAGCCCAATTGGCAAGACCTCTCTCTCCCTAGTGGAGAGATTGAGGGTTCGAATCCTCTTAGGGGGATTCCTTGCTTGCCCCCTGTCGTTTGTTCGTAGTCAGAATGAGCGACTCTTGTTGGGCTTTATTGTGGGCCATTGTAGGACTTCGGGGGTTGGATTGGAGTAAGATGGGTGGGTGGGTGTGTGTGTGTGTGTGTGGTATGTGTATGTATGTCCTGCCATAATCCAGGTATAACAAAAAAAATAAATGAATAAATAAAAATAAAAAAACCAGATAAAAATGTGAACTTGGACTAAATCGGATTCTATTTTAGATATTCCCAAATAGGCCCTAAATAGCTAAATCAATTCTTGCATATATATATATATATATGTATATATATATATTACTTACCCGGATGAACCCCCGGAGAATCCTACGTGGAGAGCTGGGCTCTACAAAGAAAGAAGGAACTTGAGGGACACATTTGAATTTGGGATAAGAGGAGTCCAAATCCGTTGGTTAATTTTCTTGGTCTTGAGCTTCGAAACAAAACACCATTTTCGGCAAGATTCTTTATCTGTTGCTCAAGGGGCAACTCTATCCGCAGGTTATAACCAAGGTAATTTTTTAATCTCTATTGCCATTTAACCTTTAAAAAAATATATATTTATATACAGAACACTTCTAGTAAGGACGCCCTTACTTTATTATGTTAAGGACTTCTGTCTCTGCCGTCAGATCGAGTTTTCATTAAGGGTATTGTTGTCATTTCATTAATTAAAGTGATGATTTAACAGTTGAAAACAGAAGTCCTTAACTTAATAAAGTAAGGACGTCCTTACTAGAAGTGTTTTATATTTATATTTATATATATAGCGAGGATCTTAAGCGGGTGTGAAGGAGCGGACTTTGGAACGGACTACTTTTAGCGACGAAAATGTCACTTTAGCAACAAAATTTTTCGTCGCTAAAACAATGATTTTTAGCAACAAAAAATTTCGTCGCTAAAAGCCACATTTTTGTCACTAAAAGTGGTCCGTCCCAGAGTCCGTCTTTTGACACCCGCTTAAGATCCGGACTGTATATATATATATATATATATAAACCAACAAATGAAAAAAATACAAAAGAAAAACAGTACATCAACCATATCATCATACTCCAGAAAAATAAAAGCAATCATTCATAGAAATGCACTTGTATTGCCAACTGAAAAAGGTCACACAAGACATACACATCTCTCACCATTCATCAATATGTATAGTAGCTCGCACTTCTTTAAAAATGATATACATACATTGAACTACTAATACTACTAGGGGCTTTGCAACACATCAAACTTCTTTGTGTCAACAAAACTCAATTTTCGTATGCAACTATTTTTTGAACTTATAAACATTAGGGGCTAAAAGGCAAACAATAATACAATCTTGAACTGAACCAATTATGGAGTACTAAGTCCTCAAGCTGTTCCTCCTTCCCCACCACTTCTTCCTCATCTTGTCACCGAGCCCTTCCTCGCTTCCGAGTTTGTTTAAAATTAACTTCGTTTCCCGAAGTCTTCCCCCATAATCCTTCTTCCAAGCTTCAAACATCTGTTTTAACTTCCGAAGTTCGAGGTCCGGATTCAAACTCGCATCAACCTGACCTGACTTCACCTCCACCAAGAACTTCGCATCGTCTCCAAACACTTGACTCCGCTGCTCAAACTCTTCGGCCAATCGGCTAATCACACTCAAACCCGCACTCATCGGTCTCACACCACCGTTGCTGTTTTGAGCCTTGAAACTTGTCCCAGTCTCCCAGCTGTTGTACTCTTGGTCATCGGTCAAGTTGACCGATGCATCAGAATTCCTCGCGGAATCATCAATGGCCAGGCTCTTCTTCGCGATGGAGAGGCTGGATTGGAGTGATCTCATTTGTTTCTGCCACACTTCTTCCATTGACTTCATTTTCAACTCATATTCAGACCAACGGTTCTCGTACTGTTGGAGCCGTTGGTGGAGGATGTCATTCTCTTCTTCTTTCTCTCTTAGAGCAGCCTCGGCTTTAAGAACTCGCCGTTGTAGTTCAGCTAGGAATGATGACTTCACTAGCACCTCGTCAGACTCATTACCCTATTAGGAAACAATATGGTTATCTCATTTGCAAAAGAAGAGGGGCGGAATGCATGACTAAGTTGCACATGTAATGGAAACTGTTATGATGCAGTTTCGATTAGCTTATTTGGGGTTTCCGATTTTGAAAGGTTTGAGTCCGTTCGGCAAAAACTTGTTAAAAAATCAATACCACTTTAAAACTGAAAAAGGAGCTTCAATTAGAAGCAGCAAATTAAAGTCTATTGAAGGATACCAAATGAGCTCTTAGTCATTCACGGCTACATCATATTACTTGTTAAACAGAATGGTAAGATGTAGGAAGAGATCCAGTGTATGAGAGATGAAAGGCATATCATACGTTAGATCAAAACTTCATATAGACCAGCAGTAACCGTATGAGAAAAAGGTAGCCATGAAATTGGTGCAACTCACCACTCAGTATGGTAAGATGTTAGCTAGTTCCTTATTACAGTTAAAACAGTAAAATGAAACAAAAAGTTCTGATTTGTGAACTAACTGTAATCAATTAATGTCACCACCCACCCCCCCCCCCCCCCTCTTCCAATATCTTGCAGTCTCTAAGACGTGAATGCAATGTCTATACGACAAGTATCTCGCATATATGCTAATACTCCGTAGGTAATTATCGAAGTTCGCTAATCTATAGGTATGTGTCTGTGTGCTCGCATGCGCGTGCATGTGTGTGTGTGTGTGTGTGTGTGTGTGAGAGAGAGAGAGAGAGAGAGAGAGAGAGAGAGAGAGAGAGAGAGAGAGAGAGAGCTCAAATATCCACATGAGTAAGCAACAAAATACGAAGTGATCTCATCAGTCCTATTTTAAGAGATTAGAAGAACCGGAACGAGGTCAAGCAGGTACTAAGTGACGTTGGACAGCCAACTACAGGGATAATAATCTTACCTAGGAAATATGGACTCTTCTTAATAGGTTGAAGAACCCGTGTCGGACATCGACTCTCAGACAAGGGTTTAACAAGACGTATGTTAGCCAATTGAATAATATTAAAGACAAAATCCTTGTGATAAAGTCTTATTACTACACAAAAACAAATGTTCTCTTTCTCTAAGAAAAATACATTTAATGTGGTGTCCCCATGTCAGATTCATGAATTTGGGAAGCCTGACGCTTAAACACCAATGAAGACGGACATGGACAAGACACGGGCAGGTCTGCAAGCAAAATCCTAGAAAAAAAAATTGCATATAAACACAACAGAAAAAGTCAGCGAAATGTTTTGTTCGTGTGTCGGACACGACACGCCATGCGTTATCTTCTTACAAGTGTCCGTGCTTCCTAGTTAAACACTAAGCTCACGCATACCCAAGTGGATATAAGTATAACATATGATTTTATGGTGTTTTGCTGTAACACATCATTTGTAAGTCGCAAAAGGCTCCTCACTACAACTTGGGTGAGATGAGACAGATGGTCTTGGTCTTCTAACAACTAATGGATATACCTTGTGCTGGTTCCATGGATCAAAATTTCCTTTTCTTTCCATCGAAACGGCCGAAACATTTCCGTTTCCTAGGTCATGGAAACGAAACAACCTTGGAATCTCGAAATTCCATGTATTCCACCGAAACAACTTTGTTTCGTTTGTTTCCATCAAAACAGACCTATGATTCCACATCGTTTCATTTGCTTCCACCAAAACATGATTGTTTCCATCAAAATAATCGTATGGATGTTTAGTTGTCATATGAACAATCACTTTGTTTTGGAGATGGTTTATTAGCTTACTATGTGCTTATATGTAACTTTTGAATTCTATGACATGTCTTGTGAATTCTATGAAGTGTTTGACGGTAGATTGGCGACTAAATCCTCATGTATTTTCAATTTGACCTACAAATTTCTAATGTAATATAGACCTCTGAAAGGTGCAATTAATCAATTATTAGCTTTATACGTGCATAACGTTAAGATTGAAGTTACATTTCCCCATGTTTCACAATGTTTCCAATTTTTTTTTTCGGTGTTTCCACTTGTTTCCGAAATGTTTCCGAAACATTTCTGTTTCTGGGCAAACCGAAACAATAGACCGAAACAAAATTTTTATCCTTGGCTGGTTCCCCTTTTTTTGGCTAGGTAAGTGGAAGTGCCGGGGAGTGTTGGGGTGGGGTGGATGACACTTTTGCCGGTTCCTTATTTTAACCTAAACGCAATACCACAGAGAGTTACAATTGGAGTGTAGAGGTTTTTTCTGTAGCTTTAGGAAGAGAGATTATGAGTATTTCCCATGCTTCATTAGAAGTATCATTTAAACAAAGACACATTTAATGTTGAAAAAAATCCTAAGAGTTCATGTGTTTACTATTTCTAAAAGAAGCAGATAGAGAAAATACTTGATATTGTCCTAAATGAACCAAACAAAAAGAACATTTTGTCCTTAAATGACACAAAGAACGAAGAATTTGATAACTACATTATGAGAAATGCCTGAGGCACACTTAATAGGTACCTTTCCACCTCCAAATTGCAGTAAACCTATGTCTCCGGAGCATCTTCTGACTAACCAGCCACGAATACCTGTAGAAAAGCTTAGTCAGGAAAACAAGAGATTATGTGGTTCTGGAGCCTTTCCAAACTAAAGAATTTCAGTTAGGGCTCCAATCGAATCCACTTACATTCATTTCATAAACATGCTATAACTATAAGTATTTTCAAATATCTTTTGGCAGTACTCAATATGTTGCGCTGCAACTTTCTTATACAGGGGATTTGGCTCAGTTCATGCCCAGGTTTGAACAAAACTTCCCCAACCTAGCCCATTACCATCTGTGAATTCTCAAATGTGCAGATAGGAAGAAAACTTCAATTTCTTAATTCTTACAGGTGTTCGACATAACAAGAACAGATATATACATGAGTGTGTTTGTGTGTTTATATATGTATATTAACCATTACCTGCTTGAATCAAAATTGATGCATCACAGACATTCGAGAATTTTTTCCTTGCAATCTTGCATTTCATCTGCTTTTGTATAGTCACAGCTGCTCGATGTCTCTGTAGCAAGACTGCATATTCCTTCCTAGTCTTCTCGCCCCGAACAACTGCAAGAAGAGTTAGAAAAATAATCCCCCAAAGCCTATTTGGACAAATTAGGGTTTCCTCTAACTTAAAAAAAGTTCAATCTACAAGATGATATTGACATACATGACTGAAGTGTGGCAATTCCTCTCTGAAACTCCTTCATATAACGACGAGCTTGGTGACCTCTAAAGCAGCTTTGAACACGTAATATGCCGTGGAGGGTACGATTTCTCGTATCCTCGAGCACTCCAATCTAAGAAGATAGTATTTTAGACAATTTTTATCAACGCAACACAAGGAGACAATTAAATCAAACAGGCAAACAAAAAAAATAAAAATAAACAGGGAACTAGCAAAAATGTGGAACGTGATTTTTTGTCATAACCCAAAAAAACTTAATCTTGAAGTGAAGTTCTAAAATCTAGTCCAAGAAATAGCGCAATTTTACATGCAAATCAACTTGTTACCGACAAATTTATATAGGAGGTTAGTTTTGCTGCCCCCATACTGTCGTGCATTTGTACGAATTCAATTTTGTAAGCACCTCCATCTTGCTTTGATTTTAAGGCTTTTAATGTGAAGTATGGCAGGTTTCTGGCTCATTGACTAGGACCCATCTTCTTATTGCAGATAAGCTATAAAGGCAGACTAATGCTCAACAAAATAGTAACCATGCATACCCTGCTAACATGGATTTTGGCAGTGTCTAATCAGCCTAGGCATTAGGCGCTAGGAAGCACCAACACTTCAAAGAAGGTAGCGTGTCGCGTATCGTGGCGGGTCTGACACACGGACACGACACTTCAGTCAGTTCAGTGACTTTTCTGGCAGTGTCGACGTACAATTTTTTTAGGACTTTGTCAAGTCGTATCCGTGTCAACGTGTCTGTGGGTTAGGCGGAGCCTGGTTGCTACGATTTTATCCTAAGCGTTAGTAAAAATCGCCTAGGAGATTAGGCAGACCTAGGCAATAGGCGAGCCCTAGGCAGACCTTAGTGGGTCTTTTCTAAAATGATTTTTAGAATGTAGGGGTGAGATTGAAATTTTAGTAAAATAAGATTAGATTAAATCAAGAGTGTTATTGGATGAGATGAAAACTTTGATGGGTTAAGTTTAATGAGGAGTTGACTTTGATGAGTACGAGTTTGAGTCCGATGCAGAGGGAGTATTGGAGGGATATGGTCCATATGGAGAAGAGTTAGAAACTTAGTTTGCTGGCATTGCGAATTTTTTTTTATATGAGAATTGTCTCTATATTATTAATTTTATTTAAAACTAAATTTTCTGAATATACAAACCAAACCAAACCCCCCCCCCCCCCTCTTCTTTCCTCCACTACCTAGCAATTTTTAGAACATTGGATTTTGGAATTGCAAGTAAAATGATCTTAGACAGTCAGTGTAAAAGGATGATAATAATAGTAGTAAAAATTAGAAGTTATTAATAGCAATAGTGATGATGGTGCTCCCTCCCACCCCCCCCCCACCCCCCCCCCCCCCCCCCCCCCCCCCCTTTTTTTTTTTTTACAAATACCATTACTCTTGCTGTCCAAACAAATACTGAAAAGATAATAACCATAAATTTATCTTACCTGCCCGGTTCGGAAAAACAATTTTGTGTAGCCAACTTGATACATCTCTGGCAGAATATTGAACTGATGAAGAATTGCAACAGATACACTAAGTGGATCTTGTGATGCAACATGTTCAAATAGAAGAAAACCATACCTGAATAAAGAATTGCATTAAAGCGAGTAAAAGTCAGATGCTTGAGAAATAAATAAATGTAACAATTTAAAGATGATAAATGATATATTTCTTTACCTTATGGCAAACTTCTTGTGAGACATCCTGGTAGGAAAGCCAGATCTTGATATTCGAACTACTTCGAGAACACCACAACATCTCAATTGCTGCAGAACAAGTCCTTGCTCATATATTCCAGGAGATTGAAAGCTGTTGGGCTTGATACAACGTATAAAATGTGGTGTTGTACTCTCTAAACGTTGCATTAATTGGAACAATTGGCCCTTAACACCAACAAAAAGAAAATGGAATATATAAGGTAGAGAAGCAAAATTTAGTACAGAGAAGAACATTCCCTTTGATAGGGATGTAACTCAGGATTTGTAAACAACCGCTATCAGAGTTCCACCTTACAAGAAAGTTCAATGGAAGTCTCACACAGAGAAATACTTTCCAAATCTTTACCCGAGTGGAAGAACTAGAACAATAGATAAGTACTGGTAACTTGTCTCACATTGGGTAACTTGGGTTGAAGTTTGAACAGAAGTTTTCTCCTTTCTCTATATAACTAATTACTTATAATCTGTTTTTGCAGTCGCAGGACTAGCATTAGTCTGCTGCATTATTTGATTCCCCTGGATGAGTGCAGTCGTTACCATGTGCAACTTACCTTCACAGTAATTACTTGAATAACAAAACCCTGAATAATTGTCAATATTAAGATGCTTAAACACTACTTACTTCGCCAGCATTGTGCCTTCCATTAGACCATTACTTTCAGCTTCAATAAATAGTTTTTCTTTTTTTTCCCCTGACCTCTTCTGTAATCTTTAATGCTTCCATTTGGTTACAGGTAGTGAAATTGGGAACAGTTTTGCACCCCTAAATTCATTATCTCCTCATGCTCTCTTATCAACAGTAGAGAAAAATCTAACTGCATACTTATGTATGTGCTTTTGTGTTGGGGGGAGGCTCTCCTATCATGTGATCTCTTCAAAAAGAATATATCAAGGGATTGAGCCAAACAAGCAAGGGTAGTCTACGATCAGCTGGCATTCGCATCAGAGTAATAAGAGACGAGAACTAAATCACTAATGGACCCAAAATTCTTTTCCTCCTTCCCAATTTGATTTGAAAAAAGTTTAGTACATCAGTCATGGTTCTATTTCTTGAAAAAAAAAAAGTCTTTGATGTTTTCCGTCAATTTTGATACTTGATTGAGAAATGCCATCGCTGATGGGCATTTCTTCCTTCCAAAGGAATTTTGTTATTCTTCCTTCCAAGACAACATATATCATGAATAAATAAATAACCAAAACAACACACTAACACAAAGAGAGGAGATGTTCCTAATTGAGATTGTACAATCTGGATCATAGAATAAGACCATCCGTGAAAGAGTTGGACTGGACCTCAATTCAGCATTATACATGATATTAATCAAGGACTAACCCCAAAAGTGGCAGTATTGTGATTTTCAGCCTTCAAGAAATAGCTCCCTATTGAAGAGATTGAAGTTAAACTGCAGAAGTTTCATCCTTATATACCGATACTTCATATGTTGTTTCACAAAGCTCATCTTTTTATGACAGCAAAATATTATTGGATGGTTTGACTCATCAATTAATCAAGTTCATCCTCCTTTCTAAAGCGTCTAATAATGTTGATTTGACACAATGGTCCCATACAAATCAGGTAGCCGGATCAGCATAGAAGAGGGACCCCTTTGTTTGAAGTTTCTTATTACTCAACCTTGTATGTTCCAATTCCTTAATTTCACTTCAAAATCCATAAATAGAGAGAGAGAGAGAGAGAGAGAGAGAGAGAGAGAGAGAGAGAGAGTTACCAATTTCCCTAAATGTCTCTCTCAGATATCATGTGATGCATTAGTAAGGTTATGGCCATGTGAAACTTGAAGGTTATCTAAGGACTTGCAGATGAAGAAAAAGAACACACCTTAAATTTTGTTGCAACACTTAGCTTTTTTTGGGATTCTGCTCCACCTGATTTATGTAAAGCACCAATTACAGGCTTCTCTGATTGCATAAGCAGATTGGAGGCAAATATCTGTGGAAGGTGGCATGTGCAAGAAGACAGAAGTTGAATGGAATCCAAGTGTAACAATCCCGATTCTTCTCTAGAAACCCAGTTGTGTCATACGTAACCTGTGAAGTGCAAGGTGGATTACAAAACTGTGAAGCAGCAACAACAAAAATAGACTCAAATCATCTCTTTTTATTTACTAGTCTGTGGGCACGTGGTTTGTGCATACTACTGCATGCAAACCAGATATATTCACTCTCATAGGTATAATTTTAGATGAAATTCAATAAATAGAAATACATTATGTGCGAGCGAGTTGTAGTTCACCACCGTATTTTGAGGGAAAAAATCTTCTGTGAAGAAAAAAATTATACATTGTTGAGATTATAATCCCACATTGGGAATTTAAAGCCTTGCTACTCATATATAAGATCATGGGGCCACTCCACCAATTGCCAATTGGTTTTGGGTTGGATACTCCAATTCAACAAATAAGTGTAATGAGCCCCCTCCAAATTTTCTAAAATAAAGTTTATGTGTAATATATTAACCCGATTGTAATTCAACTAAGGATCAAAATTTCGTTTTGCTCTATTGTTTCAGTGTGCCCGGAAACAGAAGCATTTCAGAAAAGTTTCGGAAACATGTGGAAACACCGGAAAAATTGGAAACATTAAGAAACTTGTGGAACCATAACTTTAACCTTAACTTTTTGCACATATAAAGCTAATAATTGATTAATTGAACCTTTAGAGGTCTATATATGTAGTTACATTAATATATTGCTCGAATTTAAAGTGCACAAAGATTTAGTCGCCAATCTATAAAAAAAATCTCAAATAAAAACCTCATTGGCGCCAAGCGTGAGGGAATGCTAGACGTTTGGTAATTTCTCCTCCGACCAGGATAAAAGATCCCATCGAAGCAGCTAATCCCATGCATATTGTATGTACATCTGGTCGCACAAATTGCATAGTATCATAAATAGCTATTCCAGGTATTACCCATCCACCAGGAGAGTTTATAAACAAATACAGTGTGAAACAGTCCATAGAATACATAACTTTTTTTGGTTAATTTGCACTATTCCATATATGTATTTATATCACATTTATGCATTTAAGTATTCACAACATATTCAAATTTTAAATCTGAAAATTTTTAAATTAACCGACTTTGTGAACAATAGTTGATTGCAACAACTAATATTAACAATGTTACTGTATGTTGGTTTTAGTTATACACCTACATTCTTAGTATATTAATTAGTTTTATAGCCAAATACATACTATACTAAATTTAATATACTCACTGATACTGATAATGATAATAATAATAATAATTAGTCTTACAATTATATACTTTAAACACTAGATGGAATGTTTCAGTGGAATCATATGAGTGTTTCGGTGAAACATCAGAATTTCGAGATTCTAACAACGATCGTTTCGGTCCCCTGAGAAACCGAAATGTTTCGGTCGTTTCGGTGGAAACAAAACACAATATCTATCCTCAATTCAACCCACCTTAAAATAATTGCACCATCACCTTTTCCTATCACTTCTCAATTTAGTTCAACCCAAATTTTTTACCATCAGTCAAACTTTACGAATTACATTAAGCGATCATTATCATGCCTTATTATCGGGGGGGGGGGGGGGGGGGAAAAAAAAGTGTTGTACAGAAAATCCTACCCAAAAATATGAATATATACACCCAATGAAATTAACCTAAAGGACGTTGCCCAGAAACCCCGTATAGATTCGTCATTGTATGCAAGTCCAAACAATCCACATCCCCCCCCCCCCCACCCCCCCCCCCCCCCCCCCCCCCGGTTACAAATCCTACCTCCACCTTGCTCTGTGGCTCCATACATTCTTCTTTTCCTTAATATCAATAAAATCATCCAAAAGCAAACCAAGATTTCAACGATGTAATTTCAGTTGAGATCATGGCTGCCATTGTTCTGGCATAAGGCTAGTTCTCATTTTTGTGCCTTACAAGACCACTACTCAAATGACCCTTTTAGGGTGCTCATGAGTGATGAGGATAGCTCGAGTTGGAAGATGGGTTGGGGCTGTAGCTAAGACGATTAGACCATGTGGGTAGTGGGTACAAACCACAGTGACGTGGTTAATCCCTCCTCGCCCACAAGACCTACAGCCAAGTGGCTAAGGCATGAGTCTGCAAAAACACTAATTTGTTGGTTTGAATCCGAATAGTTTCTACAACGCCATTTCGCCCATCATTTTCTATACGGTTAGTGGGGATAAAAAGGGGGCCTTCGGATCAAAGGTTCAACGCTGAAAATTTCTTGAAAACGATTAAGGATAATTTTTTGTTTCATTAACTTTGTTGACAATGAACTTATAAATAAATAAAGGAAAATCCGGTTTTAAAATCCAGGACACACCCTAGTCCCTACTTAGCATATATAAAATCACCAAGCTAGTTGAAGCACAAACATGAATATATAGGATCCCCTAACTTTTCTTTATTTCCACCATTTTAAACATTAAAAAAAAAATACAACAGCCGGTAGAGCAACCATAGAAGAGGATCTACACCTTTGGTACCAAGTTGAAATACATGAAGGGGAAAAATACTCTATTAATCTGATTAAAAGGTTACAAGATAGGCCTTATTTATAGGCAAATACCAAAAAGGAAAAGAAATAAATAACCATTAGGTCTAACCTCATAATGACCTAAGCCCTAACAATACAAATGACTAATTTAACTTCTGACAAAAAGAAATAAGGCAAGGTATAGTCCTAAATAATTATTTTAGACATTGTAAATAATTGTTCATTATTAATTTTAGAAATCATTTATGTATGATGTTATTGGATTTAAGAAGCAAAATGTTGCCTGGTAGGTTTGCCTGACAGAACAAATCGAAAAAAGGATGATACCAAAATGTTGCCTGGTAGGTTTGCCTGACAGAACAAATCGAAAGAAGGATGATAGAACCATTTTTTAGAAAGAAATGAAAAAAAAAAAAGATACAATAGTAAATAGCAATGGTATTTAAAAACTTAATTTTTGGCAAATCCGTGATAGTTGCTAGAATGTTTAAGTAGGAGTTGTCACAAGCACACACATTTACACGGAAAAGGGGACATATTTATGAAGTTTTTATATTGGCTACAAATGCTTTTATGTTAGCTATAAACCATAAGTAATTATATATTACAACACAGTAGGACTCCCATTGGTTATAGAGTTGTATTATTAAAACTGTAATAGAGTAATACGAAGAGGTTTGTTAGGAAAAAATAAGTTTAGAGTGGAATAATATAAAGAGGATAGGAGAGAAAATAACTAGCATTTACAGGGTAATAAGGTCAATCTCAAAAAGTGAAAAAACACTTGAGATGTATGGTGCTTGTTAGAATGGCCTAACTCAACCCTGAAAACCGGCTTACAAGGTGAGGGTTGCCCAAGAGCTTATTGTTGGAAAATATGGAAGGAAAATATGTAAGATATGGGTGAGATATGATTCCACAATATTCCAGATTTGATGAGAGAGTATCCAAATTATATGGGAAGAATTGAATAGATTAGATTGTAATCCTTCATTATTGGATATGATAGTAATCTATAGAATTAAGGGTTTAATCTTATCTCTCTCATTCTCACTCTATATAAAGGGTTGAGGGGTTTGTAATCAAACTACTGAACAATCAATACAATCTCTCTCTTTATTTATAAAATTCTACATGTTATCAGAGCCACCCTAAGTAGGGTTAGGGTTTTCATAGAAGTAACCACCAGTGGCAGGTGGCAGCCTGCTGCCATCCGGAACTTCTGTTTTACCGATTTTAAATCTTTGTTTCAGAACAGGTCACGGATGTAGTTCATCTTTCATTTCATGTTTATTTTTTTGCCAACTCCAAATCTGAGAGATGAGACTTTCTCACACAAGAAAGGGGCGAGAGAAGAAAAGAATTTTTTTCCCTCTCTTTTATTCTTTCTTGATGTGCTATTAGTGGGTTAGCCAAACAGGCCCTGTAGCAGCCGCAGCCCAGTAGCCACTGCCAACTTTTGCCTGACCTCCAGCGACCTCCACCCATATGTCGACCTCGCCGGAACCTCTTTTCTAAAGCCAAATACCTAGGCTAATAGTGTTCATCAGAGAAGAAAAATATTTTTCTCAAAAATGAAGTTGAAGTTTCAGATCTGCGATTTCTTCCTGATTTGGAGTTGTTTGCTGCTTGGATCTGGTTCATTTGGGTGCGATTAGGTCTCCTTTCCCCAACCCTTGTGTTTCTACCAACGATTGAAGGAAAACCAAAGTTTTGTTGGTTCGGCTAGGACTTTATCTAGTTCATTTTTGGTTCTAACAGACCGTGATTGCCTGTTTGTCTGTTTGTGAATTGTTTGGTTGGGCCAGTGCCGTTAGTGTTCAAGCAGTACCTCCTTTGTTCACGTAGGGCTTGTTTGGTTGTGGGACTGAGAGAGAGAGAGAGAGAGAGAGAGAGAGAGAAGAGGCTAAATGCTTTCTTTTAAGCCGTTTTCATTTCAAAAATTCAATTTCAGCCCACCTTTTTTCGATATTACAAAAAAGCCCCAAACTTCTCTGCTTTTACAAAATGAGCCCCAAAATTTTCTGATTTTACAAATCAACCCCAAGTTTTTTGGAATTTACAGTGTCCCACAAATTTATGCAAATTTACAAAATGGCCCCAAATTTTCCAAAAAAAATTACAGAAAAATTATTGCCCATTTTTTGGGCAAACCCTTGTTAGCTTCCTTTCCAAACTTCAGTGGTTCCCACCTTCAGTTTGAGGGGAGGATAGAAGATATCAACAGACAACACGATGCATTTCCTTGCACCACCATTTATGTGTCACATGATGGATTATTTCCTGGACACTTCTCCTCCATGTGATATTGGAGCTTTGGATGTTTGTATGACGAAACCACCTAAGAGGAGCCGCGTGTGGACAGAACCACCCAAGAGGGGTCACATGTGGACGAGAGACTACCTAAAAAGGGGCCGCTGCGACAGTCTACAAGGTGGAGTTTTACAGAGGAAAGTCCGAGTGATGATCTTCCATTTTCAAGTACAAGTTGGACACTTCAACACGAGTTTCCGTGCAACCAACTTGAGGGTGAGTGTTGAAAAATATGGAAGATATGGGGAGTGATGATTCCAGAATATTCCAGATTTGATGAGAGAGAATCCAGATTTTATGGGAATATTTGAATAGATTATATTGTAATCCTTCATTTTTGGATATGATTGTAATCTATAGAATTAAGGGTTTAATCTTAGACTTCGATTATCTAACTGATAGGATCGTCCGCTGAAGGCTAGAGATCAGACCCTTCGTCGCAAAGAACGTATTTGTCCACAACCCGGACAGTTCACTTTCGAACATCGACAACCTAAAAGGTGACATCTAGCTAGCGACTTCCTTGCCTGACTTCTCTGTTAATTCAATCTCTCTCTCGCCCTTAGCCTGAGCCTATTCTTCTTCACGTGAAAATGCCCCATCTCATTCTCACCCTATATAAAGGGTTGACGGGTTTGTAATCAAACTACTGAACAATCAATCCAACCTCTCTCTCTCTCTCTCTCTCTCTCTCTATTTATAAAATTCTACACTTATGCCCAGCTCTTTACCTTTGTGTCTAGGCGATGTAGGATACACTTCGCTAACACCCTCTCTCACGCAACCAAGAGCTTATACCCAGCTCTTTACCTTTGTGTCTAGGCGATGTGGGATAGACTTCGCTAATAGTGCTTTTATATATAGTATATATATATATATATATATAGAGAGAGAGAGAGAAAGAGATAGATAGATAGATATAAACTAGGAAGCACGGGTACTCCATTTTAAGTGACATACGAGTAGCGGGTACTTGAGGGACATCGACATGCGTACGACACACCGCACGCGTGGGTACGTGTCAGACACGCCTCCGGTCATGTCCGGGTGATTTTAGTTAAAAGTTTGATACAGGGTACTGCTCTGACACGGTAGGGTACAGCTCGGATACAGTCAAGAGAAGAAGAAAGACTCCTCAACGAAAGAAGACTTTGAGAGAGAGAAGAAGAAGAAGAAGAAGAAGAAGAAGAAGACTTACCTGGTCGTCGACCGAGTCGCACCAGCACAGTGGTCGAACCATCCCTCATCCTCCTCCAGGTGCGTCTCTCTCTCTCTCTCTCTCTCTCTCTCTCTCTCTCTCGGTTGCTGGCTGCGGCTGCTAGCAGAAAGACCCTCCCTTTTTTTTGGTCTGATAAATGAAGTAAAGAAACCTAAATCCTAATGTGTATATATGCACTAAATATTTTTGTTTGCTACGAAAAAGATCCCTTATATTTTTACAATTGTTAATAACTTAATTACAATATTTTCTTATTTGCAATTAACACCACATAAAGTATAAACTTATTTGTAATTTTTTTTAAATACTTTAAACATTTGTAGTCTTTGGATTTGTATATAAATATTTTTTAAAAATATTTTTTAATCAGCGTACCATAGCCGTACCTATACCGCACATAGAGGTGTCAAACGGGCCGGGCCGGGCTCGGTCAAAGCGGGCCCCGGGCGGGTTTCGGGCCGGGCCGGGCCGGGCTTCACCAAACATCGGGCCGGGCTTGGGAGTGGAGGGGGTGTGTCCGCCCCGGACCGGTGGCCCGGGCCTAGCGGGCCAGACATCGGGCCGGGCCGGACGGACTAGCGGGCTTTCTTCTATTTTTGATGTGGACCATGGCGGGCTTCGGGCCGGGCCGGGCTTTTTCACCATTTCGGGCCGAGCCATGGACGGAAGGATGGGTGTCCACTCCGGCCCGGGGTATGTGAACCGGGCCTAACAGGCCGGGCCGGGCTTTTAGCCCGAAAAAAGCGGGCCGGGCTCGGGCCGGGCCAACCCGACCCGATTGACACCACTGGTCCGCACATTTTTTGAAATTGCCGTACCACCGTACCCGTGTCATGTGTCTGTGCTACATAGGGTATAAATAGTACATAGATATGGATAGATAGATACATGGATTTAATAAGAGAATCTTATAGTGTTCAACTCATGTGACTAATGTTATCTACCCGACAGCGCGCAGCCAATTTGGCACAGAAGTAAGTTCAAACATCGAAAAAAATTTCACCAATGACAATTGACAAATCTCCTAACCAAATAGCAAGTGAGATAGATAAATCAACTCACATCGGATAATAATGTGCTCACTCCTGCTATGCCACAGGAAGCACAAATCTAAAAAAATGCTGAATACGAACCGGATGCTCACCCAAATCCGCACTATCATGGATTCTTTTTGGATGCGGCATAGTGTTCGCTCGTGTTATTTTATAGAAAGGAAAAAAAAAGGTTTCTAATTATAATTTTAGGAACATTGGGGTCAATTTAAGAATGTTGGGACTTGGGAGTATACACATCAAAAGGCTAGCGTTGCTTATGTAGCCTGTATGCTTGTTATTCATGTCCTGATTACATAAAAGAATAAAGACAATATAGTTCTAGTATACATAAAGGAAAATCATATTTTACACGAGCACCCCTCGCATCCGCATTGCAGATTTTCAGAAATTCACGAATCTCCCTAGCACCCGTAACTGCATCCATGCACCCGCACGGTGCTTCCGAGGCTATGCCATATAATCACAATCCGCCTTGCAAGCGTTTGAGACATGACACAGGGAGACGAAAAGACTTAATAAAGCTGAAGTAATTACCTCCCCAGCATAATGTCTGACAGTAAACGCTTTCCCTCGTTCTGCTCTAAAACAAGAATTTAAATTAAGATGCTGTTTAAGCTTGTTGGCAAATGTCAAATCTGTGCCGTTTGGGAAGGTCGACTCTTCATCTATCAAAGACAACAATCCCAATGGTTTCTGCGTGGAAGATAAGAAAAAGAAGTTTAAATTATATAAATAAATTTAACTGGAGAAAATAAAATTAGCTCTACGCTATGTTTCTAAAAGAAGTTTAAATTATATAAATAAATTTAACTGGAGAAAATAAAATTAGCTCTACGCTATGTTTCTACAAAAGGCATCACAAACTTGGTTCTGTTGTTTATTAGAATCTCACATCACCTCTTGAGATCATACAGTATAACACCATAAATCAGAGAAGAAGAAGACAGACAAGAAACTGATGTACACCACTCACAGACAATGTTCATACTGCTGTATTTGTGTGTATGTTTTGCCATGCTGCCACGTAAACTGTAAAGACCTATGATGCATGCTAGGTACAACATTACTACTACCCTAAAAAGATCAAGCCTAGTGTCCTACTAGTTGCAAAGTAAAAAATACAAGTGCTGATACTATATGTACTACACAGTTACACATGTACAAATGATGCATTGATTAGTACATTAAAACTAATGTGTCAGTCAGATCTACCTTTTCAAAAAGATTTAGACAATCTTGGTTGTCTTCAAAATCAACTCTTGCCCAGTCAATGCCATCTTGAATATATTCCTAAAAAAGAAAATTCATTCATCAAAATAATGAACAAAAGCATCAGTGGCGGACCTAGGACTTTGCAGTTCGGTGGGCCCAAGTTACAAGAGCTAGCCAACAAAAAATTTTAACCCAAAACTATGAAGTTGTTGGCCATCTTTTACACATAGATCTACAAAATACGAATATGAGTGAAAATAATCAACTACTTACGCCTATTCTAATCAAACATGATATAGATCCGTACAAATAAACGTTCGACAATTTTAATAGAGTAGAAGTGTTCTATGATCGAATGAAAAGTCTCAGCAACGTCTCTTTTAGTATAGACAACCATGCAGTCTACAAAACCTCATCCTTCATCTAGTGACAAAAATTGTAACTGTACTTGTATTTTTCCACAATATTATGCTCCCATTATCCATTTATTTAACTCATTTAAGTGAAATTATACACACCATCTCAAATGAAGTGTATCCTTAAAATTGCAATTATATTTTTCCACAATAATTCCAAGTAATCCATCAATATCTAGTGCCTTTGCATTTCAGTGAGCTGAGAACATGACATGTGAATTTCAAACATCAGATTTTTGAGTGAAAATTGCCCAGCCTACAGAAAGAGAAGGAATATTCAGTTTTTCAAGCCATTGACATTAGTTTAATTTACTTTATTTCCTTGAGTGATATCTCGGCCCTCCCAGGTAGAGAGTCTAGGGCGGAAAGTCTCATTTGGAACATGGAACATTGTATTACTAGTCAAAAAGAAAATAAAGGGCATTCCAAAATTTTGCAAAGCACATTTTATTTCGAATACTACGCACATACAAACACACACGAACATGCATACAAGTACTCATGTACACATATAGTAACATGTGTCCATAACCAAGATGGTCAATAGGTTGCGAAGATGATTTCAAATATTGGCTGATCAGGTTTGGATGAGTAAATCCCAACCCTGTTTATTAATCAAATGACGAAATTTCCATTTGTAACTCAACACAGGAAATCACGGAAATTCAAAATCTTTAAGTGTCTGAAAAAGGAAATTAGAATATATATACATATATTAATATAGATATATATATATCTCAGAAAAACATATGCAACGGACAATTACCTCCTGCTCTAACTTGAATAAGTGACGATTAAAGTGTTGCTGCAATCTCTCATTTGCATAATTTATGCAAAACTGCTCGAAACTGTTTCTCTGGGATGATGGGGAAAAAAAGGGAAGAAAGAAAACGTTTGTCTGATTAGTTTAAAAGTATAAGATTATTTAAAAATAAATAAGCAAATAAAGTAGAAGCACAAACCATACATCAAATGATTCAAAACCATAGATATCAAGAATGCTGATGGATCTTCCCGTACGACGTTTGCCCACCGCAAGTGACTTGTTGATTTGATCAACCAGCCAGTCAAACAAACAAGAATATATTGATTTCGCCAAAGCATCTCTCGTGTCAACGGCCTGAAAGATGGAAGAAGAATTCAACAATTATATATTTGTCAAAGTCAACAAAATATAAAATATTTTCAAAGCTATCCGTTGCTAGGAGATGACAAGGAAAGACCCTCCAGAATAGCCCATTGAAGTCTATATCAGGTGTACAAAAAGTGAGAACTTTATAACTTCAAAGAATTCCACATGTACCCTGTTAAGTCACTAGTTGCCCCAAAAGCTTAAGCTGCTAGAGAATAGGCCCGACAATTTACATCAAACATGTGACCCCGTCTTGCATGTGGAGAGGCAACAACGAAAACAAAGCAGCGTATGTAAACGAGGATGGAGACTTGAACTCAAAACCTCCAAGAACAGTGGCTTAGGTTGTTAGAGAAAATGCCCAACAACGAAAACAAACTTCAACATACACATACATTTTTATAGCAGACATAAAATCCCAGTGAAGTTACTGGTGAGAGGCGCCATTACGATGCTTAGATCATGCAATGCCTGAGGTAATAGGCGAATGAAAGGCACTCACCCAAGTGAACCAAAAGAACCCCCCATCAGAGGCTGCTAAGCATATGTTAACAGCACAAAAAGAGTGCACACGGACATTCTCGTTTCAGAACATCATTTAGGAAAAAACAAAAACTGGATAACCCAGAATCTCCGTATTCATCACAGGAACTTTCAACACATCTTCATCTCTGATAACAATCAATATCATCAAGTCTCCTCGAAGAATACAGTTCTATCTTATTCTCTTCTTTGTAAGTCAACATGGAGTGGTAACTTGCATTCTTTAGTTCTTTTACAATCTCCCAAAAACCATTTGGACAAAAATGCTCCTCCACTTAAGATAGGAAGACCCAAACAACTTTTAAAAAAGAGGCATTAGCCTAAATTCCTTATTAGACAATCGGACCTACGAGGCACGGACACGGACATGGGAGTATGGGACACAGATACGATACAACGCGACATTATTATTACTTTTAATTAAATGTGTAAAATAATTAAAATAAAAATAAAGGATACTATACTATCACATTATTATACTTAATTAGTGTTGAACAATTTTTATCCAATTCTGGATGTAGTATTATCTGACACTAGAGCGACAGCGTTTTTAACTTTTTATGGATTATTATGTAACTTTATACGTGGTACATTGTGTATTATGCTAATCTATTAAGCCAATTTTTCTATTCTTATTATTATAGAATTTATCATTATTTTTTATTTTTTCATATTTTTTTGAACCTTAAACTTAGCGTATTGTTGCGTATCACCTGATACCACGCCGCAGCGCCGCGACCCCGAGTCATCACAATTGAGTGAATTGACTCTGATACCGCAACCTTGAACCATGATTTACATGAATATGAGGGAAGAGTCATGTGAATCCCATAGATGAACCAATGTGACCCATCATACATGTTACAGGATAGAGACTACTTTGGTAAGATTCTGGTTGAATCAGCCTAACTTCACGCATCAACTCTTCGTAAATCGAAAATCCCAACATGTCTAGCGGCAAGCATGTCTAAGGAACATTTCGAATCCATACCTACTAATGATTTCCTTCCCAACAAGACTTTCCGATGTCCATACTTACCTTAGAACTTAAATGTCTGTTTTGATGTTGCCCTTGAAAGAGAAGACCCAAAATTATTAATACATAAAGAGGTGGTAATCACACCTAGTATATGTCACATAAGTTATACACTACAACAAGTGTAGGACCCATCAAAAAACTACAAGTGCAAGTAAGATTTAATCCCCAGATACTATTGATGCACCTCATGTGAGCCTTAGACATTTTGAACCCAAAAGTTGACTCCACTGAATTGCCCAAAAGTTTAACCTTCTAAAATCATTAAGGCAAGAGCCCTATGAAACTTCCAAAAGGATGATCTTAATTCAAGAGACCTAAGAATGACTAATACTAATAGAAAACAATATTTCATTTAGAATAACAAAATAATTTAATTGACATCAAAATTTTGGTCTAGGATTCATGAAGCAAAGAACATGTACATTTTTCACCGGAAAATCCTCCGTACCTGAGATAGAGTTAGCTTTTGAACAATAGTATCATTTCCAACTTTCATTTTCCGAGTTGATAAAGCAAGCTTAAGCTCCTCAATGTTACACCCAATCATTTTAGCAACATTAATTAGACCTGAAAATTGAAAACCAACGTTAACTGAGACACCATGAAAAGTTAAAAAGAAATGAGACTAAAATCAATGGTATTTTTTGCATAACTGTAATGCCTTGAATTAATAAATGGAACATGAGTAGGAAAGAGTACGTCAATAGTTTACCACAAACAGGAAATACTACATAAGACGTAACCAATAAATGCATCATTAACTCGTTAACATATTTCTTTCCTCCAGACTACTTCAAAAATGAAAAAGGTGGGACCAAAAATACTTTTTCTGCACAATGGCTAACACTGCCAAGCAACGAATTCATACAAGCGGATAACAGATATTCTATCATTCGCCCAATCACATCGAACTCTTTGATTTCTCTAACGAAAAAGAGTGTAGAGAAAGTAATTAACTGACTCCAAGCCAGCATGGCACATTAACCATCAACTTGCAATCACCATTTATTCAAATCAAGTATTCAACAGTTGTAATTTCAAGGGAGGGCCCCAAACTAACTTCCCAGTAAAAGAACTTCAAAATGTTAACAAAAATTTACACTCATTTCAATTTCACCAGATAAGAGTTGAAATTTAGGGACCAGACACCTTAATTATTTTGCAACATGATTTGAAATACTCCGTACTTGAGTTAATGCAATCGCATGCCTGCCTGAAAAGAAAGGCTAGTCAAGTGAATTATTGGAACCAAGGTACAAACAAAAATGCACCCTATCATCTCAGCCACCAAGTCTTGGAACTCATCAGTATGCAAATGGCACTGGCACTAAAAGTTATGCCTTTAACTTAACAAAACTTTGTCACCTTCGTTGACCAGAAGTTAACAGTAATTACTGGTCTCGACAAAATGCCTCATTTTTGGGCTTCATGTGTTAGATTCTATCTAACATAATTGTGCTATGACAATATTCAGTACCAACAGGAAAAAAGGAAAGAAACAATGTATAGCAACAATAAGGTGTTGTCATATTGATAGAAATCGTTCTCTACAAAACTTCTAAGCATTTAATGATCGCAACAAACTGAAGTTCTTTCAAGTATGAAAGGTTCCAGAGATTGCCTAAATTAAGATAACTTAAGCTGAATAAATATAACTTCATTCATCAAGCCAGGTAGAAATCAGCTAAATCCACCAAATGGTACAAAATTCATCTCTTTTTCTTCAATTCGGGTTGACTTCAATGACTTCTTTTCACTAAATTGAAATAGCGTTTTCTTGAAGAAAAAAATGAAGCTATCAACAATAAACTAAGCTTTAAATAATAGGTCTTCTGGAGGCACCATCAATAATGTATTCCTAGATAGGGCTGCATAAAACATTGCATGAAAAAACTATTTTTGGTTACCAACCATAAGCTACAAGGAAAAATTCAACCTGATCAGTGAGCATAGATATTGCCCATTGAATGATTAAACAATTTTATCACCTGCACTACAAGTGAACCAACAACCAAAAAGAAAAATGCAAGAGAGTACAGTGCAACTGTCAAAGTTGGAGTGCATAGAAGATTATTACCTTCGTCCACAGCTGGTTCAACATGGTTTTCATTATCAATAACCGCAAAAGAGATGTTCCCCAACCCCAGCACTGCAGTGAGCATTGCGAATACACTCTCTTGGTCCTCTTTGCTGACGTGAACAATGTCCAGAGCCTCCTGAAAAATGAAACTAGCACAGTGAAGTTAGCAAGTACAAGAATCTTTTTTCTCAAAGTATAAATATCATGAACAAGGAAATAAGAGTCTAGAACAGTCGATGCTTGAATTTTGGAATGCAGCTGATAAGAAGGAAGGAGAAGAATAAGTTACCACAACGATGCGAAATTGTTCCGCATCATCCACCCCAGAAATTGAATTGCAATTGCTTTGCCTCAAGTATTTATACTCATTTGCACTCTTCAAATTCAGTTTCTCTATGTTACACAGCAATAAAATTAAAGGCATTAGAAAGCAGGCATAGACTATAAGATACGCAAGAAAAATTTAACAATTTGAAACAATTTTAGAAAGAGACTGGAAAGAAAATTGACCTAGAAACAGGAAATTCGAAAATTAAATGTATATGGCCATCCAATGTGACATGAAATTTTCTTTTTACTACTTCCAGTTACAGATAGTAATCCTCGCATAATGCAAAGTTAACTACAAAATTGGGGAGGATAGAAACAACATAATAGAAATTTACACGCCCATTGTCAGTGTATATCAGATAGTTAATTGCGAACATTATAGAAGGACAAAGAAATGCTAGAGGAAAAGGTGCCTTGAAAAAATTGTCAAGAATACATAGGCATTAGAGTAGAACCTCTAAGAGCAGGCGGAGCTCCCATGCAAAGCTGATAAAATATATGATATGACCTTTCTCCCTCTGCACACTGGACCACTCTAGACTGTCCATTGAAAAAACTGGATTAACAACTTGTCATACGATCAGGTAGACAACAATCATAAAAGCAGAGGGATATAAAATACCTTTTCAAGTAAAACTGTTGAGAATCAAGAACCGTGTTGGCAGGAAAAAAAAATCGAACAATTTAGTTGAGTCTTCACTCTCGCAAACAGTAAATAGTATATATTAAATTATTGCAAATCCTCAACCACAGAAGCTAGCTTACAAGTTTGAATTTTGGCACCCGATATTTTTCCAGTCTCACTGAAATGAATCTCAATAAGCTTTCCCTGCAACATGTTCAGTTAGATAACCATTAATTGAGCGCACGTGTGAAAAGACAGCTTCAAAAATTGGCTTTGAATTTGTAACACCTGTTGTGCATATAAAAGTTATCAAAAATAACCACTAGCAGCCCGTGTGTAAGCGAAAGTAACTTACAAAGCGACTTGAGTTGTCATTTCTTGATGTTTTTGCATTGCCAAATGCTTCCAAAATAGGATTAGTTTTCAATATTTCATATTCTATTCCACTGCCTCCTCCAAGTGCAGCCAAATATTGCATTGCTATTTTTGCTGTCTCAGTTTTCCCAGCTCCACTTTCTCCACTAGAAACAAAGATAACAAAATATGAACAACATAATTACACCAATCAGGGTCATAAATTAAAAAATCCTCCATTATAAGCTCTTGAGAGTTTTGATCCTCTTACATGCCGGATTCCATGAATCACAGCCAAACATTGTATTTTTATATACACATATTCATCACAAACTCATGTAATAACGCCATTAATTGAGTGTCCCAAGCCTCATGGCATGACTTCGAAGTTTGCTTCACCAACAATGAAAAATATACTACCCAAATGAGCTCATTGACTTCCAAACAAGAATGTCCAAAGTTGAACTACTCAAAGAATATAATTATTCAATCCAAGTCATAATGGGAAAAATACTCAAGCAGAATGTGATACAAACTAGGACATTTATCCAACATTCGGTAATATATTGACGAAGATTTTCAAAACTTTAGAAACATGTTACTTCCCTCATGGATTTCAAATCAAGGACACAAGAAGAGACAATATCAGTTCTAAAAGTAAAGGAAATACACCTCTAATTAAGGAAAAACAAGGCCTACTAACATCAACATTTGTACGAATGACATAGGTGCATGACATGGGAGTGGACATTTGTACTAAGAATAACTTTGTCATCGTAAGTGCATCGATGATTGTAATGACTATTGAAAAATGTACCAAACCTATTCATCGGCACTTGTAAACTTGAATTAACAACAGTGACATTTCCAGAATTACTTGTGTGATACAGTCAATTCTAATTTCAGAATCCTATTAACACCCATGACTGTGTTCTGCATGAGAATATAGGTTAAATAACCGTTATCCGTGGATCAAAATCTCCTTTCGATTCCATCGAAACAGCCAAAACGTTGTTTCGAGGGTCCTTGGAAATTACTTGTGTGATACAGTCAATTCTAATTTCAGAATCCTATTAACACCCATGACTGTGTTCTGCATGAGAATATAGGTTAAATAACCGTTATCCGTGGATCAAAATCTCCTTTCGATTCCATCGAAACAGCCAAAACGTTGTTTCGAGGGTCCTTTGCTTCCATTGAAACATGATTTTCTTCTTCTTCTTCTTCTTCTTCTTCTTCTTCTTCTTCTTCTTCTTCTTCTTCTCCTTCTTCTCTCCTTCTCCTCCTCCTCCTCCTCCTCCTCGGCTAGGGTTTCCTCATCTTATCTCTTCGCTGCTCCCTTTTCTCTCTTCGCTGCCTCTCCAGTCTCATCTTGTCTCTCTAATTTCAATTTGAATTATATATTAATGTAACTAAATACATAGGCCTACCAAAAGTTCCGTTCATTAAATTATTAGCTTTATAAGTGCATACAGCTAAGATTGAAGTTATGTTTCCACAAGTTTCTCAACGTTTCCAATTTTTCCCGTGTTTTTGAAACGTTTCCGTTTCTGCCAGGCCGAAGCAATAGAGAGAAACGAAATTTTGTTCAAACAACATTATCAGTAAGTTACCAAATTGGAATGAAAATTGCAAGATGTTGATGAAGACTTAACAACAACCGCAGACGATTAAAAAGGGGGGAAAATTACACAGACCTCCTTTGAGATAGCTGACCAATATAGGGACCTCCCTTGTGTATTTCAAAATTACACTGACATCCCTCATCAGAGTTTTTCGGTAAACAGACCTAAAGGCTCGTCATAATCTTTCAAGCCCAGCCTCAAAGTTGCACTAGCCAATTCTGTGACTATGCAACTCTGTCTGAGTGTCTCTATAAGTATACACAAATTAGACTATGAAAAGGTTAGAGATAGAAAAATGTGAGCTTTGAAGAGAAACAAAGAGTAAAGGTGACCAGAGACATACTTTGAAAGAATAGAATCCAGGTCGGTGGATAAATAAATGAAAACAAAGGAAAGTAAGGAAATAAACCCATTAAAGTAGTGTTTCTTTCTCTACATCATGAATGACACTAAATCAATCACACCATTAATCCAACTAGCAAAACCACAAAACCTCACAGGAACAGGTACTAAGGAGTAAATTGAGCTCAAATCATCAAATTGGATTGCTGCCTCTAGGCCATGGTTCCCTCTTGTGAATCTGTACCCACTTTATTTCTTGGTCTTCTGTCTAATGTCTCCTTATATGTGTATACATTTAGTTACTGGTTGGTATATGCTCTGAATACACTTTTGCTGAACCCATTCAAATCATATACCAGAAGAGCATAAGACCTAAACTTCGCCACTCCACTCTTAGCGGTGTTATGGCAAACTCGTCGGCGTCGTAACTGAACTTCATCATCTAGCTCTTTGATCCCGTCGATTCAGTCTCCAGAAATCCGCAAACCACGTGGTCGGTTCTCACCAGCAAATGGATGTATGTTTTGTGATTGCATGGGGCACATTCGGTCTGTTTGGTGGATACTTTGATTTGGCTTCTTGGTGTTGTCGAAGAATGAGTACAGATATATGAGTGACAGACATTGTGGAATACGGAGAAGAGACAAGAGAGTAGGTCAGAGTTTATGAAAAAATTCAACAGTTTTTTTAAATTTTATGTTCTTTAAGGAAAAAAAGTCATTTAAAAATATTTTAACACCCATGTTGACAGACAACTGACTATTGACTAGCAGAAAGAGGTAAATGTTACATAACTGTAAAATATAAGGGAGGTCCTTGCATTTGTCAAATACCTCAGGGGAGGTTAGTGTAATTTGGCCTAAAGGTATTACTGTACAAGCTCGTATACTTCTTTCTTTTCTCTTTTAATTAGAAAGAGCTCATATACTTATTTCTCTAGTATTTTTCATACACCAGAAACAAAGTATGAGTTCCTTCAAACAGCAGGCATGAAGACAAACCTCTCCAAATAATCATCCACAAATGAACTAACTATTGAACAAACTAAACAGGCCAGAACGTAAACCGAAAGAACTAAATCTGGCAAGGACACTAACATGGGCATCAATAAGACAGATATGGGGACTAAAACAAATGGCCCACAACACAAACAATGATGCCCAGAATGTTTCAATTCGAACCTGCCAGAAAATTCGTCATGCCGAAACCTTAATCTAGTCACTGCCAGCCAAAACATGCATTGGATTGTATTCAAATTCCTAACAATCCCCAAATTTAAATACCACAAAACTTGCCAACAATTCAACATGTTTCCATGCATTCGTACATCTAAAATTTTAATCCAACAAAGAATTCAATTGCTTTATCAGCACTCTTTTCATTGACCATTGGGAAAATACATCATCGGAATACAACTAATGAGGCACAAGAACTATTATTGAAAGTCTTAAACAAATGCACCGAACACTCATGAATTAAAATCAAAGTTTCTCAAATAACAAAGTGCAAGCATCATTGTTTGGAACTTATGTGAACAGATGAAGTATTTTCACATATAAAATCCACAGAAATAGGGAACACGAATTGTGAAACTAGAAAGGAAACAAATTAGCTCAAGTAAGTATAGTCTGCTGACCTTATAATGATTGATTGATTTACTTCATCTGGAAGGAAAAAAAAAAAAAACCACACAAACAGTGTGAGAGGTTGGCACACCATCGGTGATTGCCAGACAAGGCCTTAGCTATTGAAGTGTACGGTTAAAGATCTATTTAACTTGAAATCACCTCGTATCATTTCCCGGATGGCTGTATCAGTGATGGCATATACATGGGGACTCTCCACAGATTTACATTTATATGCTTCAATGTAGTCATTGCCGTACAATGGAACTCCTTTAAAGGGATTAATGGCAACCAACACTGGCCCTGCTTTCGTCTAAAATAGTGTAGAAAGTAATAAGTTAGTTTATCAAAAACAATTATAGTAGACAAACTAGCACATAATCAAATAAAATTTAACCCATGAGCATACACATACATAAATCATATCTCGATTGTATCTGTACTGAAGATTGTACAGCACAGATGGTTCATTTAAATAACTAAGTTGCATGAGATCATCAACGCCATCAAGGATATCAGGGTTTGCTGGCACCAGACTTTCAGTGTCAAACTTTATGACCTAAAATTTAAAATAAAATTAGAATGATTAGTTCAATTCAATTACAAAGAATACATATTCCCGATTTCAAATTGTTTGCTTACTTTCCCCTCAGACAGTGAGATGACAGACTCAGTCCCTGAAGTTGATAATATCTTTCCCAGCTCCCAGCTCCCATCATCAAGTTGCAACCAAGACTGAAGCTTCTGCACCAGTGAATTTTAACAAGTACATAATAAAATCAACAAAATTGTAGATTTGACTATAAATTTGAACCATTTCAAATTCAAGCAGCCTATTTATAGTACAAAAATATTTACATTACTGCACTATTTATGCACGTCTTAATCCAATCCTGAATGTTCCACCACCAAAACAGTGTTACAGATTACGTAATGTGCATTCTCCTATTGCCCTGAAAGTACCATGTTGACATGATGTGACATAGGCATGGGTACAACATAACATCCCACATTGCAATACTGTATGAAATATAACACTTTTATATGTCTAGGGTGTGTCCGGCTGAGTTCTCGATTCCTAATATTTGAAGCGTAGAGAAGTCTAACACGTAGACACATTCCAACACCCGATAAAGCATACCTGAGCCCATGTAACATAGATTATTGAAGCCGTTTCAGTTTTCACCAAAACTTAATTCGTTAAAAGGACCCACAACATGAACAAAATGGGAGACAGGGCAAATTGAGAGACTTGAAATCGAGACCTTCAAAAACCAAAGTTGTGATACCTTGTTAAAACAACAATATTCCAAAAGCTTAAGACTATGCAAATCTTTACAGCATTTAATATCACAGTTTTCAAGTTGATTGTCCAGGGGATGCTGCTAAGTTTAGGAAGTTGGCTGAGAAGGAAGAGTTTCTAATTTTTGGTAGGACTTAATACTAAGTATGATCAAATTTGTGCTCAAATCCTCGAGAGAGACCCTTTCCAAGCACTGCGACAGGCTTTTGCTAGTGAATAATAGGAAGAGATTAAAAGAACTACTACATTCACGTACCTTCTGGTCCTTCTCAGGATCATTCTGCCTCGTCTGTGGTTACATAGAAGTATGTCTGGACAACCCAAACACGCTATTGAGGATGAGATGATAATGTTGAGAGTTATTATTTTGTTGTTATTTTTCCTTAGTCTAAGGACTCCTATGTAATTATGTTTTTTTATCCATTCAGCTTAATATAAAAGGGTACTAGCTCATTGTTAGCCCTAAGTTTGGCAAAATTATATTGCCAACACGGTATCAGAGCCATACCAACACACCACCACCTAAACCTACCCACTACATGCGCCGGCCACTCCACCACCACAACACACCTACCGCAGCCACCAGCTCACCACCACAGACAAGCCACAACCTCCTAACACCCTACCAAGTCCAGTTGCAGCCCCATAACCCTACCCAGACCTAGCCGCAACCCTACCCAACCCCAGCCCTCCTCGCCGAACCCCACACACACACCACAAGCCTCAGTCGAACCCCAACCAAGCCCCAACAGCCCTCCGACAGTCCATGATTGACTAGATCTGCAACAGTCTCCTAATATGACCCTTGCTCATTGTTTGACCCTTGTACAATTTTGTGAGTGCTATTTTGATCACCGTTTCACTTTTGCTATTTTGGCTTGGTTAATCAATTCGATGATTCCTGAGATTGGTGAAGGATATTATGGTTTCAAGACCGCTGGAGACATTTGGGAATTAGCTGCCTCTACCTACTCTCGGAAGGGGAACTATGCCCAAGAGTTTGAGTTGACCCGTTCGATTAATCGATCGAAGCAGGGAGACCTGACTATTAGTATGTTACCCAATACTTCACATTTCTCACCACTAGTTGGAACCGAGTCGATCATCTACAAGATTATTAACCTGTTTGCCCGATTGATTATGCAAGGTACCGTTAGCTTTTAGAGAAGCAACGGGTCTTCAAATTCCTTCAGGGACTACACTCAGACTATGACATTGTCCGTCGTCGGGAGCTTGGAATGGACAGCCTTCCTTCTCTTCAAGAGGCCTTTGCCTATGTGCAAAATGAGGAGAGCCGTAGTTCTGCTATGCTCTCTCCCACTCCCACCGAGCAATCTATCTTGATTTCTGCTCCACCGAGGGAGGCGTCCAAGTAGCCTAGTTCTTCTGATCGACCTAAGCTGTTTTGTGATTATTGTAATAGGCCTCATCATTCTAGAGTGACCTGCTGGAGGCTCCATGGTCATCCTCCGAGTGGTCATGGAGGGCGTTCTGGATATTCCATAGGTCATTCCGGTGGCTGTAGGGGCAATGCACGTGCTCACCATACTAATGTTACTGATACATCTTCTGTTCCTGTCGATGCTACTCCCACTTGGGTACCTTGTCTGCTACTGAGCTTGAGACTGATGGCCCGTTGTGCTCCACCTGCATCTGCAAGTGCCTCGTTGTCTTTTGCTTAATCAGGTAACTTAGTCACACATGCAAGTGCTTTTCTTTCTCATTCCACATTTCCCTGGATTATTGATTCTAGTGCCTCAGCTCATATCTCTCATTCATCTGACCTTTCTCTGATTATAAGCCTTATTCAGGATAAGACAAAATTAAAATTGCCGATGGTAAAGGAGAAGGAAAAGTCTATATGGATGTCCCTCCGGGCTTTGAGGACTCCAAAACAGAGGGGAAGGTGTGTAGATTGAGGAACTCCCTATATGGTCTTAAGCAGTCTCCAAGAGCATGGTTTGAAAGATTTACCCAGGCAATGCTTCGATATGGCTTCAAGCAGAGTCATGTTGATCATACACTGTTCTTCAAACATTCATCACTAGGTAAGACTATTGCTCTTATTGTATATGTTGATGACATTGTGCTTACAGGAGATGACTTGGAAGAAATGGAGCGGTTGAAGGAATATATGATGCAATAGTTTGTAGTACTTTAGATTATAACAATTGTACTTAGCTTGTAATATTTCTTTTAGTTGGTTTTTTTTTTTTTTTATGCTTACCTGGATCCGGACCAGATACACACACCCCCCACACGCACACACACCCCAGCACCAACCCAACTCCAAAGCCCCACACTGGCCCACAGCAAAGCCCAACAAGAGCCACTCATTCCGACTGAAGCGTAATTGGGGGCAAGCAACTAGAATCCCCTATGGGGATTCGAACCCTCTCCCTTTCCATTGGGAAGAGAGAGGCTATACCAATTGGGATACAACCCTCTCCCTTTAGTTGTTGTTTTAGTTTAGTCACAAGCATATGACATTAGTAAAGGTTAAATAGGCTATAAATAGTAGGCTAGGGTTAGGGTAAATTAGTTTTTGGGATTATTATGTATTGAAATTGCTTGTAAAGCAAGTAAGCTTTTAAGGTCTTTAATGGTGATTGTCTTCCCAAAACCCTAGTTTTATATATTTCTCGAATTTCCTCTTATACATGCAATCTCTTTGCATCATTTGGTATCAGAGCCTCATCTAGACCTGTTAGTGACCAAACCAATTACAACTATTGTTGAGTTTCATTCAAACAGAGCCCTAAGTCATCATCAGACTGCGTCTATGCTCATCAAAGCACACGAAGCTGCGATTGCCATTTGTTAGTCCTTTCGAACCAAACGCAGCCTTAAATCACCTCACGAACCAACTTTTGACCTTCATGACTTTCTCAAACAAGCCGATATCAAACTTCGAACCAGCCGACACATTTTCGAATCAAATTGTAGTTGTGATTGCGACTTGCGAACTAGTTAAACATCCAATTGAGCTTGTGTGTATCAATCTGACCAAACAAACCCTCACCAGTCAGTTTCGAACCAAGATGGCCCTACGCATGCGTGTTGTTATCATCCAATTGGGGTCACGACTATGGTAGGCTTTGCAATTTGAGATTGCGACACCATTTTGAACAAGATTGTAGCTTGCGACTGGTCAGGCCAACGATTGGAGAGTATCGATTTGGTAAACACCAAAAGTTTTTGTCACTTTCCATAACTTTAGCCTGAACTTGCGACTGCGACTATTAGGCAAGTGGAGTCACGAACATCTGTGGGGTCAGTTGGCTGAGTTGACAACCTGCTGAGGTTACTTGCTGATTGAGGAGTTACGAATGCAAATTGCCACTTTAACCGTTAAGGTGAAGCGTTTGCGGCCTCCTCGTAATGAAATCCGAATTCTGGAATTCTATGGTTATCAATCGGAGTTTGACGATTGGTTAAAGAACGTTCAAGAACTCTTCAATTATCATAATGTAATTGAAGAAACAAAAGTGAAATTGGTGGAAAAGTGCTTGAAAGGGAGTGTTGCGGGTTGGTGGCAACACATCAAATTTGTTAGAAAGAGAATTGGAAAACCTAAAATCAAGGTTTCATCAGTAAATAACATTCTTGAAGGTTTCCATATGTTATTGTTAACAACCAACTATTTTAAAAGCTTAAGTTGTTAGAGAGGGTGTAAGTCTCAACACGCACCCTCACGTGTGACCACACATTCTTTTGACAAGGGCCAAACACATGGAAATATTAGAAATCAGCGTGACAGCAAAGATTGAAAGCAGGACCTTTGCCTTCTCTGATACCATGTTAACAACCATCTACTCTAAAAGCTTAAACTATTAGAGAGGGTGTAACTTAAATATTTATACTCTCAACAAATATTACCACATCGTCCTTTAATACTCACCACAATTTATAATACTTGCCAATAGAAGTTTTCTAAACCAAATAATAGATCTGTATACAAAGTTAGCTGGTGGCTTGTGCCCATTGATTACCTGCCAACAACATTGGCATGCCACTTATTTTGAGTGCAAAAATACAAGCCCCTATAAAATCCTGTATTAATGATTGTCTATACGTGGGAAAACATGCATCTCAAGTAATGATAAATACAGAAAAGAAACAGAAATATAAAAGGTTTCATTTGTTTGATTCCTACAATCTGTAAATCTCAATGAACACTAGTGAGACACTCAACCTTTTGCTGTGCATTCTTGGTATTTGGACACACATCATGTATTCTCCTTGAACTCATTTTCCTTAACACCATGCCAAACGCATTATTTTTGGTTTTAGAACGAAAAGAAAGGAGCATTTCTATAGTCATTTATTGTCCACCCAAATCCAAATATGAATGAGCAAGTACGAACTATTTGCTTTTGCGATAATAGATGCAGACTAAATGCAAAATATTCCACTTGAATGCTTTAAGGAACAACAAAGATTAGAATTTATAAAGTGAACATATTAATTAACAATTGAGATGGCTAAGTAAGAAAGTTCTGTGAAATTTAATCCACATGACTGAAAGAAGAAAAGGAACAACTTTAACCATACGATGAAATGCAATTTGATAGGCATCAAAACTGAAAGAAAGGGGAGATTCAAGAAACATGCATGATATGCACATACACAAACTTGAATGAGAAAGAGATGACAAGCAGTTATCAAAGATAAAGATTCATGTGATATAACATTATGCATGTATGCTGCACGGAGACAGATAATGAATACAGATTTCATCACACTACAGAGAGTTAAGCGAGACTCTTGTCTTGTGGTATTCAATCTGTACTATCACAAGATCACAACAGAAACCATGCAAATACATCAATTCAGGGTAATGAAACAGTCATGAGCGAAATCTCAAGATTGAGAGCAAAAGTTAGACTAAGAATGAAGTCACAAAATACCTTCTTTGCTATATACGAGTTGGTGTCACTCCACTTGGATTCAGTAGGAGATGGGACAAATGATCGCAAAGGAGAAGACATGGAATTCAAACCTTCATCCCCTATAGAAGGTATTTCTCCAAATGATGACAAGGTCAATCTACCATAAGGTGATTCGTCTTCAGTATCTCTAACAACCCCACTGGCCAATTCGCCATTTCCAGTAATACTCTCGGAGATCATATTGCTATTGCTTGCAATTACAGCATCGGAAATCTCGATAGGATGAGACTTCGGTAAACCCACCAACCTGAAGTCCACCGGCAACGATTTGATCGAATGAAGGGAAGGTGAAACCTGAGCCTTCTGAGACATTTTCTCGGGAGAATGAGTCTTGCCACTTGCCAGGCACAACAGATAGAGATTAAAGATCAAAAGGCTTACTTTTTTCCCCCAAAGTGTGTATCAAACTTTAACAAGGTCCCACAACTTACTGGCTAACGTAATGGAGGGGACCATGAGTTGCCAAACAGAGTATAGTGCTCTTCATTGATAAATCACATTAGTCACAATTTCAACACCTAACCTAAAGCAATCCACAAGATGTCATAATCTGTGTGTCTGGAAGTGATTGTCCCCTAATAGAAATTACTTTGAAGGGGTAGGGTAGTAGTAATTATATCAAAGAATTTTCAAAAACTCCAAACAAGTCCTATAATTCAGAGTCCAAACACTCTAAAATGGTTTAATTTACTTTAAATTTTACTCGATCTAATATCAAGAGCAGCAATGTAGCAACTTCAAAAACAATTTCTTTGACCTATTTTGAACCTTTGGTCTAATCTTCCAAACCCAAATCACTTGAGAATGTCGCTTACTTAACAAATCTTGATCCCCAACAAGCACAATAAAGAACACCGGATCAGCAAAAACCCACAAAGATCTACAAGCGTAGATTCCAAAATCACTATTAACAGTTTATAAACAAGAACACCAACCTCTTTCAACTTCAAATGGTGAGTGAAGAACTTAAAGCTCCGATCGATCAAATTCTGCTAGTAAACCACAAAAACCCATGTAAATTGCCCACAACTCAAATAAAAAAATGGGTTTGAAAACTGAGGCAATGAACAAGAACCGGCCAACACTTTTTAGCAATTGTGAAAAGGTTGGAAATGGAAAGCTCAAACTCAAACCCTAGAAATGTTCAGAGGTTTAAGGAGAGAGAGAGAGAGAGAGAGATGTTATTCTCTGTAACTCGATCTTGGAATGAAAGAGAAGTGGAGGAGTATGAATGTGTATGTATGTATGACAGTATGAGATTGAAATTCGAAAAGCGTGTGGAGAGGATGCAGCCTTTTCTCTCTCCTCTCCTTCACAGACACAAAGTTACAATCTTTAATTCGGAGGACTTATTTTTTAATTTTTTGCGCACCATCCAAATTTGAAATATTTTAGTACGTTTTCGTTGTTTGACCTGAATGACTATTCTACCCCCTGTTCTTTTTACAATTGACATGAGGGGTGTGACCACCATCCACAAATGATTTTGATATGATTATTGATGATCATGCAAAAGTCTAGGTGTGGCCCCTGTTTAAAATAAAGCTGGGGAATTGATATTCGCACTGCATGAATTAATCAATGTATTTCATGAAATGTATTGACTGTATGGTATCTTATGGAGTGGATTAATTCAATTTTAGAATGGGAATAGTAATTCTCTAAAATTATTAGCACTCTATCATTGAACCAAGGCATTCTATGTTACCACATACCTATAGTGATGCTTTGATTTAATGATGAATCGTACTATTAAGTGTTTTAGCTCAATGAAAGAGTCAATAACATCACTCTTTTGAATTTTTTACTATTTCCATCACTTTGGGACTAATAAATACACAATCCATTACTGTTTCAACTTATTTCCTAAACTCATCACTTTTTTTAAAGTCGCTAGTTCAAGTAGCGTTTTCACCCAAAAAAATCTGTAGAAATCGTTAGCCCAACTCGCGACTTTAGGCCAAATGAGAAGTCGCTAGTTGAACTAACAATTTTTACTTTCACTGAGAGATTCTAGTGTGTATATCAAGAGAAGTCGCTAGTCACTTCTCGTTGCGGCCATAAGTCGCGAGTTGGACTAGCGATTTCTACAGTTTTTTTTTTGTGAAGTCGTTACTTCAACTAGCGACTTTAAAAAAGTGATAAATTTGGAAAATAAGTTGAAACTGTGATAGATTGTGTATATATTGATCTCACAGTAATGGAAAGGGTAAAAAAATTCTCACTCTTTTCAAATTTGAGATTTTCAAATTTGAAGGCCAGTAGAAGAGTCTATTATATTCCCACCTCAAAACTACAGAAACCCGCCTTAGCAACTAGTTTACACCACTAGAACTCCTTGAAACTCTGGTATTAAGGAGAAGGGAACTAATGACTTATAAACCGCACAAGCAACAACACATCTAAGTGGTGTGGGACGACAACATGGCCCCGCACGTGTGCCAAAGGCACACACGAGGATTACGGAGATAGGGCACAAATAAGGTTTTGATACCACTTATAAGGCACCGTTCATTCAACTCCTTAAAACCCAAGTATTAAGAAGAAAGTGAACTAAGGCCTTATAAATCGCACATGCAACAACAAATCTAAATAATGTGGGACGACAATAGGAACTATATCCACATCATGATTCTTCTTACATGCCCGTTGATAAAATCCTTCAGCAGCCGAGCAAACACACTTTATTCCTTCGCATTTAGCCTTTTTCCTATATGTACGAAAGCATTACGGCTACCCCAAATGACCCAAATGAGCATGAAAGCAAGCTCCCTTGTACGCATATCCTCAAGCTCTAACCCAACAGCCTACCAGTCCAAAACTCTAACCGACCTCTATTTGACACTCAATTTCAAGGCACCCAGCCCATCGCACCTCCATCGTCTAGCAAAGGTCTAACAACATGTGGCTCACTGTTTCACGATTATGGCCACAAAAAGTACATCATGGGTTTTCTAAAATTTCACGTAGAGCAAGGATTGCGTTACATGGTAAGATGTTCATAAATGCCGACCAGATCAGATGCTTCACTTTATTAGGCACACGGAGTTGCCACAGGCGTCTCCATGGATAATGATTCTTGGTTGTAGAAGTTGTTCTGGTATTCGCCTTCACTTCCTTCATTTCCAAAGCTGCATAGTAAACGGATTTGCCAATGAACTCACCCTTCTTGTCCCAATGCTAGACCATAATATCCTCAGCAAGTCCGTGACAAATAGGGATGCTCGAGATAATTAATGTCGGACTTCGGGAGGTAAAAAAAAAAAGTGTTTGCAAATGATCATAAATCCAACAATGTAGATCACGATCAATAAGCTCAGAAACGAACACTTGCTCACATATTTGTATTATTTATAATCCATCACAACTTCTATTATTTTTGTAATGGTGTCAAACCATTCCATTTCAATTTATAGAATATTACAAAATAAAATAAGAAAAAGGACATTATCATGAAACCTTCTTGCAAACTAACTTAAAGTCCATTTGGATTGACTGTAACTTTTACGTAGGCAAAAGTAGAAGCAAAAGAAAAACCATATTTATGTGCTTTAGTGGTCTAAATTATTTGTTAGAATTTATCAAAATGTACTATTGTATGCGGTTTGGGTCTCAGATGCAAACGGAAATTTAAGAAGGCATCCGATCATGTTAGCCCCATTCATTAGTAATTGTCCCGTTATTACTTATGAGTGTAGCAGTGACAAGGAGAAGGAGGAGAGGACAACACTTTTGTTGGCAAGAATTAAGAATAATAAATAGCATTGGTAAGAAATAATAATTGCCATTAATTACAACCAATTGCATGAATTGCATGATTATCCCTAAACGTAATGAAAATGGTTGTTTGAATTTAGGGAATTTCTGCCAATAGACTTTTACATAACGATTTCACATAACTAATTATGAACGTAGTTAATGGTTGTTTAATCCGTTTTTTTTTTTTTTTTTTTTATGTAGATGGTCCCTCAACATAAAATTTCACATAATTAATTATGCCAAATTATGTAACATAAAGATTTGGTTCAATTAAGTTACTTTTGATCAAAAGTAAAAAGGATGTATTTTAAACTGAAATAATAAAATATAAGTGACTTTTTAACAAATTTCTATTAAATTTAGGACAATACTTGCATACATTTCCTTAGGTCATATTAGTTTTGTTCCCTCTCCCAGAAATGAGCTCTACAATTAAAAAAAAATAGTTTTTAAACACAGCGATCCAGTTCTGTGAGAGGGAACAACACCAATAGAACATAAGGAAGTGTATGCAAGTGGTGTCCTTAGATGTAATCTCAGATTAAATGCCATACGTAGGGGTGCTACTCGGGCAGGCCAACCCGTGCCCAACCCGGGCCCGGCCCGAATATTATTGGGCTTGGGCCGTGTTACTTTCACCATGGGTGGGCTTGGGCAGAAAAATACAAGCCCGAATTCAATTCAGGCCCGGTTTGGGCAGAATTTTGCTAACCCATGGAACCTGAGTCCGAGCCCGAATTCTATTTATGTATTACTTTTTACATTTGATTATAATATTTTTTTCAGTTACAATAATACACTATTAGATACTATTAAGTAATAAATTAATAGATGAATATTTTTGCCCAAATCTAAACAAAATATATATATATATATATATTTGATACTCTACATATTGTTGTTTAAATACTAAAAATTGGTTTGTAGAAAAAAAAAATTTGCAATTTGGGCTCGAATTTTAATACTAAATCACAAACCTGACTCGAGTTAAAAAGTTCGAGTTTATGTCGAACTTGGGCATGTTACTTTAAGGGTAATACTTGGGGCACAATCAAAGCCACAACTTTTTTTGCACAACCTCCATTTTGTGTCTATCTCTCTCCTAGTGGGCACTGTGGGGTCACTGGTACTGTGGGACCCATTAAGAGAGGCATAGACACAAAATAAAAGTTGTGCAAAAAAAAGTGGTAGCTTTGATTGTGCCCAAAATATTACTCTTACTTTAATTCGAGCTCAAACTTGGACAGAGCCAAATGCCCGAGTTGCACCACCCTAGCGATAGGAATGACATAGGTGGGATTTAGAAAGAATACAAAGAAACGGATGATACCCTTGAGGACAATTTTGTCACGACGTATACAACAACTGTTGTAATACTTGGTTTTGGCAAAAAGTGAGGTTACAGGACGGTGGAGGGAGTCAAAATTGCTACAATATGTTTGAACTAGTTTCAAAATCTTGCGGTTGGAGAGTACACATGACGTTTGTAGTTTGTAACTCTCCAATTTGTTGGAGAAGCAGCATGAGCTGTTAATATTTTGACCAAACAAAAGTTTTATTTATTTATTAATTTTTTTGGATTATTATTCGAATAAAATGATATCATTTCTAAATTTTGTAACACATATGATTCTCAAACACATGTGATAGTTAGTCTTACTTACTTTTGATTGAAAGATGTTAAACTAGTCACACTCTTATTGAAGGCAAGGACGAAGCCAAAGGAGGCTGAGGTAGGCTATAAGCTTATAGCCACCTCCAAATTTAGGAAGTATAGTATTACATTTTTAATTCACTTTTTAACCGAATTTGGGAAACTTTTATGTACATAAATTTAATGACCTCACATGACCAATTTAAAGCAGAAAGAATCCCGTTAACGGTTAAACCTAATCTACAAAGTTACAAATTTTATGTTGGAATTTTCAGCAGTATAACTTCTCATTTATTATTTTTTATTATTATTATTTGTTTTTATGACAATGAAATTCGCACTTTGATTATTTCTCAGGACCGACCCTGATCCAAAGTAAATGAAATATTTTTTTTGGGGTCCAATTCCATAGGGCCCCCAGTCATATAATGTATTATGTATATATTTTTTTATAGTTTATGCAAATTTCAAGGTTTAATTAACATCAAAGCCCAATAATCACTAAACTTAAAAGTCCAATAATTATAAGTTATTTGGGAAAAAAAAACAAACTTTTATTTTTATGTTTGACTTAAAGAAGTTGCAATCTATTGATTATGAGAGTGCCAATCTTGAAACTATTTAAAATATGACTGCTATGATATTGATGAGAGAGATTTATCTTTATAATTAAAAGTCTTCAGAACTATTTTACCAAAAGAAACAAAGACACCAATTGAAGTGTTGAATTATATGCAAGTGATGGATAGTTGCTTTCCAAATATATGGGTTGCTTACAGAATATTATTGATTATTTTGGTTACAGTTGCCTTTGCAGAGAGGAACTTTCAAAGTTATAGTTAATGAAGTCTTACCTTCAATCAACTATCTCACAAGAAAGCCGAGCGGGTTGTAGCCAAATTGGCATAGCCTCTCTTTTTCCAGTAGGAAGGGAGAGGGTTCGAATCCCCATAAGTAGTTGCTTGCCCCCCAATTATTCTTCAGTCAGAATGAGTGACCCTTGTTAGGCTTTGTTGTGGGCCAGTGTGGGGCTTTGGGGTTGGATTGGGGCTAGGGTGTGTGTGCGTGTGGGGTGTGAGTGTTTCCGATCCGGATCCAAGTAAGTATTAAAAAAAAAAATGTCACAAGAAAGGTTAGCTATACTATCCATTGAAAGGAAAGAGATTATACAAGTGTAGTTATTGATTTTGGAGCTAAAAATGTGCGAAGAGCAATATTTAATTAGTACTTTGTGTGATATACGTCATTTTTTTTTGGAAGGTGTAAGCCAGTTTTACTTATTAATTTTTGTAATTTTCTTTCGCAAAAAAAAAAATGGGTTAAGTAAATGTCATTTTTTTCCCACAAAAATACATAAAGAGTCTCATCTTTGAGTTCGCTTTAGGTCCCCAAAAAATCAGGCAACCTCCACGGGTGGAGCGTGGGCGAGAAAATTTTTGTACATGATCCAATTTTTTTTTTTTAATATGTAATATATGTGCCCCCCCCCCCCCCCCCCCCAAATATTTTTTTTAATATATTTTTTAATACGTAATATATGTGCAACCCCTCCTCCCCCCCCCCCCCCCAAAATTGGTAAAAAAATAGAAGAAGGTTATGTGTAATATTTTGTCTCAAATGTAATATAGCCCTTATTTCGTATTTATCTCATTACATTTTTTGATCACTTTTCAATTTAGTCAAATTCAAACGGTTCTATCATCGGTCAACTTAACAAATTATAATCTACTATCAATACCTACGATCGAACTTTAATGGTGATATAAAACTAATTCGACCCATAGATATGTATAAATACACCTAAAAAAATTGTATCGGGGGTAGGGGCGGACGGATTAAAGGGCAAGGGGGGCTTAAGCCCCCCCCAGATTTTCAAAAATTACAAATGTTACCTTATGAGCAAAAATATTTTACATTCAAGCCCCCCCCCTTAAATTCCATTCAAGCCCCCCTAGTTATGAAAATTACCTACTAAGCCCTCCCAACATTATAAAATTATCATACTGAGTCCCATTTCTCTTAAGTTTTTGTACTAATTATAAAATAAGGTAAATTACACAAACCTCCCCTAAGGTTTGCCTTAATTACACGAACCTCCCCTGAGGTTTTGAAAATTACCCGGACCTCTCTCGAGGTTTGTAATTAGGTAACAAAACGCACCCTCCCCTAACGGTCCGTTAGTTTTTTTTTTTACTTTAGCCCCCTTAAAAATTACAATTAGCCCCCTAATATTATAAAATTATCATACTAAGCCCATTTCTCTTATATTTTTGTGCTAATTATAAAATCTCTCCTCCCTCCTATATTTTTAGGTTAATTTTTTTAGCATTAATTTATATCATCTACACAAAATATACACAAAATACATATAAATAGGTCCAAATTTTTTTTTTTCCCCGAACAAACCTCTGTCAAGCCCCCCTGTATTAATTTTCTAGATCCGCCCCTACCGCTATGCTTCAAAAGTGGACACTTAACCCCCCTGTAATTGTGGACTAAAATAGAACTGTTATGATTTCACTCAAAACTGATGAAAATTCTAAAATTAGTTAAAAATATAAACACTTAACCCCTTTTGTAATGTTAATTTTGGGGTTAACGCTCTTTAAGAGAGCAATGATGTCCTTTAACCCACCTATGTGAGGCTAATTTTTAACACTAAACTTTTTTTGCCACTAATGTCGACTAAACTAAAGGACCGTTAGGGGCAGGGGCGGATCTCATATGGGCAGGGGCGGATCTAGAAAATTAATGCAGGGGGGGCTTAACAGAGGTATGTTCGGGGAAAAAAAAAATTTTGGACCTATTTATATGTACTTTGTGTAGATGATATAAATTAATGCTAAAAAAATTAACCCAAAAATATAGGAGGAAGGAGGGATCTTATAATTATTACAAAAACATAAGAGAAATGGGGCTTAGTATGACAATTTTATAATATTAGGGGGCTAATTGTAATTTTTAGGGGGGGGGGGGGGGGGGGGGGGGGGGGGCTAATGTAAAAAAAACTAAAGGACCGTTAAGGGAGGGGACATTTTGTTACCTAATCACAAACCTCGAGGGAGGTCTGTGTAATTTTCGAAACCTCAGGGGAGGTCCATGTAATTAAGGCAAACCTCAGGGGAGGTTTGTGTAATTTACCCTACAAAAAATGTATAGAAAGGTCCAAAATATACACAAAAAATATATAAATATGTCTAAAATATGCGTAAAAAAAGTCCAAAATATATATATAAATAGGTCCAAAAAATATTTTCGGGGGCGCTTTCCCCAAACCCCGGTATATAAAGCCCCCCCGAATTGATTTTCTAGATGCGCCCCTAATCAAGGGTGCCTCCCCCAATCTCCGTAGAGCTTTATTACTGTATGCACGTCCTCCCAATTCTTGCCCCGTAATATAAAATCCTTGCTCTACCGTAGACCGCCCTTTTACTTCTCCTTGGCAATGCCATGCCATGTCAACACTTTACCTTGTATAACAAACTTTAGCATTTTCAACTTTTAATTAGAAAAAATTCAAAACGAATAACTCCTAAAGGCTTTATTTGGTTCTTGAATTTGGTGAGAGAAAAGAAAGGAAAATATAGAGAAATTTTTTTTCTCTTGTTTGGTTACTAAAGAAAACGATAAGGGAAATAGGAAAGAACGGAGAATAACTTGAGAAATATATTAATTATTTTAAATATTTGTGAGCCATTTCACTTCTTTTATTCATATATTACAAATATTATGTACAAAAATTTAAATATGTTAATATTTTCTACGCATAAAGGCAAACACAAAAAAAAAAAACACGAAGGAAGTAGTTTTCCTTCCACTTTTCTTTTCTCTCATAAAATCCATGAACCAAATAAAACCAAAAAAAAAGTAAAAACCCAAACATGAGCATGAGTCACAAAATTCATCAAGAATTCCTTGAGTTCCTTGAAGTCACTCCTTTTATATCTTTCTTGTTCTCACTATACATAGCTAGCGAATGAACCAAACTATTAACTAATCTAAAATGTCAATAAAATAAATAAATAAAATTGGGCATGCCAGCATATAATATTAATCCAACATCTTAATTTGTCATGGTGATATTACAAAAAAAAAGGACCAAGTCAATCCCTCAGGGACATGGGCACAGTCGCTAACCAGGTTGCCAGCATTTGGGATGGACAACGTTGTGCTGAACGACCGGTCCACATCGGCCAAGCTCAGGACGCTTCCAAATTAGCTCACGACACTTTCATATCAGGCCAGAGAAAGAACAATTCTGATTAGGCCCAACTCGCACGCCCGGTCAAGAGTTCCAACTCACTAAGAACTCTCTCTAAGAGATGAATTGAGGTCAGATCATGGTTTTTTTTTTTTTTTTTTTTTTTTTAAAACTGGTAATCGTCAGATCATGTTATCCATGCATGACAGATCTTGCACAAACTTAATTGTACTCTTAACTCTTCTCTTATCTCTTGTAAAAAGGGTTCGCCATGTATGTTAGAAAGGACTCTCTCTTGTAACTTGTAAGACTATAAGGTAAACTAAGAAAACTTGCAATACTTTTTTTTTTTTTTTTTTTTTATTATTTTTTTTTTTTTATTGTTTGGTATAGTGATCTCGTTGCTCAAAACTTTAACTATTCGAGAATATATAATTTCAATTTTAAGTGATCTCGTTGCTCAAAACTTCAACTATTCGAGAATACATAACTTCAATTTTAGAAAGTGGCTAGCAAGAAAGAAAAAAAAAACTCTTTAACGATATGTTGATATAAATAGTGTTGAATACATTATAGAAAATACGGCGGAAGGATTTTAAAATTTTTTTGGATCCTCACAGTGGTTGATTAATCAAACAATTAAGTAAAACAATATTATTTTTATTCGTTACCTCAAGCTCTGACGTTGAAGATGATACAGTATGTAGCCTTTTTCACCACCGGATCTTCACCGTTATTCTCCAATCTTTGGATGCGCAGGAAGATGGTAGGAATCTCCCAAGCCACTCAAAGCTCTCAATGTGGTGTATGTGATATTTCAGAATGTTAGTTTTTCCTAACAGATATGTTGTATATATAAGATATGAATGCAGAGATTTAGTAGCACTAAATCTCTTTTAAATTCAAATTAAAAATTAATTTAAATTTAATATATGTATATATATATTTATCTTTACAAAAAAGAAATATTATCCATATACGTATATATAAATATAATTTATTATATGCAAACACCATACACAGCTTTAGTATGCACCCAACTATTAGGAGCCAACGATGGGAACTGATGGCCATCCTTTTTCCTGGTTTTCAATCATATCTTAGCCAATCTGATCAATCATTGATTTAACTAAAACTGATTAATTACAGACACACCCTACTATAATGTTGTAATTGCACTCCAAGAAAATGAAAATTATATTAAGGCCCAACTCACTAAATTTATCTACAAATATACCCCTCCACGTAAATAAGTAACACAAGGCAAAATTATAATTAACTGTCTACCTTTTTGGTCACGTATTATTTACCACTTTTGGAAACTCTAGTTATCTACAATCGATCAGGTATGGAAAGACCATACTACCTTTTTGCAAATAATTATTATTTAACTATAAATAATTTATATAAAAACTGGTTTAGGAAAAACCTAATTGAGTACTCAGATTTCTGTGATCGAATGAAACTATCCAAAAGTTATCCAACATGGATTCCATATTGAAGATACACGTTCACAGACCTCATATACTAATCACCCAAAATATCGAGGTATTGATTATAAGATCTCACTATGTAGTATATCAAAGTAACTAGCATAAGAGTGCTGAGTTCATTTATCTCATCAGGATTAAGAGTAATTTACAATTTAATGAACTAGATAAACAAACACTTAAGAGACAGTCATTTAGTGCAGTAGTCTAGTTAGCGATCCTGTTCAACGCATCAACCACGTTAACATATAAGTTGTGAGTTCAACCACTCCAATGACAGAGTTATGTCACCCCACCATTTAGTAACTATATGTTGCAGTCGCCCTTATGAATTGTCCCAAATTCATACTAACTGTGAACTAAGTTTCAAATTGAAAGGATCTGATGATCACGAACTCCCATATGTGAATCCTTTCCATACACCTAGATCATCTACAATTCAACTTGAGGACACATCAATACACTGCTCATGAATTGAAATGATACAGGTATGCCCATAATATGTAATAACAATCAATAATAAATTCAATTTATTAATAATAAAATGTCTTAACGAGTGGCTTTAAGGGCATACAATCCCAACATTCTCCCACTTGCACTCAAAACCAATCGACATTACATCGTACTCCTAATCCATCCACATGAGACTCAAATTTCTTTGTCGGCAGTGTCTTTGTGAAAGGATCTGCTAGGTTTTCTACCGATGCAATTTTGGCCACAGTGACATCGCTTCTCTGCACGACTCACGAATCAGGTGATATTTCCTCTCTATATGCTTTCCACGCTTATGGTTCATGGGGTTCTTACTCTCTGCAACGGCTTCACTATTATCACAATAAAGAATAATCAGAGAACTCGCATAAGGTACTACTCCTAGATCCATGAAGAACTTCCGGACCCATATGGCATCTTTTGCTGCCTCAGAGGCTGCTACAAATTCGGTCTCCATGGTGGAGTCAGCAATACAAGATTGCTTTACACTCCTCCAACTAATTGCTCCACCTCCAAGCGTAAACACATAACCAGAAGTTGACTTTCTGGAATCATGATCTGATTGAAAATCAGAATCAGTGTAACCAACTGTAACCAAATCCTCTCCACCGTAGATTAACATATAATCCTTAATCCTCCTTAAATACTTAAGAATATGCTTTACTGCTTGCCAGTGTGCTGGCCCTGGGTTAGATTGATATCTGCTGACTATTCCTACAGCATAACAGACATCTGGTACCTAGTACATAGCATAGCATACATGATACTTCCTACAGCCGAAGCATAAGGAATCCTTCTCATTTGCTCCTCTTCCTCGAGTGTCTGAGGACATTGATCGTTAGATAGAGAGACTCCATATCTGAAAGGCAGAATGCCTTTCTTGGACTCATGCATTGCAAATCTGACCAAAATCTTATCTCTGTATGCTGATTGAGATAGGCCTAACATCCTTTTCTTGCAATCTCGTATAATCTTGATCCCAAGGACATAACTGGCATCACCCAAGTCTTTCATATCAAACTGGTTAGAGAGCCATATTTTAACTGTAGATAATACTCCTACATCGTTTCCTACAAGGAGTATATCATCTATATATAGAACTAGATATACTATTACACTTCCCTCAGCCCTCTTGTATACACACGGTTCATCCATGATTTGATCAAAACCAAAAGACTTGATTGCCTGATCAAAATGAATGTTCCAACTACGCGAAGCCTGCTTAAGACCATAAATAGACTTATGCAATTTGCACGCAAGGTGCTCTTGGCCTCTTGCCATGAATCCCTCTGGCTGCACCATGTAGATGTCTTCCTCAAGATGGCCATTCAATAAGGCCATCTTGACATCCATATGCTATAACTCATAGTCATGATGTGCAGCTATGGACAAGAGAATCCTAACGGACTTAAGCATGGCAACCGGTGAAAAAGTTTTCTCATAATCAATCCTTTCTTTCTGAGTATAACCTTTTGTAACCAGCCTTGCTGTAAAGGTCTCGACCTTTCCATCCATTCCTCTCTTTCTCTTGTAGACCCACTTGCACCCAATGGGTTTTATCCCTTCAGGTAGTTCTATAAGCTCCCATACATGATTGGAGTACATAGACTCCATTTTTGATTTCATAGTAATATGCCAATTCTTAGCATCTCGGACAGAAATAGCCTCATTGTAGTTGTAGGGATCTAGGTCGTGTTCATCAAGAACATCCTCGTAAGACTCTCCCAGTAGAGTGTACCTACTAGGTAGTCTCACTTCTCTCCCACTATGACGAGGTACTGGTGTAACATCAGGCTGTGGATCTACTTGTGTAGTCTCGGGTATATCATTCTGTATAGTAGGCTCATACAGGCTGGCAATTGCTGGATCATTTGACAATTCTTGCAGTACAATTTTACTCTTGGGTGTAATATGGTTCATTATATAATCTTCTTCCAGAAATACATCATTTGCACCAACAAACACCTTCTGATCTCTGGGATCATAAAATAAACTTGCCTTACATCCTTTTGGATACCCAACAAACAAATATACATCTGATCTTGAGTCCAACTTATCCATCTTTCCCTTCTTCACATAAGCAGGACACCCCCAAATGTGCAAGTGTTGTAAGCTTGGCTTTCGCCCTGCCCACAACTGTCTAGGTGTCTTGGGAACAGACTTATAAGGAACTAAGTTCAGAATGTATATTGCTGTCTCTAAGGCATATCCCCAAAAAGATAATGGTAAAGTTGAGTAACTCATCATCAATCTTACCATGTCAAGTAAAGTTCTGTTCCTCCGTTCAGCGACACCATTCTACTGGGGAGTCCTAGGTACAGCTAACTGGGATATAATCCCATGATGTGTTAAGTAGTCCATAAACTCTCCTAAGAGGTACTCGCCTCCTCAGTCAGACTAAAGAGACTTAATGTGTTTACTTAATTGCTTCTCAACTTCTGCCTGAAACTCCTTGAATTTCTCAAAAGCTTTAGACTTGTGATGCATTAAGTAAACATATCCATATCTTGAGTAATCATCAGTGAAGGTGATAAAATACTCATAGCCTCCTCTAGCTCGAATGTTCAAGGGGCCACACACATCCGTGTGAACTAGCTCCAACGGCTCTTTGGCTCTCAACCCTTTGGCTGAAAATGACCGTCTAGTCATTTTCCCTTCCGGAAAAGATTCGTAGACTGGTAGCTGTTGGACAAAAAGAGATGTGAGAAGTCCATCAGCTATTAGTCTTTGGATCCTATTTAGATTAATGTGACCAAGATGTAAGTGCCAAAGATACATTGAATTCACTTGAGAAACCTTCATTTTTAATGGTAATATCTTGGATGAATCAACAGTCTCAGTGTCATGTACTGTGTAGGTATTAGGATATATCAAGTATAAACCATCTTGCAAAACACCGGAGCACAAAATAAAATGATCCTTCTTTATTAAAACTTTATTACTAAAAAACACTGAATACCCAAATTTTGAAAGACATGAAATAGAAATCAAATTTCTTCTTATTTCTGGTGCATAAAGACAGTCTTCTAATACTAATACCCTACCACTACCAAACTCTAATCTCATGACTCCAACTGCTTCCACTACGACTCTCACATCAGATGCAAGAAAAAGGTAAATCTCCTCGTCACTGAGCTTTCTGGTTACCTACAATGAATTGCAAACATGATTAGTGGCGCCTGAGTCTACACATCAGGTATTAGTAGAATCTGCCACAAAACATGCCTCAATAATAAAAGAGTGAAGTATACCTCCAATAACCTGCTTCTTTGCCAAATAGATCAGGTAGTTTGTCTTCCAGTGGCCTTTCACTCCACACTCAAAGCACTTGCCTTGAGGTGCCTGATTCTCAGCCCGAACTACCTTTTTGCCTTTCTCCTTATTTTTCTTAAATTTACCTTTGTGATGTTGGGTGGGTTTCTTCTTTTCGAATCCTTTACCCTTAGGCTTAGACCCAGAAGAAACCTCAGCAACCATAACACCGACCTTGGATTTTACAACAGTCTCTGCTGCTTGTAAGGCATTCAACAGCCCAGGTAATGTGTAATCAAGCTTGTTCATATTATAGTTAAGCCTGAACTGATTGAATGACTCAGGTAGAGACTGTAAAATAAAATCAACTTGGGACTCTGCATCAAGATCTGCTCCCAAGACCTCCAATTCATTTAAGTAAGAAATCATTTTTAAAACATGGTCTCGAACTGGAGTACCCTCAGCCATCTTAGTGTTAAATAGGTTGCGGAATGCAATTTGACGTGCATCACGTCCATGCTCACCAAACATCTCCTTAAGGTTGAGCATTATATCTTTAGCAGTAGGCATGAACTGATGCTGGTGCTGGAGGACATTTGACATGGATGCCAATATATAGCACTTAGCCATCTCATCAACCTTTGCCCACCGCTCATAATGCTCATGATCCTCTTTAGGAGAATCTAAGGCAGGAAGTTCAGGACAATCAGTCGAGAGCACATATTTGTGCCCTTCAGCTGTAAGCACTATATCTGGATTATGTTTCCAATCCATATAATTTGGTTCAGTTAATTTATTTTTCTTGAGGATAATTGACAGTGGGTTGAATGAAGACATTTTATCTGAAAGTCAAAACATAAACAAACATATAAGAATACATGTACGCCAATGGGTATTAGCATCAAATATGTATAAGTATCTAGTGATCCCCTTAACAAAATCACAACTACTTATTTGAGTAAATTGGAATACTAACTCTGTGATTACACGGCTCCTTGGGGAGATCATATGTTGTCACTAGTCAGTGGGAATCCCATTACTAACATACCATCTAGACATAAATGTCAAGTATTTAGTGACTTCCAATTTATCCTTAGCCTTCTAAAATATGAAAGTACTGTCACTACTTGGGGAGAATACCTATCATATTTTAGTCAAGTGCATACCATGACCTTAAGTTCAAATTAGTTTTGTGAGTTAGTGTTTCCTTGGGAAAAAATTTCACTCCCACTCATCCTGATTAAGCTTAAAAAAATGTGACTCAATTTGGTAACTTAGTATGTTGACACCCTCTACAGGGGAGCCCTTTATTATTATAGACGAGGTGACAACATCCCTTACCTTGAGTTGGTCATGGAAAGCCGTGGGGTATTGTATCTATACCCCTCACACACTTGAATTTTTACTGTACAGGTTAAATACTAATTCATATTTCATATCACAAATATATATATATATATATATGAATTTATTTTGAAGTTGTTTATGCAAATTATTTGGAAAGGTCCTTGTATAATTTAATCTAAAAAAAATTGTGGGTAATGTCTCCCACTAAATTTCTAGAAAACACATTTGTCACAATTTTATATTATTAGAAAAAATAATTAAGATTTTTTAAAAATGAAATGCTCTTGACAAATGAATTCTAGAAAACCTAATTTAATTTTATTAAAATACTTTATTCTAGATAAACTAGAAAAATTAAATCTCTTATCTAATTAAAGTTATACTTTGCTTAGGACCCTTTTCAAATTCTAACTTGCATAGATACAAGAATATGCATGATTTAAGTCCATGGATTAAAATCATAGTGAATATCATAATCCTATCATATAAACATAATCATCAAACAATAAGATAACCATAAAGCATAAATAAATGGATTCCTTCAAGCCGATAAAGCCTATCAAAAATAAACTATACTAAATCTGATCATGCTTCGAGAAATCTGTAACATATTGTATTTCCAGTGCTGATTCTACTGAACACATTTGACCGCAATTCGTTGACCGAGCAACACAAACTGATCATTGGCAATTTTTTTGTGATTATAAGTCATCTAATAAAAACCATGATGTCATGTGACATCACCTCAAAGATAGCTTTATTGTTCCTCACAATATTGTTAGGTAGTTCAATTTGCTAATCAAATAAATGACCTCATTCTTGCACGTGACTAATGTGAGATAAGTCTCCATAACTTTCAAATATATGGAAGAAGTCTGGGTCCATCACTTCACAAGCAGTGTTTGGCTGTGCTTAGTTCGTTTCCTCCTTGTGTCGGTCTGTCTACTCTGTTCGCTTTTTGAACCAGTAACTCTCACGGGTTTGTAAGGATTACACGCCCTAAAAAATACATTTAATTTACATCAAAGTTAAAATAAAATTGGCATAGGCGAAACAGATTTGGATCACCCATTCACGGAAAATTCGATCCAAACCCCCCTTTACAATTGCCAAAGAACCTACTACATTACATCTACATCTAGGCTTTGAAGGAATTCAATAAAAAACCATAATCATCATACACAACCAAAAACTACATATCTATGAACGATTCAAATGCAGAATTAAATATGATGATCCATGAACCTTTTTATTTAACATTTTGATCAATCAACGATCTGTGAGACCGCTCTAATACCACTTGTTGAATATATTATAGAAAATACAGCGGAAGGATTTCAAAATATTTCTGGATCCTCATAGTGGTTGATTAATCAAACGATTAAGTAAAACAATATTATTTTTATTCGTTACCTCAAGCTCTGAAGTTGAAGATGATACAGTATGTAGCCTTTGTCACCGCCGGACCTTCACTGTTGTTCTCCAACCTTTGGATGCGCAGAAAGATGATAGGAATCTCCCAAGCCACTCAAATCTCTCAATATGGTGTATGTGATATTTCAGAACTTTAGTTTTTCCTAACAGATATGCTGTATATATAAGATATGGATACAGAGATTTAGTAGCACTAAATCTCTTTAAATTCAAATTAAAAATTAATTTAAATTTAATATATGTATATATATATATATATTTATCTTTACAAAAAAGATAAATTATTCATATACTTATATATAAATACAATCTGTTAAATACAAACACCATACACAACTTTAGTATGCACCCTACGATTAGGAGCAAACAATGGGATCTGATGGCCATCCTTTTTCCTGACTTCCAATCACATCTTAGCCAATGTGACCAATCCTTGATCTAACTAAAACTGATTAATTACAGACACACCTTACTACAATGCTGTAATTGCACTCCAAAAAAATGGAAATTAGATTAAGACCCAACTCACTAAATTTATCTATAAATATACCCATCCAAGTAAATAAGTAACACAAGGTAAAATAATAATTGACTGTCTACCTTTTTGGTCACCTATTATTTACCACTTTTGGAAACTCTAGTTATCTACAATCGATCACGTATGGAAAGACCATACTACCCTTTTGCAAATAATTATTATTTAACTATAAATAATATATATAAAACTGGTTTAGGAAAAACCCAACTGAGTACTCAGATTTCTGTGATCGAATGAAACTATCCAAAAGTTATCCAACATGGATTCCATATTGAAGATACACGTTCACAGACCTCATATACTAATCACCCAAAATACTGAGGTATTGATCATAAGATCTCACTATGTAGTATATCAAAGTAACTAGCATAAGAGTGCTGAGTTCATTTATCTCCTCAGGATTAAGAGTAATTTACAATTTAATGAACTAGATAAACAAACACTTAAGAGACAGTCATTTAGTGCAGTAATCTAGTTAGCGATCTTGTTCAACGCATCAACCACGTTAATATATAAGTTGTGAGTTCAACCACTCTAATGACAGAGTTATGTCACCCCACCATGTAGCAACTATATGTTGCAGTCGTCCATATGATTTGTCCCAAATTCGTACTAATTGTGAACTAAGTTTCAAATTGAAAGGAACTGATGATCACTAACTCCCATGTGTGAACCCTTTCCATACACCTAGATCATCTACAATTCAACTTGAGGACACATCAATACACTGCTCATGTATTGAAATGATACATGTATGCCCATAATATGTAATAGCAATCAATAATAAATTCAATTTATTAATAATAAAATGTCTTAACGAGTGGCTTTAAGGGCATACAATCCCAACAAATAGATATACAGCCAAATCTTTTTATTATTACATATATAAAGCTAAATCTCATAATGTCCCACCTCGTATACAAAAGTTATTTATTCTATTTTTTTTACCTTCTTTCTAGTTCATTAAGAGCATCTCCAGCAGTAAAATAGTATATAACTAGTTACTTTTCTTGAAAACTATTTTAGCAATTCATTATTTAACCTTCAATTCTAGCAGTGCTCTTTATTTTATTTAGTCAACTTATTTTAATATATTTTCTATGGTTGAGATTTTCTGTCAATTAAATAATCAAAGGTCCAAATGTTGAGATTTGTAGAGAGAATATAGAGAAACATTCTTGACTAGACAAATATGGTGTAACACCCGTACTTTTAATTATCTATAATGTAATTTTTGGATATGCATTGTCAATATTTTTCTATATATGTAAGTTATATTTTGAGAATAATTGGCATCCCATGTGTGTTCATGCATCTCATAACATAATTCATGGTTTCAAAACAAAACTTTCCTTATTTTGCAAACCCGAGTGTTAGCTCGAGTCCTCCGAGCAGTCGAGCCGCGAGGGCTCGAACTTAAAAATGTGTGAAAAGTCTGTTTCGCCCATAGGCTCTAAAAATCTGTAAATAGCAGACCATTCTCTGCATTTGACATTTACATTATCAGAGTTATACAGACAGTGAGCTAAAGAGAGATTTTTGATTTGCATCCTCACCATCTTTCTCAACATAGATCATCATCCATTTGATTTTGATAATTGTGAGTACTTCAACTCACACACTCTGTGTTCATATACATATAATAATTTGTAAATCTAGTTGCATGTGATTGATTTAACAAGATCTAGTTCTAGATCATCATTTTCTTCATCTCTTTCATCTATTTAGGTTTTGAGCTCAATATGAGTATTACAAGTCACACATAGTATGTATATGTACATGTATACTCTATTTAACTAGTTTCATGTGTGTTGTACTTTGAGATTTCAAGATTTTGGTTTTTTAAATCGTAGTAATATTATCACTTGCAAAATCTGCTAGAAAACTACTGAGCCCGACGCTTGAGCCTTGAGCGCTCGAACTTGATTGTGTTTTGAAATTCCTTGTCATCATGCTATATGTGTTGTACCATGAGCCTTGTTAGTTGTATCTTAAGCTGTATATGATGAACAAGCATACATATATTATCCTCATATTTTCAGAGTTGTACTATAAGCTTGCTCAGTGGTACCATTTGATAATTTGCAAAGAGAACGATTGATTCATTCTTTTATATTGATTCTTCTAACATATTAATTCTATATTTCTGTTGGATTATTGTTATGATCAGTTTTGTGACAATTAATAGAAATGCACCGGGTCGAATCATTAATAGTATAACAATTATGAATACATGAATAATGTATTAAAAAGGATAAGTGTGCTAACAGATGTGTGAGACATGGCAGTGTTGCATGGTTTAATTAAATAACCTCAACGGTTGTTCCGTGTGTGGTTGCATTTGTTGTGTGACCTTGACGGTCTTTTCCTCAGTGTGTTGTGTAGAATCAGAAGTCCGTGTCATGTTGTATTCTGTGTGTTGTGGAGTTAGGGGGCCAATTGTGGGCTCGACATTTGAGTTGTGGGTTAGGCGATTGAGTTAGGGCCAATTGTGGGCTAGACATTTGAGTTAGGGCCAAATTAATATGGGCTAGGTGTTTGTGTTGTGGCTGAATGGGGCTTGTGTATGTATTTGAGGCCAAATTGGGCATGATTACGATGTGTCGTGTGTCGTGTATGACAGAAGCTAGTACTGTCAGTTCAATGGTGTGGTGGTTATGGGCAAAAGCTAGTACTACCAGTATTGTGGTCGTGAATTGACAGATGATAGTATTGCCAGTTTGTGAGTTGTTGGCACGGTGGATTCGTGCGTGTTGCATTACATTGCATTGTTGTGGCTGTATAATCGGTAAGAATGTCGGATTTGGGTAAGGACTTACGTAACGACTCGATAATCTCTAAGTGATAAGATAAATGGTATATATGTATATAATGTGTGTACTTTTTAGTACTTTATTTAGCTTTCAGCTGATGGCGTGTGGCCTAGGACATCCATGTACAGCTACTATAGTTTCAGGTGTCGGAGAGGCTATTCCGCAGGGCGTTTACTATAGAGATGAGGACGTGGACGAGGAAGGTTAGGGCTTTGCCAGCTGAAGAAGAACTCATGATGAAGTTGTATTGTTCCCACTGGGGAATTTCTATTATGTATATTTTATTATGTTATTATTATCGGCCGTTTGGTATGAAACTCCAATTTCTTTATATTTGAATGTCTGTAATAATTAAGTATATATAATGGAGATTGTAAGACTTTAATATTGCTTTCGTTGAACTTAGAACATTTCTGCTGCTATTATCACTATGATATTTGATTTAAATTGGTGCTTGAACAATTATGCGATCTATAACCTGTTATGAGCCTATGGGTTCGATACAGAAGCTTACTTCCCTTAATTATCGCTACGTCGGGGTGTGACATATGTCTAGTCCAAAAGTAAAATATTAAAAAGATTAACCATGTAGCTAGTCTGCTGGAGGCATAAAACTCCAACTGACTAATCTAACTAGCTATATTGTCTTAAAAATTAAAATAACTAGTCTACTAGAGATGATCTTAATAATATGGTAATTCACAGTTGACAAATATAAATGTTGAAGTGAAAAGTATAAAAGGTAATTAAGTGCCAGACCGGGGGGAGGAGGGGGGGGGGGGGGGGGTAAGAAATGCACTGGGTCGAATCATTAACGGTATAACAATTATGAATACGTGAATAATGTATTAAAAAGGATAAGTATGCTAACAGATGTGTGAGACATGGCAGTGTTGTAGGGAAAAATAGGTTTAAAGTTAATTTTTAAACGCGCAACGGAAAGATTAAGTTACAAAATTAAATGGTAGCCTTGGATCTACTACTTATTAACTCTATAGATGCGTATAACAAGATGGAGAAGATTCTATACCTTAGGTCTTGAACCCAATTCTGATTTTGTCCTTCTCCTTGAGTATGCAGCAGCAACCTTTAGGAAATCTTCACCCTTATGTCTCCTCGAATACTTCCCGGAGAGGCTAGAGATGGTGGGATCTCTATTAGAGGGGAAAGAGAAGGTTTGGGAGCTCTTAAAATAGTTTCTGCAGCCTCTGGTGTATTAAAATGACGAACAGAGATTTCTGGACGCAGCTACCCTATTTATAGATTCCCAGAACCGACCTTACTTTCAATCGATCGAAGTGACTTCGATCGATCGAACCTTCGATCGATCGAAACTGTCTTGACGTCAACTGATCGAAACATCTTTGATCGATCGAACCTGTCTTGACAACATCCTCATTTGCCTTTCCAAGCATTCTGGCAGTGCTAAGAGTGGGACCTCCTAGGTTCTTAATTACTGTCTCCGATTAATTATTATTCCATCTAGTCAATACTCTTAACTAAGGAATCAATTATTAATCAATTATCATTAATGCCACTATAAAATGATAATTGCACTTCAGTGCATAAGAATATAATCACACATATATTAGCGATTGCTAGACTTGTATAATATGATACGAGTGTCCCTCTACAAGGCAGTATTCGTATCTATCATTGGGAATGTATGTTTTAAGATATTGTCGACCCAATAGATAGTACATCTTATATTCCTCGAGTATCATTCACTATGCCTGGATTACAAAACATGTCAACAAAAACCTTCATTGACAAGGCTGGCCAGTTCTCAGTAATCACTCCTAGTGACATTCTCGAGGGAATACTTACTCTTCATTTTATAGAATAGTACTGTAGAATTCCATCTTGACAATACATGTTCGCAACATTGCATATCTGATTTACCCAAGATACCCAGGTGTTGATCTTGCAAGACCTCACTAATTGGTAAGTCAAAGCAACCAAGCATACAACTTGCGTCCATAATTGTCTCAGGATTAAGGACAAATATCCCAATATAATTTTTGAGTTCCTATTGATGGTGATAGCATTTAGGTGTCAATAGGTATAACTCGGGTACGTCAATGCACCATGTGCACTAGCATATTAACCAAGAGTCAAAGACTCTTATGAATGAGATTCATCATTCTACCATGTAGACGTTAATCATGCTACAGTGTACACCTGATAAGTGATCCAGACTTATCACCCACTGTGACTTATTTGAAACATCAAGGATTTGTGATTCATATCTCACATGATTAATCACATACACAAATGAATCACATACAATGATATTTAAGGATTTCAGTCTAATATTCATCTTATGAACTAACATGCATAAATGTATTATGATATTCCATTGTCCAACTAACTGGTTTGAGGGTATATTCCCAACAAACTCCCACTTGTACTCATAACCATACAGTGTTAAAAATAACACCAGCATTGTCTACATGACTTGTTAAAATCCTTATCCCGTAAGGTTTTGTATATGGACTGATAATCGTCGACTAAAAACAATCCGTAGTAGAACATCTTCCTGTTATACTATATCCCTAGACAAAAATACATCACCAGACATGTATCTAGTGCGGTTAATTAGAACATTGTCCAAAACACCATCACCTAGCATATATCTACTAGTTCTTTTTCAAGCCCTAGAGAATATATGCTTTACGATAGTTTAGTAAACTGAATTTCCATTTGGACTGATATCTGTGAACAACCCTAATGGTATAGAAGATATACATACCTAACCTAACATATAAGGTTTATCAATAGTGAAGGCTTATGATATACCTTTCATGCGACCTCTTTTATCTTGTATCCTAAGATACAAGTCTTGAAAGAGCAATAAGTTATGTTCAAAGGTGAAAAACTTTTATCGAAATGTTCTACGTTGAATCTAGCCAGCAACTTTCTGATATAGAAGTTTGAGATAATCTCATTATCTTAATTTTTCGATCTTGAATGAGCATAATCCAAAGGTTATAGCTCACCTTACCAAGATCACAAATATCAGTTATACTTGTAAAAACTTAACCTCGACCATTAATAACACTACTTTAACATCTCGCAATGATTAAGATATCATCAATATGAGGAACCATAATCACCACCATACTTCCTTTTGCGCAAGGATCCTTTCACTCACTTAAGCCACATCCCTAACTCAGATGAATCCAAAGTATTTTGACCAACATGTCAAAACAGATGTCCTTCTCTCTGGATGATTGCTTATGTTCGTTGATTGATGCAAATACCAGAGCTTCCTTATCACAAAACTTCAATGCACAAGGGGATTTCAACAACGTTGAGAATTCTCTAACTACAATGAAGTACCAATGTAGGAACGAATGAAGAGATAGTAGATTTTAGTTCTAGATGATTTATAGATCGCTTTAACATATGAATAACTTTACTCTTTTATGTTATCTTTCCTTTGCAAAAATCTGTTTCTAACTAACTTTTGTTTTTCTCTGGAAACACTATAAAAGCATTATACTTCCAATCTAGATTCCAAAAGACTCATCATTCCTTTACTCCAAAAGTGCTAGACATCCTTATCCAAAATTACCATGAGAAAGGAGTCACATTCTTTTCACAACTTTGGGGATGTCTATCGAAAATATTTGCTTTTGAATAAGATCCAGTACATACATTGTAGTTCCATCGAGAAAAAACAAGGAACAATAGTAACTCTAAATAACTCATCTCATGATCCAGTCATATCTAAAAGAAGATAGTTTCTTCTACCTGCTACACCATCCCATGGAGGCGCACTAGGTACAGACGATCGAGAAAGAATCTTATTCTTATCTCTTATAGACAATAAATGCATTCGAAAGATACTCACCATTTTGATTAAATCAAAAGGTAACCATATTCTTTTACTAATTATTCTTCATTCCAAACTTTTTCTTCAAATGGTTGAGAATGAAGGTGTAATAGGTAAATCTACATCAGTATCTAGAGTAGCCAAAAACTACTTTACAACTCTAATGTTTATTGGCACACATACATGAGTATGCCTAATTCTAATAAGTCTTTGGTTATGTGATCTTTCATAAGAAAAGTCACCTGATCATTTTACCCTCTGAATAGGATTAACAAATAGGCAGTAGTTTTAGTGAGCAAAAAGTCTAGGATCCGATCCTCTACTTCCTATATATCCTATTTAGATTAATATGATCTGATCACGTTACTCTCTACATAGCATTGACAAATAGGCAATGGTCCTTGCAACCAAAAGAGTTTAGGATCCAATCCTTTACTCCCCATTTATCCTATTTAGATTTAATGTGATCTAACCTCTAAACCAAAAATTTATAGAATTAGTTGAAGGTGGTATCCATTTAGATGATAAAATACCCATGAGTTATTTAAATACTACTTTTAGATAATATATGAGAAACAAGAGTAAATAGGCGAGATACTTGCTTGGCAAGTTATTAGATCTTATTAAAAGAACACTTTCTTTTAATCAACAATTTCAGTACCAAATCAAAAGAATAAATATTATTTATTAATTCAAAACTGAAATCCATCTAAGAACTCCAAAGTTTTATTACAATATAGAACTACTAATCTAATAGCAACTCTTGCATTAGATCCCAAAAGGCAATCAAGAACTTCTAATCACTGCAGATTCTTATTTTCCAATCCCCTGCAACAATTACAAATATAATTAGAAAATTTAGAATTAATGCCCCAAGTAGTTGAAGTATCAGTTTTTCAACTTATTTCAAAAACTAGTGATAGAATCATATCTTGCCTTTTGGCAGTCAAGTATTCCACACAGTTCCTTTTCCAATGCCCTCTCACGCCACAATGGAAACACTTTCCTTTTGGCACAGCACCAACCTTTCATTTTCCATGTCTTGCCTTCTTCTAAATAGTTGGGTTAGACTCACCTATCCTTGAGTCTTACTTCTTATTCTCTAAACTTATGTCCTCAGACTTAGTTCCAGAAGATAAAGCCATTCCAACGTTCTAAACATTTGACTCTTCTTTGACTATATCCATCGTTGTCTCAAGAGAGCTCATCAACTCTCTTGTTGAAAAAACTGTTTTACTCATTTTATAAACTTTTTAAATTGAGTGAATGATGAAGGCAACGAATGCAAGATTATGTCAACTTGAGTCTCACCATCAATGTCGGAACCCAAAACTTCCAATACTTTGAAATAAGTAACCATTTTAAAAACGTGCTCTCTTATTGAAGTTCCTTCCAACATTCTGGTGTCCATGACTAACTCCAAGGCCCTAAGCCTTGCAGTTTGGCTCAGGTCTCCAAACATCTCCTCGAGGTTCAATATTATAGCACGGGCAGTGTTCAAAGGTTGATGTTGCTGCTTCAACACATCAGACAAAGAGTCTAAGATGCTAGAGCGAGCTTTACCATAAAATCTTATCCACTGCCAATATTGATCCGCAAGATCAGTTGAGGTGTCATGGCATGGAATCGGTGGACAGGGAATGGTAAGAACGTATTTACATCATTAGCAGTTAATAATTCATCCAGTTCTAGTTTCCATTCAACGTAGTTTTTTCCAATTAGCTTATTCTGGATCATGGTTATAGCAAGTGGGCTAGACATTATGAATCTGAAATACAAATAATGTAACAGAATTACAATATGGAAATCATGAGTATGACAATTTATATGATACATTAGAATTCCCTTAACCAACTCATTAATTCTCTTCAGGATGTCAAGCCTATGAAATTAAGTCTCTGTGTGTGTGGATATCGCAATTTTTTTACCCACAACTTTTTATTTTAAAATTCTTTTAAATTTCAAATTCAAAACAAATGAGTCGCCACTTAATTTTTAAAAGGACAATTAAGAAACCATTTTTAAAGCAAACTGATCTTTCAGAAATCAGAGATTAACTAGGTTCGGGGATTATGGAATGAGATAGGAAGGAGCCCGTCGGACTAAAACACCCTCTCTCATCCTATCTTGCGATAGGCCTCTACTCAACATCCTTTTAATCAAATTTATTAATCTAAGCATGCCCTCGACTAATACATATATGCATATACATTACAAAAGCATGTCCAAGGGGGTGTAAAATTGCTAATGACAAAATATCATTCATAAGCCACATATTTCAAGTAGCAAGCAATGTGATATGCAATAGGGAACAAGAGAACTTACCCGGGATCCAGCAGCGATATTAAACGTGTAATGCATACAAACAAAAGAAAATCCTAAAAAGAGTCTCTAATCACATATACACATAAGGCAAGATCCTAATTCTAATGTGTCGCGCATGAGGTTGAAAAATCAATAAAATCAAGAAATTAAAATAAACTAAAGAGGAGTTCTAGAAATCATACCTTAATAGCGCTACAAAACAAAAGGTTAGTCCACATGATACACAAGATATGAAGTTATAAATAACCATCCTAAATTTCTAACTTAAATCTATCAAATGCAATTGAATCTAAAGCAAATAAATCCTAATTACAAGTGTCAAGTTATATGGATGAATGTGTATATGAACAAAAATAAATTATGAAATACTCGGTGATTTAGATCACTTAAACTTTGAATTCAAGCTTAACTAATCATTATTGAAACATGGTTTGAACCTTGACTCATGAAAATTTCATCTAAGCCATTATTCATAAGATTGATGAAAACGATTGCAGAATTCTGGAAATTACTGAGAGCAGATCATAACTTTAAAAAATTAAAAAGCATGGTTTCCATGGTTTGATCTTGATGAATTTTGGAAACAAGATGCCTCTGTGTGTCTAGTGTTTAACCCAAAAAAGAAATCAAAGTTTCAACGGTTGGATCTCCGGGAATTGGACAAAAACCAAACATCACTCAGCATTCTACAACCTTCTGTCCAGAGTTCTTGCACGATTTTCTAAAAATAGCAAAAAGATCATAAATGCTTTGTTCTTTTTAGGGTGACTTCCTAACACATTAATCTACTTATAAAAAATTATTTTGGGTCATGAATACTTTATTAAGGTTCTGATTTACTTATTTCAAAAGAATGTTATTGTGCTGAAACTCTGGACAGATTGTAGTAACTTTACAAAACCCATAACCAAACCACTTTAGACATGAAATCTCCTTAAAACAAAAATTACCGTGGTAGAACTTTGAGTTATTGACGCTTTCCCGTTGTTTTCACTTGATTCCAACGGCTAGATTTCTAACTAAAAATCCTTGATCGAAACCGGTTTATGAACCCACTGTTTCGTTGTCAAGTTCAACTTTTATTTGTTAACTCCAACTATTAAACCATGAAGTTGGACTTAAACTAAACCATTTTCTCCCACCATTTGATGGTCATTGGAGGCTAAAGACCTTTATATTTGTAGATTTCCAATGAAGTATGAATAGATTTCATGAAATCTCAAGATAGTGAATCTAAACCATGGGGATGGGCTTAGACTCAAAACTACTTTCTCCTACCATTTGATGGTCATTGGAGATGAAGACATGACTAATACTCATGAGGCTTAAGCAAACATAACAAAATACTCATAGGTTTTCAAGGAATATGAAAGGGGATTCCATGAATCCTTAAGTTAAAGAATTCCAAACCATGGTGGAGGTTTAGATTCATTTACTTGCTCTTATATGAAGGGTGATCAACCTTGACTCTCATGGGAAGCACAAGCTTACATGGGGTCAAGGGATTCAACTCATGAGATTCAAGTGAAGTATGGAAGACTTCCAAGAATCTCAAAAGATAAGTATAAACAAAGAAGAAGAAAAGAAAGAACTAAAAGAAAAGGCAATTAAAGTTTGTAAGTTCCTTGACAAAACTTCTAAAAAGGTTAATCAAAAGACCAAGTAGTTTTAAGATTAGGAGTTCAAAAGAATAAAAAAAAGGAAAACAAGTTGTAGTTAGAGGATCACCTCCAAGCTATCCTCAAAGCTTCTCTCCTTTTGAAGATCTTCCAAGCTCTTTTCTCTAGTTTTTTTAAACTCTCTCTCAAGTATCTTAGTGTAATGGTAGCTACCTCTTGTATATTATTTGTGTATATTCTCCTCTCTTTTTTTTTTTTTGTATATCTCCCAAGGAAGATCCTCCCTCTTTTATAGACAAAATTACCAAGTATTTTCAGTGAATTCAGAGTAAAAGACAGGTGTAAATGTCTCATTTGGTGGTACAATACGTACTTCCTGAAAATAGACAGACTGCTGCACAGGGCGGTAGTCAAAATCTTTTGCGGCATTCAGTGGATGCCGATGCGGCACTCCGTGAATGCTACGGCGGCATTCCATGACTGTCGCGCGGCTCTCAGTAAGTGCCGCGCCAAATTATTGATTGCCGCGTTTTTGTCAACCTTACTTGATCAGTTTTTTGTTTTTATCCGCATACATATACGTATTGTACCACAAAATACGGACTTTAAAAGCAAACGACAGTCAAAAAATGTCGGCGACACTCAGTAAATGCCGGGCCGACATTCTGTGACTGTCGTTCGGCACTCACCGAATGCCGTTCGACACTCACTGAGTGCCGCAAAATACTGCCGTGTGCCGATTTTTGTTGAACTTCCTTTTTTAGGTCTTTTCTTTCCTCCTTTTTCTTAAAGAAACTTATTTTCGAAGATCTTTTCCAAAAATGATGTTTTATCCCTGAATTCTCCTAAATACCTGGTATTTCCTTCTTCCTGTGAAATTTTATTGCGTTTGGAGAACTTTCTGAAGAGCTTGGAATACTTCGGATCTTTCGGTCTTTATCATCATTGGACGTGGAGGTGACGCTCTCCTAAATTCGATGGTCGGTCAAAATCGGAGTGTCTACAGTGTGGCGATCATAACCTCATAGCCTGATTGGGAAACCCATCATGATTGTCGTGCAACTCTTACCGAACAATTCATGACTCCTGAACTTTTGGTCTCTAAGTTTTTGGATAAAGCTCTGTGTGGAATCCCTTACCTATAGCTTAGCTAGTGTTTACCATTAACTAGAATCCAATGACGACAGCCTCAAGTAGTGCCTCAGTGTAGTGGTCACCCTTTAACATGTCTCATTGATTCTATCCAAAAGAAGTTCATATCTAGTAACCAATGAATAGTCTATCTTCCGTATGGAATGATCACCCATGGCTAGGTGACACAGAATATACTATCCACCTTACAATGAATCGTTTATGGAAGACCGTGGGAATCATAAAAATAAGTCCCTCTCCCACTATATTTTTAGAAGAAGTTCATCTCTAGTAATCATTAAGAAATACCCTCCACATGGAATGATCACTGATAAATGAGTGACACAGAGTATTTCTTATACTTACAATGAACTAATAGGAATTTTTCAATTTTGAAAAAGAAAAAGTCTCTTCACATTGCCCATAAAACATCCAGTGTTTACTAATGTGTAGGAAAAGTTTTTGAATTTTATTTTAGAAAACTTGTTTTACGTGCATGCAAGTTGTAATAATATATATGCATAAAAAGCCAATCACAACTAAGCACATAAAACAAAAAAATTAAAATAAAATAAAAGCATTCAATAATGCCTCTATCTCCTATGGCTCTATCTCCATAGAATCTCCTTCTTGGTTTGATTGCCTCCGGCTCTATCTTCATGGATAACGGCTTGCTCTTCTATCTTCATGGATTATCTAATCCTATTACATTGGTCCTATACTTCTTTCGAAGTTTACAACTTGTCTAGAAATAGAAAACAACAATAAAATAAAGAAGGCTAGAGAAACCGGTACGACTTTCCTTTTCGTAGGATTGAAGTCGCAGCGCCTTTTACACATGCCTTAAAATCAAATCAACAATAAAAATACAACAATCTAAAAAAAAAAATACAAAATTAGAATTTATGGACGATCGGTGCCATGGGAGATAGCAGTCTAACTTGCTGCAAAAGGGTTAGACATACACATCCATGCATATAAAACAAATATATATATGCCTATTGGAACCCCTAATTGATTCGCACAGTACATAAACTCTTTATATACTGATTTAGAACATGTAACAGCATCTCAGTTCTCTGTCACACTTCGATCGATCGACAAAGGTTCGATCGATCGAACCTTCGATCGATCGATAAAGGTTCGATCGATCGAACCTTCGATCGATTGAACTTAGTCCAATCGATTGAACTTTCAATTTCACTGAATAATTTTGAAAGATTTTACAGAATAATATAAAATTGAAGTATAATTTTAAAAAACTTTAAAACTGTGAAAAGAACACCTGGACAGAGAATCCGTCTCGATCGATCGAACACCATTCGATTGATCGAACAGAATCGACGTTCGATCGCTCGAAAATAGTTCAATCGCTTGAGAACAGACAAGCTTTGATCGATCGAGACTACTTCGATCGGTCAAACTTACCATGCATCCAATGCAACCACAAATTTGTATTCTGTTGCGAAAATACTGCAAAAACAGATCTGTAGCGATGCAGTTTTGAAAACAGTCCTAAAATCAACATGCAAATCAAAACTAGTGTTCCAAAACGCATCTATAGATCCAAACAAGCGTGGCTGTGATACCAATTATAGGGAAAAAAAAAATAGGTTTTAATTTAATTTTTAAACACGCAGCGGAAAAATTAAGTTACAAAATTAAATGGTAGCCTTGGATCTACTACTTATTAACTCTATAGATGCATATAACAAGATGGAGAAGATTCTATACCTTAGGTCTTGAACCCAATTCTGATTTTGTCCTTCTCCTTGAGTGTGTAGTAGCAACCTCTGGGAAATCTTTACCCTTATGTCTCCTCGAATACTTTCCGGAGAGGCTAGACATGATGGAATCTCTATTAGAGGGGAAATAGAAAGTTTGGGAGCTCTTAAAATAGTTTCTGCAGTCTCTGGTGTATTAAAACGACCAACATAGATTTCTGGACGCAACTGCCCTATTTATAGATTCCCAGAACTGACCTTACTTTCAATAGATCGAAGTGACTTCGATTGATTGAACCTTCGATTGATTGAACCATGTTCGATCGATTGAAATTATCTTGACTTTAATCGATCGAAACAACTTCGATCGATCGAACCAGTCTTGATAACATCCTCATTTGCCTTTCCAAGCATTCTGGCGGAGCTAAGAGTGGGACCTCCTAGGTTCTTAATTACTGGCTCCGATTAATTATTATTCCATCTAGTCAATACTCTTAACTAAGGAATCAATAATTAATCAATTATCATTAATGTCACTATAAAATGATAATTGCACTCCAGTGCATAAGAACGTAATCACACATACATAAGCGATTGCTAGACTTGTATAATATGATACGAGTGTGCCTTTACCAGTCAGTATTTGTATCTATCATTGGTATGTATGTTTTAAGATACTGTCGACCCAATAGATAGTACATCTTATATTACTCGAGTATCATTCACTATGCTTGGATTACTAAACATGTCAACAGAAACCTTTGTTGACAAGGCTGGCCATCTCTCAGTAATCACTCATAGTGACATTCTCGAGGGAATACTTACTCTTCGTTTTATAGAAGAGGGTAGAATTCCATCTTGACAATATATGTTCGCAACATTGCATACCTGATTTACCCAAGATACCCAAGTGTTGATCTTGCAAGACCTCACTAATTGGTAAGTCAAAGCAACCAGGCATACAACTTGCGTCCATAATTGTCTCAGGATTAAGTACATGTATCCCAATACAAGTTTTGAGTTCCTATTGACGGTGACAACGTTTAGGTGTCAATAGGTATAACTCAGGTCCATCAATGCACCGTGTACACTAGCATATTAACCAAGAGTCAAAGACTCTTATGAATGAGATTCATCATTCTACCCTGTAGACGTTAATCATGCTACAGTGTACACCTGATAAGTTATCTACACTTATCATCCACTGTGATTTAGTTGAAACATCAAGGATTTGTGATTCATATCTCACATGTGTAATCACATACACAAATGAATCACATACAATGATGTTTAAGGATTTCAGTCTAATGTTCATCTCTTGAACTAAGACGCATAAATGCAATATGATATTCCATTGTCCAATTGACTAGTTTGAGGGCATATTCCCAACAAGTGTTGCATGGTTGAGTTGAATAACCTCAACGGTTGCTCCATGTGTGGTTGCATTTGTTGTGTGACCTTAAAGGTCTTGTCCTCAGTGTGTTGTGTCGAATTGGAAGTCCGTGTCATGTTGTATTCTGTGTGTTGTTGAGTTAGGGGGCCAATTATGGGCTCGGCATTTGAGTTAGGGCCAATTGTGGGTTAGGCAATTGAGTTAGGGCCAATTGTGGGCTAGGCGTTTGAGTTAGGGTCAAATTAATGTGGGATAGGTGTTTGTGTTGTGGCCAAATGGGGCTTGTGTATGTATTTGAGGCCAAATTGGGCATGATTACGATGTGTCGTGTGTCGTGTGTGACAGAAGCTAGTACCGTCAATTCAATGTTGTGCTGGTTATGGGCAAAAGCTAGTACTGCCAGTATTGTGGTCGTGAGTTGACAGATACTAGTACTGCCATTTGTTAGTTGTTGGCACGGTAGATTTGTGCGTGTTGCATTGCATTGTTGTGGCTGCATAATCGGTAAGAATGTCGGATTTGGGTAAGGACTTACGTAACGACTCGATAACCTCTAGGTGATAAGATAAATGGTATACATGTATATAGTGTGTGTACTTTGTAGTACTTCATTCACCTTTTAGCTAATGGCGTGTGGCCCAGGACTTCCATGTACAACTACTGTAGTTCCAGGTGTCGGAGAGGCTATTCCGCAGGGCATGTACTATGGAGATGAGGACGTGGACGAAGAAGGCTAGGGCTTTGCCAGCTGAAGAAGAACTCGTGATGAAGCTGTAATGTTTCCATTGAGGAATTTCTATTATCTATCCTTTATTATGTTGTTATTATTGGCCATTTGGCATGAAAGAGGTGGGGGGGGGGGGGGGGGGGGGGGGGGGGGGCTGGTTAAAAATTTTAGTATTTTACATTTAGACCCCCTCAATTATGTTTAGGCCCATCTTCAATTTATGTTTAGGCCTCCCAAAGAGGCCCAATGCCCAATTTATGAAAGGGGGGGGGGGGGGGGGGGGGGGGGGGGGGAGGGGGGTTTAAAATTTTAGTATTTTACATTTAGACCCCCTCAATTATGTTTAGGCCCATCTTCAATTTATGTTTAGGCCTCCCAAAGAGGCCCAATGCCCAATTTAGTTCCATAAACTACATATATATTGATATAAAACTCAAAAACAAAGGCCCCTAAAATTTTGAAAATTACACTTTTAGTGCAAGACTTTTTTGAGCTTTAGAAATAGTCCCCCCTAAAATTTTTAAAGACACCATACAATATTTACGTTTCACAAAAATATTAATTACAACTGTTATAAAATCCTACATGGTATCGCAAGCTAATAAAGAGCTTGTCTAAATCCATTTGACGCCCAATTTCTAGGAGAATCCTCCTCCAACTCAGCAAAAAAATCCTACTCAGAAATTAAAATTAAAAATATGTGAGAGGGGATGCAATCCTATGTGGTATCACAGTGATACCCAATATTTGCTCCCCGTATAGGATTCTCGCTTTTAGTAGTTCGCCATGCACCTCCAAATACTCAGAGCCGGCCCTGATTAAGTGTAAACTGTAAAGTGCTCATTAATTATAAACCACCAATATTGTAAATGCTGTCATGTGAGTTGGTTCAAAATCATGGATCAACTTCAGTTGGTGTGATAACTAGTTCTAAAGGAGCATGAATGACCAACAGTGCACCTGTTCGATACTGTTCAAAATTAATTAAATATAAACTCCATTGGTGTAGCATTGATTCAATATATAGTCGTCACATTTCTTTTTCTTATATAGTTCCAATTAGAACTATTTTACTCTTCTTCTTCTTCTTCTTCTTCTTCTTCTTCTTCTTCTTTTTTTTTTTTTTTTTTTTTTTTTAATATGGGGGAGGGGATGAGGTTTGAATTTCAAATTTGTGCATTAGAGGAGACTTTATATATGTCAAATTCTTTGTCACTTGATCTATGACAACCTATGCTATTCTAATCCTATGAATGTCTTGTGACTTTTAGTGGTTTAGGATACGATATGACATTTTGGTACCAAAGACGTGCTAAAATGTTGTAACTTGATAACTGACAGTTGCAACTTTGAAAATCATCAAACTTTTCAACCCCCCACCCAAAAAAAAAAAAAAAAACCACACTTTGGATCCGTTTGATAAAATTGTAAATCAAGTGCTGAATTTTAAGTATTGAAAATTTTAAGCGATTGAGTTTCCAGTATTGAAAACAATGTTTCAAGTACTGAAATAGACTGCATTCAGTGATTATTTTCGGTACAATTTTTCACTTAAAGTTTTCTGTGAATTTTAGGCTATTTTTTCAATTAAGTGGTACATTATCAAATGTACTGAAAAAAAGTAAGTACTGAAACTTTTCATTTTAGCACTTATTTGGGTTATCAAACACACTCTTTGTTTTCACTATTTCGTAAATTTATATATATATATATATATGTATCGCGGAGGGAAGCCCTTTTTGACCAGGACACTTTAACCCTTAATCTGTGTCATTATTCGAGAATCCAAAATTGTTCCCACTTTTTTAAATTTAAATTTTTAAATTTTTTGAAAATTTTCTTCACTTTTTAAACCTTTTGTATTGCATCCCTCCTCTCTGTAATTTATTTACATCATTCTCCCTCTCTCAATAGTACCTTTCCCTCGAAATTAAATATGTACCTAAATATTCATAATGGATTTTTTTTTATTTATAAAAATCTGGTTATTTCTTAGGTTAAAACAAAGTTTTTGTTTGGGTAGTGCCCATGGGCACAAGTAATCTCTAATAGTGTAGCATTTTAACACCAAAATACTAGGATGTATGATACGTCATACATCCTAAACCTAAGGATCATCAATGACACTAATGAGTGTTTGCTAACACAACAATTTTTAAAAATTTATTTTTTGGTGAAAAATGAAAAAGTACAAAGAAATAATAATAATAATAATAATGTACTGTCAAATGCCTATTGGTGGTCGAGTGGATGTGGGCATCACCTCAACTGCTACCTACGATTTGTGTCCTACGTCCTAAAGCACTAAATTCCTTGCTTCTTATGTATGTTCATGGTCCTCGTGGACATATTTGCAAGGTTAAATATATATTAATATTATATAGAAATTGCAAACTGATACATATAAGGGTTTTGTTAACATGTGCTTTAAAATTCTAAAAGTAGAAATAAATAAGGGAAATAATATGAGTTTCAGTGTCTGGTGTGGGGTTCAGTATTTGTCTCCCTTATTTATTTCTATTTTTAGAAGCTTAATATATGCCCTAAGGGCACATATTAACAAAACCCTACATATATATACGCATTTGTTATCTTAGTTGGTATTAGTGAAACTCATAATTAGAGATACGTAGGACCCCTGTAAGAAGTTAATATTGCATACAACGGGAATACTCCATAAGTAGGTGTAACGCACTAATGCGTTTGGAGATTATAGTTGCGGTGGAAATGGTTTCATCCAAAAAATTGGGAGGCCATATTTTTAAATAAAAAGGATTTAATTAATTTGCGATATTATGTTACCCAAACAATGGTGATATTAATTTTTGGTCCCCTATTAGGTGCTATCATGCCAGCACAAGCTTGCCTTTAACATTGGGCTGTCTAGCAAAAGCAACTACAGTTCAATCGTAAGAAAATGCAATTGATCAAAATAATCTTGAATTCTCAGCTGCAATCGCAATTTTACCAAACGTCCTATTGCGATTGGAAACTACATTAGGGATGTCCATAAATGGAACCAAAAATGCTCTATGTCAAACTTTTCTTTTCTTATGAGAATAGAGATATAGAGTTTAAAATATCACATTAGAGTAGAACGCTTAGACAATTAAGTGAGAAAAGCCTATAATTATTTCTTTGAGAGTTCGTAAAGTTTGGGTAACTGAAAAATAGATTTTCATTTAATCTAATATCTCAAATGTAAATCCATTTCTAATTCTATCATGTCTAATTTTATCACATATTTTTTCCACAGTGCCATTGAAAAAAGGGACGATCATTTTATTAAAATGAGAATACTATAACAAAATTTTCTCCTAAAACATTTGTTAATTTGTGATTTTTAGTATTATTATATTAATGAGCTGGTGAAAGCCTTTCGATCTATTTTTATTAGTTTTCTTATTTCTTTGTCCATGATATACCATACATTTACATAACAAATTGCCTCATTGTTGATGTGCCATTTGTGTAAACACAAATCCAAGGAGAAGAAAAAAAAAGAGAAGTTTGGAAGCATCTTTTTGGGTTTGCTCTAGCATATATGCATATATATATATATATATTGATACACTTAAAATTGGCCTTATTTTATGATCGAGCAGTTCAAATCAGCAGCCAGTCCATGTCCCGGTCAAATCATGCACAGCTCCTCGGACAAGTATTAGCCCGAGCGGTCTAGTCTACCCTAAACTCAGCATCCCGAGCGGTTCATCCGTGACCCGGCCAACAGGTCGGGAAAACTGCACAGGCACATCCCACCACGGGAACGGATCATCCGGGCCCACAGGCATGATCCCGAGCATTACGAGCAGTTTCCTACTCAAGCTAGAAGACTAATGGAAAGTGCAAACTATTTCCTAATCCAATTAGGAAACCCCCACAATTAATGCCAATCTATATTAATTGGATTATATTTCCTTATCCATGTACGAGTAGGTCCCTTACATCTATAAAAGAGACCACTCACCCCCCATTGAAGGGGCCGACTTTTCAGTCTACACAGCACTTCTATAGCATTCATCCACATGCCCGGCCGGCTTACAGTAGTTCCAGACTTGTTGGTTCACCAAAGGGCCCCGACTCTTTACAGTATAGTGAACGTGCTCAAACACACCCGTGGACGTAGGTACCTTCATTAACAGGTCCGAACCACATAAAAAAAAAAAACAGTCTCTCACTATCTTTCTCTCCTAAAATTGCTCTACTTTACTCTTACAAATTTTTGGCATCATCAGTTTGGCACCGTCTGTGGGAAACGACAAGTCTTCTCATCAACAAATCTCTTGACTGATCGTCATGCCACCGAAGAAGGGTAAGAAGGCTGATCAATAGTCCGACCGGGATGTTCCTCCCGCCCCGGCACCGGCTGCAGCAGTCATGACATCTGAGCAGATCACCGCGACCCTCACACAACTCCTCGAGGGCCAGCGTTAAATCCAGCAACAGATCGAAGCCCTGCTAGCCCAAAAAAGCAGTCCTCCAGAGGCCGGGAAACGACCCAGGAACGTTGCATACGGTTGGGAACCGATCTTGACCAGACAACGTGCCTGAGCCAACCCATCCTGTGTTGAGGATGCCAGAGACATCAACAGTGGGCGTGCTGCCCGAGAGGAAAGGCGGGAGCATATGGCCCGGGAATCAGTCCAGGGTCATTCGGTCAAGAGCCGAGTCGTCCCTGGGCACACGGTTACCCGGAGTCATAGCCGAGCCCGATCCCAGAGTACAGCACCCCGCCATGAAGAAAAAGCCTCTTCCACCGACCCGACCAACCCCTCGGATACCGGTCGGGAAGGAGTGGAAGCCCGAATCAAGGACTTGCAGAAGCATATCGATGGAGTGGCCAAGAAGCTTGGTCAAAACCGTGTTCGGAATCAAGCCAATACCGAGACAGAGTCACCAATTTTTGGCCAGATCACGAGGTTTGCCATCCCGTGCAAATTTAAGCAGCCTCGCCTAGATCCCTATAACGGCTCGGGGAGCCCACGTCCGGACCAACAAGGCTCAGACGGTTCTAGCCACCAACTCCGATGAACTACATTGCCTAGCCTTCCCCAGCACTTTGAAAGGACCGGCCGTGTAGTGGTTCTATTCCTTGGAGCCCCGATTGGTCTGCAGTTTCAAATAACTCAGCAAGAAGTTCATCAACCAGTTCGCCGGCATGCATGAACGGCCAAAGCCTGACATACATCTACTGACAGTCAGACAAAGGGATAATGAGACCCTCAAGGAATTCACCGACCGGTTTAATCAAGAGAAGCTCGGTATCTATGATCTTGATGAAGCCGCCGCTATTTTAGCCTTCTACTCGGGAGTTCAACACACCAAGTGCACCACGTCGTTTCACAGAAACCGACCGGTAACCTTGGTTGAACTCACAGAGAGGGTTGGAAAATACATTGACACTGAATAATGTCTAAAGATCAAAGACCCCGGGCAAGAAAGCAACAAGTCTTCCAGAAGCAAGCGAAAGCGAGATCAGCCCGGGAGTTCTGACAGTTCTTCCAGTTCACAGCAGTCCAGGTCAGGCAGCCTCGACCCGACCTCCAGTTCACAGCGGTCTGAGTCCGGCAGCCCCGACCCGACCTCCAGTTCACATCGGTCAGGATCAAGCAGTTCTAATTTTGCCTCTAGCATAGAGAAGTCAAGAGCCCTACGATCCTGATTCGACCCCCTGTCTCCATCGGTCTAGATGAGCCCGACTATAGTGGTACTTGCCTGATCACCACATGAGGCTCCACCGATTGTTAGAGAGCTCTTACAAAGACCTCGGGCCTAACCCCGAGGCATACAAAGACCTGGCCTAACCTCAAGGCATACAAAGACCTCGGGCCTAACCCCGAGGCATACAAAGACCTCGGACCTAACCTCGAGGCATACAAAGACCTCGTGCCTAACCCCGAGGCATATAAAGACCTCGGGCTCTGAACCCATGCACTAAAAAGACCTCGGGCTCCGAACCCAGGCACTAAAGACCTCAGGATCGCACCCGAGGCAAAATACCTCGGGGTCACGCCCGAGGCACAAGCTTCGCTTAGGTCCAACCGACGATGGGGGCAAACCCCCTAGGTGGCTGATGATGGCAAGCTTCGAAAGACCCTGCAACCACCATGTTCCAGGTCGGTTACCTACAGTCATAGCCTCTGTAAGACCCTCATCTTAGCGAAAGCTTGGGGGGCAAGACAGCGTAGTGAACTAAACAGGTAATCACACCGGGTATCTACAGGCCTCGCGGATAACCAAGTCAAAATCTTGGACAACCCGAGCACCTACAGTACTCAGAGGCATTAACTCCACTTAGGTCCAAACCGACGATAGAGGTGACTAAAATCTCTTAGGTTGGCCGACGATAGAGGAGCAAAAAGACCCTAAAGCAACGTGATTTAGGTCGACTCCGCCAACATGGTCAAACTCTTCTCCCAACGGTCTTGACGAAGGCTGACTGGGCAGAAGATAACCATCCTGGGGAGTTAACATAAAAGGCCCTAAAGCAATACGCTTTAGGTCGGCTTTTCCAAAATGGTAAAATTCTTCTACTCACAACCTTGACGAAGGTTCACGGGCAGAAGATAACCATCCTGGAGGCTAACTCAAGCAAAAAAGACTCCGAAGTAGACCGAGTCTCAACTCTTGGTCACTTCCCGAGCATTCAAAGACTCTGAATTAGGCCGGGTCTCAACTCCTGGTCAGTTCCTGAGCACCTAAAAGTCCCGAGCTAGGCTGGGTCTCAACTCTCAGCCAGTTCCTGAGGGCTCACCAGGCTCAAAAGCCCCGAGGTAGCTTCCCCAAGCACTCAGACAGTGGCAAGTAACATCAAACTGATTTCCAAACTTGCCCCGATATAGCATCTGGCCAACCTTGGAAATGGGGGCCAGCTGATACACCCAAAATTGGCTCTATCCTATGACCGAGCGGTTCAAATCAGCAGCCAGTCCATGTCCAGGTCAAATCATGCACAACTCCTCGGACAAGCATCAACCCGAGCGGTCTAGTCTACCCAAAACTCATCATCTCGAGTGGTTCATCCGTGACCCGGCCAACAGGTCGAGAAAATAGTACGGGCACATCCCATCGCGAGAACGGATCATCCGGGCCCACAGGCATGATCCCGAGCATTACGAGCAGTTTCCTACTCAAGTTAGAAGACTAATGGAAAGTGCAAACTATTTTCTAATCAAATTAGAAAACCCCTACAATTAATGCCAATCTATATTAATTGGATTATATTTCCTTATCCATGTACGAGTAGGTCTCTTACAACTATAAAAGAGACCACTCACCCCCCATTAAAGGGGCCAACTTTTCAGTCTACACAGCACCTCTATAGCATTCATCTACATGCCCGGCCGGCTTACGGTAGTTCCAGACTTGTTGGTTCACCACAAGCCCCCGGCTCTTTACAGTATAGTGAACGTGCTCAGACACACCCGTGGACGTAGGTACCTTCATTAACAGGGCCGAACCACATACAAAAAAAATAGTCTCTAACTCTCTCTCTCTCTCCTAAAATTGCTCTACTTTACTCTTACCAATTTTTGGCATCATCATATATATAGGGTGATGCTAATGCTAAAGTAGAAAGGTTAATGCCAAAGCAGAAAGTGTCGCTAAAAGTTTTAGCGATAGTTACCTACGTGTCGCTAAAAGAAAGGCTAATGCCAAAGCAGAAAGTGTCGCTAAAAGCGACAGTTACCTTTAGCGACACTTTCTGCTTTAGCATTAGCACTAGCCATATTTGTCTAAGTATAAAGAGGGAGAAGAAATAAGATAAGAAGAAACACAAGAGTCCAATGAGAGAGTGACAAGAGAGGGAGTGAGGCAGTGGTATATGTTTGTTCTGGGTCCCTAGAATAGGCCAACCAGCAAATATAGAGAGGCTTAATCGGACTTAGAGCTGCCTATAAATACGTATATACACGTAGGAAAGAAGAAAAAAATAGGAGGACATCAGTGGAGTACTGTTTGGTGCTCAAGACTCAAGTATAGGGAAAAATTATTCCGTGTGACGGGTTTTGGTGTGACGGATCATCATGAACTATTGGATCAACATGGAGCCCACAAAATCAACGGTCCACGATGATCCGTCATACCAAAACTCGTCACATGGGATAATTTCACAGTATAGGAGGGTAAGGAATATCTTCTCTATTTTATTAAGTCGGTAATTTAGCTATGGAATATGAACCTTGTGCAAACTTAGTTATGGAAATGGAATAGGAAGTTAAATATTTTCTTGTATAGAGTATGGTAGAAGTTTATTAATGAATTTTTTATTTCAAGAGTCACTCAATTTAGTTAGGAAATAAGTAAGGGGTGAATGTTCAAAGAAATTTTGGTTAGAATTTGCAACTTCCAGGCGAACTTTGCCGGAGGAGATTACCGGAAGGGTGGTTCATTTGTTGTTGGGCTGGGTAAGGGTCTGTATGTATAGAATAGATATATTTATGTACAAATATTCATAGAATAGTCCACGTTGGTTGGGTTGTTTTGGAAGTGTTTAGACTCCTTCAGGCCTTTGGTCCCTTGACAATGGCAGTCTTGTTTTATGAATCTAAGAGAGAGTTGTTTTGGAAGTGTTTCGACTCCTTCAGGTCTTTGGTTCTACCCTTGACAATGGTAATTTTGTTTTATGAATCTAAAAGAGAGTTAGATCAGCAAGTTATCATATATAGAAGTGAGTTTTAGACAATAAAATCACAAGTCGCCAGAGTGGTAAATGGCTTTTGTTTGGGCAACCCAAAATCTAGTGATTTCCATTTTTTTTCCTTCCTAATAGTCTACTCCAGTTCAAGGGAATTGTCCATAAGGTCTGTTTCGCTGGTCAGGATTAGTAGGATTCTAACTGAAGATCTCTTTTATTTTGGCAAAGCAATATATAAATCATAAATTAGCTTGAATAAATAAGGGAATAAGTAAAGAATTAATTATGGAAAAGCTATTCCCCTTCTAGAATAGTTTTTATTTATTTATTTTTTTTTGGAGTTTTGTTCTCAACATTCTAAATTCGAATTTAAAATCCATTTGGGGCAACAGCTTTTAAGTAAATTATGAAAGTTGGATGGAAAGGGATTAAAAAGATTATTTATTCGAGAATTATTATTGGTCGCTCATTACTAGACAGTCCTATAGTTAGTGCACTAATATACTACTCCATTTTGAGCAGGGCTAGCGGATAGTATACACCTTACGAGCTGGGCTGGGGTGCTTTGGCCATAGAATTGTACATACTTGAGATGGGGCTAAGTGTGTGCAATTGAAGTGAATAATCACCGTAAATTTTGTGTGAGATGTTAATTTGCAGGTATTGAGGAAGAGGAACTCAGGTATGTATTACATGTGTAAGTTGTTAAATAAAAGCAACTGGTTAACTTATTCTGTTTACGTTGACATATGTATTGTGATTAATAAAGTTTAAGAATAAAAAAATTGATTTTCCTTACTGGGTGTAAAGCTCATGGTATTTATACCAAAACATTTCAGGGCCCAGGAATGGATAGCGGGTACATGGAAGCTAGCCCGTGAATCATGAAAAAGAATAAGCCATAATGGTTACGTAAAATAAATAAAAGTTTGGAAGCTAGTATTGTAAGATAAATGGTTTGAGCATGAAGCTAGTGTTGTAAAATAGCTAGTTCGAGTTGATGTAATATTTCTACTTTGGAGTGATAAAGTAATGTATGAACTAACACGTGTTATTTCCTTATCAGTCACTGCTCCATTTTCTCTCACAACAGATTATTATCTGTTAATTAGGGACGTGACACAAATCCCCTCCAAGATCGTGTGAGGTACGAACAAGCAGAAGAAAAAAATAGGAAAAAAAAGTCAAGCACAAACAAAATACCAGATTTTTACATGGTTCAGCCAAATTAAATATGCCTACATCCACACCTTGCAGTATCTCATTATGCTCTAGGGTTGCAGGAGGGGCTCTCAACTTGATCTCACATGGTTGGTATGGTGGTGTTGACTCTCATACACCTATACACCGGTGTCTCATACACACACACTAAATACAATGAATATCATGGATATACATAGCCTATACAGTTTCCTAAACCTCAACTATTTCCTAATTCAAATAGGAAACAATCAATCACTTCCTAATCGGATAGGAATGACTAAATAATTATCTAATCAAAGTAGCTTTCCTAAACTAAATAGGAAACTAGAGAATCTGCAGTTACTCCACAATCCCTCTCGAGCGGCCCGTTCGGGTGGATCCTCCGGCGGGTGACATTCCAGCATGTCCAAGACCATCGTCGCTCCCAATCTCGTCCCTTACCCGCTTGGGCAGTAATGCCTTGCCCAGACTTATTCCGTATTTGATTGGAAACACTTTAGAAAACACTCCCGATGGAATTAGGCTTCACAATCCCAACACTTCACCATGCCTTAAATTTAAAATTTGAAAAACTTGTATGTCTTTAACTTTTTGCACCTTTTGCATTTTGCCTCTGACACACCCATTCCAGAAAATCATTTGTTTTAAAAGGCATAATTGAATTTTTAAGAGATTATCAATGTTACTTGATAATTGTAGAAGTGGTTGACGTGAGTCAATGGAAGCTGTCAAGTGAGGACATGGAAATCTAATACTCAATAAGGCATTCATGTGATTAAATGACATGTACATGATCTAAAATGTTATTTGAATTAGCTGGTATATGTGAATAGTAATTATACATGTTTAGTGTATTTTTTGATAGTTTGATCTTGTTAAAGATCATTTTGAGCGAATTAGAAATAACCTAATTGGTACGTTTCATAAAAGGTAGGTTATCTAGAAATTCTACGAAAATAGTTTTCGGAACGTAATTACGGACCTAAATAGAACTTAGACGAAATCTTTTATAATTTGTAGTTTTCACTAGTGAAGCAATAATTTAGTAAGACATTTTGGGGGAATAATTAGAAGTTTTGAGAACTCGTGAGGAGGGGGGGGGGGGGGGGGGGTAAATGTAATTCTCAAGAGTCGTGTCTATAAATAGTAAGTTCAAGATATTTTTATTTCAAAAATATCTCAAAACCTTTGGGGAGCTTAAGAGATTTTGGGCTTCAGACTTCTCGACGCCAATCGACGACCTTCTGTCCGATTGTTTTCAACCAAATTTCATATTTGGACTCCTCGAGGTAAGAGCTACATTTTGTTAGTTGTTAGGCCTTATTTGGTTAAGTTTGATAAAAATCCTAATTCTAAAAATTTGGGAAAAACATGTGAAAACTTGTAGGAATCACGTATAATCGGAGATTCGGCATAGTCTTCGCATTCTAGTACTTCCCTCAAAGTTATAGGATTATAGCTCAAGGTATGAATTTCTAACCTATGTTATATAGAAAATTCCCATGTTTTGATTATCAAAGCGAAATTGTGATCCGGGCAAAATTAATGTGTTAGTCTTAAGCCCGTTAATTATGTACCCGAATAATTGTAAAAAGCATTTCTATTTGTTTACATGAGCATGCTAGGTGATTATGTGAGTCAAAGGGGGGATTTATACAAGTTCATCCAGGGAAAGTAGGAATGGCAATTTTCCCTGCCCCGCTCCGCTCCTAATGGAACGGGTTTGGAGGAGTTATAATAGGAGTAGGGGTGGATTTGGTATGGAAAAACAAAAACCCTATAGGAGTCGGGGCAGAGTTGGTATCCATGAAATGTTACCATTTAAAACCCACCCCGCCCCGATTAAATTATTAAGTTATTAAACTACCCTCATACTTATAGTTATTTACAATAAATTAGGGCATATTTATGCATCTCTTTCTCTATAGTATTAATATTTAATTTTTGAATTCTGATTAACAAATTTAGAACCATTTACGTGAGAGATTTTTAGGAAATCAAGCTAAAATATAAGTGGGTTTTGAATTATAAAAGAACATTTAATTTTGGAATGGTGATTAACAAATGGAGTAGGAGTTGGTATTTTACTTAAACGAGACGGGGCGGAGTCGGAGTAGGAGGAAAATAAACAGAGTAGGAGTTGGTATAGGGGGACTCCGTACCAACTCCGACCGGTTGCCATCCCTAAGGGAAAGCTTCTCGATGTTTGAGAGTTTTACAGCGACAGTTACTGTGGACACGTGGCCTCCGGGAGTCTACCCCTGTTCCATTTTTGTTTCCGGCGGGGTTTCGGAATTGATTTTTCTTTTTTTTTTTTTAAATTGATTTGAAAAAGGTCTATTGAAAATACATACAGAGTCGCCACTTGGTCTTTAAGGAACCAAGAAATCCAATTTTGACTCACCCAAACGGATAAGGGCACGACCCTTCATAACCAAAGAACTTGGCTCGGGGTTTTGGTACGAAAGAGAAAGGAGCATTTGTCGCGACTAAAACACCCTCAACTCGCCCCGTCTCTGGACGGGTCTCAATTAACATCCAAATAATCATCTTATACTATGTTTGGTTCGACAAATAATACTATGATAGTATATTACATCACATAAGAATCTTGAAATGGAAGATCTAAAAATAAGATATCATTCATAAGATCTAAGCCATGTATCACACAATGTAAGTGAAAGATCACACAAAATAAACTTAAAAAAATCGTCTAAACACATAGCAAGTAATCAAGTTTTTCTAGTCTAGATGGGGGACATGAATTGTTCTTGAAACAAATGATTAAAGAAAATAAAATATGCTTAGCAAGCTAGAATGATGTATGTTAATCTTTGAGAAAAGAAGATCTCATGATCCCCGGGACGGATGAGAAATGAAGATTAAATCAAGGGGAAAGCATGAACGTATGATCAAGTTCATTCCTTATAATCGTCTTAGATTAAGAGTCCAAATCTCGCATGGATGCAATGTATGATCCTAGAATGTGCAAAGTAGTAGTGCATTTGTGTTCATGGGTTTGCTAAAATGATTTAGGAATCTAAAATATGCATGAATGGATGAAGAATGTTATTGTAGGATACGTACAAATGTAGTATGGACTACTTCCTAAGACATGAGCTAATTTGGATTGCATGTAAATATCAAATCAAAGAAAATAACTCAAAACATGCTTGCTGTGAATAGTGGACAGAACAGTGATTTGATTTTGTAAAAATGGAAAGTGGGGATAGAAATGTTTTTAATTCATGATTTTTTTATAGAGATCATTCTTATTGTGTCTAGAACACATATCAAAAAGCCAAACTAAAATATCTATTACAGGTTGAGAGAAATCATATAAACAAGAGAGGTTACTCAGAAACGGAGTTCGTACTGTCGACTGAAATGTAGAAAGATCTTTGAAAATGAAAACAAAATATTTCAAGGTCTATATTATATAGGAAGTTCCCTAAGAAACTGAAGCTCAAGGGAAAAATGAGTTTGGACCAATCTTTGTACAAATTTTCTGGAAAATAAGTTGAAAGTCAACCAAGCTACTGTGATAGAGAAAACATAATGTCTTAGAGAAATGTTTGGGGTCAAAATAGAACCCTTTCAACTACTTTCAAGTCAAACCAAAAATCACGGGTGTTCTCTAATGAGTTACAAAGACTTTCCAAGTAGCTTTGCAATCACCCATTAAGTATTGAACTCAGAATGACATTTTAAAGTTGAACAACTCACTGTTTTGAAGATTTGGGAAAAAACAAGTGTTTTTTTTGTTGAAATCAAAATGAGGGGTTTAAGAGGGGTTTTGAAAGTATACTTCCATAACTTGGATAAATGTTCTAACCACTTGGAATATCAATTTCTAACTCATTTCAAGAACTTCCCAAGTATTTGCAAAACATGGTTTTATTTGGAAGCCAAACTCAAGAATCCATGGAAGTATGATACATGAGAGGATAGATGATACATGGTATGATTATGATACAATATGCTAAGAGTGGTAAAGAATATGTTTATGGGAAGTGGGTTCATCTAGATACAAGAAAGTGTTGCATCAAAATGTGAAAGTCAAAAAGTGGTCTGCTGTGAATAGTGTCCAGACTGTGTGCATCACATTATAAAATCATAATGGAAGGCCAAGCACGCCTAGGAAAACGTGGAAAAATCAGAGAGCCACCCTAATATGTCTAGAATCACAAAAAAAAAAAAAACAAAACTTCAGTAGCTATTACAGATTAAAAGAAAAAAAATCATAATGTACACATGACTTAGAAGCAAAAACTGCACTGTTGACCTTTGTATGATTTTTCATAAATCAAAGGAAAAGTTTCTGATGACCCATTATACACCAAAAGTTCCCTAAGACACCCAAGTTTTATACAAAAAAAAAAAAAAATAGAAAAGATGTATATATAGTGATGAAAATGTCCAGAATAAGTGCAAGAAGTCAGGTAAACCTTCTGTGAGTACAGAGGCAGATTATGAATATGAACTTTAAAAATCCGAAAATGGAAGTTTCACATCTCTATAATTAATGGGAAAAATTGGGGGCGAACTATGATGTGTTAGAGAGATTTTCCAAGTGGTTTCATCATCATAACTCAAGTATTTAATTCAAAACAAATCTTTGAACCTGAACAGCTTACTGTTTTTAATCATTCTTGAAGAAAATTGATTTGGGTTTTGGAATAGAGTTTGAGCTCTTGATTGGGGGTTTTGAAATAGATACTCAAAGAATGAATCTAAATCCTTGGGAAGATGAAGTAACCACATAGAACATCCTCTTACCACTTGAAACCTCAAGAACTTGGAAGAAGAAGAAATCAAAATAGAAATAAGGTTGAGGGGGAGATGATGCAAATGATAAAGAAATCAAAATAAAAATGGAGGTTGGGAAGAGATTATGATAGAATGTAAAGAAATCAAAATAGAAATGAGGTTGAGAAGAGTAATGCAACTATGATAAGTAAAAATGAAAATAGAAATGTGATTAGGAGAGAAGAACAAGTACATATTCAATGATCTTTCAATTGTGGAACCACAAGCATTTAACCTTTCATATATGTGTATGTGGGTGAGTACATCACACTCTAACTTGTTGGAAACTCAAAGGATGTAAAAAAAATGGATTGAAAGCTTGAAAGAATAAGTTTCGTTTTAAGAAAACTAGTTGAAACTCACATTTTGATTGGATTTTGAAGAAGAAAACTATTATTTCTCTCTCTATTTTCTCCCTAACTCCTAGTTTTCTCCCAACAACTTCAACTCTCTTCTTTTTCTCCCCTCAAAATGGAAGCCAAAGGGTCTCTTTTATAGGCCAAGTGGGGGTGTAAATGGGATTTTAGAATGTTCAAAATGGTCTCCCATTGGTCCAAAATAAGCTGGGAACCAAAACTACGTCGTTTTGATTTCTAATATTTATGATAAACTCCCCAAAACAAAATTACAAAAATGGACTTCCTGGGGGAGAGTGCCGCGGCGGCACTGGGCCTGTACCGCGGCGGCAGTGGGCCAGTGCCGCCGCGGAATTGCTCCTCAGAAGCCCAAATTATTGCTGTTAGGCCCCCAGAGGTTCCGGTATTCGTGAAAAGGCCCTATTTCGTCCGAAATTCATAGAAAATTCAAACAAACTCCAAAAAAAAGTTGTGATATACCGTTGAAAAGGTAATGGAGTCTAATTTTCATAAAAAATAGTTTAAATTTGGGTCACTTTGAAAAGTTTTGCAGTATTTGCGATAAAAGCCAATTTGATCGCCTTTTTTACCTTCAAAAATTCATAATAAATTCGTTTTAAACCCAAAAATTATGTGCGATATAATATTAGAAAGCTATTGATGTCTAGTATCCATGAAAAATGATATTACGTTCAGGTTTCAAGGTCAACTCTTAGGTCAAATCGGTCAAACTTGGGACCTCCAGAAAGTTCTGGGAACCTCTAGGAGCTTCGAAGAGTTGACGTTTTAGTACTTTTTACATGTTCTAGGATGATCTCGGAACTTTCGGGCGAATTCGAATGATTTCGGTCAAACCTGGGTCAAACCAATCAACGGAGACTTTCCGGGAACTTCCGGGACTTCCGGGGATCTCTGGGAGCTGATGATTCCTCCTGATTTTGTTTTAAAACTCACTTTATTGCTTTTCTTACAACGTAGCGTGTTTCCAGAACTTTTAGTTCAAATCTAGGAGTGCTTGGGCTCTCAGGGGCATTTTGGTCATTTCTTTGACTTCTTGAGAGTTAGAGGCAATCTCTAAAAATCTGATCTTTCTAATCATTGAGGTTTGACATGCTTGTGACCTCCTAAATCTGTTAGCCGAAAAAATGGGGAGTCTACACTTACTGTATATGGTTTAAGGCTTGGACTTGCCAGGGCACTTGAGATGCAATGTTTGTAGGCTTGGACTAGCTGTGGGCATCGCGGTTTAAGGCTTGGACTTGCCGCTACTTGATGAATGCGTGTTTTCTTCTTAGAGACTATTTGATGTGATTTATCATATTGAAGCATGATTTTCCATATATGCACGTGTTAGAAATTGTGCACTCAGTATATAGATGAGCAGTGGAGCTTTACTCCATTGCAGGTGAGAAGAAGAAAGGAAAGAAGAAACGAGAAGAGTGAGGCCGATAGGACGACGGGATTGTCCTTGTATATGTTTTTGTCATCAAGGAGATTTGAGAAGTTCAAACCATGTACCTTGGACACTCCGAAATGGATATGTAACGTTGTAATAGGTAGTAAAAACTTCTTTTGGTTATGTTTGAAATGAATCCGAACTTGTGAGTTTGTGTTTTGAAAGCTTTACGAGTTTTGAAAGGATGTCGTTAGTGTTTTTATGAATTGAACCAAACAAGTCATAACTTGATTCATTTCTGTTTTCTTTTCAATGTTTGGCAAAGTTTATGTATGTTCTTATAGTTTTGAAATGGGTGGGAAGATTGAAATCAATAATGAATGTGGTGTAGTGAGGTTGTTTGATCCTTAGGAAAAATTTCTGCAGCAAAGGAGAAATTCTGCCAGGGGGTCATTCAACCGGTCGAACGGGACAATTCGATCGGTCGAAAGGGATTCTGTCCGTTTGTTCTTCGCATCTCTTTTTGAATTGTTTTTGAATTTAAATTTTTTTGAAATTTAATTACATTTTCAAATTTATACGGATTTTATGGACTCGTAGTTCGACGTTTTCCAAAGGCACTTTGTTTTAAAAGGGTTTCTTTATGATTTGACTAATGTTTTCACTGTTATGATTATAATAATGATTTGGATGAGCCTCAGTGACGTGCCACGTGTCCTATTTCTGCCCGTAGCGGGATGGGTCGTGACAGCCTCCCCCCCATCTCTTTTTAGATCATTCTCTGTCTCTCAACAATCTCTTTTTCTTTGACGTAAATATGTGTCTAAACATTGATGTTAATTTTATATATATATATATATATAAAACATGATTAATTAATTCAAACAAATTTTTTTAATAATGCTCACAGACGGGACAATTTGTAGTATCCATTGGATTATATCTAAATTTCAAGGCTAAAAGTCTTTCCACATTGTGCAGCGTGGCACTTTCTTATTTTTTTTGTTCTTTTTATTTTTTCTCATTTTCTTGGTCATATTCATTTCAAATTATTGTCCTCTAATGGCAACAAACCTTTCAACTTCCCAATCACTCCTCTATTTCTCTCTCCTATTTATACCATATTGAATTGCACAATCTCCATAAAAAGTCTACACAAAAATTGAAATAATAATAATTATTAAATAACTACTTATTTCTCTCTTGGAGATTGTTTGTAATTTGCTTTTTCTTCTTATTCATCCTTACACAAACTAATTCCAAATCTTAGTTGCTACTGTAGCATTCACTGATCAACCATGTAGTAGCCGGCAAAGTACTTAGTTATTTATAATTTATTAAATATTTGGAATTAATTTCATATTACTTGAAGAGTCTTTCATATTATTTCAATGTTTAAACTATCCTTGATTACTTTTTTATTAATTGGAGTGTTTTTTTTTTCTTTTCATGTTTAACCTTTAAATACTCTTAAATTGCATGGACTTTAGAATTTGTTTGTACATGAAGGTTAAAAGTTATGTTATGGTTTTTAGTAGATGCATGTAACATAAATCTACTAATTTTTTTTTTTTTTTTTTGTTTTACGACTCAATATTTTATTTTTATTTTTATTTGTGTTTCCCATGCATTGCACGAGTTTGCGACTAGCTATAGAATGATAAAATGAGTAATGCCAAGTGTCTATGCCTATACATTCTTGGTTGGAGTCATATACTATATTTGATGTTATGTACTGATGATGATCTATATTTTATGGAGACAATGAACAATGGTTATGAAATGCAAGCTCAACTATGACAAAATTGTTGTCAAAATGATTACTTTTAGCAACATTCAATATAATACATGCCTCCATATTGCAAATCCAATTAGATCTCAGCACCACAAAAATTAATGAAACAGACTCATTGATAGCATAGAGATTACACTACTCAAGACAAAACATTGCCGAACTACACATGTCATGCCCCAGAGTAGCATAAATTAGGAGGAAATTTTTTTTTCCTTTTTGGGTCCGTAAGTCATGACTAGTTACATTAACTGATTGTTCACAAACACACTAGATAATAAAATGAGTAACTTAAATGGAAGTGTAAGCTGAATATACACATCAAAAGATTACTAGCTATTATATTAGAGTTTGTAGTTCTCAAAATGACAAAGGAACAAAAGAGATTAAGGCATTGAACACCGTTTACATCTTTATATGTAAGGACACAAGAAAGTGTAAGATCATTGAAATAAGGCGTGTGACGCTAATTTACAACTTAGTATGAATGGACAAAAATCTATAAAGAACAACTAAGTCTTCTTTCTTGAACTGCACCTATAGCTGGCGTAGCCGTAGCCTTTATCATTGTCGGCTTCTCGGTTGTATGTTCCCTCTTCGAAGGCTTCTTCTTGATAGTCCTCCTTCGGGTAGTCATATCCTGTATAGTTAGACGTGGGAATGTCCAAGGCGTAGTCTGCCGTTAGCTTTAATAAAAGCTAAGTGAGCATCCTAACCGAATGCTCCTAATATAAAATACGTATCCGAAAGTACACAACGACTAGTTACGATAGTTGAATGAATTATAATGAGACCGTGCGTGAAATCTGCATCATCGATATATTCGACTTCACTCGACTTGACATCGACTTACTTGACTTTGTTACATTACCGGTGTAATGCCGTTGGCTTAGAGTGACTCACCCAGTGGGTCGAGCTATGATTACTTTACTATCGTTGTTTGCCTTCTTCGTGGCCACAGTAGTAATCTCGCTTTACAAGCTAACCAAATACTCTAAATCCTTAGGACCTTGCCTTATGAATTTTATCGCCGATTTGCGAAATGGTTACTTTATTATCGTTGGTCGTCGTTACTGCAGTAGTAATCTCGCCTTACAGGCTAACCGTGTTTTTTCATTTCTCGATTTATTCTTATCAACATGGTTACTTTGCTATCGTGTTTTCCTTCTCCATGGCTATAGTAGCAATCATCGTTGACATGCGATCCTGTAATTCCATTTGATAGTACCGAATCACTACATTTCAACTTTTGGACCTCCGAGGTCGACTACACGTATTTCCAAATACATACGAACTTGGTCTCTGCGACCGTCCGACTCTATACCCATACACGTCAACTTGACGTTACGACACTGACTTTTACGTGAGGTGTATCATATGTTATGCACGAGATACAAGGTAATTAAACAAGTACTATTATTGAAATATAGTACGAGCCCTAAGCTCGTAGTACTACACGTTAAAGCATGAGGTTAACCGAACTGATAATAATAAACAATAATAATAATTATAATAATGAAAATAATATGTTCGGAGTATAACATATTAACATGAGGTCTAATCAGAATAAATAATAATAATAATAATAATAATAATAATAAAAATAATAACATTATTAACGGAATAATAATGCTGACATTAATATGTTCCGGGTACAACATATTAACATGAGGTTTAACCTGAATAAATAATAATAATAATAATAATAATAATAATCATAACAACAACAACAACAACAACAACAACAACAACAACAACATTATTAACGGAATAATAATGCGAACATTAATATGTTCCAGGTACAACTTAATAACATGAGGTCTAACCTGAATAAATAAATAATAACAATAATAATCATAATAATCATAATAATAATAATAATAAGAATAATAATAATAAGAATAGCAATCATAATACATACCTAAATTAGGGGTACCACATGTAAAGCACAAGGTTCTCCAAAAACAATAATAGCGGATGATAATACGAGCATTATTCTTAGCATACCAAGTGAGTTAGGAACTCACTGTAGGTTCGGGGTTGCGGCGTGGCTCAGGGTGGGCTCAGGTAAGCTTTTTTCCTTTCTTTCTCCTTCTTTTCGTTCTCTTCCTTGATCTTTCTCTCTCTCTCTCTATAACTCTCTGGGTCTCTCTCACTCCCTATCTCTCTCGACCTCTCTCTCTCTCTTCTCTCTCTCTCACTCCCTATCGCTCTAGGCCTCTCTCTTTCGTCTCTCTCTCACTCTCGGTCTCCCCTGTATCCTTCTATTTTCTTTTCTTTTCCCTTATGTTGTAAAGGAAATGAGGGAGTAGAGTTGGTTATATTTATAGGGAGGGAGAAAGGTTGGAGGTTGTCTCAATATATGTGTATATATATACACACATATATGTATTAGACATATATATACACACAACTACCTAACACACAAACACACCACACCACACAATCACACCACGCATTGCCACACCCCACATACATATGATATATATACACTACACACTACACACACACACACACATATATATATATATATAATATAGTACACCATACACACCACATAATCACAATACACTAAGGCACAACACATGCCACACACAGCTTCACATACGCACGCACTGTCACATACAACATCACATGCACACATTCACTCCCTCTCTCTCTCTCTCGACATGTACAGACACACACACACATACAATACTCATATACACTCACACCTCACATATGTATACATTATGGTGTGTAAGGGGTGGTTAAAGGAGGTAAGGGGTGTTAGGAAACTGCGTTCCCAGAATTCGTTGACATCGCGTATAAGTTGGTGCTGCAAAAAATTACGTGAAAACTACAATAACCCTACAAGGGCGGAACTAGGGTTACCTTAAACTGCTAAAACGGATTGCTGTAGTAGACGAATCGAGAACACGGGCTCGATAACAGCTCACGATCTTCTACCGTATTCCTTTGCTGCCAGAATATCGAACTGAGTGTGGGCTCTTTCGAAATCCTTTCTATTTTCTGCTCTCCCTCTTTTTCGCTCTCTTTTCTATTTCGAGTTATAATTCTCTATATAGAAAAACGCTAACTGAGAAGAGAGCCAAAGCAGCATATATATAGGCTACGATAGGGACCATAAGAAGTCAATAAGGAATAGGCTTCCTTATGGAATTAGGAAACCCTAATTTGAACTGAATCAGATTCCTATTTCCATAAATTATAATTCATACCACTAAAGAATTATAATTGCACTCCTACCCTTATCTCAAAAATATATTTCGAGCTCCATGTTATTAAATGCTTATTATCTCCCCATGTTAAGATTACAGATATCCATTAATTAAATATAATTACTGACAATCATATTTAATTAATTTCTTAAAATTCCTTGAGATCCTCTGCTTAACTTATCTGATATGTCGGATACAAAATCCACCTGCAGGGTTTGGCATAATCAAAACTTATAAGCTTTCTCAAGGGGATATCATCAATCCCAAAATTGAGACATAGATTCCATCATTAATTAATATCCACCACACAATTAATATTGCCACCCAATCCAATGAGATATTGACCCATTTAAGGATCTCACCCTTTTAGGGATCAAAGTGTAAATATCAAATGTACGTGTCTACAAATTAACTTAGGATTTAGAGCATAAGCACTCATAATAGCCATGAGGTATTAATTATCTTATAAGTCAGTATAAAGATAATTACCCCAAGTCAGTCCCGTTTAAGACACAAAGTGTACCAGCATAGTGAGTTGAAACTATACCGTTTTTCATAGTCAAGACAAACCTACTACAACACCATACTGCAGTCCTACCGATGGTGTGTCCAATCCCATCTAAGACTGTAAACCAAAATCTTACATTCTATAACATCTGATGGCCTGATCTTCCGTGTGTAAGCCGAACTCTACACACCAAACCACCTACTATATAGAATGAGAGACACACATGCATAATATTAAAATATAATACAAACATTGCCCACACAGATTCTCAAAAAAAAAAAATGGATTAACTGATTTTATTAAATGAATAATAAATCAACTAAATAAAGCATGGCTTTTAGTATATATATCCCTAACAAGGGGGTGGAGTGTTGGGGTGGTGAAGGTGGTTGGGGGGTGTAAGGAAGGCATGGGTGGTGGTTAGGGAAGAATGTAGGTGGAGTGTAGAAGGGGTTTAGGTGGTTAGATTTGTGTAAGGGGAGACTTGGGTGTGTAAGAGTAGTGGTTGGGGTGGTTGGGTACTTTCCCATAATTAAGGGATTGACCGATGTGACCATCTCGAAATCTGTGTGTGCACAGACTTTTATGTGAAACACTGGTATTGTTACAGGTTCGCGTGTTAATCTAGTCTGGGTTTATATTTAATGTCCAGGGGTTAAAATAAAAATATCAATAATATTTATATTCCTAATTATAGCTTACGAAATTAAAATGACATTGGGTATAATATAACTCATAATTTTAATATTAGTGACAACAAAATACATACTATAATCTATAGTTAAAATGTCTAGTGACTATGAATATTAAAATCACAATATTAATATACGGGGTACATGGAAAATACAGGACTAATCCCAGAAATCTATTTCCATATATTCTAAATTTTACGGGTATTACGACACATGTTGTTTAAACAACATCACACACACATAAAGATACTGTCACACCCGTCCCGAAAAATCTTTGATTTTAAATACATAAATGTTTTCAATGAAATTAGTAACGTGGTTTAATAATTGTGAATGGTGTTGACTATGGGTAAATGGTAAGTGTCAATCGAGGACACAGGAAGTTGGTAATTCATGAGGAACTTGACATGATTAACTGGTATTTATGTGGATTAAATGTTATTTGAATTATTTGGTATACGTGAATAGCAGATTATACCTGTTTAGCATACTTTCTGATAATTGGGATCTTGTTTAAGGTTAATTTGATTAATATGGTGTTAACGTAGGTGATATGTTGCATAAAAGGTAGGTGATCTAGAAATTTCACGAAATTAATTTTTGGAATTTAATTACGGATCCAAACGGAACTTAGACAAAAACTTTCATAATTGATAGTTTTCACTTGTGAATCGATAACCTAGACGTTAAGGACGTTTCGAAGAATAATTGGAAGATTAGAGAACTCGTGGCGCGGTAAACACGATTTTCGAAAATGTTGCCTATATATAGACTTGTCCAGGATATTTTCATAATATCTTCAAAATCAACTTTGAGAGCTTAGGAGATTTTGGGTGCTTTGAGCTTCAAGACACAAATCGACAGACTTCAACCTATTTATTTTCAACCAAATTTCATATTCGTACTCCTTGAGGTAAGAGCTTCATTTTGATAGTTGTTAGGCCTTGTTTGGCTAAGTTTTGATAAAATCCTAATTCTAAACATTTGGGAAAAATGTGTAAATATGTCAGACCTGTTCTGGGAATTTCATTTTTAAAATTTACATATTTGAAATGTTGGGATTATTAATGTTGATGAATAATCGAGATGAGTTTGACTGTGGGTCAACGGAGAGTGTCAAGTAAGGATACGAGGATTTGATAATCCATGAGGCATTAATATGAGTAAATGACATTTATGTGCATTAGAATTTATTTGACTTTATCTGGCATTTTGATGAAGAATAATTATACCTGTTTTGTATAACTTCTGGTTGTTTTGATCTCGGTTTAAATCGTTTTGACTATTGTGGTGAGAACGTGAGTGATACGTTGCATAAAAGGTAGGTTATCTAGAAATTCCATGGAATTTAGTTTTCAGATATAATTTCGGACCCAAACGGAACTTAGTCGAAAACTTTTATAAAATATAGTTTACACTCGTGAAGTATTAAAATGAGCGTGTGCGACGTTTCAAGAGTTAATTAGAAATTTTGAGAACTCGTGGGAAGGTAAATGTAATTCCTGAGAGTTGTGCCTATAAATAGACAACTCAAGATATTTTGGCATAATATCTTCCAATCAAAATATCTAGAGAGAGAGAGAGAGAAAGAGAGATTTATTGCTCCGATCTTTCCGGCATACGATGACCGTTCGTCCGTCAATTTTTACCAGATTTCATATTTGAACTCCTCGAGGTAAGAGCTGTGTTTTGATGTCTCTTAGGCCTCATTTGGAAAACTTTTATGAAAATATAATTTCTAAAAATTTGAGAAAAATCAGGTATAACTTGTAGGAATCACCTGAAATCGGAGATCCGACATTTATTGGGCTCTCTAGTTAATCATTCAAAGTTAGGATGAGACCGCACGAGGTATGAGATTCTAACCTATGTTATATAGAAAAATATATGTTCTGGTTTTCGACGACGAAATTGTGATTCGGGTAAAATTCATGTGTTAATAGTAGGCCCGTTAATTATGCATGCGCTTATCTGTGAAAAGCATGTCTACTTTGATGCACATTAATTGATTATGTGGGTCAAAGGGGAGTTTTATACAATTTCATGCCGGAGTAAGCTTTTCGATGTTTGAGAATTTCGTAGTGACAGTTACTGTGCATGGTTTACGACTTGGACTTGCCAGGGCACTTGGGGTGCGATGGTTGTAGATTTGGACTAGCCATTGGTATCGCGGTTTAATATTTAGACTTGCCGCTACCGGATGAATGCGTGTTTTTTCCCTAGAGACCATTGGATGTGATTTATGAGATTAAAGCATATTTTATCATATATGCATATATTAGAATTTGTGCACTCAGCATATAGCTAAGCAGTGGAGCTTTACTCCATTGTAGGTGATAAGAAGAAAGGAAAGAAGAAGTGAGATGAGTGAGGCCAATGGGATGAGGAATGTGTCCTTATTTATACTTTTGTTTCCATTCCTAGAGTTGTAATTAGGTTTTGAGAAGTTTGTAACATGTTGAAATTGTATCTCGGAATGGATTATCGTGGTTTAATTCGTAGTTAAACTCTTGTATTTATGGGTTGAATGTACTGAATGCAAGGTGGACTATGTTAGAAATGTGATGGATTTACGGTAGGGTAACTATAGATTGAAGCTGTAGAATGCTTTGCAATCTAAGGTAAAACAGTCGACTGGTCTCCGAGAAATAGTCGACTGGAGGCCTGCTTGATCTAGTCACTGCCCTAATATATTGAGACACAGTTGACTGAGTTCTCGACACAGTCGACTGGATTATTGATGGGAATATTATTTTTGGTTCTGTGAAAGAAATAGTCGACTGGATTGTATTTTTAAAAATTAGAATTTTTGGTTTCATCGACTGATAGATTCTGTCAAATGAAAATTTGAGACCCCCATCGACTAAGCCCCCGACACAGTCGACTGGACAATTCTTGAGAATTTCTAACTCTCTGTATCTTGCATTTCTAGTCGAGCGAACCCATGATCAGTCGACTAGACAACTTTAGTTGACTGGATTGCTGTTTTCAAACATAATGTTTCTTTAAGTGTTTTCAAATGAGCTAACTTTTTATCACTCTGAATTTCATGGATTTGACTTATGTTTTCCACTGCTATTTATACTTTAATGGAATTGAATGAGCCTTGATGGCATACCACATGTCCTATTTCCGTGCGTAGCTGTGGATACCGGCATTTGGGCCCACTTTTGTTTTTAAAATATTTTTTCAAATTCAAATTCAAAATCAAAGAGTCGCTACTTAATTTTTTTTAGGAAAATTAAGAAACCATTTTTTAAAAGCAACTGATCTTTTGCGAAACCAGAAATTCTAGGTCCGGGGATTATGGAATGAAAGGGGAAGGAGCCCGGCGGACTAAAACACCCCCTTTCGTCCTATCTCGTGATAGGCCTCTACTCATCATCCTTTTTAATCGAATTATTAATCTAAGCATGCCCTCAACTAATACATATAAATAATACATTACACAAGCATGTTGAAAAAGGGTGCAAAATTGCTAAAGACAAAATATCATTCATAAGCCACATAGTGCAAATAGCAAGCAAGATGATGTGCAAATAGGGAACTAGAAAACTTACCCGAGATCCAGCTGCGAATTTAAACGTGAAATGCATACATATAAAATAAACCTAAGAAAAGGTTTCTAACGCATATAAACACACAAGGCAAAACCTAGTCTAAGGTGTCGCGCATAGAGTCAAAAATCAATAAAATCAACAAATGGAATAAACTATAGAAGAGATGAGAAGTTGTACCTCAAATGCGCTATAAAACAAAGAGTTAGTCCACATGCTTCACATAATAATATGATATCAAACATCAATCCTAATTCTCTAGCTTAGATCTATCAAGCATGAAATCCAACTTTATCCAATAACTAGTTCTAATTATAAGCATTAATGTACATGAATGAATATGAACAAGGATAAGACATGGATTTATTCACTAATTTGGATCACTTAGCCTCTGGATTTAAGCTAAATTATCATTATTCAAAACATGATTTGGGTCCCAAGACATTAGGGAACCATCTAAGTTAAAATCAATGAGAGTAGACAAAACAGTGACTGTTTTTCCTAAATTACAGAGAGCAGACCAGATTTTAAAAAGTAGAAAAACCATACTTTCAATGGTTGGATCTTAATGGTTTTTGGATATGATATGCCTCTGTGAGTCTAGTTTATAACCCAAAAAGAAAATCAAATCCATGAATCTGCAACTCTCTGTCCAGAGATCTTGTACGATTTTCTAAAAATAGTAAAAAAATGAGAAACACTTAGATCTTTTTAGGGTATCTTCCTAACACATTAAGGTACTTATAAAAAATTATTAGAGACCCGGGAAACTCCGTTAAGGTTCTGATTTATGAATTTCAAAATAGACTTGCTATTCTGAAATTTTGGACAGAGAGTTGCATGTTTGGAAATCATAAGACCAAACCATCTTAGGCATGGAATTTCATCTAAACAAAAATCACAGAGGTACTTAAATGGGTTATGAACATCCTCCAATTGGTCTCATCCATTTCCAATGAATCATGACTCTATAAAAAATCTTTGATCACGATTGGTTTATGGATTCACTGCACCTTTGTTAAATTGATGTTCATAGTTTAAAACCAACTTGATCCATGATCCTAGAAAGGACTAGAATCAAGTTTGATTATGATTAATGGGACAAATGATGAAATAGGGAGAAACCCCTAGATTTAACCTTGATGTATTCCTATCTTAGATCACATAATTGGAGATCTAGCAAGAGAATCCTAAGGTCTTACTTGATCTTATAAATTTTGAATATAAATTATGAAAATCTACATCTAATTCCTCTCTCAAACATATGATCCTTGAGGAATATAGATCCATGAAACCTTATTCTCCTCTCAAAGTAATGGTCCTTGGAGAATATAGAGTCATTTTATTATTTCTCCTACCAAGTTAACGGTCCTTGGAGACAAAATGACATCCCAACTACATAAACCTCTATGGAATATAGCATGAATTCCCTAAGATTTTTAGTGAGGAGATTTCAAACCATGAGTCAAGACTTAAATTCAAGAAACTACATATAGAGATGATCATAATCAACTTTAATCCCCATATAAATCATAAGATCATAGGGAATTAGAGGATCAAACTCAAAGAAATCTAATGAGATATTGAAGATCTCATAGATTTCTTGAGAAGAATATAGACAAAAGAAAGGAAATCAAATATTATTTAAAGAAGATTCTAGTCAAAACTCTTTTATTCATAAATTCAAAGCTCTAATTTGAATCCAAATTAATGAAACACCATGATATTCAATCACAAATTCTAAGTGGTGTGTGATGAAATGAGATAGGAAGAGAGGTTTTGAAAATGTGTTAAAGTCCTAGATCTAAGAATTTGTGATTGAATTGCCTAATTCTACCAAAGGATTGAGAGGTTACCTCCAAGACCTCAAAGATTTCTTCTATTCCTTGTGAAATGCTTCCAAGAATCTACAAGTTCTTCTCAAAATTCTTCAAGTTCTTCTCAAAATTCTTCAATTCTTCTCTATTTTCTCTAATGTATCTCTATATCTCTTGTATCTCTCTCTGTCTTGATTCAAGTATATTCTATCTCTAGTAAAAAAAATTTAAAAGTAAGAGTCCAAAAGTCCCCATGAAGAAGATGAAGGACTATTTATATAGGCCAACACATCAAGGTTAAATGGGTAAATTCGGGTGAAAATCCATGTGCAAAGTTTTCTTCTAGAACATGTGAGAAAAGCAGTCTGTTACAGCTAGCGGCACTCGATGGCTGCCGGCGGCACTCACTGAGTGCCGGTGCGGCACTCACTGAGAGTGCCGCCGGATTTCCCGCGTGTCGGGGCTAACATAATTTTGCCCTCTTTTTAATTTTCAAAGTATACATTACCACAATCTTAATTATTAGCAGAGTATATACTAATGTACTTATACTTGTAGTGTACTTTATTAAAATACACCTAAATACATGGTATATACTATCATTTTATTTATTTCTTTCTTTTCCTTCTTTTTCTTCTTCTTCTTTTTTTTTTGAAAACTTCTTTTATATTCATCTCTCTTTTTTTTTTTGAATAAAAATTTCTTAGACGGATTTTCTCACATGTTTTTCAATGTCCGGGTTTCCCCCGGGTACCCAATTTTCCTCTCTTTCTCTTATTTTTTGAATTTTATTTTGAAGAATCTTTGAAGAACTTAAGTTTTCTGGAAAACCTTCCAATTTTACCGGTCTTTGTCATCATCGGTCTTCTGGAGGTAACCAATCCATGGGCTTGATGTTTGGTCAAAATCGGGGTGTCTATAGTAGCGGGATGGGTCGTAACATTTATTGGTATCAAAGCTATTGGTAATGAAATTTTGGAACGTACGATGTCGAGTAGAGTGATTAGTGATTTGGCATAAATTTTAGAGTGCATTCATACATTGTAGAGATGTTGATGCATACGTATGTCGTTGCACATACATGATTTTGTTTATTGTCATCTACGTATAGTGTTTATGCATTGAGATTGACAGGATTGTAATCATGAGTGACAGTGATCGAGATCTATCACCAATACTCGACGAATGAACCAAATGACAGAAATGATCAAAAACATGGGAGACATGATATGGAATATAGCGGAGCGTTTGCCTCCAACACCTCCATCTTGAGACAACATCGATAGCTATGGTACATACACCTAAGATTCGAGGTAGGAGACTTGTGTCGGAATAGTTCACGAGGAAGAAACCAACGGAATTTCATGGAACTTCGGACACGACGTTAGTATAACATTGGGTCATGGACATGGAAAGGATTTTTCGATCTATCCCAATGTCTAATATGGAGAGAATTGAGAATGCAAGTGATATACTGAGAGGGGAAGCCCATAATTGGTGGGTAAATGTTTTGGACCAAGGGTCACCAATAACTTGGGAGGGATTCAAAGTAGAGTTCAATTGCCGATTCTTTCCGCGAGCCGCTCACAATGCGAAAAAGAGAGAGTTCGACAATCTCCGTCAGGGAGACATGATTGTAACCGAATATACGTCCAAGTTCAATGCGTTGTTAAGATTTGGAAATGGTTTAGTGCTAGAGGAGGAGGATAGAGCAAGGAAGTTTGAGGAAGGTTTAAGAGAGAATATTTATTTGAGGGTGAAGACTTATAAGCATTTAACTGTGGCAGTAGTGCAACAAACGACACTTATAGCTGAAAGTGGATGGAAAGATCAAGACAGAATCAGCAAGGCAAGCGAGGTAATGAGGGTGGTGATGGGAACCAAGGTGGATCTTTCAAGAGGCTGTTTACACGAGGCTCTAGTTCCAAATTTAGTGATACTAGGAGACTACCAAGTAACATACCGTTGTGTTCACTTTACAACCGACCACATACCAGCCGATGCTTTCTCACTAACTTTTAGATCAAAACTCAAGGGATGAATAGAATGGGTTCTGCACCTAATATGAGGGGCAAGTGTTATGGTTGTGGGATGGCTGGGCATCAATCCAGGAATTGTCCAAGGAAGCGTCCCCAATAAGGAGCGAGTTCTATGACTTCCAGTGGCTCAAAGCCTAAGCAGTTTAATAAGAGGAGACCAGAGATAGAGCAACGTCAGGGGAGCTCATTCCCAAAGATGTGGCTGCTATTGATACAGTGGTCTCACGTATGGTGCTTGTATGTTTGCACTTAGCACACATACTTGTTGATTCAGGATCTACGAATTCATTAGTATCGCATTATTTTGTTGAATATTTAAAAGTTAAGTCTGCGCCACTAGGATATGATTTATCCATTAATGTGCCACTTAGTAAATCAATAGTAACGTCTATAATATACAAGGGTTGTGAGATTGGACTAGGTGAGAAGTTGATGACCATAGACCTTATACCGTTGGTAGTGAACCACTTTGACATGATCTTAAGAATGGATTGGCTAGCCCTTAACCAAGCTACCATAGTTTGTGAATGGAAAGAAGTTAATTTTCGATCACCGGTGCATGAGAACTTTTGCTTTCAAGGGAGTGGGGTTACACTGCCATCGTATTTGATTTTGGCCTTCCGAGTGGGTAGATTGTTGAGGAAAGGATGTCAGGGATATCTGTGTTCAGTGATTGATACTTCAGCGATCGAATTGAAGGTAGAAGACATTCCAATAGTACGAGAGTATCCGGATGTATTTCCAGATGAATTTCCAGATATTCTTATTGAGAGGGAGATCAAGTTCACCATTGAGTTAATGTTAGACTTAAGACCTGTATCAAAAGCACCGTACAGAATGGCACCCTTGGATTTGAAAGAGTTGAAAATCCAACTACAAGAGTTACTTGAAAAAGGTTTCATTCGACCTAATATATCACCGTGGGGAGCTCCAGTGTTATTTGTGAAGAAGAAAGATGGCTCAATGCGTATGTGCGTTGACTACCGAGAGTTAAATAAGTTGATAATCAAGAATAAGTATCCGTTGTCGAGGATTGACGATCTATTGGATCAACTTCGTGGAGCACAAGTATTTTCCAAGATAGATTTGAGATCAGGTTATCATCAGTTGAAAGTAAAGTGGAAGACGTTGAGAAAACATCTTTTAAAACGCGCTACGGGTACTACGAGTTCCTAGTTATGCCATTTGGATTTATAAATGCACCAGCTGCGTTCATGGATCTTATGAACCGAGTATTCAATGATTACTTAGATGAATTTATGATTGTGTTCATAGACGACATTCTTAACTATTCGTCGAGTGAGATAGAGCATGAAAAACATTTGGAATTACACTTCAAAGGTTACGAGAGAAGCAACTGTTTGGGAAATTTTAGAAGTGTGCATTGTGGTTGTCTAGCATTACTTTTCTTGGTAATGTGATTGACAAGAATGGAGTTTCAGTTGATCCTCACAAAGTAGAAGCGGTATCTAATTAGTGAAGGCTGATATTTCTGTCAAAAATCTAAAGTTTCTTAGGACTAACGGGAGACTACCGCCGTTTTATCAAGAATTTCTCAAAGATTTCATTACCTATGACAAAGTTGATGAGAAAGGGAGTTACCTTCGAATGGAGTTCAGAATCTAAAGACAGTTTTCAAGAGTTGAAGTCGCAGTTGACAAGAACACCTATCTTGATAATACTATCTGGAACCAAGGGGTTTGTGATATATAGGGATGCTTCACATCAGGGTTTAGGTTGTGTACATATGTAAGGTGGCAAGGTAATTGCTTATGCTTTAATACAGTTGAAGGCACATGAGGTTAATTACCCGACTCACATTGGAATTGGCCGCCGTAATCCAGGCCTTGAAGATTTGGAGACATTACTTGTATAGGGAGAAGGTGAGATCTTCACGGACATAAGAGTTTAAAGTACCTATTCACGTAAAGAGATTTGAACATGAGATAGAGGAGATGGTTAGAGTTGATGAAGGATTACGATCTTTCGATTGAGTATCATCCGGGAAAGGCTAGTGTAGTAGCTAATGCTTTCAGTCGAAAGACGACAAGGAACTTAGCCGACGTGCTAACTCAATAAAAGGAATTGGTAAATGAGATGGAACGTTTGGAGTTAGATGTAATTTTGAAGACCAATGGTGGCTTAATGATGGCAATTATAGCTCACTCATAGATTATAGATGAAATCAAGGCAGTATAGTTTAACGATCTCTACTTGTGCAAGATGAGAGACGTGATATCTTTGGAAAAATGACCTGGATTTACATTGTAATAAGGAGTATTGATGCTTGGGAACTGATTGTGTGTACCAAATGTAAAGGACTTGAAAGACAGACTTTTAGAAGAGGCTCATAGTACTCAATATTCAGTTCATTCAGGAAGTAATAAGATGTACTGAAACTTGCGAGAAAACTTATGGTGAAGAGGTATGAAGCGGTAAGTTGCTAAGTACGTTTCAGAGTGTTCAGCATGTCAAAAGTCAAGGCAGAAAGGCAAGTGCCTGCATGTCTATTACAACCATTACCAGTGTTGGAATACAAATGGGATAAAATCACGATAGATTTTGTATATGAATTTCCTCGATCCGCTAACAAGAACGATAAGATTTGGGTTATTGTTGACTGATTGACAAAATCAGCTCATTTTCTACTGATCGAGATGACCAAGCATTCAAGGTTAGCAGAACTGTATGTGAAAGAGATTGTGAGACTACACGGAGTTCCAACTATGATCGTATCGGATCATAATAATAGTTTTACGTCGAGGTTTTAGGAAAGTTTACAAAAGGCTATGGGAACTAAGCTGAGTTTCAATACTATATTTCATCCTCAGACCGACGGACAGTCAGAGTGATGATTCAGACACTAGAGGATATGCTCAGACTGTGTATTCTAGACTTTAGAAGTGATTGGGAGAAACACTTACCATTAATCAAGTTTGCATACAACAACAGGTTCCAATTGAGTATTGGTATGGCACCGTATGAGCCTTTATATGGATGTAAGTGTCAATCACTGGTTTTTTGGACCAAAGTTGGAGAAAGAAGGTTGATAGGACCAGAGATAATACAGTTGACTACAAAAAAAATGAAACTGATCCAAGAGCGACTTAAGATGGCTTAGAGTCGTCATAAGAGCTATGCGGACTCTAAACGACAACAGGTGGTATACGAAGTGGCAGATTTTGTATACTTGAGAGTATCGCCTTCGAAAGGCATTGTCCAATTTGAAAAGCGAGGAAAACTTAACCCAAGATTCGTAGGACCTTTTGAGATCCTAGAGAAAGTAGAACCAATGGCTTACCGGTTAGCCTTGCCATCGGAGTTGGAAGGTGTGCATAATATTTTTCATATGTCTATGTTGAGATGATGTATGACGAATATAGTAGGATTATAGCACCAGAACCGTTGCAGATCTAAGAAGACTTGACCTACATAGAACACCCGATAGAGATTTTGGATTGGAAAGAACAAGTGTTGCGGACAAAAATGATTCCGATGGTGAAAGTGTTATGGTATAGTCACACTGTTGAAGAGGCTATATGGGAAAGTGAGGAGGAAATGAAGCACAAGTATCCACATCAATTTCATTATTTAAAATTTACATATTTGAAATGTTGGGATTATTAATGGTGATTAATAATCGAGATGAGGTTGACTGTGGGTCAATGGAGAGTGTCAAGTAAGGACATGAGGATTTGATAATCCATGAGGCATTAATATGAGTAAATGACATTTATGTGGATTAGATGTTATTTGACTTTATCTGGCATTTTTATGAATAGTAATTATACTTTTTTTTTTGTATAATTCATGGTAGTTTTGATCTCGGTTTAGATCCTTTTGAATACTGTGGTGAGAATGTGAGTGCTATGGTGTATAAAAGGTATGTTATTTAGAAATTCAACGGAATTTAGTTTTTGAATATAATTTCAAACCCAAACGGAACTTAGTTGAAAACTTTTATAAAATATAGTTTTCACTCGTGAAGTATTAAAATGAGCGTGTACGACATTTCAGGAGTTAATTAGAAGTTTTGAGAAGGAGGTAAATATAATTCTCGAGAGTTGTGCCTATAAATAGACAACTCAAGATATTTTGGCATAATATTTTCCGATCAAAATATCTATATATATATATATATATAGAGAGAGAGAGAGAGAGAGAGAGAGAGAAAGAGAGAGATTGATTGGTCCAATTTTTCTGGCATATGACGACCGTCCTTCCGTCAAATTTTCACCAGATTTCATATTTGGACTCCTCCAGGTAAGAGCTACATTTTGATGTCTCTTAGGCCTCATTTGGCAAACTTTTATGAAAATCTAATTTCTAGAAATTTGGAAAAAATCAGATATAACTTGTAGGAATCACCTAAAATTGGATATCTGACGTTTAATGGGCTCTTTAGTTAATCATTCAAAGTTAGGAAGAGATCGCATGAGGTATGAAATTCTAACCTATGTTATATAGGAAAATACATGTTTTGGTTTTCGACGATGAAGTTGTTATCCAGGCAAAATTTATGTGTTAATAACAGGCCTGTTAATTATGCACGCGCTTATCTATGAAAAACATGTCTACTTTGACGCGAGCACGTTAATTGATTATGTGCAAAGGGGAGTTTTATACAATTTCATGCTAGAGTAAGCTTCACGATATTTGAGAATTTAGTAGTGATAGCTACTGTGCATGGTTTATGACTTGGACTTGCCAAGGCATTTGGGATGCAATGGTTGTAGACTTTGACTAGCCATTGGCATCGCTGTTTAAGACTTGGACTTGCCGTTACTTGATGAATGTGTGTTTTTCTCCCTAGAGACTATTGGATGTGATTTATGAGATTAAAGCATGTTTTAGCATATATGCATATGTTAGAATTTGTGCACTCAGCATATAGCTGAGTAGTGGAGCTTTACTCCATTGCAGGTGATAAGAAGAAAGGAAAGAAGAAACGAGACGAGTGAGGCCGATGGAACAATGAGTGTGTCCTGGTTTATACTTTTGTTTCCATTTCTAGAGTTATAATAAGGTTTTGAGAATTTTGTAATATGTTGAAATTGTATCTCAGAATGGATTATCGTGGTGTGATTCGTAGTTAAACTCTTGCATTTATGGGTTGAATGCTCTGAATGCAAGGTGGAAGAAATGTATTGGATTTGTGGTGGGTAACTATATATTGAAGCTGCAGAATACTTTGCAATTTAAGGTAAAATAGTCGACTGGTTTTTGGGAAACAGTCGATTGGAGGCCTGTTTGATCTAGCCACTGCCCTAATATATTGGGACACAGTCGACTGAGTTCCTGATACAGTCGACTGGATTATTGATGAAAATGTTATTTTTGGTTCTATGAAATAAAGAGTCGACTGGGTGGGAGACCACAGTCGACTAGATTGTATTTTTTAAAATTGGAATTTTTGGTTTCGTCAACTGATAGATTCAGTCAATTGAAAATTTTGAGACCCCAGTCGCTTGAGTCCCTGACACAGTTGATTGGACAATTGCTAAGAATTCTAACTCTATGTATATTGCATTTCCAGTCGATTGGACCCATGATCAGTCGACTGGACAACTTGCTGAGAATTTTTAGCTTTCTATATATTGTATTTCCAGTCGACTGGACCCATGATCAATCGACTGGATTGTTGTTTTCAAACATAATGTTTCTTTAAGTGTTTCAAATGAGCAAACTTTTTATCACTCTGAATTTTATGGATTTGACTTATGTTTTTCACTGCTATTTATACTTTTATGGAATTGGATGAGCCTTGGTGGCGTACCACGTGTCCTATTTCTGCCCGGAGCGGGATGGGTTGTGATAAAATACTTATAAGAGTCCCTTGTAATCAGAGATTTGGCATAGAATCAGACTTCTAGTACTTCCTTTGAAGTTATAGAACTGCAGCTCGAGGTATGAATTCTTGACTTGTGATATATAAGGAATTTTGAATGTTTTAGATATCATGTATGAAATTGTGATCCGAGCAAAACTCATTCGTTAATTTAAGCCCATTAATTTTAGTGAGAACGTATGAAAAGTATGTTTATATGACTATGTGAGCATGCTAAATGACTATGTGGGTCAAAGGGGAGTTCGATACAAATTTATGCCGGGGTAACCCTCTCGATGTTTGAGAGTTATAGTAGCGATGGCTACTTGCTTGGTTTGGAAATTGGTCCAGCCAGAACAGTTGGATGCAATGGTTGATAGACTTTGGACTTGTCATTGGCATCGTGGTTGATAGACTTTGGACTTGTTGATATACTGGATGAAGGCCTATCCCTCTCCCCAGAGACTAGTGATGAGTTTTGGGATGTTTAAAGCATGAATTATCATATATGCATATGTTTAGAATTGTACACTCAGCATGTAGCTGAGCAATGGAGATTTACTCCAGTACAGGTACGAAGAAAGGAAAGAAGAAGCGAGAAGAGTAGGGCCGATGGGATGCCGAGGATCACCTCTTGTTTATACTTTTGTTTTCGATTTCAACGTTGCAATATATATTTAAATATGTTTTGAAAACCTAGAACTATATTTTATCCCAACTTAGAAACTCCGAAATGGATAGGGAATGTTGTAATAAGTTGTCACACCCGTTCCAGAATGCATTCATTTTTCTTAATTGCATATTTAAATTCTGGAATTATTAATGTTAATTAATAATTGAGATAAGGTTGACTGTGGGTCAACGGTGAGTGTCAAGTGAGGACTCAGGAAGTTGGTAATTCATGTTTCATTGATATGATTTAAATGTCATTTATTTGACTTAAGTGTTATTTGAAATATTTGGCAATTATGAATAGTAAAATTACTTGTGTTGTGTAATTTTTGGTAGTTTTAATCGTGTATAGGATCATCTTGGTGATTTCAACGATAACCAGTAGGATACGTTGCATAAAAGGTAGGTGGTATAGAGATACCACAAAAATAGTTTTAGAATGGTATTTTGGACCCAAACGGAACTTAGACAATAACTTTCGCGAATCAATGAATTAGACATTTATGATGTTTGGGGAGATATTGAGAAGTTTTGAGAACTCGTGGGGAGGTAAATATAATTTCTAGAAGTGTTGAATATAAATAGGAACTTGAGATATTATTTTTCTTAAATATCCAAAAATCTAAAATATCATGAGTGAGAGAGAGAGAGAGAGAGAGAGGTGGGATTCGGTTGCCACGAGATTCACGATGCCGATCGACATACTTTCGATTGTCAACTTTTTTCTAGATTTCATATTTGAACTCCTCGAGGTAAGAGCTTCATTTTGAAACCTCTTAAGTCTTGTCTGGCTTCAATTTTTGAAAATCTAATTTCTAGAATTTTGCGAAAACCCAGTGAAACTTGTAGGAATCATCTGAAATCAAAGATCCGACATTTAATCTATCCCCTAGTACTTCCCTCAAAGTCATAGAGCGTTAGCACGAGGTATGAATTCTAGATCTATGAATTATATAAAATTTACATGTTTTAAATATTGAGTTTGATATTTTAGATCTGGGCAAAATTCATGTGTTAATTAGGCCCGTTAGGTATGCACGCAAATATGTTAGAAAAGCATGTATAACTGTGTATGTGAGCATGTTATGTGTCTACTTCGGTCAAAGGGGGATTTGGTGTAATTTCATCCGAGGGTAAGCTCCTCAAAGTTTGAGGATTGTGACATTAATAGTGGTTGTGTCTGCTATGGAGGAAGGCCCAACCAAGACACGGTACCTGGTATGGAGGAAGGCCCAACCAGTGTACGGGGTGCGTGGAAGAGGAAGGCCTTCCAGGCATCAAATCTCATTCACCGGATGGAAATGTACCACTCTCCTTAGAGACTCTTTTGATGTATTTTGATGTTTTGAAGCATGGATTGTCATATAACCATATAGTTAGAAGTGTACACTCAGCTTATAGCTGAGCAGTGGAGCTTTACTCCATTGTAGGTGATAGGAAGAGAGGAAAGAAGAAGCGTGAAGAGTGAGGCCGATGGGACGATAGGAGTACTCTTGTAGATATTTTTGTTTTTCTTTCCAATATTGTAATAAGAACTATGGAAATTCGTAGCATGTCGTAATTGAATCTTGGAAGGATTATAGTAGTTAGAATTGGTATTAGAACTTTTGTATTCATGTTGGAAATCATTGAATCATAGTGATATATGTATTGGTTATTGGAATAACTATGTATTGAAATATATAGAATGCTTGTAACTGAGGTAAAACAGTTGACTGATTTTTGGGAAATAGTCGACTAGAGGCCATTTGATCCAGCCACTGTCCTGATATACTGAAAAACAGTCGACTGGGTCCTCGACACAGTCGACTGGATTATTGATGGAAATAAGGTTTTTAGTTCTGTGAAAGAAATAGTCGACTGGGCAGGAGACCATAGTCGACTGGATGTTGGATTAAAAATTAGAATTTTCTCGTTTCGTCAACCGATAGATTCAGTCGACTGAGAATTTGAGACCCCAGTCGACTGGGTCCCCGACACAGTCGACTGGACAATTGCTGTACCTTGCATTTCCAGTCGACCGGACCCCTGATCAGTCGACTGGATTGCTATCTTCAAACATAATGTTTCTTATAGTGTTTTCAATTGCGCCAAACTTTTTATAACTATGATTTTCATGGATTTTACTTATGTTTTATGCTGTTATTTATACTTTAATGGAATTGGATGAGTCTTGGTGGCGTGCCACATGTCCTATTTTCGCGCATAGCAAAATGGGTCGTGACATTTAGTGGTATCAAAGCTATAAGTAACAAAACTTTGAGATTACGTGACGTCGAGTAGAGTGTTGAGTGATTTAGCGTATATTCTATAATGCATTCATACATAATCGAGATGTTATATATACATGACTATGTTGTTATCATACATGCATAGTATTTATGCATTCGTGAATCGGTGGAATCATACGAAGGTAGAACAGTGTGATGAGATGAGGTTTACCGTGTATTATGATTGACCTTGTGTGGTGACACTAGGGAGAAATGCTATCTTGGTAGTGAGGGACAATTGAATTTCTAAATGAAAATAAAGTGATTTTTGATCGAATCAGTGAATATTTTAAACGATAGTGACAAGTGTCCTTTAGGGAATTTAACTGAGAATGGAGTTTGAGTAATGAACATCAGAGGAGATTTCCTTATGGTTGACAAAGAGAATGAAAGTGATTATTCGTAGTTGAGTTTTGGGATGGAGATTGATTGATCAGAGTTCTGCTTTAGACATGGGTTAAACGTCCTGACTTGAGATAATAGAGATGAACATTTGGGTTTGATGATAGAAAGATAGTCCAGCAGCATGTATTGCTCGTGTATGGAAAAGGTGAAGAATCTCTTACCTTATTTTATGGTGTTAATCTACGGTATGATCGTGCGAGTTATCTTATGATTTTCTCTTACGGTGTATGCTGGGTAGTTGAAGAATCTTTCAACTTATTGTACGGTATTGGGATGATTGGATGATTGAGGAATCTCTCAACCTATCTTACGGTATATATCAGATGGTTGAGGAATCTCTTAATCTATCTTATTGTAAATATTGGGGTGGTTGAGGAATCTCTCAACTGAACTTGGTTTCAAGTGGTCGTGGTACCATAGTGTTGGTATTTGAGGATTGACCTAAGATGAGTGGCTGAGAATAGGATGGACAGTGGATGCTTGACAGTTTGAAACTATAGATGGTAGAAGCTTAGTTGATGATAGACTCTTGGAGTAGCTACTTAGACTTGATGATTATTCGTATATGAATGTAACAATAAGGACGACATAGGTCGGAGGAGAAATTGTAGAAGTTCTGGAAGGAAGATAAATGGACGGGAATGAATAGTAGTAAGGTTTCCTTGGTGTTTTGAGGTGGTTGTCAAAGAAAATAGAATAAAGGAAGTTTGAATATGAGATTGGAAATAAAAGATAAGTGTGTTTGATTGAACATGAAAAAGAGGGGGGGGGGGGGGGGGTGGGGGGGGGGTCGAAGGAATCAAGTTGATATTTGGATATCATAGATATAAGAAAATCTTGGTAGGTAATCCTGCAGAGGGGGTTGTTATTACAGAGAGTTGTAGTACGGATAACCTTAAGCCTGAATGTTGAACGTATTTTCAAAATAAGCGAAAACCTTTTTAATGGTTTTAAAACATCGTTGAGTGTAATGCGAGTTGTTGTCAACAAGATGCTAGAGTACGACAAGTATTACGATACTGAACAAGAGCTGTTGTGGAAATGGATAAAGAGTAAAGAGACTTTGGGTAAGTTAATTTAGATAGGTATAACTATAAATTGAGAAGATGAAGCTTTGATGAGTAAATGAACAGGAACGGTAACGTGGAGTACATTATCGGATATGGTAGTAGGATTGAAGAACGGTTATAGGACGATGGTGGATACAATGTAATGCTATCACAGTTGTCTTGGGTTCCAACGAGGTTAGAGGATTTTGAGAATGCCGGACTTCATCCCAAGAAAAATTTTAAAGTGTTTAAAAATGTTTTAAAATATAAGTCTTATTTGAATGAGAAAAGTAGAAATGGATACTTGGGATAAGATATCAAGTGGAAGTTGAGAAGTCGTGGAATGATATGGTGTACTTAGCGCTTCAGACGCATTGGTGTCTGTTGAATGAATGAGTTCTATGTGAGCAAATTGTGAACTTGGAAATTCTAAAGTGAAGAGTTAATGAAATGTAGTATGTCTGGACTGAGTAAGTTAGAGGTGCTGGCATTGAAGGAGTTGCCGTGAGTGTTGTTACAACGGGAACTTGGTTCTGGTTTAATTATTGGAATAACCTGAGGTTATGAATAATTTGAAGTTTTGCACGATTAGGAAATTGATGAGATTCGTAAAGTGTGAAGCACTTGAAGAAACAATTAGGAATCAGTTGACATTAGTTACTAAAGTGAGAATGGAGTGACCTTGGGTATTGCCGTGAAAGGTATGTGATTGGAAGTGGATAAGGAATTTATCGAACACAGTGAGACTATAGTACTTTATGGAAAAATTTAATTACCAGATTACCTTCAGATTGTATACAGGGATGGTTTGGATGCTTTGAACAATTGGATACTCTGGAACAATGGATTTGAAATCTAAACAACGTAAATAAAGGCGAAGAGAGTTTGAATTGGAGTTGAGTTAAATTCGACTACAGTTATGAAGCATTGGATGTTGGAATAAGGTATGGTGCCTTGATATGTAATGCGAAAAGTGTACAGTTGGTATGAGGATTATTAGGAACTCGGGATGAGTTGAGATATACAGGAGTTGTGTTCGGTATAGACTTGGGTAAAGGTGAAAGTGAAACACCAGAGGCTTATGGAGTTGTATAACTACCTCAATGGTAATGGATCTACCTAGACCGATGAATGTAAAGAATGGTAGGCGAGTATGATATAAGATGGGAATGGATTACAGTGGGATTGTGATCTCCGACAGAAAGGTAATTGATATATGTACACGATGAGAATCGGATGGACTGTGAATAGTCAAAGGATAGAGACAGTGATTAAGTATGTGTTGGATGTAGGGATACGTTGTAATGAATTCTGTGAGATGAGGATGATTGACTAAGTTGATTTTGGTTAACAATGTTATTTGCTACTACAGATATTGGGGTAATTATTTTGCGAAAAGAGATAAAAGTGTTACGAGAGATTTAAATTAGTTAGTTTTAAAATATAAATGATAAAAGTATTTGACTTTGTTGAAAGTTTTAAAACAAAAGTGTAAGGTATAAATCCTTTATTTCAATCGGCAGTAGTTAGAGTACAAACTTGGGAGAGATGAACAACGAATGTGTTTGACCTCACCGTAGGTGATTTGGGACATGTGTAAACTCGAACGAGTAGAATGGTGTGGAATTTTCAATTGAGAACCTGATTGATACCTTATGAGGCTTGAATGATGGGAGTATAGTACGAGGTTGGTAAAAACTAAATGGAATGATAAGAATTATTAGACAGAGATAGAGTACTAGTGTAACGCACTACCGACTATGTGATAGTCATTTCAACTGATGTTGCTGTGATATAGATTATTAGGAAAGAAGGATTGAAATTTGATAAGAAATGGGAAGTTGTTTGAACGTGTTATTGTTTCACAAGTATTTTATGATTAGTAGGATAAGGGATTGAATCTCTAATATATGAAATAGTTGGTCGAAGCGTTGGTTTACTGACAGGGTATGTACATATGTTAGTACTTAATTGTGGTTCACCTTAAGATAAAGAATCATGTATGGTTGTTAACCAGTTTGAAACGTGTTGTAAACGACAGTTAGTGGAAAGAAAGATGAGTGAATGGAAGGTGAGTTGTCTCCTCTGTTTAGGTATTGTGATGAAACCTTTAAGTTTCGGAAAGTATATATGACAAGTACAACGAAATGATATCGCAGTCGACGTTGTGATGTTGTGATATGATTTGTTGTCAGGATTGACTATTGAGTTTGTTCTACTCATGTATCGAGTTGTTCGATGTATTGCTAGTATTCGATGTGAATCTTCAATCGGATTGAAATGGCTCTGAGGATTGATTTTCCTTAAAAGCTTGAGGATTTATTTTCCTCATAAGCTTGTGATGTCCCAGTAGAGATGTGTGGTTTGGGATTAGAGGTGTCAATAGGGCCGGGTCGGGCTCGATCAAAGCGGGCCCAATCGGGTTTTTAGGCTAAGCCGAGCCTGGGAGGGGAGGGGGGGTTGTTCACCCCGAACCGGTGGCCCAGGCTTACTAGGGCCGGGCCAAGCCAGGTTTCGGGCTAGGGGGCGGGCTAGGGACCGGGCTTGAGTATTTTAGCCATTTTTAATGTAAAAAACACTAGTTGGGAACATCTAGTAAAACTTCATTTTGATACCTCTTAAGCCTTGTTCGACTTCATTTTTTGAAAATCTAATTTCTAGAATTTTGGGAAAATCTAGTAAAACTTGTAGGAATCATATGAAATCAGAGATCTAACGTTTAATCTATCCCCTAGTACTTCCCTCAAAGTTATAGAGCGTTAACACGAGGTATGAATTCTAGATCTATGAATTATATAAAATTTACATGTTTTAAATATCGAGTTTGATATTTTGAATTCGAGCAAAATTCATGTGTTAATTAGGCCCATTAATTATGCACGCGAATATGTTAGAAAAGCATGTATTACTTTTTATGTGAGCATGCTATATGTCTACTTGGGTCAAAGGGGGGTTTGGTGCAATTCCATCTGGGGGTAAACTCCTCGAAGTTTGAGGATTGTGACATTGATAGTGGTTGTGTCTGGTATGGAGGAAGGCCCAACCAAGCCCAACCAAGACACATTACCTGGTATGGAGGAAGGCCCAATCTGTGTACGGGGTGCGTGGAAGAGAAAGGCCTTCCACGACATCAAATCTCATTTATCGGATGGAAACGTACCACTCTCCCTAGAGACTATTTTGACGTGTTTTGATGTTTTAAAGCATGAATTGTCATATAAGCATATATTTAGAATTGTACACTCAACATATAGTTGAGCAGTGGAGCTTTACTGCATTGTAGGTGATAGGAAGAGAGGAAAGAAGAAGAGCGAATAGTGAGGCCGCTGGGACGACGGGAGTACTCTTGTAGATGTTTTTGTTTTTCTTTCCAATGTTGTAATAAGAACTGTGAAAATTCGTAGCATGTTGTAATTGAATCTTGGAAGGATTGTAGTTGTTGTAATTGGTAGTAGAACTTCTGTATTCATGTTGGAAATCGTTGAATCATAGTGATAGATGTGTTGGTTATTAGAATAACTATGTATTGAATTTGCATAATGCTTGTAATTGAGGTAAAATAGTCAACTGATTTTTGGAAAACAGTCGACTGGAGGCCGTTTGATCCAGCCACTGCCCTGATATACTGAAAAATAGTCAACTGGTTCCCCGACAGAGTCGACTAGATTATTGCAAGCTCCTGGCCAAGCAAGTCTTGATTTGGCTTTGAGGTAAGTCTAGCAGAATAAATTGTGTTGCCGATAATTCTATAAGGTTTAAAATTGCGTAAGCTTTGACAATTTTAATATCGGAGGCAATTTCACTCGGATTTGTAATGGATCTGAATTATCCAATTATGAGGCATTTTCAAATACTCGATTGTATTAATTCTTGCTTTTTTCTTTTCTTTCTGTGAATTAAGTTATATAATGTACTATTTTCGCAATTTGCAATGTATTCCTGACCACATTCGGTTCTCAAAAAATCGGCTAAATGGAATGAATAAAGAGACTGTAATTACCCCCAACATCTTTGATGAAATTACAAGTTAAAAATTCAGAAATTTTCCGAAGACAGAATACAAAAGCAATGTACCCGTCATTTGAAAATTTCAAAATAATTCTCAATAAATTGATAAAATGTATTGGGTTTATGTTCAGCTTGGTTGGTGAAAAAGAAAAGCAAAAAAGATCAGGACACTATATCAAACTTTTGCAGTGAACTAATATTAAGTCAAACCTTGAAGGAGGTCATTAATATTTACCCATGCAGTTATTCCTGTTAGGCACGATCTTTTTTCACATTACATCAAAAGCACCATTTTCTATTTTGGAAAAAAAAAACACATTAGTTTAAATTGTGACACATTCAAACTAAAATGTACATAAAACCAAAATTTTTTTCCTACCTCTTCTTTAAGATGTCACGTTGGTAATAAATTATGTAGATTTATAGATGCCACGATAGAGGAGACTCCATAACAAGTTTCAAGTTCCTTTTTGGTGGTGCCAAAATTTTGACTTAGCTAGGCCCAGACCACTTGCATTTTTTTCCCCTTCTTTTATTTTTATGCTATTCCACCTTATTTGCTACAATTTTGGTTCATGGCATACGCAATGGCTAACTAATTCATTGCCTTAAATATTAGAACTATGTACACAAGTACACAACCACTTACATTCAAACTGATTGAAGTGTCCAGTTCAAGCCTTGAATTGAATTGAACAATTGAGCATAAACTGTATGTCATGGCTCAAGAGAATGGAGGATAAAGAATTTAGGGCTCGTTTGTCAACAACCTCTACTTCTGTGACTCACTCACAGAAAACTTGTGACACCCGCTCTCGCGGTTAATTATTATTATATTAGCAAGCATTATTATTATATAATAGTGTTAGAAATGTATTTGTGACGTGTGTTTTGACCCAATGACTTTATTATGGGTATCCGTTTAGGAACCCAGATGTAGCCAATGTGGTAGTCTCCGATTGGGACTTGGGTTGTGTAGTGCCTGTGTGATGGGACAGTGATCATATGGAATCACTTTATGTGCTTATGTGTTTATTAAGGCTTATGTGAAATATCTTATTATATTGTTGTATATTATATTAGTGGGTTTGGGGTACCTTTGTGAGTACAAATTGAATACGTTACATAATTAGTAGGCTAATTAGCAACTTTATAATATTATATGGGACCACTTATGGGACCCATGTGAGACATAGATAAATACCCATTTAAGTTTGAGATAATTTTAATATGATTTCATAACTTATAAAGGTGTAATTGCAATTCATTAGAAACTTGGGGGAGGTTAGCATAAATATTATTGAAGCTTGAAGTCACATGTTGTGAGACACTTGCATTGTCATCACTCCCTCTCTTCTTCTTCTTCTTTCATTTTCGGAGAGTTGCAGAGAGAATCGCGAGAGTTTTACGACGAAAATTTGATAGAGCTTTCGACGTCAGTTGTCGCGCTATTTGACGTTCAATCTTAATTCTGATTACATATTTGGACTCCTAAAGGTGAGTCTAACGCGTAGATACCAATTTGGTTAAGTTCTATGATAGATTTTCTGCGATCCATTTCGGGGGTTTTGCTTATAATCTATAATTTTGATATAAGAATTTGTACCCGGTGGTTAGGGAAATCATAATCTGGGAATTAGGAGCGAATCCTACGAAGTGAGTGAAACTAATTGGGTATTCAATGGGTTGATGCCCTATTTTGATTCATTTGTATGATAAGCATGTCTACTTATATAATTTAGCTTATTTATTCAATGTTAGGCAAATTCATGTAATTAATAAGACCTAATTGTATGTTAATAGCATGATGTAATGAACTTATTTGGGCATGCTAAGTTGTCTATTTGGGTTAATGGGATACTTGTGCTATTTATCGTGTGTGTTGGATATCGACCAGCCAGAGACTATTGTGTATTGCCCGTCTGAAAGAAGATACGTGGGTGTCTACCGGTTGCGTGCAAGATTCAGTGGTGGAATCGCGAACCGGGTTTGAGAGTGACAACAATGTATTCCCGGCGACTATAGTTGAATATAATTTAATGGATTGTGACTTGTTAATCCATGTTTTCAATTATTATCATTCACAAGCATATAGCTTATATATTGTACTGGTTATTGAATAACCATTGCAGGTGACCACGTCAGTGAGGACCCAAAGAGCTGATTCAACGGGCGTGGGAGAACAGGGAACTGTTGGAGTGATTCAATGTTATTTTCATGTTTAATGTTAGACTTGAAGAACTTGTCTTACGTTGTACCAGTTCTTAATCGGGGTTTGAAAACTCGTAATAACTTTAACTAGATAACTCATGGACATTGTAATTTGGTTAGTTCATGTTTATATGTAAGTTGTTTGTGTTGGATCGCGGTTACTAGGTGTTGCACGTGTTTCGTTTGGTTTTGTTAAAATTAGAGCTGCTGCAGATTGGGTTCTGTTGCCCAATCCAATCAACCGGGTGTCTAATCCAGTCGACTAGATCATGTTTCAAAACACCACATTCTGTAACAGCCATGTACAGTCGACTAGACAGCCACCAGTCAACCGCAGATTGGCACCTATAGTCAACCGGATTGGAGCTCTGGGATATCAAGCTCTCTGTAGGTTCCAATATAGTCGACTGGGTCCCCCAATTAGTCAACTGGGTCCCTCGATCAGTCGACTGGATTGCCTGTTTCAAAATAAAATGTTTTATAAGTGATTAAAATGAGGAAAACTTTTGATAACTCTGAATTTTATGGTTATTATTAATGGACCTTTAGGAGTTCCAGAAGTGCCTTGGTGGCGTGCCACGTGTCTTAGAGCCATTTGGGTGGTTCTGGGCCATGACAAAACTGCTTATGGCCAAAAGCTGTCCAATGTAGGTTTTGTCTAATCTCAGAGTTTGACGATTTTCTCACATTTTTCTACGACTGCTACATGTACAGTATAATATATTTTAACTTTAAGAGTTTCATAATCACTTATGGATTCCAAAGGCCATAAACAGATGGGGCATTGAATAATAGGCCTATAAACGGATCGGATTTGGATCCGATTCGATCTGAATCCTCCAGAAAATATTCGATAATAATATTCGAATTTGAATCCAAATCTGAATATTTTGTTAGCAAATGGACCGGATTCAGATTTGGTATATCCGACCCGACAACCTGACACTAATAAAATTTAATTTATAGTTTAGCTCCCCTTGTTTTGAGAAAGCAAGTCTTACTTCAATTTTAAGTTGGAGAGATTTCTCTTTCTCTAATCCTTTAAGAGTAATATTTGGGGTACAAACACTTACAAACACACTCTATCTCTCTTTTGGATGGTACTGTGGAGTCCGAATAATTTGTGTAAAGTGTTTGTGCCCGTATTGTAGATCCTTTAAACAAGGACTTTAGAGGACTGAATGAATCTGAAACAAAATCGAATTGGAAATATACATAACATATGGTGGGGATTCGGGAATAATTATTTTTCAACGACAAAATGAAACAAGGGCCTTTGTTAATTTTGCAATTTTTTGAAAACAACAGTTAAAAATGTATTTCCATTTTTCTTTAAAGGAAAAAAATCGAAAACTTGTTTGGTAATCATTTCCGTGTATATATATATATTATCTTTTTTAATTGGCAACGAAATTGGGTTAGAAAAAGGGTAGCCCGGTGCACGAAGCTCCCGTACTGCGGAGTCAGGGGAAGGGTTGGACCACATTGGGCTAGAAAACTAAACAAAAAAACTGATTTCAGTTTTCATTTTTATGAAAAGAAAAAAAAAAACCTAGTTCCAGTATTCATAATGTAGAAAACTGAAAATTAGAAATGTTATGAAACGGGCCCTAATTGTCTTTTTTCCTTTTTCTTTTTTGGTTTTTTTTTTGGCTCAGAAAAGAGATGGGGTGCTTGGCTTCTAATAATTTAATTGGGTACTTATTAAAAACAAGGGTTCGTGTGGTAACTCCAGAGGTGAACACGAATTTCCCATGATAATTGTGAAAGATTCATGTTCGTCACTACAATATCCTTCAATGTTGCTGCAAATTAAGTTTAGTAAATTAAGGGAATCGCGAATGGAGAGCTGATCGCATCATTGACCTCCAGTGTGATTCCCAAACAGGACCCTAGTAAGTAGACTAAGGTGGAATTGACATTCAATTTGAGCCGGGCATAGCGTCTATAGACCTAATTTAGGCACATTGGCATTGTATGTTCAAAAAGTTTCTTGAAATTGCTCGTGAGCCTCTAGGCTAAACTAAATACACGGTAACACTTAGAGGCCATTTAATAAGTTTCTATAGGAATTTATGTGAAGCAGCTCTTAGGCTGATTTTGCAAATAGCTTCGATGGCAACACAATGCGCAAACAGTCCCTTTGATCATGCTTCTGAAAATTTGGCCTTCAAGTATGGTTTTTGGTTGTTGGCAAAATCCATCGTTGCAGTCGGTAGTTTTATTACCCTTACACCCTTTTTTTGAAAAAAAAAAACTATTCACACAAAATTTCACCAAGTTTTCAATATTTGTTTACTCTACCTGTTATTATTTGACCCAAAAAAAGCATTTGTAATAACACTCATCGTTGACTAGAACCTATGACCAAATAAAAAACGAGGATTGGATATATCACTTGTTATTATTTGTTTATCACTAGTTGGTAATCATAAGCCATTATTTATATATTGAAATATTTTTTGATATAGAGGACAATATACACTCATAATCACTTTTGTATATACAGTACCTAAAAACCACAAATCAGTTTTAGAATACAATTCAAATGCTATACACTACCACAATCACTTATGACTCATAATCCTTTCTCTCAGCATCGGTTGTTGTAAGAAACAAGTTTTTACTATAACAATACATAAGTTATTGTAGAAATTGAGAGGAGAGAGAGAAGATGAAGATTGCAGAATTGGGGAGGGGAGGGGGGAGAGAGAGAGAGAGAGAGAGAGAGAGAGAGAGAGAGAGAGAGAGAGAAACTCATTTCATTCCATAAGCACTTCTGATCGTTACAACTTGTATGTACAGCACAATTTGGCTCAGTAGAGCTAACTTCCTAACGGCTAAACAACCAAAACAACCAATAAGAAAGCAACACGTGTCCAGTTCATTTGTGTCACAGTAACGCCCCAAAAACCAAGCCACGTGAGTGAGGTCAACGAGTCAAACAATTCAACGTAAAGCACGGAATAGCCCAACGTGGACCAATCCACAAGGCGGAAGCAAAGGGGAATCCAACGTGGATTCCAAAGAAAAGTCAACAAGTTAAGGGTTGACCCACGAGGACCAAACAGGTCAAATAGGGTCAATTAACATAGTTTGGTTTTGAAAAGAGTTTGTAAAGAAGTATAAAGAAACTCCAAAGATTTAAAAGTAACAAGTAATGAAGTTTGCTTTGAAAGTTTATCACTAAAACGGTTTTGAAGGAATACAACCAAACGGTCCTTCGAAAATTGAAAGTAGTAATTTTTCCTTAAAAGGGTAACCATGGGCTAAGAATTGCTAATAAGTGTTAAAAGCATAATTTAACAAGGATCCAAGAAGATCCAACTAACAAGTTCAAGATCAAGAAGGAATTTACAAATAACGTCTTGTAATTCAAATCTACAAATGAGATAACGATAACAACAATTACAATGTTCCTACCATGAACTATATCATTGGAACGTTAACATATCACAAGACTTCCTCGTAAGGAATCTTACAAAACGAGATGCCATGCGTCGGATAACTCTTGGGCCTTGCCCTAATCAACATTTCCTAAAAAAATGGGGTTTTATAGATTCATTAAGCACGACGGCTCAGTAGAAAACATTGTAGAAATGTACTACTACTTCTGAAATCATGCTATGATATGCGGTGCAATGCTTTGCCGACGTGGAGATGCAACTAGCCGGATGGCCAAACCGTGAGACATTCCCAACTCAATATCCCAATCACACACTCTCACACCGGATAGCGAGCCACTCAAACGTGAGTGTAGCATACAAGATCTCCGGTAGGTAGCCGAATGTGATGCGTTTTCGAATGTTTTAAGGATCACAAACAACCTTCCTCACTTCACACCCGCTTTCGGAATTTCATCAAATTACAACCCCAAACGGGGATTCCAAAGACATTCCCCAATCGTGGGAATTTTAACAATTCCATATGCCCCAAGCCAATGCCATGAATGCTTTGCCGACTTGGCAACTATGATATGCTACTAGATGCGGTTATGCTTTAACAATGTCATTTCTAAGAATACAATGACAAGAAGTAAACATGGTAGTTCATATAAAATGTAATCATCACATTAGGCAAATAAGAGATTTCTAACATCAATTAGTATTTGAAACCATAGAAACTCAAATAGCATTTCGGTTTAGACATAGATTCAAGTAAGCACATAAGGACAAGTAATCATTCAATTAATCACATATGAAGATTTCCAAAATAAGATTAATGTCTATTAACACTAACTTACACATGGCAAACCATGAAGTTAGAAATAATAGTGTACTTAAACAATGAAATCTACCTTGTTCTTGAATAGGAAAAGCAAGAGAGATAGAGAGTCCAGAGAGGGAGAATAAGAGAACCCAAGAGCAGAGCTTCTAAGAGCATGCAATAATAAAATCGCTTTTTATCCTCTAACTCATGGCTTGATCTAGGGAGCTCCAAAATGATAAATAAGAAGACCATTAGAGAGCTTTTGGTGAGGGGAACAAATAACCTCCTAATGTGCTAGCTCCAATTTTTGCTAGAAGGCCTTCAAATAGAAGCTTGAAGCTTATGCTTCCATGGAGGTTTTCTTGGTCCTCCAATATAGAGAGAGGAAGAGAGAGATATGGAGAGAGTGTGTTTTAACCAAAGGCAGAAGAAAAGAAAAAGATAAGGAGAATGGGGGATGGGTTGAGTGTAGCTTTAGGTTTGTCTCCAAAGTCAAAAAGTTGATGGGTTAGGTGTGGGTAGTTGAGGGGGTGGGTATGGTGTATCACACATACACACACACAGGCCTATATTCACACATGTGTACACACATGTAACCAAAAAGTGTTACCAACATGTATCAAATTGAAATACACTGTCCCAATTCAAGAACCACATTGGTCCAAAATTACCAAATTACCCTTTAAAATTTTCGGGTTTCTACAATCTACCCCCCTTAAAAGAATTTCGTCCCGGAATTCGAACAAGAACGAAAGGTACTCACTCAAAGAATGGTCCACAACCACACCAAAGCGCCGCAATGTCACAAACGACATGAACACTAGCACAACGTGAGAAAATGAAACATCTCACACATTGATTCCAGAAAGGAAAGGAAAGCTCAATGAAATAGTCAATAAGTATACCAAGGGTGCTGAGGAACAAATGCAAGGGACATACGAGGTTCAACATTTAAAGGACGGAGTCAACTCCAAAGATCAACAATAATAATGGACATGAACCTCCAAACCATTGGATCAACCAAAACGTACTTGAATGAAAACAAAGTACAACCGGATATCTCAAATTCATCGAATCAAACAAACGTGACCCCTTCAAAAGGAACACGTGATCATACGAACACAACGAGCTGTTGTATACCCAAAATATGTCTAAAAAACGAATAAGCAACAAGTATACAAAGGATATATATACCAGCAAAAGATATGATCTAATCATCAACCGGAAACCCTATCCAAAGAATAGAGGAAAACACGTAGAATGGAAATAACATTCTACAATCATCACTTATGGTGAAAACACTTGCAAGACCCAAGGAATAAATGGGAAAAGCTTTAATCGATATATATAAAATAATCAAATGAAGATATTACACAAGCGTGAATATCACACACAGATCGAATTACAATAAAACACAAGATTCTCAAAGTAGAACAATGATATACTATCAAAGAATTGTCATACAAAGCAAAAGTATAATGTTTCAAGACACGAGTTCCACAATGAACCAAATAACTGGGTCAATTCCCAATGAATGATCCAAACGCTCAAGAATGAAGCCAAGGAAAACTTCACAAAGCAAATGATATACTCGGTACTAAAGACCGTAACGACTCAAAGCTACGTCTTAACCACATAAGAGGTACGAGTCACAAAGACTTACTCGTAGTACATTGCTCCTCATAAGAAGACAATGATCAATATAGACACAAAAGTTTACAACAATGGCAACTTGATGTCGATAGAAGAAATGATTATCACATCCCAAAACATAAACGTCACTGTAGTCAATTACAACGATTTCACTAATAGATGGATCTATTGAGAGATCCTGTCTCAAAACAATATGGCAAAAGAAATGCCACTGCCAAAAGGCAAATGGTCTTACAAGGAAAAGTGTAAGAAGACACAATGATGCCATCAACAAGACAACAATAAATCGAACAGGTGAACGAACAGATATAAGCCAACAAGTTCACCAACATTCGTTGTCGCACGCGACAATAAAAAATATATCAAAGAATTACACTTTGACCAAAACAAGAAAACATATGGTCATAACGATATCAAGTTCCTGAACTTTCAACTATGGAAAGCCCGATTCACATTAAAATGAACTAGAAGTTCCCGAATTGGGTGATCTTCAAGTGTCACATGAAAGATGGAAGCAAACTAGGTGACACGCCTAAAATAAGAGTTATAACAAATTCACGCCACAAACGGACCACAAATAACGAAAGTAACGAAAGTGTTCAAGAAAACACAGTCGAAGTTTCTCAACAAAATGAAGACAACTCTATAGAAGTTGCCACACTAACCGAACGTGATCTCAAAATAAGCAATCACCAAGAATCCTCCTCTACTCGAAGCAAGGATGAAATTGAAAGGTCGCAACGATCTCGAACAAAGCATAATCATAATAACCGCATACAGGGTAAGGAAAATGGAATCACTAATCACAATAAACAAGGTATGCACCAAGTGCATGAATCAAACTTGTCAACAATGACATCAACAGCAATATATCAAGATGATATAAAAGTAAACACTAGGGGTCCGTCCAGCTATTGAAAGCCCGTAACCCAAACATAATCAACACAAAAGGTCTAAAATCACTAGCATAGAATCTCACAAGATCAACTTCTAAATGCAAAGTAATCGAGATTACTAACAAGAGAACATGCATTAGGCATACTCCTAATACCAATACAGAAATAAGGTGGATGGCGTCAAACAGATACTCTCATTAAAAAAAAAAACTGAGTGAGAGATAAATCAACGGGATTGAATGATGAAACAAAATATAATCTAATGGATAACTCATAGAATTAACTAAAAATCCCCCCTATGGATCAATCATAAGGTCAAAGAAATAACAATGGTTCACATCGATAGGCCACCTCAATAGGCCATGAAATTAGGCAATTGCCAATAAGTCCAAATAATACGAAAATTCAAGTTATGAAATACCATTAATGTTCCTCAACAAGGACAAGGTACGCTCGAGTTCAACATGAAACGGAATCAGAGATCTCACAAATGACTACTAAGTCCAAACGGGTCCATGGTCAAAACCACCAACACCCAAGAAAAGAAAGATTCAATCGATAAGGAAAACAATTCTTATAGTCACAACAAAAGATACATCTAATGCAGATTTACACGAAAATCTTGCGCAATCCAGCAATAAGGTACTATGCGAATGACCATAGTATTCAAGGTATAAAAGATCACACGATTGTGAAACAACAAGCCCTCAAGGCATACAATGAAACACAATCGAATTTAAGCCTTAGCGAACAATAAATTAAGGCTGCCAACAACAGAGATCTACAACACGTAAGAGATCATACTCCTAAAAATCAGTATGATCTTGAATTGACAGAGATACCAAAATCAAGGACCTCAACAATAAATCATCTAGCAAAACCTATCCCTCAAGAAGTAGGGAAAGATCCAAGTGTTCAACAACTCAAGTTCGAATTTCATGAAATAAATCCCAAGGATTTAATAAGGCAAAACTGTCAGAGAAAGATCGATTCAAAAGTCAATGAGTCCAAATAAAAGGACATCACAGCACTTACAGTGCGACATACTCAAGTTCAAAACTTAAGGGTGAACTAATCAAAATCAATATGCTATAGTCATGAGAATCGAATTAATAAGGAACAAACGTTCTTTCAAGAAAAGACTTGGAACAACACCAATCTATTCCCCCACAAAGGCTAGAATCCTCACAACGATTCATACGATAGGATTTAATCATATGCAATGATCACATAGTGAAACGACAATTTAAATGTGAAGATTTAAGCAATCACCAGAAATTTGGGTCAATCGACCAACCATATGATAGAAAACTCATAATCTACTCAGAAGAGTAATTACAACGTCAAACTGACATCCGAACGATGAAGTTCTCACAGGATAAAGAGTACGACAATCCTATAAGAAGGAAGAACTATTCCACCGATAAACAACAGGTATTCGTAGCCACATGAAATATACATGGACTACCAATCACAATCGAGGGCTATCAAGATAGAATGCTCTCACATAGATCAGCATAGCCTTTAGAGAGGCTCTGCATTACGTGCAAAATAAAACCCATGCCACTCGAAGAATGTAAGCGCAAATGTAGGAATACCCGAGTCCAAAGACACAACCTATATAAGCTGTCTAATAATACGTAACTCTGCACTATTAGAACTAATAAGTTATTCGTCGGTTAGAAAACATCTTTTTAAGTACTTCAAAAGTACATATACATATAGGTTTTAAAATATGCGCAACATATTAATATGTTGGTTTTCATAAGTTTAAAACTTGTCTTCCAAATTTTCTACCCAAGAATCTTATTATGACACGCCGATCAAAGTATCTATGAGCACGCATATAAGCTACTCTAAAACACGTAAAACATGAAATTTTATCTTAATATGCTATCATTGTCATGCTTAACAATTCCTTGATATAGAAACAAGTAGTCACGTAAGCACATATGTACATTACCATGTTATCACATAATCTCGAAGGCAAGTAAGCATACTTTTCATCCTTTTCATTTATAACATATAAAATCTATCGCGTAATGTGCTAACCAATACATTGTGTTACAATAGCGTAAACATATAAAACATATGCACGAAAGCATATAAACATACTATTCCGTAAACATGTACCATTTAGACATGTTCTCCTGAAAAGCTTTCAACTCGAAATCAACAAGGAAAATTTCATGGGCATGAAAATCTTTAAACATGCTGGCTCAATAACTTCCAATTTAAATAAAATTGATGACAATTTCATCATATATGCATGCAACATTTAACATGTTTCCTCAACAACTAAAATGCAAACACTAGTGATATGAGGTCATTAAAAATAATTAAGATCTTTTAATAATACAACTCGATGTAAGGCACTGTTCAATACCTAACTATCAACCCTACAAGGCGCAGTACGTCGAGCGAATTATCCAAACAAGGAAACCCTCATGTATATACCTTTTAACCTTGCACAATCAATGATTAAACATCAACAGATAGTCACACCAAGATGTATTACAAAAACCAGTTCTAATGAGTATAGCGTTAAAGTGAAATAAAAAGTAAAAACCAACTCGTGTTCACAAATCACATAGTTAAGATATGTTGGCATGTAATCACAGAAACACATAAGCACTTAAGCATGTTAACACGTAATCTCGTAGGCAAGTAAACATGCTATCATAATCAACTCATCATATAAATGAAATAAAACGATTCATTTAACTATGAATGATTGAAATCAAAAGAGGTGCAACGGCCACACATGGACCCAATTAACTCCCAGAGTACCAAGGTATTCGAACCCGGTTAGCTCTGATACCATTCTGTAACGCCCCGAAAACCAAGCCATGTGAGCGAGGTCAACGAGTCAAACAATACAACGTAAAGCATGGAATAGCCCAACGTGGACCAATCCACAAGGCGAAAGCAAAGGGGAATCCAACGTGGATTCCAAAGAAAAGTCAACAAGTCAAGGGTTGACCCACGAGGACCAAACGGGTCAAATAGGGTCAATTAACATAGTTTGGTTTTGAAAAGTGTTTGTAAAGAAGTATAAAGAAACTCCAAAGATTTAAAAGTAACAAGTAATGAAGTTTGCTTTGAAAGTTTATCACTAAAACGGTTTTTGAAGGAATACGACCAAACAGTCCTTCAAAAATTAAAAGTAGTAATTTTTCCTTAAAAGGGTGACCATGGGCTAAGAATTGCTAATAAGTGTTAAAAACATAATTTAACAAGGATCCAAGAAGATCCAACTAACAAGTTCAAGATCAAGAAGGAATTTACAAATAACATATTGTAATTCAAATCTACAAATGAGATAACGGTAACAGCAATTACAATGTTCCTACCATGAACTATATCTTTGGAACGTTAACATATCACAAGACTTCCTCGTAAGGAATCTTACAAAACGAGATGCCATGCGTCGGATAACTCTTGGGCCTTGCCCTAATCAACATTTCCTGAAAAAATGGGGTTTCATAGATTCATTAAGCACGATGGCTCACTAAAAAATATTATAGAAATGTACTACTACTTCTAAAATCATGCTATGACATGCGGTGCAATGCTTTGCCGGCGTGGCGATGCAACTAGCCAGATGGCCAAACTGTGAGACATTCCCAACTCAATATCTCAATCACACACTCTCACACCGGATAGCGAGCCACTCAAACGTGAGTGTAGCATACAAGATCTCCGGTAGCTAGCCGAATGTGATCTTGCATTTTTGAATGTTTTAAGGATCATAAACAACCTTCCTCACTTCACACCTGCTTCCGGAATTTCATCAAATTACAACCCCAAACGAGGATTCCAAAGACATTCCCCAATCGTGGGAATTTTAACAATTCCATATGCCCCAAGCCAATGCCATGAATGCTTTCCCGACTTGGAAACTATAATATGCTACTAGATGCGGTTATGCTTTAACAATGTCATTTCTAAGAATACAATGACAAGAAGTAAACATGGTAGTCCATATAAAATGTAATCATCACATTAGGCAAATAAGAGATTTCTAACATCAATTAGTATTTGAAACCATAGAAACTCAAATAGCATTTCGGTTTAGACATAGATTCAAGTAAGCACATAAGGGCAAGTAATCATTCAATTAATCACATATGAAGATTTCCAAAATAAGATTAATGTCTATTAACACTAACTTACACATGGCAAACCATGAAGTTAGAAATAATAGTGCACTTAAACAATGAAATCTACCTTGTTCTTGAATAGGAAAAGGAAGAGAGATAGAGAGTCCAGAGAGGGAGAATAAGAGAACCCAAGAGTAGAGCTTCTAAGAACATGCAATAATAAAATCCCTTTTTATCCTCTAACTTATGGCTTGATCTAGGGAGCTCCAAAATGATAAATAAGAAGACCATTAGAGAGCTCTTGGTGAGGGGAACAAATAACCTCCTAATGTGCTAGCTCCAATTTTTGCTAGAAGGCCTTCAAATAGAAGCTTGAAGCTTATGCTTCCATGGAGGTTTTCTTGGTCCTCCAATATAGAGAGAGGAAGAGAGAGATATGGAGAGAGTGTGTTTTAACCAAAGGCAGAAGAAAAGAAAAAGATAAGGAGAATGGGGGATGGGTTGAGTGTAGCTTTAGGTTTGTCTCCAAAGTCAAAAAGTTGATGGGTTAGGTGTGGGTAGTTGAGGGGGTGGGTATGGTGTATCACACACACACACAGGCCTATATTCACACATGTGTACACACATGTAACCAAAAAGTGTTACCAACATGTATCAAACTGAAATACACTATCCCAATTCAAGAACCACATTGGTCCAAAATTACCAAATTACCCTTTAAAATTTCCTGGTTTCTACAGTCACAACCCATCCCGCTAACGTGCGGAGACAGGACATGTGGCATGCCATCAAGGCTTATCCAGTTCATTAAATAATTCTATGCAGTGGAAAAAGAACTATAAAACCACCTTGAGTGTATAAAACTTTAGAAAACATTACCCTCTGAGTTGTAAAATCCGTGTAAAATTGAAAACACAATTATATTTCCAAACGAATGATTTTATCTTGAAAGGGGTCCCAAAGGTATTCTGTGAACCAATCAAAACCTTTTGAAAATTTTTGGAAGGTATAGAAAAAGAATTCTGGCAGGGGGCATCTCGACCGGTCGAACGACCCCATTCGACCGGTCGAATGACCCTTTAGCAGAATCCTGCACAATGTTGCAAAATTTTGCCTAGGCGCCAAACAACCTTTACTTAAAACCCTTTCACAACTTCCATTCTACAATCCAAAACTTCCCAACTCAAACGGGGTTACAAGGACATATAAGTAGCTTATTCATTGAAAGAAACGAAAAAGAAAACAAATTAAGACTTGTTTGGATTAAAAACACAAACGAAATATTACAATCCTCTAAAATCCGAGTTTGACAAGTTAAGGATTCAAAACACGTATCCATGAGTTCGGTTATGTTCCAACATACCCAAAAGTAGTTTTAAGACATAGTACAACCTTCTAAGTCATTCCACAACTCACGAGTGGAAGTTAACCGTTCTAACTTCTCAAATTAAATTTTTACAACTCTGGACTTGAAAACAAAATATACAAGAGAGGGATCCCCATCGCTCCTACGGTTTCACTCCTCACGCTTCTTCTTTCCTTTCTTCTTTTCACCTAAAATGGAGTAAAGCTCCACTGCTCAGCTATATGCCAAGTGCACAATTTATAACATATGCATATATGATAAATCATGTCTTAACCTTATAATTCATATCAAAATAGTCGTTAGAGAGGAAATGCGCGTTCATCCGGTAGCGGCAAGTCCAAGCCTTAAACTGCGATGCCAACGACTAGTCCAAGCCTACAACCATTGCATCCCCACGTGTCATGGTAAGTCCACGCCTTAAACCATGCACAATAGCCGTTGTTACTGCAATTCTCCAAAATCGAGAAGCTTACCCCGGCATGAATTTGTATAAACTCCCCTTTGACTCACATAAACAACTCAACGTGCTTGCGTAAAAGTAGACATATTTTTCACATTCAAGCACATGCATAATTAACGGGCCTAAGATTAACACATGAATTTTGCCCGGATCACAATTTCGTCGTCAAAATATAAAACATGCATTTCACCTATATAACATAGGCTAGAAATTTATACCTCGAGCTATCATCGTATAACTTTGAGGGAACGACTAGAAGCCCAATTAAACGCCAAATTTCCGATCCTACGCAAAACCTACAAGTTTACACGTGTTTTTACCAAATTCCTAGATTTAGAAATTTGTAAAAACTTGGCCAAATGTGGCCTAAAGACTATCAATACGTAGCCCTTACCTTGGGGAGTTCAAATATGAAATTTGGTGAAATTCAGACAGACGGAGGGTCGCCGTTTGTCGTCGCAAAGCCCGTAGGATCAATTTGTTGGGTTTGTGCCCTAATACCATTACTTTATGTATGAGACATTGACATTTTAATATATGGATATCAGCTTTACATTTCATTATGCATGTTTCTTTCATGAGATGATTGTTAATCCTTAAGTGTCATAGTCGGTAATTCGTGTATGTATGAGATACATACAAGTGAGATACGAATTACTATTCTTTGATACTTAGAACTTGTCACAGTGGATGATGAGAGTAGATATCTCATCAGGTTTACACTGTAGCATGATTGACTACCATTGGATGGAGTGATGAATCTCAATCACTAGAGTGTGACTCTCAGTTAATATGCTAGTGCTTAGAGTGCATTGACGGACCTGAGTTTTCTTATTGACACTCAAGACTGTCAAACAGTCAATAGGAACTCATAACTTGTATAAGGTACATGTTCTCAATCTTGAGACGGTTATGAACACAGACTGTGAATATGACTGCTTTGACTTACGAATCAGTGAGGTCTACAGAAGATCAATACCTGGGTATCTTGGGTATGTCATGTTCATAGGGTTGTGGACGTATATTGTCAAGATAGAATCTACCCTCTGTTTCAGAGTAAGCATTCCCTTGAGAATGTCACCAAGTCGATTACTGAGTACTGCAGTCTTGTTGATAACAGTTATCAACATGTTTGGTAATCATGAGAGGTGAATGGGACTCAAGGAATACAAGAAGTAATCATGATTCAGGTTGACAGTAACAGTTATCCGACTACCTGAATATGATTGCGAATGTTGAAGGTAGAGGGACATTAGGACAACATACAAGTCTAGTTATCGCTTCGGATATGTTCTTTTGCGTTGGAGTTCAGTTATCGTTTTATAGTGGAGTAAACGTTAACTTATCAGTTGATTAATTTGCTGATCAAAGAGTTTGGTCATGAGAATTAATCAATTGATCTGAGCCAACGATAAAGAGCCTAGGAGGTCCCACTCTTAGCTCCGCCAGGATACTTGGAAAGATACTTGAGGAAGCTGTCAAGACAGGTTCGATCGATTGAAGCTAGTTCGATCGATTAAAGTCATGGCAGGTTCGATCGATCGAGAATGGTTCGATCGATTGAAGGTTAGGTCGGTTCTAGGAATCCATAAATAGGGCAGCTGCATTTTGGAAAAAAAGGGTTCGTCGTTTTAGAACGTCAGAAGCTGCAGAAACTGTTTTAGAGCCCCAAAACCTTCTTCTTCCTCTCTATTAGAGATCCCACCATCTCTAGTCTCTCCAGGAAGTATCCGCAGGAGACATAAGGGTGAAGACAACCTAGTGGAGGGTGCTGCATCACCAAGGAAGAAGAAGAAATCAGAATTGGGTTCAAGACACTAAGGTATAACTCTTGTCCCCTCTTGTACGCATCTATGGAATTGGCGAGTAGTAGATCCTGGGCTACCTTTAAGTTTTTATAACTTGACTTTTTCTGCTACGCATTTAAAATTTTAATTTAAGCCATTTTTTCCATCAATTGGTATCAGAGCCACGCTTGTTTGGATCAATAGATGCGTTTTTGGAACACTATTTTGAATTGCATGTTGATTTTAGAACTGTTTTCGAAACTGCATCGTCAGAGATCTGTTTCTGCAGTGTTATCGCAGCAGAGTACAAATCTGTGATTGCATAGGATGCAAGATGGGTTCAATCGATCGAACATGTTTTGATCGATCAAACATTCTCTGTACTCGAGCGATCGAACAGGTTTCGATCGATCGAAACCTTCTAGTGTTCGATCGATCGAATAGAGTTAGATCGATCGAGACAGATTCTTTGTCAGGTTCTCTGTTTCACGTTTTAAAGTGTTTTTGAAATTAAAAACTTTAATTTTAAAGTATTCTGCAAAATTTTTCAAATCATTATGTGAAACAGAATGTTCAAGCGATCGAACGGGCTTTGATCGATCGAAGGTTCGAGCGATCGAACGGGCTTCGATCGATCGAACTGTGACAGAGAAGTAAGATGCTGTTTTAAGTTCTAATTCAGTATGTAAAGAGTTTATATACTGTGTGAATCAATTAGGGGTTCCAATAGATATATTTGTTTGATATATATGCGTGGATATGTGTTCGACTAACCCTTTTGCAGCAAGATTAGTCGCTATCTCCCATGGCACCAAGTCATTTGAATATTTGTATTTAAATTGTTTGAGATTGGTGCATGTTGTAATTTAAGTTTGGTTTGGTTTTAAGGCATATGTAAAGCGCGCTGCGACTTCAATCCTATGAAAAGAAAAGTCGCACCGGTTTCCCTAGCCTTTTTATTTTGTTGTTGCATTTTCTCATTCTAAATAAATTGTAAGCTTCAAAAGAAGCATAGGACCAATGTAATAGAATTAGAAATTCCATGAAGATGGAGCAAGGAGCTTTTATCTATGAAGATGGAGGTGGAGGCAACCAAACCAAGAGCAGGTTCTATGGAGATAGAGCCATGGGAGATAGAGACATCGTTTGGATACCTTAATTTTCAATTGTAGTTTTTTGTTTTATGTGCTTGGTTTGTGATTGGCATTTAATTATATTGTTACTACTTGCATGCACGTAAAACAAGTTTTCTAAAATAAAATTCAAAAACCATTTCAACGCATTAGTAAACATTGGATGTTTATGGGTAATGTGTGGAAATATTTTTCAAAAGCAAAATCCTTATTTACTAAATCTAGTGGGAAAGGGTCTTATTTATAAACACCCACAATCTTCCATTAACGGTTCACTGTAAGATGAGTGGTGCATTCTGTGTCACCTCGCCAGGGGTGATCATTCCATACGGAGGGTGCATTACTCATTGGTTACTAGATGTGAACTTCTTTTGATAGGATCAATCAGACATGTTAGAGGGTGATCACCATACGGAGGCGCTACTTGAGACGGTTGTGATTGGATCTTAGTTAATGGTATACACTAGCTAAACTATGGATAAGGGATCCCACACGAGGCATTATTCAGAAACTTAGAGATCAAAAGGGATCGGGAGTCATAACTTGTTTTGCAAGAGTTGCATAGCGGACAAGTCATGATTAATCGAAAGATCGAATATTGACCACCACACGGAGGCTTTATTCTTTTGTTTCGATATTCCGGCGACTTTGTTTTAAAAATAAGAGTTTTTTTAAGGATTCTTTTATTTCAAACAGTCAAATTCTGATATCCATATTTATTTTGTTTATTTGATTTTCAGTAATCATAATGTCTGGATCTGCATTTAGTCCACTTGCCACCATACTCACTCAAAACAAGTTAACTGGAAATAACTACACTGAATGGAAACGTAACCTTAACATCGTGTTAACTGCGGAGGATCACATATATGTCCTCACCACCCCAAGCCCTGAAGAACCCGCGACAAATGCTTCGGCAGCTGCCAGACGCGAGTTTGACAAATGGAAGAAGTCGAATGGAATGGCTCGTTGCTATATTCTGGCCTCAATGGCTGGTGTGTTGCAACACCAATTCCAATCGAATGATTCTGCCAGTGACATTATCACATCCCTGAAAAAGATGTTTGGGGAGCATGGCAGGCCTGCCAGACAGGTAGCCATGCAAAAGATAATGAGTGCAAAGATGTCAGAAGGGACTCCAGTCAAGGAACATGTTTTAAAAATGATTGGTTATTTAAATGAGTTGGAGACCCTAGGTGCCAACATCGATGCACAGACCCAAGTTGATATGATCCTCAATTCGCTGTCACCTTCATTCGCTCAATTTAAACTTAACTATAATATGAATCAAATGAATTTTTCAATGAGCGAATTGATGAGTTCTCTTTTGGCAGCGGAAGGGGTGATCAAACCTGGGGTCAACGTTTTGAACGTTGAGAAACGCGCTTCCTCTTCCCGATCTACACCGAAAGGAAAGAAGGGAAAGAAGAAGGTTGGTACTGGTGGTTCAAGTGTTGGACCGGTCCCTAAGATTGCAAAATCTAAGGGAAAAGGTAAGGGCAAAGGGAAGGTAGGTGGCCAAGGCAAAGGAAAGTGTTTCCAATGCGGTGAGAAGGGCCCTTGGAAGAGGAACTGTCCAGAATTCTTAGCTACAAGAGTTCAAGGTATGATTGAATCACATGTGATTGAAGTAAGTTTTATAACGGATACTTCAAACACTTGGTGCATTGATTCTGGTGCGACTAACCATATCTGTAATTCATTGCAGGGGTTCAGATCAACCAAGAGGTGCAGTGATGGGGAAATCGTACTTACTCTAGGTTCAAGCGCAACCGTTTCTGCGGTTGCTATAGGAGTCATAGTTTTAGAATTTCTAGACAATAAAGTTTTGATTTTATCAGATGTACTTTACGTCCCTTCAATGAGACGTAATTTAATTTCAGTTTCTAATTTATCGAATAATGGTTATTATTTTCATTTTGGAACTGAAGTTGTGATTAAAAGAAATAGTTCTTTTATATGTTCTGGTGTTAAGTCAAATGGTTTGTATGTGATTACTCCCAATATTTCTGAAGACTCTTGCATGGAACTTAATAACTTAGTGGTAACTACACCATCTAAAAGAAAGAGACCTTCCACTAATCCAACAAGGCTTTGGCATATGAGGCTTGGCCATATCAATCTAAATAGGATTGGCAGACTAGTCAAAGAAGGGGTCTTAGGCGATTTGGTTCTCGAACCAATGGAAGTCTACGAGTCTTGTTTAGAGGGTAAGATGACCAAAAGGGCCTTTCCTGCAAAGGGCAATAGAACCAATGCATTATTGGAATTAGTTCATACTGATGTGTGTGGACCAATAAATATTAGAGCAAGGGGTAGTTATGAGTATTTCATAACATTTACTAATGACCACTCTAGGTATGGATATGTGTACCTAATGCAGCACAAGTCTGAAGCCTTTGAAAAGTTCAAAGAATTTAGGGCTGAAGTGGAGAAGCAATTGGGCACACATATCAAGGCCATTCGATCTGATCGAGGTGGCGAGTACCTCTCTAATGAGTTTATTGATCACCTCGTATAGAATGGGATTCTGTCACAGTTGACTGCACCTGATACGCCTCAGCAGAATGGTGTAGCGGAGAGAAGGAATCGGACTCTTTTAGATACGACTAGGTCGATGATGAGTTATTCTGAGTTGCCATTATTCCTTTGGGGTTATGCTTTGGAAACACATACTAAATCTAATACCAAGTAAATCTGTTCCAAGGACACAACGAGAGATGTGGATTGGGCGCAAGCCTTCTTTGCAACATCTCCGGATATGGGGGTGTCCAGCACATGTGCTGAAAGGAAAGATGAGCAAGTTGGATTCTAGATCAGAAGTATGTTACTTTGTGGGGTATCCAAAGGGTACTTATGGATGGTATTTTTATGATCCAAGGGAACAAAAAGTGTTTGTTAGTACAAATGCTGTTTTCTTAGAGGATGATTATATCATGAACCATAAACCTAAGGGAAGGATAGATCTTAGAGAGATAGAAGGAGAGCCCTCAGTCCAACCCGCAGTTAATAACGATGTAAATCAATAAAACACCACTTCTTCACCCATTTCCGCACCGGTACCTCATCGTAGTAGGAGGATTATCAGCCAGCCTGATAGATACATGTTCTTAGGAGAAGTTTTTGAAGCTGTCTCCATAGAATCTGAATCTGATCCTGCCACATACGAAGCGGCAATGGCTGATGTTGATTCAGCTCATTGGGTTATAGCTATGAAGGCTGAATTGGAATCTATGGATTCTAATAAGGTCTGGAATCTTGTAGAGCTTCCAGCCAACATTAAACCCATTGGCTGTAAGTGGGTCTATAAGAGAAAAAGAGGTTTTGATGGAAAGGTTGAGACCTTTAAGGCAAGGCTTGTAGCGAAAGGTTATACTCAGAGGGAGGGCATTGACTATGAGGAAACCTTCTCGCCGGTGGCCATGCTCAAGTCCATCAGGATACTCTTATCCATTGCTGCATGCCTGGATTATGAGATCTGGCAGATGGATGTCAAGACTGCATTCTTGAATGGCAATCTTGAGGAGGACATCTATATGCAACAACCAGAAGGGCTGGTCGGAAAGGGAACTTGGTATGCAAGTTGCAAAAGTCCATTTATGGGCTTAATCAAGCATCTAGGAGTTGGAACATCCGATTTGACCAAGCGGTCAAGTCGTTTGGTTTCATACAAAATCTGGATGAACCTTGTGTATACAAAAAGTGTGAAGGAAAAGTGGTGGCTTTTCTTGTGCTTTACATTGACGACATTCTACTCATTGGGAATGATGTAGCGGCATTGTCAACGGTCAAGGTTTGGCTAGCTAGTACATTCGATATGAAGGATCTAGGAGAGGCGAGCTATATTCTTGGGATAAAGCTCTTTCGGGATCGCAAGCGAAAGATAATGGGATTATCTCAAGCTGGTTATATCGATAAGGTGCTAACTAGGTTTTCAATGGATAATTCGAAGAAAGGTTTGTTACCTTTCAGGCATGGTATAGCGTTCTCTAAGGACCAGTGTCCAAAGACACAGGAAGAGAGGAATCGCATGACAGGAATTCCCTATGCTTCGGCAGTGGAAAGTCTCATGTATGCGATGTTATACACTAGACCAGATATCTGTTTTGCTGTTGGCATGGTTAGCAGGTATCAGTCGAATCCAGGTCCAGAGCACTGGACAGCCGTTAAGCACATTCTTAAGTACTTGAGAAGGACTAAAGATTACATGCTTATGTACGGTGATAGTGAGTTAATTCCAGTAGGATACACTGACTCGGACTTTATGTCAGATAAAGATTCGAGGAAGTCGACGTCCGATCATCTCTTTACTTTGGGAGGTGGTGCTGTTAGTTGGAGAAGCATTAAGCAGAAATGCATTGCAGACTCAACTACAGAAGCTGAGTATGTGGCTGCTTGTGAAGCCGTAAAGGAAGCTGTTTGGCTCAAGAAGTTCCTTATGGAACTCGAGGTGGTACAAGCGTCACTGTCGCCTATTGCGCTTTATTGTGATAATAGTGGGGCAGTGGCTCAGTCCAAGGAGCCAAGGAACCACGGAAAGGGAAAGCACGTAGAGCGGAAATATCATCTTATCCGAGATATTGTTCAACGTGGAGATGTGACTGTCACCAAGATTGCCACCGCTGACAATCTTGCTGATCCGTTTACAAAGGCCTTGCCACAGAAGGTCTTTGATCATCATCTAGATAGTCTAGGTCTCAGATGTAATCCTGTATGGTTGTGAGTGCAAGTGGGAGTTTGTTGGATTTGTGCCCTAAAACCATTACTTTATGTATGAGACATTGACATTTTAATATATGGATATCAGCTTTACATTTCATTATGTATTTTTCTTTCATGAGATGATTGTTAATCCTTAAGTGTCATAGTAGGTAATTCGTGTATGTATGAGATACATACAAGTGAGATACGAATTACTATTCTTTGATACTTAGAACTTGTCACAGTGGATGATGAGAGTGGATATCTCATCAGGTTTACACTGTAGCATGATTGACTACCATTGGATGGAGTGATGAATCTCAATCACTAGAGTGTGACTCTCAGTTAATATGCTAGTGCTTAGAGTGCATTGATGGACCTGAGTTTTCTTATTGACACTCAAGGCTGTCAAACAGTCAATAGGAACTCATAACTTGTATAAGGGACATGTTCTCAATCTTGAGACGGTTATGAACACAGACTGTGAATATGACTGCTTTGACTTACCAATCAGTGAGGTCTACAGAAGATCAACACCTGGGTATCTTGGGTATGTCATGTTCATAGGGTTGTGGACGTATATTGTCAAGATAGAATCTACCCTCTGTTTCAGAGTAAGCATTCCGTTGAGAATGTCACCAAGTCGATTACTGAGTACTGCAGTCTTGTTGATAAGAGTTATCAACATGTTTGGTAATCATGAGAGATGAATGGGACTCAAGGAATACAAGAAGTAATCATGATTCAAGTTGACAGTAACAGTTATCCGACTACCTGAATATGATTGCGAATGCTGAAGGTAGAGGGACATTAGTACAATATACAAGTCTAGTTATCGCTTCGGATATGTTCTTTTGCATTGGAGTTCAGTTATCGTTTTATAGTGGAGTAAACGTTAACTTATCAGTCGATTAATTTGCTGATCAAAGAGTTTGGTCATGGGAATTAATCAACTGATCTGAGCCAACGATAAAGAGCCTAGAAGGTCCCACTCTTAGCTCCGCCAGGATACTTGGAAAGACACTTGAGGAAGTTGTCAAGACAGGTTCGATCGATTGAAGCTAGTTCGATCGATCGAAGTCATGGCAGGTTCGATCGATCGAGAATGGTTCGATCGATTGAAGGTTAGGCCGGTTATGGGAATCTATAAATAGGGCAGCTGCGTTCTGGAAAAAGGGTTCATCGTTTTAGAACGTCAGAAGCTGCAGAAACTGTTTTAGAGCCCCAAAACCTTCTTCTTCCTCTCTATTAGAAATCCCACCATCTCTAGTCTCTCCAGGAAGTATCCGCAGGAGACATAAGGGTGAAGACAACCTAGTGGAGGCTGCTGCATCACCAAGGAAGAAGAAGAAATCAGAATTCGGTTCAAGACACTAAGGTATAACTCTTGTCCCCTCTTGTACGCATCTATGGAATTGGCGAGTAGTAGATCCTGTTTGGATCCAAATTTACGCTGCGTGTTTAAAATTTTAATTTAAGCCATTTTTTCCATCACAAATCTCCTTTTCTGTCTCCTCTCTCAAGATATTATATGAAGTTTGTAAGTAATGACAACTTCATCCACTACTATATATAGATAAACTCTTCGGGAATCGCGTTTACTTCCCCGCGAGTTTCTCAAACACCTAGTTGACTCCTGAAACTTCGCACACGTCCATTTTATAACTTTACGAGTGAAAACTACCAATTACAAGAGTTTTCGATTAAGTCCTGTTTGGATCCAAATTTACGTCCAAAACCTAAATTATATGAAATCTCAACATAACCTACCTTTTATATAATGTGACACTCACGTTCTAACCATAGTTCTCTAAATGATATATATAACAATATCAAAATTACCAGAAAATTATACTGCACATGTATAATTCACTATTCATAAAATACCAGATAAGTCAAATAATATTTAAATCACATAAATGTCACTTTCCCATGTAGCCTCTTTAACCGTGTGACTACGCTATAGTACTTTCATCATCGGAATGGTCTTAGTTCTCAAGACTTGGTCCTTCCGGTCTAGTACTTCTATTGGATGCTCTATATAACTCAAGTCCTCCTGAATTTGTAACGGTTCTGGTACCATGATCTTGCTCGTATCTGACATACACCGTCTCAACATCGACATATGAAATACATTATGCACATGTTCCAACTCTGATGACAACGCCAATCGGTATGCTACTAGATCTACCCTCTCTAGGATCTCAAAAGGTCCTACGAATCTCAAATTGAGTTTTCCCCTCTTTCCGAATCAAACAATGCCTTTTGAAGGCGATACTCGCAAGTATACAAAGTCACCTACTTCGAACTTCATCGGTCGTCGCTTCGAGTCCGCGTAACTCTTATAACTCTGAGCTACACTAAGTCGCTCTTGAATTAACTTTACCTTCTCAGTAGTCACCTGTATTAACTCAGGTCCTAGTAACTTTCTTTTTCCAACCTCGGTCCAACAAACTGGTGATCGACACTTACACCCATACAAAGCTTCATACGATGCCATTCCAATACTCGACTGAAACCCGTTGTTGTAGGAAAATTCTATTAATGGTAAGTGCTTTTCCTAGGCACTCCCAAAGTCTAGGACACAAAGTCTCAACATATCTTCCAAAGTCTGAATCGTCCGTTCTGACTGTCCATCGGTTTGGGGATGAAATGCAGTACTAAAGCTCAACTTGGTACCCATAGCCTTCTGTAGACTTCCCCAAAACCTCGATGTAAAACTACTGTCGCAATCTGATACAATCACTGCTGGAACTCCATGTAGTCTTCCACTCTCTTTCACATACAACTCAGCTAACTTAAACAGTTTAGTTGTCTTGATTAGTAAAAAATGCGCTGATTTTGTCAAGCGGTCAACTATGACCCAAATCTTATCATTTTTGTTTGGTGATCATGGAAATCCCGAAACAAAATCCATCGTGATCTCATCCTATTTCCATTCTGACACAGACAATGGCTGTAATAACCCCGCAGGTACTTGTTTTTCTACTTTGACTTGCTGACATACTGAACACTCTGAAACATACTTAGCAACTTTTCGCTTCATACCTTTCCACTAAAAGTTTTCTCGCAAGTTCCGATACATTTTATTGCTTCCTGGATGAACTGAGTATCTAGTGGTATGTGCTTCCTCTAGAATTTTCTCTTTCAAGCCTTTCACATCCAGCACACACAACTGATTTCCAAGTTTCAATGTTCCTTGTTCTAATACAAAACCATGTCGATTTCCTAAAGGTATCTCATCTCTCATCTTACACAGGTAGACATCACTAAACTGTTCCTTCTTGATCTCATCAATAATATCTGGGTGTGCTATGATTGCCATCATTAAGCCACCACTCGTCTTTGGAATAATATCTAATTCCAAACATTCCATCTCCCTCACCAATTCCCTTTGCTGAGTTAGCTCGTCGGCTAAGTTCCTCGGTGTCTTCTGGCTTAGTGCATCGGCTACTACATTAGCCTTTCCCGGATGATATTCTATCGAAAGATCATAATCCTTCATCAACTCTAATCATCTCCTCTGTCTCATGTTCAAGTCTCATTGTGTGAACAGGTATTTCAAGCTCTTGTTACCTCAGCTTGGCCATTAGCCTGTGGGTGTCCAGGGGAAGAAAAATGATGTCTGATTTGTAAGTCCTCACAGAATTGTTGGAAGACTGATCTTTTGATCTGGGTTCCATTATCCGTGATTAGGACATAGGGAACACCATATCTACATAATCTATTTTTCTATACAAAGCTCTTCATATCTGCTTGGCCGATCTTAGCCAATGCTTCAGCTTCTGCCCATTTTGTAAAATAATCCACTGTGACAACCACAAACTTTTTCCCTCCTCTAATAGTTGGAAGAGGACCCATAATATCTATCCCCCATTGCATGGAAGGCCAAGGGCTGTGGATAGGAGTAATAGGTTATGGAGGTTGATGCACATATTTTGCAAACCTTTGGCATTGATCACACTTCTTTACCAACTCCTGGGTGTCATGTTTTATGTTGGGCCAGTAGTATCCCAATGATACGGCTCGGTGCGCTAGGGTCCTGGTACCTAGTACCCACATAATTTCTACAAACTCCCTCGTGAATTTCCCCGAGGACGTAATTTGCTTGGTACGGGGTCAGGCACCTGAGCAACGGCTGTGAAAAAGATCTCCTATATAGTATCCTATCTAGGAGCACATAGCGAGCTGCCCTAATTCTCAGTTTCCTGGCATGTTGCTTGTCATCAGGTAGCTTTCTATGCTTTATGTAGTCGTAGATAGGTTCGAACCAGGATCTTGCAAGGCCTTCTATGTCGTTGAGATGCACCTTTCCTGAGTACTAAATGTATAGGGCTTCTAATAAACCGACCTTGACCACAGAATCCCGAGTCTGCTCTGCCAGCTTGGCCAGCCAATCTGCTCTGCCATTCTCCTGACCTAGGATTTTAGAAGGCTGAACTCCTGAGCTAGCCTTTGGATAATTGAATGGTAGGCCTGCATGCTTGCTTCTTTGACTTCAAATTCGCCTCTTGCCTGGCTAACCACCAACTAAGAATCACAATAAGATTGAGGACCGAGGCCCCACATAGCCTAGCTAGCTGAATGCCAATGATCAAGGCTTTATATTCCATTTCGTTGTTTGATGCTCGAAAGCCAAAAGCCACAGACCTTTCTAGTACTTCACCCTCTGGGGTTTTGAGGATAATGCCTACTCCACACCCCTTCTTATTTGATGCTCCATCAGTGTATAATTCCCACTCCTGTAACCTAGTTGACGAATCTAAGACAGATCGTTCCTAGATAAATTTAGACACAAAATTGGCTAGAGCCTAAACCTGTATGGCCGTTCTCGGGATGAACTGAATATCAAACTCCCCAAGCTCTATGGCCCACTTGGCCAATCTTCCCGATGTCTCCAATTTATGGAATATGGATCTGAGGGGGGTGATCAGTAGGTACAATGATGGTATGCGCCTGTAAGTAAGGCTTGAGCTTCCTTACTGACACAACCAAAGCATAAAGCAAATTTTTGAGCCTAGTGTATCTCTTCTCTAGGTCCAGGAGTGTTTTGCTGACGTAGTCGATAGGCTTCTGCACTTTATCCACTTCTCTGATCAAATTCGAGCTGATAGTATAATCTGAAACACCTAGGTATAGGTACAGAGGTTCATTAGGCTCTGGTGTGGATAGCAGCTCTGGGCTTCCCATATAGGCTTTGAGCCCCTGAAAAGCTGCTTCGCATTCTAGCATCCATTCGGCTATTGCTCCCCCTTTTAGAGCTTTGAAGAAGGGGAGGCACTTGTCCGAAGCTTTCAAAATAAAGCGGTTTAATGCTGCCAACTTCCCATCTAGGCACTGAACTTCATCTCCACCAGGGACTTGATTTGATCTAGGTCAGCCTCTATCCCTCTTTGGGACACTAAAAAAACCAAGACTTTTCCTGCGGAGGCTCCAAATACGCACTTAGCTGGATTTAGTTTTAACTGAAACTTTTGGAGAAACTCTTTCAAGTTACTAAAGTGGTCTCCTCTCTTCTTACTTTTCACCAGCATGTCGTCAATGTATATTTCCATTGACTTCCTAATTTGATTTTGAAACATTGCATTGACTAATCTCTGATAGATGGCCCCTGCATTCTTCAATCCGAATGGCATGACCTTGTAGCAGTAGAGACCTCTGTTGGTAATGAAGTAAGTCTTTTCCTGGTCCAAGGGGTGCATCTTTATTTGGTTGTATCCTGAATATGCATACAAAAAAGACAAGAGTTCATTTCCTGCTGTTGAGTCCACCAATCAGTCTATCTTAGGGATGTGGAAGTGTCCTTAGGCCTTATTGAGGTCTATGTAGTCTATACAGACTCTCCATTTCCCTTTTTTGGTACCACCACTGTATTAGCCAGCCAGGCAGGGTAGTGAACCTCTTTGATATGTTCTGCCTCCAAAAGCTTTTCCACCTCCGAGTTAATGATCTCATTCCTCTCATGGGCAAATGTCCTATGCTTTTTCCTAGCTGGTGGATGAGTTGGGTCAGCAGGGAGATGATGTGTGATAACCTGGGGGTCTATGCTAACCAGGTCGTGTACTGACCATGCAAAAATTGACTTACTTTCCTTTAAAAATGAGATTAGGGATGCTCTCTGTTGGGCGTTCAAACGCGTATCAATTTTGACCATTCTCTGGGGATACAGCTCACTGATCTGGATCTCCTCTACTTATCTGGCTCTAGAACCAATGGTCTCTCTATATCCAGGTCTTCCTCTGTTGCCGATGCCGGTTTGCTCTGAGCTGCATTCTAGACATGAGGAAGATACTGTGGTTACTATCTAAGATTCGAAGCTTTGAGCTTAATGCAACCACGCTCTCTTGCTGCTTTTTGATCCCCACGGATGGTCACAAAAGCTTCTTGGATGATTTGCTTCATACAATATTGATGGAAGGATGATGGTATTATACCTAAGTCATGGAGCCACTGTCTTCCCATAATAATATTGTAGGGGGAGAAGGAATTCACAACGTGGAACTCATCCAGAGTCGTGATGTAGTTAGACTCCTCTCCCACAATGATCGACAATATTACACGACCTTCATGCACTTTAACGTCTCTACTGAAACCTGTTAAATTGGATTTGGCCGGCTCTATTCTCCTCATATCGAAGTCCATTTTCTTTAATACATATAGGAAAATAAAATTCACCGAGCTCCTGTTATCAATAAGGATTCTCCTGCTATCGAAATTGGATATCCTTAAAGTGACAACCAGAGCATCCTAGTATGGGAGATGGACCCCGATTAAGTCTTGGTTGGTGAAGGTGATACGGGGTTCTACCCTTGGTACTTTCTCAAAACTGAAAATCCACATAGGGAGATACTGAGCCTCTTTTACAAGTCTCTTCTAAGTTCTGTTGGAGCTTCCCGAGTTTCTGGATCGTTCGTGGAGGGCATGTACAACGTTGGGCTACACCTGGTGTTAGGGGTCTGCTCTGGTTCCTATTTCGTCGAGTGTCTTGGTCATCCCTCCTTTCATCACGCCTTCCAGACCTGTCGTCATGCCCCTCGATATACTGACGAAGCCTTCCACGCTTGATTAGTTCCTCAATTTTGCATTTGAGGATCTGGCATTTGTTTGTGGTGTGCCCATAATCTTTATTAAAATCGCAATATCTTGATCTCTCTCTCTTCTGTGGATCTTCCTTCAAACGCTCCTGCCACTTGAAATCTTCTTTTCCTTTTGATTGATCCAAGAATTGGGATAGGCACGCATTGAGGGGAGTATACAGTCCTGCCCTTTTGAAATTCGGCTTCCTGACTCGTTTGTCAAGTGACCTCTGTCTCTTTTTTTCGTCCTGGAATGCCCTCTAGGGGGCTTTGGATCTATCATACTTCTCAGCTCCTTCCTGGCTATATAATTGTCTTCCACCAGTATGTATTTGTTGGCCAAAGCCAGTAATTCCACATGACTTTTCGGGGGGTTCTTGCTGATCGACGTGAGGAATATGCCAAGGTGGAGCCCTACCTTCAATGCTGAGTTGGCAAAATCTTGATCAACATGTGATCAGGCCCCTTCCTGATTTTCTTGCTAGTTAAGAATTAGTTGATAGACGTCACCCCCAGGTCAGCAAATGACATGACTAACCTGGGTGGAAGTCTATTAAACCAAGACAAAGCCGTATCGGTAAGCGTATTTAAGAAAGCTTGGCACATCAAAGCATTGCTATGGTTGTACAAGGCCATAGCTCGCTAGTAATAGCTCAGGTGTTCCGCAGTGTCAATCTTTCCATCATACATGGTGAACTTTGGCAAGGTGAATCCTTTTGGAGGGGGCTCATCTGTGATTGCTCTAATGCATGGGGGCCCATCTTGCCCTAAAAGCTCCTGCAGTTCCTGCTCAGCCTTAAGCTGCAACGCTTTAGGTGTGTCTTTCTCCAGTTGATCTTTCTTTGGATGGTCCTTTGAACTGTCCTTTGGATGGTCTTTCGAGTCACCTTTGGGATGGTCCTTCGGGTTATCCTTGCGGTGATCTCCAGACTCGTCAATTTGCTCTCCATTTCTGTTACGCAACTTATTGGTGCCTCTGGTCGCTAAGTTTTGAGCAGTTATAGTAGGATGAATATCCTCCTGTGTTCCTTAGGTGGATTAAGTTGACTCCCCACCAACTGGGACATTGCCTGTTGTTGTTGGACCAAGACTTGCACCGTATTTGTCAAGCTCTTGATCTGTTGCATCATTAGCTCCATTGCAGTTGGTGGCCGAGGAGGCTGAAGTGGTGGGTTTGCCCCAGTTGACGTCTCTGGAGCAAGAGGATTTAAGTTTCTTGCATGATGTGATGAGGAAGATCTGGTGGAAACCAATGTACCGAAGAGGAGAAGAGTATGACGAAAAGGAACTGTCGTTTCCCATAGACAGCGCCAAATGATGTTATCAAGTTGAGGCTGAGTTTGTGTCAACAGAGAAATGAGTAGCACCTGATGGTTCCTCAGACCTTCATCCTACACAGAAGACATAAGAAAGACTTAAGGAGGTAAATTCCCTGAGTCTCCTATGATGTTCAAGTTAGTCACTTGGGAAAGAGAAGTTATAAGAAGTAGTGATAGGGAGAGAGAGAGTGTGTACTTTCTTCATTTTCGTGCCTATGAATATATAGCCATGGGCTTAAACTGTCCGCGATTATCTCGGCCTAGTTGCCAATCTTCAGAGAGTTGGTTTATTCCCGTTGGGGATGACCACCCTGATGTGCGCCAGGTGTCCCTCATCCTTAAGTGATGGGATACCATCTCCTACTTATCAGTGACAAAGGTGGAGGCTAAGTTTATGAGCTTAACAGTCAAATGGACCCAGTCTTGGGCTAATGCCCTGAGCTTTAGTCAATAGGGGTCGCGTATGATGTATTCGCAGACCGGAAATGCTAGATGTACAAAAAAAATTGTACAACGAAATGCACAACCAGCTTAAAATTATTGGACTTCGTGCTGAAAAGTCTGTACAAACAAAAAGACAAAAAAAGGAGTGTACAGCTTTTTCAGCACGAGATCCAACAAACTAAAGCAGGTTGTGCATTTCGTTGTGCACTTTTTTTGTGCATCTAGCATTACTCTTCGCAGACTCCCTTACATGCCACGTGTCACGTTTTGGAGGAGTGGTGAAACGACACCGTATCAGTTTATATATATATATATGTGTGTGTGTGTGTCTATGTATATTTATAGAGAGAGAGAAGGGAAATAAAGAAGCATTGGGAATAAAAGGTGGTTGGAAAAAGAGAGGGACACATTCAATTAATGACTGATAAAATCAATTACAAATATTAAAGAAGGGAAAAAAATAAAAGAAAAGAAATAAAAATAGAAAATGTAGAGAATCCTACGTGCAAGAAGAAAAATAACTAAAATGCTAAATGACACTCTAGATGAAGATATATGACTTTGTCTTATATTTATATATATAATAGATTAATTATATAATAAGGCTCTTGTTAATCAATGTACCTTCTTGGGAAGCAACACTTTAATTAAGATTTGAATTTGGATTATTATTTTAAATTATTTTTAAGTGTAACACTACAAGTTGAATTCATTCATGCCAATTAAATGTAATTTTTGTACTTCTAGAAAAAAAAAAAAAGGAAAAATGGTGTAACCAGTAATCACTTCATATACTAACTTAAAAGCATTACAAATTCAAAACACTATAATTGGGATTCTTTTCTACTGTAAATTGTAAAACTACATTCATAGCATGATAGAAAAATTTGTCATTTGGCGTACGTGGGAGTTTAAGTATTTGGCAAATTGACTATTAGAAAGTTTATTAAGTGTAGTGAAAGGTATTTCAACAATTACTTTTCTTGTCTAAAAAAAATACTTGATTATTTATGCTATTTTTTTTTTGGTAATCCGGGGAGTCCGGGCCAGCTTACCCGCACCTCGACTAATCCCCCAAGGCCCTGGAGTCGCCGGGTGAGTTTTCTAATGGCCACACTCCCCATGACTCGAACACTAAACTTCTTGCATAGTGCACTCAAGAAGCTCACCATTCGGCCATATTTATGCTAGTTTATTAGGTATGCATCCCTATGTTAATTTGACAAATTCTCATGCATTTGTATGAGTCGTCGACTAATATGTCTATACACAAGTAGTTGGGCCATAAGATTATCTCTATGTTTGATCAATTTTACAATACATTAACCAAACACCCAAACCATAATAATCAATTTTACCAATCATGATAAATATCACATAAGCATAAGCACATGCAAACAAGCTCAATACTTGCACCAATGCACTAATTAATTACCTTCACAAACAATATGCATATATGCCAGGTATACAAGGGCGTATATAGGATGCTAGATTGGGGTGGGGTGGAAATACATGTAGTGTGGGCCATGGGTGTTTAGCGGCGCGCCCCCGAATTTTTTTTGTATTATAAATGTTATGGTTTACTTTTCGTTCTTGTCGTTTTACAAGTTAAGAAAATATATTATGGATTTATTTATGCATATTTTCTGAATTTTGCATCATAAATATTATAGTTTATTTTTTCTTCTTGTCAGTTTTATAGTTTAGTTTACATATGCATTTAATAAATTACAAACTGCAAGCAAAGAGACAAAAAAAATGGCATGCAAATATGGGTTGGGCTAAAACCATCACTTGATTTTTGGAATAACAAACCACATCATAAATATAGGTTGTGCTAAAACTCAGCTAGGCTGAGCTATAATGTAAATGTTCAAGAGGCTGGGCTAGGCTAGGTAAAAGTTAGATGGACGATACTAGAACTATACTAATTATTTTTATTTTTATTTACATATATGTACTTTTTTTTTGTTTTTTTCAAATTTGGGTAATCTAAAAGTAATGTAATGGGCTGGGGGGGGATAAAATGTGTATTAATTAATGATGAGTTGGGCTAAAATATAACATTAACAAAAAAACTTTAAAATGTTAGGGTGGATAGCTAGGTCAGCCCACCCCTATATACGCCCTTCCATGTATATACCCAAGTTAAAAAAAAAGGTATATAACTCAAGTCTTTCCATAGGAATAGCACATGTTAAATCCACTTTATGCCTCTTGTTTATCTAAACAACCCCTTTGCACTTTATAAGGAGGGACCTTGAAGAAACTGACTACAAGTGACTAAATCCATGGGCCTTGTGTCCTTGAGAAAGTTGATTGAAACTAAAGTTTTGCAGTAATGGGTTAGACACTTGGACCCCATTTCCACCATCTCCACATTATTGTGAAACCCAAACAATAGCTCAAATGGGAGAAAATTCTCTACAATCACTGTCTACCATCACTTTTGTGACACACAAAGCATACCAATCAAAATGTGCTATGTCATTATGTAAAGGCCACTTTTGTCATTTTAAAGAAAAAACTTGTGTGGGTAATATGATATAACAGAAGGGGTTGTAGGTTTGGTGTGGAGGCCAATGGCCAACATTCGATAGAGTGTTGGGGAAGCATGAAAGGCCATAGAGGTGACATGTACAGCTCAGGCACTAGAGAAAATAGAATAATATTAATGTCACGCATGGAGACACAATGCAGCTGCGCACATGAGAAATAACTCTTTTATGAGGCAATCAACAAGAAAGGAAAAGAGGAGATCTAGGTGATACATATATATAGGGATAGAGAATAATCTATTGGGCTCCAATTCTTAGGAGTTAGGACCACCCTTATTATTAGTATTTTTTTATTTTTAAAGAGAGGAAGACTAGTGGGGCGGACCCGCGGACTGGATATACTTCCCAATTCTCTTTAAACTCATGCAATGCACATAATGTTTATCATAAATTAAAGAATAAATAACTTGATAAAAAAATGATCATATAAAAAAAATGGAAAAAAGCACGTAGCGATAGTAATGTAAAGATGTATAGGAGGGACATACTATCCTGAAATGATAGTAACATATGTTACATATGTCAATAAAAAAAAAAAGGAAGAAAGACAAAATTAGGGTATAAATAATAAATGTATCAAGATAGGAGCTCTGACTATAAAAATTAAAGTTAATATATATATATACACACATATGAAAGAAAGTAGTGGCATTTAATATTTCTAGTTTATAATAAATATATACTTATGTGTATATCATTAGAGTTCCCATACCCACCTTCTACTTTTGTTGGATTATTTTGAACGCGAGTTAAATACTTTGATATCTTTCACAGTGTTAGTGGCTAATTAAGGTGTCCACTAGTACTTTCCGTGGGTTGAATTAGGTTATGGCTCAATTGACTTGAAAGAGCGTGAATATGTGTTCTCTTGTTTAGACTCATATAGGCCAATTTTGTCATTAACGCCTACCAGGTAGTTGCTGCTTTATTAAGAGTGTATTTACAATGACAACTTTGGAATACATTCTCACTGGTTTTAATTTCATCATCTTCTTCATTATCAACCTATTTAAAAATTGGTTCAAATACATTTTTATCTCCACAAAAGCAAGTCTTACTTGTGGTTTTAGTTGGAGATGATATTTTGTATATGAGAACAGGGTTAGGGTTAAGAGACCCTATATGCTCTACAAATTCTATAGAAAATAATAATATTTTTCTCTCTTGAAGTTTTTTCTCTCTACGTAAATAAGTTTATCAATATTCATACATGTTTACTATTATTACTTTCGTAACAAACGGAGTAGGAAAAGAGTAATGCTAGGCACACTTTGAAATTCACATTGAATTTGACAACCAGCTTTAAATGCATGTACCCTATGCTGTGTAAGTGGTGCACAAAAAAGTGTGAAAAATTCACACAGCACAAGGTACATGTATTTAATGCATAAGATGTCAAATTCAGTGTGGATTTCAAAGTGTGCCTAGCATTACTCGTAGGAAAATCTACTTCTGGTTGCCCCATCTAAGCGCTTACTTGTGTTTGCAGTTGCTAGACATTTACATTTGGGCAGACTACTAATTTCAAGTTGGGCCCCAAAGCCCAATCTCTAACTTGGTAGTTTAGCTAGACTTTGTCTAATAGAAGTACTTGTCAGCCCAAGTAAACCTATACACACTAGCAAAGTGTGGATATCTTGTTTGTTGTTAAGCCCAGTTTTTGGCTTTTCTGTTGCATATATATCGAGGATTAAAAGAAAAAAGAGGATTAAAGAGTTAACTGACAGATAAGAACACCATTATATAATATTGTTGGGCCTGCCATAGAGGATTAAAAATCAAGAGATTTCTTTAAAAAAAAAAAAAAAAGACCATTATTAATATCATATTTAATAAAAATAAAGGAATATGTTATTTCATTCTATCTTCTTGATTTATGCTATTAGTGTTTTTTAAATTGTTTCTCAATAAATGTAATTTTTTTTTTCGGAAAAAAGATTAATTTAAACGAAAAAAGTCAAACGGCACTGTACAAAGTATAAGGGGCATACCCTAGGATTTACAATAAGCACAGGAAAAAATGCATCCAGACAATGCAACAAAGGAAGAGGAAATCTAAGTTAACCCTAGAGAAAGCCCATCCAAACAATTCAACACATCAAGCAAACAAACAAAGAAAGGAGCAAGAATATTAATCATCTTTCTTATAGAAACCTATATTGGGTTGGTTCAAAGCCATTAGTAATAGATTGTCATGCATAATGCATATAGTCAAATCCATGAACAGCTGAACCTCTTTCGTCGGCTAATACTGATTCAGATACTTACTCTTCGACGAGAGGCCTAATCGAATGAGTTGTTTTAGTCGTCAATTTCGACTGCTTGTTAGGCTCGTCGGCACAGTTAGATTCACAATTACATATGGTTTTAATTCAATGTGATCCATTTTTCTTAAAGAAGAGTTTTCTTAAAAAAAAAAAAAAAAAAAAAAAAAGGAAAATTGACAACAAAAAGTTGTTCTGTTCGATTTTTTTGCATGGTATTTGTTTGACATTTTCCTAAAATTTGATTCAATAGTGATTGGCGACCCGCTGGACATCAGCCTTCATTACTTTGTACATCTACTTCTCTTATTCTTGGTCATTGGTTAAATTCATTCTATAGTTTCCATGTCACTTTTGGAGAAAATACAAACAACCCAAAAGTCTTTTTCTTTTCTGTTTTGTTTTTTGTTTTTTGTTTTTGGGGGGGTCAAACCATGTCGACTAATTTTTTTTTTTTTAAAATTTTTATTTATTTATTTATTTTTTATTTATGTTTCGATTTTATCCCACTAGAGAACAATTGTAACAACCAAGGTTGGAAACTTGGCTAAGGTTTAGCTATGCTTGCCATCTAGACTTTAGCTCAAGAACATTTCTATGGCTATTTAAGACTGCGAGTTTATGATTAAAATATATGGTTTGAACTTTATTATCTCATGGTTTTATGCCTTGTGATCTTGTTCCAAAGAGAATTCATTGGCCTGTAATACTTTGTCTATTTTTGCATGAGTTAAAATTTTATACGGACTATCCGCAAAAGCTTAGTTATACGGCACCCTATTAAAAATAGCTACATCATTTCTTTTACGAATCAAGTAACAAAATTATATCATGGCATATCACTGGATCAGTAGGGGAGGTGGACCTAGGATTTTTGGTTAGGGGGGCCTAAACTATACGGGGATTCGGGGGCAGCGGCCCCGAGGCAAATTTTTTTAGGTCTACTTATACACAATTATGTTTAAAACTGTAAAATTGGTTTATTACATATAAATCTAGAATTTTCAAAAGTCCAAGAGGCCTGTGTCTGAAACTTACAAAATATTGTATGTAAATCTGAAAATTTTAAAAGTCCAAGGGGGTAAATCATGTAATTTTAGGGGCCTATTTCTAGAACCTGTAATATATTACATATAAATCTAGAATTTTCAAAAGTCCAAGGGGCCTGTGTCTGAAACTTACAAAATATTGTATGTAAATCTGAAATTTTTAAAAGTCCAAGGGGGCCTGTGTGAATTTTAGGAGGGCCTATTTGTAAAATTTGTAAAATATTACATGTAATACTGTAATTTTCATAAGCTCAAGGGGGGCCTGTGTCACCCCTGACCATAACTTAGGCCCGCCACTGTGGATCAATCCCTTCCATGTTTTGAGAAAAATCGTGAATGAATCGATATCACCATGTCACATAATCTATCTGGTATTATCAAACAATTAGTTTCTCCTAATTGATCGATTGGGGGTGTGACTATCATGCTAAATAATTTCTCTGGTATAGAAATTATTCAGAGTAATCTGACACTATATCAACATGCAAATGTGGTGTAATTTTTGAATGGGTAAATTACATTTCTTACCCTTGTAGCTTGGTTGTAATGTCATTTTGGTCCCTTCAATTTCAATTTTGTTAATTTGGTCCTTACAGCTTCAAATTATGTTCAATGTAGTCCATTCATAAAAATTTTCTACAAATTTATTATTATTATTATTCACAAAAATAGGTCATGCATGCACAAGTAAGATATATCATGATAAATTTACCAAGAAAAATTATACTTTACATACCTATATTGAACCTAAATTTATCAAAAATTGATGAGTGGACTACATTGAACCTAAACTGAAACTATAACGACCAAATTGACAAATTTGAAATTATAGGGACCAAAACGATATTACATACAAAACTATAGGGTGTAAAGTGTAATTTATCCTTTTTTAATCCATACCATACATGTGCCCCTATTTCCGAGGGATCATATGTTAATTTATCAACTGAAAACTATTTGTGAAGATCACTTTGAAAGTAGAGGGTATGTGTATGTTCCATATTAAAGGATTACACTGTATTAACATGCTAACTTGGCGTGACCATCATAATCTTCACAAAATTGGTTCCTTTTGGGGACCTGTGTTTATAAGCTAAGATTTCTCAACCCCTCTCTTGTTCATTTTATTCTTTGATTTTAATTGATTTTCGACTCCATGTGCGATACCTTAGAAATAGGTCTTGCTTGATTTGTATACATGAATTAGAGACCATTTCTTAGGTTTTATTTTCATATGTATGCATTGCAGGTTTCAATATTCGCGGCTGGATCCTGGGTAAGTTTCCTAGTTCCTTATTGCATATTATTTTGCTTGCTATTTGACTTATGCGGCTTTGAATGCTATTTTATCGTTAACAATCTTACACCCTTTTAGACATGCTTTTGTAATATATATTTATACATATGTATTAGTTGATGGCATACTAGATTAAAAATTCGATTAAAAAGGATGTTGAGTAGAGGCCCATCACCCATCACGAGATAGGATGAGAGGAGTGTTTTAATCCGCTGGGCTACTTCCCCTCTCATTCCATAATCCCCGGACCTAGAAATCTCTGATTTTCAAAAGATCAGTTTACTTTTAATTTGGTTTCTTAATTTTTCTTTAAAAATTAATTGGCGACTCGTATTTGAATTTGAAATTTGAAAAGATTTAAAAAGCGTGGGTAAAACTGCGATATCCACATTGTGTGAAGTGATATTTAGGAAATTAAGCCAAAATATAAGTGGATTTTGAACTATAAAAGAACATTTAATTTTGGAGTGGTGATTAACAAACGGAGTATGAGTGTAATAGGAGTACTCGATAGTAAACGGAGTAGGAGTGGAGTAGGAGTTGATATTTTATTTAAACAGGACGGGATAGAGGGTAGAGTCAGAGTAGGAGGAAAATAACGGAATAGGAATTGGCATAGGATGATTGTGTATCAACTCCAATCCATTGCCATCCCTATTCGTGATTATCATCAACAATGTAGGCCAACTACAAAGTAGTAAGGAAAAATAACACCTTTCTCTTGCCACCTTGTAAGATTTTGACCGTCAAAATGATTTAGGTGAACCAAATCTTGGTTCATTACATTACATGGATAGATTGTGCAATGACAGTACCCTCCATTGATAAAGATATTTTGTCTAAAAATTGTTGGAAAAGGAAAAGAGAGTTTAGGGAGAAATTAGACCGACTTTTAGGCACGGAATTACTATCTTTCAAACAAAATTTTCCCCCTCTGATTAGAATTACGAGTTCAACAGGATATATAAGAAATGCCTTAAGAATACATAGAAGTCTTCTAACTGTTGTTGATGTTTGAATATGCACCAAATCAATTCGGAAACACTCTGTGATGGTTTCGATGATATAAGAAAGAGAAATTAATAAAATTGAGAAGAGAAAATGATGTTATGTGATGTTGAAATTACGAAATTGGATTGTAAATGAGGGTAAAGCCAGGCTATTTAAAGAATAGACACATAGCGTATAGCTACCAGGTGTTATACCATCCTTTTGGACCCCTGTCCATTCAAGTGACATGCTTTCGAAATGAGTGGCAGTAATAAACAACAAGGCACCCATTCATCCAATGGCGATGTCTACCGTATCTTTTATTACATACACCCATTCACATGACACGCTGGCCATTCTTGGATGCCCATTTAAAACACAACCATTAACTTGAATTAAAAAAATATGAAAAGGAAAAAAAAAAAAAAAAAACCACCTACTGAAAAGGCAGCATTCAATAAAAGGTACGTACTCATTTAAGGTACTTATTCTTTTTCTTTTTCTTTTTTTAATTTAAATAGTTTATAATTCATGTCGGTTATCAATTTCAATTACGAAAATATCCAACAATATATACATACATCACTAGTAACATATGGGCAACTTTGATAAACTTTGATAATCATGATTTTTAAGACCTCTACCAAAGCTTGTTATTCTTCGGCCATTAATAGCCACAAATAGCATAGAACTTTGATAATCATGATTTAAGATCTCCATCAAAGCTTGTTATTTTTGGACCATTAATAGCCACAAATACCGTTGGGCAAATAGACAACTATAATACCATTATTACCATATATGACCTTTGAATAGTCAACTGAAGTAGGACCTTATTTGAATTTTAAAGGCTTGTCCAAAGAGTAATATTTGGGGCAATTTTAGTGAAATTTGGTAGAGAGAGATAGAGTGTGGGTGTGAGTGTGAGTGTTAATGAAATTTGGTAGAGAGAGATAGAGTGTGGTGTCAACGTTAGTAAAATTTGTTAGTACCAAAGTGTATCTATATATAAAATGTCATATAAATTTTCACAAATAAATATATTTATTAAAATAATACAACAATAACGACATATCAAAACTGAATCGCATAAGAAGTGGTAAGTGGGAACAAAAGACAGAAAAGGCCAACCAACTCTTTTTGACAGAGTGTTACAAACAATGAAACAAAAAGTTAACAAGAAATGGTTTAATTTGAGAGTGATTGGGCACACACTTCTATACATTAAAGATTTTAGTGGGACTATGGGATCCATTAAGAGAGATAGACACAAAATGAAGACTGTGCAAAAAAGGTTGTGACTTTAATTGTGCCCCAAGTATTACTCATTTTAGTGTTACAATTCTAAGTGTACCACATTGACTAAATATCAGATTAGTAGTGTACACATAAAATTATAATAAGACACCCTTCCTTTACAAAGAATACTTTTCAGAGTTTTGCCGTTCCTATTGATTTACAAAATTTACATATTGAGAGAGAGAGAGAGAGAGCTAGTAGATAATGCTAAGCTTATATATGACATTGTAATTATTAATCTTTCTCCATTCAAGCGGTGAAACTTATTTCTAGCTAGTGTTCATAATATATATATATATACAGTCTGGATCTACGGATCGTGTAAAAAGTAAGAATTTTTCACAAAAAAAGTGAATTTCTCACATCTTAAATTTCTCACTTTTTACGTGCTTCTCACTTTTTTGTGAGAAATTCTCACTTTTTATACGATCCGCTTAAGATCCGAACTGTATATATATATATATATATGGCTGTTAAAGAATGCTTCATTCTCCATGGCTGTTCTAGCTACTTTCTCTCTCCTTGTCATGATCATGTGCTGTTTGATTATTCCTACAACCTCTCTCGCAGGTGCATCAGCAGCAGCAATTGGTCTGAGCTATGATTTCTACAAGAAGACATGTCCAAATACAGAGACAATAATACGGAATGTGGTGTCTCAAAAGCTTAAAGAAACTAACGTCACTGCTGCTGGTGCACTTCGCATTTTCTTCCATGATTGCTTTGTTGAGGTTGGTTAGCCACTTAATTAATTCCCTTAGCTTGTGTTGTGTTGTTCATGATGGAATAACTCACATTCCACTATAGAAATATATATATATATATATATTTTTCCCCCTCTATTTAATTTCTTTTCTAATATAATTTTTAAAAAGCCAACTCCAATATATATTAATTAAAATACGTACATTATTAGGCAAAATAGCTAACCAAATTCTCAAAAAACAATAACATATAGCTATAAATATGGCTAGCGTAGCTATTTTGCAAAACTTATTAGCTCTCCAAATTCTCTCTGCGAATATTTATTGTTAAATTTTCTGAAATGCCATTTGGCACAAATTTGAATGCTCAAGAAATTAATCAAGAAAACAATGAACTGAAAGTCTGAAAGTGGAGAAGCATATGGGCAGGGGCGGAGTTTTTATAGGCCCTAGCTAGGTTCGCTAGTTAAAAGTCCCCAACGCGAATTTTTTTGGCATGTTTTACACATTTTTGGATAGGATTTTCTATATCAGAAGGACTACAGTTTTGATTGTGATGTTTTTTTTTGGCTATTTTGAGAGTTTTGAAAGTTTGGTGTTTATAATTCTTGCAGCGTATAGCGAATTTTGATCTTCCTTTTCCCATGTCCTTTTTTAGTTCTGCCTTTGTGTGTGTATTTTCACGTTTCTTTTATTTATTTTTAATGCTATAGTCTGGTCGTAACTTCTAAAACTTGGACTCGTGTTAAATCAATTTGAATTGGGCTAAATAAGAAGTGAGAATAAATATATTCGATCAATTTTTAGGGTGAGTTGGATTACAATTAGGCTAACATAAATTCAGTTGCTCTTTGTTTGGAATCCATGACATGACTCATATGGTTTAGAATGAATTAGATTACAATTAATGTTGCAATACATATTGGCATAGACCATTAATATGTATAAGCTAGAAATTTAAAGGGACCAATATGAAAATTAATTTAATATTTTTAAAATAACATACACATATCCAGTTTATCCAGTTTTTTTTTTTTTTTTTTTTTTTTAAATTCAGGGGCCAAATGCAAGTAACATTTATAATTTTTAAAAATATAGAGATAGAATTAGAAATTTTGAAAACTTTTGGAGGGCCGTGGCGTCCGCCAGTCTCTTGCATGCTCCGCCCCTGCATATGGGAATTGGGAAGTTATTCAATGGTTCGTGATCATTGCTACGTGATGGTCCTGGCCAAAAAAGACTGTCATGTGGCAAAGTTGTCTGGTCTAGGGAGACAAAAAATTTATATTTAACTACATGACAGTCTGCTACTAGTCGGAACCAACACGTGGCATTTGATCCAAGACCATGGAATAATTTCTCATGGGAATTGATTTCAAAACGTGGCTAGCTAAAATATAAATTTAACTAAATATTATCTAGAAGTGTTGGAGTTGCGCAAAACAATAAGTGACAAGCACTTCCATGTCACCAATGCGAGAATATCAATGTCCGGTGGTCTTAAACTTAAGTAAAACTTAGCTTAAGACTGTTGTACAAGCTGAGTGCGCTTGCAATGGTGTAGCTCTCAAACTGCACTCCCAAAGTCGTTTGAGACAAAACGGCATGCAACATTTACACCAAAAAAAAAAAAAAAGCCCCAAACGGCTCACACTGTGCCGTTTGGGAGTGGGCGGCACAGTGTGTGCCGTGCGGGAGATTGGGAGGCTTTATGAGTGCCGCTTGAGAGTGAGACGGCTTTGTGTGTGCCGTTTGGTCTCTCACGGCATAGTGTGTGCCGTTTGCCTTTTACAATAGTGAAACTTAAGCGAACAACAAACTTAAGTTTCACTAAGTTTCTTCCCTAAGTTTAATGTTCAGTCTACACCACTACAAATGTACACAACTAATTTCAGCTAAATTTGTTGTATAAACTCGCCCACTGATGCTCTTAGACCCTTCTGTCATTGGTTTCCAGTGCTGGATGGGAGAGTGTTACTCTTGCTCATATTAAGATAAAGAAAGCCAATTATGCTATCTCTTTTTGGTGGGATGCACTGATATTGTGGGGTTTACGAAACAAAGAAATAGACACATTATAGTGTTTAAAAATTGTATACATGAGATTTGTTTGTGTCCAATGCTTACTCTTGCTCATATTAGCCAAGTCTGCCCATCCTACACTTTTGATAAACCAAAAGAAAATTTACTTAACCACATAAATCTCACTTAGCTAGAAATTTCAATGTGTTAACATTATTCACTAGAAAATTTTATTTGGTGATGAGACAATGGGGGTTATGTACCCGTTTCAAACTAATGAAAACTTAAAAGTTGTGTACCTATGTGTGGATATTTACATATGCATACAATTAGCCCGGATCTTAAGCGGACCGTAAAAAACGGACCTAAAAGACGGACGGTGTAAAAGGTGAGAATTTCTCACAAAAAAGTGTGAATTTCTCACATTTTCAAATTTCTCACTTTTTTGAAAATGTGAGAATTTCTCACTTTTTTGTGAGAAATTCTCACAAAATACACAGTCCGTCTTTTAGGTCCGTTTTTTATGATCCGCTTAAGATCCGGACTGCGCATACAATATACTATATTTTAATGTTGAGCATGAGGAAGAGGCCTTTTGGGCCACTTCTACCATATCCGGTAAAAGTTGGGCACTTGGGCATGCTCAAAATCGCCTGGCAAGACTCATATATTATTTGGAAAACGTAAAAATAAATAAATAAATAAATAAATTTATCAAAAAAAAACCTCACTGCCTACTTGGCAGTGACGTATGTGAAAAAATGGTGATTTTGACCTTTTGTGGTAACTTTTGTTTAGTCCAATAAGTTCGTGTAGGAGAGTCATTCTCGAATCCGTGTGTGACATTGGTTTCATATGATTGTCTAGTATCCAACTCAAATTTGCCAGTTTTGATAATTTTCTTAATTTTTCCTTAATTAACCCCCCTATTTGATTAAAGTTATGTTCTAAATGTTATAAATTAGTTTAAGCCTGCGGCAAATCATCTTGCAATAATAATGGCAGAGGTTCTTTCAACTCTGAGAAATGTGTTTACTTTGCTATTGCATGCAATTCCAACTTTCTTAGTTTTCACGCTGTCACACATACAGTGAAGTGCATGAATTGATCGAATTAGGCTTATTCTTTTATTAATTTATCTTTAGTTTTATAGTAATAATAATATAATAAGAAAACAATAATTTCTTGGTATATATGTAAAGGGATGCGATGCATCGGTGTTGATTGCGTCAAGCAACACAAACAAGGCGGAGAGGGATGAAGAGATAAACGTATCACTGCCGGGGGACGGTTATGAAGTGTTCTTTAGAGCCAAGAGAGCTTTGGAGTTGCAATGCCCCGGTGTCGTTTCTTGTGCCGATGTCATTGCTATTGCCACCAGAGATTTGGTTAACTTGGTACTACTGTTATCATTTTCTTTTCCCTTCCTTTCTTGCCAAACATTTTTTTTTACCTACATGGATGAATTTAATGGCCTTCAGAGCCCAACTCAAATTTGATTAGTTCTAGTCATGCCCTTCGATTATGAACCACGAGCATATACCTTGTTTGAGGTTGCTTTTCCGCTACCATTTATTGATAGCTTATGTCACTTAACGAAAAATGGCAACTTTTTGTTTGAAGTTGACAAAGTAGATCAAAAACCAACCCAGATCAGGCTTTTAGGCTCTATTTGGTTCATGAATTTATTGAGTAAAGGGAAAAGAAAAACATTGAGAATAGGACAATGAGAAAAATAAGAAAAACAAGAAAATAGGATGAAAATAAACTAAAGGTTTTAAACTTTGTGAGACAATTCCTTTCACTTTTCTTGAATTCCTCTAATACTTTCAAGAAATTTTGAAAACAGTATTATTTCTGTTTCTTTCTACAAATCCACAAACCAAAAGAAAAATTGGTTTTAAACTTTGTGAGACAATTCCTTTCACTTTTCTTGAATTCCTCTAATACTTTCAAGAAATTTTGAAAACAGTATTATTTCTGTTTCTTTCTACAAATCCACAAACCAAAAGAAAAATTTCTCCTATGAGCTAGGCTCATGCTTTCTTTTGGGCTTTTAAAACTAATGATTTGGATTGTACTTGAATAATGGCTCAGGTGGGAGGTCCAAGATGGGAAGTATTGAAAGGGAGAAGAGATGGGCTCATTTCCAAGGCTTCAAGAGTGCCTGGCAACATCCCTCAATCCAACCAAACAATCTCACAGCTACTCTCTCTCTTCAAATCCAAAGGACTATCTGCCCTTGACATGGTTGCATTATCAGGGGCTCACACCATTGGCTTCTCACACTGCAAGGAGTTTGTATCCCGAATCTACGGTTACAACAAGACATTCGACATAGACCCTACGTTGGACCGTGATTACGCCCAACAACTTCGGTCCCCGTGCCCTAAGAAGAACATTGATCCTGTTGTCGTTGCACTAAATGATGTAACAACACCGTTTGTATTCGACAACGCCTACTATCGCAATCTCCAAAAGGGCCTTGGCTTGCTATCGACGGACCAAATGTTGATTGTGGACCCAATTACTCGGGGTTACGTAAATTTGATGGCTAATGATCAACAAATATTTTTCAACTACTTTGTCGCCGCCATGATCAAGTTGGGGAACGTCGATGTGAAGACTGGATCCGAAGGTGAGATTAGACGCGATTGTGGGGTTTTCAATTCTTGAAATTAAGTCTTCTCCTGATATTGCATTGTTAGTTCTTCTCATTAGAAAGGGCAAACAAACGCACTTTATTTATTACTTTATATTTTTTCATGGGTGGTGTCACATTTACCATTAGAAGTGACAATTACAAAGTTCCATGACAATTATTGCTGACATCCATTGTTTTGTATGGGTTTTGGGTATAGGCCTGACTCAAATGCAATAAAAACAATAAATTGTCTAAACCAATATTTTTAGGTTTTAAGATGGGCTAGGATTGATTCAACCATTTTGGCATAAAATTAGATACAAAATTTTTGGACAATGGAATGCCCTTCTTTAGAATAATGTTATAGTTTCTAAATTTGAATACAAAATGGTTGTACCATATTTTGTGACAGTTGTCGATACTACCACATTGTATGTGGTACAACTGACAGTATTTGGGAATACATTAAATTTGGGGATCAAATTTGGGAAGCATAGCATTTACTCCCTTCTTTATTCTTCCAAAGAGAATTCTCAAAACCCAAAAGTCATCCTTCTGGATAATTTCCATTCTGTTTGGCTTGTTATCTATTAATAGTTGAGAAATAGGGAGACACATAGGAAGTATAAACAATAGAAATTACAATTTTCACTGTGACAATCTACTCATCCAAATCTCATCCAATAGCAGTAGTATTATGCTTCTATTTAAGCATTATATAGAGTAGGCCTGTAAATGGATCGGATTCGGATCGGATTTGTGATATCCGAATCCGAATCCGATAAGAATCCGTTAACTAAATCCGAATCCGATCCGATAAAAAATCCGTTAACCAAAATCCGAATCCGAATTTGTTAGGATTCGGATATCCGACGGATATCCGTTAAGCAATAAAAAAAACCCCTTAAGCAAATCAAGAATTTTTTTTTTTAAATTTATTAATTGGATATCCATTAAGCACCAAAGGAAGTTTTTAATCGGATATCCGTTAAGCACCAAATTTATTATTTTTTTTTTAATTTTTTTCTCTAATCGAATATCCGTTAAGTACCAAAAGAATATTACAGTGTAGGGTCATTATGTAATTTTCACAAAATAGGGAGAGCTAAATTGTAATTTTCACAAAACAAAGGGAGCTAAACGGATCGGATTCGGATCGGATTTGTGATATCCGAATCCGATCCGTTTGCTAACAAAATATTCGGATTCGGATTCGGGTTCGGATTCGGATTCGGATTTTCTTATCGGATATTTTCTATCGGATTCGGATCGGATCGGATCCAAATCCGATCCGTTTACAGGCCTAATATAGAGTAATGTAAGCCAGTATCAAAAGGGTATGTAAATTCAGATGAAGTGATATATAAATCAAGATTAGAAGTCATCGGTACAAAGCTTTTGAAACTGATATAATTTGGAATCAATTAAATGCAGTAATCTCAATACTTTGAGAGCCGTCCATCAAAATCTTCTAATAACGACATAACAATGGACCAACTACAAGGGCAGTTTGGGAACAGCTTTTGCTTCTCCAGTACAATTTTCAGCGATGGACTCACAACAGCTTCCTGCAATTGAAGTGTAAAAGCTATGTTTGGCAAACGGCTTTATAATAACTTTTGGAGATCTATAATCACTTATGGACTTTTGGAATCCAAAATCTGTCCCCAAACAGGGCCTAAAAGTGCTGCTTCACACCAAACAAAAGGAAGAAAATTTCAAGCTATCTTTAACAAAGAGGCTTATCTCAGTGTAGCTAGTGGCAGGCCTGAAAACGGCTTCAGCTGCACATGAAGAGAGAGAGAGAGAGAGAGAGAGAGAGAGAGAGAGAGAGAGAGAGAGAGAGAGAGAGATTACACCAGAAGAAGATATTAAGCTATCATAAAGGTTCGCAAAAATTTGTTGATCATCACTTGATAAATGGAACCCCTGAAGGAACCCGGAGGGCATAATCGTCATACTGCAAACCAAAGAACTGCCTCAGGAAGTGCTCCTCAAACGGTATCCGTTTTGCAAAAAAGCTCCAAACAACCACCGCAAACGCAATTGTGGATAACGGGTTACATAGCATAATCTGAGTGCCCACTGACCATATGAAAAATCCGCAATATCCCGGATGGCGAATATACCTATAGACACCATTTGTGACCAGTTTATGTTGCTCTTCATGATGAGTCCTAATAAGATGAGTGAATGCTTGACCAGCTGTTATAATTGCCGCCTTCCTTATGATTTCTCCAATTATAACCATTGCAAGGCCTAAGTTGCTTATCCACCAGAGTTCCTTCAATCCCGGGAAAAAGTAAATTTCAAGGAAGTATTCTATCAACGAACAAATCATCGCTAGAAGATAGTTTTTGCTAATCAGAAGAGACCTAAGAGTTACATTTGATGCACCGTGTACTATGATTGCTAGGATATATTCAGAAACGTGAAAGAAGAGTATTGCCAAGAACATTTGCAATAGCTGTCTGAAAGCTGTGTAGCTGAAGATTTCTGTCATCTTTGCCAAATAATTCAGAATTAATATCTCAATATGATACTGATAAAATAATATTCTGTGTCTTACTTCAGACCTGATGATAGTGCAGAGCCATACAACTTGAGTAGCAAAATGTGAGTTCCTACTATACCCCAAAGACAATTCGGGAATGTCATTTCCTGCAAATGAGAGATGTTAGATTTGGGGAGTAGAAAAACTAAAAGAAAATTGTATAGACTGTTTCACTTTAAAATTTTGGACCAATTCTGACATAGTATTAAGAAAATGCACAAGTCCTGCGAATCATGTGCAATTTAAAATATGTGCTCACATCATTCTCTTTTTCTACGATAACTCAATTAAATGCTCAGTTTCTGTATAGAATCTATAGATTTGCGTTATAAACTTCTCAGAATTTTCTCTGTTACAGAGGGCTAGGAATCACCAATATATTGCCTTTTTATTTATTTTTCCTTCTAAAAGTAATTACGTAAACATAGCTGTCCACAAATGCCAAAATTTCATTTTTCGGAGTTTTCTTTTTCATAAAGGACTAGGAATAAACAAAAGTTCGATTCTGATAAATTGGTATCGATGGCAATGTAGAGTTTGATGGACAGGTGACATGCACAAGTAGAGATTTTTGACATCTAGACAGGATCACTTGTAAGTACACAACGATGTATGTCTCTACTTTTCTATTATTATCATTTTCATGTCAACTTTCTACAGAGATTCTAGAATGGAAAAGAAGGTGGTGAATCCATATATTTTGTCATGCAATTGTTGCAATCCCTTGGATTAAGTTAATTACTCCGCATAAGGGACACAAGAAAATGTCTTATTCATTGTATGCTATAAAACAAAAATGGTATCATTCAACAAAGGGTTTCAGCAACTAAAGCTAAGAAAAAATTAAGGAGGCCAAAAGTATTAACTTACAGCAATCAGTTATATTCAACAATTCAGTGGAAACATATCTAGCCCCTCATTTTCTAATATAACAAGATATAATCCCAGATAAAGGAAATTATGTAGTTCCTAGCTCAAGACCTGCAGATCCAACCCCGGCCTAACCATGAATAGCAAGGATAAGAAACTGCCTGGCCTTGTTTATTAAAATGGTTATAGGTAGTGAAAAGGCCAAATCCATTAGTAATAAATTAATAATGATGTATATCACATGGTCACTGCCAGATCAGCACACTACAAAAGTACACTCCAATTAGAACTTGGATAAAAGCCAAATGTAACAAAATCAGATCTTAGAGCAGGTTTGTCAATATTAATGAAACATGGAGATCGTAAGAAGAAGATGACATTTCAGGAAAATGGGTCATTTAAAGTATTTCCTTCCACGAACACAAGGGAACATAATTTCCCCAAAGATTTCATTCATTACAACTTCAAAATGAATAATTATCCAGAAACACCCTAGTAAACACCAAAAGTTAGAATACGCCTGAATTCGTGGTGTAGGAGCAGATCTAGTGGAATAATAAGCTTCGCAGGGCATAACTCTCCTGAGTGAGATTTGTGGTCACCCGAGCCAAATCGGGCACATAGCGAGAATTGCTTTGCCTGGAGCGAACGGGCACTCACCTAGAGCAAGAATTGCTTTGTTCGAATGAGTGTGGTGATGATTTTAACATAGAAAACTCTCCCGAGGGAGATTCTTTTGCCCGGGGCTAGATCGTATGATTTAGATGCGCGCTTTGGGAAGTTGGAACAGTTTTGGACTCTTTATTATTTCCTTCTGGTTGTTTTAGATTCCCTTTACATTGTTTAATTCAACTATTATTCAATTATTAATTCAAAACAGAGATTTTTTTCTCTAAATTTTGCCTTGTGTCCAAGGTTTCTTTCTCCTTCGTGAGAAATCATCGTCCCAAGCACAATACCTAGCCCCCTTCAGCTAATCCGCTGCATAATCAATTCGTACCACTAAATCAAGCATCTCAAGCAATCTTACTAAACTTGAAACCTCAAATTGAAGTGAAAGAAACGGCAACATTTATGGGAGTCAGTGGTTGCATGTATGTAGTCACACTAGTATTTGTACGAACCCAATTTTTCATTTAAATCTATACTTTTATCAATGGAGTAATGGACCACTTATAAATTGTAACTTCTCTTCACATTCTGCTACTTGGACAACATTTGGGACCCAACCAAAAAGATCAGACTAGTAAATGAGCATTTATCCTACATTGGAAAAAGAATGACCAAACTTGCCACTCCATCATTAGATTCGATGATGAAGATATCAATTGGAAGTTCATTTTGTTCTTTTTTTCTTAACATTTTCTATCATAAAATCCTTTTTAGATGATTAGAAGCTTACGAATAAGAGCTAGAACCTTAGTTAAGATAGGGGAATACAATAAGAAAAGTTAATGTAAAAATGAAGACATGGGTTTACTAAATCTAGGGTTTCTGATAGTAGGAATAAATCTATAGCATCAAGAAGAAAACCACAACAAAAACATCAAATTCATAAAGTAAATAAATAGAAAGTATGTACTTAGTAGTTTTGTTTACACTTTGTTGGGTTTTTGGATTTAGTCAAGGAAAAGGAGCATAAAAGAAAATGAGCGAATTTACCTCCTTTCTTATCTTCTTTTTCAACCAAGCCTTGTTTTTATCACATTCAAATTTCTTCTGACCGCTCATGTTGCAGAACCAATAGCTTATGTCCTTAATGGCTGGCTTAGGAGCAATTAAATTGTTAGACTGACTAAGTGACCATACTTCCCTCGATTGTTTTGGTGTTTGTGTAAATTCTTCTTCTTGTGGTAGTAAGAATTGCTTTCATTATTTTGACCGTGAACAAAATGATGTGGCAGAGCATCGAAATCGCACTCGCAAGGACATGGTATTGTGTATGAAAAGTATGTCCAAGGAAAAAAGGATTCCTTAGCATTCTCTCCCACACTCACGGAATATTGGACATTATAAAATCGCTATACATGACTAGAAAGAAAAAAAAAGGTGGGAAATGACATGTTTAATTAAAATTTTATTATTCTATTTTACATCGTATAATTTTATTTCTTACTATTTTTCTCGTGGTTTTCTCTGATAAACAATTGAAGGATAAGTGTTCCTTAACATTTTCTTTTCATTTCCCTTACTAAATCCATGAAGTAAAGTAGCGATAGAAACTGCTGAATGGAGAAAGATGAACTGTACTTGTATACACCTAGTTGTGCATATACACAGAAGGGTTTTTTTTTTGTTTTGCTTTGCTTTGTTTCGTTTTTTTTTTTTTTTTTTTGTGTGTGTGTGTGTGTCCGGTTCACCAGTGATGATGGGATTGGGTAATTTGAACCTACCCAAGGTCTTCCAGGAGAAGTTATTCAGGGTGACCCTCGTACCACGTTAGAACGTGCGACACACCAATCATATTGCCCATGTGAAATTAGTTAGTTTTATAACTACCCTCAAGTTTTTGCCAAATATAACATATAATTTATAATTTTGTTAAACGGGACAAACTTGATATTCATTCAAAATATGGGTGGGTGTGATTGGTTTACCACAACACATTAGCAATGATGATGTGAGGGTTTCACTGCATAATTGCCCGTCTTGCATACCTTGAACAGAAAAATGACTAAAGAGGAGCCACACATTCAATCTATAGTGCACTCGTGTTCGTGTGAATCTCCAATTGGACGTGCAACTATGGCACACCACAATCATCGCAAAATTAAGGTTAGTAAGTAAACAAACCAATTGTATAGAAACACTATAGTCATCCCAAAATTAACTTCTGTCAAATTCTATCTAAATAAAAAGAAAGAATTTAAGAGTTGTCATCAAATTAATAAAAGATTGTGGTCCAGTTTGATAAAATTGAAAATTAAGTACTGAAAATTTTAAGCTATTGAATTTGCAATTCTCAAAACAGTGTTTCAAGTACTGAAATAGAGTTGCATTTGGTGAAATTTTTCTGTGTAACTTTTCTACTTAAAGTTTTTTGGCTGGTTTTTCGTGAAGTGGTAAATTATCAAGAGCAATGAAAAAAATAATAAATAAATAAAAATAATTGAGCACTTAATTGGTTTATGAAACACACATTCATCGGTAAGCCTACAAAAGATAGACCTCGTCATTGTCTATTCCTATCAACACCAACCCTTGAAAAAATTTTGCCTGACCATTGTCAGCATTGTCAGCATAGGTAGGCAATAAACTGACACATATACGTACATATGTGTGTATATGTATATACCCATATGCATAAATACGAAAGAAGTTCCAGCAGAAAGGGGGCAAAAAAAAAGAGAAGAAATATTTAAACACTGTAGATGATTTTTTTGGGGGGGACTTTACATTACATACAATAGATTTGTAAAGCAAAAAAAAAAAAAAAAAACAAATAATCACAAATAAATAAATTGCATTCAGGGTCCTAGTCGAAGTACATAATTCCTAAAAGTGAGAATTTAGAATTGCAGCAAGCTGAGCTGATTAGATTGGTATGAATGGGTTACAAAATTATTAAGCCCTATTTAACAAATAAAATAGATAGATGGTAAACGATACGTAAATAAGTGAAAAGAATGGGAAAGAGAGAAGACATACATCGCCTGGCCTGACCTGGCCTCAACGTTATTGGTTAGAGTGCCGCTGCTCTAAACCGGTAGTGTTTTTGTGTTGAATATGGGAGAATGGCCACAAGTTAATTAAGCAGCAGACTGCAGAAGGGAGCATTTGTTTGGCTGGTTTTTCTCTGTGGCCAGGCTGGGGTGGGGATCCAATGGTCCATTCAGCAGATCAGTGAAGGATTCGCAGGAAAGACTGAGGTTGTTTGGTTGGTTTGTTTGTTGTTGTGATCTACCTGAACTGAGTGAAAAAAAAGGGGAAAATAGGGCTCCCTTTGTCTACTGTTGCTTGGTAGTTGCCACTTTCTACCCTCTATTATTCTTGTGGCCTTTTTTTTTTTTTTTAATCAAGGGCACTTAAGGCACGTTTGGTAGGCAGGAATGAACCTTGGAATGGAATGGTCATTTCTGGGTTCATTCCATTCCAGTGTTTGGTGTGACCAAATGCAGTGGAATGAGCATTCATTTTGGAATGGTCATTCCTACTTAAGCAGGAATGGGCATTCCTTGCCAAAACCCAAGGAATGCTCATTCCATTCTCACATGATTGACTATATTTGTAAAATATAAAACTTTTTCTTAAAATATATTTTATAAAAATATGTATATATTAAATATTATTTAAAATATTAAAAAAATATATTAAATACTTTTTTAAATATTAATTTTTTTATAAAATATTAAATATTTTAATTAAATATTATTCATACTAAAAAAATCATAAAATACTTATTAAACTTAACATTGGACTAAAAAAAATTTAATTATAACTAGCAAATATATTAAATTTTTAAAGAGATTTTGCAAATAGATGAATAAAAATAAGGTGGACTAAAATTGTTAAAAATGTAATATTATTTCATAAAAAAACAAAATATTAACTATTTAGGCTAAAAAATATTTTAAAATTCAAAATATTGCATAAATAATACTGAATGTTTGTACCATAAATATTTTGTACAAATATAAACTATTTTGCTTAAATATGATTTTATTCCACTAATTGATTGTTTAAAACCCAAAGTGGAATGTAATTGACATTTAATTCGTAGAAACTTAGCCAAACAGAGGAATGTAATGTCTATTGCTATTCCATTCCTGTTTCATTCCATTCCTGAGTCCATTCCATTCCTGCCTTATTCCATTCCTGCCTACCAAACGTGCCCTTAGAGTATGTTTGATAACCTAATGAAGTGCTGAAAATGAAAAGTTTCAGCACTTATGCTTTTTTAATGCGTTTGATAACATATCACTTAATTGAAAATGCAGCAAAAAAATTACTGAAAACTTTAAGTGAAAATTTTTTACTGAAAATAATCATTGAATGCATTCTATTTTAGTAGTTGAAGTACTGTTTCAGTATTATAAATTCAATCACTTAAAATTTTCAGTACTTAAAATCAACACTTAATTTTCAGCACTTAATTTTCATTTTTATCAAACGCACCCTTAGTTTTGTGAAAAAAAAAGATTTCCGAATCTTATGTGAGTTTTACAGGATTAATTAAGGTACTCTGCGAGGTCTGGTATTTACAATTTGAACTTTATACCTCATTCATCAAATCGGGTCTTATTTTCCACACGATCAACTTTTTAGCTTATTTATCAAATCTATCAACTTTTTAAACTCAGCAAGTTAAAAATGCAACTTTTGAATCGGCAACATTTCTTGTTGAAATGAATTTTTTTTAAAATTTTAAAGTCGCATTTTGAATTTGCGATTTGTAAAAAATTGATAGGTTTGAAAAATATGAAAAATTGATGGGTGTGGGAAATAAACCCCCCCCCCCCCCCCCCCCCCCCCCCCCCCCCCCTTCATGGGTTGGGTAAAAAATTCATAACAATTTATTCCCTTACATCTTAGTTGTAGGTTTGGAACTCCTCCCGACTTGTAATTGAAAAGAAAATAAAATTAAAATTCACGGGAGTTTGTCACACACGTGCCTCAGGTCGACTCGGGCCGAGGGCTTACATTTATGAGTGTATTTTTGCTCACCCAAGCACACCCCAGTGGGTGAGCATATGTGTAACACCCGCTCTCGCGGATTATTTTAATCATGTTTTAGCATACATTATTAGTATTATAATAATAACATGGATATATGTGTTAAGTGGGTTTTGACTCACTAAGTTGTTTAGTGGTGTCTAGTTGGGAACCCAGAATAGGCCAATGTGGCAGTTCCAGTTTGGGACAGTTGTGAGAGGTCTCCGTGTGACGGGACAAATATGTGGGATAATCTTTAAGTGCCTAAATATTTATTTAGCTTTATGTGATTTATTATTATATTATTTTAATAATATGGTAATTGTTAGAAACCACTTCTGTGGTCAGTAAGGGATACCTTTGTGAGGTGAATTGGACACGTTGCATAATTAGTAGGTGAATTAGTAATTTTATAATATTACATAGGACCACTTATGAGACACGTACGTGACATAGACAAATACTCATTTAAGTTTGAGATAATTTTAATAAATTTTATAACTAGCAGGAGAATAATCGCAAAACTAGTAAAATTGTGAGAACGATATAATAAAATCACAAAAGTGGATTATTAGTGTGTTGACACATGGGGAGGTGACTCATATATGTCACCAACCTCCTAGTCTTCTTCTTCAATTAGTGTAGCCAATTTACAGAGAAAATGTCGACGGAAGTTTCGCCGTCATTCACGACGTCGACTTACGCGCTTAACGACGTTCAATTTTAAAACATGATATATATTTGGACTTTTGGAGGTGAGTCTAATGTGGTAGTACCATTCTTATTGATTTCTGAGACAGTTTTTCTGCGATCCAATTCGGGGTTTTAGCTCATTACTTGTAATTTTTGTATAGCATTATATTTGGATCTTATTAGGATCAGTATTCTGCTATTAGGAGCGAAAACCCAGAGGAAAGTGACAATTAAAAGAACCCTTAAAACCTTAAAGGTTCACGCAGCGGAAAACAAAAATTTTATGGTTTTCTAAACCCATGATCAAGTCTATGATGTATACAATATACATACAACATACATAGGGGGTTAATCGAATAGTTACCCTTGTAGCGTGCTTTACAAAATATCAATTCCTTTTCGTCCCACGAACAGTTCACCAAACAGTCTAAGCGTCTGATCTCTAAAAGTATCCATACGAGCAATTCACGAATTGGAAGAAGTTTATAATTTTTCTTCTAACAAATTGAAGAACACTAAACAAGATCACAATATATATATATATATATATGTATGACCGTACAGTTGTTAGAAGAGGAGTTTTTGTTGGGAAATATTTAGGTGTGCTAGAATGACTTTTTGTTTCCCATACCTCATATATATAACAATACTATAAGATTCATTCCTAATCTAATTAGGAAACTATATTTGATTGGAAGACTTTCTTAAATCAAATATAAACTAATAATATTATTATACTACTTTCATATTAACAACTTAATATCAAGTAGACCCTCACAACTTCTACCAAATACACATTGCCCTTTTGTGTGTGACCTCTTAGGTTCATACTAATCTGGTAGTAGGCACTAACACTTTAAAGTATTACAATTAGAACCCTTTCTAATTTATTTAAATTAGAACATCTTCTAATTCTCCCTTGTAGAAATAATTAATATTAATATTTATTATTTCTGGGCATCTATTAGTCATGAGTGACACCTAGCAGTATATCATGACACACCCCAGACAGTCTGAAAATTAGTGAACCTTTCCATTAACACTGACCATACAATTCAATCATTCTATCAAACAATGTCCCAATTAAATCTCTTGGGTAATGGACATATTATATAACCCATATTTAATTATATGTTCTCGAACTAATTGATTTTCTCTATTTGGTGAAATTAGAAAACTCTTTCTAATTCTCACCCTGCCCCTGGCCAGGGAGCTTTACTTGAGATATATCATAGAAGATCACATAGGACATTCACTCCCTCACTTGAGAGTAATAGATTTCTTGTTGTACATTCACATGTCTCCATGTATGACTTATTATACCCAACAATACATGAATATGCCTTTGATTAAAACATAAACACCGTGCACGTTAAAGCATAATAACTTATACACAAGACAATAGTAATGTCTCAGGTCTAAGGATTACTTGTACCATTGTAACTAAGAACAATCCATTGATAGATAAGTAAAACTCCATTTGGATATTCCTAATAGTTGATCACGTTCAGTGAACTTGTTCTATAACAAGCACCCATATGTTTGTTCCAGTGTCCCCACACTGATGATTTAAGACAAGTCGTATTTTATCAAATAAAATAAACATGGCACATGTTAGTCTAACCGGGTTATCAAAGGCCCAATTTAATAATCCTACGACTAAGAACAATTTTAGAATAAAGCAACTGAGAAGTATATGGTCTTGTTCCTTAACTCTTTAAGTACATACCTTCTCAACTTTAATTGTATGGACATATCATATAGATGTTAAACAACAATAATGATAAATAATAAACTTGCCCTTTATTAATATGAAACTGTTATTACAAGGTAATATTCCTAAAACACTACTCCAATCTAAATGGCTTTTAGGGCATACTGCTAACAATCTCCCACTTGCACTAAAGCCAATCGACCATGTATCTCATACCCATCTTCTCAAGATGGCGATCTAATTGTTGCTGAGTTAAGGCCTTAGTGAATGGATCTACTACATTATCTGTTGATGCTATCTTCTGTATCTCCACATCACCTCTACCAATGATTTCTCTAATCATATGGAATCGACGCTGAATGTGTTTGGATTTCTGATGAGACCTTGGTTCCTTGGCTTGAGCTATCGCCCCATTGTTATCATAGTACAAAGGCACAGGTGATTCAATGGTTGTTACTACACCTAGTTCACTGATGAACTTTCTTATCCATACATTCTCCTTTGCTGCTTTTGAAGCAGCAATGTATTCTGCTTCGGTCGTGGAATCTGTCGTTGTATCTTGCTTACAACTCTTCCAGCTAATAGCGCCCCCATTAAGGGTAAACACATACCCAGATGTGGATTTTCTATCATCCATATAAGACTGGAAGTCCGAATCCGTGTAACCATCAACTCTCAGTTCTCCTCCTCCATAAATAAGGAACATAACCTTAGTTCTTCTCAAGTACTTAAGGGTGTTCTTCACTGCAATCTAGTGATCCATACCTGGATTAGACTAATATCTTCTTGTAACACTTACAGCATGACTGATATCAGGTCTGGTACATAGCATAGAATACATGAGACTTCCCACTGCTGAAGCATATGGTACTTTGCTCATGATCTCTCTTTCCTCCGGTGTCTTAGGACTCATGTCCTTCGAGAGATGAATTCCATGTATGAAGGGCAGCATCCCTATCTTGGAATCTGCCATATTGAATCTATTTAACACTTTATCTATATATAAGGACTGGGATAAACCAAGCAATCTTTTAGATCTATCTCTATAAACCTTTATACCTAGTATGTAAGATGCTTCTCCCAAATCATTCATGGAGAAGTTTGTGAAAGCCATAGTTTGACTGATGATAACATTCCTATATCATTCCCAATGAGTAGGATGTCATCAACGTACAAAATCAGGAATGTAATCGCTTTGCCACTGAGCTTCTTATACACACATGGTTCATCCATATTTTGATGAAAATCAAATGCTTTGATTGCTTCATCAAAATGGATGTTCCAACTTCGAGATGCTTGCTTAAGTCCATAAATGGATCTTTGCAGCTTACACACTTTGTGGTTTTCACCACGGGATATAAAGCCTTTCGGCTGCTCCATGTAAATCTCTTCTTCAATCTAACCATTGAGAAAAGCGGTCTTTACATCCATCTGCCATATCTCATAGTCATAGTGTGTATCTATAGCAAGCATAATCCTGGTGGATTTTAGCATGGCTACTGGCGAAAAGGTTTCCTCATAGTCAACTCCTTGTCTTTGTTTGTAACCTTTTGCCACTAGCCTATCTTTGTAGGTCTCTACCTTTCCGTCTGAGCTTATCTTCCTTTTGTAAACCCATTGGCAGCCAATAGGTACAATACCTTGAGGCGGGTCTACCAAAGTCCAGACTTGGTTGGAGTACATAGAATCCATTTCTGATTTCATGGCAACTTGCCATTTACTCGAATCGATATCTGACATCGCCTCTTTGTGATTAGTAGGATCACTCCTGTCACCATTGTCTCCACAATGAAAGAGTTCCTCATCACCTAGATGGAGATCCAAGTATCTCTTATTAGGTATGGGAGTTCTACTAGTCTTACGTGGAGGTTGTGTGATAGAAGGTGCTACTGTAATAGGGTTTGATGACTCTTCCTCATGTTGGTCAATGTTGGTTTGTGGTTCAGAGGACATTTCCTCTAATTCTATCACTTTTTCATTGCCTCCATCTTGAATAAACTCTTTTTCAAGAAATACGGCAAACTTGCTAACAAACCCCTTTTGTTCGCCTGGGTGATAGAAATAGTATCCCAAAGACTCTTTTGGATAACCCACAAATCTACATTTTACTGACCTAGATTCCAATTTGTCCACTTCTAGTTTCTTAACATAGGCTGGACAACCCCATATCTTAATGTAATTAAGACTAGGCCTCTTCACATGCCACACCTCATGCGGTGTCTTAGGAACAGATTTGGTTGGCACCCTATTCAGTATATGCGCTGTTGTTTGAAGCGCATATCCCCAAAATGATATAGGTAAATCTGTGTAGCTCATCATGGATCGTACCATATCCAATAAGGTACGATTTCTCCTTTCAGACACACCATTTAATTATGGTGTTCCAGGTAGAGTCCATTGTGATAAAATACCATTTTCCTTGAGATGGTCCAAGAATTCATTGCTTAAGTATTCACATCCTCGATCTGATCGAAGAACTTTAATATTTTTCCCAGTTTGTTTTTCTACTTCATTTCTGAATTCTTTGAACTTTTCAAAAGATTCAGATTTGTATTTCATTAAATACACTTACCCTAACCGTGAGTGATCATCGGTGAAGGTTATGAAGTATGAAAAACCTCATCTTGCAATTGAATTCATAGGACCATACACATCAGTGTGAATTAACCCAAGTATGTCGGCTGCTCTTTCCCCATGTCCCATAAAGGGTGATTTGATCATTTTGCCCATGAGACAAGATTCACAAGTTGGATAAGCTTCATAAGCTAATGAGCCAAAGTGTCCATCCTTCACCAACTTGTTGATCTTATCATCACTAATATAACCTAATCTAAGATGCCACATATAAGTAGGATTAACTTCATCTCTAGGTCTCTTTGGTGTTTTATCTTTTGCTTGCTCAATATAGTTAATACCATTAACTAAGTTTAAGAAATAAAGACCATTCAAATATATGCCAGAACCAAATAAATCATCATTTAAATAAAATGTGCATTTATTTTTCTCAAAAATAAATTTATAACCATCTCTAGATAAAGCAGAAATAGAAATAATATTCCTAATAATATCTGGCATAAATAAACAATCTTATAATTCTAAAACTACGCTAGGTGGTAATGCTAAATAGTAGCTCCCTACAGCTAATGCAGCAACACTTGCTCCATTTCCCACTCGAAGAGCAGCTTGTCCTCTACTCAGCCTTCTGCTTCCCCTCAATCCCTACAACGAATTGCACATATAAGAACTAGCTCTGGTTTCTAATACCCAAGAAGAAACAGAATTAACCGAAAAGTTAGTTTCTATAAAAAGCAATTTAGACATACCTTCAGAAGGTTTGTCTTTTATGGAAGCAAGGTACTCTCTGCAGTTCCTCTTCCAATGTCCTTCTTTGCCACAGAAGAAACACTTTTCTTTACCCTTATCATTTGTGGGCTTGCCTTTCTTGATCTCGCCCTTTGCCTTCACCTTGGACTTCTGCCCCTTCCATTTTCCTTTACCCTTGGGCTTGGACTTGGAAGTAGAAGCCTCATGAATGACAAGAGCAGATCCCTTTGTCTTTTTGATAGAGCCTTCCGCAGTATTCAACATATTTAGCAACTCATGCAATGGAACTGTCATCCTGCTTATGTTGAAGTTCATAACGAATTGCGAAAATGAATATGGCAAGGATTGTAAGATCAAATCTATTTGCAAATTTGCATCCATGCCTACATCAAGCTTTTCGAGTTGCTCAATGTAACCGATCATCTTAAGCACATGCTCATTTACAGATGACACCTCTGCCATTTTAGCCTGGAAGAGTTCTTTTGAAACATTGAACCTTGCGGTTCTACTCTGTCCCCCATACAACTCTAGTAGGTGAAGAAGAATAGAGGTTGAGCTTTTATATGAATCATGTTGCTTCTGAAGCTCATTGCTCATGGATGCTAACATGTAGCATCTCACCTTTATTTCATCTTCCTGCCACTTTCTCAAAGTGTCATGCTCTTCCTCAGTGGATCCTTCCGGAAGAGATTCCGACATTGGCCCATCCAAGACATAGGCAATTTTGTCAGAAGTAAGAATGATTTTTAAGTTCCTTAACCAATCATCAAAGTTTTGTCCAGTCAAACGGTTGGTACCCAGAATTTTAGCAAGGGGGTTGAAGTTTGACATTTTTAGCGGTGATCTACAGAAGATAAATTGCAATTTATGAGCATAAAATAAAATTCAATTTTATTATCTATTAGATTTTGGGTCTTCAAATCATAATGGTACCTCCCACTATTCTTTTCAAATTCCTCATCCCTTTAAAGAAATTTGGAAATCTTTATTTATAAAAATTCCTAGTGGGGATTGGGGTCCCACCAAAATTAGTACAACCTCAAATAATAGTTTCATGGCCGTACTAACTTTGATAAGAAGGTAACTTCATACCTATTGCTTCTTAAGCAAGTTCCAATCATCATTTAGCCTCTAAAATTATGAACCTCACATGGTAGTTTCTTGATCCATATATTTTAGTTAAGTAAGACCCACCATTCATACAAGTATGAGTCATTAATGAGACCCTCACATAATAGTTTCTTGGATCTCACTAAACCCTCACCTCATAATATCATATATTTAAATAGTATGAGTGGCTTTTCTTAGAGTGAGCAGTCCCCACATAGCTGCAGCTGACAAACCCAAATAAGAAAATACAGTCAACTAGAATGGTGGAAGGCTACGATAAGACATTCATAATGTCTATTCGATTACAACTTAATATCGTAACAAGAAGGGAATTTTATGGTCTCATAAAATAAATATTTCATCATTTATATTTTAATATGTCCATACGATGCTCCTACTAATTAAATTTAGAAAACAATTTAAAATTTTAATTTAAAGGAATATCCTCATGACACAACAATTGGATTAAATTTTAAAACAATTTTAAAATATGGGCATATAAAATATATGGTGAAACCGCCCCAACAATTATCACATAAAAAATGGGTCATGGATGATTATGGACTGTTAAGGTGATTCAACTTGAGTCTTTAAGTTGAATCTAGGTCTATGGGGTTGTAATCATAATTAAACAATACATGTTTTCAAGCTCTAAGCTTGAAACAATAATAAATAAATAGTCTTCATTCTTTTCTTGGGCACCTTATCTACTTCAAGTAGGCTCCTATCCTCCTTGTAATCTTCTGATCTTCGTCTATAAGCCTAATTTTACATCACTTTAAAAAAGAAAACCCTTGATCCATTATCAAGGGGGAGGTACATAGGAGGGAGATAGAAATTACATTGAGGAGGGAGGTAGAAATTACATTGAGGAGGGAGGAAGGCATGCAAGCCCCATTTAAAAATTACAAACCCAAAATAATAAACTGTTCAATCACATTGAATTAACAAACCAATCACATAGCTCAATTATTTTGGTCTAGTCCATAATCATCCTTTACATCAAAATTCACATCTCATGCAAATAAAAATAATACTGTTATTATTATAGCATATAATTTTGGGACTAATCCTAATCACATTAGAATTTTGATTTGATTAAAATAAAAATAATTCCAATCAAAATTGGGCAATTCTATATGACACAGTGACCGGCCATGTACAACACTGGTAGTCAAATTGCTGAATTTTTATTTTAATGCAAAAAATGTTTCCCAACTTATTACTTTAATCTTGATTAAAATAATAAAAAACAATCAAAATTGATTCACTGCCTCCATAAAAACTGACTGGACGGGAGCAATCACATCACAGTTTTTTTTTTAAATCGTGTAAAGAAAACTTAATGGTCCCAAAGGACTAAAACTGATACACAATAGTGTACCAATACATCTTGACTAACGTACAAATATATATATATATATCGGATATTTATGTATCACTCAATAAAATTAATTTAATTTTGTATCTAATAAAAAATTTAGAATCCCAAAATTACAGATTTATTCATAATAAATCCATACCATAAAATAACTAGATATTTTGTATTAATCATAGACTAAGGCTCTGATACCACTGAAAGAAAACCATGAGGAACCCTTAAAGGTTCACGCAGCGGAAAACAAAAATTTAATGGTTTCCTAAACTGTCTATGATGTATACAATATACATACAACATACATAGGGGGTTAATCGAATAGTTACCTTTGTAGCGTGCTTTACAAAATATCAATTCCATTTCGTCCCACGAACAGTTCACCAAACCGTCCAAGCGTCCGATCTCTAAAAGTATCCACACGAGCAATTCACGAATTGGAAGAAGCTTATAATTTTTCTTCAACAAATTGAAGAACACTAAACAAGATCACAATATATATATATGTATATGTATGACCGTACGGTTGTTAGGAGAGGAGTTTTTGTTGGGAAATATTTAGGTGTGCTAGCATGACTTTTTGTTTCCCATACCTCATATATATAACAATACTATAAGACTCATTCCTAATCTAATTAGAAAACTATATTTGATTGGAAGACTTTCTTAAATCAAATATAAACTAATAGTATTATTATACTACTTCCATATTAACAACTTAATATCAAGTAGACTCTCACAACTTCTACCAATTACACATTGCCCTTTTGTATGTGACCTCTTAGGTTCATAATAATCTGGCAGTAGGCACTAACACTTTAAAGTATTACAATGAGAACACTTTCTAATTTATTTAAATTAGAACATCTTCTAATTCTCCCTTGTAGAAATGATTAATATTAATATTTAATATTTTTGGGCTTCTACTAGTCATGAGTGACACCTAGCAGTATATCATGACACACCCCAGACAGTCTGAAAAATAGTGAACCTTTCCATTAACACTTACCATACAATTCAATCCTTCTATAAAACAATGTCCCAATTAAATCTCTTGGGTAATGGACATATTATATAACCCATATTTAATTATATGTTCTCGAACTAATTGATTTTCTCTATTTGGTGAAATTAGAAAACTCTTTCTAATTCTCACCCTGCCCCTGGCCAGGGAGCTTTACTTGAGATATATCATAGAAGATCACATAGGACATTCACTCCCTCACTTGAGAGTAATAGATTTCTTGTTGTACATTCACATGTCTCCATGTATGACTTATTATACCCAACAATACATGAATATGCCTTTGATTAAAACATAAACATCGTGCACGTTAAAGCATAATAACTTATACACAAGACAACAGTAATGTCTCAGGTCTAAGGATTACTTGTACCATTGTAACTAAGAACAGTCCATTGATAGATAAGTAAAACTCCATTTGGATATTCCTAATAGTTGATCACGTTCAGTGAACTTGTTCTATAACAAGCACCCATATGTCTGTTCCAGTGTCCCCACAGTGATGACTTACGACTAGTCATATTTTATCAAATAAAATAAACATGGCACATGTTAGTCTAACCGGATTATCAAAGGCCCAATTTAATAATCCTACGACTAAGAACAATTTTAGAATAAAGCAACTGAGAAGTATATGGTCTTGTTCCTTAACTCTTTAAGTACATACCTTCTCAACTTTAATTCTATGGTCATATCATATAGATGTTAAACAACACTAATGATAAATAATAAACTTGCCCTTTATTAATATGAAACTGTTATTACAAGGTAATATTCCTAAAACACTACTCCAATCTAATTGGCTTTTAGGGCATACTGCTAACAATCTCCCACTTGCACTGAAGCCAATCGACCATGTATCTCATACCCCTCTTCTCAAGATGACGATCCAATTGCTGCTGGGTTAAGGACTTAGTGAATGGATCTGCTACATTATCTGCTGATGCTATCTTCTGTATCTCCACATCACCTCTATCAATGATTTCTCTAATCATATGGAACGACGCTGAATGTGTTTGGATTTCTGATGAGACCTTGGTTCCTTGGCTTGAGCTATCGTCCCATTGTTATCATAGTACAAAGGCACAGGTGATTCAATGGTTGGAACTACACCTAGTTCACTGATATCCATACACTCTCCTTTATTGCTTCTGAAGCAGCAATGTATTCTGCTTCGGTCGTGGAATATGCCGTTGTATCTTGCTTACAACTCTTCCAGCTAATAGCGCCCCCATTAAGGGTAAACACATACCCAGATGTGGATTTTCTATCATCCATATTAGACGAAGTCCGAATCCGTGTAACCATCAACTCTCAGTTCTCCTCCTCCATAAATAAGGAACATATCCTTAGTTCTTCTCAAGTACTTAAGGATGTTCTTCACTGCAATCCAGTGATCCATACATGGATTAGACTAATATCTGCTTGTAACACTTACAGCATGACTGATATCAGGTCTGGTACATAGCATAGCATACATGAAACTTCCCACTGCTAAAGCATATGGTACTTTGCTCATGATCTTTCTTTCCTCTAGTGTCTTAGGACTCGTATCCTTCGAGAGATGAATTCCATGTCTGAAGGGAAGCATCCCTCTCTTGGAATCTGCCATGTTGAATCTATTCAACACTTTATCTATGTATAAGGACTGGGATAAACCAAGCAATCTTTTAGATCTGTTTCTATAAACCTTTATACCCAATATATAAGATGCTTCTCCCAAATCCTTCATGGAGAAGTTTTGTGAAAGCCATAGTTTGACTGATGATAACATTCCTATATCATTCCCAATGAGTAGGATGTCATCAACGTACAAAATCAGGAATAATGTAATCGCTTTGCCACTGAGCTTCTTATACACACATGGTTCATCCATATTTTGATGAAAATCAAATGTTTGATCGCTTCATCAAAACGGATGTTCCGACTTCGAGATGCTTGCTTGAGTCCATAAATGGATTTTTGCAGCTTATACACTTTATGGTTTTCACCACGGGATATAAAGCCTTCCGGCTGCTCCATGTAAATCTCTTCCTCAATCTGACCATTGAGAAAAGCGGTCTTTACATCCATCTGCCATATCTCATAGTCATAGTGTGCAGCTATAGCAAGCATAATCCTGATGGACTCCACCTGAAAGAAAGAGGGGTGTGTCTCGGCTAATCACGCGGACTAGTTTAAAAGGATGGCTGGTACTTGTGTTCCTGGAGACTATAATTATGTGTAAAAGATGAGATTGAGCATGTTTGTTATTAATGTTCATAATTGTTGGCATTCACAAGCATATAGCTTACAAAGTATAGTGGTTATTGAATAACCATTGTAGGTGATCAAGATGGAAGATCAAAGAAGAAGTGAAAATGACAACGGCGAAGAAACGTGGGACTTGGGAAGGGTTGGAGTTTTGTTATTAATTTCATGTTTTGGGTTAAGTTTCATAGTATAAACTATTCAGATTGAATTCGAAAGCTTATGTTCATTACTTAGTTTATTTACTCTTGTCAAGTAATGGTTGTATTATGGGAGAATGGCTACAAGTTAATTAAGCAGCAAAGTGCAGAAGAGAGCATTTGTTTGGCTAGTTTTTCTCTGTGGCCAGGCTGGGGTGGGGGTCCATTCAGCAGATCAGTGAATTAGGATTCGCAGGAGAGACTGAGGTTAGTTTGTTTGTTTGTTGTGATCTACCTGAAATGAGTGAAAAAAAAGGGGAAAATAGGGCTCCCTTTTTCTACTGTTGCTTGGTAGTTGCTACCCTCTATTATTGTTGTGGCCTTTTTTTTATCAAGGGCACTCAGTTTTGTGAAAAAAATATAAGGACTTCCAAATCTTATGTGAGTTTTGTAGGATTAATTAAGGTACTCTGCGAGATATGGTAATTACAATTTGAACTTTATACCTCACCCATCAAATCGGGTTTTATTTTCTACACCGATCAACTTTTTAACTTATTTATCAAATTTATCAACTTTTTAAACTCGCAAGTTAAAAATGCAACTTTTGAACCGGCAATATTTTTTGTTGAAATGGATATTTTTTTTTGTTAAGGTCGCATTTTGAACTTGCGATTTAAAAAAGTTGATAGGTTTGAAAAATATGAAAAATTGATGGGTGTGGAAAATAAAACCCCCCATTTGATGGGTTGGGTAAAATATTCATTACAATTTATTCCCTTACATCTTAGTGGTAGGTTTGGAACTCCTCCCGACTTGTAATTGAAAAGAAAAAAAAATCCATGGGAGTTTGTCACACACGTGCCTCTGGTCGGCTCGAGCCGAAGGCTTACATTTATGAGTGCATTTTTGCTCACCCAAGCACCCCAGTGGGTGAGCATATGTGTAACACTCACTCGCGCAGATTATTTTAATAACGTTTTAGCAAACATTATAATAATTGTAGAGAATAATGTGGCCGGGCCATACGGGCACCTACATAATATTGGACCGGGTCCAAAGAGGCACGGGCTATTGAAGTCCTAAATAGGAAATGTTTGTGTATGCCTATATATACACACATATACCACACAAATCCTATGTGAGATACACATCCAGCAACAGCTCTCTCTCTATATATATACGGCCGTCCCTCTCTCTCCCTCTCTCTCTCTCTCTCTATATATATATATATAATATCACCAAAGGGCTTGGGATCTAGATCGTGGTATCATCGGAGATCGCTCACGTAGCATCCTCTGCGACTAATACGAGACACAAGAGGGTCCATGGAGGCACCAAGTTTGTGCTTCAAACAGAGGGCTCGTAACAACGCCATTTCGTCGATCCAAGAAGTTATTCCGCTAGGTATCGTACCTAAACTCACTTGGTATGCATGTGTGATTGCATTTTACATTGGTATCAGAGCCTATATGACGTTTGTTTGCCCATATAAGCACCCAAAACAGATCCACCGTTGTTGGACCATGTTTTGTGTACAAAACTTGCAAAAATGAATTACTATGTGGGTCTACGTGAAAGCCCTAATATCTTTTGAATTTTTTGATTGAGATATGTTCTTACATGTCCATAGAGTCTACACAAGAAGTCTCATGGCCCAATTATCTCCGTAGGTTGAAAAAAATGAAACCCTATTTTCTGGACAGTTATTTTTTCTCAACTTTGATCTACTTTTCTGGATGACTCATATGTGCAATCAATATGTTTTTTAGTTCAAACTTAAGTACTCCGTGAGTCTATCCAACCATATATAATACACGTTTATTGGATCTAAAACAAGGGAGATATAGGCGTTGAAGCTCAAGGGGGTCGCGCAACTTGTGGGCTGCATTTTTAGGGTTTCAGAGGTTGAAGAAGACCCGGCCAGACCACCCCCACGCGCACGACGGTGCGTCTGGCGCGTGCGGCAGTGCCGGTGGCCGACTGGCTACTTCTCCGGCACGTGTGGGTCCCTCTTCGGCCACATTATTTTATTATATTTTTTATAAAAATATTCCAGAATAATTTTTAATTATCTTGTATTTAAAACAGTTTTTGGTAATTAAAAACAAAGTTTTTTGTGTTTAAACAGTTTTTTAATTCCTTAAAAAATTCTAGAAAATTATAAAAAAATAATTTTTTATTTTTCTTAGCTTGTGGACACAGAGTGGGATCCGGAATAATTTCTTAGAAAATTACTTCATTGTTTTGGTATTTTAGAGCATAAAAAATTATGTTATTGTACGTGTTTTAAATTGCTTAAAATATCCAAAGCAAAATATTAATTCTTGGAATTAATATGTAGTGTTCTTTACACTGCTGGGGGTGTTGAGGAAGTGTTTCATGCCTATCTCACATGTTTATAATGTTTTAGAGCATTAAATAGTATTTTTAGACGTTATTTTAAATTGCTTAAAATATCCCAAAATGTTTATAAATTATTGAAATTAATATTATATGATTGGGACTCTGTTTTGGGCCATGTGAGACTGCTAGGAAGATTCATTCCTTTAAATATTGTATTTTTTTTAAGGAATTTAACACATCATTGTTAAATAGTTTTAACAAATCTTTGATAAATTGATTAAAATTCGATTTTATGCTCCCACAAATTATGGAAATCTTTATTAAAAATGAAAAATAAGTTTTTCAAATATTTAAAATTTTCATGTGGATTTTAAAAGATTTTATTAATTTTAAGATCCTTAAATAATTGGTTTTAAATTATTTTTTAAGACATGAAATTGCTTTAAAAATTGATGAAAAATCTATGATTTTTCATAATTTTTTCTTTAGCTTATGGGAGCTATCCGGGGTATGAAAATTTATTAAATTTCAACTTTTAGAGGCTCATTGCATTATTGGTCATGTCTAATTACTACTGTTTGTGTTTGGTTGACCGTATGACCTCTAATTCCTTCTCCTTAGGTGGAGTGACAGATGAGTCCATTCATTTTATAAAAAGACCACATGAGTGCTTAATGTGTGTGATTAATATATTTTAATCTGACTTAATTGAATGGACAATCTGACAATTTATAGAACTTGTGTCCTTACGATGTATGTTTAAAATTGTTCTTGTATATGTTTATAAGCAAAGCATCCCTAATTTTTTTTTTGGGCTATAAATGCAATGTGAGGACGAGTATTTTATTTATGGAAAAGCCTATTTGTAAATGGATGGTTTTATTTGTTTATATATCATAAACTTGAATTACATTAGCATGAGCTCTAAATTGTCGATTTGAACCCACGTGGGGTCCCTGCGCAATTGTTGTATGGCGCATTTTATATATTGTGGATGATCTTAGATAGGTTAATGAACCATCTAATTGATGTTTGTTTATAAAAATCAATTATAAAAGTTTTTTCCTTGATTTACAAAATGAGGATTTGATTAATGAGCAATAGCAAGTTTTTTGGTCTTAAATTGTAGAAAAGGGAAAAATCATTTGTAATTGGATTTTAAAACAATTTTTTTTAAGAGATGTACAAATAATAATGTCAAAAACCTTTGCGCATATATATATATATTTTAATGTAGAAATGGCTTCAAAACAAATTGTCGCTGATTTGAACAAATATAACAAATTTAATGGGAAAAACTATGACGCATGGTAATGAAGAGTAACCCTCATGTTGACTGAGGAAGAGCTGCTTCCACATTTTACCCAGTCAATGATCCAACCCGTTGTGCCAGAAAATGGGCCAAGCCCAATATCGCCGAGACCTTGACACCTATAATGAATGGGTTAAGAAGGATCATCGCACGCGCAATATATTGTTAAGCAGTATGAATGATGATCTTCTTGGTGAGTATTTCCAATACTCCAGTGTCAAAGAATTATGGGACCAGCTAAAATTTGCTTTCGGTGGGACATCAACTACTAGGCTCAGGAGCCTGGTGTTGAAGTTCGAGGTGTATCGGAACGATCCCAAGCAATCGATGACTGAACATCTTAGGACGATGTCTGGTATGATTCGAGATCTTAGTGCTGCTGGGAACATCCTCACTGATGAACAACAGATTCAAGCCGGGATTCGGTCACTACCTGAAACTTGGGTCCATATGAAGTAAATTTTGGCACATAATGAAAATACCAAAAAATTTGCTGATATATCTAAACATGTGGAGCTGGAGGCAGAGCGCCAAGAGGCAAACCACATTACTACACTCATAGTGAGAACTTCCATAGGTGGAGGTGAGCGCGGGACTAATGGGCCCAAACGCAATGCCAAGGGTAAAAGGGCTCAAAGAAAGGGTAGGGCTAATAAGTTAGCTCCAAAGGCTGATAAACCAAAGAAGCGTAGAGGTAAGCGCGCTGGCAAGAAAAATGCTTCAACTGTGGAGGATTGGGACACTTCGCTCCTGAATGCACTGAGACGAAGAAGGTAATTTTCCCACCCAACTCTCTCTATGTTTTTGTGAGCTCTCATGTCCTAATTGCTCATTCGCTCCATGATTGGATTGTAGATATAGGAGCAACAAGGCATATGACCAGAGATTGAGCGAGGTTCGTAGATTATCATAAGATTCCAAGTGGCACCAGTAGGGTATACATGGGGAACAACACTTGTGAAGAAGCAGCGGGAGTAGGTTCATATCAACTTCATTTGCGCACAGGGTGTACATTACTTCTTCATGATGTGCTCTACGTACCTGGAATCTAATATAATCTACTCTCGCTCTTAGAACTTCTTGATTTAGGTTTGTTTTTCAGTTTGGACATGATAAGTTGGATGTTGTTTTGGATGGTATTACTTTTGGACATGGTTTTTTATGGAATAATCTATTTAAAATTGATCTCTTTGATTCCATTTCCTCTTCTTTTTTAGTTGCTAATTCAAATAGAAATATTGACTCTGTGACATGGCATGCTAGACTTGGACACATAGGACGTGATAGGATGACTAGATTAGCTTGAGAAGGCCTTTTAGGCCCACTCGCTAAGGTTGACCTACCTACGTGTGAGTCTTGCCTAGCAGGTAAAGCATGTTGTAAGCCTTTTGGTAAGGCTAAAAGAGCTAACCATGCATTAAAATTAGTACACTCTAACATATGTGGACCAATGAATGTGAAGGCACGCCATGGTGCCTCTTACTTCCTTACTTTTATTGATGACTACATGCGATATGGATATATCTATCTGATTTCTCACCGTTATGAAGCTCTAGATTATTTCAAAAGCTTCATAGCAGAGGTTAAGAATCAGCAAGAAAATTTCCTAAAGACTTTTCAAACAGACAGAGGATGCGAGTACTTATCTGATCAGTTCAAGGAGCTGTGTGAGAAAAATGGGATACGCAGACAGCTCACTATTCCTAGAACTCCGCGATAAAATGGTGCTGCAGAAAGAAGGAATATAACACTTCTAGATATGACTAGATCTATGATGGTGCAAGCTAACCTCCCAATATCATTCTGGGGAGATGCACTCTTAACTGCTGCCTACATACTCAATAGAGTGCCTTCACAGTCAGTCCCTTCCACCCCCTATGAGCTATAGAAAGGCAAAAAGCCCAATTTGGAGCATTGCGCGGGTGGGGCACATCAGGATTTGTTCAGTACTTCCCATAAGTATGGGAAAATTGGGCCTGAGAGCTAGAAAGTATATCTTCATAAGATATTTTGACAGCTCAAAAGGCTATGTTATGTATGGTGAACTTTCGGATGGAGGAATGACAGAAATTGAGTCACGTGATGTTGATTTCATTGAGAATGACTTCACCAATATTGGTGACGCTAAGAGAGATCTTGACCTCTATGAGATAGAGGATGTTGAAGACAACATACCATCTTTAGGCAAGGGAGGGAAGATTGACATTCCACATCCAGTAATCACTGAAAATGGTACTAGTCTTCAGTCGAGTGGGAGTACACCGCTAGACCTAGTGGTAGTGTACCAGACAGTGGGAGTACACCACCAGAAACTCAAGATCAAGATCCCCAAGTAGCACACCATAGAAGAAGACGAGGAAAAGTTCCACGTCGGCGTTTTGATATTAAGGAAGAAGTTTCTCGTCTGTAGAGTAGATGATGATGAGCTTGCTTCCTATAAGGAAGAGCATTCTTCTACTACCAAATCTCAGTGGATGGATGCTATGCAAGAAGAGATGAGCTCTATGGACAAGAATAAAGTCTGGGAGTTAGTTGATATTCCGCCTGACCGTAAGACTATTGGAAACAAGTGGGTTATCAAAGTCAAGCGTAAGGAAGATGGTTCAATTGACAAGTATAAGACGCGCCTAGTGTCGAAAGGTTATACCCAACGAGAGGGCATAGACCATGGAGACACGTTCTCCCCTGTGGTGAGATTTGCCTCCATACGTCTTATTCTGGCGATCGCGCACATTTAGACTTAGAACTCTTCCAAATGGATCAAGACTGCATTTCTCAATGGAGAACTAGACGAAGAGATCTACATGGATCAACCCGTTGGTTTTATAACCAAAGGGAATGAGCGCAAAGTGTTTCATCTCAAGTGATCCATTTATGGACTCAAGCAATCGTCGAGGCAGTGGTACTTGAGGTTTCATGATTCAATCACCTTCTTCGATTTTGAGATGATTGAGGAGGACCACTATGTGTACATCAGACAGTCCAAGAAGAGTATTCTGATTCTATCTTTGTATGTCGACGATATCCTTTTAGATGGAAATGACATGAGTGCCATTGTCGCCACTAAAGAGTGGTTGTCCTCTCAGTTTGAGATAAAGGACATGGGTGAGGCCAACTATGTGTTGGGAGTTAAGATTGTGAGAGACAGGCAAAAGAAACTTCTCTGTTTGTCTTAAGAGACTTACTTAAAGAAGGTTCTTGAGCATTTTCACATGAATAACTCAAAATCCATCGACACTCCAGTTGATAAGGCATTCCACTTGACTTTAGATCATTGTCCTAAGAATGAAGAGAAAAAGGAACAAATGTCCAATGTGCCATATGCATCTGCAATAGGGAGTCTGATGTGCGCTATGTTGTGTACCCGTCCAGACATCTGCTATGCGGTGGGTCTAGTTAGTCATTACCAGAGTAACCTTGGTTCATATCACTAGAGAGTAGTGAAGCGGATCCTGCGATACACTCGCGGGACTATGGACCTTGCCCTTTGTTATCATGGAGGTGACTTGAAGCTGAGAGGATATAGTGATGTTGATTGGGCTGGCGATAAAGATGAATGTAAGTCCACTTCTGGCTACACATTCACACTTGGAGGTGGAGTAATCTCTTGGTGTAGCAAGAAGCAATCATGCATCGCACTATCCACGATGGAGGCAGAGTATGTAGCTTGTTCGGCAGCTGTTCAAGAAGCTATCTGGTTGAGGAGGTTTTTGTGATGCCTAGGCTCTTTGCCTCATGGGTATGAAGTAGTGCTCATTTACAGCGATAGCACATCAGCCTTAGCCTATACAAAAGACCCCAAGTACCATAGGAAGTCAAAGCACATAGACATCCGTCATCACTACATTCGAGATATGGTTGCGCAAGGGAAAGTTGTCTTGAGGCATATTTCCACTGGCAACATGGTGGCTGATCCATTGACTAAGCCCATTGACGGAGATGTTTTTCTGTCCCACATTAGTAGCATGGGACTTCGTAGGATTTGATATGCTTAGACGCTTGTTTTGGATTTGACATTATTATTCTTATTATTATCCAGTTAATAATAAACTTGTTGATTTTCATATATATAATTGTTGTATGAATGGAGTGAATGCACATTTCTAATATGTCACCGGGCTTGAATCGACCTACTCACATGGGTGATTCACCTTGGCGCCGAGATAGCGAACTAGGACATTTGTGTCCATGGTGCTTAGATGGCGAGCAAGATGAGACATTTGTGTTCATGGCTCTTAGATAGCTAGCTAGGACATGTGTGTCCATAGCGCTTAGAAAGCGAGCTTGAACACTTGTATCTACACAATATAAGAACAGCGAGCTAGATATAAACCCTTATTATTTCTATATGTCACCTTGGATAGAGCTAAGATGAGACCTTTATATTTGGTCGAACATAGAGAGATCCCACGACTCTATGTAGCTTGTTTATAGTCGAATTTGAGCTTTCAAACGGGCGCTAAGAGGGGCGATTATGCTGGAAAACTCAAGTTAGATGTTTTGTGTAACATCTAGACTAAGATTCGTATGGTGTTACTTATTTTTTTTCAAACACAGAGTGACATGTCCATTTTTATGGAAGAACGCCATAGTATACATATCATATTGTATGTGCTTTTGCAATTGACTGTGGAGCAGTGAATGGATTCCTCTTCCTTGCTGTGTGAGCCACATAGTATATCCAAGATATTGGTTATCCTATAAACTGGTTACTTTCACGACTTGAGACTATGTCATGAAGAGGACGCTTGATGACAGCTACTTTAACATGCTATCCTAGGACGAAGAGATAATTCCGTTCTACGAGGCGTGTCTGGGCAAGCAGTCAAGTTAGTCAGATTGACATATGGGCTCAGGGAAGACCATTCAATAACACACCATATTTTCTGACTCATTACCAGGCGTGCGACAATCGTATTTTGTTACTGATATGTCATGAGTACACTACATTGAGGTGGTGCAGCACTTCTTTTCACCGAGGGATTGAGAATGTTGTGTCCGATGTGGTTGAATCATCTAAGGCATACATGAGAAGCTTCCGAGTGATGTGTCTTGCTGGTTATGGTGATGATTTGGCATTACACTCCTGTCGCTGTAGTTTCTTTTCGTAAAGTTGCACGTTCTATTTACCTGTATAAAGAGTTGAGAAGTTCCGTTGTGATGAGAGATTGGTTTTAGTACTAACCCTATGTGGGTGAGTGGGAGATGTAGAGAATAATGTGGCCGGGCCATACAGGCACCCACATAATATTGGATCGGGTCCAAAGAGGCATGGGCTTTTGAAGTCCTAAGCAGGTAGGGTTTGTGTATGTCTATCTATACACACATATACCACACAAACCCTATGTGAGATACATATACAACAGCCTCTCTCTCTATATATACGGCAGTCCCCCCCCCCCCTCTCTCTCTCTCCCCATGGTTCTTTCTCTATAGCATATCACCAAAGAGCTTGGGATCTAGATCGTGGTATCATCGGAGATCGCTCACGTAGCATCCTCTGCGACTAATACGAGACACAAGAGGGTACACTGAGGCATCAAGTTCGTGCTTCAAACAGAGGGCTCGTAACAACGCCATTTCGTCGATCCAAGAATTTATTCCGCTAGGTATCTAACCTAAACTCACTTGGTATGCATGTGTGATTGCATTTTACAATAATAATATGGATATATGTGTTAAGTGGGTTTTGACTCACTAAGTTGTTTAGGCATGTCCAGTTGGGAACCCAGAATAGACCAATGTGGCAGTCCTAGCTTGGAGCAGTTATGAGAGGTCCCCGGTGACGAGACAGATATGTGGGATAATCATTATGTGCCTAAATGTTTATTAAGGCTTGTGTGATTTATTATTATATTGTTTAATAATATGGTAATTGTTAGAGATCACTTCTATGGTTAGTAAGGGATACCTTTGTGAGGCAAATTGAACACGTTGCATAATTAATAGGTTAATTAGAAATTTCATAATATTATATAGGACCACTTATGGAACCCATACGTGACATAGACAAATACTCATTTCAGTTTGGGATTATTTAAATAAATTTTATAACTAACAAGAGTGTAATCGCAAAACTAGAAAAATTGAGAGGAGGTTATATTAAAATCACAAAAGTGGAATATTAGTGTAGGAAAAAACGGTTTAAAAATTATTTTAAACACGCAGCTGAAAAGATTCAATTATAATAACTGATTGGTAACCCAGGATCTACTACTCACTAATTCTATAGATGCGCACAAGAGGGGACAAGATTATACCTTGGTGTCTTGAACCCAATTCTGATATCTTCAACCTTGGTGATGCAGCAACGTCCACTAGGTTGTCTTCACCCTTATGTCTCCTGTGGATGCCTGCCGGAAAGACTAGAGATGGTGGGATCTCTAATATAGAGGATAGGAAGGTTTAGGAAGACTAAAACAGTTTCTGCAGAGTCTGGTTAATAAAAACGACGAACTCCTTTTCCAGAATGCAGCTGCCCTATTTATAGATTTCCAGAACCGACCTAGACTTCGAGCGATCGAAGATCTTCGATCGATCGAACCATTTTCGATCGATCGAGACTGCCAAGACTTCAATCGATCGAACTTGTCTTGACAACTTCCTCATGTGTCTTTCCAAGTATCCTGGCGGAGCTAAGAGTGGGACCTCCTAGGCTCTTTATTGTTGGCTCAGACCAGTTTGTTAATTACCGTGACCAAACTCTTTGATCAGCAAACTAACTAACTGGTCAGTTAACGTTTACTCCACTATAAAACGATAACTGAACTCCAACGCAAAAGAACATATCCGAAGCGATAACTAGACTTGTATGTTGTACTAATGTCCCTCTACCTTCAGCATTCATAATCATATTCAGGTAGTCGGATAACTGTTACTGTCAACCTGAATCATGATTACTTCTTGTATTCCTTGAGTCCCATTCACCTCTCATGATTACCAAACATGTTGATAACTCTTATCAACAAGACTGCAGTACTCAGTAATCGACTTGGTGACATTCTCAAGGGAATGCTTACTCTGAAACAGAGGGTAGATTCTGTCTTGACAATATATGTTCACAACCCTATGAATATGACATACCCAAGATACCCAGGTGTTGATCTTTTATAGACCTCACTGATTTGTAAGTCAAAGCAGCCATATCCACAGTCTGTGTTCATAATCGTCTCAAGATTAAGAACACGTACCTTATACAAGTTATGAGTTCCTATCGACTAATTGACAGTCTTGAGTGTCAATAGGAAAGCTCAGGTCCGTCAATGCACTATAAGCACTAGCATGTTAACTAAGAGTTATACTCTAGTGATTGAGATTAATCACTCCATCCAATGGTAGTTAATCATGCTACAGTGTAAACCTGAAGAGATATCCAGTCTCATCATCCACTGTGACACATTCTAAGTAACAAAGAATAGTAATTCGTATCTCACTTGTATGTATCTCATACATACACGAATTGCTTACTATGATACTTAAGGATAACAATCATCTCATGAAACAAACATACATAACTAAATGTAAAGCTAATATCCATATATTAAAATGTCAATGTCTCATATATAAAGTAATGGTTTGAGGGCACAAACCCAACAAACTCCCACTTGCACTCATAACCATTCAGAACTACATCTAAGACCTAGACTATCTAGATGACGATCAAAGACCTTCTGTGGCAAGGCCTTTGTAAACGGATCAGCAAGATTGTCAGCGGTGGCAATCTTGGTGATAGTCACATCTCCACGTTGAACAATATCTCAGATAAGATGATATTTCCGCTCTACAAGCTTTCCCTTCCCGTGGTTCCTTGGCTCCTTGGACTGAGCCACTGCCCCACTATTATCACAGTAAAGCGTAATAGGTGACAATGACGCTGGTACCACCTCGAGCTCCATAAGGAACTTCTTGAGCCAAACAGCTTCCTTTGCGGCTTCACAAGCAGCCACATACTCAGCTTCTGTAGTTGAGTCTGCAATGCATTTCTGCTTAATGCTCCTCCAACTAACAGCACCACCTCCCAACTGCCGAAGCATATGGAATTCCTGCCATGCGATTCCTCTCCTCCTGTGTCTTAGGACACTGGTCCTTGGAGAACGCTAAACCATGCCTGAAAGGTAACAAACCTTTCTTCGAATTATCCATTAAAAACCTAGTTAACACTTTATCGATATAACCAGCTTGAGATAATCCCATTATCTTTCGCTTGCGATCCCGAAAGAGCTTTATCCCTAGAATATAGCTCACCTCTCCTAGATCCTTCATATCAAAAGTACTAGCTAGCCAAACCTTGACCGTTGACAATGTCGCTACATCATTTCCAATGAGTAGAATGTCGTCAACGTAAAGCACAAGAAAAGCCACCACTTTTCCTTCACACTTCTTGTATACACAAGGTTCATCCAGATTTTGTATAAAACCAAATGACTTGACCGCTTGGTCAAATCGGATGTTCCAACTTCTAGATGCCTGCTTAAGCCCATAAATGGACTTTTGCAACTTGCATACCAAGTTACCTTTCCGACCAGCTATTCTGGTTGTTGCATATAGATGTCCTCCTCAAGATTGCCATTCAAGAATGCAGTCTTGACCTCCATCTGCCAGATCTCATAATCTAGGCATGCAGCAATGGATAGGAGTATCCTGATGGACTTGAGCATGGCCATCGGCGAGAAGGTTTCCTCATAGTCAATGCCCTCCCTCTGAGTATAACCTTTCGCTACAAGCCTAGCCTTATAGGTCTCAACCTTTCCATCATATGTTCTTTTCGTCTTGTAGACCCACTTACAACCAATGGGTTTAATATTGGTTGGAAGTTCTACAAGATCCCAGACCTGATTAGAATCCATAGATTCTAATTCAGCCTTCATAGCTTTAACCCAATGATCTGAATCAACATCAGCCATTGCCTCTTCATATGTGGCAGGATTAGATTCAGATTCTATGGTGACAGCTTCAAAAACTTCTCCTAAGAACATGTATCTATCAGGCCAGCTGATAATCCTCCCACTACAATGAGGTACCGGTGCAGAAATGGGTGAAGAAGTGGTATTTTCTTGATTTACATCGTTATTAACTACGGGATGGACTGAGGGCTCTCCTTCTATTTCTCTCAGATCTATCCTTCCCTTAGGTTTATGGTTCATGATATAATCATCCTCTAAGAAAACAGCATTTGTACTAACAAACACTTTCTGTTCTCTTGGATCATAAAAATACCATCCATAAGTACCCTTTGGATACCCTACAAAATAACATACTTCTGATCTAGAATCCAACTTGCTCATCTTTCCTTTCAGCACATGTGCCGGACACCCCCATATCCGGAGATGTTGCAAAGAAGGCTTGCGCCCAATCCACATCTCCCGTGGTGTCCTGGGAATAGATTTGCTTGGTACTAGATTTAGTATGTATGCAGCGGTTTACAAAGCATAACCCCAAAGGAATAATGGAAACTCTGAATAACTCATCATTGACCTAGTCATGTCTAAAAGAGTTCGGTTCCTTCTCTCCGCTACACCATTCTGCTGAGGCGTGCCAGGTGCAGTCAACTGTGACAGAATCCCATTCTGTACGAGGTGATCAATAAACTCATTAGAGAGGTACTCGCCACCTAGATCAGATCGAATGGCCTTGATATGTGAGCCCAATTGCTTCTCCACTTCAGTCCTAAACTCTTTGAACTTTTCAAAGGCTTCAGACTTGTGCTGCATTAGGTACACATATCCATACCTAGAGTGGTCATCGGTAAATGTTATGAAATACTCATAACCACCCCTTGCTCTAATATTTATTGGTCCACACACATCAGTATGAACTAATTCCAACAATGCATTGGTTCTATTGCCCTTTGCGGGAAAGGGCCTTTTGGTCATCTTACCCTCTAAACAAGACTCACAGACTTCCATTGGTTCGAGAACCAAATCGCCTAAGATTCCTTCTTTGACTAGTCTGCCTATCCTATTTAGATTGATATGGCCAAGCCTCATATGCTAAAGCTTTGTTGGATTAGTGGAAGGTTCTTTTCTTTTAGATGGTATAGTTACCATTGAGTTATTAAGTTCCAAGCAAGAATCTTTAGAAATATTGGGAGTGATCACATACAAACCATTTGATTTAACACCAGAACATATAAAAGAACTATTTCTTTTAATAACAACTTTAGTTCCAAAATGAAAAGAATAACCATTATTCGATAAATTAGAAACTGAAATTAAATTACGTCTCATTGAAGGGACGTAAAGTACATATGAAAAAATCAAAACTTTATTGTCTAGAAATTCTAAAACTACGACTCCTATAGCAACCGCAGAAACGGTTGCACTAGAACCTAGAGTAAGTATCATTTCTCCATCACTGCACCTCTTGGTTGATCTGAACCCCTGCAATGAATTACAGATATGGTTAGTCGCACCACAATCAATGCACCAAGTGCTTGAAGTATCCGTAATAAAACTTACTTCAATCACATGTGATTCAATCATACCTTGAACTCTTGTAGCTAAGAATTCTGGACAGTTCCTCTTCCAGTGGCCCTTCTCACCGCATTGGAAACACTTTCCTTTGCCTTGGCTACCCACCTTCCCTTTGCCCTTACCTTTTCCTTTAGATTTTGCAATCTTAGGGACCGGTCCAACACTTGGACCACCAGTGCCAGCCTTCTTCTTCCCTTTCTTTCCTTTCGGTGTAGATCGGGAAGAGGAAGCGCTTTTCTTAACGTTCAAGACGTTGACCCCAGGTTTGATCACCCCTTCCGCTGCCAAAAGAGAACTCATCAATTCGCTCATTGAAAAATTCATTTGATTCATATTATAGTTAAGTTTAAATTGAGCGAATGAAGGCGACATCGAATTGAGGATCATATCAACTTGGGTTTGTGCATCGATGTTGGCACCTAGGGTCTCCAGCTCGTTTAAACAACCAATCATTTTTAAAATATGTTCCTTGACTGGAGTCCCTTCCGACATCTTTGCACTCATTATCTTTTGCATGGCTACTTGTCTAGCAGGCCTGCCATGCTCCCCGAACATCTTTTTCAGAGATGTGATAATGTCACTGGCAGAATCATTCGATTGGAATTGGTGTTGCAACACACCAGCCATTGAGGTCAGAATATAGCAACGAGCCATTCCATTCGACTTCTTCCATTTATCGAACTCGCGTCTGGCAGCTGCCGAAGCATTTGCCGCGGGTTCTTTGGGGTATGGGGTGGTGAGGACATATATGTGATCCTCCGCAGTTAATACAATGTCAATGTTTCGTTTCCATTCAGTATAGTTATTGCCAGTTAACTTGTTTTGAGTGAGTATGGTGGCAAGTGGACTAAATGTAGATCCAGACATTATGATTTACTGTAAAAATCAAAAGACAAAATAAATATGAATATCAGATTTGACAGTTTGAAATAAAAGAATCCTTAAAACTCTTATTTTAAAACAAAGTCACCGGAATATCGAAATGAAAGAATAAAGCCTCCGTGTGGTGGTCAATGTTCGATCTTTCGATTAATCATGACTTTTCCGCTATGCAACTCTTGCAAAACAAGTTATGACTCCCGATCCCTTTTGATCTCTAAGTTTCTGAATAATACCCCGTGTGGGATCCCTTATCCATAGCTTAGCTAGTGTGTACCATTAACTAGGATCCAATCACAACCGTCTCAAGTAACGCCTTCGTATGGTGGTCACCCTCTAACATGTCTGATTGATCCTATCAAAAGAAGTTCACATCTAGTAACCAATGAGTAATGCACCCTCCGTATGGAATGATCACCCCTGGCGAGGTGACACAGAATGCTCTACTCATCTTACAGTGAACCGTTAATGGAAGATCGTGGGTGTTTAATAAGACCTTCTCCTACTAGATTTAGTAAATAAGGATTTTGCTTTTGAAAAATGTTTCCACACATTACCCATAAACATCTAATGTTCACTAATGCGTTGAAATGGTTTTTTGAATTTTATTTTAGAAAACTTGTTTTACGTGCATGCAAGTAGTAACAATATAATTAAATGCCAATCACAAACCAAGCACATAAAACCAAAAAACTAAAATTGAAAATAAAGACATCCAAACGATGCCTCTATCTCCCACGACTCTATCTCCATAGAACCTCCTTTTGGTTTGATCGCCTCCAGCTCCATCTTCATGGACAACGGCTCCTTGCTCCATCTTCATGGATTTTCTAATTCTATTACATTTTTCCTATGCTTCTTTCGAAGCTTACAATTTATCTAGAAATAGAAATAGCAACAACAACAAAATAAAAGGCTAGGGAAATCGGTGCGACTTTCCTTTTCGTAGGATTGAAGTCGCAGCGCCCTTTACATATGCCTTAGTACCAAACCAAACTTAAATTACAATATGCACCAATATCAAACAATTTAAATACAAAATTTAAAAGTCTTGGTGCCATGGGAGATAGTGACTAAACTAGCTGCAAAAGGGTTAGTCGAACACACATCCATGCATATATAATAATTTGAACCGCTAATTGATTCACACAGTACATAAATTCTTTACATACTGAATTAGAACTTAAATTAGCATCTTACTTCTCTGTCACAGTTCGATCGATCGAAGACCGTTCGATCGCTCGAACCTTCGATCGATTGAACACTGTTCAATCGCTTGAACATTCTATTTCACATAATGATTTGAAAAATTTGCAGAATATTTTAAAATTAAAGTTTTTAATTTCAGAATTCTTTAAAACTGTGAAATAGTGAACCTGACAAAGAGTCTGTCTCGATCGATCTAACGACATTCGATCGATCGAACACCAGAAGGTTTCGATCGATCAAAAACTGTTCGATCACTTGAGTATAGAGAATGTTTGATCGATCGAACCCGCTTTGCATTCTATGCAATCACAGATTTGTACTCTGCTGCGATAACACTGCAGAAACAGATCTATGATGATGCAGTTTCGAAAACAGTTCTAAAATCAACATGCAAGTCAAAATAGTGTTCCAAAAATGCATCTATAGATCCAAACGAGCGTGTCTCGGATACTAATTGTAGGAAAAACGGTTTAAAAATTATTTTAAACACGCAGCGGAAAAGATTCAGTTATAATAACTGATTGGTATCCCAGGATCTACTACTCACTAATTCTATAGATGCGCACAAGAGGGGACAAGATTATACCTTGGTGTCTTGAACCCAATTCTGATATCTTCAACCTTGGTGATGCAGCAACGTCCACTAGGTTGTCTTCACCCTTATGTTTCATGTGGATGCCTGCCGGAAAGACTAGAGATGGTGGGATCTCTAATATAGAGGATAGGAAGGTTTAGGAAGACTAAAATAGTTTCTGCAGCGTCTGGTTAATAAAAACAACGAACTCCTTTTCCAGAACGCAGCTGCCCTATTTATAGATTTCCAGAACCGACCTAGACTTCGAGCGATCGAAGATCTTCGATCGATCGAACCTTCGATCGATCGAACCATTTTCGATCGATCGAGACTGCCAAGACTTCAATCGATCGAACTTGTCTTGACAACTTCCTCATGTGTCTTTCCAAGTATCTTGGCGGAGCTAAGAGTGGGACTTCCTAGGCTCTTTATTGTTGGCTCAGACCAGTTTGTTAATTACCGTGACCAAACTCTTTGATCAGCAAACTAACTAACTGGTCAGTTAACATTTACTCCACTATAAAATGATAACTGAACTCCAACGCAAAAGAACATATCCGAAGCGATAACTAGACTTGTATGTTGTACTAATGTCCCTCTACCTTCAGCATTCGTAATCATATTCAGGTAGTCGGATAACTGTTACTGTCAACCTGAATCATGATTACTTCTTGTATTCCTTGAGTCCCATTCACCTCTCATGATTACAAAACATGTTGATAACTCTTATCAACAAGACTGCAGTACTCAGTAATCGACTTGGTGACATTCTCAAGGGAATGCTTACTCTGAAACAGAGGGTAGATTCTGTCTTGACAATATATGTTCACAACCCTATGAATATGACATACCCAAGATACCCAGGTGTTGATCTTCTATAGACCTCACTGATTGGTAAGTCAAAGCAGCCATATCCATAGTCTGTGTTCATAATCGTCTCAAGATTAAGAACACGTACCTTATACAAGTTATGAGTTCCTATCGACTGATTGACAGTCTTGAGTGTCAATAGGAAAGCTCAGGTCCGTCAATGCACTATAAGCACTAGCATGTTAACTAAGAGTTATACTCTAGTGATTGAGATTAATCACTCCATCCAATGGTAGTTAATCATGCTACAGTGTAAACCTGAAGAGATATCCAGTCTCATCATCCACTGTGACACATTCTAAGTAACAAAGAATAGTAATTCGTGTCTCACTTGTATGTATCTCATACATACACGAATTACTTACTATGATACTTAAGGATAACAATCATCTCATGAAAGAAACATACATAACTAAATGTAAAGCTGATGGTTTGAGGGCACAAATCCAACAATTAGTCTATTGACACATGAGGAGGTGACTCATGTCACCAACCTCTTGAGTCTGCTTTTTCAATTGGTGTAGCCAATTTACAGAGAAAAAAGAAAATGTGGACGGAAGTTTGGTCGTTCACGTCGTCGATTTACGCGCTTAACAACGTTTAATCTCAAAACAGGATGCAATATTTGATTTGGAGTTTTGGGTTCTATACCTATTATTTATAGATTTAAATACTAGAATGCAGTATTTTCACGATGCAGTATTTACTAAACAAACCGAAGTTAAATGGGCAGAACTTTTGCCTTCTTTGCGGAGTCTGAAGGCATGCAGGAATAGGTATGTAAAGTTCTGTCCAAGTGGCTTAGTCCCATGACTCCTATTTGTGCCACAAAGTTCAATTGGGTGCTAATGCTTGATGATGTATGCTTAGCAATAAAACTGATCATTCAACACTTGGATGGTGTGCAAATTCTTCAAATAATCCCCTGTTGTAGCTTCATTTATCACTTTTTTGGGCGCCATGCAGTGGGGCACGAGCATAGTAACTCTTTAGGCACATAAGAGTTACACAAAAAGATTATACATATGAGTAATTTTTTCGTGTCCATCTCTCTCCTGGTGGAGTCCACTAATACTGTGGGATCCACTGACACAGTGGGTCTACATAGGAGAGAGATGGACACAATGTGGTTTATGTATGCTCTTTTTGTGTAACTCTTATGTGCCCAAAGATTTACTCAGCATGGGCACGTACTAATCTACTATATTATATGAACAGAGTCGGTGATGTAAGCAAGTTGTACGAATTTTATGAAGACTAATACTAGGCACTAGGGGTGTGTTTTGGAACGGAAATTCCGATTCCGACCGATTTTGGCAAGTAAAAATACATTCCGAATTCCGAAATTCCGAATTCCAAAAATTCCGAAAAATTTCGGATCGGAATCGGAATTTTTTTCAGAATTCCGAAAATTCCGAAAATATGCCAAAAATATTCCGAAAAATATATTCCGAAAATTTTTCGAAAAAATTCCGAAATATTCCGAAAAATTCCGAAATTACCTTACACTACTTGTTCCACATCGGTTAGCCATGAAAAAGGATAAGGAACGTGAGTCTATAAATTAGTCCCAACTTGATCCACATTAGTCCAAGCACTAAGCTTGTATCGGAAAATTTCAAAAATTTCCGAAATTTTTCCGAAAATATCCGATTCCGAAAAATTCCGAATTTTTTTTGAAATTTTTCGAAAATGATCCGATTCCGAAAATTCCGAAAATTCCGAATCGGAACGGAAAATGAAAATTCCGGATTTTCGGAATAGGAATCGGAACGCCGAAATAATTTCCGAAAATTTCGGAATTTTTTCCGAAACCCCTATTTCCGATCCGATCGGGCCGAAACACACCCCTACTAGGCACACTTTGAAATCCACACTGAATTTGACACCTAGCTTTAACAGTCTGTTTGGTATGCCACAAACTAGAATAGAATTCATTTGCAATTCTATTTTGTGGAATTCTTGTGTTTGGTATGACACAAAACAATAAATGAATTCATTTTGAATTCTACCCAATTCTTGTTTTGGGCTATTTACAAATCCGACAAAAAATGGTCAGATTTGGCAAGAATTGATTTGGGATCTTCACTTTTCCCAAACTGCCCCTACTGTTCATCGTCTTCCTTTCCCAGCTTCTTCTTCTTCTGCGTCTTCGGTCTTCTTCTTCGTCTTCTGCATCTTCTTCGTCATTCTTCTGGTCTTCGTCTTCTTCGTCGATCTTCGTCTTCATCTTTCTTCTTCTTCTTCTTCTTCTTCGTTGCCTCTTCTTCTTCGTCTGATCTCCTCTTCTTCTTCTTCGCCTTCGTCTGGTTCTTCTTCCTTCATCTGCTTCTTCTTCGTTTGGTTTGGTAAATTTGAAGGTCTGTTTGGGTATTTTAGTAAATAACTATATTTCCTTTCAATTCTATTCTTTTCATTCTATTTTAAACCAAACAGGAGAATTGGAATTGCAAATCAATTCTATTATTTTCTTTTCTATTCTATTCTGTTCAATTCAATTCTATTCTATTTTACAATCATACCAAACGGACTGTAAATGCATACCTGTGTTGTGTAAGTGGTGCACAGAAAAGTGTGAAAAATTCAGTGTACATGCATTTAAAGCATAAGATGTACAAAGCACAGTGTACATGCATTTAAAACATAAGATGTTAAATTCAGTGTGGATTTCAAAGTGTGCCTAGTATTACTCTTTTATGAACTCCCAAATTTGCCCTTGCTCTGACCAGGTGTTTTACCATTATACCCCTCGATCTTTTTTGTTTTTACGCCCCAGGTAGTGTTGCGTCACTGTTGCCTGCTCCCTTCAGCGATCTCCCCCTCTCCCCTCACCCTTTCTCACCGACGGCCTTCTCTCCCTCTCCGAAAATTATTATTCTTCTTCATATGTTCACACCATTTCATCATTCGAAGCTTCGTATCTTCAGTTACAGACTGTTCACCCTATCAAAATCACCTATCCAACATTGGTATACCACCTTCAGAGATTGTCTCAAGTTCGTCGACTGTATACGGATTTTGGGTGAAAACCTAATTTGAATGTCGATTTTCCAATTGGCTCTTGCTTGGAAGCTCACGGAGAGGACACTCAGACCAAGCTTCGAGCATTAGAGAGCATTTTCAATCGATTACTGAGTCCGGTATCAATGTTAAAGACGACAAAGTTTTGGTTCCGAGGCAAAAATTGAATGATATCCAAGAATGCAATTCGAACTAAGAGGCCATCTGTGAATTCCGATTTCAATTACACTTCTGTTTGTTTTTTTTTTTAAATGATTTTCAGATTTGGTTCTCCATTTACCCAATAACTATTGGTCTACTTTGTCTGTCTTGGTCCAAGCAAATGGCCTTTGATCGAAAATGTTTTAATTTTTCCCCAATTTTCTTTGTCAGAACTTTTGGTGTATCAGAATTTCATTTTGAAGTGGTTCCAAGTGTTCTACAATCACATAACACTGTATTTCAGTTCCAATACAATTTTCAAATTTATAGCATCATTCTAATTTATCAACTAGAAAGTATCGTTGCAGGTGCATCGATCTGATTGCGTGGAATTGAGAATTTTTTTATATTTTATATTTTTATTTTTTTAAAATCTAGGATGTAAGATGTCACCTGAAGATGAGTGGGTACTTGTATATTCACGAATGTATTTTTTACACAATTATCTAAACTATTGACCGAGGAATTAAGTAGGTACTGTCTTTTCTATTTGTTCTCTTGCTTATCAAGCTTGTTTGTTGTAATTCCAACTTGATTCAGAATACTATTATGGAATCGGTCAAAATGCTGCCCCTCTAGGAAGTACAACAACGGAATGCTCATCAGCTTCATGAACTGATAAGGTAAGGATCTGACTTCAATAATCGCTATACAACTATCAAACCCCTTGTGGGTTTCAAATCTCAAGTATTATTACAACATGACAAGGTGGAAAATATGTGTCTTGGGCTTTAAAAGGTTGTCCATTTAATCTTGCTATCATTCCTTCTTATGATGTACTCATATTTATTTCACTTCAAAGTTCTCCCATATGAATTTGTTAACCCTATCATTTCCTCTTTTTAAAATTTTTAGTTGGACTTGTATGACCTTATTATATCATTTGGTACTACTATATTCATCTTCGCCTTTTGTGATTCTATTAGCAGTTGAAGTCGGGGTTTCTATTGATGCTCATAATCGTTTTGCCTACTTTTCGATGAAAACTTTTGTCTATTGGCTTACGTGACACATGGTGGACATGTACATGGAAGCAAATTTGTGTTTGGGGTTTTCTTTAAACTTGCATGAATCATATTGTACAGATAGGTTGTTATGGGTGTTTTGACATGGCTTTGACAAGGCTTTTAAAGACGACTAAAATTCATCTTCTCATCTTGGGCACACTTGTTAGGTATTGGTACTAACACAAGTTTGGTACAAACTTGCGGCTGCATGTGTTGTTTAAAGGCCCTGCTTGTTCAATTTCTTATACATTCACTATTGACTTCAGTAGTTTGGCATATAAAATTATTGGCTCTAGATGTATATCAAAGTTGTCACCTATCTTTTCAGGAGCTCTCCTTGTGCATAAACTTTAACTGTGGGATTTCTTATAGATGAGGTAATTTTTTTTTTTCTAGACGGGTATTGTATTCCTATCACAGATGTACTTACATAGATATTAAACTCTGGGTATGTTGATGCATTCTTTCATACCCATATTCTCTCTTTTTCAAGGCCTCTTGTGTCTATGTATCATACTCATATTGACATCTACCTCATGCACAATAGCGAAAATTTTTTATCTCCATGTCTCATATTGGCGTGTTACATACATTTTGTTAGGCGTAATGATATAAACTAAAGTGGTGAAGGTCTTATTTGGCTGCATGTAGGCATAGAAGAAAATGTAAGTAGATTTCACATTTCTGGGATGGTGAAACTCTTGAAGAATGCTGTGGAATGATAGAAAATAATCAGCACAGGTACTAATTTTTTCATTTGACTCTATCATAGCTGCCTAATGTCATTGACGTTCTATAAGACGTGTGGTGGTACTGGTGGTGGTGTTGTTTTTTTGTTTTTTTATTTTTTTATTTTGTGGGGGGCATAAGACCTGTGTAAGTCGCTTTATTTTTTGTCATGCCTATGTTCAGATTTGCAAAGTGAATGAGAACACATTAACAATTGATTCTATTGGCACATGATGTACTTTATCAATTTGCCATGTAAAATGTAATGCTTATAAATTTCAATTACGGTTGTTTCCCTATATTATCGAGAATTAGTTTTTCTTCTTGTTTAATATTTCTCTTATTTCCCTCACTAAATTAGTGAACCAAACAAAGTCTAACAATAGTCAATTGTTAATTATTATTTGTAAAATTCGAACAAATGGCAAAATAATAAGGGTGTGTTTGAGGCCTTTGGGCTTAAAAAACTAACTTTAATAATTTAGAGCTTAGGACTTGGGGCCCTCAATTCTCCAATATTTGACGGTGGCCTATTTTTAAGACAAAAACTCGTATATTTCACGGTTTGCATGTGCTGCCCATAGTATATATATATATAGAGAGAGAGAGAGAGTGTGTAATTGGGTAAGTTTTTGTTACGTATTCCTTCCAATGCCATAATAGAGAGAGAGAGAGAGAGAGGGAGAGAGAGAGAGTGAGTGTAATTGGGTAAGTTTTTGTTATGTATTCCTTCCAATGCCATAATAGAGAGAGAGAGAGAGTTTTTGTTTTTGTTACGTCTTCCTTCCAATGCCTGATAATCGCCTGCTTTACTCCAATGCACACCATGTGTTTGCTGTATTGCCTTAATAAAGTTTTTATGAATTCATTCTCTACACTGGATTAGTTAAGGGTGTGTTTGATAACCAATTAAGTGATGAAAATGAAATTTTTCAGTACTTCATTTTTTTCAGTGCGTTTGATAATGAACCACTTAATTGAAAAAGCAGTCAAAAATTCACTGAAAACGTTAAGTGAAAATTTTCTACTGAAAATAATCACTGAATGCAATCTGTTTTAGTTCTTGAAACACTGTTTTCAGTATTGTAAACGCAAATCACTTAAAAATTTTCAATTTTATCAAACACACCCTTAGTTTGTATTTTTTTTGAGTAATATTTGAGGCACTAACAACTTCCACTAACACTCACTAACACACTCTATCTCTCTCCTAGTGGTACTGTAGGGTCCGTAGTGGACCCCGCAGTACCACTAGGAGAGAGATAGAGTGTGTTAGTAAGTGTTAGTGGATGTTGTTAGTGCCCCTAGCATTGCCTTTTTTTTTCTTTTCGATTCAGAGCAAAAATAATATGTAATGCACACATTTATTTATTTATTGTTGCAGTGATGATATTTTAATTTTTTGGGGAAGTGCTGTGCAAAATATGTTGGGCTTATGTTGTTTTAACAATCTTTTATCAGCAAGTTCTCATCCTCAGCTGATTATGGACATGTCGAAGCTATTGAAGAGCCCTAAGCTTCCTCATCCTCTTGTTCTCTTGCATGCGTGGGAAGAATTAGAAACTTCAGGGGTGGTCAGTTAAAAGTTTGTTAAGTCCGTTAAAAGGAAACCTTCTTACTATTTTTACTCAAAGCTATCTATCATCTTGGTATGAGATGCTTCGGAATTCCTCTTCCTTTGAATGCCAAACGTTCCGTGCTCTTTGCAAACACATCTTCCTATAACAAACAGCTAAGCTATAAACACAAGTTCTACACTTCTAAATCCTACTCTTCATCCTACAACTACTCTGTAGACGAAGATCAACATGCACTCGCCAACGCTCTAGCACACTCTGCAATCTCAAAATCGTTCTTTTCGGGAACCCAAATCCATGGCCATATCATCAAGTTGGGATTTTCAAATGACACATTTACCCAAAATAATCTGATCAAAATGTACTCAGAGTGTGGAGTTTTGCCTAATGGGCTTAAAGTATTTGACGAAATGCCTAAAAGAAATCTTGTTTCCTGGACTCTGATTATCTCTGGAGCAAATCAGAATGATGAGTATGACATTGCTTTGGAAACGTATTTGGAGATGACGAGAACTGGGTTCATTCCAAATGAGTTTGCTCTTGCTAGTGTACTGAAGGTGTGTACTAGTATTGGGGCCACTGAATTGGGTTTGTGCATACACTGTACTTCTTCGAAAACTGGAAATGAAAAGAACCCGTTTGTGGGTTGTTCGATTTTGAACATGTATGCAAAGTTTGGAGATATAGTAGCAGCCGAGAAGGTGTTTGAGCATATGGATAGTTTAGATACTGGATGTTGGAATGGTATAATAGGAGGGTATGTGCATTGCGGCTTTGGATTTGAAGCTTTGAAAACTGTTTCTTTGATGTACAGTAAAGGAATAGCTATGGACAAATTTTCTTTTATTAATGCACTCAAGGGATGCTCACTTGTGGGTGATCCAACTTTTGGTAGACAGATTCATGGGCTGGTTATTCGGAGCGATACAAAACTTAATACTTCCATGATGAATTCTCTTATGGATATGTATTTTAAAAATGGTGAAGAGGACCTGGCTTTGAAGTTATTTAGTAAAATACAACATAAAGATATTGTTTCATGGAATACTGTATTTTCCGGATATTTTCAAGACGTGGATGCAACAGAAGTTGCAAGATTGTTCAACAATTTCATGCTCACAAACTTGAAACCCAATCGTGCTACTTTTTCAATCTTGTTCAGACTATGCAGAGACGCCCTTGAGCTTGATCTTGGCCTTCAATTTCTTTCTCTCGCTATTCATTTTGGGTTTCAGTATGAATCCCATGTTGTGAGTTCTCTAATTAATATGTTCTCTAGATGTGGGGCAATGGAGATGGCCCGTGCTGTATTTGACAGTGTACCCTTTAAAAATATCAGTAATTGGAATGAGATTATATGTGGATATCATTTGAGTTGTGACTTGGAAGCACTTAAACTCTTCTACAACTTGTGGGAGTCGGGAATTGAAGCAAATGAGTGTACCTTCTCTACTATTTTGGAAGCTTGTTTTCAAACTGGAAACCTTCAATTAGCTAGACAAATTCATGGCATCGTAGTTAAGGCCGGTTTTACCTCCAACGGATATGTGGGTAGCTCGTTAATTAAAGGGTATGTAAAATCTGGATTTCTAGATGATTCCTTGCGAATTCTGGATGCGCTCGGTAGATTTGATATGGCATCTTGGGGTACAATGACTTCTATGCTGGTGCGTCGAGGCTTTGTCTCTGAAGCTATAAAATTACTAAATTGTCTAAAAGAAGACGGCAGACAACCCGATGAGTTTATCTTGGGCAGCGTTTTAAATGGTTGTGCGGGTATTTCATCTTTATGGGAAACTAAATCAGTCAATTCACTTGTTATCAAAATGGGATTTCAGACAAATGTGTTTGTTGCTAGTGCAGTTATAGATGCTTATGCAAAATGCGGGGACATTGAAAGTGCAAGTATGGCTTTTAATGAGTCATCCAAATTTCCCGATGTTGTTCTTTTTAATACAATGATCATGGCTTATGCCCATCATGGTTTTGTTTTAGAAGCTATGGATGTTTTTAAGAAACTGAAGTTGGCTAATCTACAGCCAAGCCAAGCCACTTTTGTGTCGGTTATGTTGGCTCTTGGTCATATGGGCCTTTTTTATCAAGGCCGTGATTTCTTCAAAGCAATAGCCTTAGATTATGGGATGGAACCAACCCCAGAAATCTACGGTTGCTTGGTTGATTTGTATTCAAGAAATGGGTTCTTAGAACAAGCTAAACATTTAATTGAGGCTATGCCGTTTCCAGCATGGCCGGCTATCTTGAGATCCATGCTAAATGGTTCTAGGATACATGGAGTTAGAGATGTGGGAGAATGGGCATCTAAGAAGTTATTGCAGCTCGTACCCAACAATGATGCGGCTTATGTCTTGTTGTCAAAGGTTTATTCTGAAGATGGAAATTGGGAAGAAGCTTCAAAGGTAAGGAGTGCAATGATTGAACAAGGAGTTCGGAAAAACCCAGGTTTTAGCTGGGTTGAGATTTAGAAGAAAGTGTACATAGTATGATGTAGAAGCTCTCAACCAAGTAAGTTTCAGTTCAAAAGTTTGATCATTAAGGCATTGTTTGGTTTGTAGATTTAGAGAAAGAACAAAAAAAGGAAAAGAAAACAAGAAGAAAACTAGTTCCCTTGTGTTTTTCATCCTGCTGAATAATAATAAAAAGTAAATAAAAAAATCAGAATATAAAATATATATTTTCTTTTTCCTTACTGTTTTCTTTATTAACCAACCAAAGAAGAGTGTTTTCCTTAGTATTTTTGCTTTCTTTTCTCTCACTAAATCCATGAATTAAACAGGGCCTAGTTATACCAGTTTCTCTTTAGCAGTATTCATCAATGGTGGATCTTTGTTTGCCGTGGAAAAAGGTTCCCTTCACCATATGCAGCGAAAGTTTGTTCAGAAGATGATGTTAAGAAAGATGCTCCGAACTTGGTAATAGCTGGTAATTTATATTTATTTGTGGTGTTTATGAAAAAAAAAAAAAAATCAAAATGACCTTCTTTAGAAAGACAATAAAATGAAGGTCAACTTTTCTTTTCCTGAGTAGTGTCAGGAAGTTAATTTTCTAGCTGATATGAGTACTGAGTGCTTCCTTTAAAATGATTTTGTAGTGTCCACTGACACTCATGGAATGTCTTTAACAACACTTCTCAAGGTAGTTGGAATTGCAACAGCTATTGCAAGATGAATGAGTCTTTCTGAATACACGTGCTTTCTCTTGACATGTCCTTCAACATATTGTGTTATCTAGTGGTGACTATTCTCAAAGAGATTTTTATGACACTTGCTTAAATAGTAGAAACATTAAAAACACTAAGAAACTAAAACTTGGAAATGAAGTGGAAGGTAAAACAGTAAAATAGAACAAAATAAAGTAAACAAAGGCTTGAAAATTGGATAATAAATATTTAAAGACAAACTTGAAAGTGACTTGCCAAGAAACATGTTTCTCGTTTGACTTGATCCTGGAAATAAAATTATGCTCATTTTTCCATTTCAGAAAGTAAAAAGTAAATAGTTTACTTGAAAACATTTTCAAATAAGCCAAAACGTTCAAGATGAGAGATTCGACAACTTCATCTTATTGTGGAAACAAATATAAACTTTGAACTCTCATTCAAGAATCACATGATGACACGAAAATATCTGGAGTGACTTAATAAGTTTAGTTGAAAAGCTATTGTTTAGGAAACTATAGGAAGGAAAGGGAGAAAGAAATGGCAAAGAAGAATGATAAACGAATAAGAAGGAACTCAGAGGATGAAATGAAGAAAATGGAATTTAGAAGATGGAATTTCAAAAGACGTAGTTCTTGATGGAATGATCTTGATGCAGTCAAGTCATTAATGTGATTAAAGCGACAAGAAAAAAGAAATATTAGAAAAGGATTGATAGACTCCACCCCGTGTAGTCAAAATCTTGTTGAGTTGAGTTGATTCCCCCACCTTTGTGGGTATGAACTATTTTTTCCTTCCGATTCTTTTGCAAATATCAAACTTTCATTTAGTGAGATACTTAAGTGATTTGATATATGATTGACTTGTTTGTTAATGTCTGTTAGTGCAAAGTTAAAAATAATAATGTATATTTATTCTTTAGAAATACCAACATATAATAAGCACTTGAGTTGTCAAATTGGATTCGGTTAATCTATTGGATATCCAAATACTAGCAAATCCAGTCTAAGGGGCTGTTTGGGAAGGCAACAAACTGTTTTTGTGGTTCACAAGTGAACCAATTTTTTAAATTCAATTTTTTGGAGAATGTCCATTTTTTGCACAGGAGTCCGTGCCCAATCTACTATTTCTCGTAAATTTGGTTCTGTCAAATCAACTATGTAGCACGGGTACGGACACGTGACACTGGTACGATATGATACGGGTACGGGGGTACGTCAATTTCCAAAAATGTGGGGTACAGGTAGGGCTAGGGTACCTTGAATAAAAATATATTTTTAATAATTAAAAAAAAGAAGAAAAAGAAGAAGATTGAACAGCACGGCAACATATTAATCCACATATTAGCAAATTAGTAGTCTAAGGACTAAACAACATTGTTTTAGCATTACAAGTCCACAACATTAAAGAAAATAAAATATAAATAAAGAAGAAGAAGAAGAAGAAGAAGAAGAAGCAAGTCCACTAAGTACCCACGAAGTACACACGCCGTACCCACGAAGTACCCCCATAGTTGTACCCCCCATAGTTTTCAAAAAATGCAATCTGACCCCATACCGTACCCATGACGTACCCATGCCGTACCCACACGAAGTACCCGAGCCGTACCCAAGTTGAATCCTTCACTTAACAGTATCAGGACACCGCTAGAGGGGTACCCGACACGTACCCAGGAGTATGGTACGGGTGTCGGTGTCCCCCATGTATCTGGTACGGGTACTTCACTCAAAATGGAGTACCCATGCTTCCTAGCAAATCAGCATAAAACTTGGTTCTCGTAATACCAGATAGAGAGTGAAAATGGGACTTAATCAGATACTGTCTCACTTATTCCCCAACAGACCCTGAATGTTAAATTTTAGTAATAACCTTTTCATGTCAAGTAAGCTGAGTCACACCTTCCTTCCAGGTATGGAATCAGGACTTATTCTGGCAATCCATGCAACCAGGAGGTGGTAAAATACCCATATTGGGTCTCCTTCAACAGATTGAAAAGGATTTTGGCTCTTTCACTAATTTTAGTGAGAAGTTCATTGAAACAGCCCTCACTCTATTTGGCTCTGGCTGGGTTTGTAAGTTCTTCCTTAACAAATCTGCATTCTACTTAAATTTGTATTACCAAATCATTTTGATGAATCATAACACATTATTTTCCTGCAAATTTAAAAGATACTTATCTTTATTGGATGCCTGATGCAAAATATTTATGTATATCTAATAACAAATAAAACTAGCAGAATTTATTTTATTTTATTTTATTGTTACTGTGGCTCAGGGTACGTTTATAATTTCGGTTTTGGTCCTACCTTCTCCTTGCCGTTGATATCTTAGGCTAGGAAGCATGGACATCATAGAAGGGCCATGTGTCCGTTGTCAAACACTGTTTTGGATATGACAAATATCGGGCACACTAAATTCCTTTTCCTGCTTTTGGAATTAACATTGTTGTTCAGAAACGCAAAAGACACATAAGTGACACATACTTTGATGCCAAGTGTAAAATACTGAAAAGAGTTGTTAATCAAAATAGGGGTTCCTAAATTATAAATAATTAGAACTTATTGATAGTAAGTATAATTAGACATATTATATTTACTATTGGGCATACTAATTATTTTTATCACATGATCACAAATGTTTATACGATATATTGAACATAAAATATGGCCGCCATATTCTGAGCAAGAGATGTGCATGGAGATTTGGGTATTATAAGATGTAGGTTTTGTATTTCCATTATTAGAATTATGACTTATTTTTTTTGCTTTGATGGCCTCCATTAACTATTAACTTTCACTGTTTTCATTGTTTTAGTGAAGAGAGGAGAAATGGTTAGCGGTGGTTAAAACATCAAATGCCATCAACCCTCTCTTGTGGGATGACATTGTAAGTAAATTTCAATATGTCGATATTGGTTTTCTCTACTTACATTTTTTTATCAACTGAATCAATGTCTTATGCCTCATGACCATTTGTATGATCATATGTCTATAGCCCATCATCAGTCTGGATATGTGGGCGGTATGCTGATGCTCTCTCTCTCTCTCTCTCTCTCTCTCTCTCTCTCTCTCTCTCTCTCTCTCTCTCTCTCTCTCTCTTTGTATACATATATATATATATTAAATGTGTTCAAAATCTGGAAGGTGCTATAAGCCTATAACGAGGCCTCTTTTGATATTTTGCAGCATGCTTATTATTTGGATTATAGGGTAAGTAACATATCCATTCCTACCATTTCTTTTTCATGAAATCTTTTCTAATTGATCCTTGCGAGCTTTTATTTTTTCACTTCTTCTGGAACAGAATGACAAAGGGACGTATGCTAATGTGTTCATGAACCACGTTGTGTCCTGGAATGCTGCATCAGCACGACTGGCCCATGCACAAGCCTTTGTTAATTTGGGCGAACCCAAAATCCCTGTTGCTTGAAATGCCGCAACGTGTTTCTCTCTCTAGCACACACCTGAGAGGGAGGTATTATAAAGCGCAATGTTTTGTATTTCTTCTCGTAATGTTCAATTTAAGCTTTGAATATGGAAGAGGACAGAACACCATCTTGATGCGCCGCTTGTTCGAAGCCTATAGGATACACTGCTTAGCAAACCGTGTCAGTGTAAACTAAAATAGTTGTCATACTAAAGCAAAAGAGTCGCGAGTTCTTTATAATTACATGTCTTAGAGCTGGTAGAGATGTTTATTTGGCTAGTTTTCGATATCCAAGCCATCTATTTGTGGATTATATCTAAATTATTGTCGCTTTGAGGGTGATGGGGATTTTGGTTTTCTGCTGGGATATAGGATTCAAAAGAATTTGATGTCTTTCAGCTTTTGTATGGATTCAGATTGTCATGTTTCAATAAAATGCGAAAATGGTCTCTTTGTGTGTGTGCGCTCGCTTGTGTATGTTTTGGATAAATTTTTTTTTTTTTCAAAAACCTTCCCTCAGAAACAGTTAGATGATCGTGATTGTGTCATCTCAGTTGTTCAAACTTTGATGGTTGAACAACTTAGATCCCAAGTGAGCTTGAAAGGCATTTGTCTAAGGGATCGTCTATGATACACCCTAGTGGTTTAGGGTGTAAAAGGAAACATGTACATATATCCCGCCAGTCATCAAAAATCAAAAACCGTAATGTTATCATGTGAGTCGTTAACAAATAAGTCGATTGGGACTAATATTCCTCTAGTCATTTGGCTGCTCATAAAAGCAACAGGATGAAGTCAAGTTACTTGGACTTGGATATCACTTGTTATTGTCAAATGAGTAATGATATGTTTTTCAAATTTAAATCTCAAATACTTTAATAGTTATACCACACGTATTAGTATGTGGTACCAAATGATTTAGGAGTAATACTTATTAGGAAAAACTTCAGTAAAGTTCCTTTAGTGTGGTTGGTGCGGTTCCTCTCACATGAATAGTAAAAATAGTGTGGACAAAATTATAATTTTACACTGTCTTTATTGTTCATGTGAGGAGAACAGTGCGAAACACACCGAAACAACTTTACCGAAGTGTTGTCCTACTTATTACTAGTTACATCTAAGGAGGAAGAACAACATATCTCCTTATACCCAAAGATAGGTGCAAAAAAATTATACCCCCAAAGATAGCAAGGTTAGTAATACATGATATCGTATTGCTTGTTTGCCTTCAACTGTTCAAGGATCTTGAATGCTGTCTTCCTCCTCTTCCTGGCTATATATAACTAATTTCGAAAAAAAATTTATAAGGGTTGGTAGCTAATTTCAGAAAAATAAAAGGGTCATTACGAGTGATGATCTTATTACAATGGACGCTAGGAGGGAGATTAGAAACAAACCGAAATTTTGATATTTTTCAAAACTAGCTTTTTATCCCTGCCAAGGATGAAGTTAGGATTTTTTTAGGGAGAATTAATTAGAAGTCCCTAATATGGACTGTAACCTCTCTCTCTCTCTCTCTCTCTCTCTCTCTCTCTTTTTCTTCAGGTGATAGGGACATGAATTTTTGACTTGTTTGACTTCAAGTCCTTTTTTTAAACTGAAAATAAGGTCACTGACAAATTTGTCCCCATTTCACACACGTAGAACATGTTGTTTTGTCTCCTCAACATGTGTTCTGTGTAGGTTTTTTTTTTTTCTTTATAACTTTAAAATGCCATAACTTTCAAACTACATGTAACACCCGCTCCTGCGATTAACGTTTAATCATGGTTAGCATGCATTAATGATATTTTATAGTGTTAATTAACACATGCATGAAGTGGGTTTTGACCACTAATTGGTTTTGGTGTCCAAGTGGAAACCCGGTATTGGCCAATTTTACAGTCCCGAAATGGGACATATGTTATGAGGTTCCATTTGAGATGGGACGGAATAATGAGAACACTCTTATGTGCTCTAACTATATATTACATTATTTAATGGTTTTAACATGTTGCTTATTGATAGAGATCATTTATGTGGTCACTTTGGGTACCTTTGTGAAGTTAATTGAACACGTGATCTAATTGGTAGGCTAATAAATAACTACATGGAATTAAGTGGGATCACGTGTGGAACCCACGAGACATAGACAAAGACCCATATAGATTTGGGTAGTTAATTAGTTAGTTTTATAACTTGTGGGGTAGGAATCAGAATTAGTTTAAACTGTAGGGATTTCATAATAAATAACTGTAATTAGATTAGTATAAAAGAAAAGAAGAGAGAGAATGATCTGCTCATTCTCTAACTGTAATACCTTGAATTTTTGAATGTACAACCCTAAGTACCCTATGATTTGGGATAAAAACCATTAATAAAATACACTATTACGTCACCTACAACATTGTCCCTAATGATTATGTTTGAGATTTTATATAGCTAATTGATTAACTAACTGGACTAACCGGACTGAACTAATTTGCGTAACTAAGACAATGGACTGATTGATCTCAATCAATCAGCCGCGTTATCCACGTCAACTGATTGAAGTGCAATCAAGTAAATCTGTGTGGTGAGAATTTTGTGAGATGTGTGCTTCATTTAAACCATGTATCAAACTTACCTCACTGATTGAGATTTTATATATATGTATGCATTGTATAACACAAGCACATACACACATTCAAACATAAACTCAAACAAAAACCACTCAAGCTCCCATTACTCTCTCTCTCTCTCTCTCTCTCTCTCTCCTTTGCACACACACAATCAACACCCATATATTCTAGAAATCTAGAGGAAGAAATAAAGTGGTGGCTTTTCTCGTACTTTATATTGATGACATTCTACTCATTGGGAATGATGTAGGGGCATTGTCATCAATCAAGGTTTGGCTAGCTAGTACTTTTGATATGAATGATGTAGGAGAGGCGAGCTATATCATTGGGATAAAACTCTTTCGAGATCGTAAGCGAAAGATAATGAGATTATCTCAAGCTAGTTATATCGAAAAGGTACTAACTAGGTTTTCTATGGATAATTCGAAGAAAGGTTTACTATTTTACAGGCATGGTTTAATGTTCTCCAAAGACTAGTGTCCTAAGACACAGGATGAGAGAAATCGCATGACAGGAATTCCCTATGCCTCAGTAGTGGAAAGTCTCATGTATGCGATGTTATGCACTAGACCAGATATCTGCTTTGTCGTTGGCCTGGTTAGCAGGTATTAGTCGAATCCTGGTCCAGAGCACTTGACAGCCATTAAGCACATTCTTAAGTACTTGAGAATGACTAAAGATTACATGCTTATGTATGGTGTAGATGAGTTGCTTCCAGTAGGACTGATTCATATTTGTTAGATAAAGATTCGAGGAAGTCGACATCCGAACATCTCTTTACCCTAGGAGGTGGTGTTGTTAGTTGGAGGAACATTAAGCAGAAATGCTTTGCAGACTCAACTACAAAAGCTGAGTATGTGACTACTTGTGAAGCCACAAAGGAAGTTGTTTGGCTCAAGAAGTTCCTCATGGAACTCGAGGTGGTACTAGCCTCATTGTCACCTATTACGCTATATTACAATAATAGTGAAGCCGTGGCTTAGTTCAAGGAGCCAAGGAACCACGAAAAGGGAAAGTACGTAGAAAGAAAGTATCATCTCATTCAAGACATAGTCCAACGTGGAGATGTGACTGTCACCAAGATTGCCACCGCTGACAATCTTGCGGATTCGTTTACAAAGGCTTTGCCACAGAAAGCCTTTAATCGTCATCTAGATAGTTTAGATTTAAGTAGTGGGATATGAGTGCAAGTGGGAGTTTGTTGAGATTGTGCCCTCAAACACAGTCTTTATGTATATGACATTTGACGTTTTATAAATGGATATCATTTATACATTTAATTATGTATGATTCATGAGATGATTGTTTATAATCCTTAAGTATCATAGTAAGTAATTCGTGTATGTATGAGATACATATAAGTGAGATACAAATTACTATTCTTTTATACTTAGAACTTGTCATAATTGATGATGAGGCTGGATATCTCATTAAGAATACACTGTAACATGATTAACTACCATTGGATGGAGTGATGAATCACAATCACTAGAGTGTGACTTTTAATTAATATGCTAGTGCTTATAGTGTATTGACAGACCATGAGCTTTCCTATTGACATCTAAAACTGTCAACAGTCGATAGGAACTCATAACTTGTATAAGGCACGTGTTCTCAATCTTGAGATGATTATGGACACAAACTATGGATGTGACTGCTTTGACTTACCAATCAGTGAGATCTTCAAGATCAACACTTAGGTATCTTGGGTAAGTCATGTTCATAGGGTTGTGAACATATATTGTCAATATAGAATCTACCCTCTGATAAAGAGTGAGCATTCCCTTGAGAATGTCACCAAGTTGATTACTGAGAACCGCAGTCTTGTTGATTAGTAGTTATCAACATGTTTGGTAATCATGAGACGTGAATGAAACTCAAGGAATGGAAGAGGTAATCGTCATTCAGGTTAACAGTAACAGTTATCCAAAAACCTGGATATGATTATGAATTCTGAAGGTAGAGGGATATTAGTATACCATACAAGTCTAGTTATCACATCAGATATGTTCTTTTGCGTTAGAGTGCAGTTATGTTACATAGTGGAGTTAGCTTTAACTGATCAGTTGGTTAATTCGCTGATCAAAGAGTTTGATCATGGGAATTAATGACTAGTCTAAGCCAACAATAAAGAACCTAGGAGGTCCCACTCGTAGCTCCGCAGAGAATACTTGGAAAGGTATAAGGGGATTGAACCAATCGATTGAAAGAGTTTCAATCAATTGATGTTTCAATCCATTAAATAAGTTTCAATCGATTGAACATGGGTTCAGTTTGATCGATTGAAAAGCTTCAATCGATTGAAAGTGTTTCAATCGATTAAACCTAAAGTCGATTTAGCAACTTAAAACTAGGAAGACTTGCGAGACAGAATGTTTAATCGTCGTTTTTCTTCTCTCACAAGTCCAGACAGTTTTATAAGTCTTCTAGCCTCTCCTATCCTCTCAATTAAGGTTCCCACAAACCCTAGTTTCTCCGGGAAGTATTCAAGGAGTCATAAGGGTAAAGATCACTTAGAAGAAACTGTTGCATATTGAAGAGAGAAGACAAATCAGAATTGGGTTCAAGACACTAAGGTATTGCATATCATCCTTCTCTCTTTACGCATATATGGAGTTAATAAGTAGTAGATCCGAGGCAACCAATGAAAGTTTTTTAAACTAATTTTCCGTTGTGCATATATTTAAGTTTTTGAAACCTAAATCCATCATAACTCCCCTAGTGCCTCGCGGCTCTTAGAGAGTGCCACTATGGCACTTAGTCCGATTTCCCACTTTTGTGCATTTTTGCCCTTATAATGTCCCGTTTGGTTCCTGGACCCAACCTTTGCTCTGTTTTGATTCCTTTGATACATTTTGATCTATTTTCATGGTAATTGAGTGCTTGGAAACATTCATAGAATATCATTTTTCCACATATTTGAGTGCGTAAGCATTTATGTTTGACTTCCAAGAAGAGTAGTTTGCCTCTTCGACTTTACATTGCATTGCATTGAGTGGTTTTTTATTTGAAAATTTCATTCTAAGTAATGCATGGTGCTCTTGGTTTGCCTTAAATGGCTCTGTGAGTACCCTGTCCTGTTGGAATTTGGAATTAATTCCATATTTTATTCTTATATTTATGGGTCATGTTGACCATAGTTATGATATTATTTATTGTCTTTTATTTTCTCTTATTCTCTTTCCTTTTTCTTGCTCTCTTGTAATCTATATAAACTTTGGGATGTAAATAATAGATTTAACCTTTTTCCAATTCTTTTTGGTATTAGAGCTTTCACCAACCCTAGCCCTGCCCTAGCCGCAGCCCTCTCCTCCTTCCCCTGCTCTTGCCGCAACCCTCTCCACCTGCCTGCGCCACCACCAGCAACCCTTCTCCACCTAGCCACATCCCTCTCCCCTAGCCGCAAGTCACCAGAGACCTCCAAGCCTTGCGGCACACCACAGAGCCTTCGGCTCTGTTTTTGCAGCCCTTGGCTGCACTTTTTGCCCCTGTTGGGCAGTTTGTGATGTATTAAGAGCCACCTTCGTGCTCTTCGTCTTCTTGTTTGGGCTTTCCGAGTGTCCGGCTGCCCATTATTTCTTAGCTGAGTATCCGGCTGTGATTGTTTGTTCGCCTGCTTCATACGATTTTGTATTACCATGACTACTACTAGTAAAGATAAGAATCCTGCTATTATTTTCCACACTACATTGGCTCAACGTGTTACTAGTGTATTGCTAACTGGTAAAAACTTTCATGCCTGGTCTAATTCACTTCGTCTCTTTCTTGGAGGCAAGCGTAAGATTGGGTGGTTACTTGGCAAGGAAAAATCACCAGGCGAATCTGATCCTAAGTATGAAGAATGGTATACCGATAATTGTATCATTTTAGGATAAATGTTTAATTCTATGGAAGAGCGAGTTTATAATATGTTCATGTACCATCGCAATGTTTTTGATCTCTGGACGACCCTGAATAAAATGTATACGCATGCTCATAGTGACTCTCGTGTTTTCGAGCTTTATCAGGATATTTCACATGCTTCCCAGTCTACCTTGGGCCTCTCTGTTGCAGATTATTTTGGGTACCTACAGACCCGCTGGGAGGAGCTCTCTCAGTATGAGCCTATTAGTGACTTCCTTAATGACGGTGTTGTTGAGACCACACGCCAGGATCGCCATCATACCTACCAGTTCTTAATGGGCCTAAAGCCCGAGTTTGAGGCTCTTCGCACCCAGATCCTTAATACTGTCCCTCTACCCTCTTTATTTGAGGCTTTTGCAACTGTGAAGGGTGATGAGCGACGGCGTCGCATTACCTCTATTTCTCCTGTTACCGGGCCATCTTCACCTGCTCCTATTCCTGATCAGATGGCCTTTGCTGCACCTTCGGGCCCTCATCCTACGGGTTCACGATTCTTTTGCCAGCACTGTCGTAAGCCCGGTGTAACAACCTGCATTTCCACTTAATTTAAAATTCATGTCCATATTTAATTTATTTGTATTTGCATTGGCATATTTAAATTCAGTTAGCATTGTCTGCTTTTATTTTAATTTCAGTCACATGTTTGGAATATTAATTTCTTATCTAATTCACATTTAAATTTTATTGGGGCCAAACTGCAATTTTACAAAGTTAGTGATACCTGTGTGGATTTCAAAACTTGTATTTCAAAACGGTGAGAATGTTTTCTTTTAATTCAATCAGTATTTTTATAGAACCAGAAAATCATTTCGTAAGTTAAAATGGACTTTCTGTATTTTTGTGGTGAACACCGCACCCCGAAAATACCAGTTTATACTCAAAACTGTCCACGCTGTGTTGAACTTCCACAGATTTTGGAAGTGACTGATTTGACAATTCCTTTATTGCCATTTATGGCAAGTGATCATTGGCTTAGGCCTTGTTTGGCAATGCTTTGTGTGTGTGTGTGTTGTTGTGACCAAAAGCTTATTTTCCCAAACACCTCATCTTGGCCCCTATTAGTCTACTTGGCTCTTCAACATCTGAGGATGTATATACGTATATACATATCTGTGAGTAAATTGCATTTTAGTTAATTTGGAAATCAAATTGAGATTGTTGAGTGTAGGTGGTGGTTCTTGGTGGCCAAGTTAAGGAATCTCTATATATATTCATATACACTCTCTTCACAATACACACATTCTTAGAGACTGAAATCACAGAGAGAAAAGAGTGAGTTTGAGAGTTATTTCAGAATTCTTTTAGAGGAAGAAGAACTTCATCCTCCATAACCAAAAGCTTGAGTTTGGATTTCCTATATTGCTCTTCTTTCTTAAACAATCTCTTCTGCACTTAGCACAGTGAGTATTTCTAACTCACTCTAAATGTAATTCTATACTTAGTTACTGAGCTTGTGTATGTATAGTTGAAGCACCATTGCTAAATTCGTCCATGGAAGCTTGAGCTTCAAAAATCACAATTTTCCAAACTCAACCAAAATCCGTTTTTAGAGATGATTATGAAAGATCTTACATCATATATGCTATGTTTGAAGTTTTAGAGCCTAATTCATTCACATGAGAAAGTATATTAGAAAATAAGTTTTGACATGTTTTAGTTTTTCATAAAATTGAAAAGCTATAGTTTGATTCATAGTAAATTGATTTCATATTCTTCATCCTTATGAGAAAAGGAAGAGATCCATATATTGTATGACGTATATAGTCGCAGAATTGAAATGGGTCAATTTAGACCCTGTTTTGCTGAAACAGAGCAATCTGACGAAGAAGATGAAGCCTCTGCTTCATCTCGCGCCACGATCGCGCGCGCGAAGATCGCGCTAGCGGCCCGCGCGAGCGGTCCGCGCGCGCGATCCTCGTTTCCACAGGCAGACAGAAGAGTTTTATTATAAAAAAATGAAGATTGGACAGGTCGCGCGAGCGAAGGTCGCGCGAGAAACCCTTCGCGCGAGCGATCCGCGCGCGCGATCCTTGCTTCCCCAGGCAGACGGAAAAGTTTATATATATAAAAGAAAATTTGGCATATCGCGCGAGCGGCCCGCGGGCGCGATATCTGGCAGATCCTGGTTTTGCCTGTTTTATGATAAGGGACTGCTTGGTTCAACTTTTTAGTACTGTTAAGGTTCTGTTTGGGAGTTTTATTAATACAGAATGCTATTAGTTATGCTTGAAATGATTAAGGCATTGTATTGTAAGTTATTAATCCCCGTACGCATGTTGTATTTATATTTCAGTAAATTGCCGCATGTTTAAGGTTCATGACATACATGTTGGGTCAGTGGTACATGCATGTGGGTGTCAGTCAGTGTGGAGAGAGTAATGGTAGTGTGGAAAGAGTATGAGTTTGAGTTTGTGGTTGTGGTTGTGATTGAGTTTGAGTTGTGGTTGTGGTTGAGTTGTGGTTGTGGTTGTGGTTGTGGTTGTGGTGAGGGTATCTTTGAAATGCGACGGTGGCAAATATGGACACTCCCTGACGCCCATGGAAGCGTTAAAGTGTGTGACGCCGAACTCGGACATTCCCTGGCACCCATGGTAGTGCTAAAGTGTGGCCTACGGACACTCCCTGATACTCGAGTCTGGATACTGTGTGAGGGGTTGCCCCGGTATTTGCATGGTGGTTAGGGTATTCAAAGTGTGAGGCATTGGACACTCCCTGGTACCCCAGACCAAAGTGTGAGGCAAACTGGACACTCCCTGGCGCCCCGTTGCTAAAGTGTGGCTATCTTAGTGTTTCAAAGATACCAGGAGTAAGATAGTGGGTTGCTGTGGCTGTCGAGAGAAAAGAGTCGGCAAGATGAGTGTGGTGCATTGTCTCATTACACGAGTATCTGTTTTTATGAATGAACGACCTTTAATATATTCCTTGTTGTTTTATAAATGAATTCTTCCTGCGGTTTAACTAATGATTTATATAAATTGAAAAATGGAAAAAGGTAAATGGGTATGTTTTACATTCAAAGTCATGTTTTTAATACTCACCAGCTTCTTGAAGCTGACGACGTTGATGCATCCTGGACATTTGTGTTCAGGCTTTTCAGGTTATAACCAGGAGGAGTCGTACGACTACGCTAATTGAGAATGGCTGCTTTTGGAATGAGAAAACCGTTTATTGATTATATGTTTTAAGTTTATGAACTGTTTTGTTTTAAGGATGACTGTAATAGACACTAAGTTATTATTTTATTTTAAGGCGGTCTGTGCCTTAGTTGACCCCGTATCATAAGATGTAATAAGTTAGAAAATTTTATAAGCCTTGATTGCTTTACTCTGATTATTAAGTTTTGTTTGTTCGACGTTTGGGACGGAATCGATCCTTCAAACTGTCGCGACCTACGGGTCCATAAAGGAAATTAAACGCTTTCCTTATTTATGCTACGTCGGGGCGTGACACCCGGTCATACTATCGATCGCTGTTTTGACCTCCATCCAGAGATGAGACAGCAATTTGCTAGAAGTAAACCCCCTGGTGGTCGTGGGCGAGGTGCTCCCCGTACAGGTGTTGTGGTTGAAGTCACTCCACCTTCACCGGATTTTGGACAGCTTCAGTCACAGATTGCCCAGTTGCAGTCTCACTTGGGCCTAGGGCCCCCCTCTTCTTCCTCTGGACCCACCGCTGTTGTTGCAACTGGTAATCCTACTGCTCTTCATGGTAAGTCCACTCACCCCACATGGATTCTGGATTCTGGTGCCAATAACCATATGACTGGTGAGTCTTCTGTTTTTACTTCTCCGTTTACCTCTATTAATCAGTCGGTCTGTATTGCTGATGGGTCTTATGTTCCTGTTCATAGTCAGGGTGACGCTTATTTGTCCCCCGATATTACTCTTTCGTCTGTCTACTATGTTCCTAATTTTGCCTATAATCTTCTTTCGGTTAATCGTCTCGCCAAATCTCATAATTGTCCTGCTGTGTTTTTACCTGATTGTTTCTATTTGCAGGACCTGACTTCGAAGAAGATTTTTGGCAGGGGCCATGAGCGTGACGGTCTATACTACTTTGATGCTCCTTCATTTTCCGGGATGTCTATCTCCAGTCTGCAAGCTACTAGTTTACCTGCTTCTAATAATTCCATCCTACCGAATTCTAATAACTATGTTTTAAGTCTTAAAACTTTAGATTTGTGGCATGCTCGTCTAGGACATGCAAACTTTCAATACTTGTGTTGGTTGTTTCCTTCTTTGAATAAAGCTTGCAAGGATTTTCATTTTAATTGTGTGGTTTGTGAATTGTCTAAACATACTCGCACTTCTTATATTCCACGCATGCATAGGGCACCCAGTGCCTTTGATCTCATTCACTCAGATGTTTGGGGCCCTTCCCCTGTCACGGCCTTATCCCAGCATCGTTACTATGTCACTTTTATTGATGATTATACTCGTTGTACTTGGGTTTATCTTATGAAAAGAAAACCTGAAGTCTTTACACACTTTCGAAATTTTTTGCAAATGATTAAAACTCAATTTCATACTGTTGTACGTAATATACGGTCAGATAATGGTCGCGAGTATATCACTGATGACTTTAGGGAAGCTCTTAATAAAGATGGGATTCTTCAACAACTTACTTGTCCCTACACCCCTGAACAGAATGGTGTAGCAGAACATAAAAACCGCCACATCATGTCTGTGTACGATGCCTTTTGTGTGGTATGAATGTCCCAAAATATTTTTGGCACATGGCAGTTCTCACTGCAACCTATCTTATTAACCGTACTCCCAGTCGTGTTCTTGCTGGGAAGGCACCCCTTCATTGTCTTAAGCCTGATGTCACTCTCTTTACCATTTTACCACGTGTGTTTGGGTGCACTTGTTTCGTCCAAAATAGGAGTCCTACTCGCACAAAACTTGATAATAAGGCTGTTCGTTGTGTTTTCTTGGGGTACTCGCCTATGTCAAAGGGGTATCGATGTTATGATCCTGTTACTCGTCATTTATACTATTCTCTGGATGTTACTTTTCTGGAAACTGTTCCTTTTTTTCCAGGTTCTTCTTCTTCTGCAGGACAGGCACCAGTGGAGCCAGTTGTGTCCGATGAGTCTATTCTACCCCGTCCTATTCCTATTCTAGACTCCACCGGTGACTCCCTGCCCCCTGTTGTCACCTATGATCCATTGCAGGTTTACTCCCGTCGCCCACGCTCCTCTGATCCCCTGCCGACGTCTTCTCCGGATTCAGGTATCCCTCTTCCTTCATCTTCTGATGTTACTCCTGAAATTATTTCTCCCCGTTATCCTACTTGGGTTCGTCGCCCTCCTGCTCGCTTTCTTTTATCTGAAAGTTCTAACCATCCTATTTCCTAGTATATATCCTATCAGGGCTTGTCTCATTCTTTTCAGTCATTTCTTAGTAAAGTGGATTCGGTCTCCATTCCTCGTACTGTTCATGAGGCCCTCCAGAATCCTAAGTGGGTGGCTGCTATGAAAACGGAAATGGATGCTCTTCAGGGTAATCAAACGTGGAAACTTGTTCCTCTTCCAGCGGGTGAGCGGACAATTGGTTGTAAATGGGTGTTTAGCCTGAAGTATTTGGCTGATGGGACTATTGATCGATATAAGGCTCGTTTGGTTGCTAAGGGCTTTACTCAGATTCCTGGTAAAGATTTTGGTGCTACTTTTGCCCCTGTGGCCAAGTTAACTACTATTCGTCTTCTGGTCTCTTTAGCAGCATCTTATTCCTGGCCCCTTCACCAACTCGATGTAAAAAAAATGCTTTTTTGAATGGAGACTTGACTGAGACTATTTATATGGATCCCCCACCAGGTTTTCGGGCTCAGGGGGAGTGTTTTGGGAAGGTTTGTCGCCTCTGCAAGTCTCTCTATGGCCTAAAGCAATCTCCTCGTGCTTGGTTTAGTCGCTTCAATGATGTGGTCCTCTGCATAGGGTTTATTCGGTGCCATTCAGATCACACGTGTTTTATTCGTCGGCAGTCTCAGGGACGGTGTATTATTGTCTCAGTATATGTGGATGATATTATTATTACTGGCAATGATGCATCTGGTATCGCTTAAGTGAAGCGTGATCTCGGTACGTCCTTTGATGTTAAGGATTTGGGTCCTCTTCGTTACTTTCTTGGTATTGAGGTTGCTAGGTCTCGCCAGGGTATCTCTCTGTCTCAGCGGAAGTACTCTCTTGATCTTCTTCAGGACACGGGTATGCTTGGGTGTCGGCCTGCCTCCTCTCCTATGGATCCAAACCTTAAGTTAAATGCGGAAATGGGAGAGCTTTTGCCCGATCCTTCTGTGTACCAATTCTTGTGGGTCGTCTCATCTATCTGACGAACACAAGATCGGATCTTGCCTTTGCTGTCAGTGTTGTGAGCTAATTTATGCATTCACCGCGTACTTCTCATTTGGATGCTGTTTATCACATTCTTCGGTATCTCAAGACTTATCCTGGTCTTGGGCTTTTCGTTAAAGTAGGAATACAGTCAGGTCTCTCCTGCTTTACAGATGCAGATTATGCAGGCTCTAGGAGTGACAGACGCTCGACCTCTGGTTTTTGTACTTTTTATGGTTGTCATCTTATATCTTGGAAAAGTAAGAAGCAAGTTGTTGTCTCGTGTTCTTCTGCTGAAGCTGAGTATCATGCCATGGCTCAAGGCACGTGTGAGCTTTTATGGCTTCGTTCTCTTCTAAGTGAGTTGGGTTTCCCAGTAGCAGGATCATCCATCTTGTTTTGTGATAATAAATCTGCCATTATGATGTCTTCTGATTCTGTTCTTCATGAGAGAACTAAACATTTTGAGGTTGATATCCATTTCATTCGGGAGAATGTCACGCCCCGACGTAGCATAAATATGAAAAGCGTTTAATTTCCTATATGGACCCGTAGGTCGCGACAGTTTGAAGGATCGATTCCGTCCCAAACGTCGAACAACGTAAAATCATAAAATCAGAGTAGAGCAATCAAGGCTTATAAAATTTTTCTAACTTAATAAATATTACAGCACGGGTCATCTAAAGGCACAGACCGCCTTGAAACAAAACAATAACTTAATGTCTATTACAGTCATCCTTATTACAAAATAGTTTATACTTAAAACATATAACAGTAAACTCTTCATCAGATAGTTGTTCTCAGTTTGCATAGTCATAGGATCCGGCATTGTTGTAACCTGAAAAGCCTGAACAAGAATGTCCAGGACGCATCAACGTCGTTAGCTTCAAGAAGCTGGTGAGTATTAAAAACATAACTTTGAATGTAAAACATACCCATTTACAAATTTTCTCTTTTTAGGTTTTGTAAAATCAATGGTTTAATCATGGAAAGAATTCAATTATAAAAATAACAGGGAATATATTTAAAAGTCGTTCATTCATTAAAACATATGACCGTGTATGAGACAATGCACCACACTCACCTTACTGACTCTTTTCTCTCGACAAACACAACAACCCACTAGCTCACACCAGTATCTTTGAAATACTCCGATAGCCACACTTTAGCACAGGGGTGCCAGGGAATGTCCAGTTTGCCTCAAACTTTGGTCTAGGGTACCAGTGAGTGTCCAATGCCTCACACTTTGAATACCTAATCCGCCATGCAAATACCGGAGGAACCCTCACGCAGTATCCAAACTCGGGTATCAGGGAGTGTCCGTAGGCCACACTTTAGCACTACCATGGGTGCCAGGGAATGTCCAAGTTCGGCGTCACACACTTTAACGCTACCATGGGCGTCAGGGAGTGTCCAATTTTACCACCGTCGCATTTCAAAGACAATCTCACCGCAATTTCAACACGTCACACTTTGGTACACAATAACCAGGGAGTGTCCACAATACAATCTCAATCTCAATCTCATACTCTTTTCCACACTGACCATTACTCTTTTCTCCACTGACTGACACCCACATGCATGTACAGCTGACTCCACATGTATGTCATGAACCTTAAACATAAAGGAATTTAATGAATTAAAGGAACAACGTACGTACGAGGATTGATAAGTCGCAATACATCGTCCTAATTGTTCAAACATAATCAAATAGGAGTTTGTTTTAATAAATTTCCCAAACAGAATCTTAATAGTCCTTAAAAGTTGAACCAAACAGTCCCTTAATAGAAAACAAACAAAAACCAGAAACTGGAAGAAGTCGCGCGCGCGAGCCGCTCGCGCGGGCCGCTCGCACGACCTGCCTGTTTTTCCTTTTTCTTACATAATCTCTTCTGTCTGCCTGGGACCAGCCACCTCGCGCTCGCGAGTTTCAGCAGAGACTTCATCTTCTTCGTGGAGAATGCCCTATTTCAGAAATTCAGGGTCCTTTTGACCCATTTTCGATTCTGTAAGATACCCTACCTTATTATATATGAATCTCTTCGATTTTTCACAAGGATTAAGAATCCAAAGTCAATTTTACATGATTCAATCTATAATTCTTGAATTTTATGAAAGATTAAAAGATTGTAAAACTTAATTTCTTATATACTTTTTCATATGAATAAATTAGGACTCAATACTTTAAACATAGTCTAATTACACCATAATCTTTCATTATTATCTAAGAAAACAGATTTTGGTTGAGATTGAAAAATCTTGATTTTCAAAGCTATAGAGTTCATACGTGAAATTAACCATGGTATTTCATGATTTGAGCATACAAATAGTAATTGAACTATGAAATTACATTCTAGATGAGTTTAAAATACTCACAGAGATAAGAAGATAATGAATTGTTGAGAAATAACTAAGAATTAAGCAACCCAACTTCAAGCTATGGCTATGGAGGTTCAAGCTTCTCTCTCTCTAAAATCTGAAACTATGAATTCTCAGCTCTCTCTCTTTCTCTGAAACTCTCTAAAATTTCTCTCTATTTCTTCAGCTATGAAATTGTGGTGTAGATTGGGAGAGTGTGTATAGCATATATAGAAGCCAAAATGGTGAGCTTGGGCTCCAAGTAAATTGATTTATACTCAACAAATGGTTTGATTTCCAAATTAACCAAATACCATTTTCACAGATATGTATATACGTATTTAACTGTAGGAGTTTTGAAAGGGTAGTTTAGATTAGTAGGGGGCAGAGTGTTTGGGAATATCAACTTGTAGTCACAAACTAATGCACAACATATAAGCACAACCAAACAAGGCTTTATCAAATGATTAGTTTCCATAATTAGAAAAAAAGAAAATGTCAAGTCTTGCTTTACATCACTTCCAAAATCTGTGGAAGTTTAGTGTGGCGCAGACAGTTTTACACATAAACTGGTATTTTCGTGACGCGGTGTTCGTCATAAAATTACAGGAAATTCATTTTAACGTAAGAATTGATTTTCTGGTTTTATAAAAATACTGTTTGAGTCAAAAGAAATTATTTTCACCGTTCGAAATACAGATTTTGTAAATCCAACACAGGTGTTATTAATATTTATAGAAATTGCAGTTTGGCCCCAACAATAATTTCAATAGTAATTAAGTCAAGAATTAAGAACTAACATGTGAGATTTGAAATTAAAATGAAAGCAATAATTTAAATATGACATTGCAATTAAATGTTTATGAATTTTCAGGTTGTTACATCCTTCCTCCCTTAAACAGAGACTTCATCTTCTTCGTGGAGAATGCCCTATTTCAGAAATTCAGGGTCCTTTTGACCCATTTTCGATTCTGTAAGATACCCTACCTTATTATATATGAATCTCTTCGATTTTTCACAAGGATTAAGAATCCAAAGTCAATTTTATATGATTCAATCTATAATTCTTGAATTTTATGAAAGATTAAAAGATTGTAAAACTTAATTTCTTATATACTTTTTCATATGAATAAATTAGGACTTAATACTTTAAACATAGTCTAATTACACCATAATCTTTCATTATTATCTAAGAAAACAGATTTTGGTTGAGATTGAAAAATCTTGATTTTCAAAGCTATGGAGTTCATACGTGAAATCAACCATGGTATTTCATGATTTAAGCATACAAACAATAATTGAACTATGAAATTACATTCTAGGTGAGTTTAAAATACTCACAGAGATAAGAAGATACAGAATTGTTGAGAAAGAACTAAGAATTAAGAAACCCAACTTCAAACTATGGCTATGGAGGTTCAAGCTTCTCTCTCTCTAAAATCTGAAACTATGAATTCTCAGCTCTCTCTCTTTCTCTGAAACTCTCTAAAATTTCTCTCTATTTCTTCAGCTATGAAATTGTGGTGTAGATTGGGAGAGTGTGTATAGCATATATAGAAGCCAAAATGGTGAGCTTGGGCTCCAAGTAAATTGATTTATACTCAACAAATGGTTTGATTTCCAAATTAACCAAATACCATTTTCACAGATATGTATGTACGTATTTAACTGTAGGAGTTTTGAAAGGGTAGTTTAGATTAGTAGGGGGCAGAGTGTTTGGGAATATCAACTTGTAGTCACAAACTAATGCACAACATATAAGCACAACCAAACAAGGCTTTATCAAATGATTAGTTTCCATAATTAGAAAAAAAGCAAATGTCAAGTCTTGCTTTACATCACTTCCAAAATCTGCGAAAGTTTAGTGTGGCGCAGACAGTTTTGCACATAAACTGGTATTTTCGTGACGCGGTGTTCGTCATAAAATTACAGGAAATTCATTTTAACGTAAGAATTGATTTTCTGGTTTTATAAAAATACTGTTTGAGTCAAAAGAAATTATTTTCACCGTTCGAAATACAGATTTTGTAAATCCAACACAGGTGTTATTAATATTTATAGAAATTGCAGTTTGGCCCCAACAATAATTTCAATAGTAATTAAGTCAAGAATTAAGAATTAACATGTGAGATTTGAAATTAAAATGAAAGCAATAATTTAAATATGACATTGCAATTAAATGTTTATGAATTTTCAGGTTGTTACAGAGAAAGTTCAATCTGGAGTAATAGTACCAAGTTTTGTTCCCTCTTCCGATCAAACTGCTGATATGTTTACCAAGTCTGTTGGTCCAACGCTTCTTCAATCTTCTCTTAGCAAGCTTGGGCTTGTCAATGTCTTCGCTCTAGCTTGAGGGGGAGTGTTGGAATTAGGAATTAATTCCATATTTTATTCTTATATTTATGGGTCATGTTGACCATAGTTATGATATTATTTATTGTCTTTTATTTTCTCTTATTCTATTTCCTTTTTCTTGCTCTTTTGTAATCTATATAAACTTTGGGATGTAAATAATTGATTTAACCATTTCGCAATTCTTTTTGTCCCAAACAGAGTGATACCGCACTTATTAATTTTTCATGCATTCCCCAGTAGAGTAGTTTATCTTCTAGGCTTTGCATTGAGTTTGCCGTTAAGAGGGTACAACTCCTCGCACGTCTGTCTTGTACCAAACTGCCTTCCACATACTGAATTCTCATATGTTCAATTCCATGTAAGCAAACTCCCATATGTCTTCCATGTGTCTGAATGCTGTTAGCTAGATATTTTTTGTACAAACAAAAACGAAAGGGGAAAAGTGTGAGATTTATACTGATTACAATGGGGTTGGAAGTGTCTGCTTACACAGTAAGAGTTGAATATGCGACAATATAAGTGGTTAGAAATAATGAGAGGTTATGACTTAGAAATCTATTGTCATCCAGTAAGCGCCGACGTAGCGGCTGATGCTTGAGTCAAAGTCGACAAACAATTTAGCAAATACAATGAGTTCTTTAACATTTTATATGAAGGTTTTATTACTTGATTATTTTGAGAATTCATACGAAATGGTATGAATATTGAATTACTTGTTCCCAGTCTTATTTGGGAACAACGACACTCCTATCAATAATATACAATGTATACGAGCCATTTGCCGAATAGATACGTCATAGATATCCTTGGGCATCACTAGGGTGAACTGCTCTCGTAGCGTATTAAGCCTAACTCTCGATCCGGAGATAGCTGCAAGGGGTTGTGAGAAACCAAGCAACTCCTGATAGAGTGTCTGGCAATGCTCCAAGGAGCATGCCGTGTCTATACCAGAGGCTGCAATCGGAAGGCCAAATGTGATGCTAATGTCCTATAATGTGATCGTCATCTCCCCAACAAGTAGGTAAAACGTATGTGTCTCAACACGACACCTCTCTACTAGGGCGTTGATCAACACCCAATCAAACTGGATAAAACCTAGTGTATACACACCATTGAAACCCACTTGTCTGATGTAGTGTAGTACTCGAGCATCTACAGCACCAGCTCGACGCAGAATCGTCTCACCAGAGTGACATCAACTAAGCTCACAATGCTCACGACGATTCTATATGGCATTTGACCGGTGTGTCTGCTGCTCTATCAAGATCGATGGATCCTGAGGGCCAGGATGAACATCCACGATAAGCAAGATGGGAAAACATTAGGATAAATATAACATTATGGTGAGTTATGGATAGTAAACAACATCATATTAAACATTAGGATAGTAAACAACATCATAGTTGGTAAAAAAGATGTCTTGATTCATTAATAAGGAATACAACACATTACTACATTTCCATAACAGATAACCACTAAGTAGACAAGTTTAATTTTAACTAAAAAACAAACACGTTAAACTAAGGATGAATGACAAACGCTGTCTGAGTTGTCGCGTCAACTATTGGGCGTCAAACGCAGTGAGTTATCGTGTCAAATGTCATCTGTCAGATGACACAATGAGTTATCGTGTCAACTCTTGGGTGTCAGACATAGTGACTTGTCACGTCAACTGAAGCGATAACTTGCATCATTAGTTTGTCATGGCATGTGATGTCCTAGGCGGAGGTTAGTCATTCCATGGTCTATATATGCTGTGGTTCCTCTGGTTTGAAGATTCAATGCGATAAGTAGTATCCAGAATCCCTGATTTCCTTGGGTTTATTCTTCTTCCCCTTTCCTTCTTCTCCATCTTCGTCTTAATTGCATTATTTTTTAGTATGGCTAACAAGAATACACCTACTTATGACATAGTTTTTAATGAAAGGACACTGAGTATTGAAGAGAAGAATGTTTTGTTAGAAGCACTCATGGATATTGCTACTCTAGAATGGAAAACTTAAGATGGGGGTTTTAAATATGTTGCTTTTGAAGTTTTGCATACCGTCTTCGCTGATAAAATCCATAGATGTGATCTTTCGACTGATGTCATCGTGTGGGAGGTTTGGAGATGATGTAGGGAACATCGACTCCTTGAAGAGTTGTTAACGATGAGAGGTATTCATTTCAATGAAGAAGCTTGCTAGAAGTTCTATATCAGACTTGGTATGAATAGTGCGCCAAGGTTTGAACAACATCTCTCATCATTTCCATTTCAATTGTTATGATCATATGTTTCTTATGTAAATTATTTCATGAATAATATGTGTAAAAAAGCTATGACATTACTGCAACATCGTTGAGGCATAGCTACACAGTGTACATTCCCACTATCATAGATGATGTCATATCTTTCAAAATCCACCTGCCATTGTGTCGACAAATGAAAGTGGTATGGGCCCATCCAATGTTGACAACTCATTTGGAAATGAAGCGAGGAACAACACAGAGGAAATTCTTTAGAGTTTGAAGCGTTGAACGCACAACTGTTGTGTTTAAGTTATCCAGTAGCCTTGGTATCATCAGTTTATTTACTAAGAAGTTTGTAATAGTTATCTAAATAAAGTTTTCATTTCCAATTTCCCAATTCATAATCATATCACAAGTATATATTACAAATCACGTATACCAGGAACACTTAAGTACATAATACAAACACAACACTTAATATTGTACTGCATTAGATGGCCCAGCTTGACTGCGAAGGGGGCATCATCTCCTGTCATGGCCTTGTTGACCGCATATTCCACTTTGATAATTTGCCATACCCCTCTCTCTCAAATCCATCTCATTTCTTATGCGAGTTGATTGTGGTCGGCCCTTACTTCGAAGCATAAAAGGATCCAGCACAACTATAGGACCAGAAGGTGAGTTCCAGTAATCTCTGTGATGGATTGGGAAAAACTGAGGGGCATCTGATTGTATGAGTCAATTGTGTAACATTGATCAACAAATTATCATATAAAATTCTAAATTTAGCTAGAACTGCCAATGCATGAGTACATGGAATTTTATCTATAACCCATTTTCCACAACTACATGTCACATGAAATATGTTCACAATTTGACAAGACTCCGAAGGGTCCTCTTTCAACACCTGCACGTACCCGTTCCCAAAATGAAAAACATCGAGGTTGTACCCACTAATCTTGCCTTGTGAATGCAATATACAGTTAATTGCAGTTGGGGTGAAGGTAAAACCTTCCTTGATGGCTTCCTCGGCAATTTGACACAGCGTGTTAAGTAATAAACAACACAAAAAAAATCGTTTCAACACAAGCGGTGATAAGAAGATTCATAGCTCCCTTGAGTACACCATGAAACACCTTTGAGATGTTGGTTGTACGCATACCGTAGCATTGTCCCCCGTCGTGGGCGATGGTCCATTTTTGGATAGGAATTCTGTCAAGATAATCCCATGCCCTTGGATTAATGTTCTTAATCTCTTCCATTAACCCATTAAATTTATGGACTTGGTGGGTACTCCCAGCATTCCATACAAGTTTCTTTAAATATGCATTTTTAAACTTTGAGTTGAAATTACTCTGCACAATCCGGAGGCAATAGTGATGATATGCCTTGGGCTCTTTATACCCTGCATTACCCTCATTGACTGTAGAAAGGATGCCTTTATGTCGATCGGATATTAAACAAATACCTTCTCTGTCAGGGACAACGTATGTTCGTAGCAATCTCAGAAACCACGTCCATGTTTGAGCTTTCTCCTCGTCAATGATGGCAAATGTTAAAGGAAAAATTTGATCATTTGCATCAGTTCCCATAGGGATTAGTAATTTACCTCTATACTACAAGAATGTGGCGTCGATACTTATAACGGGGTGACACTATTTGAACCCGTCAATGGACGCCTTAAACACCCAAAATGCACTTTTAAAGTTCTTCTCTGTCATACCATGTAACACCCGTACCCGGAGAATGGGTTAATTATTGTGTTAATATGCATTAATTAGTATAATTAGTGTATAAATGGGTTAAGGAGAGGCTTGGACTCGCCCATGAAAAAGTCCCCAGTGAGGAGGGACAGATTTGGACGTGGGACCCAGTGAAGGACCCAGATAAAATATAAAATAAATTGCATTTAAATAATTAGATGCATTTTATATGACTATTTGAAATATGCTTAGTTGTTTTAATATCAAATTGTTAATATGTTAGCTTTTGATATCAACTAACTAATCCAACAAGGGTATTTTTGCAAAAAAGGTGCATAATTAGTAGGTACGATAATAACTTCACAAAATATGTGGGACCACGTTGGGACCCATACGAAACTTAGACAAACACCCACTTGAGTTTTGGAGTTAATAAAATGTTCGGGGGATTTCATAATAAGAACCTAAGAAATTTGGAGGGTGTAAAAGAAAAGAAGAGAAAATGTGATTGACACCACATTGCATGTATATGCAAGTGTGTCAAGAGAGTAACAACTCTCAGATTTAAAACAGAAATTAGGAGAGAAAAGAGAGGCGTCGAGAGAGAAGACGAGGAAGAACACGTCTCCGACGCCGTTAATTCGCCGTTTCGTCGTCGTTCGTCGTCCAATTCACGAATCGAAGCCATATTCGGACTCGTGGAGGTGAGACAGTCGTTTCTATACCATTCTTTTACGTTTTAATCGTCTTAATTTTGTGATCCTTTCTAATCGGTGAGATACGATTGCCGAATACATGTAGAAAATTACACCAGAGTGAGTTTTGAGCTGGGTTTTGGTGAAATTCAGCATCTCTTAGCTTAATTTGGGGTAGAAATCATAAAAGGTGAGTTTTCTAACTAAAGCCTTGATGTGGTTCATGTTATGTGCTTCAATTGTTAGTTAAGAGATAAGAATTCTGGATTTAGTAATTAAATTCATGTTAAAGTTAGAATTATATGTTGATTTGGTGAAGAAATATTCATAATTATGTGACTATGTGCCTATGTGTTAAGTGGTCAATGAAGGATTGGGAATAATGGTTCATTATGGTGAAATAAGGGAGGAGAAGAGGAAGAATCCGTTATAAAGAACGAAAGTCCAAGGAATAGAAGTGGCCGCGGGACCAAGGGAAAGGTCTTCGGGTCGGAGTGAACCATTAGTCCATGAATTCTGCGATTACATATGTTTATGTGCTTAAATTGTCGCATTACACATGTTCATGACATCATTAACATGTTAGTTAATTCACTAAGAGAAATGCTTAAGAAAACCGTTTTCCTATTTCTGTTGTGGTACATAACAACCACCGCAGGTTCAGAGAAAGGTACGGAAAGAAGGTGAATCAAGCTTGGGAAATGGGGCAAGACTCGGGATTTGTAGTACATGTTTAATCTTGTAGTATGATGTAAATTATGGTTTTTGGACTTGTGATACTTAAGTTATAATGCTTATAGTCGTGGGAGTTGGAGTTAAAACTTAGAAGAACTTATGTAACTCATTTTGTCTAAACTATGGATTTTGTATATTAGTTGGGTTGGACCACTCCAACAAGTTCGTGTGTGCGTCGCAACCATTTTGGAAAAGTTTTGCTTGTAACTAAGTTATATGTGATGTTTTGAACTCTCTTCCAACAAAATTCTATGTTCATATAAGTTTAATCAAGATTTGGGCTTGTATGTCTTATTTTGATTCAATCAAGCTTGGGTACAAGTGTAAAGAGTGTGAAAGTACCCCATTATGTATTAGGATCATGTTTAAGAAAGTTTACAAGTGTTCAAAGGTGTTTGAGTGGGTTTTGGATTCAAAATGTTACATAAACAGGTTGAAAGTTACTGCTGCAGAAATGGTTCTGCAGAGGGGCTTTCGACCGGTCGAAGGGACCCGTTCGACCGGTCGAAAAACCCACTGCTAGCCCTTTAATTCTAAGTGTTACCATGTTGTGTTTTAACTTTTAAAAGTCCAAGAGGGTACCTTTGAGGTCCCATTGACCTACAAAAACTTTACTTTCAATTATAAAGGTTGGTAAGTATTTTCCGTGGAATTTCCTAATTGGCACTAGTTATACTAGTGTTATTTGGCTCAAGCTTGTTTAATAAAGCTTCAAACTCTTCCTCAAATTGTTTTCATGTATATGCTAGTTCTTGGAAGTTCTTGGAAAGAACTTAAGTTCGTTACATGCTTGAATTCGGTTGGAATGAATTGAAATCTTCCAACGGTTGCGTGATTTGATGAGTTTTCGATACTTTTGTGCACTTTTCGGTAGTTCTAAGTTGGTTGGAAAGTAACCCCAAGTGACTTGTGTGTTTGGGGACTTCTTAGAATGTTAAATGGGGGAAAATATGGTTCATGGGGTATCTGGACTGGTCGAATAGACCCGCTCGACCGGTCGAATGCCCCTCTGCACAAGACAGTGATTTCAAAGGTATTTTTCGTCGACTTTTACGGAAACGGGCATAACTCTTTGTAGAAAATTCGAATTCATGCGCCGTTTTTTTGCATTGGAACCGGGACTCAAAGAGCTATCTTTTGATGTAAAATTTCGTCATATTTTATTAATGACCATTTTTGCCCTTGGGCTATTTTATCTCAGCATAGTAGTTTTAAGCTACTTCAAATCATGCTTTTCCTTAATAACTAACATGGTTCTTGCTTATTAGTGTATTTTGGGTGCGTATAGTCTTGTTACACGTGTCCTAATCCGTGGGGGCGGGTTGGGGGTGTGACATACCACCACCGTTAAAATAGACCCATTTTACAACCGTTCTTGGATTATACTATTAAATTACAGCCATGAACTTGGGCAATTCTGTGTACGATGCATCCCAATCCCCAAAAATTATTCCGATGGCTTTCTGTTTCGCATTCCACACATTCTTATATGCGATGGTGTACTTGTACTTATCTTTCACCACATACATTATCGCTGAGATTTTAATAGATGCTTCATCCTTAATCATTGGCATTATGTCCCTACCCACTAGCCGAGAACCTAGATTTTTGTGATCGAGGTTCATTGTAGAGGACATACAAGTGTGGGGTTGCTCGACTTTTATGATTTCTCAAACATCTCATGTCGTTTCAAGCTTGCCTGTAGCTTCCACTTACCGTGTTGTTTCAACCTTGCCAGTAGTTGCCACTTACAACCAGTCTCTGATGCCAATTTACATTTCAACGACCAATGAGTGGAATTGGTTTGATTCACCATGTACTGTTGATGTGTTCTTATCGAGTATAAGTCCAAAAATCTCTTAAGATCATCTTTGGTATTGAACATCAGACCCTTCACCAATTCGTCTTGAGCTGGATTCCAGGTCCTAGAGTGAATGTTTGAAGCATAACATGCCTCTCCAATATGGATGCCCAAGTCAACAGATGTAAAAGTTAATGAACGAGCCCCATCTAAAGCATTTTTAGGATTTATTTGGGCAATCGACTTGATATCTTTGATATCATCGTCTGACTCATCCCCCAGATAGCTAATTTGCATGCACATCTTCTTCGTTTGAGTTGTCCGGAGTCAAATTGGTGTCCATCCCTCTGTATGCCATCACCATCTCCGCGATCATCTGAAACAAACTGCACATGAATGGCCCGCTTTGAAACAACGTCTTGCATCGGAATTCTGTATTTAGTCTAACAGTTTTGCAATGGATTTGAGCAAACCACATGTTATCTAAACATAGAAGGCAATAACCCATGTACAAACGAGTTTGAGCTTTCGCCTTCTTGTGTCAACAGAGAAGTGTACGGCCCAATCTAGTCATCTATTATTTGATGGGCCTCGGGAAGATTCTCTGTCTCGACATATAGATCCATAGAGTTTATAGTTGTATTGACAAATGTTGTTTCTGGTATTACTTGCAGAAGACTTTTGTCGTCGTTTACTTCAAACGGCATAAACTTGGAAACTTGAAATCCTAGAACTGACGGAAACCTACAAGTGAATATACACTATATATGTATGTATACACTATATATATAGTGTATATATGTATATATATGCGTGTGTCACGTCCCGGAACAGCAAAAATAAAGAAAAATAAATTTTCTTTTTGGGTCCATAGGGAATGACAGGTGAATGTCAGTAAATTGTCCACACCACACAGTACTAGTTTGACAAAACAACAAGAACAATAATATACATAACTGAATATGTTACAACCATTCTCGTTATTACAAAATCATCAGAGTTGTCCATTTCTACATAAGCTCAATAGAAATAAACTAATAACTATCTAGTCTTTAGCTAGTGTAAACGTAATTGTCAGCGTAGTAGTCTTCTCCTACATAATCATTCTCGATGGTGCTACCCTCTGTATGTTCTTCATCCAAGTAGTAGCCATCATCGTAAGCTACATCACATACATTTACGCATGTAAATGAGATGAGCCGCCCAACAAGGGCTCGAAGCTCGGATCGATAAAGGCTAGTCTCGGCTCACTCATTTGAGCTCGTGAACACGATCGATTAAGGCTCGTGAGCAGGCTTGTGAAAAACTTCGTTTTTAAGTTTGATAAAGAGCTTGTATAGTGACTTTTATAAATATATTTATTATAAAATTATATAATTTTAGAGAAAATATGACACATTTCATAAATAGGCTTGATAAAGGATTGTTTTATTATTAAACTATATAGTTTAAAAGGGTGCGAGAAAAAGCTCGTTAAAAAGCTCGCGAACACTTGAAAGCTCGGCTCATTTGTGCTCGTGAGCAAGCTCGCGAGCTCGTGAGAAAGCTTGCGAGCAGGCTCAGCTCGGCTCGTATACACCCCTACCTGCATTATTAGGAATAGGATAGTCTGGACGGAGAATGTCCAGGCAATAACGGTCGTCAGCTTACTGAGAGATGAGTGAATATAAACTAATAAGGTACCAATTATATAACATAATAACAAGTTATGAAGTGAATAAGATATAGTGTTACAATAGTACCCTCATCTTTATTCACGTATCGTAACTAACCCTTACCGTTTGATTATTCCAAGACCGATAACCAACATAATCTGACTGGAAAGAACAAACTCAATCGTTTAACTAATATAGACATACCATCATTCTGTCCCCCGCTCGTTAAGGATGTAAACCAACCACTGCATGTCATGGACACCATGTCAATTCATCCCCTGCTCGTTAAGGATATAAACCATCCACCGCATGTCAGGGATATAACGTTTCGAACAACAATATCTCATTCTATTGCCCCGACTTAGCGACATAAACCACTGATTCCCATCCACTGCTCGTTAAGGATATAAACCATCCATCGCTCGTTAAGGATGTAACATGGATCACCTGGATACCTCAGGACCACTTGGTCCCACCCACGTACCATTCTTAGAACTTATCAAAACTACTTCAGTTCCACACTAATATCGACACATGATAGTTCCCAGGTGGCCTGATTACTCTTTGAGTAAAAGGAAACGAAAATCAAACCATTCATGAACAACATAGTATCTAACGTCATAACATTAATCCATTATCCTCAATTGTACTTATCTTTGGTATCACATTATCCCTGATTATCCCCATAGTCGTATAATGAAAGTCCGAATCGATAATCGAACGATCGAACCCCTTACATAATAAACAAAGGAAACAATCCATGTTCTGCAACTGCTAATCGATTAGGACAAGGGTCCAATTGATTGGGATAAATCAAGTAACAATCAATTGAGGAAAAAGGTCAATCGATTGGATCCAAAACAATGACAATCGATTGCTAACTTTGGCAATCGATTGGGAAACAAATAATGGCAATCAATTGGAAAACTATCCAATCGATTGGGTTCAGACTGATGGAAATCGATTGGGAAAAGTCCAATCTATTGGGACTTCATCTTCTCTAGCAGAATTATAAAACAACATATATAAATGTCTTAGGGACGTGTTTGTTACGTCTAAACTTCATATAAACTTGTAAAAATCACATAAGAGAGACCAAATGAGTTTGAACTTGTTAGCCTAGAATTTATTAAAGGCATTAATTTTGTTTTGTTTTGATGATGACAAATCTAGTGATAATTGCATACTTTTATTGGTTCTATTTCAATCAATTATCACGTCATTTTCGTTATGTTAATCTCTTGATTCTTATACTAAAATGTTCTAACTTTGTTTAAGAACATGAGATAGCATATGGTGAAGTCCAAGAGTGAGGGAGCTCAACAAGGATCAAGCTTGAAGACTTGAAGATTTTTTCATCCTTGGTTGAAGACTAGGATTTATATGTAAGCTTTTTGATCAATCACTCATAGGGGCTCAAGTAAACTTTAATTGGACTTTAGGATCCTTGCACTCACACTTTAAAATACTTTCAAGGACCTAAACATACTTAGACCACTCAATAAAATCATTTCACAAAAGTTTTCAAAGTGGCTAAGTCAAAAGAAAGTACCTTTGCGCAGATAGGTCAACTTTAAATGCAAACCTGATCCAATTGGTAAGGAATTAGATCTTGAATTTTATATGGTTGGAAAGGTATTTGAATCTAGTTTCCGAATCTTCAAACGGATCGCGAATACGAGTTTTGTAGAGGGAGTTATGGCCGTTTTAGTAAAGAGGTGTCAGTCTGCCAAAATCTGCTTAAAATCAGTCGACTGATTTTTTGAGGGTCCAGTCGACTGGTTTACAGAATCATTCGACTGGGTGAACTTTTTAGTCGACTGAACAGCCCTGAAATGGCCTATTCACTGCTATAAACTTCCCAGTCGACTGAACCCTCGATCCAGTCGACTGGATTGCGCTGAAAGGCAATAACGGCTAGTTTTTAAAGGGGTTTTTAATTACCAAACTTGCCACCAACGGCTATAATCTTTCTTGGGCTATAAATACATGTTTTCCCACACCATTTTATGTTGATTAATCCATAGGAAAACATCTATTTAAATCACACAACTTGTTGATTTCTAATCATTCATATTTGAGCCCTAGTTGTGTGAGTTTATCAATTTGCTCTAGTTCTTGATTTGTATTTCTTTGAGAGTAAATTGTAGTGAGTTTTTATTTGTATCATTCACTCACTAAGGATTTGTTGTGTGAGCTTTTAATTGTATTATCCACTCTAAAGAGAGAGAGCTCAATTTGTATTCAAATATTTGTAAAGGTGGAAGGTTAGTAACCCTTGTGTGCAAAGAAGATGTTTTCTTCTTTGGGAGAGATTGGAGGCTCTTGTAACGGTTTGGTCTACACCCGTGAAGTAGATCGGATTAAAGGAATCCTCAAGAGGTGTTCTTGAGGGGTGGACGTAGGCCGCGGGGTGCGATTGCCGAACCACTTGAAAACTCGGTTTGCAAGTGTCTCTTCCCTTATCTCTTTACTTTATTATTTGTGATTGTGTTTAATTTGCAATTAAGTTTTTAAAAGGTTAATTTTCGCAAAAACCTTATTCACCCCCCTCTAAGGTTTCCACATTTGGGCCAACAGAACTCACCTAAGGTATGTGGAGGGAGTGTTTGGTTTATGGGGCTTTGAAACTCCAAGCTTCCTCTCTCTTTTCCTCTATCTTTGTCTCAGTCTCTCTTCTGTTTCTCCTTCTTCTTTCTTCTTCTTCTTCTTCTTATTCTCTTTTCTGCCCAGAGAGTGTGTGTATATGTTTGTTTATATATATATATATGTATATGTGTATGTTTGAGTGTGTATATGATATTTATATATCTCTCTCTCAAGAAATCTGTAAAATAACCAAGGGCAAGAAATGAACCCATATATATATATAGAAAATGAGAGTGCCACACGTCAAACCACGAATCAAAGTTGAAAACTTATCTCTGTAGGTGGCAATCGACTGGGACCAGAGGCAAGCGATTGACTACAGATATTTCAAGGCAATCGATTGGGATAGTGCCATGTCATGAATTCAGGTTGGCAGCATGACAATCGATTGAAATAGATGGCAATCAATTAGTATCTAAAAAACTGGCAATCGATTGGGGTAACATGCCAATCGATTGGGACACAAAATTTACCAAAGGGAAGGTAAAGGTCATACAAGTATACATGGATTAGTATAAAGTCTTATTCATTAATATACATTCCAAAATGTAGGGTATTACAGTGTGTGTGTGTGTTCACTGTGTGTGTGTGAGCGCGCATAATATGTATATACAATACATAATCTGTGAGAGAGTGAGAGATACAATGTATAATATGTATATAACTGTGAGAAAGACTTACTTGAAGGAGAGAAAACTTAGGGCACAAAATCGCCCAGGCTACGCACAGTAGAGAGAGAGAGAGAAGATGAAAAAGTGGGGAAGAAGAAGGAATTGCGAAGGTTTGTTAGCACAACTTCGCTATTTGTACTAGCGACTTTTAGATGTCGCGACTTGGAATAGCGACTTTAGGAAGTCGCTACTTGGAATAATGTCATGCCCCGAAATAACAAAAATAGAGAAAAATAAATTTCCTTTTTGGGTCCAAACTGAATGACGGGTGAAGTTACTCAATTGTCCACACCACACAGTACTAGTTAGCTAATAAAAACAAGGACAGTAATGTAACCCATCTGAATAAATTACACAGATCCTAGCTATTACAATTTCAGAGTTCGCAAACGGAAATGTAAACGGTTTGGAGGCAATATATGCCCAAGTGCCAATTATAACAAAGTCCAACAGAAATATAAGAACTAAATATCTATCTTCATCTTCAGCTGGCAAAGACCTAATCGTTATCGTAATAGTCTTGTCTATCCTCGCCTTCTTCTCCAGGTCCATCTGCAGCATAGCCCTACTCCACATAGTAACCATCCTGATAGTGATCGTCACCTATAGGGTTAGGAACAAAGTAGTCTGGACAACACACGTCTACGCACAAACGCCATCAGCTTAATGAAAGTCGAGTAAGAAACTAACACAATATCATAGGTATATTGATTACCAGTTATGCAGGACATAAAAAATAGTTATGCTAATAATATCTTTCCCTTTTAGTCTAAACTCATTAATCGGTTACTCACATCTTTCATACAAGAACCCAGACCTCCGACTTGAGGATAAACAGACCAGATTGTAATACTCTTGGATATACCAATGCTCTATCTACCGTGTTGAGAATACATGTTCCCAGTTCACCGCAAGTTGTAGACACATTCGTCTGTCTACCGCGTCGATAGATATTACGCCAGTTCATCCCCCGCTTTTAAGGACATATTCACAATCCTCCACATGCCAGGGATTTAACGCTTTGAGAAAAGACACATCAGTTCTATTGGCACGACTTATCGATGTCTACATATTTCTCAGTCATCATAGACACATTCGTCTGTCTACCGCGTTCGAGAATACCTATTTCCCAGCCATCGCATGTCATAGACACCTTCGTCTGTCTACCGCGTTTGGGAATACATGTCTCCCTTAACTAGGCCTGGCAATATCAAGCCCGAATAAGAAGTAAGCCCGCTTAAGCCCACAACAAATTGCACTTGGGTAAGAGAAATTTCAATCAACGGGCCGTATACGGGTTTCTTTGTGTGAAGCATATTTACAATTGGGTTTCATCGGGTCCAATATGATCCCATTTCAAAACTCGCAGAAACAAACACGAGACTAGGCTTTAAATTAACATTTTCCTCCTCATCCCTCTCTCTTTAGCCGCCAGATATCAAAGAGAAGGAGACCTTGATGAGTTGGTGCAGGTTTGTGTTAGACACTTTCTCTCTCTACAAACCTCTCTCTTCCTCTACTGCCACCAATCTCTCTCTCTCTCTCTCTCTCTCTCTCTCTCTCTCTCTCTCTCTTCTTGGGCTGTTTTTTTTAACATTATTCTCTCTACAAACCTCTCTCTCTGGGCTGGTTTTTTTTTGACATTATTCTCTCTACAAACCTCTCTCTCTCTCTCTCCCCTTAGACAAGGATTTTTCAATATCTTTTTGTGGTTGCTTCTAGGTTGCTTCACTGGTCAGTGTTCTTCTCTATTTTAATAGCTTCTAGGTTGCTTCTGTAGTGTTCTTCTTTGTTTAAATTTCACTTTTCAATTTTTTTTTGTGGTTTTTTTTGGGTGCTCAGATTCTCTTTTTGTGGTTGTCTCCAAATAGATTAGGTTTAAATTTTGTACAAAAATTGCAAATAGTTCTCTTGAACTAGTGCAATCAATTCATTCAATTCTTCTCTGCCAAACAAAGCTTTGGACCCCACCACACTAATACATATATATATATATATTAGGGGGGTAAAATAGGTTTATCTAGACTAGCCCGGCCAAGTTATCTATGAGCCCGACTCTAACCCGGCCCGCTTCGGCCCGACCCATCCTCAGCCCGGCCCAAACCTGCCTAGGCTTGCCCATTTGCCAGGTATACCCGTAACCATCCTAGAACTTAACAAACCTACTTATCGCTTGTACTGCTACTGATACATAACAGTCCCATGTGGCCTGACTACTCTGATTGAAATGAACATATTATCAAATTCGATCTAAATCAACCATTACTAACGTCTGATCCCGAATACGTTACTCACAATGTACTCTCATTACCGCGTCCCATTGTCTCTTTATTCAACAGTATTGCATAATGGAAGTATGCATCGATATATAAATAGCTAAACAATATGTGTTATAATTAACAAGAAACAATCATGTTCTGAATTGTTCGATCGATTGAAATCAGTTCAATCGATTAAAGAAAATAAAGTTCGATCGATTGAAGAATCTTCAAGCGATTGAAGGTACCTACGTCCACGTGTGTGTTTGAGCACTTTCACTATACTGTAAAAGAGCCGGGGGCCTGTGGTGAACCAACAAGTTTGGAGCTACCGTAGGCCGGCCGGGCATGTTGATGAATGCTATAGAGGTGTTGTGTAGACTGAAAAGTCGGCCCCTTCAATAGGGGGTGAGAGGTCTCTTTTATAGACGTAAGAGACCTACTTGTACAAGGAAAAGGAAACATAATCCAATTGATATAGATTGACATTAATTATAGGGGTTTCCTAATTGGATTAGGAAATAGTTTGCACTTTCCATTAGTCTTCTAGCTCGAGTAGGAAACTGCCCGGAATGCTCGGGATCATGCCTGTGGGCCCGGATGAGCTGTTCCCGTGGTGGGATGTGCCTGTGCGGTCTTCCCGACCTGTTGGCCGGGTCGTGGATGAACCGCTCAGGAGGCATCAGGTGGACCAAACCACTCGGGATGGTACTTGTCAATAGTTGCAGAATAGAACCGTTCGGGTATGGGCTAATTTTGGGTGTATCAGTTGCCCCCCATTTCCAAGGTTGGCTGGATGCTATATCGGGGCAAGTTTGGAAATCTGCTTGATGCCACCTACCACTGTCTAAGTGCTCGGGGAAGCTGCCTTGGAGCTTCTGAGTCTTGTGAATGCTCGGGAACTGGCTAAGAGTTGAGACTTAGCCTAGCTCGGGGTCTTTAAGTGCTCGGGAACTGACCGGGAGTTGAGACCCGACCCAATTTGGAGTCTTTTGCTTGAGTTAGCTCCCAGGATGGTTATCTTTTACCCGTAAACCTTCGTCAAGGTTGTGGGCAAAAGAATTTGACCATGTTGGAAAAGCCGACCTAAAGCGTATTGCTTTAGGGTCCTTTTATGTAAACTCCCCAGGATGGTTGTCTTTTGCCCAGCCAGCCTTCGTCAAGACTGTTGGGAGAAGAGCTTGACCATGTTGGTGGAGCAGACCTAGAGCGTGTCGCTGTAGGGTCCTTTTTGCTCCTCTATCATGGGCCAACCTAAGAGATTTTAGTCACCTCTATAGTTGGTTTGGACCTAAGTGGAGTTAATGCCTCTGAGTACAATAGGTGCTCGGGTTATCCAAGATTTTGACTTGGTTATCCACGAGGCCTGTAGATACCCAGTGTGATTGCCTGTTTAGTTCACTGCCTTTCTGCCCCCCAAGCTTTCGCTAAGACAAGGGTCTTTTGGAGGCTAGGACTGTAGGTAACCGACCTGGAACATGGTGGTTGCAGGGTCTTTTGAAGCTTGCCATCATCAACCACCTAGGGGGTTTGCCCCTTCGTCGGTTGGACCTAAGCGAAGCTTGTGCCTCGGGGTTAGGATCGAGGTCTTTGGATGCCTCGGGGTTAGGCCCGAGGTCTTTGTATGCTGCGGGGTTAGGCCCGAGGTCTTTGTATGCCGCGGGGTTAGGCTCGAGGTCTTTGTATGCCTCGGGGTTAGGCCCGAGGTCTTTGTAAGGGCTCTCTGACAATCGGTGGAGCCTTATGTGGTGATCAGGCAAGTACCACTGTAGTTAGGCTCATCTAGACCGATGGAGACAGGGGGTCGGATTAGGATTGTCGGGCTCCTGATTTCTTTGTGCTGGAGGCAAAGTCGGAACTGCTTGATCCTGATCGATATGAACTGGAGGTCGGGTCGGGACTGCCGAACCCTGCCTGCTGTGAGCTGGAGGTCGAGTCGGGACTGCCCCTGCCTGCTGTGAGCTGGAGGTCGGGTCAGGGCTACCAGACTCAGACCGCTGTGAACTGGAAGAACTGTTAGAACTACCGGACTGATCTCGCTTTCGCTTACTTTTGGAATACTCGTTGCTTACGTGCCCGGGGTCTTTGATCTTTAGAAATTCTTTAGTGTCAATATATTTTCCAACCCTCTCTGCGAGTTCAACCAAGGTTACCGGTCGGTTTCTGTGAAACGACGTGGCGCACTTGGTGTGTTGAACTCCTGAGCAGAAGGCTATAATAACGGCTATTTCATCAAGATCATAGATGCCGAGCTTTTCTTGATTAAACCGGTCGGTAAATTCCTTGAGGGTCTCATTATTCCTTTGTATGACCGTCAGTTGATGTATGTCGGGCTTTGGCCGTTCATGCATACCGGCGAACTGGTTGATGAACTGCTTGCTGAGTTGCTTGAAATTGCAGACCGATCGGGGTTTCAAGGAGTAGAACCATTGGGCGGCCAGGCCTTTCAAAGTGCTGGGGAAGGCCAGGCAGTACAGCTCGTCGGCTTGGATGGCCAGGACCATCGAGCCCTGTAGGTCCGGATATGGTCGACCGGGCTCCCCGAGCCATTGTATGAATCCAGGCGAGGCTGCTTGAATTTGCGCAGGATGGAGAATCTCGTGATCTGGATAGAGAACGGTGACTCTGTCTCGGTATTGGCGTGATTCTGAGTAGGGTTTTGACCTAGCTTTTTGGCCACTCCGTCAATCTATTTCTGCAAGTCCTTGATTCCGGCTTCCACTCCTTCCTGAACGGTATCCGAGGAGTTGGTCGGGTCGATGAAAGAGGCTTCTTCTTCATGGCGGTGTGCTGTCCTCTGGGATCAGGCTTGGCTATGACTCCGGTTCATCGCGTGCCTAGGGACAACTCGGCTCTTGACCGAGTGACCCTGGACTGATTCTCGGGCCATATGCTCCTGCCTTTCCTCTCGGGCAGTACGCCTAATGTTGATGTCTCTGGCATCCTCAACGTGGGACGGGTTGGCTCGGGCACGTTGTCTGGTCAAGATCGGTTCCCGACCGTGCGTAACGTTCCCGGGTCGTTTCCCAGCCACTAGAAGACTGCTTTGCAGGGCCAGCAGGTCTTCGATCTGTTGTTGGATTTGACGCTGGCCCTCCAAGAGTTGTGTGAGGGTCGCGGTGATCTGCTCAGATGTCATGACTGCCACAGCAGGTGCCGGGGCCGGAGGAACATCCCGGTTGGACTGCTGATCAGCCTTCTTACCCTTATTCGGTAGCATGACGATCAGTCAAGAGATTTGTTGATGAGAAGACTTGTCGCTTCCCACAGACGGTGCCAAGCTGATGATGCAAAAATTTGGTTATAGTAAATTAAAGCAATTTAAGGGGAGAGAAAGTGAGAGACTGGTTTTTTTTGTATGTGGTTCGACCCTGTTAATAAAGGTACCTACGTCCACGCGTGTGTCTGAGCACGTTCACTATACTGTAAAAGAGTCGGGGGCCTTTGGTGAACCAACAAGTTTGGAGCTACCATAGGCAGGGCGGGCATGTTGATGAATGCTATAGAGGTGTTGTGTAGACTGAAAAGTCGGCTCCTTCAATAGGGGGGTGAGAGGTCTCTTTTATAGACGTAAGAAACCTACTCGTACAAGGAAAAGGAAACATAATCCAATTGATATAGATTGACATTAATTGTAGGGGTTTACTAATTGGATTAGGAAATAGTTTGCACTTTCCATTAGTCTTCTAGCTCGAGTAGGAAACTGCCCGGAATGCTCGGGATCATGCATGTGGGCCCGGATGAGCTATTCCCGCGGTAGGATGTGCATGTGCGGTCTTCCCAACCTATTGGCCGAGTCGTGGATGAACCGCTCGGGAGGCATCGGTGGACCAAACCGCTCGGGATGATGCTTGTCAATAGCTGCAGAATAGAACCGCTCGGGTATGGACTGATTTTGGGTGTATCACAGAGCATTACAAATAACGACTTCTTCTTGGGATTTTTTTGGATGAAGTTGCTACTTAAAGCAGCGGCTCTAAGAAAGTGATGGATTTGGGAATAAGATCAAACATTGATGGGTCGTGTAATTTTTGGATGAACAGTGATGGGAAGGGGTAAAAATTCGAGATGACACTATCATGATCATCTAACTGTTGCTGAATTAAGGTTTTTGAAAAATAAAAAAACAATTAAATTTAACCAAAACACACACCATTTTCGCAGTTTATTGAAACATCTCAATCTGAATCCATATAAAAGCTGAAAGACATCAAATTCTTTTGAATCCTATATCCCAGCAGAATCCAAAATCCCCATCACCATGAAAGTGACAATAATTTAGATATAATCCACAAATAAATGGCTTGGATATCAAAAACTAGCCAAATAAACATCTCCACCAGCTCTAAAACATGTAATTATAAAGACCTCGTAACTCTTTTGCTTTAGTATGACAACAATTTTAGTTTACACTAACATGGTTTGCTAAGCAGTGTATCCGGCTTCGAACAAGTGGCGCATCAAGATGGCGTTCTGTCCTCTTCCATATTTAAAGCTTAAATTGAACACTCTTGAGAGGAAATACAAAATATCGTGCCTTATAATACCTCCCTCTCAGGTGTGTGCTAGAGAGAAACGTATTGCGACATTTCAAGCAACAGGGATTTTGGGTTCACCCAAATTAACAAAGGCTTGTGCACGGGCCAATCGTGCTGATGCAGCATTCCAGGATACGAGGTGGTTCATGAACACATTAGCATACGTCCCTTTGTCATTCTGTTTCAGAATAAAAGTGAAAAAATAAAAGCTCGCAAGGATCAATCAGAAAAGAATTCATGGAAAAGAAATGGTAGGAATGGATATTTTGCTTACCTTGTAATCCAAATAATAAGCATGCTGCAAAATATCAAAAGATGCCTCCTTAGCACCTTCTAGAGTTTGAACACATTTAATATATATATATATATATGGGTAAATATCACTTACCTCCCCAGGGGTTTGGCCTAATAACACCTACCTCCCTCCCTCCACGTTTCGAAAGTAACACTTACCTCCCTTGTCAAAGTTTGTTGACTAACGAAGTTGATTGAGTCGATTAAGTTATTATTTTACCCTTATTTAAACTACGTCGTTTTGACAAACTTAAAAGATCGTCTTCCTTCTTCTTCTTTATTGTTCTCTCATTTGACCTAATACATGTATGTATAATGTACATATTTATTCATATGACCATTGCAATCTCTGCAAATGTAAAGATGTATGTATGTTTATGTACCTTCTCTCTCTCTCTCTCTCTCTCTCTCTCTCTCTAGATTCTAGAAAACAGTATCAAGAATTAATGGTGAGCAACTCTGAAAATTGTGTATGCACTATACATCTTCAAGATGGGTATGCTCTATACATGTTCAAATTTGAAAATTTGGGGTTTGAAGTGATCGAATTTGCACCTATTATTGGGGATTGGTAGTCTCGAGTTCAAAATGGAGAGCAAATTCATTTCTCTCTCTCTCTAGCCTATCCATCAAACTCAAATTGAAAAACAGAGAAACATTTGTAGAAATTAAAACAAATAAAATTAGGGTAATGGATTGTGGCAGAGGTTATGGTGGCAAATTGGCAATGGTGTTGGAGATGAGACCCAATTCTCTCTCACAACTCTTTTTGCATTTTTCTCTATCTAGAATTTCTCCATAAAGCATATGTAAATCTTCAAAAATTGGGATAACAAGCTTTGTATATCTTCAAATATTAATCGGTGTATATATTATTGTATATGTGCGCGTGTATATATCGTGTACAATATATCTTCAAATATGAAATTTTGGGATTTGAACCTCTATATGTGTGTATATATCATATATGTGCGTGTGTATGTGTTGTTTATACACAAGACAATTGGGAAGTTTATGTAGAAGGGTAATTTGGGCATTTCAGTATGATATTAAATGACATCATCATTATCCGTTAGTCACTTTAACGACCGCTTAACAGAAGGGAGTAAGTGTTACTAGGATTAAATAATAAGGGAGGTAGGTGTTACACTTGAAACGTGGAGGGAGGTAAGTGTTATTAGGTCAAACCTCAGGGGAGGTAAGTGATATTTACCCTATATATATGGGGGCTTCTATCCTACAACATGAAGATTGTAAGATAGCATTGTACACCAGCTTTTAGCGACCAACAAAAACACTTTTAGCGACCAAAAAAACTTTTAGCGACAGTTATTTAATTTTTGGTCGCTAAAGGTGAAAAAACAAATTTTCACTAAAGGTGAAAATTTTCGCTGCTAGAAGTGTATTTTTCGTCGCTAAAGGGGCGCCGTGTTGTAAGTTAGCATTCCCCTATATATATAAATGTATATTACATAGAGAGAGAGAGAGAGAGAGAGAGAGAGAGAGAGAGAGAGAGAGAGAGAGAGAGAGAGACCAACAGCATACCTCCCACATATCCAGACTGATGATGGGCTATAGACATATGATCAAACAAGTGGGTCATGAGGCATAAGACATTGATTCAGTTGATAAAAAATGTAAGTAGAGAAAACCAATATCGACAAATTGAAATTTACTTACAATGTCATCCCACAAGAGAGGATTGATGGCATTTAATGTTTTAACCACCGCTAACCGTTTCTCCTCTCTCTTCACTAGAACAATGAAAAACAGTGAAAGTTAATAGTTAATGGTGGCCATCAAAGCAAAAAAAAAAAACTTCATAATTCTAATAATGGTAATACAAAACCTACATCTTATAATACCCGAATCTCCATGCACATCTCTCGCTCAGAATATGGCGACCATATTTTATGTTCAATATATCTTATGAACATTCATATAAATATTTGTGATCACGTGATAAAAATAATTAGTATTCCCAGTAGTAAATATAATGTCTAATTATACTTCCTATAAAAATTTCTAATTATTTATAATTTAGGAACCCCTATTTTTATTAATAACTCTTTTCACTATTTTACACTTGGCATCAAAGTATGTGTCACTAGTTATGTGTCTTTTGCGTTTCTGAACAACAATGTTAATTCCAAAAGCAGGAAAATGAATTTGGTGTACTCGATGTTTGTCATATCCAAAACAGTGTTTGACACGGACACGTGACCCTTCTATGATGTCCATGCTTCCTAGCCTAAGATATCAATGGCATGGAGAAGGTAGGACCAAAACCGAAATTACAAACGTACCCTGAGCCACAGTAACAATGAAAAAAGACAAAAAAAAAATAAAAACCCTCCAAACTGCTATTTTTTTTGGTTATTAGACATACATAAATTTTTTGCATCAGGCATCCAATAAAGATTAGTATCTTTTAACTTTGCAGGAAAATAATGTGTTATGATTCATCAAGATGATTTGGTATTACAATTTTAATTAGAAAGCCGATTTGTTAAGGAAGAACTTACAAACAAGCCAAACCCAGCCAGAACCAAATAGAGTGAGGGCTGTTTCAATGAACTTCTCTCTAAAATTAGTGAAAGAACCAAAATCCTTGTCAATCTGTTGAAGGAGACCCAATATGGGCATGTTACCACCTCCTGGTTGCATGGATTGCCAGAAGAAGTCGTGATTCCATACCTGGAAGGAAGGTGTGACTCCGCTTACTTGACATGAAAAGGTTATTACAAAAAATTAACATTCAGGGTCTGTTGGGGAATAAGTGAGACAGTATCTGGTTGAGTCCCAGTTTCACTCTCTATCTGGTTTTTGTGAGAACCAAGTTTTATGCTGATTTGACAAAGAACAAATTTTACGAGAGATAGTAGACTGGGCACGGCCTCCTGTGCAAGAAATGGACATTCACCAAAAATTTGAATTTAAAAAATTGGTTCACTTATGAATCACAAAAACAGTTTTTTGCCTTCCCAAACAGCCCCTTAGACTGGATTTGCTAGTATCTGGATATCCAATCGATTGACCGAATCCAATTTGACAACTCAAGTGCTTATTATGCGTTGGTATTTCTAACGAAAAATATACATTATTATTTTTAACTTTGCACTAATAGACATTAACAAACAAGTCAATCATATATCAAATCACTTTAGTATCTTACTAAATGTAAGTTTGATATTTACAAAAGAATTGGAAGGAAAAAATAGTTCATACCCACAAAGGTGGGGGAATCACCTCAACTAAACAAGCTTTAAACTACATGGGGTGGAATCTATCAATCCTTTTCTAATATTTGTTTTCTTGTCGCTTTAATCACATTAATGACTTGACTGCATCAAGATCATTCCCTCAAGAACTACATCTTTTGAAATTCCATCTTCTAAATTCCATTTTCTTCATTTCATCTTCTGAGTTCCTTCTTATTCGTTTATCATTCTTCTTTGCCATTTCTTTCTCCCTTTCCTTGCTATAGTTTCCTAAACAATAGCTTTTCAACTAAACTTATTAAGTCTCTCTAGATGTTTTCGTGTCATCTTGTGATTCTTGAATGAGAGTTCAAAGTTTATATTTGTTTCCACAATAAGATGAAGTTGTCGAGTCCCTCATCTTGAACGTTTTTGGCTTATTTGAAATTTTTTGCAAGTAAACTATTTACTACTTTCTGAAATGGAAAAATGAGCATAATTTTATTTCCAGGGTCAAGTCAAACGAGAAACATGTTTCTTGGCAAGTCACTTTCAAGTTTGTCTTTAAATATTTATTATCCAAATTTTCAACCCTTTGTTTACTTTATTTTGTTATATTTTACTGTTTTACCTTCCACTTCATTTCCAAGTTTTAGTTTCTTAGTGTTTTTGTCGATTTAATTTAATTTAATTTAATTTAATTTTTATGTTTCTACTATTTAAGCAAGTGTCATAAAAGTCTCTTTGAGATTAGTCACTATTAGATGAAACAACATGTTGAAGGACATGTCAAGAGAAAGCACATGTATTCAGAAAGACTCGTTCATCTTGCAATAGCTGTTGCAATTTCAACTACCTTGAGAAGTGTTGTTAAAGACATTTCCATGAGTGTCAGTGGACACTACAAAATCATTTTAAAGGAAGCACTCAGTACTCATATCAGCTAGAAAATTAACTTCGTGACACTACTCAGGAAGAGAAAAGTTGACCTTCATTTTATTGTCATGCTAGAGAAGGTATTTTGATTTTTTTCATAAACACCCCAAATAAATAAAAATTACCCGCTATTGCCAACATAATTTCTCTTTTCACATTTTTTTTTTTCGGAAAATGGTAAGGAAAAAAAAAATTAGAAAGGGAAACACATTGCTTTGTTACGTTAATATGGAAAATAGTGAGAAAAATAGAAAGGAAAAGATAATAAAGTGAACAATAAATTTTATTTTATTTTTTATTTTGTGAATCACTGCCCTTGCTCTTTTTCTTGAGCTTCAATTTAATGTTGAATTTTTTTGATTCCTAATGTTATTTAAGCATTATGTAAAACACTCTGAAAAACAATAAGGTGCAGTTTTTCTTCTCAATTTTTCGTTTCCTTCTCCAAATCCTCAAAACAAACGGTGCCTTAGAGATTAAACCCACTACCACTACAAATACCAACTGGGTTCACATCAGGAAGGACATAATTATATCATAGGTTGAGCTGGTGGGACACATGCAACCAAACATTGTTTGGTCAAGCCATCAATCATGACTAAAAAAGCCGCAAAGGACCCAATAATGTAAAATGATCTGGTCAAGATTCGTATAAACCAAAATGTGATTATACCTGGGCAGCATTGTTGAATTCGGGTGACGGATTCCCGTTGTTATATGTCACTTTGATAAGTTCTTCCATGGTGTAGCCATACAGAATGTCATTATGCTCGAGCTGTTTGTTCAGACCTTCCACATAACCACGATGATGCTCTCCCCAGTGCATCTCAAGTGTCCTCTGACTCATATATGGTTCTAAAGCATCCTGCAAGTACAAGGAAAACTGATGAGGCAAACATTAAAGCTCTGTTTCGTTCATGGATTTCGTGAGGGAACGGAAGGAAAACACTGAGAAACGTACTTTTCTTTGTTTGGTTAGCAAGGAAAAATAGGAAGGAAATGCGAAATAAAATAAACAATTTTGAATTTTGTGAGTCACTTTTCTCACTTTTTCATTGAATTACAATCATATTTCGAAATTTCTAATTTTTAATGTTGTTTAAGCTTGGAGGAAAACACAAATGAACAAGTCTTCCTTCTTGTTTTCCTTTCCTTTTTCTTTTCCCTCTCTAAATCCGCAAACCAAACAGAGCCTAAAAGAAATGATACAAAAGAAGAAAAAGGCCAACAGATGGAATATTTTCCTCAATTAATCACACAAATATTACAATAAGTGTTTAACATCTCTCAGAGAAGAAGACCATCTGAGATATACTGAAATCAGGAGCTATACTGCACCACCACCGACTATATGCAGGTTATCATATGATTCATATTCACCAACCTTCACACAAATCTTATTTTCTTTATTTGCGCGATCTTTAATTTCCTCCTTTTTATAACTAGACAATGATATGCAGTGTACGGCCACAAGATTACTGACCATCAGATAAATCTGGCTAAAAGATTTCCTATATAGAATGCATTTAATAATGGGTCTGAAGTCCGAACCAACAGTGCCTTGTGTTCAATAGAAAAGTTACTCACGAAATGTGGTATTTATCGAAGGTGATAATCAGTTCTAAGTTTGATTTGTTCTTTGAATACTTTTCAGGGAAAATACTGGTGAGTTTGGAATGAAATCTTTAAAATGCATTCTCAGCAATTTTAATTACATTATCCTCTTCATTTTCAACTTAATACAATTTTACTTTTACAAAAAGCAAGTTTTCCTTGCTTCTGCTTTTAAGTTGGAGATGGTGTTTTGCATATGAGAACATGAGTTAGGGGGTTGACGGACCCATTCTCTTCAACTTCTATAGCTAATAATTCTATATATCATATTTCAATCTCCGTCTCTAGCCCTCTTTTTTATTTTTCTCTCTATATATGATATATCCAAATGATACCGATATTGGTATATGTACTTCAAAAACAAGTTAATTCCATTCCAAAAGCAGCATAAGATTTGAAGAAGAGAAGAGTCTTTCATAGTTGGGCTTGAAGAAAACTGCTATTTTTCTTTCCAGTAAGTAAAACTGAATCCTGCTAGCAGAACAGTTTTGAAGAAAAGATAGATAAATCATTTTTTTCTACACCATTCAGATAACGATTTACGAGCGTTCACCGAAAGTACATAGAATTGGCCCTCTTCAGAACCTGACTCTGATATTTGAATCACATAGCACCTACGAAAGTTTTGAATACATTGAACCATACGACACCTAAACGGCTATATGGAGCAAGAAGACAAGCAATAATTAAAAGCGAGTGCACCACTCACTTTCTTTTACAATTTGCTTCCTTTTCCCCCTTTTACTCTCTGTCGCTTTTACTGTAAATTGGTAAGTGCAGATGCTAGGGATTGTGAAAATTCACTTACAAGTTTATAAGGCGGAGTTTGGAGGCCATGGTAAGCCAGAACTTTTGACACTCTTCGAAACCTGTGCAACCCTTTTCTTTGCTTCTGACAGTGGATTGCAAGAGAATTGTTAGACTTGTATTGCATGATAAAATCTATCCATGAGATTTAGGCTCTGTTTGGTTCACGGATTTAGTGCGAGAAAATACTATGAAAACATTTTCCTTTGTTTGGTTACCAAGGAAAATAGTGAGAAAAATAGAACGAACAAGAAAATATAGTGGGAAATCAATTAAATTTTTTGAATATTGTGGCCATTTTCCCCCCTTTTAACCGTGTTACCATAACATTTCAAAAACTTTTAACTTTTAATGTTATTAAAGCGTGGAGGAAAACACAAAGGAACTAGTTTTACTTCTACTTTTCTTTCCCTTCAATGAATCCGCCAACCAAACAGAGCCTTAGCATATGGAAAAGATGGTGGAAATCGGAACGAATCACTCGTCATACAATAATTATTGATAGAAGTGCCATACAAGGTTCAACTCAAAATAGCCTTAGAGAAAATGTGTGGAATAAACATGTATCATTACGTTTGTTTTTCTTAGTACAGTTTCAGTGTATATGAAAGCACCCCGGAGAACCATCAGAAACAATGAACCATTATATTCTCAAGTAACTGAGAATCATAAATAGCCACTGCCCATTAGTCAATCTCTGTACTGACCGCCAATAGTTTTCACTCTTCAGCGACTACAGGTAAAGCACTGATTGCCAATGTTATCCTGTAGACTTGTCTATAAATTTCTGATTCACACACACACACACATAAATATATATATATATATATATATATGCATTTCCTCCATTGAATCAACATGGAGCGAAGACGTTGAGCCCAACTCCGTGACCGTTCCATGATAAAACCAAATCTAGTCTTAAAGTGGAAAGTACTGACATAACTATTATCTTCACGCAAGACCACAAAGTCACGAGCTCCAATAGGATGCCAATATCCTGACTAATATAAGCTACATGCCTAAACACACCGGAGAGCATACAATGTGTGAACTACAAAAGTAAACATGATCCTATCCTCATGAAAAAAAAAAAAAAAAAAAAATGCCTACAGGGGTCCACATATATAAGAAGAGAACAAGAGCAAAAGACGCAAATGCAAGCAGAATAACAAATAATTCTTTCCATACATAGTTTGCATGAGAAAAATGTTATCTTTTATCCTCAAAAATAACATTAGAATACCAGATGAGGAAGCTTGGGGCTCTTTAACAGCTTCGACACGTCCATAATCACAAGAGGATGAGTACTTGCTGATACAAGATTGTTGCAACATAACCCAGACATTTTTGCACAGCTCTTCCCCAGAAATTAAAATATCATCACTGCAAAATCAATATATAAAAAGTAGGCATTACTTATTATGTTTGCTCAAAAAAAAAAAAAAACATTGGGCATTACATATTATATATTTGCTCTGAATCCAAAAAGGGGAAAAAAAAAATACAAACTTACTAATCCAACGTTGAAATTCATAAAAACTAATACTCTACTCTTTAACTTTTTTATAAAGCAATACAGCAAACACATGGTGTGCACTGGGACTGAAGCAAGCGATTATTAGGGATTGCAGGACGTAACAAAAACTTACCCAATTACTTCCTCGCTCTCTCTCTCTCTCTCTCTCTCTCTCTCTATTTGACTTCTTGCTTCCTGCTGTTATTGTTTGTTCTTAGCGTCTTTGTCTCTTTCGCCTTCCCGCTCAAAATGACATTGGTGAAGATAATGTCTTTGCACTGTTTTTATCGGGCTATTTAGGCTTAATTACAAAATAAACCGTTTAAAGTTTGGTTCTTATCTCATTTTAGACTCTGTAATTTTAATTGCATCAACTAGATCCCTGAAGTCTTAATTAGGAGCAATGTTGGTTTAGATGTCATATTCTGTACGAAAAATTAACGAAAATCACTCACATGTTACACACAATTACATTGAAAAGAAAGGCCAAGGGATTAATGGTGTTCCATTTTTCCACTAAAAAGCGTGACCTGAGAGGTAAACATGGGTGGCTTCAGTCAATTGTTTTTACACAAAATGACACATTTAGACCACATTACTCCTAATTAAAAACTTCAAGTACTAAGTTGAGGCAATTAAAATTAGGGAAAATTGGTGAAAAAGTTATTAAAAGGAGCTTTGTTGGGATTAAAGACAATTTAAAATACACATTGAAAACAAGTCATATCAGAAAAAGACAAAAGAAATAAATTTGAAAAAACCGCATCTACCCTTGGCGCCACATGCGCACATGCGCACGATCTGCCCTCCCCAAGCGTGCCTCACGCACCACACGCGCCTCACGCGCATAGCTTGTCTCCAAAAACTGCTTATACCATATGAGCATTGTACCATATAATTTTTAATTCGAAAAAATGTTTTTAAACTTTAAACCTCCATAACTTTTGTTCTACAACTCCATTTTTTGTAAATTTTATACCGTTGGAATCGTGTCGACGAGATCTACAAAACTAGTACCATTGTTGATATGTTTTGAGCAAAAAAAAATTTAAATTTTTTACATATATAAATAATAAGTTAAATTTCACTTATTAAGTTAGCAATTTTTCAATCTTAACCATTAAGTTAGCTTTTCTTTTATATATTTAGCACTCGATCGGCTTTAGTCGAGAGGAGAACACTATGGGTTTGGGTATGATTCTATAACTGATGAGTATAAGGTGGTGAGAATTGTACAGTTTTTTGGTGAAAATTCTGACTCTTTTGACTCCGAAGTTAAGGTCTATAGTCTAAGATCGAATTCGTGGCAAAGAATTCAGGATTTTCCTTATTACCTTCGCTATAAACGGGCATACGGTGTGCTTGCTTGTGGTGCTTTACACTGGGTTGTGAGTAGGAAGCCTGAGTCTGATTACGCCAGGTTTATTGCTGCATTTGATCTCGGGACTGAGGACTATCGTGTGGTGCCACAGCCTGAATTTGGGGATAAGGAATTTCACATGAATGTGGGTGAATTGGTCGGGTGTCTTTCCATCATTTGTAATTATTTCCAAGTCCATGTTGATGTTTGGGTGATGAAGGAATATGGGTTGAAGGATTCGTGGGTTAAATTGTGCACAGTTGGTCAATCACGAGTGATTCGGTCTTTTGAATTTGTGATGCCTATAGCTTACTCAAAGAGCAAAGAAAAGATTTTGTTAGTGCAGGACTTGGAAATAATTACAAATGATGGAAAGACACCCGTCCAATTCACCCACAATCCTAAACGCACCACACCCTTATTGCTAAAATGGTGAAGGTCATGTTGCTTGTTATGTTTAGGGAAAGCCACCAAAGAGAACACTGAGATGGGCTGCCATTCACATTCTAGATTTCACACTATCCTCCAAAACACAATTCTTACTTGATGAACTAACTACCAACTTAATCTTACTCAAGTCGATCTTATATTTCTTCTTTCTTGTGATCATAGCATCTGGTGGTCCAGTTCAAGTTTACTACATAAATATTAATTGAAATTTCACTTAATATTTCAACCTCCATAAATATTAAGTGATCATAGCATCTGATGGTCGAGCTCAAGTTTCCTATATGTAAAACTTGAATTTTTTTTTTACATATATGAATAATTTCAATTAATAAGTGAAATTTCACTTATTATTCATATATGTAAAATTTGAAATTTCATTTATTAATCATATATGTAAAAATTTTACTTAATAAGTGAAATTTTACTTATTATTCATATATGTAAAAATTGAACTTAGGGCTTTTTGGGAGGAGCTTTTAAAACTCTAGAATGGAGTTTTTAAAAGCTCAAGGTTGCTTTTTGGCTTCATGATGTTTTTTTGAAGAGTAATGTGCTATTTGTACAAAATTATCAAACAACTTAATAATAAATTTCATTAGCGACTTTTAAAAACCGCGTGGGGGCCAAACTAAGCCCTAATCTAAGTATAGGGATTATGGAAATTGGATTATGAAATACTAGGAAAGAGATAATACCAAAGTTGTCTATTCCACATAGTATTCCATACACTTACTATAAATTAAAGTCTCAACAAAAAGGTCCAGGACAATCTTCCCTAGATATAGTCTGAAATTATCATTCATAGGAGATTGGAAGATTGGAAAATTTACACAACCCCTTCTGAACCTGAACAGTTCCCCCCGCTAAAAGAATTAAGTGAAATTTCACGGAGAAAGTTAGGTGAAATTTCATTTATGACAAATCGAAGTTAAGTAAATTTTACTCATCTTAAGTCAAATTTGACTTAGGATCATTCTGAACTGAAAATTACATTCAATACTGTATTTTTTCACTAAGAAAATTTACACAACCTCTTCTGAACCTGAATAGTTCCCCCCACTAAAAGAATTAAGTGAAATTTCATGGAGAAAGTTAAGTGAAATTTCATTTATGACAAATCAAAGTTAACTAAAATTTACTCAACTTAAGTCAAATTTGACTTAGGATCATTCTGAACTGAAATTTCAACTTAATAATAATTTCATTAGCTACTTGCATAAAATTATCAAACAACTTAATAATAAATTTCATTAGTTACTTTAAAAAATCGCGTGGGGGCCAAACTAAGCCCTAATCTATACTTAAAGTATTTAATTTGCCCCTTTTTAAACTAAGAAATCTTACAATAGAGAAAATTTCAACCTCCATAAATATTAAGTGAAATTTCACTTAATATTTCATGTACTTAGTGAAATTTTAAGTGACAAATCAAAGTTAAGTAAATTTTACACATCTTAAGTCAAATTTGACTTAGGATCATTCTGAACTGAAAATTACATTCAATACTGTATTTTTTCACTAAGAAAATTTACACCTCTTCTGAACCTGAACAGTTCCCCCCACTAAAAGAATTAAGTGAAATTTCGTGAAATTTCACTTATGAAAAATCAAAGTTAACTAAAATTTACTCAACTTAAGTCAAATTTGACTTAGGATCATTCTGAACTGAAATTTCAACTTAATAATAAATTTCATTAGCTAATTGCATAAAATTATCAAACGGCTTAATAATAAATTTCATTAGCTACTTTTAAAAATCGCGTGGGGGCCAAACTAAGCCCTAATCTATACTTAAAGTATTTAATTTGCCCCTTTTTAAACTAAGAAATCTTACAATAGAGAAAATTTCAACCTCCATAAATATTAAGTGAAATTTCACTTATTATTCATATATGTAAAAATTTAAATTTTTTTTTTTTGCTCAAAACATATCAACAATGGTACTAGTTTTGTAGATCTCGTCGACACGATTCCAACGGTATAAAATTTACAAAAAATGGAGTTGTAGAACAAAAGTTATGGATGTTTAAAGTTTAAAAACATTTTTTTGAAATTAGAAATTATATAGTACTATGCTCACACCATGTGAGTGGCGTGGGAGACATTTCTCCAGGTTTAGCGCGTGTTGGGTAGTGCGTGTGTTGGCGCAGGAAAGAATTTCTTGCGCGTTGTGCGCGTTGACTTGGTTATTTTACAATTTTTTTAAGGGTAGTTTGGTCTGATGAAAAGAGTAAAATGGATTTGAAAAGTGATGTTTTAATATTGTGGATGTAGGTTAAATATGGGCCTGGGCTTTTGTCCTTAGTAAGGTTATTGTTAATGGGCTGTCTTTTAATCCAATTATGCCCAACTTTAAGGACCTTAAGCCAAGCCTCCCTTAAAATTATAAGCTGTTAAATGAGACAAAGTCCAAATTTTAAGGATACTAATTGTAATTAAGCCGCCTATTTATATAGCGTATACATACATACATGTGTAATTACGTATGTATCTATATAAATCATTCCTGCAATTAGCAAAGAGTAATGTTTGTGCCACATTCATTCATACCCAAAAAATATTCACACCCTGAGGTGGACTAATGAGAAGAGAGATAGAGACTGTGTGGTCCACTGTCAGTCTCTTCTTATTGGTTCACCTCAAAATGTAGATACTTTTTTGGATGTTGATGAGTGTGACCCTAACATTGTTGATTGGCGAAATATACTGCTTCAGTGAAAAGACCAGCCGCCAAAGCCCAACCCAGCAACCAATTTGTTCGATTTCAAACATTTGCAAATTTGCACCACCAAACCACTTTCAACTTGGGCTCTACTTCAGCCCAATGCTCCGCCTGACCCAGCCCAAACAATCACAAGATATAAACTATTATATTATATGATAAGATGTACTACGATATTGGTTTAGGACGTATCAGATATTTCAATTGGTCCAAAAATATTGTAACTTTGCTACTGATAAAACATCCTTAATAAGAATAGGGTCTTCGGGTTCAATTTGGTCATTTCAGCTTACTTCTTTTAACGGTTGTACTTTAGTCCGAACCACAAGGGGTATTATTGCTAAAATTTAAACTATAGGAGTTAAGTACAAATCTGTCAAATCATAGAGGGTGTAGATATATTTAACCTTACTTTCTTATTTAAAAATTTTGGCTTAAATCCTCCAATCATGGACTTATGTGGTTAAAGAACAAGCCAATGTCTTCAAAAAGTCCCTCATAGAGATACATTTTTGCGACAAGATCCTTGAATCCACTAACTTTTGACCGAATAACAACAACAAAGAAAAGCCACTAACCTGCATCATTTTGTGATTAATTAACCATTTTTTTTCCTTATGAATTCTTTTATTTGGTAGTGACTTCATCCAAAATAGAGCACAACCTTTGTTTGGTCTCTGTCGCTTACGACCTCCAATGTTGCACCCCAAGCCACCTCCGACGTTTCCCAACCCATCACCTACTCGTACATTGATTGGCACTCAATATTGCATTTTTGTCCTCATGATTTGTGCTTATTGGATACGTCATATCACTAATTCGAGAGATTTAATAAATAAATTGTGTATTTGTTAATCCTCTTTCTTGTTTATTTCTATCTAATAAAATCCCTTGTTTTGTAGGTTTTGGAAATTTTGTAGAAGTTAGAACCAACCTTTTTGGATTTTATCTCAAAAAAAGGGGAAGGAATACAAAACTGCAGAGGCTAATCGATCTGGCTTTTTGCCACGGACCGATCCGCGGATTTGGACGCAGATTCTAATGGTTTAATGGATTATCGGATCGCTTCAGCCTTTTTCTTGGGATCGATACGGCCTCCTATGGACTGTTTCCCTCTTTTATTTACATGTTTGCCATTTTGGTATTGGAATATATGTAGTTAGAGATAATTTTGTTTCAGGGTTAGCTTTTATTTTGTGTTTTTCTTTGAAAGTTGTGTTTGCTTGTAATTTGCGCAGGTGTACCAGAGCCAAACAGGCTCGGTGTGTGTGTGTGTGCGTGCAAACTAATTTTCTAACCTCTTGTGTGAGTGATACACAAGACTTTATGAATCTGACTTCTAAACAGAGTGATTGTGTATAGTGAGTAGGAAAGTACCCTCACCGTAAATTCTTTAGCAGTACTGAAGCGCACAAGCTAAATAGAGTCGAGTTTAACAGGTAAACAATCACAAACGGTTTAATAAAACGAAGATTTTATTAAGTGTTTGGAAAAAATAAACAGATCTAAAGAACAAACCTGAACAGGCTGATTATCCAAAAGAACAAAAAGAAATAACAAAAAAGGCAGACCTATTTGCTATGAAGGCTGTGATGGAAAAACTGGTTTAAAATTTATTTAAACACGCAGCGGAAAATAAAGTTCAAAACTTTTAATGGTTGCCTGGATCTACTACTCGTTAACTCTATAGATGCGTATAGGAGGGAATAGGTGCATTACCGTATGATCTTGAACCCAATTCTGATTTAGTCCTTCTCCTTCTATGTGCAGCAGCAACATCTAAGAGATCCTTACCCTTATGTCTCCTTGAATGCTCCCAGAGTGGCTAGGGTTGGTGGGAACCCTAATAGTGAGAATAGGGAAGGTTTGGGAACTCTAAACAAGTTCTACAGCAACTGGTATGTTAAAAACGGCAAACTTTTTATTTCTGGACGTAGCTGCCCTATTTATAGATTCCCAGAACCGACCTAACTTTCAATCGATTGAAGTGACTTCGATCGATCGAACCACGTTCGATCGATCAAACCTGTCTAGACTTCAATCGATCGAAACAACTTAGATCGATCGAACCAGTCTTGACAGCATTCTCATTTGCCTTTCCAAGCATTCTGGCGGAGCTAAGAGTGGGACCTCCTAGGTTCTTAATTACTGGCTCCGATTAATTATTATTCCATCTAGTCAGTACTCTTGACTAAGGAATCAATAATTAATCAATTATCATTAATGCCACTATAAAATGATAATTGCACTCCAGTGCATAAGAACATAATCACACATATATAAGTGATTGCTAGACTTGTATAATATGATACGGATGTCCCTCTACCAGGCAGTATTCGTATTTATCATTGGGATGTATGTTTTAAGATACTGTCGACCCAATAGATAGTACATCTTATATTCCTCAAGTATCATTCACTACGCTTGGATTACTAAACATGTCAACAATAACACTTTGTTGACAAGGCTGGCCAGCTCTCAGTAATCACTCCTAGTGACATTCTCGAGGGAATACTTACTCTTCGTTTTATTGAAGAGGGTAGAATTCCATCTTGACAATATATGTTCCCAACGTTGCATACTTGATTACCCAAGATACCCAGGTGTTGATCTTGCAAGACCTCACTGATTGGTAAGTCAAAGCAACCAAGCATACAACTTGCGTCCATAACTGTCTCAGGATTGAGGACATGTATCCCTATACAAGTTTTGAGTTCCTATTAACGGTGACATCGTTTTAGGTGTCAATAGGTTTAACTCAGGTCCGTCAATGCACCGAGTGCACTAGCATATTAACCAAGAGTCAAAGACTCTTATGAATGAGATTCATCATTCTACCCCGTAGACGTTAATCATGCTACAGAGTATACCTGATAAGTTATCCAGACTTATCATCCACTGTGACTTATTTGAAACAACAAGGATTTGTGATTCATATCTCACATGTGTAATCACATACACAAATAAACCACATACAATGTTGTTTAAGGATTCCAGTCTAATATTCATCTCATGAACTAACATACATAAATGCATTATGATATTCCATTGTCCAACTAACTGGTTTGAGGGCATATTCCCAACAAACTCCCACTTGCACTCATAACCATATAGTGTTAAAACAACAATAGCATTATCTACGTGACATGTCAAAATCCTTAACCCGTAAGGTTTTGTGAAGAGACAGATGATCATCGACTGAAACAATCCATAGTAAAACCTCTTCATGTTATACTATATCCCTAGACAAAAGACGTCACCAGACATGTATCTAGTAAAGCTAATTTGAACATTGTCCAAAACACCATCACCCTGCATATATCCGCTAGTTCTTTCTCAAGCCCTAGAGAATATATACTTTATGATAGTTCAGAAAACTGAACATTCATTTAGACTGATATCTGTGAACAACCTAAACGGTATAACACATATCCCATACTTAACATCACATATAAGGTTTATCAATAGCGAAGGCTTTATGATATACCTTTCATGCGACCTCTTTCATCTTGCATCCTAAGATACAAGTCTTGAAAGACTAATAAGTTATGTTCAAAGGTGAAAAAAAAAAACTTTATCGAAAAAGTTCTACGTTGAGTCTAGCCAGCAACTTTCTGATATAGAAGTTTGAGATAATCTCATTATCTTAACTTTCCGATCTTGAATGAGCAAAAACCTAAAGATTATAGCTCGCCTCACCGAGATCATAAATATCAAGTATACTGTAGAAACTTAACCTCAATCATTGATAACACTACTTTAACATCTCGCAATGATAAAGATGTCATCAATATATGGAACCATAATCACCACCACACTTCCTTTGCGCAAGGATCCTTTCATCCACTTAAGCTACATCCATACTTTAGACGAATCCAAAGTATTTTGACCAACATGTCAAAATAGATGTCCTTATCTCTGGATGATTGCTTAAGTCCGTAGACTTATGCAAATCATATACCGGAGCTTCCTTATCACAAAACTTCAATGCACAAGGAGATTTTAGCAATGCTAAGAATTCTCCCACTAGAATGAAGTACCGATGTAGGAACGGATGAAGAGGTAGTAGATTTTAGTTCTAGATGATTTATAGATTGCTTTAAGATATAAATTACTTTACTCTTTTATATTATCTTTCCTTTGCAAAATTTGGTCTCCAACCAACTTTTGTTTTCTCTGGAAACACTACAAAAGTATTATACTTCTAATCTAGGTTCAAAAGGCTCATCATTTCTTTACACCAAAGTGCTAGACATCCTTATCCAAAGTTACCATGAGAAAGAAGTCGCATTCTTTTCACAACTTTGGGGATGTCTATCGAAAAGATTTGCTTTTGAATAAGATCCAGTATATACATTGTATTTGCATCGAGAAAAACAAGGAACATTAGTAACTCTAAATAACTCATCCCATGACCCAGTCATATCTAAAAAAAGATAGTTTCTTCTACCTGCTACACCACCCCGTGGAGGAACACTAGGTGTAGACTATCGAGAAAGAATTTCATTCTTATCTCTTATAGACAATAAACGCATTAGACAGATACTCACCATTTTGATCAAATCAAAAGGCAATGATATTCTTTTACCAACAACTCCTCATTCCAAACCTTTCGAATTTCTTCAAAAGATTGAAGAAAAGGTGCAATAGGTAAATTTATATCAGTATCTGGAGTAGCCTAAGCTACTTTTCAACTCTAATGTTTATTGGCCTACATACATGAGTATGTCCTAATTCTAATAAGTCCTTGGTCGTGTGATTTTCAAAAGAAAAGTCACCTGATCATATTAGCCTCTAAATAGGATTGACAAACAGGTAGTGGTCTCAACACCCAAAAGTGTTTAGGATCCAATCCTTTACTCCCTATTTATCCTATTTAGATTAATATGATCTGATCACGTTTACTCTCTAAATAGGATTGACAAATAGGCAATGGTCTTAGCAACCAAAAGAGTTTAGGATCCAATCCTTTACTCCCTATTTATCCTATTTAGATTAATATGATCTGATCACGTTTACTCTCTAAATAGGATTGACAAATAGGCAATGGTCTTAACAACCAAAAGAGTTTAGGATCCAATCCTTTACTCCCCATTTATCCTATTTAGATTAAATGTGATCTAACCTCTAAACCAAAAGTTATAGAATTAGTTGAAGGTGCTATCCTTTTAGATGGTAAAATACCCATGAGTCATTTAAATACTACATTAGATAATATAAAAGAAGCAAGAGTAAATTGGTGAGATACTTGCTTGACAAGTTATTTAGATCACATAAAAGAACGCTTTCTTTTTAATCAAGAATTTCAGTACCAAAATCAAAAAAATAAATATTATTCATTAATTCAAAACTAAAATCCATCTAATAACTCCAAAGTTTTATTACAATATAAAACTATTAATCTAATAGCAACTGTTGCATCAGATCCCAAAAGGCAATCAAGATCTTCTAATCACTGCACATTCTTATTTTCCAGTTCCCTGCAATAATTACAGATATAATTAGAAAATACAGAATCATTGCCCCAAGTAGTTGAAGTATCAGTTTTTCAACTTACTTCAAAAACTAGTGAAAAGGGATCATACCTTGCCTTTTGGCAGTCAAGTATTCCACACAGTTCCTTTTCCAATGCCCTCTCATGCCACAATGGAAACACTTTCCTATTGGCACGGCACCAGCCTTTCCCTTTCCAAGTCTTGCCTTCTTCCCAGCAGTTGGCTTAGGCTCACCTACCCTTGAGTCTTGCTTCTCATTCTTTGAACTTATGCCCTCAGGCTTAGTTCCAGAAGATGAAGCCATTCCAATGTTCTGAACATTTGACTCCTCTTTGACTATATCCATCGTGGCCTCAAGAGAGCTCATCAATTCACTTGTTGAAAAAACTATTTTACTCATTTTAAAAACCTTTTTAAATTGAGTGAATGATGAAGGCAATGAATGCAAGATTATGTCAACTTGAGTCTCACCATCAATGTCGGAACCCAGAACTTCCATTACTTTGAAATAAGTAATCATTTTAAAAATATGCTCTCTTATAGAAGTTCCTTCCAACATTCTGGTGTCCATGACTAACACCAAGGCTCTAAGCCTTGCAGTACGGCTTAGTTCCCCAAACATCTCCCCGAGGTTCAATATTATAGCACGGGCAGTGTTCAAAAGTTGATGTTGCTGCTTCAACACATCAGACAAAGAGTCTAAGATGCTAGAGCGAGCTATACCATCAAATCTTATCCACTCCCAATATTGATCCGCAAGATCAGTTGGGGTGTCTTGGCATGGAATAGGTGGACAGGGAATGGTAAGAACGTATTTACATCCATTAGCAATTAATAATTCATCCAGTTCTAGTTTCCATTCAACGTAGTTATTTCCAATTAGCTTATTCTGGATCATGGTTATAGCAAGTAGGCTAGACATAATGAATCTGAAATACAAGTAATGTAACAGAATTACAATATAGAAATCGTGAATATGACAATTTATATGATACATTGGAATTCCCTTAACCAACTCATTAATTGTCTTCAGGATGTCAAGCCTATGAAATTAAGTCTCCGTGTGGCGATCATAACCTCGTAGCCTGATTGGGAAACCCATCATGAATGTCATACAACTCTTACAAAACAATTCATGACTCCTGAACTTTTGGTCTCTAAGTTTCTGGATAATGCTCCGTGTGGAATCCCTTACCCATAGCATAGCTAGTGTTTACCATTAACTAGAATCCAATGACAACCGCCTCAAGTAGTGCCTCAGTGTAGTGGTCACCCTCTAACGCGTCTCATTGATTCTATCCAAAGGAAGTTCATATCTAGTAACCAATGAATAGTCTATCCTCCGTATGGAATGATCACCCATGGCTGGGTGACACAGAATATACTACCCACCTTACAATGAACCGTTTATGGAAGATCGTGGGAGTTATAAAATAAGTCCCTCTCCCACTAGATTTTTATAAGAAGTTCACATCTAGTAATCAATAAGAAATACCCTCCGTATGGAATGATCACTCATAAATGAGTGACACAGAGTATTTCTCATACTTACAATGAACTAATAGGAATGTTTTAATTTGAAAAAAAAAGTTTCTTCACATTGCCCATAAACATCAAGTGTTTACTAATGTGTTAGGAAAAGGTTTTTGAATTTCATTTTAGAAAACCTGTTTTACGTGCATGCGAGTAGTAACAATATATAAAATGCCAATCACAACTAAGCACATAAAACCAAAACTAAAATGGAATAAAAGCATTCAACAATGCCTCTATCTCCCATGGCTCTATCTCCATAGAACCTCCTTCTTGTTTTGATTGCCTCCGACTCCATCTTCATGGACAACGGCTTGTTCCTCCATCTTCATGGATTTTCTAATTCTATTACATTGGTCCGATGCTTCTCTCGAAGCTTACAATTTATCTAGAAATAGAAATAACAATAATAAAATAAAAGGCTAGGGAAACCGGTGCGACTTTCCTTTTCATAGGATTAAAGTCGCAGCGCCCTTTACATATGCCTTAAAACCAAACCAACAATTAAAACATAAAAACACCAATCTCAAACAATTAAATACAAAATTTAAAAGTCTTGGCGCCATGGGAGATAGCGGACTAAGCTTGCTGCAAAAGGGTTAGTCACACGCACAACCACGTATATATAACAAATATATATACCATTGGAACCCCTAATTGATTCACACAGTATATAAACTCTTTACATACTAAATTAGAACTTAAAACAGAATCACAGTTCTCTGTCACACTTCAATCGATCGACAAAGGTTCGATCGATTGAACCTTCGATCGATTGAGCATAGTTTAATCGAATGAACTTTCAGTTTCACAAAATGTCTTGAAAAACTTACAGAATAATTAAAAATTTAAAGTAAATATTTTAAAACCTTTAAATCTATAAACTGAACACTTGGACAGAAGAGCTGTCTCGATCGATCGAACACCATTTGATCGATCGAACTTTGGTTCGATCGAACAGAACCAAAGTTCGATCGATCAAAAATAGTTCGATCGCTTGAGAACAGATGATGTTCGATCGATCGAGACTACTTCGATCGATCGAACCCACCTTACATCCAATGCAATCACAGATTTGTATTTTGCTGCATAAACACTGCAGAAACGGATCTGTGACGATGCAGTTTTGAAAACAGTCCTAAAATCAACATGCAAATCAAAACTAGTATTCCAAAACGCATCTATAGATCCAAATAAGTGAGGCTCTGATACCAATTGATGGAAAAACAGGTTTAAAATTTATTTAAACACGCAGCGGAAAATAAAGTTCAAAACTTTTAATGGTTGCCTGGATCTACTACTCGTTAACTCTATAGATGCGTACAGGAGAGGGAACAGGTGCATTACCGTATGGTCTTGAACCCAATTCTGATTTAGACCTTCTCCTTCTCTGTGCAGCAGCAACATCTAAGAGATCTTCACCCTTATGTCTCCTTGAATGCTCCCAGAGTGGCTAGGGTTGGTGGGAACCCTAATAGTGAGAATAGGGAAGGTTTGGGAACTCTAAACAAGTTCTGCATCAACTGGTATATTAAAAACGACAAACTTTTTATTTCTGGACGTAGCTGCCCTATTTATAGATTCCCATAACCGACCTAACTTTCAATCGATCGAAGTGACTTCGATCGATCGAACCACATTCGATCGATCGAACCTGTCTAGACTTCAATCGATCGAAACAACTTAGATCGACTGAACCAGTCTTGACAGCATTCTCATTTGCCTTTCCAAGCATTCTGGCGGAGCTAAGAGTGGGACCTCTTAGGTTCTTAATTACTGGCTCCGATTAATTATTATTCCATCTAGTCAGTACTCTTGACTAAGGAATCAATAATTAATCAATTATCATTAATGCCACTATAAAATGATAATTGCACTCCAGTGCATAAGAACATAATCACACATACATAAGTGATTGCTAGACTTGTATAATATGATACGGATGTCCCTCTACCAGGCAGTATTCGTATCTATCATTGGGACGTATGTTTTAAGATACTCTCGACCCAATAGATAGTACATCTTATATTCCTCAAGTATCATTCACTACGCTTGGATTACTAAACATGTCAACAATAACACTTTATTGACAAGGCTGGCCAGCTCTCAGTAATCACTCCTAGTGACATTCTCGAGGGAATACTTACTCTTCGTTTTATTGAAGAGGGTAGAATTCTATCTTGACAATATATGTTCCCAACGTTGCATACTTGATTACCCAAGATACCCAGGTGTTGATCTTGCAAGACCTCACTGATTGGTAAGTCAAAGCAACCAAGCATACAACTTGCGTCCATAACTGTCTCAGGATTGATGACATGTGTCCCTATACAAGTTTTGAGTTCCTATTAATGGTGACAACGTTTTAGGTGTCAATAGGTTTAACTCAGGTCCGTTAATGCACCGAGTGCACTAGCATATTAACCAAGAGTCAAAGACTCTTATGATTGAGATTCATCATTCTACCCCGTAGACGTTAATCATGCTACAGTGTATACCTGATAAGTTATCCAGACTTATCATCCACTGTGACTTATTTGAAACAACAAGGATTTGTGATTCATATCTCACATGTGTAATCACATACACAAATGAACCACATACAATGTTGTTTAAGGATTCCAGTCTAATATTCATCTCATGAACTAACATACATAAATGCATTATGATATTCCATTGTCCAACTAACTGGTTTGAGGGCATATTCCCAACAGGCTGAAAAGCATAAAGACTTAAAGAGTGCTTTGAATGCTTCGAATGCAGTGTGTGTGCTGTTTCGAGATGACGCGGAGTCCTTTGCTTGATTGGCCTGCCTGAATATTTATAGCAGCCTTAGATGATTCCTAATTGGATAAGAACTCCTTAGCTTGCGCCCCAAGCTGCTTGACTGATTGGCTAATGGTGGAAGAAACCTTCCTTATCTCTAATTCCTCCCTTATCCAGATTCTGATTGAATCAATCCCTTTAATTTAGGGATCAAATGCCTAAATCCAGCTAGACACGCTCAGATTTATTTCCTGAATGGACTCTTGTTTCTAAAACTTTGAGATGACATCATCCTGACAGCTATGGATAGCACCGCCTTCTCCTTTCACTCCATCGGCCTCATCAATTATTTTCATGGATGAATCGGGCTCTACTCATGTCCATGATTTTCCTCATGCCCGATTACCTTTCTTCAAATGCCCATAGCCAATCGGACTGCTACAGCCATCCTTCATTCCATGGTGTCCGATTGGCCTTCGTGTTGCTTCAATCCTTCCTCCATCAAACTAACAGCGCGTTGGATTACGTTATTCCAAAGCCCGATAATCCTCACACATATTCGTCTTTCCCATCGGGCTCTTCTCACAACACCCAACAACCTTGTACCTATCATCGGTCTCACGTCTATGTTTAAGTCCGATGAGTCATATATCTCTTAGCCCGGCCTCGCCTCTATCCAGTTTCACGTGGCTTGGGCTCAAAAACCATTGACAGTTTTTGGGTGCAAACAATTGCCCCCCAAAAGGTCATATCAAACGTCCCGCCTTGATTGATGTGACATTTTGAATTTTAAAATTGCCACGCGTCAAGCATGTAGAGAATGTCAGATCATGGAGAATCCCACCAGTCACTCCACATTTAATGCATCATGATTAAAACGACGTGGTATTTAAACAGCAAGATTTTCAAAAATCCTTACCTCCTTCATTTGCATTCTCACTCTCTCTCTCTCTCTCTCTCTCTCTAATCAGCTCAAGCAAACAGAGCCTTTCTCTCTAAACCCTCCATTTTTTCTGGCGAATTACTTACCTCTGCAGATATGGCTCCTAAGACTGCTCCGACCACCACTTTCAAAGGAAAGAAGACCTTTGTTGACGCTCTACCACCGCAAAACCGATGCAAGGAAGTTAGGATTCTAGCCAAAACCCACGCCGCTGAGATCTCTACTGACTACTTGACCCCTATAGCTCTTCTGACGGTTCTCTAGTAGCACCAGGTCTAGGAGCGGCGTTTCTTGGCCATCCTCCGGCGGCTTTTCTTCCCCTGTATCCGCCAGTGGAAAACGAAGCGTTCCTGCAGGTTCCTTCCCACTGGAACAAGGTTCAGAACGCTACCCTGCCTATTCGAGGCTGGCCAACCCCTGCTGTAGACTGGGATAAGTGGGTGGCGAGGGTATCGGCCTCTAAGGCTACTGTCTGGAGACAAACGGGCATTTATGATGCCATAATGCCCAGTCGGTCTAGAATAGAGATAGAACGACCTCTTCTTCTCTCTGCCTTATTATTTTGGTCCTCATCCTGCAACGACTTTCTTTTCCGCTGCGGACCAATGGCTCCCACCATCAAAGACATCATCTATTTGCTCGGTCTTCGCCCTTACAGGCAAGAAATTATTCCCGGGCTTGACGTTGGAACGACCAGCTTTGCCTATCATCAGCAAGAAACTATCAGGGGTGGGGCCGTTTCGCACAGACCAATTACAGCCTATGTAGGCTTTCTGACTGCCTGCATCGGTACTAATGAGACGGAGGTGTTCGATGCTGAACATACCGCCTTCCTCATTTATTGGCTCAACAAATTCCTCTTCTGCTCGGCCAGCCAAGCCATTACCAAGGAATACACTACCTTGGCTTTGGCCCTCGCATCAGGGAAACCCTTGGCCATGGCTACTCTTGTTTGGGCACACCTAGTCCGGGGCATAACAGATTTCATCCATTCGGGCTTTGGAGCTGGTGGGAGCCCGATATGGGTACTTCAACTATGGTTGTACTCTTACTTCCCAGAGTTTCAACCAGCCATTCGCCACATGGCCAATGTTCCTATTTCTACCGTCCAATTTATGGACGTACCACCTTCTTCACACTCCTTTGAGGAGTGTTTTACTTTTTTCTATCAAGGCTGCTCTTCTAGGGATATAAACCTCTTCACCCCTTTCTTCTCACTCCAATTTTCTTCATTCCTTCAACTCTCCAACAACCCTTCTAATTGGGGATCGGGCACCCAATCCACCTACAACAAAATCTTCTCTAGCTACTTAGTAGCTAGAGACATAATTTTTAGCCCAAGTATTCTATCGGCCAACAATAAGTGTGGGGTAGAATAATACTTTGCTCCCCTCTATGCCCGTCAATTCGGGCTTACCCAACTCGTGCCCGTTCCCCCTGACATCACTGTCAATGTGGACTGGGTTAAACGTGGCATTATTGTCAACGAAGGGCAAGTAATGAAAATAAATGAACGGTCGAACAGGCTCAAAGCTGCATTCAACTTCACGCTCTTCTCTGCCCCGCCTGTTGTATCAGAAGAATTCACCCACTGGTGGGGTGATCGGGCAGGCCAGCTATTTAAAGGCACTGTTGCCGAGGCCCTTGCACCTTTTACTGCATCATCGGCCACTGAGGTCGATGCTCCTGTCCCAATAGCAGCTCCAGTCTGGCGCAAACAAGTGGCCAAGAGACTGGGCCGCAAGCCAGCTCTGGGCAAGGGGCCTACTCAAAAGAAACAGAAAACCACACCGGCCTCAACAACTCAAGTTTACTTTACTTTATCATTATTTTTTTTTTCTTTAAACCCGATTTTGCTTATTCAGCACAAATCCTTTTCCTCTGTTTTTCGGCTTGTTGATGAGGACTCTGGAGAGGACTCATCACACCCAACTCAACCTCAGACTCTTCCTCCAACTCTTCCTGCATCTCCGGCATTCGCAGTGGCCTACCTAGAACGGGTCACCGTGAGAGTGATGCCGCTTCACATCGTGCCCCCGCTAACTCCTTCAAGTGGCGATGAAGACATTGCTCCTTCCAGCCACATTCATGAGCAAGTCGTCCTCTCTTCCAGCAGTGAGGGCGTGGCCGATGCTGGGGCTGCTACAAAGGTAGCTGGGGAAAAAGTTGACCAGGCCGTCCCCACTGAAGTAAGAGCTCCCTCCGGGCTAGACGAACCTATTGTAGCCACCGGATCTTCCGTTCCTGCAATAGTGGGACCGATTGTGGCCGATGCTAACCCTCCTGAGGATTCTACCACTCTACGGGTTGAGGCCGGTGTTGACGATTCGGGCTCGGCCCTGGAGACTGAAGTTTTACAAGCTACAACGGCCTCAACCAGTCCAAGGGTAGAAACCAGCCACGCTCCTTCTTCTTCTGGGCTGGCTCAATCATCCTCTCAACCAATAACTTCTCAACCAAGTAAGGCCGATGTTCGTGAAGAGATCTCGGTCTCGCTTGGTTCTCATGCCCAGGTATTGAATTCTGTCTACTTTACTTCATTTATAAACTCTTAAGAGACAACTTCTGACTGCTATTCTTTTGAACAGGCCGATCCCATGGGTCCAGAGCCACACATTCCCTTCAATGATTTCTTCTCTGGCCTGGACCTAGGAGTTTTTGACCTTGGCCCACTGGAGCCCGAAGCGGTCTCACCTTCACGCCTTCAACAAGCCAAGGACCTACTCTTCGGGCTTGCTGATCAGGACCTCTCTAGCCTTCCTGCTACTGCTGACGTTGAAGTATATTTGAACACACTCATGGCCGATCCTTCTCTTTCTGACGGGCAGCTATCCTTACTCTATGAGATACAAGAAAGACTCCCCAACTGCCGTCTTGTAGATTGATCGACCTTGAAGATTCAGGCTGATGCAGAGCTTCACCTGGGTTCTCGGCAGAAAGCATTGAAGTTTCTAGAGGGGGCCAAGGCTAAGTTTGAAGCGGGGAAGGCCTCTCGGGCTCAGGTGCTAGCAAGGGACTCCTGGCTGCAGAACCGTATTGCTGCACTAAAAGCTCAGCTTGCCCAGTGTGAGGCCGAGGTCGTCACCAATAACGCCGCCCTTGGGAAAATTGATGAAGCACTATCCTTACTTGGTGGCGATGCCCAAAAGTGTAGTGATCAACTACAAGCCAGTGTCCCAATATCCCGAGCATGGGCCCAAAAGCTAGAAAAAGCAAAACGGGATCGGTCTGGAACTATCAAGACCTGGGAGGACCTGAAGGCTAAACTTAGGAATTTTGGGTCGACCTAGAGGCCGACTCCTATTTTGTACTCTGTATTGAAATTTTTTTTCTTTTTTCATCATTTTTGTAAGTAAGCTGTGCTTAGCCTATTAATACAAAACGATGTTTTCTTTAAATCATTCGGGCTCAGGTTCATAATTGATCAATTGATCATATTCCAACCCAGGATTTGGTTTATAGTCAAGGTCAATGGTCTCCCACAACGTAGGATAATAGGACTTTAAATACTGACCATTGATTAATCATGTAGCCTGTATGCACCACCTCTCTTGACTTGATGGACGATGAACGGGCTTTCCCAGTTGACCGACCATTTACCGTAACGGTTATCCTTTTCTCCAATAGGTAGCACGACCTTCCATACCAAATCCTCTGTGCAAAAAGATTTTTCTTTCACCCTTTTGCTATAAGCTCGGGCTGCCCGTTGCTTTTGCACTTTTAATGAATCTAAGGCCGTGAGCCTCACTTCATCGAGGCCCTCTAACTCAGCTATCATAGCCTCTGTGTACTCAGCAGGCTCTAGCTGATTTTGTAAAGCTCTCCTGGCCGATCGGACTATAACTTCCAAAGATAACATAACGTCATGCCCATAAGTCAGCATGAACGGTGTGACCCCAGTACTTGACCTTTTAGACATCCGATAGGCCCATAAAGCTTCGGACAAGAGCTTGTCCCATTCCCTAGGATTTTCAACAATCATTTTCTCAATAATCCCATTGAGGATCTTGTTTGTGGACTTGGCCTGTCCGTTAGCCTGTGCATAATAGGGCGTAGAATTGAGAATTTTGATACCTCTACTTTCTGCGAAGGCCGATGTTTCCGTCCCTGTAAACACAGATCCTTGGTCGGCCGTAATTGTTTCTGGAAGGCTGAACCTATGGATAATGTGTTCCTCAATGAATTTTATTACGGTGGCTTGAGTCATCATTCTACAAGGTATGGCCTCAGCCCACTTAGTAAAGTAGTCCGTAGTCACTATGATGAAACAATGTTGGCCCGATGATGGCGGTAAGACTTTACCAATTAAATCCATCGCCCATCCTCTAAACGGCCATGGTTTGATTATGGGTTACTGCTCTTTAGCTGGCACATGCTGGATCGGACCATGCTTCTGGCAAGCTTGACATCCCTTAGCATAACTGATACAATCTTTCAACATACTGGGCCAGTAATAATTGTATCTTCTCAGTAACAACTTCATCTTTGTGCCGGCCTGATGTGCTCCACAGATCCCTTCATGTACCTCAACCATACCTGCATGGCCTGCTTCTTCCCAAGACACCTAAGGATCATGTCATCACCGATAGGTTTCTTGAATAATTCTCCATCAAGCACCACAAATCGGACATCAAATAGTCTAACTCTTCGGTCTACCCATGACATTTGGGTGATTCAGGTATTCAATAATGGGGATTCTCTCATCGTCATCCTCTATCAAGACCAAATTGGTGGTAGTATACCAACCTCTCTTTGCAACAGATGGTAATGATCGGACATGAACAGTGATGAGTCGGTATTCTACGTTATTCTGAAAAGACGAGGCTGATCTTGTTTTTGCCAACTTATCGGCCTCGGTATTTGTGGTTCTTGGAATATAACTCACGCTAATATCATCAAATGCCTCCATGAGTTGAGTGGCCACAGCGTGGAACGAGCAAAGCTCCCAACTTCTTATCTAAAATTCTCCAGCTATCTGTCCAATCACCAGCCCTGAGTCTCCCTTTATGTGCACGGACGATACCCCCATTTCAAAGAGCATCTCTAGTCCGATGATAAGCACTTCGTATTCGGCTTGATTATTAGTGCATTTGAAATTGAGCCGAAATGACATTTTTGTCTTCTTGTACTTGGGTGATACAATAACTACCCCTGCCCCAGCACCCTCTGCGTTTTTGGAACCGTAAAAGATTAACGTCCATGGGACTAAGGACGTGCTCAGGACTTTGGGTGTTAGTGGCAGTTCTCCCAAATCAGTAGGATCTAGGTGATCGGCCAAGAAATTGGCTATGGCCTGGACTTTGATCGATTGCTGTGATCGGTATTGGATGGCAAATTCCATCAAGGCTAGGGTCCATTTTCCAATTCGGCCTCTCATGATCGGTCTTGACAACATATATTTTATCACATTAGTTTAACATATTATGTAAGTGGAAACGGGCAGCATATATGTTCTTACCTTCTATGAGGAAAAATACAATGCCAAGCATAACTTCTCAATCGGCGCATAGCGCTGCTCGATTGGAGTCAAAATCCTACTTAAGTAATAAATGGCCTGTTCGTTGCCTTGCTCATTATCTTAAGCTAATATACTTCCTATAGAGTAGTCAGAGGCCGATATATACAATTTCAGGTATCTACCCTTATTGGGTGGCATTAATACGGGGGGGGGGGGGGGGGGTGGCATTAATACGGGGGCTGTCTTCCTATTTGAAGTCTTCATCGGTCTTGATCTTTAATAGTGGGGTCCATACTTGGGTCTTCCCTGCACAATTTGATGTAAATCTTCTTAGGAAATTGATCTATCTGAGCAATCTCTGAAGCTCTTTCTTATTAGCTAGTGGCTTTGCTGCCTGGATAGCCCGAGCCTTATTTTTGTCAATCTCTATCCCTCTTTGATGTACAAGGAATCCTAGGAAATTCCCTGCTGTGACGCCGAATGCACATTTGAGAGGATTCATTTTTAGTCTATGAGCCCGCATTCTTTCAAATGCTTTTTCCAAATCACTCAAATGATCAGCGTTACCTCCTAACTTCACCACCACATCATCTATGTAAACCTCTATGAATTATCCGATCATATCATGGAAGAATGAATTCATTGCCCATTGATAGGTGGCTCCAGTGTTCTTCAGACCGAAAGGCATGACAACCCACTCAAAGGTTCCAATTGCCCCCAAGCACCGAAAAGCAGTCTTCGGGACATCCTCTTTGGCGATGTAGATCTGGTTATATGTTTGGCGGCAGAATTAATTAACTGATCGGCCATGGGCATGGGATACTCATCTTTCGGGATAGCTAAGTTTAAGTTTCTGAAGTCAATGCAGACCCTCAGCTTTCCATTCTTCTTTACCACTGGGACCACATTTGAGACCCATTCAACATATCGGGCTGTCCGAATGAAGCCAGCGTCCAGTAGTCTCTCAATTTCTTCTTTCACCTTCAGAGTTACCTCAGGTGACATGCGCCGAGGTAGCTGCTTGAACAACTTGAACCCTGATTTGATTGGCAATCAGTGTTCCACCAATTCTCTAGATGAACCAGGCATTTCGTTATATTCCCAGGTAAAACAATCTTTGTACTTGTGCAGGAGTGCAATCAACTCGGCCTGACATTGCGGATCCAGCATCTGACTTATATAAGTAGGTTTGTGTTCTCCTTCTTTTCCTAGGTTGACTTCTAAGAGAGGGTCTTGGACATCGGCCTTTAAATCATCAAGCTTCGTCGTGGCCGTCTCCAACTCGTCTATTTAAATCTCTTCCTCCCTCGGCGTTTCCTCTTCATAGATACAATCGGCCAGATTAATCATTCCGTCAATAGGCCCAATTTCTAATCTTCTATCGGCCAAGTATGCACACCATCTGGCCATGCTGACCTTGAGGGCCAACAGCTTCTGTTCTTCAATTATTGGAGTCTCCATGGACATCTTCCTGTTCGATGATCTCAATCGGCCTTGATTCTTCTGTCCGACTGAGATTATGATAATACTCTTTAATGTCCGACGAATTTCCTTTAAGGAAGGTTGCTGTATTCGGTCTTCCTATTTTATTGCAACCCAGCAACTGGACTAGCCCGATGTCATCTTCATACAAGACTGCATCGTCCGTTTGCACACGGGCTACAACTGGCTTCGTATCTGCTCCAACTACTTCTACCTCGTCACCTCTACAGAAAATCAGCAACTGATGGAGTGTGGAGAGAATGCAGTAGTTTGGGTGTATCCAATCTCGGCCGAGTAGTGCATTATAGGCCGCCAAGGTTTCCAGAATGAAAAAAGCAGTCATGACTGTTTTACTGCCAACGGTCAGTTCAAGGGGTAGGATACCCTTGGTTCTTGAAGGTGCCTGACACAACTTGAAATGTGTGATCTCTTGAGGAGAACGTCCAAGTGTAGACGGTCGCGTCGAGTTAAAACCGGTAAAACCGAGTCGTTTTCCCAAGGGACGGAATAAGGGGCAAGAAACTTAGATTGAATCCTAAACAAAATAAAAGATGATTTCTATGGAAGTGGGGGTTCTAACAAACCTATTGAATTCCAAATTGCAAATAAGAGAAACAGAGTTAAACAATAATTAAATTAAACAGAATCAAACAATGTGGGTTTATAAATATGGAAAAAGTGTTGGGAACGTGCGAGTCCACATTGTACCAACCACTATCATGACTTAGCATTAACACACAACTGGGGTTTCATCCTTCTAGTATTCCTTATTTCACAAAGGGATTAAGTAAAGCAATCCTAGTTACTAAGAATGTTATTTTAACATAAATAGTAATTAAATTCCTCTCCTTACTATGAAAAACTGAAATAAGGGCTAATCAAAACTATAAACTATCACTAACAAACTGAATATATGATATTCAATGTGTTTGTCAAACATGTTCATTGAGTTAATTAGCCAAAAGAGCTTATATTTCAAAATCAATTCTCAATTAAAACTTTTAAATCTCATTTTAAGCTTAGTTTCTGAAACAAAAGTCACTGGAATACTAAAAAGGATCTGCCCAAGTCATAAGCATACCAATCGATTGCTATTAATGGCAATCGATTGGAAACAAATGACTCCCAATCGATTGGTTATATTACCAATCGATTGGCTTTGAATCTATGGCAATCGATTGGATACTGTTTCCAATCGATTGCCATAGATTCTTTCACAGAATCATGACAGTGGCTGGGAAACAATGTTTCTTCACATTATTCCCAACCAGGGTTCTACTCTCGCATGTTTAGGACTGAATAAATACAAATAAACTGAAAAGTGAGATCAAACATTGGCATGGATTAAATCTATAAGCTATGAATTTCGAAATCTAATCAAAACCAAACTACAACTAAAACAGATTTACAATCAAAGTCTAAGACAATAACAACAAAAATGAACCTGAACTTAAGAATGTATTCGAAACCAAAGTATCGTCTAACTTGAACTTGCTTAAAACGAAAATGGAGGAAATTCCTACAAAAACAAAGAAATGTCAGCCAACCCCTGACCCCTTTCACTCTCCTCCCTTTATACTGTGATATCCACGAGCTGAAGGCGTCCAGGTTCACAATGTAACGGCTGGTCGTCGTCATTAACTTTGATTGCTGAGGATCTGCTCCATTAAAGAGGTTTGACTTCCAGAATTTACCAATCGATTGGTAACTGATTCCAATCGATTGGTAAAATACCAATCGATTGGTAACTGATTCCAATCGATTGGTAAAATACCAATCGATTGGAACTTGGATTTCATTTTTTTGACTTGGTCTCTTTGTTTCTTGAGCTATCTCTTTTAGCCTTATACATTTCCTACTTCAGAACCTGCATTCAGAGAATCAAACACAACATACCATAGAAAGCACATCATTGTGTAAAAAGATGAATTAAAACACAAGTGCAGGTAAAACTAGATAATTGGGGCCAAGTTTAACTAATTCTCCTCTTTATCGGGCCAATATCTTACAAATATCAGCCCTCATCACGACCCCCAACTAGCGTATTGCTAGTCTCTAGCAATGAAGCGGAATTAAATCAAGCTAAGACAACAATTTCCAACATTACACTTTTATTGATCTAAAACAAAAAAAAAAAAAAAAAAAACAATCCTAACTCACTTTCGCAAGAATCGCGGTTGCATTTAGCGTTTGCAACAAGCCTTTGAACCCTTAGGCATAACCTAATGGACGAGTTGTGTCTCGTGAGGGTTTTCAGAGAATGTACCCACAAAATTCAAGTGTTCAGCATTCGACTCATCCAAGAATCTCAATTTCTCCTTTACGCTAAAACGTCATGCTCAACAAAGACATAGATTCCTTTGTCATACTATGGAAATAAACAACATGTTACAAAGTAACTCTTCCAGTCAAAACTACCTCCATAGCTTTTACATATCCTTGTGTGTGTGTGTGGAGTTAACAACTACGATTGAAATCTTTATCTCAGAATTATTTGGATTGCCATGTTTAAGATTTCATAGTTTCAACTCAATTCTCACACGGTTTATGCTCAAGATAAAATCACTCCGAAACTGGCGTAAAAATTATGCACTCATAGTATGAAGCTCTAATGAGTAAATGTAGAGGTAAACAAGCATGCTTACATACTAGACACTGAAAAATGCTTATTTTTGAGGTGCATGAGTCTCATGAATGGAATACCAATTACTACAGGAGCGATCTACTGTGGGAAACTCATTTCGTACTCGAGATTTATTAAAATTATCTAGAATCCTTAGGACTTGTGACAGAAATATGAAGAAAGGTTAAAGATAGCAGAATGTGATAATGGGTTCAAGCATATGACATGGTAATATCAAACTTCACTTCACACTTTTTATTCATCAAATCTCCAATTTCTTTTATTTCTTCATTTCTACTGATTCTCCATTTTTTTCTTTTCTTTTTTTTTTTTTTATATATATATATATATATTTTTTTGGATTAACATGGAGATAATAATAATAACAAGTGTGCATAATGAACTCAAAAATATACAGGTGGATATCTACTCCCTACCCCCAACTGAAATCGACATTGTCCTCAATGGAAGAGATTCGAGTAATAAAAGATATCACCTGATTCACGCGATTCAGTACAAATCTGAGAATTCACCTGTTGTTAACAAAACAATCTCCGCAGACAACCAAGATCAAGAATAATCATGGACAATAGAGAGAGTCTAAATGATAAAACATAATCCATGAGTAACAGAGCTATCTGTAAAGTAATATCCAAAAGTCCAATACAGTCCATGTACAGATATAACTGAAAACAAACTACCCAAGAATATCCAACCGACCAAAAATAACGTATCCACAAAAATAGATCAAAAATAACCATCCATCCCAAAATATCCACAAAAACAACTAAAACGACACAAGAGAGATCAACAGGTATGAAATTACAAAACACTCTCTCGCTCTACAAACTCCCTCCTAAGGCTCTATAGTAAGGTCATCAGATGGCGTGATAACTACCTCGCTACCACCCTCTGTAGCTGTCCCAGTCTGGGAGACAGCCGCCGGATCACTCACATCTGGCAGTGAAGCAGCAGCTGGGGGTGGTGGCTGTGGAGGTGTCTCTAAGACAATGCCCTCTGGTGGGTCTGACATAGACGCCGGAGCTGTCGTCGATGCTGGAGCTGACGAATGAGGTGGCATAGATGAGCGTAATGATTGCTCGATCCCAAGCAGCATCGAAATCTGCTCAATCTGACCACTAAGCTGCCCAAGTCTACCCTGTACCGCATCTCGATCTAAAGACAACTGGGCAGCTATCAATATCAACTCCGCAGAAAGCTCTCGAACCATCCCCTGAAGTTGTACTCTCGCCTCTCTCTCCTCAAAAAGTAGATCATGAATGGTCTGGAGAGTGATGGGAGTAGCAGTAGCTGTGGATGCTATAGGTGGCGCCCGCTTCCGTAACTCATACTGACCCTCAGCCGCAGTCGGCGTCCCTGAGTCCTCCTCCTCCTCATCATCATCAAGTACTACCGTATTCTGACCCTCCGCCTCTGGCGTCCCTGGATCGTCGGTGTCCTGTTCAGATGAATCGCCGTCTCTCTTCCTCTTCTTTCCCGTTTCAGTCTTTTTCTTACCACTACCTTCTCCAAGTTTTCCTTTACCCTTGCTGAGGGCCCTAAACTGGCCATCTGATCTTCTTGCTGTGGCCTCACAGAAGACACCGATCTTTGAACTTTTAAGGGGAAGATCAGCGTCAAGCTGCGGAATACCCGCTGCTGCACAAACTATATGAATAACCCATGCACCTTTGAGGTGCTGGGTACGTCCCAAATGCCGAGTGCAATCAAACAAGAAATCTAACAGGAGACGAGAGAGGCAGATCTTCTTCTTGGCTCCAATAGCATACAAAAACTGCGTATACCACCCAGCCAGCTCCTTTTTGTATGTGGTCGGAAGGATGCATCCAACAATGGCTAAATGCAGCAAGTGGTAAGCTGAAGTGAGATTGTGGTCCCAGAAGGTTCCCTCTCCATTCCATTTTTTAACTTTTCCTCCAGAAATTTCTGTGGCGATCAGATCAAAAGAGGGGAAAGGCCTATCAATGCTCACAGGAAATAAATGGTCAGGAACCTCGGCGATACCCAGAGCTGTCGAAACTGTAGCCGGGCTGAATATAACTTCTTTGCCTCGAACACAGGAAGAGTAAGTGTATGGAGTTCCTGGGACCTTAAGCATACTTGCTATGGCAGCTCGGATCCACGGGGCATTGACCTTTTTAGCGGTCGTGAGAACCGGTATCCAATCGGGATAGGCACGAAGCTGAGAGAGATAGAAGGGAATCTTGGAGTCGCTCCAAAGATTTTCAAACTGACGCTCCACCATCACTTCCTGAGTTTGAAAGTATCTTGAGAACCAAATGTTCTCCTTGTCTGTACGAAACCCGTGCTGAAGCGGTGGGTCTGGTATAACCATTGAAGTTGATTTATCTGGGTGGAGGCCGCTATCCTTGGCTTTGGGAGCCATTTCAACTGAAAAGAGAGAAAACAGGAGTATAAGATGACAAAAGGGAACAGTCTGCTTCTCAGGAATTGCCAATCGATTGGCATAAATTGGCAATCGATTGCCATCCAACACCAATCGATTGGGCCCTAATGGCAATCGATTGCCATCAGTGAAACTGGGGGCTGCCCACAACAAGGTCTCACGTCCCCCAGTCCATTGTTATCGGTCTCAAGACCGTGAGGGGCTCCCTCAATCATCAAAAACAAGATTATTGCAAGAAATTTTGAGGTGGGTTTGAGAAATACCTCAATAGCGCTTTTGGTTGAGAATCCCGAATGAAAACCCACTACTGAAGGTGATAAAATGAGGTGTTGGCTGACGAAAATGATGGAAAATGATGATGATGATGATGAGGACGGAGGTAGTGGTGATGAGTCTCCCCTCTCTGCTTCGTGCGCCGCGGCGGTGGTTGCGGTGATGATGATGATGATGATGACGGAGGTAGTGGTGATGAGGATGGATTAAAATGGGGATGGATATGGAGACCCAAAATCGCCTTCTCCCTCTCTCTCGGTGAGTTTTGAAACGAAATGAGAAAGAGGGAGATGAACAGGCTATTAGTCTGAAATGAATGGCAATCGATTGCCATCTTTTGGGAATCGATTGGTAAATAATGCCAATCGATTGGTAAGAAATGGGAATCGATTGGAATCCAAAGATCATAGGATCAGAGGAATGGTTCATCAGATCACCCCCAGTTGTTTCAAAGAGCACTCCCAAGATAAAAGACAAGAATTCAAGCATTCAAACAGGAAAAAATACCCATCACACACAAAAGTAGGAAGAATTTAATCAGAAATCATCAATCTTAATACTCATTATGAATTCTCAATATCCGAGATTACATGATCTTGATTGGAAGCAAACAAACAAAAAGAAGACCACAAAAAGCAAAATTCTGTCTTAGTTGGTCTTTACAGGAATCAATTCTGCTCAGATTCTGAGGAAAAGAGGTCTTCTCTTTCAGCAAAATCCACGAAGTACTCCACAACTTCTCCGTCCGAATCAATCTGAAGATCTTCCAGAATTTCTCGAACTGCGCAAAGCAAATCCCAGGTATTCATATTGGTGATCACCGCAATAGGAGAATCTGGGCATGAACTGGAAAGTGGAGTAAAAATTGGCCTTTCTTGCTCCGTCTGTTCTGGGGTTCCTGGAGAACGGACCCCATGGTAGAGCAAATGTGGTAGGTAATGCAATGGATTCATCCTACATCCAATCAAAAAGACAGAATAAGAATAAAAGGAAATAAAGAAGCACACAAAGAAAAGAAAACTACTATACAACAACATCAGGTTCTCTAGATTTTTCAAGAAGAATAATCAGGATCATCCAATTGGATGGTCTCTGATTCTGGTTCGAACTTCTCCAAAAATGGTTTTAAACGTTGCCCATTGACTTTGAAAGCATTACCATTCTTGGGATTAACGATCTCTACTGCTCCGTGTGGAAACACTTCCTTGACAATGAAAGGTCCTATCCACCTCGACCTCAGCTTTCCGGGGAAAAGATGAAGCTTTGAATCGTAAAGTAAAACTTTCTGTCCCGGTTCAAGCTTCTTTCTCAGGATCGATTGATCATGCTTAGCTTTTAACTTTGACTTATAAGTTCGAGCACGATCATATGCATCATTTCTGATCTCCTCTAATTCATTTAGTTGTAACTTCCTCAGTGTGCCACTCTCATGAATATCAAAATTTAGCAATCTCGTTGCCCAATATGCCTTATGCTCCAATTCCACAGGCAAGTGGCAAGCTTTTCCATAAATTAGCCTGTAGGGAGACATCCCAAGATTCGTCTTATACGCTGTCCTATACGCCCACAAAGCATCAGTTAAACGCGACGACCAATCCTTTCTATTGATGTTAACAGTCTTTTCCAGGATATGTTTGATCTCCCTGTTGGCTAACTCTGCCTGACCATTTGACCGTGGGTGATGTGATAAAGCAACCTTATGGTTGACCCTATACTTCTTCATCAGCGCCTCAAAGGGTTTATTGCAGAAATGGGTTCCACGATCACTAATCATGGCCTTTGGTGTTCCGAATCTTGACAGAATATTCTCCTTTAAGAATGAGATCACTGTTCTGTGATCACTTTTTCTTGTCGGAATGGCCTTAACCCACTTGGATACATATTCGACCGCCAGAAGAATATATTCGTAATGAGATGATGGCGGGAATGGTCCCATGAAATCGATGCCCCAGCAATCGAAGATTTCAATAGTCATGATCGGGGTCATCGGCATTTCATTTCTCTTTGACAAGCTTCCCAACATTTGGCATCTAGCACATGCTCTACAAAATGCATAACAGTCTTTGAAAACTGTCGGCCAGTAGAAACCACTACTAAACACTTTTTGAGCAGTCTTCTGAGCTGAGAAATGGCCACCGCAGGCCTCTGAGTGGCAAGAAGCTAAAATATGAGAGATATCTTCCTCAGGGACACATTGCCTAATTACTTGATCCGCACAGTACTTAAACAAGTACGGATCATCAAAGTAAAACCATCGGGCGATGGACAGAAACCTTTTTCTGTCAGGGGTGGACCAATGAGATGGGGTCTCCCCTGTTGCCAGGTAATTGACAATGTCAGCATACCAGGGCAAGCTAGTTGCTGCAAAAAGTTGCTCATCTGGGAAAGATTCACTGATTGGAATAGATTGTGAAGAATTGTCTTCAAACGTCAATCGTGAGAGGTGATCAGCAACAACATTCTCCACTCCCTTTTTATCTTTGATAACCAAATCAAATTCTTGGAGCAGAAGAATCCAGCGTATCAATCGCTGTTTTGTATCCTTTTTGGATAGCAGATACTTCAATGCAGCATGATCGGTGAAGCAAATGATCTGCGAGCCAATTAGATATTGCCTGAATTTCTCCAATGCAAATACAATTGCTAACAACTCCTTTTCAGTAGTAGAATAATTACGTTGAGCTCCATCAAGGGTTCTGCTAGCGTAGTAGATCACAGTAGGCTTCTTGTCTTTCCTTTGCCCTAAAACAGCTCCGATCGCTGTGTCACTCGCATCACACATCAGCTCGAAAGGAAGACTCCAATCCGGAGATTGCATTATCGGAGCTGTTGTTAGGTGATGTTTGAGTTTATCAAAGGATTCCTGACACTTGCTGTTCCACTCAAAAGGTTGGTCCTTAACAAGGAGTTGACATAGTGGTCTAGATACAGCACTGAAATCCTTAATAAACCTCCGGTAGAAACCGGCGTGACCTAGAAACGATCGTATTTCTTTCACAGTAGTGGGGACAGGAAGATTTGAAATTATATCGATCTTTGCCTTGTCTACTTGTATTCCCTCAGCGGACACGATATGTCCCAAGACAATCCCCTTTGTCACCATAAAGTGACATTTCTCCCAGTTGAGGACCAAATTCTTGTCCTCGCATCTTTTTAGGACTTTCTGAAGGTTCTCCAGGCAATGATCAAAACTGCTTCCAAATACGGAGAAATCGTCCATAAAAACCTCCATGATCTTCTCCACCATATCGCTAAAGATGCTTAGCATGCACCGCTGAAAAGTAGCAGGCGCGTTGCACAATCCGAATGGCATCCGGCGATATGCAAATGTTCCAAACGGACAGGTAAAAGTGGTTTTTTCTTGATCGGCAGGATCAATTTCGATTTGGTTATAACCACTATAACCATCCAAGAAGCAATAGAATTGGTGACCCGCTACTCTTTCGAGCATTTGATCCATGAAGGGTAATGGAAAATGATCCTTCCGAGTTACCGCATTCAACCTTCGATAGTCAATACACATGCGCCAGCTGGTGGTTACACGTGTGGGTACCAATTCTCCTTCTTTGTTTTCTACCACTGTAATGCCAGCTTTCTTTGGCACTACTTGCGTCGGACTTACCCAGGGACTATCCGAGATTGGATAAATGACCCCAACATCCAGTAATTTTAAAACTTCCTTCTTCACCACCTCTTGCATGTTTGGGTTAAGACGCCTTTGCATTTGACGACAAGGTTTGGCATCTTCCTCAAGGTAAATCCTGTGAGTGCATATGGATGGATTAATTCCTCTTAAATCAGCAACGGTCCAACCTAATGCACTCCTGTGTTGCCTAAGCAACTGTATTAGCTTACCTTCCTGTTCGTGATTTAAGACAGATGAAATAATCACAGGAAAGGTCTTCTCTTCTCCCAGAAATACATACTTCAATTCTTTTGGGAGCTCTTTCAGTTCCAACTCTGGAAATTGCAAGTTTGACGGCACAGCCAACTTGGTCTTTGGCGGTAGTTGCTCATATTGAGCCGTCCACATTGTTCTTGCAACTTCCTCTTCAACAACCTCCAATATAGAGCATATCTGACTCATCCTTTCATCTTGTGGAGTGTATTTATCCAATTCATAACATGAGTTAGTTATAATGGACTCCACAGGGTCAGAGTGAGCAGTTGAATCAAAGCAATCTTGAATTACTGCTTCTACCCAATTCACCTCCTCTTTGTCATCATCAAAATCTTCAATTTTTGGATTTGAAAAGATCTTGATATTTAATGTCATATTCCCAAAAACAACGGTCATAACTCCACTCCTTACTTTGATCGTCGCATCAATTGTCGCGAGGAAAGGACGTCCAAAGATCACCGGAATCTGAGATTTAGCATTGTGTACTGGTTCGGTGTCTAGGATAACAAAGTCCACAGGGAAGACAAAAGTGTCAATCTGGACCAGAACGTCTTCTAAAACTCCTCGCGGGTATTTGATTGATCGATCTGCCAGTTGAAGGGTAATGCGAGTGGGCTTAAGTTCTCCTAACCCTAACTGTTGATAAACAGTGTAAGGTAAGAGATTAACACTCGATCCTAAATCGAGTAACGCATTGTTCACTTTCTTCTGATCGATTATACAAGAAACTGTTGGTGTGCCTGGATCCTTGTATTTAGGAGGCAAATCGTGTTTTACGATCGCACTTGCCTGGCATGCCAAGTAAGCACTCTTCTTAACACTTTGCTTCCTCTTTACAGTGCACAAGTCTTTAAGGAACTTGGCGTAGGAAGGCACTTGTTTAATTGCGTCTAGGAGTGGGAGATTGATCTTTACCTGCTTGAATAACTCCAGAAACTCCTGACTTTTCGTTTCTTGTTGAGGTTTCTTCAACCTCTGAGGATATGGTGCCGGAAAAGGACATTTGGGTGCCTCCTCGATGAGAGGTTCTTTTCCAGGTCTTCTCTTTATTTCATTATCCTCAGGAATTGTTATTTTGGGCTCAACTATTTCGCCCTCTTTTCCTTCTTCCACCAATTCTTCTTCATTCTCTGCCTCTTCTTCATCACTAACTACAGGTTGTGAGGGCAAAGAGACTTTCTCAATTTCTTTTCCACTCCTCAACACAGTTACCGCCTTGGCCTCCTCATGTGGTCCAGATCCCGAGGGTCCTGTACCCGAGTGTTGGCCTTTAGGATTTTGCTCTGGCTGTGCAGGGAACATAGTTCGTTCTCGATCCCCTTGTTGGGCAGCTAACCTCTCTACACTTGTATTGAGTTTACTCATTAGCTGCATCATCTGCTGCATCATGAGTGTATTAGGATCCTCTTGTGCCTTCTTATGGGGTGGCACATAAGTGTTTGGTGAGAGTTGGTTGTTGCTTCCCTGATTGTAGTTGGATTGAGGTGAATGATTTTGATATTGGTTCTGGTGATACCCTTGACTTTGTTGATAAGTAGGAGGAGGTTGGTAACTCTGGTGGTATCCTTGGTTCTGAGGTCGGTATTGGTTTCCTTTATTCGGCTGCCACTGTTGAGATGGGTTTGCTGCAGCAGCACTGTTTCTATGATCGAAACCAGGATGACTCCACCTATCATTGGGGTTGAAACGGTTAGGGGCATTTACAGCATGTACCTCCACTGAACTCTGTTCTTGGTAAACAGGGTATATTTGGCAATGTTGAGAGGTATGCCCCATCTGTAGACAACTCGAACATGATTCTTCAGATGCAAATTATATTACCGAGTCCTTCTTTGCTTCCAAAACTTCCAATTTACGAGCCAGTTGCTCGTATTTCTCCAATAAGCCATCTTCCGCCTTCAGCTGATAAATACTCTTTTTACTTGAACTTGAACTGGGCTGAGTTCTCGTCACTTGAGTTTCCCATTCCGGTGCGTGTTCGGCTAACCATTCGAAATGAGCCTCTGCTTGTTCGGCATTCTTGCTCATAAACTCACCGTCACTCGTAGTTTCTACGAGCTTCTTTGATTTTGGACTTAAGCCATCAAAGAAGAAGCTTATTGTTCGCCACTTCTCAAAACCATGATGCGGGCAGAGCAGTAACAAATCCTTGAAACGCTCCCATGCCTCAGCAAAAGTTTCTTCCTCTTTTTGATTATACATCTTGATTTGTCTCAAGATGTCAGTTGTTAACCGATTAGGGAAGAACTTTTTAAGAAAGGCTTCATGAATTGCTGCCCAAGTCGAAATCGAATTCGGTTTAAGTGACAATAACCATGACTTCGCTTTGTCCTTCAAGGTGAAGGGAAAAAGCTTTAATCGGATTATATCACTTGGGCAAGTCTGATCTGTGAAAGTGCCACAAACATCTTCGAAATCTCGAATGTGCAAGTACGCCTTCTCTTTATCCATCCCGTGAAATGTGGGTAACAGTTGAATCATTCCATTACGAAAATGGAATGTGCCTGTGTGTGGGGGGATGCGGATACAAGAAGGTGTGGCTGTTCGATCAGGGGCCAAGAGTTCTCGTAAAGGTCGCTGACCTTCATCAATGAGGTCATGCCTATTCTCTCCTTGTTGGCTCTCCGTATCAGACATTGAGTTAGAAGTGGATGGGGTGAAAATGGGATTATCAGCACTATGGATTGGATCTTCAAAAAGATTTGTGATGAAGGCTTCAGTGGAATCCAAGGACATAGAAGGACACAACAATACGGCTTGTGTTCTGAAGAAATGAAAAGAAAAAAAAGATAGAAATGGGATAAGAAAAGATTGGATCAAATCAAAATTCCTGGCCTTTGTTACCGTCCCCGGCAACGGCGCCAAAAACTTGACACAACTTGAAATGTGTGATCTCTTGAGGAGAACGTCCAAGTGTAGACGGTCGCGTCGAGTTAAAACCGGTAAAACCGAGTCGTTTTCCCAAGGGACGGAATAAGGGGCAAGAAACTTAGATTGAATCCTAAACAAAATAAAAGATGATTTCTATGGAAGTGGGGGTTCTAACAAACCTATTGAATTCCAAATTGCAAATAAGAGAAACAGAGTTAAACAATAATTAAATTAAACAGAATCAAACAATGTGGGTTTATAAATATGGAAAAAGTGTTGGGAACGTGCGAGTCCACATTGTACCAACCACTATCATGACTTAGCATTAACACACAACTGGGGTTTCATCCTTCTAGTATTCCTTATTTCACAAAGGGATTAAGTAAAGCAATCCTAGTTACTAAGAATGTTATTTTAACATAAATAGTAATTAAATTCCTCTCCTTACTATGAAAAACTGAAATAAGGGCTAATCAAAACTATAAACTATCACTAACAAACTGAATATATGATATTCAATGTGTTTGTCAAACATGTTCATTGAGTTAATTAGCCAAAAGAGCTTATATTTCAAAATCAATTCTCAATTAAAACTTTTAAATCTCAATTTAAGCTTAGTTTCTGAAACAAAAGTCACTGGAATACTAAAAAGGATCTGCCCAAGTCATAAGCATACCAATCGATTGCTATTAATGGCAATCGATTGGAAACAAATGACTCCCAATCGATTGGTTATATTACCAATCGATTGGCTTTGAATCTATGGCAATCGATTGGATACTGTTTCCAATCGATTGCCATAGATTCTTTCACAGAATCATGACAGTGGCTGGGAAACAATGTTTCTTCACATTATTCCCAACCAGGGTTCTACTCTCGCATGTTTAGGACTGAATAAATACAAATAAACTGAAAAGTGAGATCAAACATTGGCATGGATTAAATCTATAAGCTATGAATTTCGAAATCTAATCAAAACCAAACTACAACTAAAACAGATTTACAATCAAAGTCTAAGACAATAACAACAAAAATGAACCTGAACTTAAGAATGTATTCGAAACCAAAGTATCGTCTAACTTGAACTTGCTTAAAACGAAAATGGAGGAAATTCCTACAAAAACAAAGAAATGTCAGCCAACCCCTGACCCCTTTCACTCTCCTCCCTTTATACTGTGATATCCACGAGCTGAAGGCGTCCAGGTTCACAATGTAATGGCTGGTCGTCGTCATTAACTTTGATTGCTGAGGATCTGCTCCATTAAAGAGGTTTGACTTCCAGAATTTACCAATCGATTGGTAACTGATTCCAATCGATTGGTAAAATACCAATCGATTGGAACTTGGATTTCATTTTTTTGACTTGGTCTCTTTGTTTCTTGAGCTATCTCTTTTAGCCTTATACATTTCCTACTTCAGAACCTGCATTCAGAGAATCAAACACAACATACCATAGAAAGCACATCATTGTGTAAAAAGATGAATTAAAACACAAGTGCAGGTAAAACTAGATAATTGGGGCCAAGTTTAACTAATTCTCCTCTTTATCGGGCCAATATCTTACAAATATCAGCCCTCATCAGTGCCCCCGTGAAGCTTTGGACATTCATTTCGGTCAGAATTAGCTACGACTCAGACTTCTGAAGGATTCTCAACATTATTTGAGGCATAATGTTGATGGTAAACCCACCATCAACCAGGATTCTGTTTATCGGGACTCTCTCAATATGTCCTTTCACGTACAAGGGCTTCAGATGCTGGGACATCTGGTATGTTGGTTTTTCGAACACAACTTTGACTGGTCTGGTCTTCAATCCTTCCTCCGTCTGATGTCCTTTCGGCCTTAAGATAGTGATCTTAGGCCAATCGGTCTGCCCGTCGGTGGCATCCACATTTTTGCCCGTGGCTTCCACCACTTTAGGTTTGACGGTCTCTCCCCCATTCCAAAAAACATCTTCTATCACAGCTGAGTCATTGGCCAAGCCCTCTACTACATCCCCTTCCATGGACGCTGGCTGATCTGGCTTGGCCATGAAAGACATAGGTAGTGTAAACACCATGTTAGATGACAGGCCTACCGGAATAGTCCCGAATTGAATTGGCGAGGTGCTTGAGTCTGACAGATCTCCATCGGACTCCATACTCATCTTGTCCGATGTTACTCTACATCCCTCTTGTGATTTTTCTCATCTGAATCTTTACTTTGGGTGCTTAGTGGCAATATGCATCGCCATAGTTGAGAGTCCTTGGTCGTCGGGCATGGTATGCTCTGTGGGTTTAGGAGGGTTTCCAGCCCGATTCTTCCAGTACTGGCATCCTCGCTCAGCCTGTCTCATTCGTTGATATCTCCTCTTTTGAGACTTGTTATACTGTGGCCATGCTGGGAATTTAGAATGTTCAGCTCTATGCCACTTCTGATCTTCTACCCGACGTGGTAACACCATCCGTGGGCTCCTGTTAGAGGTTGATGCTTGCATCTGAGGCCTTGGAATTATTTGGGAACTTCTTGCCCCCAATCGGCCAGATTCACCTTGGCCGATATGCTGAACCAACGAAGGTTTTGCCCGCCACTCAGACTTTGCCTGGCCTTGCCATGGTAGTGACAACCTCTCGTATACAGATCTTCTCAGGTTTGGTTCTCGATGTTCATGGCTTCTCGGCCTCTTACTCGGGCTCGAGACTTCTTTCTTGACATCAGCCTTGCACCTTGGACAAAGGCCTTGTTCGATGAACTCCAATTGTCATTGTAGATCAGCTATCAAGTTGTCGGTACTGGATCTAGCCGTTTCTTCCTCGGCCTTGTGGGTTTTCTCTTTACGCTCTTGATAGCTCCTCTGGAGGTCATGTATCGTCACTTTCGGCTTATCTGTGGTCGAAATAGCGATTTGTTTCCCTTCCCTCTGTTTTGGCACCATTTCTCTGTCGGTCAAGTCTATCTTCGGCTTCGGCCTCGAAAGCTTGGTTAAATCGGGCATAACCATATTGGTGCTGGAAATTTGAGGGAACGAATTTGCATCAATCCCCATAGCCTTGTCCGAGAACTTGAACACTCCTTCTCCACGTTTTCCTGTATAAAATATCAAAAACAATGCAATTATTAGTGGAGTGCTTCCAGGAATTGTGCCATTTACAGTATTGTTTATTTTTTAGGACATCGGCCTTAGGGATCCGATGACCTTCACTCAGCTTGATCACTTTATTGGCCAATAAGACATCAAATATTTGATCAGCCATGGTTATATCAAAAGTATAATTTTTCCCCGCCTCGAATGCCATTTTCTTTGCAGCGGCATTGTTGTTAACGGGCTTGTTCAAGGCGTTGCATACAATTGGCCGTTTACAGATCAACTCGGCCATATCGCTCTCTGTTTCGAGGTTACACTCTGCTAAGTGGACCTCGTAATTAGGATCCTTATAATATGTCCCTTTGGAGGAGTACTTCTTCTCATGCTCGTCCAAAAGGATACGTTCGTAACGACCGGCCCGTGTGGCCAGCTCGAATAAGTCACGGAAGTCAGTTCCCTCAAACCTCTTGTGAAGTTCAAAGGACATGCCCCCCATGGCCATTTTAGCATATGCTTCCTCGGGCAAAACTGTCTTGCACTGATACTTTGCCTTACGGAAATGGGCTATGTAGGTTTCTACGGTCTCTCCTACTAATTGCATCATCCTGGACAGGTCTGCCAGCGATGTTTCGGGCTCAGTCCTATAGAACTAGCCGTGAAATAGCTCTTCTATCCCTTGCCAAGTTAACACCGAATTGGCGGGGAGATTAACATACCACAAAAATGCCATGCCTGTTAGTGAGTTTGGGAATAGTCTTAACTTTAATGGGTCGCTACTACCCACATGGCCGCATTGAACAATAAAATGGCCAATATGCTCGACTGAAGACTGCTCAATATCTCCAGAGAATAGAGTGAAATTCAGTACTTTGTACCCCTGAGGAAATATGACTTGGTCAATTTCAGGGGGGTATGGCCGTCTGTACGTCGGCCTCTCCAGTCTTCTCATAAACGGGCCATACTCTTCGTGTAAGGCCGCCATCAAATCCTCCCTATTGATGGATTGTGGAGCTATGGGCTGAACATTCCTCAACGGGGGTACCAACGACGGTGGTACCTGCTGTTGATTGTTATTGGCCTGATGGGGCCAAAATCCGCCGTTGTTCCTTTGCCCCCCATTTGCGTGACCTGGGGGTTGTGTGTGGCCGACTGAGCTTTCAGTATGACCTGTAGACCGACCAAAACCTGGTGTCGCCGACCCGTTGGGATCAGTGACTATCGATCCGTTAGCCATTCCGGTCTGTGACTCAGATTGCTTGCCTGAGCCATTACCCTATCTGAGATTTGGACAGATGTAGGGTGGATCTTTCGGCTTATCGGACTCAATCGATGCGCCAGAGCCTGATCCGTTGACTTGCTATTTGCTTCCTCCGGCCTTATAGGTCTCTATCAACCTGTCGATCATGTCTGATAGGCGGTCCAACTTTACGTGGGTGGTCCTTGTCTCTATGACCAGATCAGCTTGACTCTTATGCACATCGGCCGTTTGGTTGATGACCGATTTGAGATTGCCTATTGACCCTATGAGCGCATTGTATTCCTACCATATGGGCTCAACGTTCGTTCTCACGGCCTCTGAAATTGCCTCAAGAGTGATACTGCCATCTTGTGGAGAATGGCCCGTACTTTCCTCCACAGGTGGATCCATGGGAGGATCGTCTTGGCCGTTCTTCGTCGTCTGTTTGTCTTTCTTTGGAGGCATGGCTTAACATAGTGGGTCCCACCGGGTGTGCCAAAAATATTTGCTTGTAATTTACGCGGGCGTGCCAGAGCCAAACAGGCTCGGTGTATGTGTGTGTGCGTGCAAACTAATTTCCTAACCGCTTGTGTGAGTGATACACAAGACTTTATGAATCTGACTTCTAAACAGAGTGATTGTGTATAGTGAGTAGGAAAGTACCCTCACCGTAAATTCTTTAGCAGTACTGAAGCGTACAAGCTAAATAGTGTCGAGTTTAACAGGTAAACAATCACAAACGGTTTAATAAAACGAAGATTTTATTAAGTGTTTGGAAAAAATAAACAGATCTAAAGAACAAACTAGAACATGCTGATTATCCAAAAGAACAAAAAGAAATAACAAAAAAAGCAGACCTATTTGCTATGAAGGCTGAAAAACATAAAGACTTAAAGAGTGCTTTGAATGCTTCGAATGCAGTGTATGTGCTATTTTGAGATGACACAGAGTCCTTTGCTTGGTTGGCTTGCTTGAATATTTATAGCGACCTTAGATGATTCCTAATTGGACAAGAACTCCTTAGCTTGCGCCCCAAGCTACTTGACTGATTGGCTAATGGTGGAAGAAACCTTCCTTATCTCTAATTCCTCCCTTATCCAGATTCTGATTGAATCAATCCCTTTAATTTAGGGATCAAACGCCTAAATCCAGCTAGACACGCTCAGATTTATTTCCTGAATGGACTCTTGTTCCTAAAACTCTGAGATGACGTCATCCTGACAGCTGTGGATAGCACGACCTTCTCCTTTCAGTCCGTCGGCCTCATCAATTATTTTCCTGGATGAATCGGGCTCTACCCATGTCCATGCTTTTCCTCATGCCCGATTACCTTTCTTCAAATGCCCATGGCTAATCGGACTGCTACAGCCATCCTTCATTCCATGGTGTCCGATTGGCCTTCGTGTTGCTTCAATCCTTCCTCCATCAGACTAACAACGCGTTGGATTACGTTATTCCAAAGCCCGATAATCCTCACACATATTCGTCTTTCCCATCGGGCTCTCCTCACAACACCCAACAGCCTTGTACCTATCATCGGTCTCACGTCTACGTTTAAGTTCGATGAGTTATATATCTCTTAGCCCGGCCTCGCCTCTATCCAGTTTTATGCGGCTCGGGCTCAAAAACCATTGACGGTTTTTGGGTGCAAACAAGCTGTAACTCTCGTCTCTCACTCTCTTAGTTCTTCTTCTTCATTGCATTGATTTCCACCATCTACCACCATTAAGGTGTATTTAGTTCTAGAGAGAGAAGAACACTTTCACATTATACACTTTGAAGCTTTGTTTGGATTCTTGAAGTAATTTATTGAAGTCCCTTTGGCATTTATGATGGTTGCTTTGAGTTGGTATCATTTCTCACCTCCTCTTGTTAATATTTATGTTTTTGTTTCCATGCGTAGCTGGATTATGTAGGTTAGGGATCATAGATCCACTATTGGATCTATGTGAGCTCTAATGTAGGATTTTAATATCTTATAGCATTTCTAGGGTTCATTAGTGTAAGGTTTAATTTTCTAGGACTTCATTTATGATGTCAAGCATCATAAGTTGTTCAATCCCTCGATTTCAAACCTCACCTTATGTATTTCATTGAAGTCTCTATCTAGCATTGTACGTTGACCACCACATGTTTGATAGTATATCCAATGGAATTTTCCACCCTAGAATATGCTACAAACTTGAAATCCATTTGTTGTTTGACCCAAGGTGGGAAAATGCTCCCCAACCTCTATCTTTCCATTTTCAAAACCCCAATCTAATTAAACTTGCCTTTAGTTAAAGCTCAATTTTCACTTGAATTTAGTCATTATAGTATAATAGTTGTTAATTGAAAACCCATCAAAAGACAAAAAGTCATAGTTTTTTATTTTTTGTTTTTATTTTATAGTTTCCTTCTCTTTATTTTGCATTGTAATTGTCACTAAGCTCCCACAATTTTTGTTGCATTCCAATCCATGTGGACTCGACACCCTACTTCCATTTTTAATAGGGTTATAACAAAGAACTTGATTTTGACGTAATCAAAATGGTGCCATTGTTGGGGATTGGTAATTGGCAACAACATTAAGTTGCTTAGTTTCAAATTATCGTGCTTTTTCTTTTGATATTGTTTTATTTTGTTTGTCTTTGAAGGATTCCCCTTTAAGTGATAATCGATAAACCGCTTCAATGCAAAATTTAGTGATCCAAGTATTACTAATCCCTTTGCGAATAACGCTAGTCCTAGCTCCAATAGTAGTAGTAATGGATCATTTTGGCGGCCGCCATCTACCCCATCACTTTCATTTAAGAAAAATTCTTCCACTTTTGGCCACCAAGAACTGAAATTTGACACACACACGGACCGTGCAACATTTTTAATGAAAGGTGTGACTCCCATGGATCAATTCTGTCAGGAGTAATGGGGTCAACATAACACCGCGCCTCCTCCTACACATCTGGCTTACCCGTCGCATTCACCACCGTCTTTTCTACATTGTTATCCACCTCCATCACCTATTGATCAAAACTTTGGGAGAACGATCGGGGAATTACCTTTAACCCAAGACGGTTTCTGCCCCTTCATGTATTACATTCCCGTACAATGTGGGAGCGTTACGTTTCAAACCATGAATGATTGGTCTCTTGACCCATTTGCATGGACAAGAAAATGAGTATCCCTATAAGTACATTATGGAGTTTGATGATATTTGTAATACTTTCGAGCAACAAATATGCACTCCTGAGCTCATAAGGCACAAGTTGTTCACCTTTTCACTAAAGGATAGGGCCAAAGATTGGCTCGTGACCCATGCACTGAATTTCATAGGCACATAGTTGGAACTCCAAAAGCAATTCTATAAGGGGTTCTTTCCCATGCATAAGACACAAGCATTGGTTAAACAAATTCAAAATTTCTCCCAAGGAGAACTTGAAACCTTTTCTCAATGTTGGTTAAGATTTAAAGATCTTTTTCAGAAATGTCCACACCATGGTTTCGTCAAATCTCGTCAAATCTCCATATGTTATAGGGGGTTGCACCCCAATACCAAACAATTGGTTGAGACCATGTGTTCAAGGAGTTTCTTAACTCTAGAGGCCCAGCAAACCAAAGCTCATTTAGAATTTGTTTATTAGACTTCTCGTGGTCGGGATACAACTTACCCCCATAACCAAACTCTTCTGGTCATTGTTGCCGTAGTGAGTCAAAATCTTTACCAAGTGTCTAATGAGGTCGATCTCATTTCTCAACTTGTGAGGAAAGTGGAAGTCTTGGAATCGCAAAAGGCCACTGAACCCACCACATTTTTCTAGGCACAGTGTTGCATTTGTGACACTCCGGAGCACTCAACCACCGAGTGCCCCATTCTTCCCATTCTTATGGGCCAAGTATTAGAGCAAGCACATGCCATTGGGACGAACATTAGGCCTAGGTATAATCCCTCACACAATGATGCTTACAATCCTCCAAGGAGGTGAAGTCAACCAGGATTCAACTACCATAGTGACAAAGGGGCGACCTTAGCACCCACATTCCTCCTCAACAGTACTATTTGTGTCCTCTACCACCTCATGCACCTCAAAATCATGGTCCATCTTCATCTCAAGGACCACCACATACCTAAAATCATGGGCCGCCTCCCCTGTATGTCCCACTGTATAGGAAGCCCTTCGAGGATAACAATCATGGCTTATCCCAAAGAATGAGCCAACTTGAGCAATCCATTCAAGCGATGCAATCTGAGCACACTCAATCTATGCAAGCCTTACAAGCTCAATTGGTTCAATTTCTTCAAAATCAATAAGTTATTGATAAGGGAAAGCTTCATGCTCAAACTTTTCAAAATCCCAAAGGCCAAATGAATAGGGGAGCTTCCAACTCCAATGGTCCCATCGAGCACGTGAAAGGAATCACTACTCTCCGTATTGGTAAAACTGTGGACAACAAGGTCAAAAAGCCTCCTCTTGAATAAAAAATTAGCAATAATCCAGTTAGAGTTGAAGTCAAACTCAATGTTGGAAACACAATGTCCCTGAATGTTGTTGACATGGACGAAGACTTGCCTAAAGTCCCCGACTTCTTGGACCAATAATTTTTGAACCCCGCCCCTCTGTTTCCTCAAAGGTTTGCAAAGAAGATCGAGAACTCCAAAAATAGTGAATACCTTTAGTTGTTCAACAAGGTTCAAATTAATAATCCTCTCTTGGATGTGATTAAACAAGTTCCGACCTATGCAAAATTTCTCAAAGACCTCTGCACCATCAAGCGAAGGCACAATGTTAAGAAAAGTGTCTACTTGGCCGCACATGCGAGCTCCGTTATCCTTAATGAGGCTACTCCAAAATATAAGGACCACGTTATCCTACCATTGCATGTGTCATTGGACAACACCAAATTGATAGAGCACTCCTTGATTTAGGTGCTAGTGTGAACCTTCTACCATATTCAGCATATGTCCAACTCGGCCTCGTTGAGCTTAAAGAGACCCGTGTCACTTTGTAATTAGCTAATAGATCCGTCAAGATGTTACGGGGAATAATAGAGGACGTTATTGTCCAAGTCAGTAATTTTTACTATCTGGTAGATTGTATCGTACTTGACACACAACCCATTGCAAATGAGCACTCACAAATTCCAATCATTTTAGGCCGTCCATTCCTCGCTACCATTAGTGCTCAAATTAGTTATAGGAATGGTCTCATGTGTTCAAGATCCAACAATATGACTTTGGATGTGAACATTTTCTACCTCTTTAAGCATCCAGATCTTGATGAGGAAGACATAGATGAAATTTATGAAATCTCACTCATAGACTCATTGGTGCAAGACTTCTTTGATTTTTTGACTGATACAAATACTAATGTTGCATCATCCCTTCTCTTGATCATACTTTTTTGCTTGATGATAATATAACTAGCTTTAAACATTTTGAAAACTGCTTAGCTCTCGACAATGCTATTGTTGAATGTGATCACGAGTTTGAAAGGGAGAATGAGTCGATGGAGGAGGAGGTAGATGTTGAGAGAATTCTTGAAGAGGCTATGTGGACCTCTAATTTTGATAGATTACCCCCGAGGGATGATTTACCTCTTCCGTCCAATGTTGTCACTCCAAAACTTGAGCTCAAAACATTATCGAGTGAGCTCAAGTATGCTTTTTTGGGGGAGAATAAGAGTTTCCCGATGGTCATGTCATCCCAACTTGACCTTTGTCATAAAAAAAAATTGATGAAAATTTTGAAAGAGCACAAGAGTACTATTGGGTGGTGTATCGCCGACTTGAGGGGCATTTCTCCTAAGATTTGCACCCACTATTTAGAGGATGAAGCCAAACCTTCGTGCCAATTGCAAAGAAGATTTAATCCTAATATGAAAGAGGTGGTGATGACTGAGGTCACTCATCAAGTTATTAGATGTGGGGATAATTTATCCCACGTTCGATAATGAATGGATAAGTCCTACACAAGTGGTTCCCAAGAAATCAGGAATCATTGTTGTTGAGAATGAGAGTGGTGATTTAATTCATACCAAAGCCACCATGGGGTGGCGTGTTTGTATTGATTATAGAAAGTTGAATACGGTCACTCGAAAGTACCATTTCCCTCTACCCTTCCTTGATTAAGTCCTAGAAAGAGTAGCCGGCCACAAGCACTACTGTGTTCTAGATGGTTACTTAGGGTACAACCAAATAGAATTAATCCCCGAGAACTAAGAGAAAACCACCTTTACTTGCCCCTTTGTCAAGTTTGCCTATAGAAAGATGCGTTTTGGGCTTTGTAATGCACTGAGGAGCTTTCAACGGTGCATGCTTATCATCTTTAGTGATATGGTGAGTTCTCAATGGGTGCATAGAAAAGAATCTCATGCTAAATTGGGATAAATGTCACTTCATGGTAACACAAGGGATCCTGCTAAGCCACATTGTGTCTAGTAAGGGAATGCAAGTTGACAAAGCTAAAATAGATGTCATTTCCAACCTTTCTCCTCCAAAGAACCTAAAAGACATAAGATCATTTTTGGGCCATGCGGGTTTCTACTACCGATTCATTAAGACTTTAGCTCGATCTCTAGGATGATGTGCCTACTCTTAGCTAAGGAAATCCCATTTGAGTGGTCCTCATTGAATCCCATTAGTCCTCTAACTATCTCGATTATTATTATCTCATTATTAGCATGTGATATTCATATTGAATATATTAGCATGTGACATTCATTGAATCCCATTAGTCCTTTAACTATCTCAATTACTGTGAACTTCATAAATTTTAAATCTTGGACCTTGTGAGAGCAATTGCATAGTTTCTTGTGAAAGAATGGTGTTTAATGCAATTATAACCCAGAAATTGTTTGGAACACTTGTGGAGACTTTTACCTTGTGAGATTTTGAGCCGTTCCATTCTTGAGTGTTACAAACACTAATTCTCTTTTGTTGAAAGGCATATCAAAGTTGTAGTTAGTCTCATTATCATTGTTGTGATCGTGCACTAGAGGAAAATCTTGTGAAATGGAGAACTTTAGCTTGTTGTCACTCTAGTGGAGAATGTACGATCACAATATCCCGAGGAAAGGATTTTATCTTTTTCACCATCTTCCCGCATTTCTCTTTCATACCATCCCACCACTCCAATGCCTCATAACAAAACCATTTTCCATGTTTAAGCACATTCTTGGGAGGTTGTTTTCATGAAGTCATGATTGTAAATTCTAAAATAAATCGAGTCGTGATTGTTGGGAGAATACTAAAAGAAGAAAAGAAAAGCTCGAAAAAGAAATGAAGAAGAAAAGAAAGAGGAAAATAGAAAAGATAAAAAAGAAAAGAAAATAGAGCTTCACGTGAATAAGTACTTCTCCCTTTGTGATTCAAGGAAATTAAATGTCCGACTCATCTCTAGCATTGTTTTGCACTCGTGCAACCTCCTGAGCCCAAGATTGTTCCCAAAACACTCCCTTTCCCTATTTTCTACATCTCATCACCCCTTATCCACATTTTAACCTTTTCCTACCCCAATTGATCCTTGAAAAATTGTGATTCGGAGTTTGAGACGAATATAAAATGAGTTAAGAGTTTTATTTTACTTCTCTAGTGCATTGTATCCTTCATGAGATTAGGTTTACTCTTTTAAAAAAGTTTTAACTTTTTTCATACTAGACATGTATGCAACTTTGCATTTCATTTTCCATTACTCTTTGCCCGCATATCACGAGTGTATTACTTGATTCGAGTGTTTCATTTTTTAGAGTAATACCAGGGCAAATTGTGCTGAAGCACGTTGTCGAATGAAATCCGATTAACGAAAGTATTGTACTGTTCTGATACTTGTAGTCATGCATTTGACACCACACACACGTCCAAGAGTTGGAATGAATGAAGTTCTCTAATAATCGTGATAGTTTGTGGACTCTTGGGAAATCGTGTGCCATTTGCTAATTCTCTTGAAATCTTGCAACTATGTTGAGTGTCGGCGCTAGATAGAGGGCAACTATCATGAGGAAATATCATTTACAAGGTTATTCTTGAATCTATTGGCCTTCCACTTTGTTGCTAGGAGACTAGCAACATGCGAGTTTCTATTTCAGGTACACATTGTATCATCTATATTGTTTCTTACACACACAAAGACCATGTTTGTTTGTATGTATGTATGTATGTATGTATGTATGTATGTATATTTGTACATATATACATGTTTGTTTGAATATGTGATTTAGGTTTCAATTAATGGGATTTGAATAGAGATTGAGATGATGAATGAAAGGTTTTCAAAGTCAATATTGCATTCTTGTCCATATGATTTTTGCTTATTGGACACGTCATATCACTAATCCGAAAGATTTAATGGATAAATTGTGCATTTATTAATCCTCTTGCTTGCTCATATTTATCTAATATAACCCCTTGTTTTGTAGGCTTTGGGAACTTTGTAGAAGTTCAAACCAAACCCTTTTGGTTTCTATCTCAAAAAAAGGGGAAGGAATACAAAATTACAGAGGCGGATCGATTCAGATTTTTACCGTGGATTGATCCACGGATTTGGACGCAAATTTTAATTGCTTAATGGATTATTGGATCAATTTGACCTTTAGCCTGGGATCGATCCAGCCAGCTATGGACCATTTTTCTCTTTTATTTACATGTTTGCCATTTGGTATTGGAGTATATATAGTTAGAGATAATTTTATTTTAGGGTTATCTTTTATTTTGTGTTTTTCTTAGAAAGTTGTAACTCTCTTCTCTTTCTCTTAGTTCTTGTTCTTCATTGCATTGATTTCCACCATCTACCACCTCTAAGGTGTATTTAGTTCTAGAGAGAGAAGAACACTTTCACATTGTATACTTTGAAGCTTTGTTTGGAATCTTGAAGTAATTTATTGAAGTTCCTTTAGCATTTGTGATGGTTGCTTTAAGTTGGTATCATTTCTCTTCCCCTCTTGTTAATATTTATATTTTTGTTTCCATGAGTAGCTAGATTATGTAGGTTGGGGATCATAATTCCACCATTGGACCCATGTCAGCTCTAATGTAGGATTTTAATGTCTTGTAGCATTTCCAGGGTTCATTAGTATAAGGTTTGATTTTCTAGGACTTCATTTATGATGTCAAGCATCATAAGTTGTTCAACCCTTTGATTTCAAACTTCACTTCATGTACTTCACTGATGTCTCTATCTAGCATTGTAGTTTGACCACCACATGTTTGATAGTTTACCCAATGGAATTTTCTACCCTAGAATATGCTACAAACATAAAATCTGTTTGTTGTTTGGTCTAAGGTGGGGGAATGCTCCACAACCTCTATCTTTCCATTTTCAAAACTCCAATCTAATTAAACATGCCATTAGTTAAAGCTCAATGTCCACTTTAATTTAGTCATTGTAGTATAATAGTTGTTAATTAAAAACCCATCAAAAGACAAAAAGTCATAGTTTTCTTTTATAGTTTCCTTCTCTTTATTTCGCATTATAATTGTTCACTAAGCTCCCATAGTTGTTGAATTCCAATCCTTGTGAACTCAACACCCTACTTCCAATATTATATTTTTAATAGGGTTATAACAAAGAACTTGATTTAGACATAATCATGCAACCACTAGGATAGAGCATCGTCTCCTAGCAAATGCGGGCCATTATGGCCAGATTTATGCATTTTCTTCGACCTATGTAGAATTAGATTGGTGTCCTTGGAAACTAACCACCGTTGCTTTTGAGAGGTCTATTGAGTCTGTAAATCATATGCTCATTGAATGCTATAACGCTTGAAATAGGTCATGTAATAAGCATATAGGAGAAGCAATGACTTTGAACTTGTTACATAAATGATGTTGGTCTTGCATCTATTGCAGTGCATGCGAAACGGGTATTGCTTACTCCTAAGGCTAGCTAGCAAATGTATAGGAACACACGATCTCAATAGGCAGGTTGAGGAAGTAGTACACACCCCGCAACAAAGATTCACATCGTAAGCCAAAAAATTCCCAAACCACGTATCACATTATTAACAAATCCTTTATTAGTGGAAACGTTTTTTTTTTTGCCTATTGGCTGCAGGGTTGATGTGGTGTCATGATAGGCCATGTTGAGAAGAAAAATATTCTATAATGAGCCTATAGTGCCCGAATGTAATGCAAGGATAATGTAGTCCGAGGTCATACATGTATTCTTCACACATGGCCCAAAACTTATCTTAAATAGAAAAGGACTATAGGGACACATTTGAGTTTGCAATGAAGTATCAAAACTATAACACAACTTGAAAAATTGTAGTCTAACACTGACAATAATTTTTTGGTTTTTGTCTTCTTTTTGGGTTGTGGAGACATTCATGTACATTGCAAAATGTAGTTACACGTGTACTATTTTTTTTTATCTTCATAATTTGTAATTTTGAGAATTTTCTCAAATCATTATTGGTGGTTTCAATTGAATACTATTGGAATGGATTGGCTTAAATGTGTTTTGAAACCTTCAGTATGGTACGCATCCTTGTGAATCTACTATGACCACCATTACATGTCTGGTTCATAAAACTTTCCAGGCAATTTCTCAAAATACAAAATTGGTGGTGTTTGTAAGTTATCAACACTCTGAGCAGTTTCTCAAAACTACACACTTGTGAATCATGACAATGCAAACATTTTTCATCATTAATTGGCCTGATTTTGAGAAGGCGCAATTCCTCACAGTTTCAGATTGAAAAATGTCAAGTTACATTACTTGATAACTTGTTATTATAGAGCAATGTGTTAAACACCATGAGTAATTGGTTTAGGACACAACGGTTTTTAGAAATTTCACAAATTACAATCTGTAGATACCAAATCGTAATCCATTAACAATGATAGTCATCATCTATACTAGTAAAAAATAGAATGCATTTCCAGTCACATCATACATCGTTCAGTCAAAAAGTAAAAGAAAATGAAAACAAAAACAATGCACCGAGTTCGTTAATTTATCTTCTTCCTCGTCAGACATAAATTTTTCAAATCACCCAAAGTCGTAGTCTTTGCAACCTTAAACAATGCACTTTAGCTAACAGATCGATAGCATACCATCAAATGCTTGGCCAGATTTTCAGTGTAAACTGCACAGCAAGAACAAAAACTATTTACTTAGTTGTTACACAACCAATCAAATCGTAATAAACTAGATAATTAAAGGTTTATTCATTCTCTACTGTGAAATTTCACAAGCTAATAAAAAATATTGCTTTTATATCAATGTGCACCTTTTTTTCCGATAGTTTTGTGAAGTTTCACAAAGTATTCAACAACAGTGCGTCGGTCTAGAATCTAACTCTGAACATTCAGAAACATAATATCGTGCATAAACAACCATTCAAACAATCAAAACTTTAAAAACACAAAATCATCCAACTACGATTCGTTTTTATGAGCATCCAAACTTAGGAAACATAATCCACTTTGTCGATCATACGTTTTCAAAAAAAAAAATCAAAAATCAAAAGAGATAATGTGTAAAAATTTCATTTTTGAATTCGACTTCAAGCTTCATATTCGTGTGTTCAACAAACTTAAATCGCAAGCACATAAAGACGATAGACCATTACCTTATTAAAAGACGAACTGAGAAGATGGAATGCGTTGCACTGTTTGATCTAATGTGCGTGAGTTGTTGATCGAAAATGAACCTTGAGTACAACATTTTGTGAAGCCCCTTATTCGCACTTCAAAATTGATCCCTTCCATATTCAAACTTTCCATATTCAAAACTTTCCATATTTGACGAGTGATCGCTTGATTTTAAGGGATCTGTTATGTGATCTCGACCAACATACCAAAGGGTAATTAGTCCGAAAAATATGTAAAGTTTAAAGGCTTTAAAAAAGAAGAAGTCTACAATTGAGGGACCTTCTAATGCAATTGTATTTGGATGGGGCTTTTACCACTAGAGTCTAGGAATGAGGGATATTTCTTTTGATAAAATTCTATATATTGGAATGAAATCAATAGATTTTGATGTTCAAAAAATCAAAAATAAATAATGAAGAGCGTTAATGGTTGTAGCTGAAAGTACATTAGCCAAAGTAAAACTTAGGAGCATGAAATGGGTCCTCAAAACATAAGCTCCTAGTCTCGGCACAAAATTAATGCAGTCTGACATGGTTTTGCTATCTAGGATCCATCAATATACTTTTGAAAAATTGGCTAAAAGTTCATTCATCTAGTTAAATCCTCCATTCCACAAATTAGAACACTCCCACAATCCCACTTAGGAAACACAAAATCATCCAACTATGGTTCATTTTTATAAACATCCAAACTTAGGAAACACAAAATCATCCAAACTTATGTTACCATCAAATTGGTTTTGTTGTTTGTCAAATTTTTTTTTATACAAAAAAGAACGCAATTTCTCACACTTGGAAGATGATCAAAGAAAGGTTGCACCTAAAAAGTCATCAAATATTAATCATGCTCCACCTTCTAAGTTACCGTGACCAACCTCACAATAAGGAATTGATATTGGCTTAGCTCAGACATGCCCAAGAAAATAGATTTAAGCAGCCACCCTCACTTTTAGGACAGGCGAAGCATATATATATATATATATTTATGTGTGTGTGTGTGTGTATGAGCGTGTATATATATGGCAATTTTAGAATAAAGATGTCCAATCGATTGCTAAGGGCTTTATACATCAGATTAAGCCAATAATACTGAATCTCATTTATATATATGGCAATCTCGCAAATGTGAAATCACGTACTTGGTCTCTTTTGTTCATAGGGTTTTTTTTGTGTGAAAATCATATGAATCTTATAAATAGATTGAGACAAATAAGGAGTTGAACTACTCACCTACCAATTGCAGTACCACCATGTACAAATTCCCAAATAACTTGTATGAGGAATTGAAAAATAGTATGTTAGTGTATCTCCTCAAAAACTTGATATGGGTAGTGGCCAAATCTTCAATGCCACATTTATTTCTTAATGATAAATTAAACTTAAGGTTATTTGAAGTGATAGGTCTAAACCAAAGTGCCGAGCAAATCTATTCGGATAGTATGAATCTAGACATAAGTAATCCACGACCCCTACTAGGAGTAAACCTAAACTCATATCAACTAATAATTCAAGCTGATCATTGGACAATGTGTAATACCCTGTATTTTGGAGGTATAGTAATGCAATGAGATTCTGTATGATTGCCTTTACCATACTTATAGTTTTTCTTCTAATCGATTGAAGTTTTATCAATCGATTGACTTAGTGTCTTTTTCAATCGATTGAAAAGTTTTCAATCGATTAACAATATGATTTTTTAATCGATTGAGCTCTTTTAAATCAATTAAAACTATGCCAACATAAATGCAATGATTGCATCCTATTCCAATCGATTGAACCCTTGTCAATCGATTGATATAGTGCCACCTGTTCTCAATCGATTGAAAATGAATACAATTTTATCCCTAGTTCTGTGCAGAAGCTACCACTTGCTTACCCCTTTCCCTATATATATAAGATCTCGTGTATGTGTGTGTGATGTTTGGACCGGTGAGAGAGTATAGAGAGAGATATTGTTATATATATATGCACACTCATTTATATATATATATTTGGACACACACAGATACATTATATATATTCATATGCTGAGAGAGAGAGAGAGAGATAGAGAGAGAGCGAGAGTGAGAGAAGACAGCAGACAGAAGGAGAAGGAGAAGAAGAAGAGGAGCAAAAAGAAAAAGAGAAGGAGAGACAAAGACAGAGAGAGGGAAGAAGGAAGAGAGAGAGAAAGCTCCATTAGAGGCAAGCCCAAGCTCACCAAGCTCACCCTCTTCAACCAAGTGAGTTCCAAACTCACTCAATAGCCTAGGAAGTTGTTTATACAAGTTTTGGAGATGAAGGAATTGAACCCAACACTCCTTGGAAATTCTGGGCATCACTGCCCATTTTTTGGGGAAGATGACTATTTCAATCGATTGAACCTTAATTCAATCGATTGAAATGGTTTCAATCGATTAACATAATCAATTGGTATTGACAGAATGTGGATATTCCCTATGGTTTCTGATATAAACTACTGAGTTGTTTAGATACAGTCTTTACACTTTCATTATTCAATATTATCGAATTTGAAGAGATAACGAGACACGATAATATAATATGTTTATAGTGTATAAGAAAATTTCATAACGTGAGATAACATGGTAGCCATGATTCAGTTTGATAACAGTTCATTTTAATCAGAGTAGCCAGGCCACAACAGGGAGTCATGTATCGACACTAGTACAAACATAGAAAGGTTTGATAAGTTCTGGGAATTGTACGTGGGCAGACACTTGGTCATGATATGTCCTTAAGAGTAGTAGGCGGTTATGTCCTTAACAGCGGTGGGCAGGACCAAGTAGTCCTAAGATAGCTATATGATCCATGATATGTCCATAATGAGCGGTGGGCGGGGATTACTGGTAGACATCGCTAAGTCGTGGCAATAGAATGATATGCTATTGTTCGAAACATAATATCCCCGACATGCGGTGGGCGATCAGGTCCGTAACAGCAGGGGATGGACTGGCATAGTGTCCATGATAGGCAATGGGCGGTTATGTCCTTAACAGTGGTGGACAAAATAATGGTGATGGTATATCTATAAAGTTGAACTATTGAGTCTATTCTTAAATCATGATTGCTTGTCAGTCGTTGGGTAACAAGACGTTAGTAATCAGATGATTTTTTGAATATGGAGAAGATATTTTTACTAACATTATTACCTATCGTTCATAACTCGTAATTACTTCACCTTTGTGATATTGTATAAGTTTTTACTCACTTATCTTTCAATAAGCTTACGGCCTTTATGCCTGGACATTTTTCATCTAGACTACCCTGTCCCTAAACCTGTAGGTGGTGAGGATTGCGACAATGGCTACTACCCGGAGGGTGGATATACGAAGGGCAGCCCTACGGATGATGGATATGCTGGGGAAGACTTCTACACTGATAATTACATATATGCCAGTTGAAGACGAAGATAGTTATTTAGTTTTTATGTTTCTATCAGACTTTTATTATAAGTTTTGTAACTGGGCATATGTTACCCTAAGATTTTTTGGTTACTGTTGCTAAACACTGATGTGATAATTAGGTTGTTTATATTAAGATCAATATTTATATTACTGCTCCTTGTTTCTACTCGTCGTCTAGAACTGTTTGGTGTGGACAATTTAGTGACTTTACCAATCATTCCCTACAGACCCAAAAAGGAAATTTTATTTTTCTCTATTTTTGCTGTTCTGGGGAATGACAGGATTTTTGGTATCAGAGCCTAGGTTTGATACTTTCACTCACAAATTGTCCCACGCCATTTGGTCCTAGCATTTTTAGATTCCCTGAGATATGAGTTTAAGATTAGTTCGTCCTTCTGACGTTAGATAGTTTCCCTTGCAAGTTAGCATGGATCCCGATTTCCATATGTTTATGGATGACTCATTTAGAGGGCATATGAATTATGGGAACACAATTGAGCTAGCTAATTCGGAGGTAAATTGTAGGTATGTTTGCCAGATAGCTAGCCATTACCTAGAGGAGAAGATATGGACAGCTCTCTATGTCGAGGGAAGGACTATCCTGACAGATATACGCATGAATGCGTATCACTACGTGAGGACCCAAGAGGCTATATACCAGGAGATGACTCGCTTGATTCAGAGCAAGATGGAGATGGATGCCATAGAATTACTAGCCATCCTTAGAGGACCTATTGTACCAGCATAGGTAGCACCACTAGCACCAGTACTAGATGTACCCGTTCCAGAGCCACAGGATTAGCCTAATGATCCCAAGCTTGAGACAATTCAGGAGGGTGAGGGTGAAGATCCAGCGGAGGAGCCAGAGGATGTGGAGCAAAAGGATATAGATGAGAATAGAGAAGAAGAGCCAGTGGATGACGATGAGGAGCCAGAAGACAACCCAGAGGAGATGGCTGCCATTGCTCAGATGGTAGCAAAGTGGGTAGCTACGATGGTCACTGATCGACGATGAATAATTGTCGTTTATAGTCCTAAAGTTACGCTTTGTTAGCCTATTTCATTTAGTTATTAGTTTTTTTTATTAAGTATTCTATATTTTGTAGGTTTTAGAGCTTTAACTTGAAAATGCACAAAATCCAATGATTAGTGGCTTTGGAAGTCATTCTGGGCTCAAAAGTTGATTCCGGTGAAAGTTGAATGCAGTAGCAGCCTCAGAAAATTACATTTTTGACCATGAAGACTTTGTATTTGAGAAATTTCTCCAAAGATAATAAATATAGATCTTCGAGTTACGGACGTGTGGCTGCAAACGATGAGTCAATCCGAGGTCCGAGCAAAAAGTTATCACAATTCTACGGTCGGTGCACAGTGTAGTAAATACTACCTCACATGAGCGACCTGTGAAAAAACCAAAAATGTGTATTTCATCAAATTAGAGTGCCCAGCGAAGGTGGTTTGTGCATATGACGTCCAAAAACGTAAAAACAGTTGTTTTAGTGCGATTTGGCTTAGGAAAGCTTCCTAATCCTTCCAAAATCTATATAAATCCTATTCTAAATCAATTTTAGGGTTACACAATATTAGACACAACATTATACACATCCATATACAACTAAAACTTCAGCCATTGAAGAGGGAAAAGCAAGGAGAAGACGAAGAAGACCAAGGATTCCCATGACCTCCTCCATCAACCTCTTGCCAATCCTCGCTTCTATGGCCGTTTAGACAGAGATCTAGGGTTTCAATGAAACCCTAGCCAAGCAATAGGGTGTTATTTATGTTTTTCTTTTAGATTTATTATATATGGATGATGAATACATGTTTAGAGGATTTTAATTAATAAAATCGTACTTTTATCGATTAAATCCTTACTTTTAAAGTTTATTCTTGTCTTAGATCTATTTTGGATGTGATGTGCTCAATAATCTATTTTTGATGTGCTTGTATGGATTATTTACATATAATAGTGCTTATTTGAATTATGGTATCAAGTAGTTGAATAGTTCATGCCTTGGGAAGACGGAGTGTGCTGCAACCCTAGTTTAGTGTGAGACACTCCGTACCAACTGAAGATGAATTATGTTGATGCTTGAATTGTAGTTATTTCTTGACGGAGGAATTGGACTTGTAGGTACAATTCCCCATTATCATCCAATATAATAAACTAATTGAATGCATAGATACCTTTATTATGAAGCTAGTGGTGGATTTGCAATCCTAGGTTCAATACACATATTTATCAAAACAACTTTTAATCGCTTTCATAGCTTAGATTTATTTTCATTATTCTTAGTTTAATTAAAATCAAAATCAAAATTCTATTTTCTTAATTAACTAGGTTTAGGTTTTTAAATTAAAGTGCTTTAGTATTTCAATCTCTGTGGGTTCGACCTTTACTTCCACACTACAAATCCTTAGAAAGTAAAGCATACTTTTATATCTTGATTTTGACAAGATCAATTTTTGGCCCCATAGCCGGGGATTGCAAATTACTACCTTTAGTTTTAGAATCTTAGTTTAGTTAATTCGTAAATATTAGATTAGGTTTTCTTTTTTTGATTTTTCGTTTTTGTTTTGAGTTACTAACTTTTCCTTTTGTTTTGTAGTTTCTCGAGTCATCAACTTCTAGGGTTTTGGAGAGGAATATCTTAGCACATCCAAGGAGCTTACGCGAAAAAAGAAGAAGTAATATTCAAGTAAATTGCTCCCTTTAAAATTCGCTTCAAACCACGGTAAGTTAGGGCACTGAAATGCACTATTTGCATTAGTTTAGGGGTGAATTGCATGTGCATTAGCTAGGAAATCTGAGGCACTGGGCTTTGACGCGAATCACTGCATTACAAGATAACTTTCATGCATCATAGTAGTTGTGTGCTTGTTGTCTTATTTGCGTGATTGTTTTTTATATTTGTTTGAGTCAGTCTTTGTTTTAGTGTCATTTTTTTTTTAGTTTATGTTTGGTACACGTTCAAGTAAACCTGATTTACATTCTTTTGACCCTGAACTTGAACATACCCTAAGAGTCCTTAGGTCATCAACCCAAGCTTCTAGAGCTCGGTTGATGCTAGACGACGAATCAACACTGAAACCGTCGTCGTTGTTTGAGTCTGAAATACGAAGTACCCTTAAAAGACTAAAGAAACCACGCATGAATATCATTGGCCCTATTCCAATGGTTGACCTTGGAAACAATGGGAATGAGCAAAACAATGGGAATAACCCTAATATACCCCCACCTCCTCCACTAAAAGACTATTTTACTCCCATTGTATACACTTCGCCTTCTTGTATCGAGTTACCAGAGGTGACAACATCTCATTTTCAAATCAAAGTCTTATCTTCTTAATTAACTAGACTTAGGGTTTTTAAAATTAAAGTGCTTTAGTAATTCAATCTTTGTGGGTTCGACCTTTATTTCCACACTACAAATCCTTAGAAAGTAAATCATACTTTTATATCTTGATTTTGACAAGATCAGTCGCACAACCGAACGGGTTTATTATAGGAGAGGTAGCGTTAGTAAAGGGTATTGCCGTAGCTGAGGGATTTGTTGTAGTCCGTCAATGCCACCGACCAGGTGGTGGAGGATATGTCGGGGGATGCTGATGTGATGATGCTTGATAATTGGGATATCAGAGTTGTGGCAGGAGGTTTTGCTGCACCTGTGGAGGATGATCCACCAGAGGAGGTCACTATTGCATTAGAGGATGAGGCACCACTAGTAGGATCAGATACTTAAGACTTTTAAGTCGGGATCTATAGGAGTTAAACTTTGTTAGTATATATTAGTACATGTTGTCCACTTCTCTTTTAGGATTTCAGGGATAGCTATTGACCGTAGCTCTTTTGTACAGTTAGCAGCCACTAGTAGCGGTATTGTAAATAGTTGACTTTAGCTTTGTATTAGCTCATGTCTCACTTAGTACACAGTTTGACTAGTGTGTACTCTGTGGTACATCTTTTGATATATATATATATATATATACGAGTATTACCTTTTAGAGATGATTATGTTATGATCTTAAATTCTAGTTATGTGCTGATTATTAGAACTGATAGTTCATCTCATTATATCTTTTTCTGAATTTCTATTTCTTCAAGAAGACTGATAGCTAATCGATAAGTCCTTTTCGTAGGTACACATCACATGAGATCACTATGGTGGGAGCTAGGAGAAATCCACCTCTTTTGGGAGCTCATATTCTGGAGGGTATGGACCCGTCAAGTGTTTTTGAAGCTTTCATATACAGGATGGAGCATGTTGGAGACACCTACAACTATGCTACTCACCAACAACCTATCCAACACCTTGTCGGACCACCTCCACCAAGGCAAACCAGTGATAAGTTGTTAGAACCTTTTCGTGGACTACATCCTGAGAAGTTCGATGGATTGATAGAGTCGTGGAAGGTGGAACAATGGCTCCACAAAATAGAGTTGATAATCGAAGCCCTAGAATGTAACGAGCAGGACAAGCACCATCTTGCTACATTCTAGTTAACCTACGCTGCTGCAGACTGGTGGGAGGCGAAATGAGCTACGATCGGAGTTAAAGTTACACAAAGGATGCCTTGGGAGATGTTCAAGGTTAGATTCCTAGAAATGTACTTCCCAGAGGATGAGAAGGACCAACAAGAGAAGAATTTCATGAGTCTAGTCCAAGAAGGTTGGACTATAATGGAGTATACCACTCAATTTGAATGATTGTCAAGATTCACTCAGCACATGCTCGACACACCTCAAAAGAAGGTAAAGAGATTTCACCAAGGATTGAACCCTTATCTCTACCATATGATGATCAGTCATCTCAATCAGGGTTTTGAGGGACTAGTAAGACTTGTTGTGATAGAAAGATGTTTACCCAGTACAGCTACAATAGATGACTCGACCCCCTCCACCAAGGAACTTTTAAAAGAATTTTCAAAATCCACCATCGAAGAATACCCAAGGTTGGAGACCTCAAGGTAAATTTTAGGGAACCAAGCACGCTTGGGACAGAACCAGGAAATTATAGATTTCTTACCCTGAACCTTAGGAGTAGCAGCAACAGGGTTCGCCACCTCGGGCACCATTTGCCGCCCCACGACCAGGAACTAAAGGATGTTTCAATTGCGGAGGGCCTAGACATATTGCAATGTTCTGAATAGTACGCAGCCTTCGTCAGCAGTCAAATGCCACTTGTAGTACCTGCAACATGCCTGCCACTTGAGCAGGCATTGCCGCGCCCCTCGCGGAGGATACTATGGGGCACCCATTCAAGGACTTCAAGGACCACCAGGTCAAACTCGAGTGAATGCCATCATTCCCGAGGAAGCTGGCTTTAACGCTGAGGAATAGCAGAACCTAGAAGGTACGCTTGTACTCTTTCACAGTCAAGTTAAATCTTTATTCGATATTGGAGCTGCATTTTCGTTTAATGCTATTAAGTTGTGCTTCAATTGAGTTTAGAACCCCAGACACTTGAGCTAACACTTAATGTTGTGTCACCATTGGGAGTGACTGTCAAGTTGGGTAAAGTGTGCAAGGATTGCCCACTAACCCTGGAAGATAGGAATCTTCTAGCAGACTTGGTAGTTCTATCAATGTCAGAGTTTGACATTATCCTAGGGATGGATTGGCTTACCAAGTGTGGTGCTAACTTGGATTGCCCTACCAGGACTATTGTGTTTCTAATACCAGGATGTCCTGCGATCAAATTTTAGTGTCAGTCGATGAGTGATATGTTCTTGATAAGTTATGTAGTTATAATTGGGAGTACGAGTACGGAACCTACTATAAACCAGATCCCTACCATACTAGATTTTGCGGATGTTTTCCAAGATGTTTTAGGACTTACACCGAAGAGAGAGATAGACTTTTATATGGAACTAGCACCAGGAACGTTGCTGATATCCAAGACTCCATATCAGATAGCCCCAACTGAGATGTTGGAATTGAAGAAGCAAGTTCAAGAACTTGAGGATTAAGAATTCGTTCATCCAAGTACGTCACCTTGGGGAGTATCCGTACTGTTTGTGAAGAAGAAGAATTGAACACTAAAACTCTATATCAATTATAGAGAGTTGAACAAGGTTACAATCAAGAATAGATATCTACTTCCTCGGATAGACGATCTATTTGATCACTTGCAAGGATCCAGGAACTTTTCAAAGATCGATCTACGGTCAGGATATCATCAATTGTTGATTCGACTAGAGGATGTGTCGAAGACTGCATTTAGAATTAGATACAGGCATTATGAGTTTATGGTTATGCCTTTCGGATTAACCAATGCCCCAGTAGTATTCATAGACTTAATTAATAGAGTATTTAGACCATATTTGGATTGATTCATTGTCGTACTCATCGACCCCATTCTAATCGATTGAATCCTTATCAATCGATTAATGTAGTGCCACATGTTCTCAATCGATTGAAAATGTTCAAAATCTTATCCCCAATTCTACGTAGAAGTTGCCACTTACCCACCCCTTTCCCTATATATATGCTGTGAGAGAAAGAGAGAAGACAGAAGATAGCAGACAGAAGGAGGAAGAGAAGAAGAAGAAGAGGAGCAGAAAGAAGAAGAGAAGGAGAGACAGAGACAGTGACAGAAAGAGGGAAGAAAGAAAAGAGAGACATTGAAGGCAAGTCCAAGCTCACCCTCTTTAACCAAGTGAGTTCCAAACTCACACAATAGACTATGGAGTTGTTTATACAAGTTTTGGACATGAAGGAACTGAAATCAACACCCCTCGCAAATTCTGAGTTTTACTGTCAATTTTCTGGGGAAGATGACTATTTCAATCGATTGAACCTTGATTCAATTGATTGAACTTTTATCAATTGATTGAAATGGTTTTAATCAATTGATAGCACCATCAACCCAATCGATTGAAAATGCATCAATCGATTGAAGACTATTTTTCCCAAATCGATTGAACTATGTCTTAATTGATTGGTATTGATAGAATGTGGATATTCCTTGTGGTTTATGATATAAACTACTGAGTTATTTAGATACGGTCTTTATGCTGTCATTATTCAATACTGTCGAATTCGAAGAGATAACGAGACACGATAATAGAATACGTTGATAGTGCGCAAGAACGTTTCATAATGTGAGATAACATGGTAGTCATGATTCAGTTTGATAACCATTCATTTTAATCAGAGTAGTCCGGCCACAACGGGGAGTTACGTATCGATACTAGTACAAACATAGATAGGTTTGATAAGTTGCCATGCCCCAGAGTAGCTAAAATAGGAAAAAATTAAAATTTTCACCTTTGGACTCGTAGATTCGTGATTGGTTTGAGAGTCACGTACTTGTCCATACAAGAAAAAACCAAGATAAAAGCAATGAACAAAAAGCATGGTAGTTCTAGGCTTACATAATATTCAACATAATTAGAGTCTTAAATCCATCATTACAACCCATAGAAAAGAAAAGGAAAGATAAGAACATTGTCTTGGGCATAAGCCCTACAACATAATATTAAACTGGCACCTAGTGCCTCAACATAACCAAAAGATAGATAAACTCATAGTCTTCGGCTCCCGCTAGCTAACTTGCAAAGCCATAGCCTTCCTTGGCATACTCCTCGTCCGAGTACTCAGCTTCTGCAAGATTTGGATGTTTGATTGTCCAGGACATAAAAGTCGTCAACTTTATTGCAGTTGAGTGAGTAAACCTACTACACTGAACAGGCTCGGAAAACACTTGTTAATCCATTATTAAAGTAAAACGATCCATTTTCTCTTCTTTAATGAAAACATTGATGGAAAATAGGTTTAAATTATAATTTAAACGCGCAGCGGAAGGGTTAAGTTTCAAAAAACTTATTGGTAGCCCAGGATCTACTACTCGTTAATTCCATAGATGTGTATACTAAAGAGGGGGAAGAATTATACCTAACGGTCTTGAACCCAATTCTGAAATCTCTGACTTCCAGCAGCCTCCACTAGATGGTCTTCACTCTTATAACTCCTGTAGATGCTCCCGAAGAGACTAGGGTTGGTGGGAACCCTAATAGGAAGGTTTAGGGAAACCTAAATAGTTTCTATAGCTTCTACGTATAAAAATGACGATTAAAAACATTCCAGTACGCAACTACCCTATTTATAGATCCCCAGAACCGGCCTAACCTTCGAGCGATCGCAGTGGTTTCGATCGATCGATCCACGTACAAGCGATCGAACTTGCCATGAATTCGATTGATCGAGACACATTCGATCGATCAAACCTGCCTTGACAAGATCCTCATGTGCCTTTCAAACATCCTAGCAGAGCTAAGAGTGGGACCTCCTAGGCTCTTTATTGTTGGCTCAGACCAGTTGTTAATTCCAAGACCAAATTCTTTGATCAACAAACTAACTAACTGATCAGTTACCGTTTACTCCACTATAAAATGATAACTGAACTCCAACGCAAAAGAACATATCTGAAGCGATAACTAGACTTGTATGTTGTACTAAAGTCCCTCCACCTTCAGCATTCACAATCATATTCAGGTAGTCGGATAAATGGTCACTGTCAACTTGAATCATGATTACTTCTTATATTCCTTGAGTCCCATTCACCACTCATGATTACCAAACATGTTGATAACTACTTATCAACAACACTGTAGTTCTCAGTAATCAACTTGGTGACATTCTCAAGGGAATGCTTACTCTGAATCAGAGGGTAGATTCTATCTTGACAATATATGTTCACAAACCTATGAACATGACATACCCAAGATACCCAGGTGTTGATCTTCTATAGACCTCACTGATTGGTAATTCAAAGCAGCCATATCCATAGTCTGTGTTCATAATCATCTCAAGATTGAGAACACGTACCTTATACAAGTTATGAGTTCCTATCGATTGTTGACAATCTTAAGCGTCAATAGGAAAGCTCAGGTCCGTCAATGCACTATAAGCATTAGCATATTAACTAAGAGTTACACTCTAGTGATTGAGATTAATCACTCCACCCAATGGTAGTTAATCACGCTACAGTACATACCTGATGAGATATCCACTCTCATCATCCACTGTGACAAGTTCTAAAGTATCAAAGAATAGTAATTCATATCTTACTTATATGTATCTCATACACACACGAATTACCTACTATGATACTTAAGGATTAACAATCATCTCATGAAAGAAACATACACAATGAAATGTAAAGCTGATATCCATATATTAAAATGTCAATGTCTTATACATAAAGCAATGGTTTGAGGGCACAAACCCAACAAACATGTCTATAAGTCAACACTTTACTCGAACCTTTGAAACACAACTGACATCGATTGACTGATCACTTTGGACTATCAGTCCAATCTTTACAAACTCAACACTTTACTTTGAACCACAGGTTCTGTCTTTATAACTTGACTCTTTGGATCATCGATCCAATCTTTGGACATAGGCCCAATCTCTAACGACTTGATTTACTTTGGATCACCGATCCAATCCTTACTTTACTTTAGACTACTTGTCCAATCTTTATAGACTTGACTATTTGTGTGCATTCTGGCACGAATGTCGTTCGCCTGGAATATCGTAGCCCAACATGGCCTATGGGTTACCCTCGTATCATCTTTAGCCAAACTGGCCACTTGCTTGATATCTCTAGTCATCTTTAACCCAACTGGCCACTTACTTGACATCTTAGCCCAACTGGCCTCATTACTGAGTAACCACATCTTATTCCATTCAGACTTGGTTAACTTGTCATCATAGCCCCAAATGGCCTACTTGACATCCAAGCCCAAATGGCATATTAACCATCTCAACGCAACTGACCTCAATAGTACCGACGAGGTACTACAATTGCCCTTTCCATCCTGGCATCTATAACAAATAGTACCGCTGAGGTACGACTACTCTTGCCACCCTTACTCTTATGGCCACAGCGATATCTTGAAAACATCACAGACTTATTACTCTTTCACGGATGAAACACAAGGACTAGACCGGCGGACATGATCATCTTGTTTACATCCTTGCTATCCCAACTTACGTGTCGTCAACTAATGCACACGGTACAAATCATTTATGCATATTATTCTCATATTATCGTACTTAAGTACATCTTATATTATTCTCAAAATTTACGTATCTCGCACGTATGCGTCTATTAGTTCAACTCACCCTTTACTTACCATAGAAAAATATACTCTTTGTTAAACCAGTAGGATCGAAAGCTCGGGTGAGATCGAGCGCACACCTTTGTAATTATCCAAAATCCTTCTTCTTTCATTATATAAGTAATCCATTATTAAGGTACCACTCAAGCAGCATGATGCACAATGTCTATATAGCACATGCAAGCATAAATATAAAGAACAACCCAAGGTACAACTTTCACAGCTCATAGTACAAGCAACATAGCATGGATGAACATAAACTTAACATGTAACAACTCATTCTTTTAAGTACGGCTGAACTTGAGCGCTCGCGCCTCTCGAGCACTCAGGCTGGCCTGTTTGTTGGGCTCGAGCGCTCAGGTTTAGCAGTTTAGAATAGTGACAGCTTTAGCAACTCAAAATCCAAGCTTTGATCTTCATTTATGTTACATGCATGGCTCTAGATTGTTAATATAACTTTATAAAACATGTTTATGAGTGAGTAAGAGTACTCACCAAGAATCTAGATGAACTAGATGATCAAATTGAAGAAAAAGTATGTATATATGCTTGATCAAGCTTCAATGCAACTCTAGAAAGCTCCAAGTCTTCAAAACTCCTCGTTATGCACTTTGATTCTCAAGAACACAACTCCAAAACTTCAAATGTGTGTATGTACGTGTGTGTTTATAGAGAGTTTGGATCATGAAATGAAAGCCATGTAAGCATGGATGTGTGTATGAATGTGTATAAACTTTCAAGGATCTCTCTCTCTCTCTCTCTCTCTCTCTCTCTCTCTCTCTTGAGCTCTTGAGCTCTTGAGCTCTCTGTAAAACAGAGTTTATAAACGTACAACTGCTGGAATGAGCTAGGTATTTATAGAGTTTTGAGACCCCAGGGCCAGAATAGTCATTTCACATGTTATTAGCTCGAGTGCTCACACAACTTGAGCACTCCCGTCTCCAACGCTCCGGCGCGTCGAGGGATCGGGGTTCCTAGTTCAGTTTCCTTCTATTGTTTTAAGGATCCAAAAGTTCAAGTATTAAACATTCATATTAACTATCATAAAAAATCATTCATAAACAATCGTAACTTACATATACGAATCCAGGAATACGGGAATACATTCATATATAGATAAGTACAGATAAAAGGGACGGTGTTACGTCTCTCTACCACCCAACAAAAGATTTCGTACCCGAAATCGGAGCTAAGACTCGCTAAATAACTCCGGGTACTTCTCTCACATGATGGATTCCATCTCCCACGATGCTTCGCGCTCGTCGAGATGCGTCCATTTCACCAACGGAATCTCCTTGTTCCTTAGCTTCTTGATCTCCCTTCCCAAAATGCGTATAGGTCTCTCGGTGTACGACACTTGACTGCCCACTTCAATATCTTTGAAGTCAATCTTGAGCGTTGATCTATGCACGTACTTCCTTAGCATGCTGACGTGATACTTGTTATGAACTCCAGCCATCTCCGGCAGCAATGCTAACTTGTAGGCGACCTTACCTACATGCTCCAGAATCTCAAAAGGTCCAATTTAGCGAGGTGAAAGCTTCTCTCTCTTTTGTCTGAACCTCACCACTCCTCTTATTGGGGAAACTTTCAGCAGAACATGATCTCCTACATAGAATTCTAGGTCCTGACGGAGCTTATTCGCATAGCTCTTCTATCCGCTCTGGGATACCTTCATCCTCTCTCTCACTATTTCGATCTTCTCGCTAGTTTCTCGAACCACATCCGACCCAAAAGCTTGCCTTCTCAAATCTCGGCCCAACAAAGGGGTGAACGACATGGTTTTCTATATAATACTTCAAATGGTGCCATTTCGATGCTCGAATGATAACTATTGGTGTAGGCGAATTTGATGAGTGGAAAATGCATCTCCCAAATACTTTCAAATTCGATCACGCATGCACGTAGCATATCTTCCAACACTTGGTTAGTCCTTTTTGTTTGTCCATCAGTTTGGGTATAGAAAGTAGAACTCAACTTCAGCGAAGTCCCTATGGCTGCTTCCAAACTTGAATAGAATCCGACTGTAAAACATGAATTATGATTTGAAACAATCAAAACGGGTACGCCGTGTAGTTGAATAATCTGTTTCAAGTATAGTCGGCTCATCCTCTCGACTAGATACGTCATGTTATGCGTAGTGAAGTGTGCTGACTTTGTGAGTCGGTCCACGACTACCCAAGTCGCCACATGGTTTTGTTGTGACCTTGGCAATCCCACAACAAAGTCCATAGAGATGTGCTCCCACTTCCATCCGGGTACAAGTAAGGGTTGCAAAAGTCCTGACGGCTTCTGATGCTCTGCTTTAACCTGCTGGCAGGTGAAATACTTTGAAACGTGCTCTGTAATGTCTCTCTTCATTCCTTTCCACCAAAAACTCTTTTTTAGGTCCTTGTACATCTTCGTACTACCTAGGTGAATGTTAATCTTGACCTATGTGCTTCGTTTTTCACTTCCTCTCTTAGTCCATCGTCCTTTGGCACACACAGTCTATCTCAGCATCAGAGACTTTTGTCTTGTCCAATTTCTACTCCTCTGAATCCTTAGCTGCTCCTTTCTCAAACCACTGCCGCAGTCCTTTGTTCTTCTTCTAGGCTTCAATAATGCGGCTAATAAGAGTCGATTCGATGAAAAGGCATCCAAAATGCTTTCTTCCTTCTGAATCCATGGCTTGAATATCGAATTTTGCCAGGGTTTCTAGTGCTTGTCACTCTCTAATCATCAAAGAAGTGAATTTATTCTGGGGTTTCCTGCTCAAAGCATTAGTGACTACATTCGCTTTACTGGGGTGGTATTGCAAAGTGAAGTTGTAATCTTTAAGCAATTCTATCTAGCGTCGCTGCCTCATATTCAGCTCCTTTTGTGAGAATAAATACTTGAGGCTCTTATGATCAGAGAATAGGTCAAATTTCTCACTAAACAAGTAATGCCTCCATATCTTGAGAGTGAAAATGGCTGCTAACTCTAGGTTATGCATTAGGTAATTCACCTCATGCGATTTCAATTATTGCGATCCATAGGCGATTACCTTACCTTCTTGCATGAGCACGCATCCGAGTCCTTCATAACAAGTATCACCGTAGATTGTAAATCTTTCTCCACTGGTTAGTATGGTAAGCACTGGTGTTGAAGTTAACATTTCCTTCAACTCTTGAAAGGCATGTTCATGCTTACTTAGCCATTTATACGTAGAATCCTTCTTAGTCAAGCTAGTTAATGGCGCTGCTATCTTCGAGAATCCTTCCACAAATCTCCAGTAGTAGCCTACCAATCCAAGGAAACTCCTTACTTCCAAGGCATTGGACGACCTGTTCCAATTAAGGACAGCGTCAGCCTTAGACGAGTTTATTGCAATTCCTTCTAAAGAAACTACATGACCCAAGAACTTTACTTCCTCCATACAGAACTCGCATTTGCTAAACTTAGCATATATTTGATGATCTCTGAGCATTTGCAACGCAATCTGAACATGCCTCTCATGCTCCTCCTTTGTCTTTGAGTAAATTGATATATCATTGATAAACACAATTATGAACTTATCCAAGTATGGTTGAAACACCCTATTCTATAAATCCATGAATACTATTGGGGTATTAGTGAGTTTAAATGACATCACCAGGAACTCATAATGACCATATCTAGTTCTAAAGGCAGTCTTTGGTATGTCCTCTGGTCGAATGAGTAGCTAATGGTATACTGATCGAAGGTCTATTTTTGAAAAGGTTGAGCAATTAACAGATCATCTATCCGAGGGAGAGGATACTTATTCTTGATTGTGACCTTGTTTAACTCTCTATAGTCAATACAAAGTTGAAACGATCCGTCCTTTTTCTTCACAAATAGCACTGGCACTCCCCGAGGCGATGTGCTTGGTCGAATGAATCCCAAATATTCCAATTCTTGAACTTGCTTGTTCAACTCTTGCATTTCTATCAGGACCATTCGATAATGGGTCTTAGAGATTGGCAACGTTTATGGTGCCAACTCTATGCAGAATCGATCTCCCTCTTGGGTTGTAATCCAGCAACATTTTAGAACACTTCTGGAAAATCTTAGACCACGGGTATCTGATCTATCATAGTCACGGTGCTAGAGCTTTCCACAGCAGCTTGGAGACTAGTCTGAATCCCGTCACACAAGGGGCTACACTGAAAATAGAAAGGCGCGTATCCAGGCATGGAGAACAAAATCAACTTCCTAGCACAATCTAACTTAGCATGGGACTTCGTCAACTAATCTATTCCTAGGATAACATCGAACTCCTTCATCGATAACACAATCAAATCCACTAGAAGGATTCAATCTTCTAAGGTTAGAGTACAGTCCTCACATACCTTACTTAACGTAACTGTCACTCCTAAGGGAGAAATAGCGTTAAAGGCAGCCTCAAGCGCCTAGGGTTTTAATCCCAACTTCTGAACAAGTCTAACAGATATAAACAAATTTGTAGCTCTAGTATCAAATATTACTTGTATCCGACTACCGAGTAACATAAGCGTACCTTCCATATTCTGCGGTACTTCTTCTTTATAGTCGGCCTCCTCTGGAATGATTGCATTGAGCCAAGCTTGAGTAGTCACTCCGTAGTATCTGCCTAAAGGTGATCGACAGTTCTTGGCAATGTGCCCTTGCTTGCCACAGTTATAACAGATCATGTCAAGGCGATTAGGCTTCTTTGGGCGTCGGCAATCCTTAGCGAGATGTCTTGGGATCCCGCAATTGAAACACTCCCCGATTTTACCTCCAGTAGTAGCAGGTGGTGTGACTATTTGGTTGTGAGGAAAGGTCGACTGTGGTTTCCTCTCTCTATTCCAAGTCCTTTTTACCCTTGGAACACGAGTTGGGGGTAGTGGCACAAACTTTCCTTTCGTCAGAGGTTGGCCTACTGGTTGCTTCGGTACCTGGCATCCGTCCTTCTCTAATCTAGAAACTAGTATCACCAATATCTTGAATGTCGTGTTCAGTTGGGCCAAAGTCATGTGGCACAGATGTGAATTCAATCCTGTGTGGTATCTCTTGATCTTCTTGTACAGAGTATCTATCTAGCAGGTCGTCCATGCTTCCCAAACATTCCTTTTAGGGAGGTCATGATAGCACTAGCAGAATTGGCCGATTGGAATTGGTGTTGCAAAACACTAACCACAGAAGCCAGAATGTAGCAACGAGCCATCCCATTCGACTTCTTCCATTTATCGAACTTGTGTCTGGCAGCTACCGAAGCATTTATCATGGGTTCGTCAGGGCATAGGGTAGTGAGGACATATATGTGATCCTCTGTAGTTAAAATGATATCCAAATTGCATTTCCATTCGGTGTAATTGTTTCTAGTTAGCTTATTCTGTGTGAGTATGGTGGCAAGTGGACTAAATGCAGATCCAGACATTATAAATTCTGAAAAATAATAACAGACGTTTTAATATAGATATCAAGATTAGACAATATAAAATAAAAGAATCCTTATAACTCTTATTTAATGACAAAATATGTCGGAATATCAAAATGAAATAATAAAGCCTCCGTGTGGTGGTCATTATTCGATCTTTCAATTAATCATGACTTGTCCGCTATGAAACTCTTGCAAAATAGGTCATGACTCCTGAACACTTTTGATATCTAAGTTTTTGAATAATGCCCTGTGTGGGATCCCTTATTCATAGCTTAGCTAATGTGTACCATTAACTAGGATCCAATCACAACTGTCTCAAGTAGTGCCTCCATGTGGTGGTCACCCTCTAACACATTTGATTGATTCTCTCTGTAAGATATTCACATCTAGTAACCAATGATTATTGTACCCTCTGTATGGAATGGTCACCCATGGCTGGGTGACACAGAGTACTCCACTCATCTAACAATGAACCGTTAATGGAAGATCATGGGAGTTATTATTTATTAATAAGTCCCTCACCCACTAGATTTGATAATTAAGGATTTTGCTTTTGAAAGAAAATTGTTTCCACTTATTTCCCATGGACATCCAATGTCTACTAATGAGTTAAAACGGTTTTTGATTTTTATTTTAGAAAACTCATTTTTGCATGCATGTAGTAACAATATTTAAAACGCCAATCACAAATAAGCATATAAAAACGAAAAACTAAATAGAAATAAAGACAATCACAAATGCCTCTATCTTAATAGATCCGTCGCATCAACTTGATCACCTCCAGCTCCATCTTCATGAACTCCGGCTTGCTACTCCATCTTCATGGATATTTCTTATTCTATTACATTGGCATATGCTTCTTTTGAAGAATACAATTTATCTAGAAATAGGGCTAGGGAAATGGTTTTCGATCAAACATAGATCAATTGATCGAACAAAATAGTTTTTGATTGATCAAAACTAATTCGATTACTTGAACTCAGCACTGTTTTGATCGATCGAAACACTTTCAATCAATTAAAACACTTTCAATCGATCAAAACTACCATGCATCCAATGTAATCACTGATTTATTTTCTACTGCAAAACTGCTGAAAGGGATGGGACTAAAAGCCCATAGACAGTCGAATCACTTGTGATGGTAACCCAACCTATAGACTGGAGATCCCAATAAATAGGTTCAAAGGATAATAACAAGTCATGAAGTGATATGAGTGGAATCATGCTATTATTATATGGAGTTAACACTCTAAGTCCATCCCCAAAAAGCATGACATCCTAAAGCGATAAAAGGATGAGTTATTATAACTATTAATGAGATCTAAACTCTATGTTGAGCGGGATACCCAACTACAAGAGTAGCATTGTTAGACTCACCTATACGATTATGGAAGTGTAACCGCTTTCTAAAGAATTTGGGCAAATTCTCTAGAGCATTCGCTATATTGGGATACAAGCACATGGCTTCACCCTAGTAGGGTTGTGTGTGTGGTATTGCCTAAGATAGAGTTCAAAACTACGATTACTCTAGTATAGTCGGAAGCAATATCACTATGTAAAGGTTCAAGTTGAAAAACACATTTACTTATGCACAATCTTATGATACGTTGCTTGATGACAAATCCTTTTTCTATCTAAATTTTATTAAAATAAATGGGGGATTGTTTGTCATACCCTGGAGCAGCAAAATAGAGAAAAATAAATTTTCATTTTGGGTCCATAGGGAATGACAAATGAATGTCACTCATTGTCCACACCACATGGTAGTAGTCAACTAGAAGCAACAAGAACACTAATAATATCAAATTGAATATATTACAAAAGTCCTAGCTATTACAATAACATTAGAGTCGTCCACAGGAACATAATAGGTCTGAAAGCAATATATGCCCAAGTACCTGTTTAACTAATAAAGTTCAAGGTCAGAAGTTTTCTGGGTCTAGCAGGATATTATTGAAGATTCGTAGAAGGATTTTCTAAGATTGTGGGACCTTTGACAAATTTGATGAGAAAGGAGATAAAGTATGAATGAACAGACAAGCATAAGGGTGCATTTCAGGATTTAAAGGAAAGATTGACTTCTGTACCAGTACTCGCGATAACTAAGAGTGAAAAAAGGTATGTGATATATAGTGATGCATCACACCAAGACTTGGTTGTGTGCTTATTCAAGATAGGAATGTGATTACGTATAGATCAAGACAACTGAAGCCGCACGAGAGGAACTATCCTACGCATGATCTGGAATTGGCAGCAATAGTGTTTGCATTAAAGATTTAGAGACACTATCTCTATGGAGAGAAGTTTGACCTATTTTCGATCATAAGAGCTTAAAGTATTTGTCCTCTCAGAAGGAGTTGAACATGCGACAATAAAGATGGATGGACTTACTCAAGGATTATAACTTTTCATTGCAATACCATCCGGGTAAAGCAAATGTTGTATCAGATGCTTTGAGCTGCCAACCTCGATTGGAAATCACTGCATTATTAATACAAGAATGGTAAGCATTGGAAGTTTTAGCTGAATTCTATCTTCAACCAGTAGAAGCAACTAAAGGACAACATCTTGGATGCTTTATGGTACAACCAACGTTGATTAGCCATATTATAGTAGTGCAATAGACAATGGAAGATTTGAAATTATGGTTTGCCAAGATGTCAGCCAAGGAACTAGAGGTCTAGAGTATTGGTACCTAGTTTGGTTGATACCCCAACCAAACTGGCATCGGAGTGGATGTTGGTAGTATGTCCAAGCACACATGGGATATATGTGTGGACTGTACCATGGAGGGTGGCCAAGTGGTGAAGCTAGGAAATTGAATAGTGAATCGTTCATAAAAAGTAAGTCGACCATGAGTAGGGTGACCTTAGTGGTGAACCTAGGGCTAGAAAAAAATGACAGTGATTGTAGAGCGTTAAATGCAAATGGATAAACTGTTGCGAAACATGAAATTGAAAACTTGAAATGGTTGGAAAAGGAACTGTGTGGAATACTTGACTGCCAAAAAGTAAGTTATGATCTAATCACTAGTTTTTGAAGTACGTTGAAAAACTGATACTTCAACCACTTGGAGCACTGATTCTAAATTTTTTGATTGTATTTATAATTATTGCAAGGGATTAGAAAAATAAGAATGTGCAGTGATTTGAAGATCTCAATTACTTTTGGGATCTGATGCAAGAGTTGCTATTAGATTAGTAGTTTTATATTGTAATAAAACTTATGGAGTTCTTAGATGAATTTCAATTTTGAATTAATGAATAATAATTATTATGGAGTTAGATGAATTTCAGTTTTGATTTAATGAAAAATAGTTATTCTTTTGATTTTGGTACTGAAATTGTTGATTAAAAGAAAGTGTTCTTTTAATGTGATCTAATAAGTTGTCAAGCAAGTATCTCACCTACTTACTCTTGTTTCTCATATATTATCTAACGTAGTATTTAAATAACTCATGGGTATTTTACCACCCAAAAGATAGAGCCTTCAACTAATTCTATAAACCTTTTGGTTTTGAAGGCTATATCATATTAATCTAAATAGTATAAATGTGGAGTAAAGGATTGGATCCTAAACTCTTTTGGTTACTAAGACCATTGCATAATTGTCAATCCTATTTAGAGGGTAATATGATCAAGTGACTTTTCTTTTGAAAGATCACACAACCGAATGCTTATTAGAATTAGGGTATACTCAAGTATTCATGCCATTAAACATTAGAGTTACAAAATAGTTTTGGCTACTCTAGATTTACCTATTGTACCCTCATCCTCAATCTTTTGAAGAAATTCAAAAGGTTTGGAATGAGGAGTTATCGGTAAAAGATTATCATTGCCTTTTGATTTGATCAAAATGGTGAATATCTGTCTAATGCGTTTATTGTGTATATGAGATAAGAATGAGATTCTTTCACAGTTGTCTGCACCTAGTACACCTCCACAGGATGGTGTGACAGGTAGAAGGAACTATTTTCTTTTAGATATGACTGGATCATGAGATGAGTTATTTAGAGTTATTACTGTTCTTTGAATTTTCTTGATGGAACCACAGTGTTTCTAGAGAAAACAAAAGTTGGTTGGGAACCAAGTTTTGCAAAGGAAAGATAATATTAAGGAGTAAAGTTATTTATATCTCAAAGCAATCTATAAATCATTTAAAACTAAAATTTACTACCTCTTCATCTATTCCTACACTGGTACCTCATTGTAGTGAGAGAATTCTCAGCATTTCTAAAATCCTCTTGTACATTAAAGTTTTGTGATGGCGAAGCTCTGGTAAGTGATTTGTATAAGTCCACGAACTTGAGCAATTATCCAGAGATAAGGACATCTGTTTCGACACGTTAGTCAAAATACTTTAGATTCATTTAAAGTATGGATGTAGCTTAAGTGGATGAAAGGATCCTTGCACAAAGGAAGTGTGGTGGTGATTATGGTTCCTCATATTGAAGACATCTTTATCATTGTGAGATGTTAAAGGTGTGTTATCAATGGTCAAGGTTAAGTTTTTACAGTATACTTGATATTTGTGATCTCGGTGACGCGAGCTATAATCTTTGGAATGACTATTCATCTTGGAGGTACGAAGATGTACAAGGACTTGAAAAGGAATTCTGGTAGGAAGGAATGAAGCATGAAGTTGCTGAGTATGTATCTTAGTGTCTTGTAAACAAGTGAGGGCAGAACATCAGAAACCACTTGGATTACTATAATCGTTATCGATTCTCCAATAGAAATGAGAGCATGTAACTATGGATTTTGTAGTAGGTTTGCCGAAGTCTCAGCAGAACCAGGACACTATTTGGGTAATCGTGAATCGACTTATAAAGACTTTACATTTATTGCCTACAGCATGATGTATCCAGTCGAACGTTTGAGCCGGATGTATCTACAGTAAGTTGTAAGGTTACACGATGTGCCTATTTCTATCATGTCAGATAGAGATTCGCTCTTTACTATAAAATTATGGAAGAGTCTTCAAGTAGCGATGGGAACAACATTAAACTTGAGTTCAGCCTTTCATCCGCAGACTGACCGATAGACCGAACGAGTCAATCAAGTGATGGAGCACATGCTACGTACTAGTGTTATAGATTTTGACAGTTCTTAGGAGGCGCACCTACCGTTGGTCGAGTTCTCCTACAACAACAGCTACCATGCAAATATAGGGATGGCGCCATTTGAAGCTTTGTATGGAAGACCTTGCCAATCGCCACTATGTTGGACTGAAGTCGGAGATACTCAACTTCTTGGGCCAGACATGGTACAAGAAACTAGCAAGAAGATTCAGATCATAGGTGAAAGGATGAGGACAGCTTAGACCCAACACAAGAGCTATGCGAATAAGCAACACAAAGATTTGGAATTTGCCATAGGAGATCACGTACTACTCAAGGTTTCACCTATTCGTGGCAACGTCAGATTTGATCAGAAGAGAGGCAAGCTATTGTCGCGATTTATCAGACCGTTCGAGATTCTAGAACGTGTTAGGAAGGTTGCTTATTGACTCACATTGCCATGAGGAGTGTACAATATATTCCACATCAGTATGTTGAAGAAGTGTTCTCACAACCCGGCACATGAGATCAACTTTGAGGATATTGAAGTCAACGAAAACATTACATTCAATGATGGACCAGTTCGCATTCTGGATCGAGGAATCAAGAAGCTCAGAAACAAGGAGATCCCATTGGTAAAGATTCAGTAGAAGCATCATGACGTAGGAAAAGCTTCATGAGAGCTAGAGTCAGAGATGCGTGATAAGTTTCCATTATTGCTTTAAACCTTGTTTGTTTTTGATTTCGAGGATGAAATCCTTAATGAGTGGTGGATGATATAATACCTTGTATTTTTGAAGTGTATGTTAATAAATAAGACTTCGTATTTCCTGTCCTTCTTTTGGTAAACTTTTGATTCTAATCGATTGCCTTTGCATTTCAATCGATTGCCACATTTTGGTTATCAATTGATTGCCATCTTTACCAATGATTTCCATGCTGCCAACCTGAATTAATTACGCGGCATTATCTCAGTTGATTGCCTTGAAATATCTTATGCCAATCGATTGCCACCTGTAGAGATAAGTTTTCAACTTTGCCTCGTGGTTTGACATATGGCACTCTCATTTCCTATATATATGCATTCATTTCGTGGCCTCGGACTATTTTTTAGTTCATGTGAGAGAGAGAGAGTAGAGATATATATACACATATATCTATACATATATATACACAAACATACGTACATTCTCAATGAGACAGAGAGGAGGAAAAGAAAGAAGACAGAAGAAAGAATGAGAAAAAAGGAGGCAAAGATATAGAGAGAAGATAGAGAAAGAGAGGAGGAGAAGAGGAGAGAGAAAGCTTGAAGTTTCAAGTCAAACACACCCCACACATATCTAGGTGAGTTCTAAACTTACTTGGTCTCACTATATGATGTTTTTACAAGCTTTGATATGGAATAGACGTATTAAATACATCCTCACGACGTTTATATATATTGATTTATGCTTCTACTGGAGAAGACAACTTCCCAATCAATTGGAAAGTTTACCAATGATTTCTATTGATTGTAACCCAGTCGATTGCCAAAGTTATCAATCGATTGTCATTGGTTTGGATCCAATCGATTTGACATGTTTCTTCAATCGATTGTTACATATTTTACTCCAATCGATTGGACCCTATCCCAATTGGTTGGCATTTGACAGATCTTGGTTTATTGCTTTTATTTATTACATAAAGGGTTCGATCGTTTGATTCTCAATTCAGACTTGTATGATGCAATTATGGACTAAAAGGGATAAGGTGACAACAAAGATAAGTACGATTAAGAATAAGGGATTACCGTGATGATTTTAGATGCTATGTGGTTCATATATGAGTTCGATATCTATTCATTTCAATCAGAGTAGTTAGGCCACAAAGGGAATGGCATGTATCATTATTAGTACGAAACTTAGGTAAGTTTGATAAGTTCTGGGAATTACACGTGGGCGGACACTCGATCATGTTATGTTCTTAACAAGCAGTGGACGTAAGATGTTCTTAACGAGCGGTGGATGGGATATAGTAGTTCTACATGATATATGATATATCCTTAACGAGCGGTGGATGTGAATGTCCTTAATGAGCTGTGGATGGGGGATTAGTGGTAGACATCGATGAGTGGTGGAAATATATTTGATATGCCGTCGTATGAAACGTCATATCCCCGACATGCAGTGGAGGGTATAGATCCTTAATGATCAGTGGTCAGAATAATGGTATGTCTATATAAGTAGAACGATTGAGTCCGTTCTTCCAGGCAAGGTACGTTGATTGTCGGTCTTAGGATAATAAGACGATAAGGGTTGAGTAATGACGTTGAGATAAAACAAAGATACTATTGTAACACTATATCTTATTCATTTCATAACTTGCTATTACGTTATATGATTAATACCTTGTTAGTTTCTATTCACCCAGCTCTGAATAAGCTGACGGCCGTTATTGCCTGGACATTTTCCGTCTAGATTATCCCATCCCTCTTGCAGATAATGGAACTGGTGATGATAGCTACTGCCCAGAGGAGGAGTATACAGAGGGTGTCCCTACCGGGGATGGTTATGCTGAGGGAGACTACTATGCTGGCGATGATGTCAATCCTTAGTGAAATCTCCTCACCTTCTTCTGTGGTGACACCTTAATGAAAAGGAGAAAAATTGAGGTAGTGACACCTCAATGCATGTGAATAGGTATGCGTTAGACTCTCCAAACCAAGGATTTATAAAAAATAAAAAGAAAAAGATAGAGACCAAGAGAGGAAGGAAGAACACGAGATGCCGACACCGTAAATTTGCCTTTCCGGTGCAGTTTGTCGTCTAATTCGCGAACCGAAGCCGTATTCAAACTCGTGGAGGTGAGACGGTCATTTCTATACCTTTCTTTTACGTTTCAATCATTGGATTTTGGTAGCTCATTCTAATCGGTGACACGTGGTTGTCGAAAACTTGTAGGAATTACTCCGGAGTAGGATTTGGGAAAGAATCATTAAGGAATTCGCTTGTTTGGGGTAAAACTGTTAGAGGTGAGTGACTCAAATCCATGGGCTGAATGTAAATTAATGTTTATTGTGTTAATTCTTATGTTGGTATGTCGAATTCTTGTAGAGTAATGCATGGATATAGAATTGGGAATATTAGCATGTGTATTCAGGTGGGTTTTGTTGGATTACTTTAAATTGGAAGCTTAATATGTGCTAAATTGTGTATGAATCACTATGTTGATATGATTATGTGATTACATAAATGTATGGGTTGAAGGAAGCCTTATGTTGGTTTACCGTGGATTTACTCCATAATAAGGAGACGTGGAAAGCCCAATCTGTGTAAGGGTACTCACCACTTGACTGTGTAAAGGTGTGCGGGTGATGACCCAGCTGTAGAAGAGTATATGAGATGGTGTGATTTAGAGGTGCTATATGCACATAAGGGACAAAGGCAAGAGTGACATCATGCTGAATTGATATTTAGTCTTTTGGAGACTAAATGATATGTTGATTGTTGACTTGTGTATTGAATATGATATTACACTCATACATGTGATTAGGTTTACTCACTAAGCGAAAGCTTAAACAAATGTTATTTACTGTTTAGTTATTGAATCACCACCGTAGGTACAGAACGAGAAGAGGAGAGAAAATGACTGGCATGTCGGGTTTGGGCTTGGGAGTTGAAAATATGTGTGGTTATGTCCATATGCTTAGATGGTTTTAGTTTCAAAATGTAACTCTAATATTTGAACAGCTTGAGTTTGGGAGGGTGTAATATGTCAAGTCCAAGTTGATGTTGTTTATGAGTTTTGTTATGTGGGCTGCACTTGCAAACCACAAGTTGTGTGTATTAGGAAGGGACTTGAGGATTAGCTAACCTTGGATGTTAATTAGCTTGGTTTTTCTTTATGCTTGAATGTGTATGTATATTTTGGGAAAAATGAGGAGTTTGATGCAAGTTTATGTCGCTAGTGAAGGATCAATGTGCTTTGAGTGTTAAAACAACTTCTCAAATGGTTTGAAATGTTTTGGAAACACCTATCATGTTCTGTGAATGTTTCGAGACATTGGGAACACTTTTCAAATGGTTTTGGATGTTTCCATATGAGTTGGTTTGGTTTTGGTATGAGTTTGGTCTTGTAAAACAGGGAAAAAGTGATAAAAATGGTGTTCTACAGAATCCGGGTCGATCTGGGTCTTGTGAGGATCGATTCGGGGCTTCTGGAGGAACAGAAAATTTCATTCTGCTAAAACCAGATCGGCGGGTCGATCCGCAGGTCAGTTTTCAGCCTGACGACTTTTACGGAAATGAACATAACTCTTTCTAAAAAATTCAGATTTGTGCGCCGTTTTTTTGTGTTGGAATCTGGACTCAAAGAGTTATCTTTTGGTATAAAATTTGACCATATTTTATTTATGACTATTTTGCCCTTGGGGCTATTTTGTCACAACAAAGTTCTTTTGTGTTGTTTAACTCATGCTATACTTAGTAATTTGTATGTTTCTTTGCTAGTTAGTGTAATTGGACACTTATAGCATTGTTACACATGTCCTAATCTGCCCAAGGTGGGTTGGGGTGTGACAAAAAGCCAGTTCTAGAATTCTATTTCTGCAGAAAACAGATTCTTTTGAGATATATATTTTATCTAAAGAAAGACGACAACAACGTAATTTAAACTCCTAATTTTGTGTAAGGAGAGATTTTTCAACCTCCAAATGAGAATTGATGCACTCTATATATAGAATGGTTGGTGTCCCTTCATAAACGTTTAAGTCTATTAGCTTTATGACTATTGACCCAAAGGGCCTTGTGACTATTGGTCCGAGGGGCACAATCCATGGATTTGAATTTAATTTTGAACCGATTTAAATGGTTGCGACCAACTAGTTCGAATTCAATCTCAATGGGCGCAACCCATCATTTCTAATTCAAATCCCACTCACTCTTAATTCTATTTTGAAAATTCTTCAACATTCCCCCACCATTTTCGAAATAAGTTTTCAAATACAATGGCTATAAGATTGATGTATAAGTAATGGTGTCTTACGACTTGAACCAATTACTCTGTGAGGACTAGTCAAAGCTGATCAGGAGAGCTTAGTAGACATTGTCTTTGAACTGGCAATCCATATTGACTAACCGGACTTATTCCCACACATAAACCTTTAATCTTAGTGGATATTCATATAAGCCGACACATGAATAAGGCCTTGTATCTATGCCTTGTATCTATACCTTAATTTCGCGAGTGATCTAGAAGTCAAGCCCTGAATGCATAGGAAGCGACACCACTTTCACACTTAGATAGGTGAACTTATAAGAAGTGTCCCTGTAACTAAAACACTCCAACATAATTTTTATAAATCTATTAAGAGCTTAATAGCTCATCCTCCTCCTTTACACATTACAGGTACCAAAAACTTATTATTGGGATGATTTTTTTATATGTATATATATGTATATTATTTAAAGTGCTTACAGTCACGACATATGATGTCCTTTACTCGTTGAACTTGAGAACCTGAAATATCAAGTGTCAAATTGAGTTTCCATCAAGAGTGACCATGTTCGTTGGGCTTTAGTTCTATCCCTACCAGTGTCTTAGACACCAAATTCCTTACAAGTTCTTTTGTGAATATATCTGCCAGATTTTGGCAAAACCTCACATAATCCGCAGTTAACATATCATCTGTGAGTAACTGCCTCAAATAATTATGTCTAGATCCAATGTGTCTGGACTTGCTGTTATATACTTTACTATTGACCCTAGAAAGTGTAAACTCACTATCTTAGTAGATAGATATAAGAGGCATAGGTTTAGGCCAAACTGGAATTTTAAAACTAACTATGCTGTCTCTTTTCTACTTCAGCTAATGTTGCAAATTCAATTGTCATGGTGGATTCAGCTCTACAAGTACGTCTCTTTTTCCATAAGAAAACTCCTCCACCAAAAGTGAAAAACCGTACATTCCTTGATATGTGATTATTCTCCCCGCTTAGTACCAACGGGCATCTAAATTCTATTAGTGCATGTCAATGCAAACAATTAGAATAACTAGTATCTCTACTAGGTTTACTAGCTGCATATTAGGCCTATTACATGTCATAGTGTTATAACATTATAGTATACATAAAGCATATTCCACCAATTAAACAATACTAATTCTAATTAAAATAGTGCTTCACATAAGTCTAAACATATTGTTATTGCCATGGTATTCTTTGTTGACTAATTAGCAGAACAAACATTAGACTTGGATTAACTTGGTTTTATTCCCAAAACCTTGACACCCAATGAAGTTACCTATAAAATTATTATGCAATTTAAACATAATAGTCTTAAGAGACCCGTTTAAATAACTATGCAATTAGTATAATACTACTAATAAAATTATTATACAAAATCACTCACATGCATACACTGTAATCTTGAGAGTGCATGTCATGATGACAAATTCTAGTACTTAACAGCTGTTAAAATTAGTGGCTTCGAAAGCAAATAATAAATAATATATTAATCCAACTTTTGCATTTGGGTAAAAGCAAAAGTCCTAATCTCAAGGGATCAACGAAATTAACAAAAGTTAATTATAACCCAACCTGTATCTTGCATCACGTTTAGACTGAAATACCTCTAGAACCATGTTCAATCGTACTTGTTTTGGGCTCAAACCTCAGTTTTTCGAACTGTTTGCTTGTAGTTTTGCAGGCGTGCCAGAACCAAACGGACTCGATGTGTGCAAACTAATTTCCTATATGCTTGAGTGAGTGATCCTCAAAGCTTTAAGATCTTACTTCTAACTAAACAATTGTGTGTGATGAGTAGGAAAGTACCCTCACCAAAAATTCTATGACAGTACTAACGCGCACAAGCCCATTAGTGCAAGAGTTTACCAAGTAAACAATCACAAACAATTAATAAAATACGAAGATATTTTATTAAATGCTTGGAAAATAAAAACCAAAGAACATGACCAGAACAGGCTCTGATTGTTCAAGAGATTGAAAACAGTAAAGAAAAGACTAACAGAGACAGCCCTATTTACTATGAATGCAAAAAAAATAAGAAGAACGTAGGGTTGAATGCTTTGAATGTTGTGTATGTGTGCTATTTTCGATATGACGCAGAGTCCTTTGCACTGTTAGCCTACCTTCATATTTATAGCGGCCTCTAAAAATACTAATAATGCAAGGACTCCTTGACTTACGCTCCAAGCAGAATACTGATTGCAGAATCCTTCCTAATCTCTAACTCCTTCCTTGTCTAGCTGGACGTGATCAGATTCCATTCCCAAATGGACTTTGACTCCTTAATCTCAGGGTAACATCATTATGATAGCTAAGAACAGAACCGCCTTCTCCTCTTACCCATCGGGCTCAAATGAACATACTTTTAGCTTCATCGGACTGATGTTCTTCCACTTATCACCATCTCTGACGCCTACGAGCCCGATGATGGCCGCACGTACGTTTCTGACCAACAGGACTCATCCATTCCCCTCTACCAAGCATTCTTCTCATGGATGTCCGATAAAAGTTATTCATGCTATCTTCCCATCGGGCTCCAACATTCACCATTACTCACTTATTGCAAGTATGGTGTCCGATTAGGGAGCATTTGGCATTCATCACCTATCGGGCATAACCAGGTTGGGGCCAATGCCTTGTTTTTCAGATCCACGTAATGTCTCTCTCTTGAGACCGATTACTCTGCGCAGTCTCAGGCTGGCCATTCCAAAACAAGGCCTGGGCCAATCATCTCCAGGCCCTTTCCAACAACGCTCTCGGGCTCAAAAAACCTTTGGCAGTTTTTAGGTGCAAATAATTGCCTCCCAAAAGGTCATGTTAATGATCTCGCCCTTGATTGATGTGACCTTTTGAATTTGAAACTGCCACGTGTCCATCATGCAGAGGTTGTCAGATCTCAAGAATTCCACCACTAACTCCTCATTAAATGCTAAGCATATAAAATGAAGAGATTTTCAAAATCTCTTCACTTTCCCCATCTTAAACCAACTCTTCTTCCCCGTCTTTCTTTCTCTCTCTAAAACCACCAACCAGAGCTCCTCGCTTTAAGAACTTCACTTTTTCGACGAGCAAAACCTCCTGTCCACTGAAATGGCTCCCAAGACAGCTCCAGCAGTGTCATCCAAGGGCAAGAAAACATTTTTGGATGCACCTCCACCACAAAATCAGTGCAGGGAGGTAAGAACACTGGCTAAGGCTCATGCCTCGGAGATTTCCCCCAAACACTTTACCAACCACTGTACTTCCAACGGCACCGCGGCGACTCCTGGCCTTGGCCCGGTGTTTCTTGGCGATCCTCCGGCGTCCTTCAATCCCTACTTCCCACTAGTGCCTAACGAATCTTTCCTCCATCTCCCTTCCCACTAGAATGAAGTTTGGACATCTACCCATCCCATCAAGGGTTCGCCTCAGCCTTCACTAGATTGGGACAAATGGTTGCTCAGGGTTTCAGCCTCAAAAGCTGAGCATTGGAAAAGAACGGGCATCTATGATGCCAACATACTAAGTCGGTCTAGGCTCGAAATGGACCGACCCCTCCTCTTTTCTACTCTACTATTCTGGTCCCAATCTTGTAAAGGATTCCTCTTTCATTGCGGTCCGATGGGACCCACCAAAAAAAGGACACCAGCTATCTAACTGAGCTATTTCCTCACGGGCAGGAGATCAGACTGGGTCTTGACGTAGGAACAGCCAGCTTTGCCTATCCTCATACAGAATCTGTCAGGGACAGAGCTATTTTCCTCAGACCGATTACTGCATATGGGCCATTCATAACTGCCTGTATGGGCGAAGAAGGGACGGAAGTGTCCGATGCTAAACATGTTGCTCTCCTGATCTACTGGCTAAACAGGTACCTTTTTTGTTCTACTAGCCAAGCCATCACCAAAGAATATACCACCCTAGCCCTGGCCTTAGCTGCTGGCCAGCCACTGGCCATGGCCACTCTAGTCTGGGTGCACCTCGTCCGAGGTGTGACGGATTTCCTTGACTCAAGCTTCCACTCTGGAGGGAGCCCAATCTGGATTTTGTAGCTTTGGTTGCATTCTTATTTTCTCGCACATCGGGCTCCATCCCAGAATTTGGTAGATGTGCCCATTTTTATTGTCCACTTTATGGACGTCGCTCCCTCTCCTCACACTTTTGAGGAATGTTTCACTTTTTTCTATGAAGGATGCTCCAATCGAGCTCCTTTTGATTTCTTACCCTTTTTCTCTCTTCATTTCCGCCCCTTTTTTCAACTATCCAATAATCCTTCCAACTGGGGACTGGGCACCCAGTCCACCTATAACAAAATCTTCTCTAGCTACATGGTAGCCAGAGATATTGTCTACACTCCGACCATCCCTCATAGCAATAATAAGTGTGGGGTGGAATTCTACTTTGCTCCATTCTTTGCCTATCAATTTGGGCTTTCTCTAATGGTACCCGTCCCTCTTGCGATAACTGCCAATCAAGATTGGGTGGAATGAGGCTTGCTTGTATCCGACGAGCAAGTGAAGAAAATCAGCGACCGATCTAAAAGGTTGAAGAAAACCTTTGCTTTTTAACCGTTTCAGCATCGGCCATTTGCTTCGGATGAATTTTACAAATGGTGGTCCAAACGGGCCGCCCAAATATTCTAGACTACTGCTGCTGAGACTTTCTTCGATTTTCCATGGCCCAAGAGGCCAACGAACCTGTTGCTGTACCTATTGTAGCCTGTAGGAAGCAAGTAGCAAAGAGAGCGGCTCTAAAGAAAGCACCCAGCAAGGAACCGCGGCCAAAAAGAAAAAGACTACAGCCCCATCCACTCAGGTTTCCTACCTCTTTATATTTTCCCTTTTAAGCTGTTCGATTCCATTTACTCTCCCTCTTAACTACTTTTCTTCTTTACAGATTGTGGACGAAGCCTTCAGGGACGACATATTGCTGACCGGGCAGACCCTTCAAACGCAACCAACTCATCCCTCTGATGCCTGATCACGAGTCCTACTACCTCCAATTCCTATTACAACTCCTCTTGAACGGGCAGTGGCCCTTCTTGAAGAAGTTTTCGATAGGGTGGTCCCCATTAGGCTTGTACCACCTCTCACTCCTTCGGACTGAGATGATGCTGCTGATCCAACTGAAAAAGATGCACCTGAGCAAGTGATTCTCTCTTCCAACAGTTAACATCTGTTTAGAGGTGATGCAACCATGGAGACCACTGGAGAAGAGGTGGAACAAATGGCCTAACCAATCGTAGAAGGGGGTCAAGATGTTCTGACCACTCGGGATGATCCTACTATCGCTACGGGATTGGCCATTATAAATACAGAAGAAATGATCTTTCTAAGGATCCAGCCCCAAGTGGCGAGGACCATGATCCATCAACTGCCCCCCCAGGAACTACAAATGATGTTCAACCCCGTACAAGCAAGGCAGTAGGGGACACTGTAACAGATCCTGCTCAAGTCACCCAAGTTCCAATCTTATAATCAAGTGGCGAGGCCGTTGCGTTACAGGATCTATCACCCTCCACATCTTTTCCTACCCAGGTAATTCCTTCATGTTCGAGCATACTTCTTCTATCTTTTGCTAGTATTATTAACCTTTTTCTTTGGATTCTTGAACAGGCCACCCCTTTGGGTCCAGAGCCGTTTATCCCTTTTGATGACTTCTTTACTGGCATGAACCTTAGGGAGTTCGAACTGGGCTCCCTTAAACCCGAAGTAGCTTCTCCTACAAGTATGAAATAGTGTAAGGACCTTGTTCTCGGACTCTCCTCCCGGGGGCTAAGTAGTCTTCTAGCAACCACTAAAGTCGATGCTGCCTTAGCCACTCTTGCTTCCAATCCATCACTCTCTGTCGGGCAGCATGATTTACTCAGGGAAATCCAAGAACGGTTACCAGGCTATCGCATCTTGGATCACTCGGCCTTGGTTATCCAGAATGAAGCCGAAGCTCATCTCAATGCCCGGCAGAAGGCAATGCATTTTCTCCAGTCTGCCAAAATGAAGTATGAGGTTGGGAAGGTGACTCGAGCTCAAATAATAACCCGAGATGCCTGGCTTCAAGCCCATTTTGCCACGCTCAAGGCGCAGCTAGAAAAATGTAAGGCCGAGGTCACTACCAATGATGCAGCCCTGGCAAAGGTTGATGAGGCCCTGGCTTAGCTAGGTGGAGACGCACAGAAGTGTAGCGACCAACTGCAAGCTAATATTCCAACTACCCGTATCTAGACCTAGTGGCTCAACAAAGCCAAACAAGACCGAGTTGGAGCTGAACGAACCTAGGAGGACTTGAGAGCAAAGCTTATGAATTTTGAGTCAGCCTAGAGGTCGATCTTAATCCTCTGTACATGTATTTATTTTTATTTTCTTTTCTGTTTTTATTTTTGTAAGCACTTTGTAAGTATTTAATACAATTCAGCTTTTGATCACTCAAGCTCAGGCTCATAATTGAATAGTTCGTATTCTAGCCCAGGATGTGATTTGTACTCTAGATCAATGGTCACCTATAAAGTAGGACAATAGGACTTTAAATACTGACCATTTATTAGCCTGGCATGAGCCGTTCCTTCCATATCGCGCAGCCTGTGTGTTCCACCCTTCATGATTTGATGGATGATGAAAGGACCTTCCCACTTGACCGACCATTTACCATATTGATTATCCTTGTCTCCAATAGGCAAGACGGCCTTCCATACCAAATCCTCCGTGCAGAAAGACTTCACTTTTACCCTTTTATTATATGCTTGGGCAGCACATAGCTTCTGCACTTTTAATGAGTCCAAGCCGTTAGCCTTATTTCATCAAGTCCCTCTAACTCAGCTATCATAGCCTCTGTGTACTCAGCGGGCTCAAGCTGATTTTGCAATGCCCTTTTAGCTAATTAGACTGTGATTTCCATAGGTAGCATAGCATCATGCCCATAGGTTAGCATAAATGGCATAACCCCAGTGCTAGACCTTTTTGATGTCTAATAGGCATAAAGGGCTTCGGACAACAACTTATCCTATTCCCTAGGGTTTTCATTTATCATTTTCTTGATGATCCCCTTGAGAATCTTTTTGGTTGACTTGGCCTGCCCGTTAGCCGATGCATAGTATGGAGTGGAGTTGAGAATAGTAATTCCTCTGCTTTCTGCGAAGGCTGATGTTTCTATTCCTATAAACATAGACCCTTGATCGGTCGTTATGGTTTCTGGCAGGCCGAACTGGTGTATTATATGCTCTTCAATGACCTTAATCATAGTGGCCTGAGTCATCGCCCTGTAGGGTATGGCCTCGGCCCACTTCATAAAATAGTCCGTAGCCACGATAATGAAATAATACTGGCCTGATGAAGGTGGGAGTACTTTGCTAATCAAATCCATGGCCCATCCTCTGAACAGCCATGTCTTTATAATTGGCTGGAGCTCTTTGGCTGGCACTCGTTGAATCGGGCCATGCTTCTGGTAGGCTTGGCACCTTTTAGCATAGTTGATGCATTCCTTTAACATCCCTGGCCAATAGTAGTTGTACCTTCGCAAAAGCCATTTCATCTTGGTACCGTTCTAATGAGCTCCGCAGATCCCTTCATGGACTTCGGCCATCACCTCCATGGCTTGCTTTTTGCCTAAACATTTTAGGATCACGTCATCGCCGATAGGTTTCTTGAATAACTCTCCACTAAGCACCACAAATCGGACTGCAAAAAGTCTGACCTTTTAGTTTACCCTAACATTTGGGTGTTTCAAGTATTCGATGATAGGGATTATCCAGTCGTCGTCATCCATTACGACCGAATTGGTGGTAGTTTACCAGCCTCTCTTTGCCACTGATGGTAATGACCAGACTAGTACCATGACAGTTTGATTCTCCACTTCTTTCAGTGGGGGTGAAGCTGATCCTGCTTTGGCCAGCTTATCGGCCTCGGTGTTCGTAGACCGGGGTATATAACTCACGCTTATATTGTCAAATGAATCCATAAGTTGAGTGGCAACTGAGTGAAAGGGGCATAACTCCCAACTTTTTATTTGGAATTCCCCTGACATCTGTCCAATTACCAGCCATGAGTCACCTTTTATGTGTACGGACGATACCCCCATTTCAAGGATTATCTCCAATCTGATTATTAATGCTTCATATTCAGCCTGGTTGTTAGTACATTTGAAATCGAGCCAAAATGACATTTTCTTTTTCTGTATTTAGGTGATATGATAACCACCCCTACCCCAGCACCTTCTGACAAAGATTAATGTCCATAGGACTAAGGACGTGTTTAAAATTTTAGGTACTGATGACAGATCTCCCAGATCAATAGGGTCTGGGTGATCGGCCAAAAAATTGGCTATGGCTTGGCCTTTTTTGACCAATTGCTGTGATCGGTATTGAATGGCAAACTCCATCAAGGCCAAGATCTATTTTCCAATTCGGCCACACATAATGGGCCTTGATAGCATGTATGCTCACATCAGTTTGACATATAATATAAGTAAAAATAGGATATATGTTCTTAATTTATATGATGAAAAGTACAATGCTAAGCATAACTTCTCAATTGGACGCATAGCGCCACTCGATTGGATTCAACACTCTACTTAAGTAATAAACAGCCTGCTCAATACCTTGCTCATTATCCTGAGCTAACATGCTTCCTATGGAGCAATCAGAGGGCGATATGTACAATTTAAGACACCTACCCTTCTTGGGTGGCATCTGGGGGGGTTGACAAGTATTGCTTAATTCTTTCAAAGGCATGTTAGTGGCTGTCTTCCTACTTGAACTCTTCGTCCGTCTTGATCTTTAGTAGTGGAGTCTACACATGGATTTTTCCTGCATAGTTGGAGATAAATATCCTGAGGAAATTAATCTGCCCGAGCAGCCTTTGCAAATTTTTCTTATTAGCTGGAGGTGTTCTAGCTTGGATAGCCCGAGCCTTGTTCTTGTCAACCTCTATGCCTCTCTGGTGCACCAAGAAACCCAAGAAGTTTCCTGGTGACACGCTGAACACACATTTAAGTGGATTCATCTTTAGCTTATGAGCCCGCATTCTTTCGAATGCTTTCTCAAGGTCGGCCAAATGTTCGGCGTTATTTCTGGACTTAACCACCACATCATCAATGTACACTTCCATGAAACGTCCAATCATGTCACGGAAGATTAAATTCATTGCTCATTGATAGGTAGCTCCTGCATTCTTTAGCCCGAAGGGCATCACCACCCACTCAAAGGTTCCAATTGTCCCCCGGGCACCGAAAAGCTGTCTTTGGGACATCTTCTCGGCAATGTAAATTTGGTTATACCACAAGTTCCCGTGGATAATATTTTATGTTTGGCGGCCGAATCAATCAGTTGATCAACTATGGGCATTGGGTATTCATCCTTTAGGGTAGCCAGGTTTAGATTTTTGAAGTCAATGCACACCCTGAGTTTCCCATTCTTTTTAACCAGTGTGACAACATTCGAGACCTATTCTACATATCTTGCAGTCTGAATGAATCCAGCCCTGAGGAGTCTCTCAATTTCTTCCTTCACCTTCAGTGTAACTTCTGGTGACATGCGCCTAGGTAGCTATTTGAACGGCCTAAATCCTGACTTGATTGGTAATCGGTGTTCTACCAGTTCCCTAGATAGCCCTGGCATCTCATCATAGTCCCAGGCAAAATAGTCCTATTACCTCGGCTTGGAACTGCGGTTCTAGCATCTAGTTTACATAAGTTAGCTTATGCTCTCCTTCGTTGCCCAAGTTAACCTCCAAAAGGGGATCTTGAACATCGGCATTCAGATCATCCAACTTTATTGTGGCCATTTCTAATTCCTCCATTTGAATCTCCTCCTCTTTCGGCAATTCTTCCTAGTAGATACAATCGGCCAAGTTTACCTCATAAATGGTTAGGCCGATTTCTAGTCTTCTATCGGTCAAATACGCACACCATCTGGCCATGCTAGCCCTTAGGACCAGTTGTCTCCGGACTTCAGTTGGTTGTGGATTCGTCAATATCGTCTTGTTCATTAATCTCCATCGGCCTTAGTTCTTCAGTCCGGTTGGGATTGTGGTAATATGACTTCAAGTCCAGTGAAACTCCATTATAGAATGTGGCTACATTCGGTCTTCCCAACTTGCCACACCCTAACAGCTTCACTGGACCGATGTCATCTTCATATAGAACTGCATAGGCTGTTTGTACTCATGCTACGAACGGTCTCATATCAGCCCCTGCTACTTTAACCTCATCCCCTCTCTAGAAAATTAGCAATTGATGGAGAGCAAAAGGGATGTAGTAGTTAAGATTAATCCAGTCTCGGCCTAGCAATGCATTATACGTGGCCGATGTCTCCACGATAAAGAAGGCTATCATGATTATCTTGCTTCCAATCGTTAGTTCCAAAGGCAGGATACCTTTAGTCCTTGACGGCGTTCCTGTGAAACTCTGGACGTTCATTTCAGTCGGAATCAGCTCCGATTCAGATTTTTGAAGTACTCTCAGCATGATCTAGGTCATGATGCTAATAGTAGATCCTCCATCAATGAGGATTCTATTTATCGGGATCCCCTCAATATGTCCCTTCACGTATAGCGGTTTTAAATGCTGAGACATTTGATAGGTGGGTTTTTCAAACACCACCTTGGCAGGTCCTACTGATCCATGTCCCTCTTCAACTTGTCATCCTTTCTGCCTTAAGATGGTGATCTTGGGCCGATCGGACTGTTGATCAGTGGTGCCCACATTATTGCTTGTGGCTTACACCACATCTGGCTTGACAGTTTCTCCTCCACTCCGACACACGTCTTCTATCGTGGACGACTTTTCGGTCTAGCCCTCCATCACGTCTCCCATCATGGCCATGGGTTGGTCTGGCTTAGCCATGAAGGATATGGGCAAAGTGAACACCATGTTTGAGGATAGATTCATCGGGATAGTTCCAAATTGAATTGGTGTATCGTCCAAATTTGAGACGTCATCGGTATGATCATCTATTGAATTTTCCTCGAGCTTGTACCCCTCTGTTGTATTGTCTCACCTAAACCTTTCCTTTAGGCGCTCAGTGGCCTGCATAGCTCCTTTACCTTCTTTATTGTCAAAAACGAGCACTTCTTCAGCTGGTGGCTGCTCTGGAGAATTGGGCACATAGGTGGAAGAATCCTTGGGGGGTTGTAAGCCTGATTCTCCCAATATTGTCGTTCTCTTTCTGCCTACCTTGCCCCTTGGGAATCTTCTTTTTTGGGATTTGCGGCACTTGGGCATTGCTGGGAATTTGAGGTGTTCAGCCCCATACCACTTACCTTCATCCACCCTTGGTGGTATTACCATCCTTGAACGGACGTCCGAAGTTGCAGCCTTTCCAGGTGTATTCGGCCTTGCTTGTGGCCTAAGACGCCTTTCTTCCTATAGTATTGATTCTGCCATGCTAATTACTACTGACGGCACTAGTTTTGGTTAATATTCGGACTTAGATTGACTTTTCCTGAGCAGTGTAATCCTTTCGTGCACAAACCTTCTCGGACTGTGTTCGCGGTACTCATTCGCCCTCGGCGTCTTACTTAGGCTAGAGGCCTCCTTCTTGATATCGGCCTTGCACCTTGGGCAGAGGCCTTGCTCTATCAAATCTAGTTGTCGCCGCAAATCGGTGATCAAACTATCTGTATTTGACCGGGCCGTCTCAATTTTGGCCTTGCGTTCTGCTTGCTTTCTCCCCTGATAAGTTCTCTGGAGTTCATGAATTGTTACTTTTGGCTTCTCTGTGGCCGAAGTGGCAATTTGCTTTCCTTCCCTTTGACTTAGCCTTTCTTCCTTTAGATCTGACAGGTCAACCTTCGGCCTGGGCCTAGTCAACTTAGTCATATCGAGCATGGCCACATTGGCACCAGTGATCTGGGGGAACGGGTTGGCATCAATACCCATGGCTTTATCTGAGAATTTGAACACTCCCTTCTCTATGTTTTCCTATACTACACTACGAAAAACCACACAGTTGTTAGTAGAGTGTTTCCAAGAGTTATGCCATTTATAGCATTCTTTACTTTTAATGTCATCGGCCTTAGGGATCCAATGACCATCACTTAGCTTGATCACTTTTTCGGCTAGAAGGGCGTCGAAAATCTAGTCGGCCATAGTGATGTCAAAAGTATAGTTTTTTCCTGCCTCAAACGCCATCTTTTTCGCAGTAGCGTTATTATTAATGGGCTTGCTTAAGGCTTTGCATATGATTGGCCGTTTGCAAACCAACTGGGCCATGTCAATTTCCATTTCGAGGTCACAATCTGCTAGATAGACCTCGTAGTTCGGATCCTTATAGTATGTACACTTGGATGAGTTTTTCTTCTCTTGTTTTTTCAGAAAGATACGTTCATAGCGAGCGGCCAGCGTAGCTAGCTCGAATAGATCTCAGAAATCGGTCCCTTCAAACCTCTTGTGAAGCTCAAAGGACATCCCTCCCATAGCCATCTTAATATATTCCTCCTCAGGCAACATAGTCTTAAACCTATACTTAGCTTTTCTGAAACGGGCTTTGTAGGTCTCCACTGGCTCCCCTACTAGTTGGAGCATTCTAGAAAGGTCTGCTAATGACGTTTCAAGCTCAGTCCTATAGAATTGGTCATGGAATAACTCCTCCATCCCTTGCCAATTTTGCACGGAATTGGCAGGCAGGTTGACATACCATAAGAAGGCTTGCCCGTGAGAGAGTTTGGGAACAACTTCAGTTTCAACGGGTTGCTACTACCCACATGGTCGCATTGCACTATGAAATGGCCTATATGCTCTACGGAGACTGTGCACTTTCCCCAGAGAATAAGGTAAAGTTTGGTACCTAGGAAACACATACCAACCCCATTAGTATCAGAGCCAAGACCCGGTTGGTGTGTTTGTTATTGTAGTAATTCCTACTTTCTGTGTTTTTGATTTTCAAAACTCTTTTTCAAAAGACTTTCAAAAGACCACCTAGGCTGAGAGACCACCTAGGTAGGATCCTACCAAACAATAAGGCCTATAGAAGGGAGTGTAAGACGGGCGTGAGCGGAGGATAATGGGTATGAGTCTTCTTAGGTATGTGTTGGATGAATATCTTAGATTAAGAATTTTGTTTTGATAGAACACCTTAAGATGGAAAGATTATTTAGATCAAACTCAGTAATTGGTTCTAGTTCTAGAACCTCTTAACTCACTCTACCAAACATAGTTAATGAAGAAGAATATAGGCATGAAGAAGTTAACCAAGATTAGAGTGATTGGACAATCCCTAAGATTTCCACTAGGGAAATTTACAAGTCAAGTTTTCTTTCTTTTAGATCTGATTACAATGTTAAAACCGTAGAAAAAACCTAGATCTGATGGTTATAACTTTGTTCACATAGGATTAATACAAGTTGCAGTCAAACCCCATAATATTAAAGGAATAAATTCTTCTATTTTATTATGTCTTAGAGATGCTAGATTTCTAAATTTCAATGTTAGTATGATGGGAGTTATGGAGTCCAGTCTTCATGATGGACCGGTTCATTTTAATTATTTTCCTGATTTTACTCTAACTCTTTGTGACCCTCACATATTAAAAGCTTTTAACATTAAATATTAAAACTGCTAGAGAAATTACTAATATGCATAATGATACACAAGTACTCACTTTAATTTATAGAGTTTATTATAAATTAATATTCATGTTTTAATTAAAATTCCTAAGAATCAAACTTTACTTATGCAAAGTAGTTCTGAACATGCAAATATCCAGATTCCAAAGACAATTCAATGGAAGGATGTACAGTTACCTAGTTATTGGATTTTAGAAAATAAAAATCACTCTAGTAATTTCCAAACCAATAATATAGTCAATTTAGATCATGTACAACAATTCAACGATGGAAAAGTTAGAATTAGTTTTGATGAACAACATGTTAGAACATTTCTTTAAAAATTAAGGATTTTGATTCTAATTCTTCTAGATCTAGTATATCTTGTATTCCAGATAGGACTACAATAGTTAGAAAAGAAAAAATCTTCTTAGTGAAATTGATACCAAGTTAGTAATCCTTGTTATAACATACCAAGTGAAGATTGTTTTCCAAATTCTCCTACACAAACAAGTTTCGAATGTCCTAATAAAGAATTATTTACTAAGAGTAAAGATTTTAAGATTAATATGAAAATGCTAAGCAAAGAGTTTATTGCGCCTATTAATGATGGTAAAAGACTTATTTATGATGTTGCCTACAATTTAGATGCAAAGAAGTCTATTCTCCTAACATGGAAAGAATACATGAAATTAGCCAAAAGAGATGTCTATTTCTTTGAATACATAGGAAATTTTCATAATATAGTAAATGTCAGTACCAAGAAAGCATGGATAAAAAAAGAAGAGAATAGTGACACATCCCATTCAAATCCTAGTAAGTCTAAAAAGTCAAAGAAAAGAATAAAGACACACGTGAAAAAAATAATCATCACACTAGGAATTGTAGAGTTAAGACTAAAAATTGAACTTTAGAATTATCCCATAAAGACACAGAAAAGATTTTTGAATTTAAAAACTTTGATTTGAAACCAGAACAGTTAGATAATGAATGCTCATTCCTTCATGAGTCTAATAATGAACAATCTGGTATAATACCAGAATGCCATAGGATAGTTAATGTTCTAACCAAGAGTAGTGAACAATAAAACTTATTATCAGATTTAATTAGTAAAATAAAGGATGAAGATTTAAAATCAATATATTTAAATAAGTTTAGAATATTGTTATACAAACAGGAAGAAGCTAGTAAAACAATTCACCTTACTATTAGTCTTAATAAAACCTTAGAAAGATTTAATAAATCTACAAAGGAAGTTACAGTTCAAGATTTACAAGTTGAAATCAAACAAGTTAAAATTGATATAAAAAAAACTTGCAAGACCAATTTGCTAAGTTTGACCAAGACCACAGTAGTTCTTCTAGTGAAGACCCTTTCCCTAGTTACCAGAATTCTCTCTATTCTAATAAAGAGACAGAAGAACACAATTTTCTTCAAGTCATGAATAAAATTCATTTACAAACATGGCACTGCAATGTTAAAATAGTGATAAATAAAGAATTAGAAATAGAGACTGTAGCACTTATCGATTCAAGTGCTGATCTTAATTGTATTCAAGAGGGATTAACCCCAACTAAATATTATGTAAAACCAGTGAACATCTTAGTTCTGCTAATAGTAGTCAAATGCAGGTTGAATATAAATTACCTAGTGCACATGTTTGTCAAGACAATGTTTGTTTTAAAATACCATTTGTTTTAATTAAAAATATGACTGCTAAGTTATTCTAGGAATACCATTTTGATACTTACTTTACCCATTTACTACTAATAATGATGGATTAACCACTCATGCATGTGGACAAAAAGTTCAGCTTAAGTTTCTTACTAAACCATTACTTAGAGATTTGAAACAGTTAAAAGACCAATCAGTTTCTAAGAATAAAAATATTTTTTATTGTAAAACTTTACATCTAAAGTATTTACAAGAGGAATTTAGGTACGTAAAAATTGAAAACCAATGAACTAATACATCCTTTCAAATCAAAATGGAAGACTTCAAGTCTAGAATCATTACTTACCTAATGCCTTTTGGGATAGAAAAAAACACATAGTTACTCTTCTTTATGTCAAGAATTTTAATGAATCTAATATCCCTACTAAAGCTAGACCTATTCAAATGAGTCAAGAAAATATGGATTTATGTAAAAAGGAAATTTCTGAATTATTAAACAAAAATATTACTCGCAAAAGTAAGTCATCCTGATCTTGCCCTGCTTTCAATGTTAGAAAGAGTGGTGAGTTAGAAAGAGGAACACTTAGGTTAGTTATCAATTACAAACCTCTCAATAAAGTTTTAGAATGGATTACATATCCTATTCCCAATAAAAGAGATCTAGTCCATAAATTAAACCAAACAGTTATTTTCAATAAATTGTATAGGAAGAGTGGATTCTGGCAAATCCAACTCCATGAGAGTGATAGATATAAGATTTGTCTTTACTACCCCATTTGGACATTATGAATGGAATGTAATGCTCGTTGGTGTTAAGAATGTCCCTAGTGAATTCCAAAATATTATAAATGAAATATTCAATCCATTCAGTCATTTTTCAATTGTTTACATTGATGATGTTCTTATTTTCTCAAAATCAATTGATGAACATTGGAAACATTTACATTCATTTTTCAATACCATCAAAGTCAATGGTCTTGTTGTCTCAGCTTCAAAAATCACCTTATTTTGGTCCAAAGTTAGATTTCTTGGTCACAGTATTTATCGTGGAAAAATCACTCATATTGATAGAGCTACTAAATTTGCTGATAAATTCCCGGATGAAATTCTAGACAAAACCCAGTTACAACAATTTTTAGGTTCTTTAAATTACATATCTGATTTTTATCACAGTCTTCGTTGCAAATGTAAACCCATTTTTTATAAGTTAAAATCCAATCCTCCTCCTTGGTCATCTGTTCACACTTCTATTGTTCAAGAAGTCAAAAGATATGTCAAGTCTTTGTCATGCCTTGGCAACCCTTCAGCTAATTTCTTTAAAATTATTCAGTCAGATGTCTCTGAGCACGGTTATGGAGGAATTCTCGTTTAAAATGTCAATGGTTAATCCAATGAACAAATTGTGCAATTCTACTCTGAAATTTGGAAAAAGGCACAAAATAGTTACAACACTATAAAAAAAAGAAATTATTTCTTTATTATTATGTATAAGTAAATTTCAAGATGATATTTTAAATAAAAAATTTCTAGTCAGAATTGATTGTAAAAGTGGTAAATTTATTTTAGAAAAAGATGTCAAAAATTTGGCATGAAAACAAATATTTCCAGATGGCAATCTATTTAATCTATTTTTGACTTTGAAATAGAATATATTAAAGGAAGTAACAATTCAATCTCTGACTTTCTTACTCGTGAATTTTTATAGTGTAAAAATTGAGGACAAGAAGAAGGATAACAAGTTAGTAGTTATCCCTCGTATTGGACTAGTCAACAGGTACCAAGTGCTATGATCAATATCCAAGCCCAATTACCAGTTAGGGTTGGTCAAGCCCACCAGCAGTCAATATATAGTTAATCACCCATTTGCTATCAAGCCCATTCAAACAATAGTCAACAGACCCATCCTAAACCCCAGAACAGACTATGTAGTCAAACCCAACCCAGTTCATTTATTCTTTATTGAACCACACCAGAGTCATTATAAAAACCCAGTTGATTTGGTCAAACTCACTTTCCCCAATGGATGGCAGTTTATTCCCAAAAGTCCAAAAAAAATCTCTTAGTTATTACAGTGACATCTTGTTATCTATTGAGTCAATCAATATAAAGGCTATTACTGACCAGAGTGACAAGGAGAAGGAAGTGCTACCTGAGAAGGAGAAAATTCTATTTCACTCCATGTATATTAAAAGAATTATTTCCAGTAAAGATTGGGGTTCCCACCCATGCATCCTTAAGTCACGTCCTAATCAAACCCAGTACAATTATTTTGATTATATTGACGCTTGGTTCCACATTTTCTTCCACCAGTTTGAGAATTTTACTCATCTGTGGTATGTTAATTTTGACACAAAATTCAAAAGTCAGCTTCCCACTTGGTTTCTCCAATGGTGGTCCCGTCATGGCCCCATGCAAGACCATTTCCCTGATGATCTTCAAGATACAATCAAATATTTCTCCACCAAATACAAAATTAATAAGCACCGTACCCAGTTCCCTATCTTGCTCATGTTTATAAGTAAGTATAAAGTGTCATGACTCTTGAAATGGCAATACCAAATTCAGAGCAACACTGTTCAAGACTTATAGTAGGTGACTCGATTGGCAATACTAGCAGTTAGTATATACCTTACAATCATACTCTTTACCCATTGGTATCAGAGTCAAGACATGGTTGGTGTTTTGTTCTTGTAGTCATTCCTACTTTCTGTGTGTTTGATTTTCAAAACTCTTTTTCAAAAGACTTTCAAAAGACCACCTAGGCTGAGAGACCACCTGAGTAGGATTCTGCCAAACAGTAAGGCCTGCAGAAGGGAGTGTAAGACGGGCGTGAGCGGAGAATAAAGGGTACGAGTCTTCTTAGGTATGTGTTGGATGAATATCTTAGATTAAGAATTTTGTTTTGATAGAACCCCATAAGATGGAAAGATTATTTAGATCAAACTCAGTAATTGGTTCTAGTTCCAGAAACTCTTATCCCACTCTACCAGACATAGTTAATGAAGAAGAACATTGCTATGAAGAAGTCAACCAAAATTATAGTGATTGGACAATCCCTAAGATTTCCACTAGGAAAGTTTACAAATCAAGTTTTCTTTGTTTTAGACCTGATTACAATGTTAAAATCGTAGAAAAAACCTATAGTATTAGTAAAGAACATGAATAGTGTCCACTCCTTAGTAAAGAGTCAATTAGAAAACATAGATCTGATGGTTACAACTTTGTTCACATAGGAATAATATAAGTTGCAGTCAAACCCTTAATATTAAAGTAATACATTCTTCTATTTTATTATGTCTTAGAGATGCTAGATTTCTAAATTTTAGTGCTAGTATGATGGGAGTTATGGAGTCCAGTCTTCATGATTGACTAATCCTTATTACAAGGTACCAAGTGAAGAGTTTAATGCGCCTATTAATGAAGGTAAAAGACTTATTTAACAATTTGCCTACAATTTAGATGAAAATAAGTCTATTCTCCTAGCATGGAAAGAATACAGGAATTGTCAAAAGAGATGTCTATTTCTTTGAATACTTAGGAAATTTTCATAATATAGTAAATGGATCAAAAAAGAAGACAATAGTGACCCATCCCATTCTAAACCTAGTAAGTCTAAAAAGTCAAAAGAAAATAATAAAGACACACGTGGAAAACATAATCATCACACTAGGAATTGTAGAGTTAAAACTAAAAAAAGATCTTTAGAATTAACCCATAAAGACACTGAAAAGGTTTTTGAATTTAAAAACTTTGATTTGAAACCAAAACAGTTAGATAATGAATGCTCATTCATTCATGAGTCTAACAATGAACAATCTGGTATAATACCAAAATGCCATAGGATAGTTAATGTTCTAACCAAGAGTAATGAACAAGAAAACTTATTATTAGATTTAATTTGTAAAATAGAGGATAAAGATTCTTCTAGTGAAGACCCTTCCCCTAATTACCACTGTGGTCTTCGTCAAACTTAGCAAATTGGTCTTGCAAGTTTTTATATTTATATCAACTTAAACTTGTTTGATTTCAAGTTGTAAATCTTGAACTATAACTTCCTTTTTAGATTTATTAAATCTTTCAAGGGTTTTATTAAGATAATAGTAGGGTGAATTGTTTTACTAGGTAGCTTCTTCCTATTTGGATAACAGTATTTTAAACTTATTTAAATATGTTGATTTTAAATCTTTATCCTCTATTTTACTAATTAAATCTAATAATAAGTTGTTCACTACTCTTGGTTGGTTAGAACATTAACTATCCTATGACATTCTGATATTATATCAGATTGTTCATTATTAAACTCATGAAGAAATGATCATTTCATTATCTAACTGTGTCTTTATGGGGTAATTCTAAAGATAAATTTTTAGCCTTAACTCTACAATTCCTAGTGTGATGATTATGTTTTCCACGTGTGTCTTTATTTTTTTTATTTTTTTTGACTTTTTAGACTTACTAGGTTTAGAATGGGATGGGTCACTATTGTCTTCTTTTTTGATCCATGTTTTCTTGGTAGTGGCATTTACTATATTATGAAAATTTCCTAAGTATTCAAAGAAATAGACATCTCGTTTGACAATTTTTTTTTTCTTTTCATGCCAGGAGAATAAACTTCTTTTCAACTAAATTGTAGGCAACTTGATAAATAAGTCTTTTACCATCATTAATAGGTGCATTAAACTCTTTACTTATTGTAAATAATTCTTTATTAATCTTAAAATATTTACTCATTGTAAAGAATTCTTTATTAGGACCTTCGAAATCTGTTTGTGTAGGAGAATTTGAAAAACTATCTTTCACTTTGTATCTTGTAACAAGGATTACTAATTTGGTTGAGGTCTTAATACCTTTTAATTTAGTATCAATTTCACTAAGAAGATTTTTATCTTTTCTAACTGTTGTAGTCCTATCAGAAATACAAGACGTATTAGATCTAGAAGAATTAAAATCAAAATCCTTAATTTTTAAAGAAGATGTTCTAACATGTTGTTCATCAAAACTAATTCTAACTTTTCCATCGTTGAATTGTTGTACATGATCTAAATTGACTATATTATTGGTTTGAAAATTACTAGAATGATTTTCATTTTCTAAAATCCAACTAGGTAACTCTATATCCTTCCATAGAATTGTCTTAGAAATCTGGATATTAGCATATTCAGAACTACTTTGCATAAGTAAAGTTTGATTCTTAGGACTTTTAATTAAAGCATGAACATTAAGATTACTTCTAATACATTAATAATAAACTCTATAAATTAAAACGAGTACTTGTGAACTATTATGCATATTAGTAATTTCTCCAGCAGTTTTAATATTTATGTTAAAGCTTTTAATATGTGAGGGTCATTAAGACTTAGAGTAAAATTAGGAAAATAATTAAAATGAATTGGTTCATCACGAAGACTGGACTCCATAACTCCCATCATACTAGCACTAAAATTTAGAAATCTAGCATCTCTAAGACATAATAATATAAAAGAATTTATTCCTTCAATTTTAAGGAGTGAGACTGCAACTTGTACTAATCCTATGTGAATAAAGTTGTAACCATCAAATCTATGTTTTCTTAATGACTCTTTACTAAGGAGTTTACACTTTTCATGTTGTTTATTAATACCATAGGTTTTTTCTACAGTTTAAACATTGCTATCAGATCTAAAAGGAAAAAAAAAAAAAAAAAACTTGACTTGTAAATTTCCCTAGTGGAAATCTTAGGGATTGTCCAATCATTATAATCTTGGTTAACTTCTTCATACCTATGTTCTTCTTCATTAACTATGTCTGGTAGAGTGGGAAAAGAGGTTCTGGAACTAGAACCAATAATCTTTCCACCTTAAGGGGTTCTTGTCCTGGCAATACCAAGCCCGAAGGTGATATCAGCCCGAAGTAAGTTGTTATTGGGTTTGGAAATTTTCAATGAACGGGCCGCAAATGGTTTTCTAGCTTGTGAAGCATTTTTTTTATGAGCGGGCTTGAGTGGGCCCGACTTGGACTCATTTAAAACCCGTAAATACAGAGACGAACAGATTCCTAAAAGAGGCCACCTGTATTGAATTGTTCTCTTCTCCAAGTCCCAGGACGCAGACCTAAAACATTTTCCCCCTTATCCCTCTCTCTTCACCTCACAGTTTGTGAAGAATAGAAAACCTTGATTTTCACCCAAAAAAAAAAAAAAAAAAACCTTGATGAGGTGCTTAAGACCTAGAGATCAAGAAGCCCTAAAAAAAACCTTTACTCTCTCTCTCTCTCTCTCTCCCTGGGCAAGTTTTTTCAAACCATATTCTCTCTCTACAAACCTCTCTCTCTTCCTGGGTAAATTATTTTAGACCCTACTCTCTCTCCCTCTCTCTCTCTCATTACATTTTTTTTGGGATGAGATTGATTTTTTTGTTTTTAGTTGCAGTTAGATATACAGATATACATGTATAATGAGATCGTATATATATATATATACACATTTTTTTTGTTGGTACTAAAATTGCTAACAAGCCACTTGGATTCAATCAAAGATTTTTATTTTCAAATTTTTTTTTTTCCTTTTCTTCGCTACAAGTTTCTTTTGCTCGCTAGCATTAGCAACTTCCCAAACAAACCCTCAACAAAAAAAAAAAGGTTTGAGTTGACAAGTTGGTAGGGGAGAAGGTGAAAGTGGTCGACCCGATCAAAACCCAGCCCGACCCAGCCTGAACGTGATAAAACAGGGCTCTCACCTAAGCCCGTCCCATTTTCGGACCGGCCCGACTTCAGCCCGGACCGAACCCGCCTAGGCCCGCCCATTTGCCAGGCCTAAGGGGTTCTATCAAAACAAAATTCTTAATCTAAGATATTTATCGAACACATACCTAATAAGACTCGTACCCTTTATCCTTCGCTAACGCCCGTCATACACTCATTTCTGCAAGCCCTACTGTTTGGCAGGATCCTACTCAGGTGGTCTCTCAGCCTTGGTGGTCTTTTGAAGATCTTTTGAAAAAGAGTTGATTTTTCATTAAATGAGTTAAATTTGATATGGTCTTTTGAAAATCTTTTGAAAAAGAGTTTTGATTTTTCATTAAATCAGTGAAATTTGATTTCCTTTGACATACGATGACGTTTTCAAAGTTTTCAAATTCTTCGAATACATAGGTAACCCAACAAATCCCTCAAAATCATAAATTTATCAAGCTCATTAATAACTAAAATTTATACATTTCAAGTATAATGGACCATTATATTCATTATAAATTCGAAAGTCATACACTCACTCTAAATTCAAGGGTCATTCACCCTAAACCACGTCAACTTTGAGACTGTTTCCAAAAGAACCTAAGAATTAGCTTGATCCTGTTCATGAGTATGTATGCAGTCTAGGTTATTCACCTAGGTTTAGCCCAAACATTAAATTATTTCTATTTTAATTAAATTAATCTTTCAAAAATAGATATTCCTTAGAAACAATAGATTGTAATTAAAAGATGCATCATATTCTTAATTGGTCCGACCTAAATAAATAAAAACACATAATTATGATTATATGTGAACTTATTTATGCCAATTAACAAACTTTCGCACAACATAGTTTTGCGCGAGGAATATGCACTCTCAAAAGGGTCGGTCAAGCGGCTTATAGACGGCCATAGTTCGAGAAGAACATGGCAGAAAATCTCTCTAGGTTACGAAGTCCCTAACTTTACTCTCGGGCCCAGAGCAATCGACCCAAAACTCATCGAAAGTAACCCTTGTTGGATTAGTTTGTTGGGTTTTATATATTTGTGGGTTATTTATTTGTTTGGGTTATATGACTTGCGTGTGCACGTCCTACGGACACAAATGCTCCTCAAATTGTACACTCGCGCACAGTATTAAATAATATGACTGTTGAAGAGTCATTAGAATCTTAATCTGTTTACTATATATATAACCAAAAAAAATAAAACATAATCTTCCTCCTATCAATTTGAAGGGGCTTCGCAGAAGGGTGTAGCCTCGCCAGAGGGAGGGTCGAACCAGAGACACCAGCGGGAGAGGCTTTGCAGCCTTCGCTTCACCTCTTGCATCTTCTTTCCTCTTCGTTTCTTCTTCTTTCCTTTTCGTTTCCTTTCGTTTCTTTTTTCTTCTTATAATTTTAGGGTTTACGATAGAGTTGGGATTTAAAAACAAAAAAAAAAAAAAAAAAAAGTTGTCCCGTGAGTGTCCCGTGCGTGTCGGGGACGTGTCTGGGGTTTAAACTCAATTACACAAAGTTGGACACACTTTTGGCGTGTCGGTCACGTGTCCGAGATTGACACGTGTCTGACGCTTAAACACAATTACACAAAGTTGGACACACTTTTGGCGTTTCGGACACGTGTCGTAAGCGTGTCGGGCGCGTGCCCGCGTTTGACACGTGTCTGACGCTTCAAATTTTTGAAGTGTCGGTGCTTCATAGCTGTTCAACTTACACACACCGAGTCATAAGAAGTAGAGCTTACTGCTAGATGTTAGTTATTGCTTTGTATACTAATAACTAGTATTGTATCCTAAGCAAATAAGAAAGTTAATAGCAAATAACAAGTATAAACGGTGATAGGTGTCGTAGTAACAATAGCCAGTAGTAGAGTTACAATAAAACATCATGGTTTTAACACACACGTACATAAGCAATACATTCCACTCGCACATAGAACGCAAAAAGGAACTTCCACCACAAGTCATACACAGATAAAGCATATACTCACAAGTACTAAAGCCTCTAGACATTGGCAACTTCGCATACAATCCTGCAGCCAACATAAATCACAAGATCAAGAAAGAGAATTGGGAGATAACAAAACAGAAAAATAAGATTCTAGCAAAAAAAAAAAAGTTAATGCAAGGTAGATTGTAGCAAAAAAAAAAAAAAGAAAAAGTAATGCAATAACAAATCCCACAAACAAAATTCACAAACACGTACAACAGAGAGACTCAGCCTGAAATAAAGATGGGTTCTAGAGAGAGAAACTCTACCTTCTCTCTAAAAAGTGCTTGAGCCCATGGAGAAGGGGGCTATTAGACGATCCTCAAGATCACGGGGTCCTCCTAAAGATTCATTTGCAGATGAGTTTATTGGGGATCAATGGAAACAGATGCGGTGTGATCCAAAAAAGTCACAAAATCACAGAGATGCAAATGGGGCCTCTCTTGACGGCGATAAATCACACGAGCAGATCAAGCTTGAGCTTGCTTGTGTGATGCAGCAGGTTGAACAGTGCAAAGAGAATATCTCAAATCTTTGCAACCGTAAATTTGATATCTCCTTGGACGAAGAATCCACTCACCATGGGAATGCCTTACCCATTGATTTTGAGCTTAGTTGTTGGAAGGAACAAATGAATGCTTGTATGACGAAGATTGACGCTCTCAATACACGGATGTTCAGATCTGAGGATCTAACTGCAGATGGTGGCCTTCAAACTGCTCACGATGGGGTTCCTGGCCAGCCCAGCAAGATCGAGATCTTCCGTCTTGAAGGTGTTCAAACAAAAAGGCACCCTGGTACTCCGTTTGATCTTTCGGATTCTAGATTTGCGCAGCCCGATGTATTGGTCGCGTGTGCTCCAAACGCCCATGATGAAGCTGCTCACACAAGTGATGGCCACGCGCCCTCCTCTGCGAACCACCTTGCTGATCAGGTAACAAAGTCTCCACTTTTGTCCATGGCTGAGGTGTCCCATCATGGGCCCATATCATCACATGGCCCAAGATCTGAAATTAGGAGCATGAATATCCTAGGAACCATGGACGGCCATGGGGACCACTCCATCCTTAATGCGTTTGAGCTGGCACTTGGCTCAAGTGTTGCTACAGCCAAGGAAAATGCCTTGCCAGTTAAAGATGGACAAGTGGCACATGTAGGGGGTAAAGGATTTTCCCCGGGCCCAATTAATTTGGCCCCTTGTAATATTAAATTCGCCGATTTGTTCAAGGATAATCATGTCCAGAATGTTTCTTTGGACCATCAGTCCAAAAGTGGTGAGAGTGTGGATGACAAGAGCTCCATTAGAGAAGATCTTAAGGAGGTTTCTCTTGATTTTGTGCCCCATGGGCCTCGAAATGAAAACTTTCACCTTAAAATTCCATCTGAGCTGATTGAAGAAGGGAAAAAGGAGTGGCAGTCCACATTAGTTGGACACTTTGTGGGTAAGAAGAGGAATCCTCCATTTAATATTGTTTACAACACCACAAAACGGCTATGGGACAATAAAGGTCTTATTGATACCATTGGCAACTCTGGTTTTTATTTCTTCACATTCTCTAGTTTAGAGGAAAGGGATGCTGTGCTGGAAGGTGGCCCATGGTATATCTTGGGTCAACCTCTCATTCTAAGTCCGTGGAAACCAAATATGAAGTTAAGTAAGGAGGAGGTACACTCTATTCCTATCTGGGTCAATTTATTTGGTATCCCCTTGGAGCTTTGGAACCGTAAGGGCATTAGTTTCATTGCTAGCTACCTTGGCAAACCTCTGCGGATGGACAGAGTTACTGCTAGTCGCAGGCGTGTGTCCTTTGCCAGGGTCTGTGTGGAAGTGAGTGGAGCGCATGATATACTCACCAAGTTTGCTCTTGAGACTGAGGATGAGATGGGCGGGATCGTTTTAACTGACATTACTGTGGAATACCAGTGGACCCCTCCCAGGTGTGCTAAATGCTCCGCATTTGGTCATGATTGTTCTAAAGATGTGACCCCGAAACTTGCCCCGGCTCGTCGCATTTCCCGTCGCCATCCTCCCCGTCCCTCTTCCTATAGCAAGAAACCAGAGATTGGGGAATGGATAGTTGTGAAAGGCAAAGGTAAAGGTAAGTTGGTTGAATCTGTGGATGCGCCCCAAGGCGAGGGCAATATGTTTTCTGTGCTTTCCCCTGATGTTGATCAGGGTCAAAGTGAAGTTGTAGTCTCTCCTCTTGGGACAGATTTGGGTATAGCTAATCCGTCTCACCACCCCTCTACTGGGTTTGATACAGGCCGAGAGGCTTCCAGCTCTCCCCCTGAAGAGGGATGTGATGTTTATGATTCTGATTATGAGGAAGGTCCCCCGTTTATCAAGAAAGTTGCCTCCAACAGACAGAAGAAACAGGAGGCAAAGATAAAATTCAGTGGGAGCCGTCCTAAAGGCCGGCATAGAAACTGAATGTGTTCAGCGTCTGTTGACTGCTTTTGTTGTGCCTTGCTTTTGTTGTTTTGGCCTTGTTTAGTCCCTTTGGGCATTGTTGCTTGTTTAGAGGTTGACTCCGTCTTCTTTCTTTTCTTTAGCTGATATTTTGAGCCTATTGTAATATCCTAGGGCAAGGCCCTTTTTTCGTAAATTAACCATTTTTCCGAAAAAAAAAAATAGAAAAATATATATAATATATAACAAAAGAAAACATCTCCTTCGAGATGCTCGAACGCTCACGCTCCATTAGGATTGTGGATGTGGACAAGGAAAATAAAAGAAAAAATTAAACGAGAAGTAGAATTGTATCCCCCTTGTTTTTTCATGCTTAAAAAAAATTATAAAGAATAAGAGAAGAAAGTAACCCCTTTTGAAACATAATAGGACCTCAAGAAAAGAGGAAGAAAATTGACTCACATTTAGCTTTGGATTGGTATTGGGTTCATCGAATTTTCAAGTTGGGTTCCTAATGCTAATTACTCATTCTAAATCATTGAATTTTAACAATTATGAGTATGTATTTACATATGTATGTATTCATGGTACTATATAGTTGATCAGATGAACTGTAAATGTTTGAAAACAGCCCGTGCATAGCACAGGTTGTCGCCTAGTTCATAATAAATTCGAAGGTCATACACTCACTCTAAATTCAAGGGTCATTCACTCTAAACCACATCAACTTTTAAAGTGTTTCCAAAAGAACCTAGGAATTAGCTTGATCCCCTTCATGGGTATGCATGCAGTCTAGGTTATTCACCTAGGTTCGGTCCAAACATTAAATCATTTCTATTTTAATTAAATTAATCTTTCAAAAAACGATTTTCCTTCAAAACAATAGATTGTAATTAAAAGATGCATCATATTCTTAATTGGTCCGAAAACATATAAATAAATACACATATAATTATGATTATGTGTGAACTTTATGTTATGCGAATTAATAAACTTTCGCACTACATAGTTTTGCACGAGGAATATGCACACTCAAAAAGGGCGGTCAACCGGCTCATAGATGGCCATAGTTAAGAGTAGAACATGGCGGAAATCCCTCCACGTTACAAAGTCCCTAACTTTACTCTGGGGGAGGGAGACCAATCGACCTCAGAACTTATCGAAAGTTGATCGTCCACCCTATCCGTCTGGTAACTGCACTCCAAAATTAGACATGGTATTGTATTTGTCTACTGAATAGGACAAGGGCGGCGCAGATATGGTTCCTCTAACTTTACTCTGGGGGAGGGAGACCAATCGACCTCAGAACTTATCGAAAGTTGATCGTCCACCCTATCCGTCTGGTAACTGCACTCCAAAATTAGACATGGTATTGTATTTGTCTACTGAATAGGACAAGGGCGGCGCAGATATGGTTCCCTGCTCAAGCGACACAACGTCTGCAACTTCTGCTTTGACATTATCAGTTCAAAGCCTTGTACTTACTTTTCTAGTTAGTCCAAGTTTTCTAGCTCTAGCTTTAGTTTAGCTTAGTTTAGGTCCAGTACTCCTAGTACTTGGAAGCATGTTCAGTTCATTTGCTTTCGATCAACTTCCTTTTAAGTAATATACTTTTGAGTTTCGAGTAATATCCTTTCAAGCATTGTACTTTCGAATTTCAACTAATGAAGATGTATTCAATTTTAACTTACAAGACATTCTGCTCTTTCTTTTCCGGTACTTTACTGTGTGTTCTTACCATTTAGTTAACATAATTAGGCTTGTTTGCTTCAACACTACCTTGATATTTCAGATGACAGACATCCATACTTGTCTTACATAGAATATCAGATTCTAAGTTACATCACATCACTTGATTTTCTCATTCCATACGAATAACTGTTCAACTTACACACACCGAGTCATAAGACTCCAGCACGCCTGCAAACTTGAACAACAATGAGCAATATATGACACAGTCAAAGCAAGATGTAGATCTTACTGTTAGATGTTAGTTATTGCTTTGTATACTAATAACTATTATCATATCATAAGCAAATAAGAAAGTTAATAGCAAATAACGAGAACAAACGGTAATAGGTGCCACAATAACAATAGCCAGTAGTAGAGTTACAATAAAACATCGTGGTTTTAACACACACGTACATAAGCAATACATTCCACTCGCACATAAAACGCAAAAAGGAACATCCACCACAGTCATACACAGATAAAGCATATACTCACAAGCACTAAAGCCTCTAGACATTGGCAACTTCGCATACAATCCTGCAGCCAACATACATCACAGGATCAAGAAAGAGAATTGAGAGACAACAGAACAGAAAATATATATATATATATATATATAAAATCTCCTTCAGGATGCTCAGACACTCAAGCAGGATTGTGGATATGGACAAGGAAAATAAAATGAAAATGAAAACGAGAAGTAAAAATTGTATCCCTCCTGTTTTTTCATGCTTCAAAAATTTTGAAAGTAACCCTTCTTGAAATATAATAGGAACTCAAAAAGGGGATTCAACCCTTCTTGAAATATACCCTTCTTGAAAGTAACCCGGCTATTCATGAACCATGAACAAACCGAGCCTCGGTGCATCAAAAGGGGGATTCAACTTTTCTCAAACTACATACATCTCTGGAATTTTTTTGGATATACTGTGTATGTCTCAGCAGCTATGTTACCCAGACTTGGCATAAAAGGTGCCGACGTGCCGTGTCGACGTGGGTATGACAAGGATACCGACAAGGATATGTGTTGGACTTGTTTCATACCATGTCGGGCATGGCTTGCTATCAAAGAGACAACCTGTTTCCTATCCTAGACTCAAGGTCTTGTTATTTCTTTTAGTTTGTCAGTACATTTAACAGGCTCATATTCTAGTGTTGACATTTATAGACAGACGTAGAGCTACTTTTCCAAAAATTATTTAAACCCCGTCAAAATCATGTGTGAGCTATTGCTTTTAGGTTTATCAACATAAGAATATAGCTAATTCTAAGAATATGTCTAGTTCTATTTCTTGTTTGTCATGTCCTTGTACCCGTACCTAAATTTTGGATCCTTTATAGCCGAGTCCCCTTATCCTAAAATATTGGGATCTACTGAGCCTGACTCCCGGATTCATATCCACACCCGACACATGTACCCGAGTCCAGGTAACATATAGCTCAGCAGAGTTTTAATGAAAGATTAGAAAAAAGATAAGTGAAAGAACAGAAACTTTTCCAAGAATATCATTAGCCTCAAATTTAATATGTCGAGAGACTTACAGTATGGAACGATATTCCATCGCTGATTTTCTTTTTTCCCCCATTCCCAAAGAACAATGATAGTGCCATCATGAACACCTCCACGATTTTTATTCCCATCAAACGCATCAAAATTCAAGCGAATGTTGTTAACCATCCTTATCGTTCTATAACCATCACCCAAGTCCTTACTTTCAGTCCACAAGACGGACTCGTCAAGAACATCTGGATTGTAAGGAATTAACTGCACCTGCAAAAGAATTTGCAGAACAAAATTCAATTGAAAGAATTTGCAGTATTTTTTCTTATTTCTCAAGGAAAAAACTCATGGCACAAAAAGCACAACAATGTCACAAGGGACTGCTCGGAGTCACATCCCAAATGCAAGTTGGACCCGTGTGTGCTTCTGGGACCCAATTGTATAATTATACGCATATGAATAGTTTTAGGAAGCATTTTAGCGCCCCAAATGCACGTTTTGGATGAAGCAAGTCCAGAGGAACTTCAGCCAGCATGATCAAATTGGGGCTCTAATGAATTTTTCTTAATTCCCACCATGACCTAGTGATTAGGACTTCTGCTTCTGCCTTACTGAAACGCAGAAGCTGCCACAAATCCAAATGGGTACTAAGAATCCTAACTTCAGGTTAAGAGAGATTCCAGCTTCACCCAATACACATCTAAGACTAAACCAATAGAAAAATGGATTGACAAGGACTGACCATCACATCCGCCGAAAAGGGTATCAAAACCATGATTACCAAATTAATCACATGAGAGAAATACAGTAAGACAAAATTTATACCCTAATAAATATTTCCACATTGGTTTGCATTTTGGCTCTGTATCATACCGGCAATCTGCTAGTGGGCACTGATGACAGATTGATAATAGGACTAGTTGAAAGAGTCTAACCGCCACGATGAAGTTAAGGTTAAAGGTGAAAATATTTGTATTCCGTTATCACCATTAGTCTTTCAAGTATGAAATAAAATGTTGTTTTGCATTGTGTGCCTCATCCATCGTACCTTTCTAATTAGGGAACAATCAGATTTAAGAGCCTTTGCCGCCAGGCCTGTAAATGGGTCAGATCTGGACCAGATTCACACAAATCAGATCTAGATCCGTTAACAAATCTACTATCCAGATCCGGTCCATTTATTTGTCGGATCTGCCTGATTTAATCCATATCCAGATTTGATCGGATCTGGATATTCGGATCCGTTTGTCGGATCTAAAACAGTAACTTAGCTGCTTATATGTATTCTATTATTACCATGAAACTATTATTTTTCTCTATGCATACACAAAAAACGATCAACGTTTAACCCATCAATACACTTGATTATGTAGAAAAATCCTATCTTTTAATTAAAAAAAATATGCCACTAAAAGTAAATATGTAAAATCTAGTATACTATATACGTTGTTCAATTTTATATGTAATAGTAATCTTATCTAGTATACTGTATGTATATTTTTTGTGCATAGTTTATTCTTATTCGGATCCGGATCTTAGGCGGATCGGATATCACAAAACCATATCCGATCTGTCAACCTAACGGATATGGATCTGGATCTAAAAAAACTCAGATCCATCAAAAAGTGCAGGATCCGGATCAAATCCAGGCCAAAATCCGATCCGTTGACAGGCCTATTTGCCGCTCCGTTGGCAATAACTGTTTATCACAACCACAACCTCCTAAGCCTCAGATTTGCATCAAAATACAACTAGAGTTTTGGTGGCTCTCACATCTAATTGTTAAGCTATATAATCAACTTCTCTCTTTAGACAACTGGAAATGTCACTGCTATGCTCTTGACCTTCTGAGTATAGAACAATGATTTCATGCTACGAAGACAACAGAATACAAAGAAAAAACAGCTACATCCCGTATAATTGGAACAATATGTATGCTTAACCCAACTATTTTTGAGTACGCATTGTGCAGGATATGATCACAAATACAATCACATTTAGATTACTAGCTGCAAAAGTGTTTTGGTAACTACCATATCCGTAACTTGGGAGGCCTTTTTCTGAGTTATTTAAGAGTAGAAAATTATTTTCCCTTCTATTTAATCTTCACAAAACAGGACTGTAAAGAACTTTACTTGACTCAGACCGACTATATAAAGTAGACAGATTATATAAACATGAGCTTCAATTCACGTACAGATCTAAAATATAGCAGATATTCAGCAAGAAATTACAGAGCTTTACATTTTTTCCCCAAGGAAATTTTCAAAATAAGGATTGGATCTATATATATGTGCAAAATAAGCACACACACATATATCAGCACCATTGTTGTGAGGAATCCCTCACTTTGTTAAAGTGAGGATTTCTATCCAGTTTTTAGTCTGTGAAATTACTTTCAGAATTCTTAATGAAAACTGGATCAGTTTTTAGTCTGTGAAATTACTTCAGAATTCTTAATGAAAACTGGATCTGTTTTTAGTCTGTGAAATTACTTCAGAATTCTTAATGAAAACTGGATCTAAGGGCTGTAAAAGAGTCCTCACTGTAACAAAGTGAGGGAGTCCTCCAAACAAAGGTTCTGCATATTATATATATATATATATAGATGAAACACGTACTGGATGAGTGGCACCGATGGAGTGCTTGATGGCCTGACCGGTGGCTTTGTTGACCAGAGCAAAGCTTGGAAACCCCTGTTCATCCTTCACTCTTATGCTGAACTTCTCATCTTTGATCCAATGCTTCAATCAATAATACCCAAATCCAAATCCAATCAATAGATAGATCAAACAAACACGTAGTAATTCTTTTCATTTACATAACACAAATCAAATACATATATATATACATACATACACACACACGAGAGAGAGATAGAGAGAGAGAGAGAATAGAACATACTTGGCATGGGTCAGATGGGTCGGATCGGACAAGAATGACCTTGCCGTCACGGATAGTGAGAGAGTAATTGGTGTCGGCCTTGCTGAAAACCCTAACAGAGGTTTTGCCTCCCAAATCAGAGCCCCCCTGGTGGTGAATGTGATCCGATATGAACGATGGCATATGGGGACGAAAGTGGTGTGGCTCCTCCTCGTTCACTTCATCTCTTCCATAGGGCGATGAACTGTGAGAGACATGTTGGACATGTTGGACATGTGGCGGTGGGGGTGCGTAGCTGTTGAAGTCCTGAAACGGCGGGGGTGGTGGTTGTTCCGGTTGCCGTGGATCGTAATAATCCGGAACACGAGACGGAGGAGGATGAGGATATTCAGGACCTCCTCCGGAATGGTGAGAGCTGTGATGGACATGAGTTGACTGTGGAGGTGGCGGAGGGTAGTCTTCGTATGACGGTGGTGGTTGTGGTGGTGGGTAGTCCTCCTCATCTCTCTCATCACGGCGGTTGTGGTGGTGGTGGCGGCCGTAGGGATCCATATTTATGATGAGATGAGAAATGGTACTATGAAATGAAGATGTTTGGTTGGAACTTGGGAGCGGTGAGGTATTTGAATTAAATTGGATCAGTGATTGGGCTTGGTTGCTGGTATTTTACGCGACCAAATACTAGTGTGCTGTACTCTAATGGCTCGTTTGGTTGTCGGATGGGATAAAGGCTCTTTTGTTTATCGGATGGGATAAATGGATATAATATAAAGTTTAGTTAGTAATTTGAGGATAACTAATCACAGGATAAGGCAGTGTAGTATTAATTTTATACTGTATTTGGTTCGTGCCGGATTAAATTAGGGATAAAATACAATTAGTGCAATACTATGTTTGGACGATCATGGTATAAGCATGAATTAATCTGTAACTTTCCATAAATACCCTTTTTGCAAAAAAAATTATCAAATTATCATGAATACATCATAACACCTTCACATTAAAACATTTTTTCAAACATTAACTACAAAATACATATGTCTCACACTTTTTGAGGGAAAAAAACTGCAAAATACATAATAACAATGTCAATAATGAGAGCATTTTGCTCACCCAATTTTCGGTGCACCAATGCTCACCTAAGTCTCTCATTGGTCAATGCAGTGGGACCCAGAATTAAACACCATTAATTAAATCTTGGGTCCTACTGTATTGACCAATGAGAGGCTTGGGTGATCATTGGTGCACTAAAAATTGGGTGAGCAAAAGTATTTTCTGTCAATAATATGTCCTAACATACACCTCCGATTACCAAAAAAAAAGGTCCGAACATAGCATATTTTCACGAACTAGTTCAAAACAACATATTTACTTCAAGAAGTTCACCTCTTACAATTATTTAATTAAATTCTAAACAACAATAGTAAATAAAAAACCAAATATCAATGGTGCTTGTTGTGAAGGCTGAACCATATGTGGCAACGGTGGTGGTGGTGGAGGTGGGTCAACCATACGCACTGGGGCAGTAGTGTCAACTTCATTTGGGTATGTTGCACGCTTATAATTGTAGTATGCTTTCTCAGCTTCCTGTAAAGATGGGTATTTTCTGAACACAGGCTCTGAATATCTGTGAACTTGGGTCTTACATGATTCCCAAGTCGTATAAATTCCCGGATTTCTCCCTTCAAAAACTACATACCACCATTTTTGTTTGCTACCCATCTGTTATGACCAACACCACAAGAATGCTAATAACACAACCATAATCATCATTACAAAAAAATTTAATGTTCCAACAAAAACATAGTTTTAATATCAACCAAAACATAGTTTTAACATCAACTAAAACATAGTTCTATCATCAACACAAACATAATTCGAACATCAACCAAAACATAGTGTTACCATCAACACAAACATAGTTGTTAGCCCCTTCCATTAATTGAATGGATAATTTTGATGATTAACAAACCACTTGGTAATGGTTTCTAATTATCTCTAGTTGATTAAAGTTGCAGGGACATTGATAATATATCTTTTCCTCTTTCATGGTGATTGTTGTTCATTTGTCCTAAGCCAAACGGAGCCTTACAAGTTGAAGAATCTTGTTGTAATCACTGTTTTAGGACACTTTGTAAGCAATCTGTTTATGTGAACATCTTACTTGAGGGCTCAAAATTAATTAAAAAAGGTTTCACTTAATTAACCCATCCTTTCTTTTAAAATCTGCATAGAAGCAGTCGACTGTGACATCGTTTCAGTCGATTGATTATCCAGTCGACTGTATGGTCGACCTGGGTACACAGAGTTTTCATAAGGGTACAAACCAGTCGACTGCCATCGCGACACAGTCGACTGATCTTCGCTTTTTTAGTTTATCCTTTTGAAAAGCAGTCGACTGTCCTGAGAAGACAGTCGACTGAATGACTGCATCAAACACAGTAACGGCTAGTTTATTGCATTTATTGCAGCATTTATTACTCCCAACTACCCCCAACGGTTGGAAATCAAAAGAAAGCTATAAATACATATATTTGAACTTCATTAATGCCTCTCCTTGAATAATCTAACTAAGTTTTTCATCTCATTAATATCTTGAGACCTAGTTTGGTGAGATCATAAATTCTATTGCTCTAGCATTCATTTGTATTTTCTTGAGAGCAATTTATTGTGAGCTTAAATCTTGTATTTATCCACTCTATTGAGAGAGTCTTTCATTCTTGTATCAAAACCCATTTATAAAGGTATGTGTATTAAGGTTGGTGTAACCCTAGTTCAAGAGAAGAGGATTTTCTTCCTTGAAGGGATTGTAAGGGTTTAATCTTCACCCGAAGAAGATTGAAATAGTGGAATCCTCAAGAGGTGTTCTTGAGGGGTGGAAGTAGGGCGCGGCGTGCGGTTTCCCGAACCACCTAAAAATTGGTTTGCATTGTATCTCTTCCCCTTCTCTTTACATTGCTTTTGTAATTTAATTATTTGGGCAATCAATTTGAAAAAATTTCTAAATTATTTTTTGAAACCTTATTCACCCCCCCTCTAAGGTTTCCTTTTTGGGCCAACAATTGGTATCAGAGCCTCGGCTCAAATTTCTAACGTTTTTGAGTTAAAGATCAAATGGAAACCACATCTAATACTATCATCTATAGTGAGGGACAATCCTCAAATAGACCTCCTTGTTTTAATGGTTCAAATTATGCCTATTGGAAAAACCGTATGAGAATCTACATGATTGCCCAAGATTTTGATCTTTGGCAACTTGTTGTGAATGGGCCTCACATTCCCATCAAGATTGTAGATGGTGTTGAAATTGAGAAAACTATTGAGGAATACAATGACATTGATAAAAGGCTTATCAAAATGAATGCAAATGCTATGAATATCTTATATTGTGGATTAGACCCAAATGAGTATAATAGAATTTCTTCTTGCGAATCCGCAAAAGAAATTTGGGATAAACTTGAGGTTGCTCATGAAGGTACTAATCAAGTTAAGAAATCTAAAATAAATCTACTTGTTCAAACGTATGAGATGTTTAAAATGTCTTCAAATGAAACTATTAGTGAAATGTTCACTCGCTTCACCATTATTATCAATAGCTTAAAAAGCCTTGGTAAAACATATACTAATGAGGAGATGATTGAGAAATTGCTTAGGTCTCTTCCAAAGCCTTGGCAACCTAAAGTGACGGCAATCCGAGAGGCCAAGGAACTCTCAACACTCTCATTGGAGCAACTCTTGGGCTCTCTTGTCACTCATGAAATGGAGTTGGCGGTATTTGACAAGGAAGACAAGAAGAAGAACATTGCTCTCAAAACATCTCAAGACAATGAAGAAGATAGTGATAGCAATGAAGATGATGAGATGGCTATGATCACTAGGAAGTTCAAAAGATTCTTGAAGAAGGATAAGAACTTCACTAGGAGAACTCCTAAGACGATAGAGACTAAAAAGGAGCCAATTATATGCTTCAAATGCAAGAAGCCGGGCCATGTCAAGGCCGATTGTCCTTTAATGAAAAATAACTACAAGAAAACCAAGAAAAGGGCAATGAAGGCTACTTGGGATGATTCCGATAGTGAATCATCAAAAGATGACTCAAGTGATGAAGAAGTGGCAAATATTTGTCTTATGGCTCACTTGAATGAGGTAAATGATCCTACTCCCGATGTTTGTTTTGATTCTCATAAATATGATGAACTACAAAATGCTTTTGAGGAATTACATCAAGAATTGGAAAACTTGGGAGCAAAGTATGTTTCTCTTAAAAAGAATTTTTCATTACTTTCAAATGAACTAAGTGATTTGAAAACTCAAAATGATCTTTTGAGAAAAGAAAATGAAGCGATAATCGACCTAACATCTCAAAATGATTCGTTGAGAAAAGAAAATGAAGAGCTTTCATTAAACGATTTCTCTTCAAGTTCCTTAAAGAAAGAAAATGAAGATTTGAAGAAGCAAGTGGAAGACTTAACCAAAACAATAACAAAATTCACTCTTGGGGAACACAATCTAAATATGCTTTTGGGAAAACAAAGATGCGTTTTTGAAAAAGCCGGTCTAGGATTCAATCCTACCTTTAAAGAAAAGAAATTCAATAACTTCTTTTCAAAAGGTACTTCCACTAGCTCCAACAAAAATCAAGTGAAAAATTCTCATCAAAATTTCTTTGTAAAAGAAGTCTCCTCAAGTATGTCCAATCCTAATGTTACATGCCATTATTGCTTGAGAAAAGGACATGTAAACTACAAGTGTCCAAATAAAAGAAAACTCAATATGGTATGGATTGAAAAGGGAACAACACCTCCCTTTGCTAACAAAGTTGGACCCAACGAATATTGGGTACCAAAGAGGATCACTTAAGCTCATCTTGTAGGTTTGTCTCAAATCTTCTAGCAAGGATAGATGGTTCTTGGATAGTGGTTGCTCAAGACATATGACCGGAGACAAATCCAAGTTCTCTTCTCTCTCTCCAAAGGATGGAGGAAATGTCACATTCGGAGACAACTCTAAAGGAAGAATTATCGGTATAGGTAACATTGGTAAGAATTCCTCATTAACTATCGAAAATGTACTTTTGGTTGAAGGTCTAAAACATAACTTGCTTAGTATTAGTCAATTGTGTGATAAAGGGTTTCAAGTTGTGTTTGAATCAAATTATTGCATAATTAAGTATGCTAGTTGCAATAAAACTTTGTTTATTGCTTATAGAGAAGACAATGTGTATACAATTGATTTTGATGATATTTCTTCTCAAGATGTTAAGTGTTTTGCCGCTTTGAATGAAACAAGTTGGCTTTGGCATAGAAGATTGGGTCATGCTAGCATTGACTTACTTTCAAATTTATCTAAAAATGAATTGGTCAAAGGTTTGCCAAAAACAAAATTTGTTAAAGATAAAGTTTGTGATGCTTGTCAACTTGGAAAGCAAATCAAAACATCTTTCAAAAAGAAAAAGGAAACATCAACTTGTAGACCTCTTGAGTTACTTCATATGGATTTATTTGGTCCAAATCGAGTTGCTAGTATGAGTGGCAAAATCTATGCTTTTGTCATTGTTGATGATTTCTCTAGATTCACTTGGGTGTTCTTTCTTGCACATAAGGATGAAGCTTTTACATTCTTTGTTAACTTTTGCAAACGTGTTCAAAATGAAAAAGGGTATGCGGTTAACAACATAAGAAGTGATAGAGGCCGAGAATTTGATAATAATGAGATTTCTACTTTTTGTGAAGAAAATGGTTTTGGTCACAATTTTTCGGCACCTAGAACCCCTCAACAAAATGGGGTTGTTGAGAGGAAAAATAGATCTCTTCAAGAAATGGCAAGAACTATGTTAAATGAATTCTCTTTACCAAAATATTTTTGGGCCGAGGCCACTAGCACTTCATGTTATGTTATTAATCGTGTGGTCATTAGAAACAAGCTTAATAAGACCCCATATGAGCTTTGGAAAGGAAGAAAGCCCAACATAAGCTATTTCAAAGTTTTTGGATGTAAGTGTTTTATCTTGAATACTAAGGATAACTTGGGAAAATTTGATGCTAAATCGGATGAAGGCATTTTTCTTGGATATTCTCAAATTAGCAAAGCCTATAGAGTCTTTAATAAAAGAACATTGATTGTAGAAGAATCAATGCACGTCGTCTTTGATGAAGCAAATCCTTTTAAGAAAATATTGGACGATGACATTGACACTCCCAAAGATGTTTCAAATAATGGTGAAAACAATGATTCAAACTCTTTACCTCTTGAAAACTCAAAGAAAGAAGATCTTCCTTCCATTGAATCACCAAGAGCAAATTTAAGAAATGATCTTCCCTTTGAATGGAAAAATGTGCCTAATCATCCTATTGATCAAATCCTAGGAGATCCTAGTCAAGGTGTAGCTACTAGATCATCTCTCAAAAATATTTGTAATAACTTAGCATTTCTATCTCAAATTGAACCCAAGAACTTTGATGAAGCCGAGAACGATGAAAATTGGCTATTGGCTATGCAAGAAGAGCTTAATCAATTTGAGAGAAATGAAGTTTGGACTCTTGTTCCTAAACCCTTTGATCACACTATTATTGGAACAAAATGGGTTTTTCGAAACAAAAAGGATGAATCCGGCATTGTTGTGAGAAACAAGGCTAGATTAGTTGCCCAAGGCTACAATCAAGAAGAAGGTATAGACTACGAGGAGACCTATGCTCCCGTAGCTAGACTTGAAGCCATTAGGATGCTTCTTGCCTTTGCTTGCTATAAAAATTTCAAACTTTTTCAAATGGATGTGAAAAGTGCCTTTCTAAATGGCTTTATCTCCGAGGAAGTCTATGTTAAACAACCCCCCGGTTTTGAAAATCCACATCTTCCGGATCATGTTTTTAAACTCACAAAAGCGTTATATGGTTTAAAACAAGCTCCACGTGCTTGGTATGATAGACTAAGTAAATATCTTATTGATCTTGGTTTTAATCGAGGAAAAATTGATACTACTCTTTTTGTTAAAACCTCAAATGTAGATATCTTGCTTGTTCAAATTTACGTGGACGATATTATATTTGGAGCTACAAATGAGAAGATGTGTGAAGAATTTGCAACATGTATGCAAAATGAATTTGAAATGAGTTTGATGGGGGAGCTAAATTTTTTTCTTGGACTTCAAATAAAGCAACATAAGGATGGCATTTTCATAAATCAATCCAAGTATATTAAGGATCTTTTAAAAAGATTTGGATTGGAAGGAAGTAAAGCTTTTCAAACCCCCATGAGTTCTACTTTAAAACTTGATAAAGATGAAACCGGCAAGCCGGTAGATTGTAAGCTTTTTCGGGGAGTGATTGGTAGTCTATTGTATCTCACCGCAAGTAGACCGGATATAATGTTTAGCGTATGCCTCTGTGCTAGATTTCAAGCTTCACCCAAGGAATCTCATGTCATTGCGGTTAAACGTATTTTTCGTTATCTTCTAGGTACTATAGACTTAGGTCTTTGGTATCCTAAAAATACTTCTTTTGAATTAACAAGTTTTTCGGATGCGGATTTTGCCGGTTGTAAAATTGATCGTAAAAGTACTAGTGGCACATGTCATTTCTTAGGACACTCACTCGTCTCATGGTTTAGTAAGAAACAAAATTCGGTAGCTCTATCCACTGCCGAAGCCGAATATATAGCTGCTGGAAGTTGTTGTGCTCAAACACTTTATATGAAACAACAATTAGAAGATTTTGGACTTTATTATGATCATATTCCTATTTACTATGATAATACTAGTGCCATTTGTTTATCCAAAAATCCTATCCAACACTCTAGAACTAAACACATTGAGATTCGTCATCATTTTATTCGCGATCATGTTCAAAAGGGGGATGTTGATCTTGCTTTCATCAACACCGATCGTCAATGGGCTGATATTTTCACAAAACCCCTTCCCGAAGAACGTCTTTGTATTATTAGAAGAGAATTAGGCTTATCCTTCTTGAATGATCTGCTTTAAAACTCTGTATTTGCATTTTTTTTGCTAAAGCAGTCGACTGACTTCCCGTCGCAGTCGACTGGTTCTTTTTATTCTCCCTTAATCCCTTATTTTTGACCTCATCAGTCGACTGATGCTTCGACTATGACGTTGACTGTTTTTCAACAACCAAATCCCTGCCCACTCACGTCGACTGAGAAGTCGACTGTTTTTCAACAACCAAATCCCTGCCCACTCACGTCGACTGAGGAGTCGACTGTTTCTCTACATTCAAATCCCTGCCTACTCTCGTCGACTGAGGAGTCGACTGTTTTTATCCCTGTCTCCTTCAGTCGACTACGGCGTCGACTGAGTCTCTGATTGCCCCAAATTTCAAGCCCTAATTTGATGATCAGTCGACTGCTCATGCGACGCAGTCGACTGCTTTCTTTGATCTATATATATTGCGGCCTTCTCTTTTTTTTTTCTTTCCTTCTTCACCTCCGTTCCTCCGGCGATTTTTTTTCCTTCTTTCTTCTTCGTTTTTCCTTCTTTCCCCATCCTATTTTCCCCATATCCTCTCTATACCTTTCACTTCCTTTTCTTCTCCGCCTCTCCTTTACTCACCCATCCTCTTTATATCGCTCTCCCTTCCTCTGTAATCTTTTTTCTCTCTCCTCTCTGTCGCCATTATCATGGCTCCCAAGCTCAAAAGGAAAGCCCCTGCTAGTGGATCATCCTCAGCCTCTCAAGCAACCAAGGCCAAGCGTTTCCCTACTCAGGAGGAGCAAGAAAGCTTTAACGAGGTTTTCTCCCACAGAAATGTGGTGTTTGGTAAGATTCTTCCCATCCCGTTTTCCAAATCTGCTAATCTTCGTTTAGGATTTCTTCTAGAACGCCTAGGATGGCATCTCTTTACTAGTCTTAGCGAATCCTGTTATCCCACACTCGTTAAGGAGTTTTACTGTAATATGACTTTTGGTTATCGTGCTGACTCCCTTACTTCTTTCGTTCGCGGTGTTAAAATTCATTTGAATCCAGACTCTGTCTCTTCTATTTTTCATATTCGTCGTGGAAATATTACTGAATATAATATTAATTCTTGGAATCAAGGGCACGGATTCGACCCTCTCATTGCTTGCCGTCTCATTACCGGCAACAATGAGTTGTCTTATCCCGTGAAGCCCAAGGCTTCTGTCCTCACCTTTGAGGCACGTCTTATTCACCATCTTCTCACTTATACCCTTCTGCCCCGTGCTGGGGGTCGTGATTCTGTTTCATTCTTGGATGTTTTTTTAATTTGGTGCCTACTTGAAAATAAATCCTATGATTTACCGTACCTCTTTTGCCGACACATTTGTGAATGCCAAAAGAAGTCTAAATCTAGTTCCTTACCTTATGGCTTCGCATTAACTACTGTTTTTCGTCACTTCAAGGTTCCCTTGGAGGACGAATTTGATCGACATGACCCCATTTCTACTGACTTCTACTCTTCTACTATTCTATCCCTTATGGGATACAAACTCGTGGAAAATGCTTTTGTTCCTAAGGTCTTTACTGATCCCACAACCCCTACTGCTTCTACCCCTTCCATTCCTACTCCTTCTTCTCATCCCTCTTCATCTTCCACTCCTCCTCCTCCTCCTCCTCCTCCACCTACCGTTGATACACCCTCTCCTGACATTTTGGAGCAGCTTTCTGTTATTTCCGCTCAGGTTTTGAGCCTCTCTACCTCTCTCTCCTCTCTATCTGACTCTCACTCCCAGTCTATTCAGACTATGCAGGCTTCCTTATCTTCTTCACAGCAGGAGGCCCTTGAGCTTCATCAGCGCGCCATCGCATCACTACGAGCTGATGTTTTTGAGATTGGTGGGTCGTTGGATACTTTGCGCACTTCTACTGCTGCTACTCAGGAGCTTCTTGATCGTCGTCTATCGTCTCTTCAGGCTTCTGTTGATGATGCTCGTGAGGAGATCCGTATTATCCGGACTCGCTTACACTTTTGACTGTGTCGTTCTTGGTATATTGGACAAGTTTTTGGGTAGATAACTGGTCATTTTTTTGCAACTTTACTAATCTTAAAATTCTTTTTGGATCTTGACTAGATGATGTATCTGTTGATAGCTGCATATTGTTTGACTTTTTGACTTTGTAGATACGTTTTTAAATGATTATATGACAAATTCAACGTTAATGCAATCTTTTGTTTATCTGTTTATCTATTTTTTGTTAATGACAAAGGGGGAGAAAAAGTATGTGACCCATGAGATCATTATAAAATTTCCTTTTAAAGGCAACAAGTGGTTTGTCATCATCAAAAAGGGGGAGATTGTTAGCCCCTTCCATTAATTGAATGGATAATTTTGATGATTAACAAACCACTTGGTAATGGTTTCTAATTATCTCTAGTTGATTAAAGTTGCAGGGACATTGATAATATATCTTTTCCTCTTTCATGGTGATTGTTGTTCATTTGTCCTAAGCCAAACGGAGCCTTACAAGTTGAAGAATCTTGTTGTAATCACTGTTTTAGGACACTTTGTAAGCAATCTGTTTATGTGAACATCTTACTTGAGGGCTCAAAATTAATTAAAAAAGTTTCACTTAATTAACCCATCCTTTCTTTTAAAATCTGCATAGAAGCAGTCGACTGTGACATCGTTTCAGTCGACTGATTATCCAGTCGACTGTATGGTCGACCTGGGTACACAGAGTTTTCATAAGGGTACAAACCAGTCGACTGCCATCGCGACACAGTCGACTGATCTTCGCTTTTTTAGTTTATCCTTTTGAAAAGCAGTCGACTGCCCTGAGAAGACAGTCGACTGAATGACTGCATCAAACACAGTAACGGCTAGTTTATTGCATTTATTGCAGCATTTATTACTCCCAACTACCCCCAACGGTTGGAAATCAAAAGAAAGCTATAAATACATATATTTGAACTTCATTAATGCCTCTCCTTGAATAATCTAACTAAGTTTTTCATCTCATTAATATCTTGAGCCCTAGTTTGGTGAGATCATAAATTCTATTGCTCTAGCATTCATTTGTATTTTCTTGAGAGCAATTTATTGTGAGCTTAAATCTTGTATTTATCCACTCTATTGAGAGAGTCTTTCATTCTTGTATCAAAACCCATTTATAAAGGTAGTGTGTATTAAGGGTTGGTGTAACCCTAGTTCAAGAGAAGAGGATTTTCTTCCTTGAAGGGATTGTAAGGGTTTAATCTTCACCCGAAGAAGATTGAAATAGTGGAATCCTCAAGAGGTGTTCTTGAGGGGTGGAAGTAGGGCGCGGCGTGCGGTTTCCCGAACCACCTAAAAATTGGTTTGCATTGTATCTCTTCCCCTTCTCTTTACATTGCTTTTGTAATTTAATTATTTGGGCAATCAATTTGAAAAAATTTCTAAATTATTTTTTGAAACCTTATTCACCCCCCTCTAAGGTTTCCTTTTTGGGCCAACAATAGTCTTACACATCACCACATAAAACCACCTCTAAATAAATATCGTACTGTTAGGTTTATGCCCTAAAACCATTACTTTATGTATGACATTAGCATTTAATATATGGATATCAGTTTTACATTTCATTATGTATGTTTCTTTCATGAGTTGTTTTTCAATCCTTAAGTATCATAGTAGGTAATTCGTGTGTGTATGAGATACATACAAGTGAGATATGAATTACCATTTTTTGATACTTAAAGCTTGTCACAGTGGATGATGAGACTGGATATCTCATCAGGTATACACTGTAGCATAATTAACTATCATTGGATGGAGTGATTAATCTCAATCACTAGAGTGTCTCTCTTAGTTAATATGCTAGTACTTATAGTGCATTGACAGACCTGAGCTTTCCTATTGACACTTAATGATGTCAAACAGTCAATAGGAACTCATAACTTGTATAAGGTACGTGTTCTCAATCTTGCGATGATTATGAACACAGACTGTGGATATGGCTGCTTTGACTTACCAATCAGTGAGGTCCATAGAAGATCAACACATGGGTATCTTGGGTATGTCATGTTCATAGGGTTGTGAACATATATTGTCAAGACAGAATCTACCCTCTGTTTCAGAGTAAGCATTCCCTTGAGAATGTCACCAAGTCGATTACTGAGTACTGCAGTCTTGTTGATAAGAGTTATCAACATGTTTGGTAATCATGAGAGGTGAATGGGACTCAAGGAAAACAAGAAGTAATCATGATTCAGGTTGACAGTAATAATTATCTGACTACCTGAATATGATTACGAATGCTGAAGGTAGAGGGACATTAGTACAACATACAAGTCTAGTTATCGCTTCGGATATGTTCTTTTGCGTTGGAGTTCAGTTATCGTTTTATAGTGGAGTAAACGTCAACTGATCAGTTAGTTAGTTTGCTGATCAAAGAGTTTTGTCACGGTAATTAACAAACTGGTCTGAGCCAACAATAAAGAGCCTAGGAGGTCCCACTCTTAGCTCCGCTAGGAAGCTTGGAAGGGCACATGAGGATCATGTTAAGGCAGGTTCGATCGATCGAAGGAGTCTCGATCGATTGAAGTCTAGGCAGGTTCGATCGCTCGAGGGTTGTTCGATCGATCGAAGGTTCGATCGATCGAATACACTTTGATCGCTCGAAGGTTAGGTCGGTTCTGGGAATCTATAAATAGGGCAGCTGCGTACTGAATGTTTTTAATCGTTGTTTTTATACGTAGAAGCTGCAGAAACTATTTAGGTTTCCCTAAACCTTCCCTATCCTCCCTATTAGGGTTCCCACCAACCCTATTCCTTCCAGTAGACATCTGCAGGAGTCATAAGAGTGAAGATAGCCTAGTGGAAGTTGCTGTACCATCAAGGAGAAAGAAGTTTTCAGAATTGGGTTCAAGACCTGAGGTATATTTCCTCTCCCTCTTGTTAGTACGCATCTATGGAATTGACGGGTAGTAGACCCTGGGCTACCAATAAGTTTTTATAACTTGACTTTTTCGCTGCGCGTTTAAACTTTTAATTTAAACCGATTTTTCCATCACCTACAACCCTCCCCTAAGAAGTAAATCAACCTAATCTTCCTTGAATTCAGTTGGAAGACTAAAGAACATATCCATTTTTCTGGTATCATTTGCAATCGCAGTGACTGCCTTGAGTTTGTCGCCCATTCCCATGTTGTCCAACTTCTCTATCTCTCCATAAATCTTCTTTATAGCATCACTCACATCATGTTGATAACCAATCCTTGTGCAGAGCACTTGCATTTTATTCTTGGAGTCTTCACAAAATTTGGTAATTGCTTTTGACATGTTCCCAAGTTCAGTAGCCATGATATCATTCCCACGAACTCTCTTTCTTCCACCTTGTTTAGTAGCAGTTTTATCGTTCGGTGTTTGTGTAACCCACATCTACTAGGTAATAATAGCCTGTGTGTTTTTTTCAAAAGTCTTGTTAGAAGATTCATATTATTATTGTACATAATTCAATTGATAACATTCATTATAAATACATATTCTCACCCGTAGGTACCCTAGGGCCATTTGGCCTTGCAACAGCATCACAGAGAACTCTAGAATCCGTTGCAGAACCTTCCCATCCAGGTAAAACATATATAAATTTCATGTCAGTAGCACACACTCCTAAAACATTAATAGCAAGCTCCCCCTTCCTTGATCTATACCTTGGTTGGTCAATTGCAGGAGCATGAACCTTAACATAAGTTCCATCTAAAGCAGCAAGGCAATTTTATAATATCAAAATCATTTCAATAATTAAGTAGGTGAAGGCTTATTATTATGTTCATTTTAAAAATAAAAAAAAAACTAAGTTTTGTAAAAGTAATACCTTAAACCATCTCCATCTATCGTCGGTACAATTCTCGCGAATAGGATCGGGAGCTCTAAGTAACACAATATAGAGTTTTAGAACCGCCTTCAACATTGCATTGATATGTCTACTGACTGTTTCACCCGAGTGAATGAAGCAAAACTTAATGACACGGTTCTTAACATGATGTGCCAAAATGTGTAAGAACATGGCTACTTGCTCTTCCACAGAAACATGTCGTGTATCTTGTAATTAATTGACCTATTGTGCGTATCAAGGTACACAAGATTCCAAATGTGTTTTTATCCATTCGGAGTTACTCCACACATACTATGTTCCCTCGATTAATCATTCTATCTAAGTTCTCCATTTGAGCAATTATATTACTTATTCCCCTACCCCAATTACTTGCCTATTATACCTATTAATGGTCACAACCATTACCATGACCATCGAAACCAATTGAATAAAATCAAGCACTATTTCCTCAAGCACCAAGAAGACCTCAACATCTTCCGTTGATATGTCCATGAAGAAAGCCTTACACATATATGAAAAACAAACAAGATTTCAAACAAGAGTTCAGTGTACAAGCAAGATTTCGAGAAGTTCCTAGAGTTCAAATCAAAAAAAAAAAAATCCCAAGTTGATTTGTTTCAAGAAGTCCCTAGAGTTCAAATAATAAAAAAAATATCTCAAGTTGAATTGTTTCAAGAAGTCCCTAGTGTTCAAATAAAAAAAAAAATTCCCAAGTTGTTTTGTTTCAAGAAGTCCATATAGTTCAAATCAAAAAAAAAAATATCCCAAGTTAATTTGTTTCAAGAAGTCCCTAGAGTTCAAATCAAAAAAAATATCCCAAGTTGTTTTGTTTCAAAAAGTCCCTAGAGTTCAAATCAAAAAAAAAAAAATCCCAAGCTGATTTGTTTCAAGAAGTCCCTATAGTTCAAATTAAAAAAAAAATTCCCAAGTTGTTTTGTTTCAAGAAGTCCCTAGAGTTCAAATCAAAAAAAATATCCCAAGTTGATTTGTTTCAAGAAGTCCCTAGAGTTCAAAGAAAAATAAAATTCCCAAGTTGTTTTGTTTCAAGAAATCCCTAGAGTTCAAATAAAAAAAAAAGTATTCCCAAGTTGATTTGTTTTAAGAAGTCCCTAGGGTTCAAATCAAAAAAAAAATATCCCAAGTTGTTTTGTTTCAAGAAGTCCCTAGAGTTCAAATAATAAAAAATCTCAAGTTGATTTGTTTCAAGAAGTCCCTATAGTTCAAATAAAAAAAAATTCCCAAGTTGTTTTGTTTCAAGAAGTCCCTAGAGTTCAAATCAAAAAAAAATATCCCAAGTTGATTTGTTTCGAGAAGTCCCTAGAGTTCAAATTAAAAAAAATTCCCAAGTTGTTTTGTTTCATGAAGTTCCTATAGTTCAAATAAAAAAAAAAATTTCCAAGTTGATTTGTTTCAAGAAGTCCCTAGTGTTCAAATCAAAAAAAATATTCCCAAGTTGATTTGCTTCAAGAAGTCCATAGCATTTGATACGTCCAGAAATATTCTGCTAAAGCCAAACCGCCATGTCAGCAGCGAAGGACCTGGACTATCCTGAATGGGTGCTTGTGGCCCACCAATCCCGAGGTCTTTTGACTGTTACCGCTCGGGGTGCTTGCACAGCCCGGGCATGCAGCGCAGCAGCTCTCCACGAGGTGCAGTTTGATAAACAAGCCGCTCAGCAGTTTTCTAAATCAATCAGAAGACTAATGGAAAGTGTGAATAGTTTCCTAAGCCACTTAGGAAACCTCCCATGATTTATGCTCATCAAATTGTAATTAGATTGGGCTTCCTTATCTAATCAGTTGCCTTGTGCGGGTGGTCTCTTGCACCTATAAAAAGGGCCACTCACCCCCATTAAGGGGAAGGGCATTCTTAACCTAGAATATAGCTGTTTATACTAATTTTATATGCATACACCCGGCCGATCTTACTGGTAGTGCCGCCCAACTATTGGCTCACCAGGCCCGCCGGTGATCTGCTAGTGAAGCGCACTGACGCACCCGTGGACGTAGGTCACCTCATTAACGGGGCCGAACCACATATAATTGATTGTGTTACAATATCTCTCTCTGAATCTCTCTTACCAATTTTCGGCATCATCAGTTTGGCGCCGTCTGTGGGAAACGGAAAGTTTTTCACCAACAAATTCTTGACTGATCAACATGCCACCGAATAGGGGTAAGAAAAATACCACTCCGGTCAGTCAGGAGAACTTACAGCTCGAGCAGCAGGCCGCCTCCATGACCTCCGAGCAGGTGATAGTGGCGCTCGCGCAACTTTTGGAAGGCCAACGGCAAACCCAGTAGCAAATCGAAGCGTTGTTGGCCTTGCAGGAGAAGCGCCCTCAATCAGAAAACCAGGCCGGGAAGAGTGCCCCCGATTGTGAGCCCCCAAGAGTCCAGAACCATACCCACTCTGCGCCGGTATCCCCGTCGGATTGGGAACACGCCCGGGATGGTGACCGTAGCAGAGCGCCCAGGCGCACCAGGAGGCAAGCTCGGACCAATCCTCATCGGGTAGAAGATGCCAGAGACATCATCAACAGGTGACGCGCTACCAGGAGGGAGGGATCAGGGCCAAAGCCTCGGGAATCAGCCAAAGACCCTCCGGCCCGGAGCCAGGGAGATCTTAGGCATATGATTACCCGGAGCCGGATTCTCTCCTCGAGGGTGACGCACTTCGAGGAGGAAGCATCATCATCAGACCCGACGTACCGCTCAGGTATAGAAGGGAGGCCCAGGCGAGATGTAAAAGCCCATATCGAGGACTTGCAGCAGCAAATCGAAAAACTGAGCCGCAAGCAGCGTCATGACCATACCAACACGGAGACCGAGTCGCCCTATACTGCTCAAATCACCGGATTCCCCATCCTGCGGAAGTTTAAGCCCCCGCATCTCAGTTCTTATGATGGGATAGGGAGCCCAGTGGATCACATTTGCACCTACAGGGCCCAGATGGCGTTGGTCACCACTGTCGATGAATTACAGTGCTTGGCTTTCCCCAGCACTCTCAAAGGGCCAGCCGTGCAGTGGTTCCACTCCCTTAAGCCCCGAACGGTGGATGACTTCAAGACGTTGAGCAAACTTTTCATTAGTCAGTTTATAGGGATGCTCGAACGGTCACAACCGGACACTCAACTATTGATCGTCAAGCAGCGCAAGGGCGAATCCCTAAGGGAGTATGTGGACCGCTTCAATCAGCAAAGGCTCTAGATCTGCAATTTGAACAAAACAGCAGCCATTATAGCCTTCTGCTCGGGAGTTCAACACACCAAGGTTGCTACGTCGTTCCATCGAGACCGACCGGCAACCCTAGTGGAGCTCTCGGAGAGGGTCGGAAAGTATATAGACATGGAAGAATTCCTGAAGTCCAAACGCACCGGCTTCGCAAGAGATGAGTCCCGAAAGCCAAGCTGAGGCGTAAGGGCTCTAAGAAGGGCCCGGTAAAAAAACCCAGGCAAGACCAGCAAAGAGGAGGTCGGGATCAGCCTCAGATCGCTTTCACGCCTCTGTCTCGGCCAATCCACGAAGTCATGGCCGCCGCCGAGGCGCAGAGGTTGCTTCAACAACCGGCAAAACTTAAAGCCTCACCCGAAAAAAGGAAACGGGATAAGTTTTGCCGCTTCCATAGAGACCACGGTCACAACATAGAGGATTGCTTCAAGTTAAAGATAGCCATAGAAAAACTGATCGAGCAGGGTCATTTTGCAAAATACGTCACGATAGATGGACGGCCTACGCAGGGAGCCCGAGCTCCCGGTCAAATACAACATCTTAGTCAAATCAACGTGATCTCTGGAGGAACGTCGGCGGGGAATCACAGTCGACAAGGAAGAGGCATGCTTGGGCATCCCAAGCAGATGTCTGGCAGGTCCAACCCACCGGTTCCCCGCCAACAACATACTGACGTTTACCTCCGACGATTTGCAGGGCATCCACTGCCCCCATGACGACCCGTTAGTTGTGACGCTCTCCATAGCTAATTACGTAGTCAAAAGGGTGTTGGTAGACACAGGCAGCTCGATCGATATCACGTTCGTGTCAGTGTTTGATCAATTTGGGATGTTCAGGATGGGCTCCGTCCAGTAGCTACTCCCCTGGTGGGTTTTAACGGATCCAGCACCCAGCCGCTCGGTACAAAGGAGCTCCCCGTGCTTATGGGAACTTACACTCAGCAGACCTCCCTGCTGGCAAACTTTGTAATCATGGAGGCCCTATCTGCCTACAATGTCATTCTCGGGTGGCCTACACTCAATAAAGCTAGGGCCATCGTCTCTACTGATAGCCTGACAGTTAAGTTCCCGACCCCTCATGGACCCGGGAGCCTGCGTGGAGATCAGGCGACCGCCCGGAGTTACTATGTTAGTTCCCTTCGCCAGGAAGTCATCACAGAAACACTGAACGTCCAGGAGATGGACACGAGGGATCAGAATGATAGAGTTGGCCCGATCAAAGAACTGGAACAAGTGGTGTTGAACCCACAACTCCCGGACCGAACGGTCAGCATCGGCACCCTGCTGAAGCCTCGCCTTAGGGAGAAGCTGATTCAATTCCTGCAACAGAGTCAGGATGTGTTTGCCTGGTGTCATAAAGATATGCCCGGGATTGACCCCCGGGTAATGTCTCATCGACTTAATGTCAACATAGACTCCCGAGAGGCAAAATGCAGTGTGCGAGGAGGTCGAGAAGCTCCTCAAAGCCCAATCTATCAGAGAGGTCCACTATCCCGACTGGCTAGCAAATGTAGTACTTGTCAAGAAAAGCAACGGGAAGTGGAGGATGTGCGTGGACTTCACCGACCTGAACAAAGCCTGCCCCAAGGACTGCTATCCACTGCCCAGGATAGATTTCCTTGTGGATTCCATAGCCGGCCATTCGCTCCTTTCGTTCATGGATGCCTACTCCGGGTACAATCAGATCAGCATGTACCCAGGGACGAAGAAAAGACCTCATTCATCACGGATCAGGGGACCTACTGTTACAAAGTCATGCCCTCCGGCCTAAAAAATGCCGGGGTAACTTATCAACGCCTGGTCAATCACATGTTCAAAGACTTGATCGGCAAATCAATGGAGGTATACGTTGACGATCTGCTGGTCAAAAGCCAGGACGAGTTTGACCATCTGGAACATTTGGCCGGGGCCTTCAGCATTTTGAGGAAGTACGAGATGTGGTTGAACCCGGCCAAGTGCACATTTGGCGTCTCATTCGGAAAGTTCTTAGGGCACCTAGTCAGCAGGCGGGGAATTGAAGCAAATCCTGAGAAAATCCAGGCCGTCATAAACATGCGATCGCCCAGGTCAACCAAAGAAGTACAGAGTCTGGCCGGATGGGTTACCGTATTGAACAGGTTCGTGTCCCGAGCAACCAATCGGTGCTTACCATTTTTTAAGATCCTCCGCAAGGCTTTTTAGTGGTCGAAAGAGTGCGAGGAGGCGTTCCAGGAGATCAAGAAATATTTGGCGTCACCCCCTCTACTCTCAACGCCCGTGCCAGGCGAGGAGCTGTTCTTGTACTTGGCGGTGTCACCCTTGGCAGTCAGCTCAGCACTCATTCGAGAATAGCACGGGATACAGTTCCCGATCTACTATACAAGTCGAGCGCTTCAGGTGCAGAAAGTAGATAGTCCTGCATTGAAAAGATCGCCTTCGCCCTCATCACTTCAGCTCGGAGACTGCGCCCATATTTCCAGGTCCACGTTATCGTGGTTCTTACATATCAGCCCCTCTGTAAGATCTTGAGCAGGCCCGAAACATCCGGAAGGCTCGTCAAGTGGGCCTTGGAGTTAGAAGAAATTGAAGTGGTCTACAGACCCCGCACAGCAATCAAGGGACAGGCAGTAGCGCACTTCCTTATTGAATTTATATACCAGGAAGACCCAATCGAAGAGTTCGACCCACCGGTCCTACCACCCGATTTGTAAGCAGACATCCCAACCTGGGTACTCTATGTAGATGGATCATCCAACAAATAGGGAAGTGGAGCAGGGATCATCCTAACCACGCTCGACAGGATCCAGCTCGAGTATGTGCTTAGGTTCGGATTCAAAGCCTCTAATAATGAGGCCGAGTATGAAGCCCTCTTGGCTGAATTACAGCTGGCCGCTTTAATGGGTACATCGCAGGTCCAGGGGTACAGTGACTCTCAGCTCCTTGTAAATCAAGTCAACTAAGATACGAGGCTCGGGAAGATAACATGATAGCTTACCTAGCCCTCATCAGAGCAGTTTCAAAGAAGCTTCAGGGGTTCTCCGTCACATAGATACCAAAGGAGGGGAACACTAGAGCCGACCGGTTGGCTCGCCTCGCCTCATCCTCTGAGTCAGACTTGCCCGGGATAAGGATAGAGTACCTATTTGGGCCAAGTGTGATCAACTCAAAATGCATGGAGGTAGAACCGATCGCCCCAAGACCTAGCTGGATGGACCCAATCATGGCATTTCTGACAATAGGCATGTTACCAGAAGGTAAGGAGGAAGCCCGCCGGGTTAAATACCGAGCGGCAAGATAGCACATTATTGATGAAATCCTCTACAAAAGAGGATTCTCTATACTATATCTCCGATGTGTCCATCCCACGCAGATCCAAGGGGTATTGCACGAAATCCATGAAGGGGTGTGTGGGAACCACATCAGAGGCCGGACACTTTCGCGTAAAGCCCTGCTACAAGGATACTACTAGCCGACCATAGCCAGGGACTCTCAAGAATATGTCAAGAGGTGTGATACGTGCCAAAGGTTTTCTCTTATGATCAACCGTCCGGGAGAGCTTCAGTTGCCAATCCTCAGCCCCTGGCCGTTTGCTTAGTGGGGCATTAACATTGTCGGGCCCCTACCAATGGGAAAGGGACAAGTCAAGTTCACTGTCATTGCCGTGGACTACTTCACCAAATGAGTAGAAGCCGAGCCCTTGGCAACAATTACCGAGAAGAAAATGGAAAACTTCGTGGAGAGGAACATCCTCAGCAAGTTCGGTGTCCCCTGGGTTCTGGTTAGTGATAATGGCAGGCAGTTTGACACCCCAGCATTCAGGGAGTCCTGCTTGGGCTATAGGATATCCAACCACTACTCATCCCCCGAGCATCCCCAAGCCAACGGCCAAGCCGAGGTGACAAACTAGACTATTCTTTAGTCAATAAAGACGATGCTCAAAGACGCCAAAGGACTATGGGCCGAAGAGCTACCGACCCTCCTGTGGGCTTACCGCACTACACCTCGAGCAGCAACAGGCGAGATGTCGTACTCTCTAACCTACGGTTTTGAGGCGGTGATCCCCATGGATCTTGGGTTACCTACCTACCTGGTGGCAAATTATAGCGAGGCAGACAATGAAAATGCCCTCAGGGCTGAGCTCGACCTGGTAGAGGAGAAAAGACACCTGGCATATCTAAAAGTTGCAGCCTACAAGCAGAGAGTGTCCCGGTACTATAATAGCAGGGTGAAGCATCGCAGTTTCCTGGTGGGGGATCTGGTCCTTAAGGCCGTCAATCAGTCCACAAAAGTTAAGGCCAAACTGGGAAGGCCCATATCTAGTTACTCGGATAAACCGTCCGGGAACCTATTGGTTACAAACTCTAGACGGGCGTGATCTATCTTACCCTTGGAATGTGCAACACCTCCGCAAGTACCATCAGTGACAGTTAGTCATGGATGGATTAACACTAGTTAGGATACTTGTAGCTCCATTCGAGCAGTTATTATGATTTTGCAAAAAGCAATAAAACAGTTCCTACTTTACAACCCTTGTCAGTATTAAGACCTTGGCTCAAAACCAAGGCACAAAGACCTCAGGGCGACACCCGAGGCAGAAGACCTTGGCTCAGAACCAAGGCACAAAACAAAAAAGACCTCAAGCCGACAGCCGAGGCAGAAGACCTTGGCTCAAAACCAAGGCATCAAGACCTCAGAAACATACCTGTGGCATAAAAGACCTCGGGCCTAACCCCGAGGCACCGGCTTCGCTTAGGCCTAACTAGTGACGGGGGCAAACCCCCTAGGTGGCTGATGATGGCAAGCCTCAAATGACCTTGTAACCACCCATGTACCAGGTCGGTTTTCTATGGTCCCTACCTTCCTAGACACTTGCCTTAGTAAAATGTTTGGGGGGTAGGGGGATACACCAAACTCAAAAAAGGAAATCACACCAGTCACTAAATGGGCTTGGAATCCTAACATTCCTAAGTACCTACAGAGGCCAGAGAAAAACTATCCGGTCAGTAAAACAGGATAAATTCCTATAATACACCGGACGGGACCTTCAAACAGGTCAAGAAGACTAGTTGGTCTATCGGTTATGATCCAAAACAATTTGCTAAGGCAAGGAGTTAAAGAATGGTCAGCTAAAAATAAAAACCGGTCGGGGATTGGCAACTCAGGCACACAAAGTATAGAAATAGTAAACAATTGATGAAAAAGTGGCCTCCATGGGCCTTTTCATTAAATACAAAAATTGTACAGTGCTGGGGGGAAGTTGTAGTAGCCTCCCCCAAAAACAAAAAAAACTACAACAAAAAAAAAAAAGAAAAAAAGAAAAATTACAGGCCGGGGACTAAGCGTCGTCCACCATGACAACATCCTCCGTTGCCTCAGCCTCTTCCTCTGAGTCAGCTCCCCCTCCCGGGACAGAGGCCCCGCCCGCAGCACCCTCCTCAGCAAAGCCAGCATCAGCGGCTGGGCCCTCGCCCGCTGCAGGACCTACATCCCAGAAGTCTAAATCAATCCCCTCGTAGGATGAGATGTCCTACTCGGGGTGATCCCGGAATAGTCTGCAATTCAGATCTTCGTAGCCCTGGAAGAAGCCATCGTCAAAAGCTTCCTCCCGGGCCCCCATCGCTGTCGCCTCCGCCAGCGCCTTCTCCCGTGCCTCCGCTGCCGCTGCACTGGCCCGAGCAGCCTCTAGATCAGCCAGGGCTATAGCCAGCTCAGCTTGAGCAGCGCCAAGGCTCAAGGCCAAACCTTTCACCTTGTCCTTCTCCACGGTCAGGGCGGTCTCCCTGGCCTCTGAGGTCACTCGCTCCTCAGACAGAGCGGCTTCAGTAGCAGTGGCCCTCCCGGCTAAAGAAGGTAGGAAGGACTCAGCCCCGGCGACAATGCATCTGACCTGCGAGAAGTGAAAATCGACCGGTCAGTAAACAAGTACAATTGACAAAATAAGTGAAAAAAAAGAAACAGAGGCGGGAGAACTCACCATGTGAGAGAGGCTATACAGCCAGCTCTGGAAGACCTTGGGAGACATATTTGCACATGCCTCCACTTGACTGGGGAGCAGACCGAGTTTTACCCGCTCCCTGATCTCGGCCGAGGCAGCCATCGGTGCCACGGTTGGCACCTCTGCCTGGGGGGTGGTCTCTTCAACCACCACCACGTGTTTGCTACTCTGTGCCAGAGCCACCTCAGCGGCCGCTCACCACTGTGGCCTCGGCGGCGGGCCTTTTCCCTTACGCCACCGCCATCCGGGCGGCATTAGCAGCAGCGGCAGCAGCCTGCCTCTCCTTCAATTGCTCCATGTTTTTCTTCGGAGCCATCTCTATAAAAGAAGAAAATTAAACAGTTAACAACCAATAAAGGAGACGGGGAAGGACGACCGTGGGAGACGGCAGAGTCCGAGCACTTACTAGGGAGAATTAGGGGGAATACGGGAGCTTCGGTGGGCTGAGCCGGGTCGTCGGAAGCTCGAAAGTCGCCGATCCGAGTCAGCATGTTCCAGATGTTTGTTGGCCAGTCTGCCAAACTCCTGATCCTGGCCTGGCACTCATCAGGAATGCTCGGTGGGTTGTTTGATCCTGCTGCAAAACAAAGTACAAAGCGGTTAGTCTCAAAAACTGGAGCAAAACAAAGAAGAAAGCCAAAAAGAGGGACCGGACTGACTTACCCCTCAACTCTCCAGCCCAGGAAGTCCTCATCTGGATCCCAGGGGCCGGCTCGCAGAGCCCAAGGATGGATACTTGGAAGAACTTATTCTGCCACTCTTTGTTGTTGCTCGGACAGTTAACTAAGATCTTCCTCCCCTGACGAGCCCCGAGAGAAAAGAACCCTGTCTCCCCATGTAAAGGAAACGGTCGGTGCGTCCAGAGGAACTCCTGGACAGAGAGTTCATATCCAAAAACTTGGGGCCATAGGGAGATGGACCCCATGAGGAATCTCCAACCGTTCAGGGCCAACTAGCCCGGGGCGATCCCTAAGTATATAAGGACGTCCTGAGCGACCGGATGAAGGGGGATGTGGAACCCAGCCATGAGGATGTCCTCATATAAGGTAATGAAACCCCGCTGGTAGATTTGGGCTTCACCGATATTCACCGCCAAGGAGCAGTGGTCAGGAAGGTCGTACCTATCCCTAATGCGCCCGAGATCTTCAGTACGGAGGGTGGACGGGATGAACTCGCTGGAGAAGGCTACCTCGGGGTCGAGTTCCCCTGGTGTTTCGTCACCTGAACCCCAGGAAACGGAAGCAACGGGGGCTTCCTGGTCCGACTCATTGTCGGAGAGACGGATCGGGATTCTGCCTTCACTATGGTGATCGGAGGGGGACACGGACGGCGGACTCAGACTTGTGTTCGGCGTCTCTGACCCGGACCACTCATCCTCCGACCGAGAGCACGAGTCAAAACCAGAGTGCCACATCCTTGGGGTTTCGGTGACTGGGCCGGGAAGAAGAGGACGACCAAGGTATGGATCAGGAACTCCGAGTCTGATATACAAAGGGGGCAGGATCACTAACCTAAAAGGCAAAGAATAAATGGCCCTTAACACAAGGTGACACTCTCTCAAGACTACCCCGGGAACACCCGCTTGGTTCAACCTATCTAACGAACCTCCTGATTAGAAGAAAGAACAGAACCTAAGAAAGAAAAAATCCCACTCCCGTTCTAACCTAAGTGGATTCGCTCTCTCCAGTCTTGCTCAAGAAAGAAGAAAACATGGAAAAGAGAAGGAAAATAGTGATGAACTGAAGCTGGAAAGGAAAGACTTACAAAGTTTAGCGCAGAAAAGGGATCGGGAATCTTACTCGGGATCTTGTTCGCTCTCCAACCGCTCGGTAATCTATATCTTTGCAGCAAAGAGTTGAAGAAATGGACAAGTATCCTTTATATAGGAACCACGGACGGTTCAGATCAAAACAGATCCAATGGCTCATACGCTTTCCCGCCCAAAGTGGCTAACAATTGTCGCCTCGGGCACGCGAAGCGTCGCCTCAAAAAGCGCGTGCATTAAATGTATGATGAGACGGTTCGGTTACCACATAAATGGCCCGGTTACTTCCACGCTGGCATCGTTTGATCCTGACCAGGCCAGTAACAAGCTGACATGTGGCAGAGGTAGGACTCAGGCCTACAGGGCCACCACTCGGTCCATACCCCGGCTGACCACGCCACTTAGGAAACCTCCCATGATTTATGCTCATCAAATTGTAATTAGATTGGGCTTCCTTATCTAATCAGTTGCCTTGTGTGGGTGGTCTCTTGTACCTATAAAAGAGGCCACTCACCCCCATTAAGGAGAAGGGCATTCTTAACCTAGAATATAGTTGTTTATACTAATTTTATACGTATACACCCGGCCAGTCTTACTGGTAGTGCCGCCCAACTGTTGGCTCACCAGGCCCGCCGGTGATCTGCTAGTGAAGCGCACTGAGGCACCCGTGGACGTAAGTCACCTCATTAATAGGGCTGAACCACATACAATTGATTGTGTTACAATATCTCTCTCTGAATCTCTCTTACCAATTTTCGGCATCATCAGAGTTCAAATCAAAAAAAAAATTGCAAGTTGATTTACTTCAAGAAGTCCATAGAGTTCAAATAAAAAAAAATTCCCAAGTTGTTTTGTTTCAAGAAGTTCCTAGAGTTCAAATAAAAAAAAATCACAAGTTGATTTGTTTCAAGAAGTCTCTATAGTTCAAATAAAAAAAAAATTCCCAAGTTGTTTTGTTTCAAGAAGTCCCTAGAGTTCAAATAAAAAAAAAAATATCCCAAGTTGATTTGTTTCAAGAAGTCCCTAGAGTTCAAATAAAAAAAAAATTCCCAAGTTGATTTGTTTCAAGAAGTCTCTAGAGTTTAAATAAAAAAAAAACCCCAAGTTGTTTTGTTTCAAGAAGTCCCTAGAGTTTAAATCAAAATAAGCATTCCCAAGTTGATTTGTTTCAAGAAGTCCCTAGTGTTCAAATAAAAAAAATAATTCCCAAGTTGATTTGTTTCAAGAAGTCCTTAGAGTTCAAATAAATAAAAAATAAAAAAAATCACAAGTTGATTTGTTTCAAGAAGTCCCTAGAGTTCAAATTGAAAAAAAAAAAAAAATTCCCAAGTTGATTTGCTTCAAGAAGTCCCTAGAGTTCAAATCAAAAAAAATTCCCCAAGTTGATTTGTTTCAAGAAGTCCCTATAGTTAAAAAAAAAATTCCCAAGTTGATTTGTTTCAAGAAGTCCCTAGGGTTCAAATAAAAAAAAATATCCCAAGTTGTTTTGTTTCAAGAAGTCCTTAGAGTTCAAATCTAAAAAAAAATATTCCAAGTTGTTTTGTTTCAAGAAGTCCCTACAGGTTTTATTTTTTATTTTGTCTCAAGAAGTCCTTAGAGTTCAAATCTAAAAAAAAATTCCAAGTTGTTTTGTTTCAAGAAGTCTCTAGAGTTTTTTTTTTTTTTTGCTTTGTTTTAAGAAGTCCCTATAGAGTATCCAAGTAAGATTTTAGTTTTGTTTTGTTCTCCATTCCCAAGTTCTGTCATATTAAATAAATAAAAAAAACCCCTCAAAATTCTAGATCTTGTATTTCAACAATCCAAAGTTCTAAATTAATCCAAACTCTCAAGAACAGAAAAAAAAAAAAAAAACGTATGAACTGTCATAAAGAAACGTTATCATTTCTCTAGATCTAGGATTTGAACTCTCAAGAAGAACAAATTATTAGAGTTCTAGATCTAGGATTTCAACAATCTAAAGTTCAAGACAAAAAAACCAATCCAAACTTCAGAAAATTTCAGAAAAGTACAGATATAAACATATGAACTGTCATAAAATTTCTCTAGATCTTAAAATGAAACCCTAGATATGAACCCAACTTTCAGAAAACTTCATTTAAGTATAGGTCTATGTAGGAGACCATAGAATCATTCTAGATCTAGGATTTCAACAAACAAACTTCAAATAAATAAATAAATAACATGAAATTTATAGAACCACTTACCGCCTACGGGACTGGGGTGAGACTGAGAGAAACTGGAGATGTTGCCGGCACCGACCGGGGTGAGATGAAAGTTTTGAAACCTGTGTCATCTCTTTGCTCTGCGTCGCCTCTTTCCTCTGGTCTAGCCTTTTCAACGTACAAATGATTTTAGAATGAGAGAAAAGGGGTGACATGTATATATATGGCAAGGGTATATTGGTCTTTTGGCTTTATAATCCTACTAACAGTTATCCCCGTGTCTTTTTATACTACCCCCCCCCCCCCCCCAACATTATTTTATCCCCCTTTAAGGGGTATTAAGTTTAACCACACAAAACCAATACTTGGTTAAATAATACTTGAATAGCTCAAACAAACACAGTATAAATCCAGATTTGACTAAAATAGTCCAATCCGCCTCAATAATCCGGTAACCAAACGAGCCCTAATAGTATGTTACATCTCTCATCTGATGGAACTGCTTAGACATCTCCAATGTAAAATGTCATTTTATCTATGCTAAATCTATATTTTAGCATTGTTATAGGGTTTTAATACTCTATTTTGACATTTCTACTTCAATACTACATTCTAAAATAAATGCTATTTTATGGCACAATGGCTATTATTGTTGCACTTTAAGTTGTGTGTTTTGTACACTTTTTTTATTGAAATGAGTGTAAAAGTTAAATTATAGCATTAATCCAAAAGAAAACCTCTCCAATGTACCTTCTATCACTCTTCTCATATTATAGCAATGCTATTCTTGCCCTCAAATTTGAGAGAAAGAATATCATTGCTAAGAGGAGGAATATGAGTGCATTTGAAGAGGTGTCTTTGAGCATCCATACAGTAATTTGACTAGTGCATGAGAAAAATAGAAGTTGCATTGGATATGCTCTTTGGATAGCACTCTAGTGTTCGTAGTGCTATTCCCTCCCACAAAAGTAGGTCATAGTCAATGTTTTGAAAACTGGATCATTCATCAAATCAAAAAAATGACCGAGTCACAGGTTAGTGGTTCAACTATCGGATGAACCAGAATCCAACCGTAATGTCATAATTGCATAATATCATAATTATATACTAGTTATATTTATTTATAAATCTTTTTTTATGTATATATAAATAAAAGCAGTAAATAAAAATTCTGAAGTTCACAACTATGGAAAGATGGATTTGAATTGCTATGCATACATGTTATATATTTTACGCATCTATACTACTAAACAAAGAGAAAGATAGGTGTACCCAAATTATTTTGACAATTCTAAACATTTTCATAAAAATCAATACTTATCTTATACTAAAGTATAAATACAAGAGGACTAAACTATAAAAACACAAAGAAAACCTTCAGCACTCTTCGGGAAATTCTATTCGCACACACCCATTTTACTCTCTATACCCACTTACTCTCTAAACCCGTGCCACTCTAATTTAAATTAAAAATCTCTCTTTGCACCCTCCATTTATCTCCAAACTAACCCTAACTTTCAAAAATATAAACATTTCTTCTTATTTTCTACACCTACCTTCTCTACCTCTCTTCTATTCTCACTTTTTCTTTCATTCAAAAAAATAATTTTAGCACAGTAGATCAAACTCAATGTTGATATCTATCCCAGTTCTTCACCACAAAAGCCATCAAATAGTCTAAATTCAAATAGATGATAACGTTTAGTGGTGTTACAAAAATAGAAAGCATGATTAGGAATAAGGTTAATTTAGAAAATTAGGGTCATAAACAAATATTTTCTATGGAGGCTAATTATCCTCAAATTGGAGGTGGAAGGGTTGGAAGTTGGCAGCATAAAGGAGGCATCCAAAGTTAACGTTGAGTGACGAGCGTGGAGATCTTGCATCATGTTTATGTGTTTATATATGTGTATCTATATATGTATATACAAATCTACATATATGTAAATGTAAATATGTATCATGTACATAAATTTGTATATCCAATTTATGTATATCAAAATTTGTATAACTATATTACACACACACACACACATATATATATATATCATATAAGTGTATTATGTATATAAGTATCCAAATATAATACGATAGTTAAGGTTTGTTGAATTAGGTGGGTGTAAAGAGTAAGTTTTTGGAATTCTTTTCATTCATTTGTACCGTTACGTCATTTTGTATAAGGGTAATGAAAAAAAAAGTCATTAAATGGTGGGTGTAAAGAACAAATAGGTGGGTGTGAATAGAGTCACCCACACTCTCGACATCTAAAACTGCTCCTCACCCAAATTAACCTCCATGACCTCAAAAAAACTACTCCATCTACCAAATAACCACCTCTAAAACCATTTCCTCTCCCAATTATACCTTTCCCTCTCTAACTCTTCTCTCCCCACCCAACTAAACCCAAACTGCTTCTCCAACTGTGAACATCAAAGGAAAAATCAATTGATAATATATGTCATTCTATAGTTTTGTTGAGTTAAATATACACATGTGTTAGTCTATCATATAGAATTGTTCGGCACTCACTTTCGAGAGATGGAACAAAGACACGGGTGTGTGTTTGTATTTGAGCATTTGTAGAAGTGTTCATTGTGTAAATTGTGTGGTGGGTTTCTGTGTTTCCCTTGGCAACTTTTATGTTTAAAAATCTTCTATTTTTTTTTCCTAACTGCTATTCTTTTTCATTTGACAAACAAAGAATCTTAGATAAAATATATTGTCACACCCCAGAAAAGTAAAAGAAGAGAAAAATAAATTTCTTTTTTGAGTCCATAGGCAATGACAGGTGAATGTAACTAATTTGCCCATACCACACATTACTAGTCAACTAGAAACAACAAGAACAATAATAATACTAAACTGAATATATTACAAAAGTACTAGCGATTACAATATCATCAGAGTCTGTTTCAGGAAATATAAAAGGTTTGTAAGCAACAGATGTCCAAGTACCAATTATCACAGAGTTCACAGAAATTATACTAAAATTCAGTCTTGTTCTTCAGCTTGCGTAAACGTAATTGTCCGCGTATTAGTCTTTCTTGACCTCTCCAACTTCAGTAGATTCACCCTCAGCGTAGCCCTCCTCCGGGAAGTAGTCACCGTCATCCAGTTCGTTACCTGTAATGGCATAGACAGGGTAGGCTGGATGGGGAATGTCTAGGCAATGAAGGTCGTCAACTTATTAAAACTAGAGTGAGCAATAACTAATGCAGTCCCATAAGTATAAAGTAATTACTAGTTATGAACGATACATAGTAGTGTTACTAATAATATCTTTCCTCTTTTATTCCGAACACATTACCCGATTCTTAACGTCTTCAAACTCTAAAACCAGCGGTACTGATCTCGACTGGCTACCCTAAACTGATTATATCATTACGACATACTAGTGCTCTTGTTCACCGCTTTTAAGAACTCTTACTGTTCACCACTTTTAAGGACTTTTGTGAGCACCATACCTCGTTCCAATATAACAACCTGTCTATGGACGTACCATTTACTCTTGTTCACTGCTTTTAAGAATTCTTATTGTTCACCACTTTTTAAAAAGCTTGCAAGTACTGTACACCCATAGCTCTTACAATCTTGGTCAAATCCTTGCCACCCGCTTACCGGATTTAACATGAGCGAATTATCAACTCTACCCAACCTTTCCTGATGTTCTGAACCTGAATACGTTACTCATTCCCATTATAGTACCCCATTATCCCTTAATCCATAATATCGCATAATAGAAGTATGGAACATCAATTAAATGACTAAGCATTATGAATTATAAACTAAGATAAAGTAACCATGTTCTGTTAAGTTCAATCGATTAAAGTCCCTTCGATCGATTGAAGAGAGTAAAGTTCGATCGATCAAAGAATTCTCGATCGATTGAGGTGAAGGGGATCTTGATCGATTGAAGTCATTTCGATCGATTGAGACTCTGTGTGTTCGATCGATTGAACCAGTTCGATTGATCGATCGAAAGTCGTCTTCTTCAGATTCTAGCAGTGAACGTCCAGAATTTGTTAGGGCGTGTTTAGGTCATTGTTAAATGCCAAAAACGTGTAAAACAATATATCTAAGCTACTGAGTGAGTTTTAGACTCATCGAACGTCGTTAAGGGTGTGTTTGGCAAAGAGTCAAGCTTCGATATTTAATGGTGTCTCTCTCTCTCTCTCTCTCTCTCTCTCTCTCTCTCTCTCCTCTGCTTCTCTCTCTATTCTCCTTCTTCTTCTTCTTCTTCTCTGACTGAGTATATATATGGTATGTGTGTATATATATAATAACATAACTATCTCTCTCTCGCTAAGCTCTTGGTTTGGCAAACAAACCTCACACACACACACACACACACACACACACACACACACAATATGGTCACATATATATAGGGGAGAGGGCGCAAGGTCGTAGTCCAATGTGAACTGAAGATAAGATATCCTGACATTTTCAATCGACTTCGATTACTTGAAAGTAGATTGGCCAGGTTTGATCGATTGAGGCCGAGTTGATCGATTGAAAAAGGGGGACACGTAATAAATGCATTTTGGCAGGGTTTTGATCGCTTGAACAAGGTTCGATCGATCAAAGAACGAAATTCAAATCGCTTGAGACATTCTCGATCGATTGAAACTGAAATTTCAAGTATAGTCAGGGCAAGTACACAGACTCTCTTTGTATTAATAAATATTGAAAATATAGGGTATTACATATATATATATATATTGTCACACCCCAATTTTTGGAAAGTCAAATATCCAATCAAGTGCATACTCTCAACAATATTTAACCGCCCAAAAATTCAAGGTTGCTACACCCAATTTAAAAAAACCATTTTAAGAAGAATTGAATTTAAATTACTTTCATAAACCACACAATCTCTTTTTAAAGAAACTCATTTGTCATCAAACTCATTCCGAAAAAATTTACAAGAAAAATCCACGTCTCGAACTTTCTCCATTCTCATTTATTACAAAATGAAAATCAAACGTTTCCTTTTACATAGAAATAATAAAATTTTCCTCCATTGAATCATAATAAACTATCTAGTAATAATAATAAATAGAACAATTTCCAACACTACACTATCTCAAGTTAGAGCTGCTACAAACATCCCCAAAGTCCAATAATACAACAAAAATATAACTACACCTAATACATATTCTCAACCTTGGCTCACAATGCAAACTGATTAAAAAAAAGTACTATATAATACATAAAGAATGAAAAGTAGATATCTTCACCTTCACAAACAGATCGGCTGCACCACAATGAATTCTACCTATACTATCCTGTACATGTCATCCGACTACAATACCCTTAGTGAAAAATGGATCGAACGGCAGAAATAGAAGCCCGCAACTTATTATGTTTTGGGCATCTACATATATATATGTATATGTATGAGTACATACACATACACACACACATATATATATATATGTATAGGCACATATAGATGAAACATGTACTGGATGAGTTGCACCAATGGAGTGCTTGATGGCATGACCGGTGGCTTTGTTAACCAGAGTAAAGCTTGGTCCTCTTCATCCTTCACTCTATGCTGACTTCTCATCTTTGATCCAATGCTTCAATCAATAATACCCAAATCCAAATCCAATGAATAGATAGATCAAACAAACACATAATTCTTTTCATTTACATAACACAAATCAAATATACACACACACACACACGTGCTAGAGAGAGAGAATAAAACATACTTAGCATGGGTCAGATGGGTCGGATCGGACAAGAATGACCTTGCTGTCACAGATAGTGAGAGACTAATTGGTGTTGGCCTTACTAAAAACCCTAACAGAGGTTTTGCCTTTGCCTACCATATTAGAGTCCCCTTGGTGGTGGATGTGATCCGATATGAACAATGGCATATGGGGATGAAAGTGATGTGTCTCCTCCTAATTGACTTTATCGCTTCCATAGGACAATGAACTGTGAGAGACATGTTGGACATGTTGGACATGTGGCGGTGGTGGTGCGTAGCGGATGAAGTCCTGAAACGGCAGTGGTGGTGGTTGTTCCTGGCTACCGTGGATTGTAATAATCTGGAACACAAGATAGAGGATGATGGGGATATTCAGGACCTCCTTTGGAATGGTGGGAGCTGTGATGGACAAGAGTTAACTGTGGAGGTGGTGGAGGGTAGTCTTCGTAGGGTGGTAGGGTGGGTAGTCCTCCTCACCTCTTTCATAACGACGGTTGTGGTGGTGGTGGTGGTGGTGGTAGTGGCCGAAGGGATCCATTTTTGATGAGATGAGAAATGGTACTATAAAAAGAAGATGTTGTTTGGTTGGGACTTGGGAGGGTGGGGTATTTGAATTAAATTGGATCAGTGATTGGATTTGGTTGCTGGTATTTTATGTGACCTATAATGGTGTGATATACTATAGTAGTATGTTACATCTATCATCTAATTGAACTACTTAGGATAGCACTCCAGTGCTCGTGTTGTTCTTCTCGCAAAAGTAGGTCATAGTCCATGTTTTGAAAACTAGATCGTTCATCAAATCATAAAAATGACTGGATCACAAGTTAGTGGTTCAACTATCGGATGAACCAGAATCCACCATAATGTCAGTTTTTCATAATATCATAATTACATAATAGTTATATTTATTTACAAATTTTTTTTTTTTGTACAAAATAAAAGTAGTAAATAAAAATTCTAAAGTTCACAACTATGGAAAGATGGATTTGAATTGCTATACATACATATTATATCTTTTATGTATCATTACTACTAAAGAAAAAAAAAGATGGCTATACCCAACTTGTTTTGACAATTCCAAACATTTTCATAAAAATCAATAAGAATTATCTTCTACTAAAAGATAAATACTGCGGGAGAAGGAAAACTCTCTACTTAAGTTATCAATTTTTATCCCCCTTTACGATGGGAGAAGAAAATGCTCCACCCAAGCCACCAGTTTTATATCTTTCTGAGGGGGAGAAGGAAAACCTTTCCACCAGTTCTTATCACCTTTTCTAAAATGGGAGAAGGAAAATGTTACACCATCCTGTTTCCTTTCTGAGGGAGAAGGAAAACTCTCTACTTAAGTTACCAATTCTTATCCCCTTTAAGATCGGAGAAGAAAATGTTCCACTTAAGCTACCAGAAAGGATCCGTTGATCAAAACAGCCTCACACCCAAATTGTATCCTAGGGAGTCCACATTCATTGATAGGCAGACGAAAGGGACCCTTCGAGTTACAATCCACATCCGATTTTTTGCTCAATTTCAGATTGCTCACTCTTCAAAAAATGATATATATATCCATATAAATTCAAGTCCAAACTATTGGTCAACTTCATTCTCTCCCACTCGTTCTTGCTCCATTGACTAGGAGTAGATCTCTAACAAAGGTTGGTTGCATCATGTACAACTAGTCACGATACACTTGTTGGTGGAATTAATGTAAACAACTGACAAACCTCAGCTCGTCCTCACCATCACCACATCAAAAGAAATAAAAGAGTCCTCGGGAATATAGAAAATTAAATTTCCAACTTCACTATCCCAAATACCACAGTGAAAACAATGTCCCCACAAACATGTTTGCCACCCTTGGTGCCACCACTTGCTCTCTGCCCAGCAACATGCCGCCACCAGTTATGGCCAGCAATATACTCCATTTGCTCTCTCGCCAGCAAATTAATTCTACAGCCAGCAACATGATGCCACCACAACTTACTGCTCAGCGACATACTCCATTTACTACCTCACCAGGAAATTCACTCTCTGGCCAGAGACAGGATGATATCATCAGTATTTGCTCTCTCGCTTGTGATATACTGCTACCGCTTACAGACTCAATATGACTAAGCAACCAAGCTATATATAAACGGAATTCACTCAGATTGGGTCTTTCTCACACCCTCAAAGTACCTCGCTAAGGCTTACTCTAAACCTTACTCTAGAACTATTCTTTGTATCCATCAAGAAAGCATTTGCATTGTTTCACTATTAGTGCTATAAGGCACAAAGCTCACTAGGTCTACATCTCTAAGCAGGACAAAAGCAACATGATATTTTAAAAATGTGGAAACCAAACACGGTCCACATTCTCACCATGTACCCTCTCCAAACAGTATAAGTACCTTGATACTTCAAAACAATACATCAAAGTATGAGTAATCACCAACATACAATTTACACCGCTGACAAGCGCTCAATAACTCTACTCCACTATCACTATCAGTATTATTATGATTTATTCTCTGTCTCTCTATAACATACGAGCTCCATTCTCTATAAGATGGCATGAGCATCGCGCTCTCCCCCTCTATCCTCACTAGGGTAGCACGAGCCATGCTCTTCCCCTTTTGAGAAGAGTGGCAAGGGCATCATGCTCTCCACCTCAGAAGGCCACAAGTATCATGCTCTCCCACTATAACCAATTCGAGTGGCATGGGTAATACCCTCTACTCATTTGGAGAGCCTCACTAGGGGGACTCACGAGCAACACGTTCTTTCCCTTTTGAGAACAGTGGCATGAGCATCGCACTCTCCATCTCAGGGCAATACAAGTATCATACTCTCCCCTATAACCCCTTCCTCGTGCTCTCCATCTCAAGAAGGCATAAGTGTCGTACTCTTCCCTGTTCCACGCAGGTGGCATGGGCAACCCCCTCCCTCATTTGAGACTTAGGGCAACAAAGCATCACACTCTCCTCCTCAGGGTAACACAAGCATCATGCTCTCCCCTACTAACTAAAGTTAACCATTGATATCTCCATTTCTTGAGTCCACAAAATACTGATCTAAACACAGAGGAGACTACACAACCAACAAGAAAGAAAATAATGTGTAGAATCTAAGAAGAAGCAGTAGTAAAGAGGGGTCATATTTTAATAATAGCCACAAAGATTACATCGACCCTACATACACATGCCAGAAGCTATATCACAACTTTGTCAAAGTATAATAAATCCTAAACCCTAAATCCAGAAGCTAATAGGCGATTCAAAAATCACCCAAGAAGCTACAAATACAAATATATCATGGAAAGCTCGTTGCCCCAATTTCCCCAGTGACCAGCATAGGCCTCCTGAGGGACGTTACCCAATAAAGACAAAGATTTTCATTCTTTTCCCCAATAAAGATAAAAACTCAACAATTCAAAGGCACAATAACCAGATTAGATGTGTAGCCACCATGAAAAGTTTCAAAACATATTTGAATACAAGAGCAGTCCGCTAGAACAATCTTAAGAGCATATGTCCCAAATAACTCCCAAGGCAATTACCCATTACAATAAAACTTTCGGACGATCGGGTGGAAAGAATAAACTTGTAGATCACCTTCCTTTATACCGAAACAAGGAAACTGTACACCACATGAAAACAAAGCATCAAAAATCTAATCAGACCTTTAGTAATACAAGTAGATGTCTCACACATACTGCGGTCTATGGGCAACTCCAAATCTTAGCTTGGATTTGTACTCTTAGCAAATTTATACCCTCCTGCCATATGCAACACACCCGACATGCTATCAAGGGGGATAATGTGGGTAATTGGTAATAGCCAACTACGTGGGGTGTACCCATGTCACACCTAATATCATATATCCCTAACAAGTCTAATGATTCATCTCCACGTGGATGATAGCTTAACCCACATCCAAAACACAGAGGGCCATATGAGTAGTACGTGACCATCCCTAAAAAAGGACTTTAGTGCCTCCTGACATACATGTAGAGTCACAGTCACACGGGGCACCAAGAGGGGACTACTGCCCCAGTGCGTTCACCCCTCTAGTACTACCACTACCCTCATGTGTTCACCCCTTCAGTACTACTACTTCCCCAGTGCATTCACCCTCCAGTACTACCGCTACCCTAGTGCATTTACCCTTCTCGTACTACCGCTGCCCCAGTGTATTAACCGTTTTAGTACTACCACTACCCTAGTACATTCACCCTCCAATACTACTACTGCCCTAGTGTGTTGTATCATTCCAAGGCATCAACCCTCTAGAATGTAACGAATAGCCATTTCTTCCATAACCCCACTAATACGACCTGAGTACATACGCTTGCCTAGCCACTAACCCTCCAATACACAGTGAACACTCCATTCCTACCTCCAAGATATTCCATCATATCTGCCACTTGCTAAGCGACTTATATTAACTGACATGCTTATGTATATGTTTATATATATTGCCATCACATGCTCTAGCATTTAGATCAACCACCCTTGATAAAGGAGCAGTACTTGAGGGTGGCCACATCTATTGGGACCTCGAGAGTTCATGGCTAGGTGGCTAGGGTCAAGGGCATCTCCCAAACTTTGCCCCCTAATAGGCAAAGTTATGGTTGGTTCCAAAGAGAAAGAATGACATGTGATGTCACACCCGTTCCAAAAATTTCATGGTTTTTATATGCATGTTCAGATTTTGTGGATTATCAATGTTAGTTGATAATGGTGGATTGAGGTTGACTGTGAGTCAATGGTAAGGTGTCAGTGAGGACACGGGAACATGGAAGTTCATATTGCATAATCATGAGTAAATGACATTTATATGATTTAAATGTTATTTGACCTTATCTGGTATTTCTATGAATAGTAATTATACCTGTGTAGTATAATTCTGGTAAATTTTGATTTGGTAGTATCATTTTGAGAACTGTGGTGAGAACGTGAGAGATACGTTAATTAAAAAAGTAGGTTGTGTAGAGATTTCACAGAATATAGTTTTCGGACGTTATTTTGGACCAAATGAAACTTAGTCGGAAACTTTTGAAATTTATAGTTTTCACTTGTAAAGTTATAAAATGGATGTGCGCGAAGTTTCGAGAACTAATTAGAAGTTTGAGGAACTCGTGGGGAGGTAAATGTAATTTCCAAAACTTTTGTCTATATATAAATGAGGATGAGATTCATTCTCATCCAAACTTTCCAAAATATCTAGAGAGAGGAGAGAGAAGGGAGATTTGGAGCCAATGGGCTTTGCGACGCCGATCGACGACCGTTTGTCCGTCAGATTTTGTCCAGATTTCAGATTTGAACTCGTGGAGGTAAGATCTACGTTTTGATACCACTTAGGCCGTGTTTGGCCAATTTTCGTAAAGATCTTAATTTTAGACTTTTGGGAAAAATAGGTATAAACTTGTAGGAATTGTCTCAAATTCAAAATCCGACGATTATTTAGCCTCCTAGTCGATCCTTCAAAGTTTGGGGGAAATCGCACGAGGTATGAAGTTCTAACTTGTGAAATATAGGGAAATACATGTTTTATGTTTTGACGACGAAATTGTGATCCGGGCAAAATCCATGTGTTATTAGTAGGCCCGTTAATTATGCACGCGCTAAACTGTGAAAAGCATGTCTAAATTTATGCGAGCATGTTAAGTTGTCTATGTGGGTCAAAGGGGAGTCTTATACAAATTCATGCCGGAGTAAGCTTCTCGATGTTTGAGAATTTAGTAACGACGACTACTGTGCATGGTTGATAGACTTGGACTTGCCATGGCACTTGTGGATACAATGGTTGATAGACTTGGACTTGCCATTGGTATCGCGGTTTAAGGCTTGGACTTGCCGCTACCGGATGAATGCGTATTTTCCTCCCTAGAGACTATTGTATGATTTATGAGATTAAAGCATGATTTGTCATATATTGTACATGTTAGACTTGTACGCTCAGCATATAGCTGAGCAGTGAAGATGTACTCCATTGCAGGTAAAAAGAAAGACAAGAAGAAGCACGATGAGTGAGGCCGTTAAAGAACGCCGGGGATATCACTTTTATATGTTTTTGTTTTAAATCCTAAACTTGTGTAAGGATTTGAATCTTGTAAGAGGTTGTAATAGAATCATGGATTAGTTCCGTAGTACCGTAATCTTGTAATTGAACGTCTGTATTTATGTTTTTAATATGTTGGAAATCAGTTATGGTTGTGGTTGTTGTTGGTTTTGAGAAGCATGTGTTGTTTAATTTCATCACAGGGCTGCCAGCAGGGGAGCAGTCGACTGGACCCAAGGTCAGTCGACTGGATTTCGTGTGGTTGGGATACTGTAAGTGAATGATAGAAAAGCAGTCGACTGAACTCCTTCATCAGTCGACTGAACCATTGTTGATTTTGGCTACTGCTCTAATAATAGAAAAGTAGTCGACTGGGCAGTCGACTGGACATCTATTGAGGATTTAGGGTTTTAGTTTCTGCCAGGCACAGTCGACTGGACCCTAGTACAGTCGATTGAGTAGTCGACTGAACCTATATATTTTCAAATGGATTCTTGTGAACACTTTTGGTTGAACAAAACTTTTTATAACTCTGATTTCAATGGATTTTACAAACTCAGAGGGTAATGTTCCCTAAGTTTTAAAATACCCAGGGTTGTTTTAAAGTTCTTTCCGCTGCGTATATTTATATTGTTGTTTGGATGAGCCTTGGTGGCGTGCCACGTGTCCTTTTTCCACGCGTAGTGGGATGGGTCGTGACATTTATTGGTATCAAAGCTAGAGGTAACAAAACTTTGGGAACGTTCGACGACAAGTGGAGTGTTGAGTGAATTGCCACATATTTTCAATTGCGTTCATGCATCTTAGAGATGTTTGATGCATATGGATGTTGTTTTACATACATACTATTGTTATTGTTGTACATGCATAGTGTTTATGCATTGAGAACTACAGGATTGAAATCATGGATGACCGAGAGTTATCACCCCATACCCGACGAATGAATGAAATGGCAGAGATGATGGGGAATATGGGGGAAATGATACGGAATATATCGGAGCGACTGCCTCCCACACCTCACATTGAAGTGGAACCAATAACTGTAGTACATGCACCCGAGAATAGGGGTATGAGATCAATATCCGAACAGTTTACTCGAAAGAAACCGATGGAATTTCATGGGACATCCGATCCAACGCTCGCAGAACATTGGATAATGGACATGGAACGAATCTTCCGATCTATCCCGATGACCGATAGGGAGAAGATGGAAAATGCAAGTGATGTACTGAAGGGTGAAGCCCAGAACTGGTGGGTAAATGTACTAGATCAAGGGGCACCGATTACTTGGGAAAGGTTCAAGGCGGAATTCAATCGCCGGTTCTTTCCGCGAGCCGCCTACAATGCAAAGAAGCGAGAATTTGATAACTTGAAGCAGGGAGACATGACTGTAACTGAATATACTTCCAAGTACAATGCGTTGTTGAGGTTTGGTAAGGGTGCAGTACCAGAGGAAGAAGATAGAGCAAGGAAATTCGAAGAAGGTTTAAGGGAAAATATTCGTTTAAGGGTGGAAACCTACGAACATTCGACTGTGGCAGCAGTACAACAAACGGCGCTAGTGGCCGAGAGTGGAATGGAAAGGTCAAGGCAGAATCAGTACGGAAAACGAAACAATGAGAGTGGAGATAGGAACCAAGGTGGATCTTTCAAGAGGTCATTTCAAAGAGGCTCTGGTTCTAATTCCAGTGATTTCAGGAGAACGCCAATTAACATACCGTTGTGTTCGCTTTGCAATAGACCACACTCAGGCCGATGTTTCATGACCAAACCCCAGAACAGGAACCAAGGCGGGGGTAGTACAAATTCAACACCCGACATGAGAGGCAAATGTTATGATTGTGGAGTATTTGGGCACCAAGCCAGGGATTGCCCGAGGAAGTATCTTCGGCAAGGAGCTAGTTCTATGGCTTCTAGTGGGTCGAAGCCTAGACAGTCCAATGACGGAGGGCAAAGGACGGAACAACGTCAAGGAAGAGCATATCAGATGAACCCAGGAGATGTGACTGCTTCCGAGACAGTAGTCTCAGGTATGGTGCTTGTATGTTCGCACTTAGCATGCATACTTGTTGACTCGGGATCTACGCATTCATTTGTATCGCATGCCTTTGTTGAACATTTGACTGTTAAATCGGCACCGTTAGGATATGAATTGTCTATTGCTGTGCCACTTAGTAAAGCGATAATGACATCTACTATATATAAGAACTGTGAGATCAAATTAGGTGAGAAGTTGATGACTGTAGACCTTATACCGATTGGGGTAAATCATTTTGATGTAATACTGGGAATGGATTGGTTAGCCCTTAACCAAGCTACGATAGATTGTGAACGGAAAAAAGTTAATTTTTGATCACCAGTACATAGGAGCTTTTGTTTCCAAGGGAGTGGGGTTATATCGCCGCCGTATTTGATTTCAGCTATCCGAGCGGGAAAGTTATTGAAAAAGGGATGTCATGGATTTCTATGTTCGGTGACTGACGCCGCAATGACCGAATCAAGAGTAGAAGACATTCCGATAGTGCGAGAATATCCAGATGTATTTCCTGGCGATCTACCAGATGTTTTGATTGAGAGAGAAATTGAATTCACCATTAAGGTAATGCCAGACGCAAGACCTATATCCAAGGCACCGTATAGAATGGCACCTGTGGAATTGAAAGAGCTGAAAATCCAACTACAAGAACTACTTGACAAAGGTTTCATTCGACCTAGTATATCGCCGTGGGGAGCTCCAGTATTATTTGTGAAGAAAAAAGATGGCTCAATGCGTATGTGTGTGGATTACCGGGAACTGAACAAGTTGACGATTAAGAACAAGTATCCACTGCCGAGAATTGATGACTTATTTGATCAACTTCGTGGGGCACAAGTATTCTCCAAGATAGACCTGAGGTCGGGTTACCATCAGTTAAAAGTGAAGGCCGAAGATGTTGAGAAAACTGCTTTCAGAACACGCTACGGACATTATGAATTTCTAGTCATGCCATTTGGAGTTACAAATGCACCAGCTGCGTTTATGGATCTTATGAACCGGGTCTTCAAGGACTACTTGGACGATTTTGTGATAGTGTTCATTGATGACATTCTTATCTATTCATCGAGTGAAGTAGAGCACGAGAAGCATTTGAGACTTATACTTCAGAGATTGCGGGAGAAGCAACTGTTTGGAAAATTCAAGAAATGTGAATTTTGGTTACCTAGCATCACTTTTCTTGGTCACGTGATTGACAAGAATGGAATATCAGTTGATCCTCACAAAGTAGAAGCTGTATCAAATTGGCAAAGACCGACTTCCGTATCTGAAATTCGAAGTTTCTTGGGATTAGCGGGATACTACCGCCGTTTTATTGAACATTTCTCAAAGATTTCGTTGCCTATGACAAGGTTGATGAAAAAGGGAGTTACATTTGAATGGAGTCAGGAATGTGAAGACAGTTTCAAAGAATTGAAAGCACGATTAACGAGAGCACCTATCCCGACAATACCATCCGGAACCGAGGGGTTGTGATCTATAGTGATGCTTCACACAAAGGGTTGGGATGCGTGTTGATGCAAGGGGGTAAAGTGATTGCTTATGCTTCTAGACAGTTGAAGACACATGAGATTAATTATCCGACTCATGATCTGGAATTAGCTGCAGTAATTCATGCTTTGAAGATTTGGAGACATTATTTGTACGGAGAAAAGTGTGAGATATTCACAGACCACAAGAGTTTGAAATATATTTTCACCCAACGGGACTTGAATATGAGACAGCGAAGATGGTTGGAATTGATGAAGGATTACGATCTTTCGATTGAGTACCATCCGGGAAAGGCGAATGTAGTAGCCGATGCATTAAGCCGGAAGACGCCGAGGAATTTAGCTGACGAGCTAACGCAACTAAAGGAATTAGTAAAGGAAATGGAAAGTTTAGACTTGGATGTGATTCCAGAGACTAAGGGTGGTTTAATGATGGCAATCATGGCACACCCAGATAATATTGATGAGATTCAGAAAGAACGATTCAACGATGTCTATTTGTGCAAAATGAGGGATGAGATACCTTTGGGGAAGCGACCTGGTTCTGTGTTGGAACAAGGAACGTTGAAACTGGGAAATCGATTATGTATACCAAATGTGAAAGACTTGAAAGAGAGAATTCTAGAAGAAGCTCATAGTACGAGATATTCAGTGCACTCGGGAAGTAATAAGATGTACAGAAACCTGAGGGAAAACTTTTGGTGGAAGGGTATAAAGCGTGAAGTTGCCAAGTTTGTATCCGAATGTTCGGCATGTCAACAGGTCAAGGTAGAGAGACAAGTACCCGCGGGATTATTACAACCTTTACCTGTGTCAGAATGGAAGTGGGACGAGATCACGATGGATTTTGTTTCGGGATTTCCACGATCATGTAATAAGAATGATAAGATTTGGGTTATAGTTGACCGGTTAACAAAGTCATCTCATTTTCTATCGATCAAGACGACTAAACCGTCCAAGTTGGCAGAATTGTATGTGAAGGAGATTGTAAGACTACATGGAGTCCCAGCTGTGATTATATCCGATCGCGATAGTAGTTTTATGTCAAGATTTTGGGGAAGTTTGCAAAAGGCTATGGGTACGAAATTGAGTTTCAGTACTGTATTTCATCCTCAGACTGATGGACAGTCAGAGCGCATGATTCAGACGCTAGAAGATATGTTGAGACTTTGTGTATTAGATTTTGGGAGCGATTGGGAGCACCACTTACCGTTAATTGAATTTGCTTATAATAATGGATTCCAGTCAAGTATCGGAATGGCACCGTATGAAGCTTTGTATGGCCGTAAGTGTCGATCACCGGTTTGTTGGACCGAAGTTTGAGAAAGGAAGTTGTTAGGACCTGAGTTAATACAGGTGACTACTGAAAAGGTGAAGTTGATTCAAGAGCGACTCAAGGTAGCTCAGAGCCGATATAAGAGTTATGCAGACTTGAAACGACGACCGATGAATTTTGAAGTGGGAGATTTTGTATACTTGAGAACATCGCCTTCGAAAGGCATTGTACGATTTGGGAAGAGGGGAAAACTAAATCCGAGATTCATAGGACCTTTTGAGATCCTAGAGAGGGTTGGTCCAGTAACTTACCGATTGGCATTGTCATCCGAGTTGGAACATGTGCACAATGTGTTTCACGTGTCAATGTTGAGACGATGTATGACAGATGCGAATAAGATCATTGTTCCTGAACCGTTGCAAATTCAGGGGGACTTGACTTATGTGGAACAACCAGTAGAGATTCTAGATCGCAAAGAACAAGTTTTGAGAACCAAGACTATTCCAATGGTGAAAGTGCTATGGCGTAGCCATACGGTGGAAGAGGCTACATGGGAAAGTGAGGAAGACATGAGGAATGAGTATCCATACTTATTCGATGCATGAGGTAAAGTTTGGGGACAAACTTCCATTTTGGAGGGAAGAGTTGTCACACCCGTTCCAAAAATTTCATGGTTTTTATATGCATGTTCAGATTTTGTGGATTATCAATGTTAGTTGATAATGGTGGATTGAGGTTGACTGTGAGTCAACGGTAAGGTGTTAGTGAGGACACGGGAACATGGAAGTTCATATTGCATAATCATGAGTAAATGACATTTATATGATTTAAATGTTATTTGACCTTATCTGGTATTTCTATGAATAGTAATTATACTTGTGTAGTATAATTCTGGTAAATTTTGATTTGGTAGTATCATTTTGAGAACTGTGGTGAGAACGTGAGAGATACGTTAATTAAAAAAGTAGGTTGTGTAGAGATTTCATAGAATATAGTTTTCAGACGTTATTTTGGACCAAACGAAACTTAGTCGAAAACTTTTGAAATTTATAGTTTTCACTCGTAAAGTTATAAAATGGATGTGCGCGAAGTTTCGAGAACTAATTAGAAGTTTGAGGAACTCGTGGGGAGGTAAACGAAATTTCCAGAACTTTTGTCTATATATAGATGAGGATGAGATTCATTCTCATCCAAACTTTCCAAAATATCTAGAGAGAGGAGAGAGAAGGGAGATTTGGAGCCAACGGGCTTTGCGACGCCGATCGACGACCGTTCGTCCGTCAGATTTTTTCCAGATTTCAGATTTGAACTCGTGGAGGTAAGATCTACGTTTTGATACCACTTAGGCCGTGTTTGGCCAATTTTCGTAAAGATCTTAATTTTAGACTTTTGGGAAAAACAGGTATAAACTTGTAGGAATTGTCTCAAATTCGAAATCCGACGATTATTTAGCCTCCTAGTCGATCCTTCAAAGTTTGGGGGAAATCGCACGAGGTATGAAGTTCTAACTTATGAAATATAGGGAAATACATGTTTTATGTTTCGACGACGAAATTGTGATCCGGGCGAAATCCATGTGTTATTAGTAGGCCTGTTAATTATGCACGCGCTAAACTATGAAAAGCATGTCTAAATTTATGCGAGCACGTTAAGTTGTCTATGTGGGTCAAAGGGGAGTCTTATACAAATTCATGCCGGAGTAAGCTTCTCGATGTTTGAGAATTTAGTAGCGACGGCTACTGTGCATGGTTGATAGACTTGGACTTGCCATGGTACTTGTGGATACAATGGTTGATAGACTTGGACTTGCCATTGGTATCGCGGTTTAAGGCTTGGACTTGCCGCTACCGGATGAATGCGTATTTTCCTCCCTAGAGACTATTGTATGATTTATGAGATTAAAGCATGATTTGTCATATATTGTACATGTTAGACTTGTACGCTCAGCATATAGCTGAGCAGTGAAGATGTACTCCATTGCAGGTAAAAAGAAAGACAAGAAGAAGCACGATGAGTGAGGCCGTTAAAGAACGCCGGGGATATCACTTTTATATGTTTTTGTTTTAAATCCTAAACTTGTGTAAGGATTTGAATGTAAGAGGTTGTAATAGAATCATGGATTAGTTCCGTAGTACCGTAATCTTGCAATTGAACGTCTGTATTTATGTTTTTAATATGTTGGAAATCAGTTATGGTTGTGGTTGTTGTTGGTTTTGAGAAGCATGTGTTGTTTAATTTCATCACAGGGCTGCCAGCAGGGGAGCAGTCGACTGGACCCAAGGTCAGTCGACTGAATTTCGTGTGGTTGGGATACTGTAAGTGAATGATAGAAAAGCAGTCGACTGAACTCCTTCATCAGTCGACTGAACCATTGTTGATTTTGGCTACTACTCTAATAATAGAAAAGCAGTCGACTGGTTTCCTCTAAGCAGTCGACTGGGCAGTCGACTGGACATCTGTTGAGGATTTAGGGTTTTAGTTTCTGCCAGGCACAGTCGACTGGACCCTAGTACAGTCGACTGAGCAGTCAACTGAACCTCTGTATTTTCAAATGGATTCTTGTGAACACTTTTGGTTGAACAAAACTTTTTATAACTCTGATTTCAATGGATTTTACAAACTCAGAGGGTAATGTTCCCTAAGTTTTAAAATACCTAGGGTTGTTTTAAAGTTCTTTCCGCTGCGTATATTTATATTGTTGTTTGGATGAGCCTTGGTGGCGTGCCACGTGTCCTTTTTCCACGCGTAGTGGGATGGGTCGTGACATGTGACCCCTCACGTGCTACTTCCTCGGCCTCAAGAACCTTATCTAGAAACAAAGGAACAACTCGCACCTCCACAACCTCACTCTCCTTCAAAACTTCAACCATTTACTGTACACCCCTTCACCGCCACTGCTTCTCTCTCTCTCTCTCCTTTGTAACTACTTTGTCTCTCACTCGAGCCATGTCCTCTTTGAGACCCATTTACTCTACTATCATTTTACATTATTTTACTATATTTTACCCATACTAACCTGCCTATGTGTTATACCTCCCTTACACATCATCCACTACAAAAGAACTCACACAGTGGTCAAGTGTACTATTTTATTTGCTAATACTTCATTAGTTCACTTGCATTCCCCATTTTTTTTTCAATTCTTGTTTTTATAAAGTTTGTCAACAATGTATCCATCAAGGTAGAATCTGCCTATCAAAAGCATGGGCACATTTGGAAAATTAATTTTGTATTCTAAGCATGGGAACATTTGGAAAATTAATGTTAAGCTTTCTCCACTGAATTATCAAGCATTTTAGAAAAATGGTTAGTACACTAGATTTAGGCATTGAAATTATTTACATGTTGATGTGATGTAGGATGGAAATTGGGTAGGCTCGTCCAAGCGAGGGTGATGTTGGAAAAGCCCCCCAAGCGAGCGAAGGAACAAAGAATAGATTGTAAAGTCACCCGAGCAAGGTCGCGGTTTAATAGCTCTGAATTTTGGCGAATTAAATCAATTTAGGAAATATTTTGTTTTCTTTTATTTTAATTTACTTTTTTTTCATTTTTTTAGTTTGATAGGATTTTATTTGCATGTTTTTGAGTAGTTTTAGGAGTTTAGATGATAGATTTAAGTTCTAATAGGTTGCCCTATGAGTTAGGAGAGTTTTTAGGATGTTATGACTTGGTTTCCAAGTTATACAAGGTGTCTAATTAGGTGGTAAGAATAAAAATGAATTTGTTTTATGTACTAATAGAATTTGTTTTATTATTATTATAAATAGGGTTGTAATATACAATGGAAAAGAGCTTTTGATTAATAAAATTACATAATTTTTGTTAAAAGATTATTCTTTGTCTCTTGTTGGTGGATTCTGACGTCTTGGTGGATTCAAAGAATCCTTGGTAGATTCTGAGGTGGTTACATAAGTGCTTAGACGCAAATCTAGTCCTTCTTCACACTTCCATGGCGCGTCATTTGCTATCAGAGCGAGGATTTGCCTGGCTCGACAACGACTGGTAGAGTCAGGTGAAACAATCCTATCAACGCTGGTCGTAGGATGGAGGCTATACGTGCTTCTGAAATCAATGGGTACTGCACCGTGGGATTTGCCCAAAGCTAACCTGTTGATACAAACGGTTATGGCTTCACCATTGAAGAAGCGACTATCAACTATGATGATCTTCCGTGTTATGATGGTGAATTTTGTTTGGAAGGTTTTTATCTTTGGATACATGATTTGAATGCAAATCTCTATAATATGAGATTAACATAAGAAAGAGAGTACGTATTTGGGTTATATAAATTTGAAGGAAATGCCATAGTGGAATACAGTACAAAGCCATAAAATCCATCAAGGCAAGTATTGTATTCGTTCATGGCCTATAGTGAAGAATCTAATGAACAATAAATTCTTGCCCAAGAAATTTTTACAAGATATGGAAGAGAAAAATAAATACATTAGCGAATCTATTAGGGTGCATGAAGATAGTGGTGTGAATAGCATAGCGCAAGATTAGGTAATTATTTGCAAATCAACTTTTGAAACTTTGTTTTCTTAGAATTATGTTGATGAGGAAGTGCAATACCAAGTTGAAGATAATTGCGATTACCAAGACAATAGTTTTTGAAGTGAAGGAAATTACTTTTGAGTCAAGTAACAAATTATTATCTTCTTCTAATTGTGTTGGTGATATCGTTACCTTCGACAATCAACAATTGGGATTAAGAATTATTATTGTCATTGAAGAATGTTTGAAGGAGGGCATTAATATCGTTTGATGGCGATAAATATTACGGAAGAGCAAGATAAACCTGTCAAGAATCATTTAAGAAGGATTTGCAAAGGGAATACTTTGATTTCATTGGAGTTTTTATTTTTATTTTTGATCCTAATTTGATCAATATCATTAATCACTTAAAGTTTGAACAAAGACGATCCCAAGTTGGGAAAGTGATCAAAGCAATATTTAGACAATCAAAAGGGAAGATTAATTCAAAGTTTATTTTTTTCATGGGATGGAAGATTCCAAGACAACAAGACAAACTCAAGGGTGAGTTTTTTTTTTCAGGTGGAAAAGACTGATGTAGGACGGAAATTTGATATGCTCGCCCAATCGAGTCACAATTTTGCTTGAGCGAGGGTGACTTTGGAGAAGCAGCCCAAGAGAGTGAAGGAGCATAAAATAGATTTTAAAGTCGCCCGAGCAAGGTTGCAGTTTAGCAGCTCCGAATTTTGGCGAATTAAATGAATTTAGGAAATATTTTGTTTTCTTTTATTTTCATTTATTTATTTTCGTTATTTTAGGTTGATAGGATTTTATTTGCATGTTTTGAGTAGTTTTAGGAGATTCGATGATAAATTTAAGTCTTGATAGGTTGCCCTACAAGTTAGGAGTATTTTTAGGATGTTATGACTTCGTTTTCAAATTATACAAGGCATCTAATTAGTTGGTTAAGAATAAAAATGAATTTGTTTTATTTCCTAATAGAATTAGCTTTTTTTATTATTATAAATAGGGTTGTAATATACAATGGAAAAGAGCTTTTGATAAATAAAATTTTAGAATTTTTGTTCAAAGATTTATTCATTGTCTCCTGTTGGTGGATTCCGACGTCTAGCTTGGTGGATTTTGTCACGACCCATCCCGCTAACGTGCGGAAATAGGATACGTGGCACGCCACCAAGGCTCATCTAACCATTAAACTACTATACGCAGTGGAAAAGAACTTTAAAATAACCTTAAGTATATAAAACTTTAGGAACATTACCCTCTGAGTTGTAAAATCCGTATAAAATTGAAAACATAATTTTATTTCGAATCGGATGAATATATGTTAGAAGGGATCCCAAAGGTACTCTAAGAACCGATCAAAATATTTAAAATATTTCCAGAAGGTACAGAAAAAGATTTCTGGCAGGTGGCAATTCGACCGGTCGAACGACCCCATTCGACCGGCCGAATGACCCTTTAGCAGAATCCTGCACAAAGCAGCAGAATTTTGCCTAAGGCATCAAACAATCTTCCTTCCTTTCATTCTATCAAACATGTTTGCACTTTAAACTTCACAAAACTAGCCTTTCAAGAACATCACTAATACATAGTAATCCATGAAAAGAAACAATAATAGAACAAGATAAGGCTTGTTTGGCTTTAAAACATAAAAGTTCTATTACATGCCTCCAAAATACGAGTTTGACAAGTTAAACATTCAAAACACGAATCCATGAGTTCAGATTTCATTACAACATAACCAAAAAGAGGTTTTACAACATATTACAACATTACTAAACCATTCCAAATCTTCCAGGTTGAAGTTAATAGTCCCAACTTCTCAAAATTTCATTTTATATCATTTGAAATTGAAAACAAAACATATACAAAAAAAGGATCCCTGTCGCTCCTGCGATCTCATTCCTTATGCTTCTTTTTCCCTTTCTTCCTTTCACCTGTAATGGAGTAAAGCTCCACTGCTCCGCTATATACTGAGTGCACAATTCTAAACATATGCTTATATGACAATTCATGCATTAAACATCTAAATCACATCAAATAGTCTCTAGGGAGAGAGACACGCATTCATCCAGTATATCGGCAAGCCCAAAGTCTATCAACCGTGATGCCAATGGCAAGCCTAGAGTCTATCAACCATTGCACCTAACTGCTCTGGCAGGGCCGGTTCCCAAACCAAGCAAGTAGTCGTCGCTACTATAACTCTCAAACATCGAGAGGCGTACTCCGGCATGAATTTGTATCAAACACCCCTTTGACCCACATAGACATATAGCATGCTCATATAATCACATATACGTGCTTTCATGGCATTTTCATGTGCATAATTAATGGGCCTACTTAATACATGAATTTCTCCCGGATCCAGAATATTAAGTCCGATAATTAAAACATGAAATTTCCTATAATTCATAGGCTTAGAATTCATAACTCGTGCAAACATCGTATAATTTTGAAGGATGAACTAAGGGACCAATTAAACATCGGATCTTGAATTTCAAGCTATTCCTACAAGTTTACACGCATTTTTCCCAAAATTTGAACATTAGAATTTTTATAAAAACTATGCCAAACAAGGCCTAAGTGGTATTAAAATGAAGCTCTTACCTCAAGGAGTTCAAATATGGAATTTGGAGAAAAACTGATGATCGAAAAGTAGTCGATTTGTGTCTTGAAGCTCTAAGTAATGAAATCCCCAAATCTCCTCTCTTGATTTGATTTAGGTTTAAACAATTTTGTGAAATGAAATATCTTCATACTTTCTATATATAGGCAATACTCTCTTATGATGCTAAAATTTGGTAAGATAAACTAAAGTAGTTTAAGGAGAGAAAGATAGTGAGAGACTGGTTTTTTGTATGTGGTTCGACCCTGTTAATAAGGAACCTACATCCACGTGCATGTCTGAGCACGTTCACTATACTGTAAAAAGCTGGGGACCTGTGGTGAACCAACAATAGCTTGGAGCTACCGTAGGTCGGCCGGGCGTGTTGATGGCTGATATAGAGGTGCTGTATAGACTGAAAAGTTGATCCCCTTCTATGCGAGTAAGGGGTCTCTTTTATAGATGCAAGAGACCCACTACTACATGGATAAGGAAATATAATCCAATTAAGATTGATTGGCATTAATTATGGGGGTTTCCTAATTGGATTAGGAAACCATGTGTACTTTCTATTAGTCTTCTAACTTGATTAGGAAAATATTCTGGTGCGTGTCGCGGAGGCCTGGCTTGACTGCGCCTATACGGACCATGCTTATGCGGTCTTCCTCACATATTTGGGCTATCCGCCTAAGCAGCCAATAAAACTATACTGTGACAATAAAGCAATGTGTGATTTTGCTCGTACAAAGCATGTGGAGGTAGATAGATTTTTCATTAAGGAAAAGTTGGATGAGGAAATTGTGGAGTTGCCTAAAATCAAATCAGGGGATCAGTTGGCCAATATTATCACAAAGGCGGTTTCCAGTCGAGTGTTCTCAAAGTTTTTGAGCAAGTTGGGAATGTGTGATATATATGCACCAACTTGAGGGGGAGTGTTGAGATATTGGATTGATTCTTTTTGATTCTCTAGTGATTCTTACCTATCCTGTAGACAATGTACCTGTAGCTTGATTGTAGGGCAAAAGATGTTGACCCATTGTTATATATATATATATATATATGTACGTCCATGGAGTTAAAAAAATAATAAAAAACAAAAAAAATTTCTTCTTGATTTCTGATTTCCAAGTTAATTAACTTTAAATTTGTGTACTTGTATATTTTTGTCATGTGGAATACCAAGGATAAATTGTGCATGACAGAAACAAAGTTACTGAGAGTGGCATTTTACATGCATGCACTTCGTAGGAACCCCCTAGGTAGTTCAATTTTGTGTTCCCTCAATTGATTTCTCTATTTTTGTTGATAATTGTTTGTAATTTTTCTTTTAAGCTTATAAAACAGGCCTTTGCTTTACCTCGCAGAGGGGTTCGCGCACGCGAAACTCGCGCGAGCCGCCCGCTCGCGCGAGGTAGGGTTTTCTGGATTTTTCTCTTTCCTTCTTTTACATTCTCTTTCCCAAACCTGGTCAGTTATTTTTCCTTTCTATTTGTTCTTGTCAGTTCTTTTAGATTAAGTTAATATTTGCTTTCTTAGTTCTGTTTCTGTTTGTTTTTATTCATTTCCTTTACAGTTTTTCAATTATCGTTTAGTTTAGTTTAATTTAGTTTAGTTTAACTTGTTGTTTATTTAGTTCAGTTTTTTTTATATTTATATTTTTATTAGCTTTTTTTATTCTTTTGTTAGTTTAATTTTCTTTTGTTAAGTATTAACAGGTGAAATAGTGCTCCGTTTGGAGTAATTGAACTTTGATTCCATATTATTATACGTTCACCTGTTTGTGATTGTTGAGATCGAGGTAATATCGTTCCTTTCTTATATACTTCCTTTCTTTCATTTTATTGTTTCATTGGGGACAATGAAAGGTTTAGGTTTGGGGGTATGCACTCACATGCACATTATTATATAGACCAAAATTTTGAAAAAAATTTCAATACTTGTGCTTAAATAAACGATGTCACCTACGGTTTTGCAATCTCTAGTCGATACATCTTGTTATGTAACTTGGATTGTTATAGAATGGTAAACATGAGAAGATGTGATTAAATATTTGCTGAAGTCATGATATGACGTTTTAGGTCATGCATCGTTCGAATCGTAGTTTTATATTATAGATTTGCACACTAACCTATGCACTGCATGTAGTCACTTGAATACATGTTTGATGTGAACTATAATATAATTCAGATTTCTAGATAACACATGGTGGAGACTAAGCCCAGTGAGCTTTTGAGCCTATCTTTTATTTTTAGAGGGTTATAAATACATTGTGTTTGTCGAATTTCATTTGGAATAGCGCATTAACTTGTTGTTTAGTCTCATTATTCTTGTTTTGGTTGATAGTCAAGTTAAAATATTTGTTACCATACTAAACAATCTTCTATTGTAACGTTGAAAAACCATATGACCATAGGAAATGATGGTAGGCCATCTTTGTTTACTGCCGACCTATAAATGATAAAATTTCCTTAGTTCACCCCTTTGAGCCGTTAAATGCCCTTTTTCTTTAATTACCATTATCTTTTGCTCCAATTTGGCCAACTTGGAGTTCATCACTAAAAGATTGATCAACTTTTAGCGGTGGTAAGGCGATGTGTCGTTTGAGAAAAAGAAGAAAATAAGATGATGTTTGGGGTGGTTGCCTTGTTATTTATTGATTGATTATTCAAAAAGCAATGAAAAGAAAGGGAAAAGAGAGAAAAGTAAAGAAAGGGTGGTAGAAAAAAAAAAGAAGAAGGTTGAAAAAGAAAAAAAATTAAAAAGAAGAGAATGAAAAGATGAAAGTTGGTAGAAGAGATGAATGAAAGAAATCGAACATGCCTTACAATGCCATTATGAAAACTACCTAACAAATCCTTTCTATTCTTTTTCATTACCTGAGCCACGTTATAACCTTTGAAAAGTCTTATTTGATCCTAGGAAACATGGTTTGGATATGAAAACGATGGGAGGGGATTAAAACATGGTTATGATTAATTTTTCTTAACTGTTGGCATCCTATCCATGAGACTGTTGTTCTTTTGTGTCATGCGCCTTTTTCGAGTCATATGTGAGTATTTCTCGTTTTGAAAACATATTTCCTTTCCTCCCATATATTAGATAAATTACACCTATTTCTGAGCGTTTCATTTGAGAGTGTAATTAACATTGTGAGATTCGTAGTCGAAGCATAGTTAGATGGTCATCCGAGTTATATTCCAAGTTCATGACATGCGCGTGTTCATTTGACCACCACATCACACACGTGCAATTTTATGAGAAACTCTATGAATTTATACGATGCATGTGTTTATGATTGTTTTTCATGATGAAGCTGGACGTCTGATTTCGTTTCTTCTTGTTCATTATTCTATTTCAAATCATCGTTCTATGATAAGGAGTGTTGATTGTTTTGTTTTTCGTTTGAATAAAACTTTTTAAATTTATAAGTTAATAAAAATGGTTGTGGGTGACTTGTTGATGAGAACACTCATGAGACTTCACTCGTCCTACTAGGGACATTTAGGGGTTTAAAAGGCTTGTTGCATATGCTAAATGCAATCGCGTTGCCTGCGATAGTGAGTTAGGATTTTTAAGTATAGTAGTATTTAGTTTTATGTTTTTCTTTGCTCGAGGACTAGCAAAGTGTTGGTTTGGGGGTGTGATCGGCAACGAATAGTTGCCGTTTATAGTCCTAAAAATATGCTTTGTTAGCCCATTTCATGTAGTTATTAGTTGTTTTTTAATAAGTATGCTAAATTTTGTAGGTTTTGGAGCTTTAACTTGAAAATGCACAAAAATCCAAAGATTAATGGCTTTGGAAGTCATTTTGGGCTCAAACGGTGATTCCGGTGAAAGTTGAATGCAGTAGAAGTCTTGGAAAATTTCATTTTTGATAAGGAATACTTCAGATTTGAGAAATTTCTCTAGAGATTTAAAATGTAGATCTTTGAGTTACGGACGCGTGGCCGCAAACGGCGAGTCAATCCGAGTTCGGAGCAAAGAGTTATCGTAATTCTACGAAAGTCGCGCAGTGCAGCGAAAAGTACCTCGCGCGAGTGGGCAGCGCGAGAGACTTGTGAAAAAACCAAAAACGCGTATTTTGTTAAATTAAAGTGCCCAGCGAAGGTGGTTTGTGCATATGACGTCCAGAAACTTAAAAACAACTGTTTTAGTGCGATTTGGCTTAGGAAAGCTTCCTAAATCCTTCCAAACTCTATATAAATCCTATTCTAAATCAATTTTGTGGTTACACATCATTACATAACATTAGATACATCTATATATACAACAAAACTTTCAGCTATTGAAGAGAGAAAAGCAAGGAGAAGAAGAAGAAGACCAAGGATTCCCATGGCCTCCTCCATCAACCTCTTGATGTTCATCAATTCTATGGCCAACTAAACTCAAGATCTAGGGTTTCAATGAAACCCTAGCCAAGTAATAGGGTGTATTTTATGTTTTTATTTTAGTTTTATTATGTATGGATGACAGTTACATGTTCCAATGATTTTTATAAATAAATCATACTTTTATTGATTAAATCACTACTTTTAAAGTTTACTCTTGTCTTAGATATATTTTGATGGTAGTGTGCTTAATGATCTATGCTTGCTGTGCTTGTTTAGATTATTTACATGTAATGGTACTTAAATTGAATTGTGCTATCAAGTATCCGAATAATCCATGCCTAGATTAGACGGATTATACCACAACCCTAGTTTAGTGTGGGATAATTCGTGCTAACCGAAGATGGATTATGTTGGTGCTTGAACCATAGTTATTTTCTTAACGGAGGAATTGGGCTTGTAGCTACAATTCCCCATCATTATCCAACTTAATAAGCTAAAGTAATTCGTAAATACCCTTATTATGAAGCTAGTGGTGGATTTGCAATCCTAGGTTCCTTAAACTTATTATAAAAACAATATTTAATTGCTTTCATAATTTAGATTTACTTTTATTGTTATTAGTTTAATTCAAATTAAATCCAAAATTCGTTTTTCTTAATTAACTAAATTTAGGTTTTAAAAATTAAAGTGCGTAGTATTCAATCTCTGTGGGTTCGACCTTTACTTCCACACTGCAAATCTTTTGAAAGTAAAGCATAAGTAAGCATACTTTTATATCTTGATTTTGACAAGTTCAGATCTCCTGGGCGGGAGAGTTGAGGGATAAGGTCGCCCGGCATTTTTCTTCTGAACTTCGTTGCTTTTGAGAATGATCATGTGGCTAACCGTTTTCTTGCTTTGCTTTGTAGTGGGGTCACTCAATCCTTTGGATATTCCCGAGGTGTGCCAAAATTAGATCCGGCACCTGGCTAGCCTGCCCACAATTATTTAGAACGTACTCTCCCTGACGGGTGGCTTCATTGCCACGTACAGCTTGAACGAGCCCGTTGAAGCTATTCCCTCCGATCATCCTTGATAAGTACTCAGAGCCACCTGGCCTTTGGTTTTCCTTTTTCTCTTTTCGTTGTCTTTGTCGGTTACTGACCGCGTGATCCTCTTTTTTTTTTTTTTTTGCAGAAATGGCTCCTAAAAGAGATCTTAAGAAACTAAGGGCCAGACAGGCCGCTGCTGCTGAGGCAGCTGCAGCCCGGATGGCGGGAAAAGAAAAGAGACCCACTGTTGAAGACTCGGGTAGCGACTGTTAGGGATGTATACTAAAAGCCATGCTTTATGTAATTAATTTATTATTTTAATAAAATCAGTTATTCCATTTTTATGAGAATCTGTGTGGGCAATGTTTGTATTATATTATTTATTTAATATTATGCATGTGTGTCTCTCATTCTACATAGTAGGTGGTTTGGTGTGTAGAGTTCGGCTTACACACGGAAGATCAGACCACCAGATATTGTAGAATGTAAAATTTTGGTTTACAGTCTTAGATGGGATTGGACACACCATCGGTAGGACTGCAGCATGGTGTTGTAGTAGGTTTGTCTTGACTGCGGGAAACGGTACAGTTTCAACTCACTATGCTGGTACACTTTGTGTATTAAACAGGACCGACTTGGGGTAATTATCTTTATACTGACTTGTAAGATAATTAATACCTCATGGCTATTATGAGTGCTTATGCTCTAAATCCTAAGTTAGTTTATAGACACGTACATTTGATATTTACACTTTGATCCCTAAAAGGGTGAGATCCTTAAATGGGTCAATATCTCATTGGATTGGGTGGCAATATTAATTGTGTGGTGGATATTAATTAATGATGGAATCCATGTCTCAATTTTGGGATTGATGATATCCCCTTGAGAAAGCTTATAAGTTTTGATTATGTCAAACCCTGCAGGTGGATTTTGTATCCGACATATCAGATAAGTTAAGGAGAGGATCTCAATGAATTTTAAGAGATTAATTAAATATGATTGTCAGTAATTATATTTAATTAATGGATATCTGTAATCTTAACATGGGGAGATATTAAGCATTTAATAACATGGAGCTCGAAATATATTTTTCAGATAAGGGTAGGAGTGCAATTATAATTCTTTAGTGGTATGAATTATAATTTATGAAAATAGGAATCTGATTCAGTTCGAATTAGGGTTTCCTAATTCCATAAGGAAGCCTATTCCTTATTGACTTCTTATGGTCCCTATCGTAGCCTATATATATATGCTGCATTGGCTCTTCTCTCAGGTTGCATGATTTCATATTCTAAGCTTCCCTTGACCTCCTAGCTTTCTTCTAGTAGGGTTTCCACCAAACCCTAGTCTCTGTGAGCATTCAAGAGACATAGGAGTGTAGATCACTAGCGTCGGACAACGCTCACTAAAAGAGCTTCGGACTGCTCGATACTGATCAAAAGTTGCTGAATTTGTTACACAACGTTCCTGACGTCGAGACGGAGCTGCTGTTAAAAATTCAAGTAAATCGGAGATCGTTTGATCCTCCTGACGAACACATCTTTGTCGGATCAATGTGATCAGGATTGAATCGTCACAGCAATCAAAGAGAGTGTTATAACTGGGAATAGAAAATAGAACGTAAAGAGGGAAGATCAGAAAACTAAAAGGATTTCAAAAGAGCCCACACTCAGTTCGATATTCTGGCAGCAAAGGAATACGGTAGAAGATCGTGAGCTGTTATCGAGCCCGTGTTCTCGATTCGTCTACTACAGCAATCCGTTTTTGCAGTTCAAGGTAACCCTAGTTTCCGCCCTTGTAGGGTTATTGTAGCTTTCACCTAAATTTTTTGCAGTACCAACTTATACGCACTGTCAACGGATTCTGGGAACGCAGTTTCCTAACAGTGGTATCAGAGCAACGTTGATTCTGCGTATGGGTTGGACGCAACCATGTTGTCCAATAAAACAGATCTTATGCGTGTTTTGATGGATGGATAGAACGTAGAACTGTGCTAACCCTTGTTTTGCAGCGTTCTTATTCCACTATTATGGTCACTAGTTTTGTGTGATTGGATCCCACGATGGGTTTATTCGTGGTTAATATTGCTGTTTTGATATAGCATGTGAACTCCTTTATGGAGGCATAGGATTTGTGTGTATTGGATCCCACGCTTGATTGATGCGTGGTTAGTTTACTGCAAATAAATAGCATGTGAACTCCTTCATGGAGGCATAGGGTTTATGTAATTTATCTCAAGTAAATCCGTGAAGATGGTTCGTGAGAGCAGTTTTACAAGCAATTTCCGAAAGCGATCTAGAAGCAGTTTCAGAACACAATTTTAGAAGGCAGTTTCAGAAAACTGTTCTGGAAGGCAGCTCAACCCCATGTGTAGTGGCGACATAGAGCTAATCGGGTTCAATGAAGAATTCTTCACAAGAGTTGCAGCTTGACCATAATAGTGGGATTCCTATTTTATTGTGGTTTCCTTATTTATGTGTGATTGAATGATTATTATTGTTTCATGTTTAATAAATAGGACAACATGGATAATTGTTTCTAGACCTATTTCAGATGTCTAGCTGCATGTTTAATTTATATTAATTTAAAATGATGGACAACTACATGTGTATTTAGAAATAAAACTAATTCCATAATTTGAAAACATAAGTACTTATTTTCTAAAATCATGAGAATAGAATAATTTTATTATCTACACATGTGGGTTTCACAAGTAAGGATGAATTAATCCTTGTCAAGTATTCCATTATTTTTTATTAATTAAATTAAAAGTTTTTCTAAAAAAATTATAACCCTCAATTTTTTTTTAAATTCTAAGTGGGAGAGGGAATTTATCAAGTATAAATCCCATGGTCTCCATCACTGGTTTATAGATGATATGATTAATTTTGTGTGATGGCTCTAGTGCCATCCTCCCCATCGGATGCAGTTGATCATGGAATCATCGGTACAAACTTCTTTAAAAGAATATTTTGGGTGATTGTTAGTGTGGGTCACCTCTCCATCAAAGGTGTTCCTCACGGAACTCTTGACCTAGAATTAAGTGATGGTATACACTTAGCTATAAATAATAATATCCTCTCTATCTGAGTCACTGTTGTTATTTATAGGACCAAAGCAATTCAGCAGTTTAATTTTACTAGGCAAGGTACATCGCCTGGATAGTAAAATTAAAAGGCAATTGCCTATCTGAACAAATGATGGATAGTATATGGCTTCCCATCGAGTCATACTATTCGCGGTGTATCAGGTTGCTGGCGGATTCCTTTTAAATGGAACCAATATTTTCAACTCGAATCCATAGTAATTTTTGCCCAAACGTAATTATTTATGTTATGTGATTCTCAGGCTTTTAAATGGGTACTTTCAATCCACTTGCTGTTATACTTAAAGAAAACAAACTTACTGGACCAAACTATATAGACTGGAAAAGGAATTTGGATATTGTGTTAACTGCTGAAGAGTACAAGTTTGTGCTTACTCAAGAATGTCCTGAGCAACTTGGTGAGGGGGCAACCGCTGAGGAAACCCAGGCTCACAAGAAATGGGTCAAGGCTGATGAGATGGCGCGGTGTTATATTTTGGCATCCATGTCAAATGTTCTGCAACATCAACATCAGTCATTGATCAGTGCCTATGACATGATGGAGAGCCTCCGAGAGATGTTCGGGGATCAAAGTCGTGCTGCTAGGCAGGTTGCTATGAAAGACTTGATGAACACAACCATGGCTGAGGGGACGCCTGTAAGGGATCATGTTCTTAAGATGATATCTCTTCTTAATGAACTAGAGATCCTTGGAGCTGAAATTGATGGGGAAACCCAGGTCGATATCGTACTCCAGTCACTGCCAGAGTCTTTTAAGCAATTCTGCCTCATTACAACATGAATAAATTTAAATATACCTTGGCGGAGCTGCTTAAAGAACTTCAGGCAGCTGAGGGTCTTAACAGAAAGTCAGGGATTGCTCTTGTATTTGAGAAAGGTTCTACTTCAAAGCCGAAAGGCAAGAAGAAAATGAAAAAGGCTCAAAAGAAGGTCGCGGGTCCTCCGCCAATCCAAAGGCCACGAGGACAACCGGGAAAGCCTAAAGACAAATGTTTTGTTTGCAAGCAGCCAGGACACTGGAAGAAGCAATGTCCAGTTTATCTCGCTAGACAGAACAATCAAGGTAAATCTCATTTACTAGTTGTTGAATCGTGTTTAGCGGTCCGATCTACCGGTACCTGGTGTGTGGATACGGGAGCCACTGATCATGTATGCAATTCTTTGTAGGGGTTCCAGGGAACCAGGCAGCTCAGTGATGGAGAGATTTATCTATATATGGAAAATGCTATGAGAGTAGCAGTAGTTGCAGTAGGAGATCTACATCTTAGATTTGGTAGAGATAGGAATTTAATATTAAGAAATTGCTTTTATGTACCTTCTATTAGAAGGAATTTAGTTTCAGTTTCTAGTTTAGTAAAGAATGGATATTCAGTTCATTTTAATAAAGTAGTAGTTATTAAAGAAAACAAACGTTTTATTTGTTCTGGTTAATTGGTGGATGATCTTTATATTATAAATCCTATCTCTCCTATACTGCAACTTAATGAATTGAATAACACAACTAGTTTGCCATTTAAGAGAAAAGAACCTTCGAGGATGAACCAAACGCATCTTTGACACTTACGCCTTGGTCATATTAATTTGAAAAGGATTCAAAGACTGGTTCAAAATGGGCCATTAGGCTCATTGGAAGTGGAGGCACTTCCAGTTTGTGAATCCTGCTTGGAAGGTAAAATGACCAAGAGGCCATTCTCGGCCAAGGGCTATAGAGCAAAAGAGCCGTTGGAACTGGTTCACTCTGATTTGTGTGGTCCTATGACTGTCCAAGCAAGAGGGGGATTTGAGTACTTTTTCACTTTCATCGATGATTACTCAAGGTATGGGTACATTTATTTGATGCGGCGTAAGTCTGAATGCTTTGAGAAATTCAAAGACTTCAAGGCTGAAACGGAGAAGCGTCTAGGTAAATGTATCAAGACACTACGATCTGATCGTGGTGGAGAGTACCTCTTGGGAGAGTTTAGGGAATACTTTTTGGAGCAAGGGATTACATCCCAATTGTCTGCACCCCGTATGCCTCAGCAGAACGGTGTGGCAGAAAGAAGGAACATGACTCTTATGGACATGGTAAGATCTATGATGAGTTATTTGGATTTACCAATTTACTTTTGGGGACACGCGTTAGAGACAGCCGCATACATTCTAAACTTGGTACCTTCTAAGTCAGTACCTACTACTCCCACGAAATTGTGGACTGGGCGAAAGCCTAGTCTGCGGCATGTTCGGATCTGGGGTAGTCCAGCACATGTGCTGAAAGGGAACGCAAAAAAGTTAGAATCAAGAACAGAAGTATGTTTCTTTGTTGGGTATCCAAGAGGAACTAAAGGTGGTCTGTTTTATAGTCCTAAGGATCAGAAGGTTATTGTTAGCACCAATGCCACATTCTTAGAAGAGGACTATGTTATGGACCACAAGCCCAGAAGTCGTATTGTTCTAGAGGAAATGAGAGGATAGACACCGAGACATACTTCTTCGATACCAACGGTACGAGAAGAAACACCACAAGAAAGAGTTATCGATATTCCATTACCACGTCGTAGTGGGAGGATTATCGAAACTCGTGTAGATCCCAAACCAACCATTAACACGCAGGTTCATGAACCACTACAGCGTGCAGATAATGGTGTATTAGGTTCAGAATCTTCACAACGAAATATCAGTGATACACAGACACGGGTTGTGCCTCGTCGTAGTAGGAGGGTTATTATTCAACCTGACCGGTATATGTTCTTGGGAGAGTCTTATGACCGGGTCCCTGATGAACAAGGTATCGATCCCTGTAACTACAATGAAGCACTCCAAGATAAAGATGCAGATCTTTGGCAAAAGGCTATGAAGTCTGAAATGGAGTCCATGTACTCCAATCAAGTCTGGGATCTTGTAGAACCACCCAATGAAATAAAACCCATTGGATGTAAGTGGATCTATAAGAAGAAGAGAGGAGCAGATGGTAAGGTGGAAACCTTTAAAGCAAGGCTTGTTGTGAAAGGGTTCACTCAAAAAGAAGGAATCGATTATGAGGAAACTTTTTTGCCGGTGGCAATACTGAAGTCTATCCGGATTCTCTTATCCATTGCTGCACATTTCGATTATGAAATTTGGCAAATGGATGTCAAGACAACATTTCTAAATGGAAATCTTGACGAGTGCATCTATATGATGCAACCAGACGGGTTCATTGTGAAGGGCCAAGAACACATGTTGTGCAAGCTTAAGAAGTCCATTTATAGACTTAAGCAGGCATCTAGGTCTTGGAATATCCGCTTTGATCAAGCAATCAAGTCTTTTGGTTTTGATCAATGTGCGGATGAATCTTGTGTGTACAAGAAACATGATGGAAGAGCGGTGGTGTTCTTAGTACTATATGTGGATGATATCTTGCTAATCGGAAATGATGTGGGGGTATTATCTTCTGTAAGGGTATGGTTATCCAGTCAATTCGATATGAAGGACTTGGGAGAAGCCGATCATATCCTAGGGATCAAGCTTATGCGAGATCGCAAGAATAGGATGTTGGGCTTGTCACAAGGCACTTATATTGATAATATTCTTGCAAGGTTTAGCATACAAGATTCCAAGAAGGGATTCCTTCCCTTCAGACACGGAATTACTCTATCTAAGGATCAGTGTCCTAAGACACCTGATGAGATAGAGAAGATGAAGGCAGTTCCTTATGCCTCGGTAGTAGGAAGCCTAATGTATGCTATGCTATGTACTAGACCTGACATCTGCTTTGCTGTTGGCATGGTTAGTAGATATCAGTTTAATCCAGGGCAAGAACATTGGACTGTGGTGAAAAATATTCTCAAGTACCTGAAAAGGACTTGAGACTATATGTTAGTTTACCAAGCAGACAATCTTGTACCCATTGGGTACACAGATTCTGATTTCATGTCAGATTGGGATTCCAGAAAGTCTACCTCGGGATATATGTTTACCCTAGGAGGTAGAGCCATTAGTTGGAGTGAGGTGTGTCACTTCATGGCTTTGAGTCTAAGTGGGAGATTGTTAGGGATGTATACTAAAAGCCATGCTTTATGTAGTTAATTTATTATTTTAATAAAATCAGTTATTCCATTTTTATGAGAATCTGTGTGGGCAATGTTTGTATTATATTATTTATTTAATATTATGCATGTGTGTCTCTCATTCTACATAGTAGGTGGTTTGGTGTGTAGAGTTCGGCTTACACACGGAAGATCAGACCACCAGATATTGTAGAATGTAAAATTTTGGTTTACAGTCTTAGATGGGATTGGACACACCATCGGTAGGACTGCAGCATGGTGTTGTAGTAGGTTTGTCTTGACTGCGGGAAATGGTACAGTTTCAACTCACTATGCTGGTACACTTTGTGTATTAAACAGGACCGACTTGGGGTAATTATCTTCATACTGACTTGTAAGATAATTAATACCTCATGGCTATTATGAGTGCTTATGCTCTAAATCCTAAGTTAGTTTATAGACACGTACATTTGATATTTACACTTTGATCCCTAAAAGGGTGAGATCCTTAAATGGGTCAATACCTCATTGGATTGGGTGGCAATATTAATTGTGTGGTGGATATTAATTAATGATGGGATCCATGTCTCAATTTTGGGATTGATGATATCCCCTTGAGAAAGCTTATAAGTTTTGATTATGTCAAACCCTGCAGGTGGATTTTGTATCCGACATATCAGATAAGTTAAGGAGAGGATCTCAAGGAATTTTAAGAGATTAATTAAATATGATTGTCAGTAATTATATTTAATTAATGGATATCTGTAATCTTAACATGGGGAGATAATAAGCATTTAATAACATGGAGCTCGAAATATATTTTTGAGATAAGGGTAGGAGTACAATTATAATTATTTAGTGGTATGAATTATAATTTATGGAAATAGGAATCTGATTCAGTTCAAATTAGGGTTTCCTAATTCCATAAGGAAGCCTATTCCTTATTGACTTCTTATGGTCCTATTGTAGCCTATATATATGCTGCCTTGGTTCTTCTCTCAGGTTGCATGATTTCATATTCTAAGCTTCCCTTGACCTCCTAGCTTTCTTCTAGAAGGGTTTCCACCAAACCCTAGTCTCTGTGAGCATTCAAGAGACATAGGAGTGTAGATCGCTAGCGTCGGAAAATGCTCACTAAAAGAGCTTCGGACTGCTCGATACTGATCAAAAGTTGTTGAATTTTTTACACAACGTTCCTGACGTCGAGACGGAGCTGCTGTTAAAAATTCAAGTAAATCGGAGATCGGAGATCGTTTGATCCTCCTGACGAACACATCTTTGTCGGATCAATGTGATCAGGATTGAATCGTCACAGTAATCAAAGAGAGTGTTATAACTGGGAATAGAAAATAGAACGTAAAGAGGGAAGAGCAGAAAACTAAAAGGATTTCGAAAGAGCCCATACTCAGTTCGATATTCTGGCAGCAAAGGAATACGGTAGAAGATCGTGAGCTGTTATCGAGCCCGTGTTCTCAATTCGTCTACTACAGCAATCCGTTTTTGCAGTTCAAGGTAACCCTAGTTTCCGCCCTTGTAGGGTTATTGTAGCTCTCACCTAAATTTTTTGCAGTACCAACTTATACGCACTGTCAACGGATTCTGGGAACGCAGTTTCCTAACAGCGACCACCCGCTCCAGCGGTTAACGAAGGGGCCACGGGAATATCAGACGCTCGGAGGGACGTCGGCTTCCCCCTTGGTGGTGGTGGAGGAGGTTGCTCCCCGAGCGGATGTACCTTTTGGGACACCTATCGACGGGTCTGCCGAGATTAGGAAGAGGGTCAAACCAATCCTCCTGATCACCCAGGTGGAGGCATGCGTGAACATGTCTCCTGAGGCCTTCCAAGGGTGGCTGTACAGCCTAGCCCATCATATAAGTATTTCTACCATTGTGCTTTTTATTTTGCCTAATTTTGCCCGCCCGGTAGCTGATCGTTGTTTCTTGTAAGTTGGCTGTATGGTCACAGGGGCTGAGTTTTTAACTGGGAGGGCTACCGCTGCAGAGGCTGCCCTGTCAAAGGAGCAGGCCGCTTTGAAGGCCAAGGAGGTCGCCCTGGCGGCGGAGAAGGACAAGGTCAGGGGAATGGCCCTGAGCCTTGGGGCTGCGCATCTAGAGTTGGCTTCTGCTCTGGCGGACTTGGAAGCTTCCCGAGGGGTTACGGCGGCGGCGAAGGCTCGGGCAAAGGCCCTGGAAGAGGCGGCAACGGGGGGATCCACAGAGGAAGCCTTCGACGATGGCTTCTTCCAGAGCTACAAGGATCTGAAGTGGAGGCTTGTCCGGGATCACCTCGAGTGGGACATCTCATCCTACGAGGAGATTGACTCAGATTACTGGGATGTGGATCCCGCTGTTGAAGACGGTCCCGCTGCTGGAGGTAGGCCTGATGGAGACGCTGCCCCGGGCGGGGGCTCTGCTGCTGGAGATGCTGTTGTAGGGGGGGAGGATGAGGTAACTAAGAATGTGGTCATTGTGGACGACCCGTAGCTTCCTCTCTTGCATTTGTTTTAGGGAAGCTACTGCAACTGCCCCCCAAGTCATGTAAATATTTCTTTTTATAATGAAAAGGTCCACGGAGGCCGTCTTTTCCATCAATTGTATAATACTCCAGGCTTATTTGCAATTTCCTGTGTGCGACCGGTCGCGCATCCCGTAGAAACCCTACCTTAGCAAAAGTTTAGGAATTAACTGATAGGAAGCACTCGATTTTTAGGAACCTGCTTTGAAGGTTGTGCTCGGTGTAATGTAGGACTTTGGTCCTGTTATTACCTGAGCGGTTTCCTCGGACATTGTAGGTACTTAGGAATGTTCTGGACTTCTCAGCCTTGTTAGTGCCTTATACCAACCGACTAATAGTCTTTCCCAAACTCTGCCTTAGCAAAAGCTTAGGATTGTAATCGGTAGAAGACGCTCGATCTTTTGGGGACCCATAGGTCCTACACGGTATAATGTAGGATTTTGGGTCCTGTTATTATCCGAGCGGTTTCTCTAGACACTGTAGGTACCTGGGGTTGTTTAATGGTGGCATCACGTGCCTAGCCCCATGTCCGGTTGAATGTCCAGTGTGATTGCCTGTTTTGGTCCGGAGTTAAACACCAGTATCCCCCTGTCCCCCAAGCTTTTGCCAAGGCGGGCGTTTAGTGAGGGGATTGACCATAGGGAACCGATCTGGAACATGGGTGGTTGTAGGGTCTTTTAAGGATTTCCATCATTAGCCGCCTAGGGGATGTGCCCCATCGTCGGTTGGGGACCTAAGCGAATCTAGTGCCGCAGATTTAAGACCGAGGTCTTTTGCCTTGGGTGTCAAGCCGAGGTCTTTTGCCTCAGGTATAAAGCTGAGGTCTTTTGCCTCAGGTATCATGCCGATTCTTTCGTGCCTCAAGTGTTAAGCCGAGGTCTTTTGTGCACAGTACACTGGTAGGAATCACATCTTGTAGAAGAAATAGAAAATCTTTATTTCGTGTTTGAAAAATCGTAATAAATGCTCAAGTAGAGCTACAAATTTCCTAACCAATGGTAACTCGCCCTTATCCAAGTGTCACTGAAAGTATTTACAAAGATGTTGCACGTTCCATGGGTGAGATAGATCATTCCCGTCCATAGTTTATAACCAGTATGTGCCCGGCCGGTTGACTTGGGTAACCTTGTATGGTCCTTCCCAGTTTGGCCCTAACTTTCCGTGGTTTGGGACTCTGGTAGACTGATTCACCACCTTAAGAATGAGATCTCCCACCTGAAAACTGTGGTGCTTCACCTTACTGTTGAAATATCAAGATACCCTCTGTTTATAGGCTGCCACTTTCAAATATGCCCGATCTCTTTTCTCCTCTATTAAGTTAAGCTCTCCTCTGTGGGCGCCCTCATTGCCTTGCTCGTTGAAATTTTTCACTTGGTAAGTAGGGAACCCGAGCTCCGTGGAGACCACCGCCTCGAGCCCATAGGTAAGTAAGAATGGCGTTTCGCCCGTTGCCGCTCGAGGAGTGGTACAGTAGGGCCACAGAACGGTCGGTAGTTCCTCTGCCCAAAGCCCCTTAGCATTTTTGAGCCTGGCCTTGATTGAATGCAGAATAGTCCAGTTTGTCACCTCGGCTTGGCTGTTGGCTAGAGGGTGCTTGGGTAAAGAGTAGTGATTGGATATTCCATATCTCGAGCAGAATTGCCTGAAGACCGGGGTATCAAACTGCCTCCCGTTATCGCTGACTAGGACCTTGGGAATGCCAAACTGGCTGAGGATATTTCTCTTGATGAAGGTTTCCATCTTCTTCTCGGTGATTGTCACCAAAGGCTCGACTTTTGCCCACATAGTAAATTAGTCCACAGCAATGACAGCGAACTTAACTTGTTCTTTCCCCATCGGGAGGGGACCAACAATATCGATGGCCCACTGAGCGAGCGGCCATGGGCTGAATATTGGTATCTGGGGCTCTCCCGGGCGATTGATCACGGGGGAGTATCTTTGGCACTTGTCGCACCGTCTGACATACTCTTAGGAGTCCTGGGCCATTGTCGACCAGTAGTATCCTTGTAGTAGGGCTTTTTGGGAGAGTGCCCGACTTCCTATGTGATTACCACAAACACCTTCATGAATTTCATGTAATATTGCTTGGACCTGTGTAGGGTGGACACACTGGAGATATGGGATAAATAACCCCCTTTTGTAGAGGATGCCATCAACGAGGTGATATCTAGCCGTCCGACACTTTATCCGGCGGGCTTCTTCCTTCATGTCCAATAAAGTGCCAGTCGTGAGGAACATTGTGATCGGATCCATCCAGCTGAGGCCTAAGGCGACCAGTTTTACCTCCACGCCCTCCTTGTCTCGGGTAAGTATTCTATCCTTATCCCGGGTAAGTCTGACTCGGAGGATGAGGCGAGGCAGGCTAACCGATTGGCTCTCGTATTCTCTTCCCTCGGGAACTACGTGATGGAGAAGCCTTCGAGTTTCTTTGAAACCGTCTAGACAAGGGCCAAGTAGGCCACCATGTTGTCTTCCCGAGATTCATACTCCTGAGTGACTTGATTAACTATGAGTTGGGAGTCGCTATAACCCTGAACTTGATGTGCACCCATCGAGGTAGATAATTGTAATCCGACCAGTAGGGCCTCATACCCAGCTGCATTGTTAGAGGCCTAAAACTCGAATCATAATGCATACTCTAACTGGATCCCATCGGGTGTGGTCAGGATGATCCCTGCCCCGCTGCCCTGTTTGTTGGATGATCCGTCAACATATAGTACCCAGGTGGGGTGTCAGCCTGTAGACCGGGCGGTAGGACCGGCTGGTCAAGCTCTTCGACTGCCTCTTCCGGATACGTGAACTCTACCAGAAAATTTGCCACGGCTTGCCCTTGATAGTCGTCCAGGGTCGGTAAACAACCTCAAACTCTTCGAGCTCCAGTGCCCATTTAATGAGCCTTTCAGATGTGTTGGGCCTGCTCAAGATTCGGCAGAGTGGCTGATCTGTAAAAACTATGATGACATGGGCTTGGAAGTAGGGGCGGAGCCTCCGGGCAGAGGTGATCAGGGTAAAGGCTAGCTTCTCAATGCGGGAATATCTGCTTTCGGCACCTTGGAGTGCCCAACTGGTATAATAGACCAGGAATTGTATCCCATGCTCTTCTCTGATCAGTGCTGAGCTCACTGCTGAGGGCGACACTGCCAAGTACAAGAGTAGATCCTCTTCCAATGTTTGTGTCGAGAGCAAAGGGGGTGATGCCAGGTACTTCTTGAATTCCTAAAAGGCCTCCTCGCACTCTTCCGACCATTGAAAAGCCTTATGAAGGATCTTAAAAAATGGCAGGCACCAATCGGTAGCTCGGGACACAAACCTGTTCAACACAGCTACTCGTCCGGCTAGGCTCTGAACTTCTTTGGTCGACCTGGGTGACCGCATATTGATGATTGCTTGAATCTTTTCGGGGTTTGCTTCAATTCCCCGTCTGCTGACCAAATATCCCAGAAACTTTCTAGACGAGACGCCAAATATGCACTTGGCCGGGTTCAACCTCATCTCAAATTTCCTTAAGATGCTGAAGGCCCCGGCTAAATGCTAGAGATGGTCGGACTCATCTCGATTTTTGACCAAAAGATCATCCACATAAACCTCTATTGATTTCCCAATTAGATCTTTGAACATGTGATTAACCAGGCATTGATAAGTCGCCCTGACATTTTTGAGACTGAAAAGCATCACTTTGTAGCAGTACGTGCCTGGTCTGTGATGAAGGAGGTTTTTTCCTCGTCCCTGGGATACATGCTGATCTGGTTGTACCCAAAGTAGGCGTCCATAAATGAGAGAAGTGAATGCTTGGTCGTAGAGTCCATAAGGAGGTCTATCCTAGGCAGCGGATAGCAATCCTTGGGGCAGACCTTGTTTAGATCGGTAAAATCAACGCACATTCTCCACTTCCCATTGCTTTTTTTGACTAGCACCGCGTTCGCCAACCAGTCAGGGTAGTGGACTTCTCGGATGGACTTTGCCTTTAGGAGCCTTTCGATTTCCTCACCCACTGTCGCTTGTCTCTCTGGAGCCATGCCCCGTCTCTTCTACTTGACTGGTCGAGAGTCAGGGTCGATACTGAGACATTGGGATATAACCCAGGAGTCAATCCCAGACATGTCTTCATGACTTCAAGCAAAGATGTCCTGACTCTGTTGTAGGAACCGGATCAACTCCTTCTTGAGGCTTGGTTGTAGGTTGGTCCCGATGTTGACAGACTGATTGGGAAACTTAGGGTCCAACACTGCTTGCTGTAGCTCTTCTGCGGGGCCCATTCAGTCGCTTTTGTCCTTCGGGTCCATTTCCTGAATGCTCAATGTTTCTGTGATGGCTTCCCGGTGTAGAGAGCTAACGTAATAGCTCCGGGCGGTCGCCTGATTCCTCGTAAGGTCTCGGGACCGTTGGGGTCGAAAACTTGACCACCATACTATATGTTAACACAACCGCCCTGGCTTTATTGAGTGTTGGTCTCCCTAAGATGACATTGTAGGCCGATGGTGCCTCTACCACCACGAAGTTTGCTAGTACGGTGACCTACTGGGGGTAAGTCCCCATGAGAACTGGGAGCTCGATTGTCCCGAGCGGTTGGGTGCTTGATCCATTGAAACCTACCAGGGAAGTGGCTTCAGGACAGAGCCGATCCCTTGATATTCCGAACTGGTCGAATGCTGAAATGAACAGGATGTCAGAGGAGCTGCCCGTGTTTACTAGCACCCTCTTGATCACATAAGAGGAACTGCCCCTGGCTTTATTGAGTGTTGGTCTCCCTAAGATGACATTGTAGGCCGATGGTGCCTCTACCACCACGAAGTTTGCTAGTACGGTGACCTACTGGGGGTAAGTCCCCATGAGAACTGGGAGCTCGATTGTCCCGAGCGGTTGGGTGCTTGATCCATTGAAACCTACCAGGGAAGTGGCTTCAGGACAGAGCCGATCCCTTGATATTCCGAACTGGTCGAATGCTTAAATGAACAGGATGTCAGAGGAGCTGCCCGTGTTTACTAGCACCCTCTTGATCACATAATTTGCTATGAACAGTGTCACCACCAGTGGATCGTTGTGAGGACAGTGCAGGTCCTCTACATCATGAGACGAGAATGTTAACACATCGGTTGGTTGGGAGTCGGTGGATTGGACATGCCAGACATCCGTTCGAGATGCCCAGGCATGCCTCTTCCTTGCTGACTGTGAGTCCCCTCCACCCAAAGTTCCTCCGGAGATCACGTTGTTTTGCCCGAGGGGTTGTGGTGGCTCAAGCACTCGGGCATCTTGCTGAGGTTGCCTATCTATCGCGACAAACTCGATGAGGTGACCATGTTCGATTAGCTTCTCGACGGTGATCTTAAGCTTGAAACAGTCCTCCATATCGTGGCCATGGTCTTTGTGGTACCGGCAGAATTTGTCCTGGTTTCTCTTCCCGGGTGGACTCCTTAGCTTTGTTGGTTGTTGGAGCAGCCTCTAAGTCTCCGTGGCGGCCATGACCTCGTGGATAGGCTGGAAAAGTGGAGTCACTACACCAAAACAGCGGATTTGTCACCCTTATTTTCGCTAGCTTTGTCACTGTCAATGGCAGTGACAAAATTGTCACCGTACTGGACGGTGACGAATGGGAATTGGTGACAAAAGTAACTGGTTGTCACTGTCAATAACAGTGACAATGTTTATTGTACAATTGTCACCGTTAAGGACGGTGACAAACCTTCCTAAATTAACACTGCCAAACCAACCCCCCACCCCCTTAACAATTTAGATGAGTGGTTTCCAGGTCCCCACAGACTTGCGAAACCCTAAAAAATTGAACTCCGCCTCCATCTCTCTCCCTTTCTTCCTCCGATACTCATCCTCTCCCACTCTCCCTCTCTTCCTCTGATCCTCGTCCACTTCCTCCGATCCCCTCTCTTCCTCCGATCTTCGTTCACTTCCTCCTCTCCCTCTCTTTCCCATTATCTTCTCCTTAAAAAAAATAGAAAAATAGAAGGAAAAAAAAACTAAAAATCGAGAAACCCTAACAGTGTCAGCATTGATCTCGGCTCAAGGGTATGAATTTGTTTGCTCTCTCTCTCTCTCTATATATATATATAGATATATGCGTGTAGTTTGTGTAAATGTGTTTTCTTTTCTTTTCTATTTCTACATGGTTCTTGATCCATGAACTAACGCTGTTGTGTTTTAAAACCGGCAACAACCTCTGCCGCTTGAGGCACCACCACCACCGCCGACGGCGTTCACGGTGAAGGAGGACTCGATAATCGACATTGTATTGGCAGTGATCATATATATATACATATACATATATATATATATAAATATGTGTCTGTATACATGAATTTGCATTTGCATGTTTGGGATTTTGGTTTCATTTAGGGTATCAGGGCTATTGGTGCTATTTATGGTGATTCCAAATGACGAGAGAAGCAATTGAGGGCAAAAATTATCGAGGTTTGCAATTTCACTCCCCATGAGGTGAATATAATCTGCAATTTTTGCTCTTAGTAAGAATATCACGTTTGTGTTGTTACGATGAATTGAAATTGTAGCTTACAGTGTAATGAATTTCAATTTTCAGGTACATCTGTAAGCATGCTTGTGGTCATTTTCCGGTAACTCCGCATGTTGAGGACATAAAAGCGTTTGTTCCTAATGAGGCTTATGGTAAACTTCATTCTTCTTTGTATTGATGTTGTCGCATCATTGTGCTTGAAATTTGTGATTTCTAAAATTTGATTGCTGCTTCATTGTTTTGCTTCTTTGATTTGGTCATTTCTACAGAGTATTAAAACCTTTTGTATTGGTTGATTCCTCTAGCTAAGTGTGCTTTTGTCCATTAATATCAGTTCTTCAATTGGGAATTTTTATCCTTATAGGCAGTTTTTGTATTTGTTGTTTTTGTTTTCTTTTTCTTTCTCACAGATCCAAGGATAGAGATAGCTAGTGATTAACACAAAGATTGAAAATGGGTTTGCTAGAGTTTGACTAAATTTGAATCTATTTTATACATTTCCGATCGGTTCTTAGCATGAAGCACCGTTTGCTTTAGGACATACCATGCTCTCTACAATGAATACATTTTTGCTCATTCCAAAATTGCTCACCCTCATCTCCCATTGACTAATGAAGTGAGGCTCAATTAATTAATTGTGTAAAGCATTGAGCCTCACTGCATTAACCAATAGAAGAGGAGGCCGAGTGAGCAATTTTGGAGTGAGCAAAACTGCACTCACCTCTACAATATAATAATTATGTTCATCTTTTTGTACTCCGTGCCTAAAACAATGTTGTATGCCATCTTCCTGACTTGATGAGTCCTACTTGAGCAAAACTGCATTCACCCATTATCTTCATGCGCATAATGGGTAAGTTGGTCATACGCTTCCCAAATGGTTTAATGTTTTTTTTTTAGATTATTATAATGATTCACATTAAAAGAAATTAAAAAAGATGCTTTCCAAATTCTTATGAGGAGTGCCATAGTTCCCATTTGGTTCCCAAGTGCTTTCATAGTATTTTTTATTTTTATTTTTGCAATGGCAATCATCAACATCACTTTCTCCACTTTTATTACATACTTTGCACTAGGTCATTACTTTCCCATATGCTTATGAGTAATGCCATGGTTCCCAAAATTGGCTCCCAAATGGTTTTATTGTTTTTTTTTTTTAGATTATTATATTGATTCATATTAAAAGAAAAAAAGTTGGTTCCCAAATTCTTATGAGTAATGCCATAGTTCCCAACTTTGGTTCCCAAGTGCTTTCATAGTATATATATATATACATTTTTTTTTTGCATTGGCAATCATCAACATCACTTGCTCCACTTTTATAACATACTTTGCACTAGGTTATTACATTCCTGTACAACTTATTTAGTGTTCGCACTAAATGTTTGTCATTGTAGTCATATGGGGATTATATATGAATTTTACAACTTATTTGAATTTTTCTTTAATGAAGGCTTGAACTTTGTTTACTATTGCCAAATTTTTCCAAAACTATATGCTTTATCTTTTCCTTTTCAACTTTCTTTGTTTTATACCATGTACTGAACATCATATATATTGATATCCACTTCTTTTGTACTGAACATCATGTTTGTTTTCTTTTGAGAAACCAAAATGATTTTTGAACGAGGTTTGCGAACATACCCAGAGCGAGTACAAACTTGCAGTAAATGGTATGCACTTTCATCATTTCATATTTGTGGATTGAGGTAAGCTCTGTTTTTTTTTTTTTCATTTTTAAACGAGCCAAGATTTGATCCACTAATCTATTGACCAAGGAATTAATTTGGCGATTTTCGCCATATTTAGCTTAGAGATCTAGGAGTTGTCATATTCACTTTTTTCGGGTAAGAATCGTAAGAATTTTTTTGGTCAATCATACAACCACCAGGTTTTAAAATTTTTTTTTAGAAGCCAAGGTTTGATACATTTATCTATTAATAAGGGAATTAGTTTGGTGTCACGATTTCCACCATATTTATCTTAGAGATCTAGGAGTTGTCATATTCACGTTCTTTTTTTTTTTATTTAAGAATCTGAAGAAGTTTTTTTGCATGTACAACAATTGACTCTGTTTAGCAAACGGAATCTGTTTTTTTATTTTCTTTTCTCACCTTCCGCTTTCCTACTTATTTCCATTGTGAATCGTTTTTTTTACAATGAGGCCATGTTTTCTGGTATATATTTATTGCTTTTATGTTGCTTGAAAGATGTTTTGTTCTGATTTTGTGCAAGTTTACAAATTTTTTTCTTTTTTTTTTTTTGAGTGAGCATTTGGTCATGATTGTTACCTTCAATTGGAATGTAGTTGTGCTGCTAGGTAACTTGTTAGTGGCATTAACTTTTGTGCTTTGGCTTGTATCATTTTTGATATAAAACTTATTGACTTCCTTGCACCAGTATTAAGAAGGTCTAGACAAAAATTTTGAAAAAGTATTTTTCTTGTCATAAAGAAAGGAGCAAAAGTTGTGAAAGAGTATTTGACCTTATGTTTGAACTGAAATGAGATACTGACTTCATTTAATCTGCTTTTAGTCTCGCAGTGAGTTCCCATTGATTTTAACCCTGTAAGTTTATGATTGTCGTCCCTAGTGATTGTATGAGAAAATTCTTGCACGGAGGTTACAGTCCAACAAGACGGAACTGAAGCTCCTTATCTACATTGTAAGAAGCACTTCGTAGTAAACCTGAAGTGCTTGCGGTTGTTCAAGTTGTCAAACTGTCTTGTTCATATTTGTTTAAAGTCAAGCATGAAAAAAGTGGTGTCTCTCTCTCTCTCTCCCTCTTTCTTTCTTCAAAAATTTCTTTTCAAATGTCATTGTGAAATGTAAGGGAAATGGTGCCATCTAACAACATTGAGATCAAGATTGTTCTTTTAATCACAGGACAATAGCACACCTTGCAAGGGAACACATTGAAATCTGCAAGCTTGGAAGTCTTGGGGAGTGTACCAGCCCATTACGCGCAAACACCAACCAAAACCATTCTCAAGATTAGCTTCAACTACAGCTAGCTAGCTTGGAAAGTTGAAGGTCTAACAAAAAAGTCTTTCAAGAAGCTCATGGTGATATTCCACATACGAATGAAGCACAAAAGACTTATTGACGCTGCTGATGAGATTGTAAGTGCTTTTTATTGTTTAGCTTGACAAAACTTGAAAGTAGAAAAATAAAAAATGATAGTCCGATGCATTACATGTAGAATTGTCCAAAGCATGTACATGCATGGATTTTTAATGAGATGTATCCCCAACTTGAAGGCCACCTAAAACTTAACTACACGTATCATTATTGTATGAACCAAAGGTGCTGCTAACTTGGCAGCACACAATTTCCCAATTTTTTCTATTTTTAAAAAAAAAAATAGAAAAAAAGAAAAAAAAAAGATTTAACTTTGTGGTGCAGCTGAGATGGTAGCACGTTTGGGTGCTGCCGATGATCCTCAATCATACTTTTAGCAGTGACTTACACCTTAAGTACATGATTATAGAATTGTTTAAAGAAAGTGAATTGTGTATGGGAACATAAACTACCTAAATAAAAGAAATAGTATATATACCAATAATATATACCTTCAATCTCACTTTCTCGTATTTAAGTTTTACCAGTAAGTCACTATGACAATCACTACTATCACTTTTATTGTCATTTTGTTTTGAATTGTCCATACAATGGCCGAATTTCTGTTGTGATCCCTAACTTCAATCGGTTGTAATCCCATAAATGTTCTCAACTCATGGTTTGTGGGCTACAGATATTTCTCGTTTGTTGAAACTGAAGTTTATACAGACCACATTCAGCTCTCAGTAGATTTGAGTTATGCCAGCTGGCCACTATTTCAACCAACTTTCACCGACTTAACTAACTACTGACAATGGAATCTACAAATTGATTTACAAGTAACCTCAAACATCTATAACTCCAAATGTAGTGTACAATCTAGCTAACAAACATGCTAAGTTTTCTACCCAATGAATTTAATTTGTATGTGTTTATATACCCCTGTTGACAACTGAGAATTATAATTTCTATTTTCAAGTATTAAAACAAGACAATAAAAAATATTATATATATATATATATAAATATGTGATATTTTCAACACGAAAAAGGTCAAAACAACATGATAACCTTAGACATAAAATCTAACACCAATAATGGGGTTGAGTTTTTTCTCACACTCCAATTGCTACTGTTTTACTTTACTTCATGTTTAGAATCATCACTACACACAAAAATAGACTTCTGCATTAATAGGTAGCTATTTGTTGATGATAGTTTATCCCAAATCAGTTTGTGTTTCTCTTATTTTGACATTTAATGGTCTATATATGTCTATCAAGTCTACTTTGCTCATTCTATGTTACTATGTCTGTTGCTCTTAATAATATGGCACTCCATTATAGATTTCTATCTTTTTTTCTCGGATATAGCTCGGATGGATGATTATGATGATATACATGCTGCTTTGGCTCTAATGTATGGATATGCGGCAAGATATACTCCATATATGGTCATTGAAGCCAGAATAGATGCACTTGTGGTATGTACTGCGTCCTTTCTATTCCATCCTTAAACCTATTCATCAAAAGTAACATAATAGGGTCTTAGAGTATTGATGAGCTAAAAAATGGTCTTGAACGAACGGTGTTATATTTACAAGCTTACTTTGCTGGTTAGAATTGAATTATGTCACGTTTTATAACTACAAGAGGTGAGTTAAGAGTAAAAGATGTGGATATGACATTTTGTTAAGCTCTGTTTGAAAAAATTTCTACTATAAAAAGCTTAATATTTCACATAGTAACAAGTTGGACTTTTTCTTCTTTCGTTCTTTCTTAATTTTTGTCCTAGCATCACACCTAGACTTCCCCATTACGTGGACAATGTTTTAGATTAACTTCGGCATGTGCACAATCTGTAGTATGTCTAGGTGTTGGAATCTTTAAAATTCCAAAAATATCTAATGGTCATGGTCAAATTCTAGAAGCGTATTAGGCAAAAATTAAGTACTGAACATGCTGTATTTGAAGTCAGTACTCCAACCATGTCAAAACATTTATACAAAAGAAAATGAATAACAAACTCTTGGGCACTCTAGTGAATCAGGAGCGCATTCCTCTCTTTATAAGAGGGGTCCAAAGATATTCTCCATTTTGCTTATTGTTCACTAATGGACCAATGGTACTTCACATTTTTGAAAACAAAATACAAATATATGTAATGTACATTGCATGACTCAGTTTAGTGTACATGAACAAGTTGGCGCAAGTTCTCACAGAACATGCTCACTAGCAAACTCTGAGCATCATTGTCCGAATTTATTTGAGAAACACAGAAGCGAAAGTGTTTCGGTGTTTGTAAGATTTGGAATATTGATGTCGTCAATGAGTAGTGTGAAGGAATAAGTGGTTTAAAGTTAGAGTTTAAACGCGCAGCGAAAATAGGTTAAGTTATAAAACTTTTGGTATTCCAGGATCTACTACTCGTCAATTCCATAGATGCGTACAAGGGGGTGCAAGAATTATACCTTAGTGTCTTGAACCCAATTCTGAAACTTTAACTTCCAGCAGCCTCCACTAGATGATCTTCACCCTTATGACTCCTGCGGATGCCTGCCGGAAAGACTAGGGTTGGTGGGGAACCCTAATAGAGAGGATAGGAAGGTTTTGGGAAGACTATGATAGTTTCTGCAGCTTCTGCGTATAAAAACGACGATCACTTACTTCCAGAACGCAGCTGCCCTATTTATAGATTTCCAGAACCGACCTAGACTTCGATCGATCGAAGTGACTTCGATCGATCGAACCATTCTCGATCGATCGAACCTGCTGACTTCAATCGATCGAACATACTTCGATCGATCGAACTTGTCTTAACAGCTTCCTCAAGTGTCTTTCCAAGCATCCTAGCGGAGCTAAGAGTGGGACCTCCTAGGCTCTTTATTGTTGGCTCAGACCAGTTTGTTAATTACCATGACCAAACTCCTTGATCAGCAAACTAACTAACTGGTCAGTTAACGTTTATTCCACTATAAAACGATAACTGAACTCCAACGTAAAAGAACATATCCGAAGCGATAACTAGACTTGTATGGTGTACTAATGTCCCTCTACCGTCAGCATTCGTAATCATATTCAGGTAGTCGGATAACTGTTACTGTCAACCTGAATCATGATTACTTCTTGTATTCCTTGAGTCCCATTCACTACTTATGATTACCAAACATGTTGATAACTCTTATCAACAAGACTGCAGTACTCAGTAATCAACTTGGTGACATTCTCAAGGGAATGCTTACTCTGAATCAGAGGGTAGATTCTATCTTGACAATATATGTTCACAACCCTATGGACATGACATACCCAAGATACCCAGGTGTTGATCTTCTATAGACCTCACTGATTGGTAAGTCAAAGCAGCCATATCCATAGTCTGTGTTCATAATCATCTCAAGATTGAGAACACGTACCTTATACAAGTTATGAGTTCCTATTGACTGTTGACAGCCTTAAGCGTCAATAGGAAAGCTCAGGTCTGTCAATGCACTATAAGCACTAGCATATCAACTAAGAGCTACACTCTAGTGATTGAGATTAATCACTCCATCCAATGGTAGTTAATTATGCTACAGTGTAGACCTGATGAGGTATCCAGTCTCATCATCCACTGTGACATATTCTAAGTATCAAAGAATACTAATTCGTATCTCACTTGTGTGTATCTCATACACACACGAATTGCTTACTATGATACTTAAGGATAAAACAATCATCTCATGAAAGAAACATGCACAACGAAATGTAAAGCTGATATCCATATATTATAATGCTAATGTCTCATACATAAAGTAATGGTTTGAGGACACAAACCCAACAAACTCCCACTTGCACTCACAACCATTCAGAACTACATCTAAGACCTAGACTATCTAGATGACGATCAAAGACCTTCTGTGGTAAGGCCTTTGTAAACGGATCAGCAAGATTGTCAGCGGTGGCAATCTTGGTGACAGTCACATCTCCACGTTGAACTATATCTCGGATTAGGTGATATTTCCGCTCTACGTGCTTTCCCTTCCCGTGGTTCCTTGGCTCCTTGGACTGAGCCACTGCCCCACTATTATCGCAGTATAGCGTAATAGGTGACAGCGACGCTGGTACCACCTCGAGTTCCATAAGGAACTTCTTGAGCCAAACAACTTCCTTTGCGGCTTCACAAGCAGCAACATACTCAGCTTCTGTAGTTGAGTCTGCAATGCATTTCTGCTTAATGCTCCTCCAACTAACAGCACCACCTCCCAAGGTAAAGAGATGTCCGGATGTCGACTTTCTCGAATCTTTATCTGACATAAAGTCCGAGTCAGTGTATCCTACTGGAATTAACTCACTACCGCCGTACATAAGCATGTAATCTTTAGTTCTTCTCAAGTACTTAAGAATGTGCTTAACGGCTGTCCAGTGCTCTGGACCAGGATTCGATTGATACCTGCTAACCATGCCAACGGCAAAGCAGATATCTGGTCTAGTGCATAACATCGCATACATGAGACTTCCCACTGCCGAGGCATAGGGAATTCCTGCCATGCGATTCCTCTCCTCTTGTGTCTTTGGACACTGGTCCTTGGAGAACGCTAAACCATGCCTGAAAGGTAACAAACCTTTCTTCGAATTATCCATTGAAAACCTAGTTAGCACTTTCTCGATATAACCAGCTTGAGATAATCCCATTATCTTTCGCTTGCGATCCCGAAAGAGCTTTATCCCAAGAACATAGCTCGCCTCTCCTAGATCCTTCATATCAAAAGTACTAGCTAGCCAAACCTTGACCGTTGACAGCGCCGCTACATCATTCCCAATGAGTAGAATGTCGTCAACGTAAAGCACAAGAAAAGCCACTACTTTCCCTTCACATTTCTTGTATACACAAGGCTCATCCAGATTCTGTATGAAACCAAACGACTTGACCGCTTGGTCAAATCGGATGTTCCAACTTCTGGATGCCTGCTTAAGCCCATAAATGGAATTTTGCAACTTGCATACCAAGTTACCTTTCCGACCAGCTATGAACCCTTCTGGTTGTTGCATATAGATGTCCTCCTCAAGATTGCCATTCAAGAATGCAGTCTTGACGTCCATCTGCCAGATTTCAAAATCTAGGCATGCAGCAATAGATAAGAGTATTCTGATGGACTTGAGCATGGCTACCGGCGAGAAGGTTTCCTCATAGTCAATGCCCTCCCTCTGAGTATAGCCTTTCGCCACAAGCCTTGCCTTAAAGGTCTCAACCTTTCCATCAGATCCTCTTTTCCTCTTATAGACCCACTTGCAGCCAATGGGTTTAATATTGGCTGGAAGTTCTACAAGATCCCAGACCTGATTGGAATCCATAGATTCCAATTCAGCCTTCATAGCTTTAATCCAATGAGCTGAATCAACATCAGCCATTGCCTCTTCGTAAGTGGTAGGATCAGATTCAGATTCTATGGAGACAGCTTCAAAAACTTCTCCTAAGAACATGTATCTATCAGGCTGGCTGATAATCCTCCCACTACGACGAGGTACCGGTGCGGAAATGGGTGAAGAAGTGGTATTTTCTTGATTTTCATCGTTATCAACTACGGGTTGAACTGAGGGCTCTCCTTCTATCTCTCTAAGATCTATCCTTCCCTTAGGTTTATGGTTCATGATATAATCATCCTCCAAGAAAACAGCATTTGTACTAACAAACACTTTCTGTTCTCTTGGATCATAAAAATACCATCCATAAGTACCCTTTGGATACCCTACAAAGTAACATACTTCCGATCTAGAATCCAACTTGCTCATCTTTCCTTTGAACACATGTGCCGGACACCCCCATATCCGGAGATGTTGCAAAGAAGGCTTGCGCCCAATCCACATCTCTCGTGGTGTCCTGGGAACAGATTTGCTTGGTACTAGATTTAGTATGTATGCAGCGGTTTCCAAAGCATAACCCCAAAGGAATAATGGCAACTCTGAATAACTCATCATCGACCTAGTCATGTCTAAAAGAGTCCGATTCCTTCTCTCCGCTACACCGTTCTGCTGAGGCGTACCAGGTGCAGTCAACTGTGACAGAATCCCATTCTGTACGAGGTGATCAATAAACTCATTAGAGAGGTACTCGCCACCTTGATCAGATCGAATGGCCTTGATATGTGTGCCCGATTGCTTCTCCACTTCAGCCCTAAACTCTTTGAACTTTTCAAAGGCTTCAGACTTGTGCTGCATTAGGTACACATATCCATACCTAGAGTGGTCATCAGTAAATGTTATGAAATACTCATAACCACCCCTTGCTCTAATATTTATTGGTCCACACACATCAGTATGAACTAATTCCAACAATGCATTGGTCCTATTGCCCTTTGCAGGAAAGGGCCTTTTGGTCATCTTACCCTCCAAACAAGACTCGCAGACTTCCATTGGTTCGAGAACCAAATCGCCTAAGACCCCTTCTTTGACTAGTCTGCCAATCCTATTCAGATTGATATGACCAAGCCTCATATGCCAAAGCCTTGTTGGATTAGTGGAAGGTTCCTTTCTTTTAGATGGTAAAGTTACCACTGAGTTATTAAGTTCCAAACAAGAATCTTTTGAAATATTGGGAGTAATCACATACAAACCATTTGATTTAACACCAGAACATATAAAAGAACTGTTTCTTTTAATCAAAACTTCAGTTCCAAAATGAAAAGAATAACCATTATTCGATAAATTAGAAACTGAAATTAAATTACGTCTCATTGAAGGGACGTAAAGTACATCTGATAAAATCAAAACTTTATTGTCTGAAAATTCTAAAACTACGACTCCTATAGCAACCGCAGATACGGTTGCGCTAGAACCTAGAGTAAGCACGATCTCCCCATCACTGCATTTCCTGGTTGATCTGAACCCCTTGAACTCTTGTAGCTAAGAATTCTGGACAGTTCCTCTTCCAGTAGCCCTTCTCACCGCATTGGAAACACTTTCCTTTGCCTTGGCCACCCACCTTCCCTTTGCCCTTACCTTTTCCCTTAGATTTTGCAATCTTAGGGACCGGCCCAACACTTGAACCACCAGTGCCAGCCTTCTTCTTTCCTTTCTTACCTTTCGGTGTAGATCGGGAAGAAGAAGCGCTTTTCTCAACGTTTAAAACGCTGCCCCCAGGTTTGATCACCCCTTCTGCTGCCAGTAAAGAACTCATTAATTCGCTCATTGAGAAATCCATTTGATTCATATTATAGTTAAGTTTGAATTGAGCGAATGATGGCGACAGCGAGTTGAGGATCATATCAACTTGGGTCTGTGCATCGATGTTGGCTCCCAAGGTCTCCAGTTCGTTTAAATAACCAATCATTTTTAAAACATGTTCTTTGACTGGAGTACCTTCCGACATCTTTGCACTCATTATCTTCTGCATGGCTACCTGTCTGGCAGGCCTGCCATGCTCCCCAAACATCTTTTTCAGGGATGTGATAATGTCACTGGCAGAATCGTTCGATTGGAATTGGTGTTGTAACACACCAGCCATTGAGGCCAGAATGTAACAACGGGCCATTCCATTCGACTTCTTCCATTTGTCGAACTCGCGTCTGGCAGCTACCGAAGCATTTGCCGCGGGTTCTTCAGGGCTTGGGGTGGTGAGGACATATATGTGATCCTCCGCAGTTAAAACGATGTCAAGGTTACGTTTCCATTCAGTGTAGTTATTTCCAGTTAACTTGTTTTGAGTGAGTATGGTGGCAAGTGGACTAAATGCAGATCCAGACATTATGATTACTGAAAATCAAAACAAACAAAATAAATATGGATATCAGAATTGACAGTTTGAAATAAAAGAACCCTTAAAACTCTTATTTAAAAACAAAGTTGCCGGAATATCGAAACGAAAGAATAAAGCCTCCGTGTGGTGGTCAATGTTCGATCTTTCGACTTATCATGACTTATCCGCTATGCAACTCTTGCAAAATAGCCATGACTCCCGAACCTATTTGATCTCTAAGTTTCTGAATAATGCCCCGTGTGGGATCCCTTATCCATAGCTTAGCTAGTGTGTACCATTAACTAGGATACAATCACAATCGTCTCAAGTAGCGCCTCCGTGTGGTGGTCACCCTCTAACACGTCTGATTGATCCTATCCATAGGAAGTTCACATCTAGTAACCAATGAGCAGTGTACCCTCCGTATGGAATGATCACCCCTGGCGAGGTGACACAGAATACACTACTCATCTTACAATGAACCGTTAATGGAAGATCGTGGGTGTTATTTGATAAGACCCTCTCCCACTAGATTTAGTAAATTAAGGATTTTGCTTTTGAAAAATGTTTCCACACACTACCCATAAACATCCAATGTTTACTAATGTGTTGAAAACGGTTTTTGAATTTTACTTTAGAAAACTTGTTTTAAGTGCATGCAACAATGTATTATACGCCAATCACAAAACAAGCACATAAAACAAAAAACTAAAATAAAATATAGGCATTCAAACAATGCCTCTATCTCCCATGGCTCTATTTCCATAGAACACCTTCTTGGTTTGGTCGCCTCCGGCTCCATCTTGATGGACAACGGCTCCTTGCTCCATCTTCATGGAATTTCTAATTCTATTACATTGGACTTATGCTTCTTTTGAAGCTTACAATTTATCTAGAAAAAAGAAATAGCAAAAAAGAAATAAAAGGCTAGGGAAACCGGTGCGACTTTCCTTTTCGTAGGATTGAAGCCGCAGCGCTTCGCGCCCTTTACATACGCCTTAAAACCAAACCATTAATAAATTACAACATGCACCAATCTCAAACAATTTAAATATAAATATTTAAACGACTTGGTGCCATGGGAGATAGCGACTAATTTTGCTGCAAAAGGGTTAGTCGTACATACATCCACACATACATAACAAATATATGTAACTATTGGAACACTTAATTGATTCACACAGTATATAAACACTTTACATACTGAATTAGAACTTAAAACAACATCTTTCTTCTCTGTCACAGTTCGATCGATCGAAGACCGTTCGATCGCTCGAACCTTCGATCGATTGAACACTGTTCAATCGCTTGAACATTCTGTTTCACAGAATGATTTGAAAATTTTACAGAATATTTTAAAATTAAAGTTTTTAATTTCAAAACACTTTAAAACTGTGAAACAGAGAACCTGACAAAGTATCTATCTCGATCGATTGAACTTCGTTCGATCGATCGAATACCAGAAGGTTCGATCGATCGAAGACTGTTCGATCGATTGAGAACAGAATGTTCGATCGATCGAAACAAGTTCGATCGATCGAACCCACCTTGCATCCTATGCAATCACAGTTTTGTATTCTGCTGCGATAACACTGCAGAAACAGATCTGTGACGATGCAGTTTCGAAAACAGTTCTAAAATCAACATGCAAATCAAAACTAGGGTTCCAAAAACGCATTTATAGATCCAAACGAGCGTGGCTCTGATACCAATTGAAGGAATAAGTGGTTTAAAGTTAGAGTTTAAACGCGCAGCGGAAATAGGTTAAGTTATAAAACTTTTGGTATTCCAGGATCTACTACTCGTCAATTCCATAGATGCGTACAAGGGGGTGCAAGAATTATACCTTAGTGTCTTGAACCCAATTCTGAAACTTTAACTTCCAGCAGCCTCCACTAGATGATCTTCACCCTTATGACTCCTGCGGATGCCTGCCGGAAAGACTAGGGTTGGTGGGGAACCCTAATAGAGAGGATAGGAAGGTTTTGGGAAGACTATGATAGTTTCTGCAGCTTCTGCGTATAAAAACGACGATCACTTACTTCCAGAATGCAGCTGCCCTATTTATAGATTTCCAGAACCGACCTAGACTTCGATCGATCGAAGTGACTTCGATCGATCGAACCTTCGATCGATCGAACCATTTTCGATCGATCGAACCTGCTGACTTCAATCGATCGAACATACTTCGATCGATCGAACTTGTCTTAACAGCTTCCTCAAGTGTCTTTCCAAGCATCCTAGCGGAGCTAAGAGTGGGACCTCCTAGGCTCTTTATTGTTGGCTCAGACCAGTTTGTTAATTACCATGACCAAACTCTTTGATCAGCAAATTAATCGACTGATCAGTTAACGTTTACTCCACTATAAAACGATAACTGAACTCCAACGCAAAAGAACATATCCGAAGCGATAACTAGACTTGTATGTTGTACTAATGTCCCTCTACCGTCAGCATTCGCAATCATATTCAGGTAGTCGGATAAACAGTTACTGTCAACCTGAATCATGATTACTTCTTATAATCCTTGAGTCCCATTCACCTCTCATGATTACCAAACATGTTGATAACTCTTATCAACAAGACTGCAGTACTCAGTAATCGACTTGGTGACATTCTCAAGGGAATGCTTACTCTGAAACAGAGGGTAGATTCTGTCTTGACAATATATGTTCACAACCCTATGAATATGACATACCCAAGATACCCAGGTGTTGATCTTCTATAGACCTCACTGATTGGTAAGTCAAAGCAGTCATATCCACAGTCTGTGTTCATAATCATCTCAAGATTGAGAACACGTACCTTACACAAGTTATGAGTTCCTATCGACTGATTGACAGCCTTGAGCGTCAATAGGAAACTCAGGTCCGTCAATGCACTATAAGCACTAGCATACTAACCAAGAGTCACACTCTAGTGATTGAGATTTATCACTCCATCCAATGGTAGTTAATGATGCTACAGTGTATATCTGATGAGATATCCAGTCTCATCATCCACTGTGACAAGCTTTAAGTATCAAAGAATAGTAATTCGTATCTCACTTGTGTGTATCTCATACACACACGAATTGCTTACTATGATACTTAAGGATAAAACAATCATCTCATGAAAGAAACATACACAACGAAATGTAAAGCTGATATCCATATATTATAATGCTAATGTCTCATACATAAAGTAATGGTTTGAGGACACAAACCCAACATAGTGGCCATAAAAAAAGTTTAATAAGATTTGGAATTTGGATGGCCACAGATGTTTATTGTGCCTATCCTGATTCCCAAGTTTGTAAATGTGCATTGTGCCTTGCGCTGTTAATATTCCTCTCTGTATGCCAGCTTTGTGGACTTTGTCTTTCAGTTTATTTGCACCTCATTTCATTTACCTGATATAATCTATGCATGAATGCATTAAGTTATTATTAACCAATTATGCCAGTGTTATCTTTTCTGAGACTATTCTAAATGGTTTACATAATCTTTAAACTGAATGATTTTTTCTTACATAGTGCAGTTGGAAACGTCGAATTAAGATAGTTCAATAGAGATCCCAATTGAAGCTAAAGCAGTTCTTGGCTCCTTAAGAACTATGTCTGCTCAGACTAGTATTTTCTTTTTCTTTTGTTGGAGATTTTGGAAAGTTCCAATATTATAATAACTCTGGTGTACATTCTGATTGCTAAATTCATTTGCTTGTAAATTAAATTTTGTTTCTAAAAATCCATTATTAAATTGTCTTTTACTTTCATTTTTTTCATTTATTTTCCGTGTCGTGCCCACGGGTACGGGCAATTTGTGTTTATAGGTAAATCGTATTGAATTGTAATTGCATAGCAAATTTTGATTTTTTCTTAGTTTCTTACAGAATTGTCACTATTCTAAACAGTGACAAAAAAGTTTTATTTTATTTTATTAAAATTTTTTTCTTTCAGAAATGCCACTATATTTGTCACGGTTAATAGCGGTGACAAATTAAAGGCAATTCTCACCTACATTTGTCACCGCTAAGAGCAGTGACGAAATTAAAATTATTGTCACTACAAAGACCAGTGACAAAAATTGAAATTATTGTCACCAACTTTGTCACCGCTAGGGCAGTGACAAATTTAAAATTATTGTCACGGTTCTTAGCAGTGACAAAAGGAAGAAAATTAACCCTTTAAGGGGTCCTCAAATGGGCAGTGACAAACGAAATTGTCACTGCTCCGTGCAGTGACAAATATTTTTTGTCACCCCCGAAAACGTCACGGTCCGTAGCAGTGACAAAGGCCCTTTGTCACCTCTCAGGGCAGTGACAAATCGGCCATTCTGGTGTAGTGAGTGAAGGTGATTGGGGCTTGATCTCGATCACCTCTCTGCTGATCCTGCTTTGGCTTCTTTCCCGGGCCCCTCTCGGAGCCCTCACGCTTGCGCTTAGACCCCGGGGACTCATCTTCTGTGAAGGTGGCGCGCTTGGCCTTGAGGAACTCCTCCGTGTCGATGTACTTCCCGACCCTCTTCGAAAGTTCCACCAGGGTTGCCTGTCGGTCTCGGTGGAACGACGTAACAACTTTGGTGTGTTGAACTCCCGAGCAGAAGGTCATAATAGCGACCGTTTCGTCTAGATGGCGGATTTAAAGCCTCTGCTGATTAAAACGGTCGACATATTCTTTTAGGGATTCCCCCTTGCGCTGCTTGACGGTCAGCAGCTGGGTATCTGGTTGCGATTAGTCTTGCATTCCCACGAACTGGCTGATGAAGAGTTTGCTCAGCGTCTTGAAGTCATCCACAGTCCGGGGTTTAAGAGCATGGAACCACTGTATGGTTGGCCCTTTAAGGGTGCTTGGAAAGGCCAGACACAGTAGCTCATCAACGGTAGTGACCAGCGCCATCAAGGCTTTATAAAACCGGATATAGTCCAGATGCGGTGGTTTAAATTTTTGTAGGATGGGGAACCCTGTGACCCGGATGGTAAAGGGGGACTCGGTCTCAGTGTTGGTATGATTGTGGCGCGGCTTGCAGCTTAGCTGCTCGATTTGCTTCTGCAGATCCTCAATCTGGGCCTTGACATCCTTCTGACCGGTCCTCTTCTCCGTATCCGCACGATGTGCTGGGTCAGATGAGGAGGTTTCTTCCTCAAAGTGCGTGGTCCTTGGGGATGAAACCCGGCTCTGGCTCCGGGTAATCGTGTGCCTGAGATCCCGGCGGCCCATGGCGGGGGGATCTCTGACTGAATCCTGGGCGGTTTTCCTTTGTTCTTCCCCTCTGGCAGCGCGCCTACTATTGATGATGTCTCGGGCGTCCCCTGTCCGGCCCGGGCAACCTCGGGCGCGTTGCTGGGTCCGTTCGGAAGCCCGTCTATGCTCGTCATTCTCGAGTTGTCCCCTAGCCGACGGGGACAATGGCTCAGTGTAGGCACGCCTTCGGGGTTTAATCGGCTCCCGATCAGGCACACTCTTCTCTGGCTGATCCTCGATCAATAGGAGCTTCTCTTGTCGGACCAGCAGTGCTTCAATCTGTTGCTGGGTTTACTACTGGCCTTCCAAGAGTTGTGCAAGAGCTACGGTAATCTGTTCGGGGCTCATAGAGGCGGCCAGCTACCCGGATTGCGACTCCGCTTGACCCGTCGAAGCATCGGCCTTCTTACCTTTCTTCGGAGCCATGGCAATCAGCTAAAGATTTGTTTTCAGAGGAAACCTATCGTTTCCACAGACGGCGCCAAGCTGATGATGCCGAAAATTGGTATCAGAGTTTTGTGAGCAATTTAGAGAGAGGGAGAGATATACACCAAAGGATTATATGTGGTTCGACCCTGTTAATGAGGTGACCTACGTCCACGTGTGCGTCGATGAGCTTCACTAACAGATCACCGGCGGCTGTTGGTGAGCCAATAAGATAGGCGGCACTACCAGAAACGGACGGGGTATATGCGTAATAGAAATGTAATTTGCTATTCTTTAGGTTAAGAGTGCGACCCCCTTGATAGGGGGTGAGGGACCTCTTTTATAGGGGCAAGAGGCCACTCATACAAGGTAAGTCTACCTAGGGGTGGGCAAACAGTCGGTTCGGTTTCGAACCGAAAAATTCGGTTCGGGTTGTTCGGTTCGGGTTGAGAATTTCGATACCGAAATCCGAACTGAAATAAACTTCGAAAATATGGTTCGGTTTCGAAATTAAAATTCGGGTTCAGTTAGAAACTTCGGGTTGAAATTCAACCGAAGTTTTTTTTTTCATTTTTTTTTATTTCTTATTTATTTATTTTTATAAACTTTTTTATTACTCAATAAAGAGAAAAAATGTCTTTCAAGTTTCAAGATATCCATTTGGTAATCAAGGATATTAGTTAAACTAATGAAGTACTTTAGATCTAAAAAAAAACCATTTGGTAATCAAGAACAAAAGAACAACTCAAATAGTTACAGTTTGTATTTTGTTATTACTCACTAAGAGAAAAAAAAATGTCTTTCAAGCTTCAACAGGATATTAGTAAAACTAATGAAGTACCCTAAATCTATTTATAAAAAAATATAATAATAATAAAATAAATAAAAAATAAAAAAATAAAACTTCGAAAATTCGGTTTGGGTTCGGGCTGAAAAACTCTACCGAAAACCGAACTGTACTTAAAAGTTCGGTTCGGTTTCAAACCGAACTTACTTTGGTTCGGGTTCAAACCAAACTGAAATTGTTTGAAAGTTCGGTTTCGGTTCGAAAATTCGGTTGGCCCGAAATGTGCCCACCCCTAAGTCTACCGACTAGAAAGTCTAATCTGATAACAACTGATTTACATGATTTTAGGAGAGTTTCCTAAGGGGTTTAAGAAACTATTTGCTCCTTCCATTTAGACTTCCAACTGGGATATGAAACTGTTTGGAGGCTTGCTGGGCAAGCAATCACGTCTTCTAGGAGCGCGCCCACGTGGGGCCAGTTTGGAACGAATGCCCGAGTTAGGGACCGCACCGGGCGATTCTATAACAGCCCGGGTGCCCTGGCTTCTCTTTGCTGAGGTGACAAGACTTAACTTTGCCCTGATACTTTTGTACATATCAGTTGTGATATTTGATTTTTAGTTTTTATTTTTATTTTTTGTATTAGAAGTTGACTGTCATCATTTCAAGAATAAAAATAAAAATTAAAAAACAAGAACCACAACGTTATAATACGAGTCCTTATAATTAAAACTTAAGAAACATAGCAATACTATTTTAATTTTGGATAATATTAACACGTGTCTTACCTGTGGGCTGTCCCTAGTATACGGATATGTAGTATGGACTACAACCCGTGACCTATATTGAAGTGGTGTCCCGTGCTCAATCAATAATCAATAATCACCATATGGAGCCACGTACCTCCACCAGTGATTAAGACGAGTGGGTCCCATGATGCTATCAAATGGTTTTTTGAAGGAGTAATGCTAGATGCACAAAAAAAGCGCACAACGAAATGCACAACCTGCTTTAATTTATTGGACTTCGTGTTGAAAAAGCTGTACACTCATTTTTTTGTCTTTTTATGTGTACAGACTTTTCAGCACGAAGTCCAACATTTTTAAGCTGGTTGTGCATTTCGTTGTGCACTTTTTTTGTGCATCTAGCATTTCCGTGAATGAATTATGAAATTAAAGTACCACTTTTCCTTCATGGAGTAAATATTTATTGTAATGGGTCTGTGTTTCCTATATTTGTGGTTCGGGACCTCGGGTGTGCTACAATCTTGTGAAGTAGATTTAAATTTATAAAACACAAAATTTTTTAAAACTAATTATATCAGCGATACACAAAGTTTCATAATCTAAACTTTTGAAAGGTGATTATGAAAGGTGAGTAGGAAAGTATTCTCACCTAAGGTTCCCAGAGAGTGTTGAAGCACACAAGTCTAGCAAGTGATGAAATAATTAAAACATGAGAATTAAATAAAAAGACAAATTTTTATTTAATTGTAGAAAAAGAAAATTACAAGAGAAATTGAATGCTAAGAATAAAAACTAATTCTAAGAATGCTATTGAATGCTGTTAAGAATGATTTTGTCGAGTTGACGCGTAGTGTCTTGACTGCTTGGCCTGCCTGCTGATTTATAGCGGTCTGGACTGATAAAGATAAGGCAAGAAATATCTGCAAAATATAATATGGTAAAAAATATCAGATTTATCTCCAAAAACCTTCCATAACTTAAATAATATGTATATGCACAAATATATCTTGAATGTGGTCCATTTATGGTATTCATTTAGCTGTCTTTCTGTGCAAGTAAAACAATATGTCTCTCTATGTGATAACATTATCTCCTATAATATATTTCCAAACTATATTGATATATCTTAAAATATTATATCCCTCAATAAAAAATATATATATATTTAACTTCCCTAAATATGCCAACCATATCACATATCTCTGTGGAAATATTAAATGACCATAGTGGCTATTCTCATATTTTGTGATAATATCCATCGGACTGTATGAATATGCTTGGCAGAATTAAACATGTGGCCGAAGCTATGTGCATTTGTTGGAAGGATCACGTGGGAGGCTGACTTACCGTGGTCCCCACCTTATCACTTTTATGATGATCGAAACAACCCAGACCGACTGCAACTATAAGCAAAAGCTTAGGCAAATGCTTTTATGTAAGGTGGCCAAATGAAGGGACCCACCGAATTGGCTAAATGGACAAATCATTCCGTGGATAATATCAATGTTAGCTTTTATGTAAGGTGGCCAAATGAAGGGACCCACCGAATTGGCTAAATGGACAAATCATTCCGTGGATAATATCAATGTTAGCACTTTGGCTGAATGAATCGTGGCCCACCATATCCTTTATAATGGTTGGATGACTTGGATCAGTCGGAAAAGTTGTCAGCTAAATTAACAGTGCAAAAAATGACAGTAGCACTCTGAGTGAATAGTGTGTCAGCCCGATCACATATGGTCAGTCTGATCGAACAAGGGTGCTAAAACAATGGCGATGTAATACAACTATATTAAAATAGGGCCCATCTTGTGTAGTAGTTCAATGAGATGGTGGTCAATCCGATTACAGTGATGTCCGATCAACAAGTGATCAGTCCGATTCAAAACTCATACAGCCTGACCATATTTGAACCAAACACTTAGCCATTAATTTTTTGCAATCGGTCTCTATGTCCGATTAAAAGAAATTCAATCGACTTCTACTAACTTTGAATTTAAAAAATGTAATTTTTAGGTGCAAACAATATGTTACTTCAGATTTATAATCTATTCACGAATTATATTTTTATTTTTTTTTTATTTATGTGGGAAATGATTTTTCAGAAAATAAAGGGCTATTTTGAAAAATGAAGGATCCTAATAGATTGAGATACCATATCACCAAAATTGCAATAATAATGAGTATTTTTTCCCCTTTTGAAGCCTTGGTTGAGATATCGCCAAATCAGTACTGTTGTGGAACGTGTATCATGCCTTCCCATGTGGCACGTTTGGATGTTTGTTGATGGATTGGAAAATGATAATTTTTGGGTACATAAGAATCTCAAAAAAATAAGATACATAAAATATAATGAGTAAGTTTTTGGGTACAAATAAATCTCACAAACACAATCTGAAAACACCCAAGACATCCCAAACACGCCGAAACACCCAAGGCATCCCAAACACGTCTTGTGTTTGTGGCTAATTAATGCACAGCTCAAAACATTAAAGTCTTGATGACACATTTGTGGAAAAACCTCAATTGTTTGTATTTAATGCATTTTTTTTTTTGAATATTTAATGCATTTTTAAATTGCCTATATCATCCCAATCTCAAAGGATTAAATGGTCACATACGCTTCTAGAAAGAAACATGCATATGGGCATGTGATTAATTAAAACAGACCATTCCAATTCTGGTGTTTCCATATAAAGACCAAAGCAAAAAATCATTCCATAATTTTGCCATTTTGTATGTTTTTCTATTTTCCAAATAGCATTTCTAAATTTTCCATTTTTTTTTCATTTCTTTCTCAATTACATTTTTTCTTTTTTGGTTTTGTTTTTATTTAAGTTTTAAGCATAGAATTAGTGTAGAATTAGGCATGCATCCATTTTTGTATTAATGACATATTAAACTTAGGCTTAGTTTGGTCTCCAAGTGGTTTTTTAAAAGTAGTTTTATGAAATTTATTATTAAGTTATTTGATAATTTAATACAAGTGACACATCACTCTTCAAAAAAATATCATGAAACCAAAAATCAACCTTAAGCTTTTAAAAGCTCCATTTTAGAGCTTTTAAAAGCTCCCCCCAAAAAAGCCCTAAGTTTAATTTTTGCAAAGCTTATAAACTAGTTACCAAATGAATTACCATAAAATTGTGCTTTAAAAAAAGAAAAGTACCTAAATGGGGGCCAAACTAAGCCTACCCATACGGGCCATATATATCACTTAGTGTTAGTTTCTCTAGAAATAATAATTTGCAACAAAACCATTCATTTCCATTCACCTTTTTAAGATTTAGATAAAGAGATGCAAGAAACTCACATCATGTAACATGGGTTCGGAATTGTAATACCCTGTATTTTCGAATGCATATTATATATAAGATTTCTTGTAGTTATGACTTGATCCTATAACCTGACCTTACCTTTGATAAATTTTGGGTCCCAATCGATTGTCATTGTATCCAATCGATTGCCTTCAAATATCTGGTGCCAATTGATTGCCACCTGCACAAACTTAGTTTTCAAGTTTCTTCATGTTTTGATGCGTGGCACTCGTTTTTCCTATATATATACAAGCCCATATTTGAGCCTTGGACTAATTGGACAGTCTTAGAGAGAGAAAGAGAGAGAGAGTGTGTGATATTCATACATAAATACACTCATACACATATGTATATATATACATACCCACACACACATATATATATATATATATATACATGCACACACTCAGAAAGAAAATAAGAAGAACAGAAGGAACAAGAGAAGAAGAGAATAAGAGAGGACAGAGGAGACAGAGAAAGAGAAGGGGGAGAGAAAGCTTGAGCTTGGAAGCTCTATAGCCCACACACACATACACACACTTGAGGTAAGTGTCCGTACTCACTTAGTAGCTTTGATATATTGTTTGTATATGTTTCAATGAAAAAGAATGAAGCTGAAACGTATATATATATATATTTTAGTTCATGTTTAACAGTTTCTAGGGAAGAAGACGACTTCCCAATCAATTGGACTTTTATCCGATCAATTGCCATTTAATCCAATCGATTGCCAATTTTCCCAATCGATTGCTAAGTTTGGTATCCTAATCGATTGCACATTTTTTTCAATCGATTGCATGTCGTATTATCCTAATCGATTGCTAACCCAATTATCCCAATCGATTGCTCTCTTTACCCAATCGATTAAACCCTTCTGCTTATTGAATAGTTCAGTTGTTTATAGACATTGAATTATTTTATGTTTTAGGTGGATTGTTAGTGCGATATTGAATAACGCACACGTTTAAATAATGAACCTCTAATGCGTTGAATAGTGGAACCGTTTGTATAAGGATGATACAATGTTATTAATCGGATTGATAAACCGACGTGCATAGTAGTGGGTCTATCGACCACCGAGGTTGATACTATTCATGATTGAGAGTGTGGATGCGATCGCGAAGATAGTATCATGTCAAGTGTGGGATTCTGATGAAGTAAGACAGTTATGTGAAATGCGACTTCATGTCAAGTTTAATACATTAGGGCAGGTTGGCCAGTATATGTTAAGGGCAGGTTGGCTAGAATGTATCACGGGGCCTATTGGCCAGAGTATATCAGGCGTATTGGCAGTAATGTATTAGGCGTATTGGCAGTAATGAATCAAGGCATATTGGCCGTAATGTATCGGGCATGTTGGCTGGATGAATCAGGGCGTGTTGGCCAGAATGATGTGTTGATTAGAAGTGGGGACTTCGTGTCAGGATTGATCGTATGGTTTGGGACTACGAATCTGAGTTGAGTATTGTGAAAAGTAAAGCTACGTGTGAGATGTGGACCCAAGAGTCTATGTTATCATTGGGATAAGATTTGTTATGGTTTTTAGTGAGCTGGTGCATACATGCATGTGAACGACGAGATGATTCTTTAGTGACGTTGTTTGATATATATTGAATATCTATAGATACTCGGTTAGTATTTGCATTCACTTAGCTTCCGTAGCTGCGACGTTTTATGCCGCTAGATATCCTACGTCCACTTTGGCAGGGTTACAAAAACACAGGTGAGGAATACATAGCGAGGGGCTATGAGGGTAGGACCTAAGATGACGGAGGCTATGCCGATTCTAACTATTAAGCGAGTTGAAGACCTGGAGCTTTGCTGTAGATAGCTAATGTTTATGTTTTTAGAGACTCTGTATAGTTAAGTTTTATGATCGGCGTATGTTCTCGTAATACTTTGTTTATGTTTTTGCATATACTTGAGGTTTATAATAGTATAGTACTGAACTTTGGGTTTATATATATATCGAACTTAGAATTTCTGATGCGTTGTTTGATTCAGTACTCTGATGATTAGATTTTATTTGTGGACAATTTGGTAACTTTCAACTGTCATGGCCTATGGGTCCAAAAAGGAATTTATTTTCTCTATGTTTGCTACTACGGGGCATGATAGGATTTTTTGGTATAGGTTTTGTAGTCGCGTTCACCAATTGTCCAATATTTCTTGAGTTAGAACCTTAAGATTCCTTGAGATAGGGGTTGACTCTAAGTAGTGTTTTGGAGATTGTCCATATGGAGTTCTCATTGCTATTAATATGATAATAGTTATAACTACTATGTTTAGTTTGCAAATTACTTTCTATGATTACGTTTGGATTGGCGACTAACCGATAGATGTCTATATAGGTACCTAACCATACTGCATCAATGGAAGAAAGACCATCTACCTGGAATCGTCCTGCACAAATTAAGGATGTACCCCTAGCACCCCAGGCTGCTGATCCGACTGGATTATTTGAAGCCTTTGTGCGTAGGATGGAGCGGATTAACAATCCTTACGTGAATAATAATAATAACCATAGACCACCTCCGAGGCCAGTTGAGGATCGAATAGCGGAGCATTTTCCTCATTCTTGTCTAGAGAAGTTTGACGAAAATACTGAGTCATGGCAAGCAGAACAATGGCTTCGAGATTTGGAAGCGATCTTCGATACCCTAGGATGCAACGAGATAGAAGAGCATCGAATGGCGACATTCCAGTTGACTTACGTGGCAGCCGATTAGTGGGATTCAGAGAAGGTGATCGTAGGAGAGGATGTAGTAGGAAGAATGCCCCAGATGACATTTAAAGGGTTGTTTCTAGAGAATTACTTTCCTCAGACAAAGAGCAACAAGAAAGAGAGAAATTCATCGAGCTCAGACAAGGGAACCAGACCGTAAGAGAATAAACGGTACAGCTTGAACGATTGTCCCGATTTGCCCTCCATATGATCGATACTCCAGAGAAGATGAATAGGCAGTATCGTCATGGCAACCTCTCACTGCCACTTCAATGGATGACTCTGAATCATTAGGGTCAAACCTTTAAGGCCATGATAGGAAATAGCAATCTCTCATGAAGATATCAACGACCGAAAATAAGGACGCTTTGGGAATCGACCACCACCCAGGGATAACCAGGGATCATGACCTCCAATGCAGTTCCAAAGGAACAAGCGCAACTGGACTAGTAAAAGGAAGCCACAATCCGTATTTCCTCAAAACCGATATGCTGTAACCTAAGCACCTTCCCCGCTAGGACTACCTACTACCACTGGAGACAAAATCGGCGGATTCTTTAACTACGAGAAGCCAAGTGATTTGACTAAGGACTTCTGAGTTTCCAGAAACTACAACTGGTCGAGAATTCTTTATTATAACTACAACAAGCATGGCCACTCAGCAAGGACTGCAGAGCACCCCGTAAGGCATATAAGGGACCAGCTGTTTAGGGCCAAGTCGGATAGACCCTTTTGAATGATATCATCCTAGAGGATGCAGGATATGATGAAGCTGAGTAGCAGAATATGGAAGGTACGTAATCTTACGTTATTCAGCACTCGAGTTAAAGTTCTATTTGATACTGGTGCTTCGAATTCGTTCATTGCTATCAGTATTGTTAAACTTTTAGGTTTAGTACCCCAGGCGCTTGATGTAGCCCTAAATACGGTATCACCTTTGGGAATGGCCGTAAGATTAGGGAAAGTGTGCAAGGACTATGCCTTAACCCTTGAGGATAGGACTCTTCGCACAAATTTAATCATCTTGTCAATGAAGGAATTTGACATCATCTTAGGATTTGATTGGCTCACGAAGTATCGTGCTAAGTTGGATTATGCCAATAACATGATTACCTTTTCGGTACCAGGGAGTCAGCCTTTTAATTTTTAGTGCAACCCCTCTAGTGATGCTTTTCTTACTAGCCGTCTAGCAGCTATTGAGAGCTCGAGTTCAGAACTCACTATTACACAGATTCCTATAGTCCGAGACTTTGAGGATGTGTTTCATAATATTTTAGGACTGCCACCTAAGCATGAGATTGATTTCTACATCGATTTAGTGCCCGGTACTTTACCACAATCGAAGGCTCCTTACCAGATGGCACCAATAGAGATGTAAGAACTGAAGAAGCAAGTTCAGGACTTGGAGGATCTCAAGTTTGTTCGACCAAGCATTTCGCCTTGGGGAACGCCACTGTTGTTCGTCAAGAAGAAGGATAGAATTCAATGACTTTGTATCGACTATAGGGAACTCAATAGAGTCACCATTAAGAATAAGTACCCACTCCTTAGAATCGATGATCTATTTGATCAGCTGTAAGGAGTGACAACTTTCTTGAAGATTAATCTATATTCGAGATATCACCAACTGTTGGTTCGACCAGAGGATATTTTGAAGACTGCTTTCAAGATGAGGTACTGGCATTCTAAATTCTTGGTTGTGTCTTTTGGATTGACCAATGCCCCAACAGTATTTATGGACCTAATGAATAGAGTATTTAGACCCTACATGGACCCGTTTGTTATTGTGTTCATTGATGATATTCTAATCTACTCGAAGACCAAGGCCGAACATGAGGAACATGTAAGGATTGTACTACAGACCCTTCGGGATAACCAATTGTATGCAAAGTTCAACAAATGTGAATTTTGGCTGAAGGAATGTAAATTTCTGGGACATGTCATCTCACAAGATGGAATAGCTATAGGCTCATTGAAGACAAACGCAGTTCTGGATTAGAATATACCCATTACCACAACGGAAGTCAAGAGTTTTCTTGGTCTGGCTAGATACTATCAGAGATTCGTGGAAGGATTCTCCAAGATTATAGCTCCTCTTACAAGACTAACGAAGAAGGATTTGAAGTTTGAATGGGGTAACTAGCATGAACGTGTATTCTAAGAATTGAAGGAAAGATTGACCACTGTGCCAGTGCTTACGATACCCAAGAGAAGTAAGCAGCTCACTGTTTATAGCGATGCATCACACCAAGGACTCGAATGTGTTCTTATGCAAGACAGGAAGGTAATCGCGTATGGATCAGGACAATTGAAATCCCATGAGTTGAATTATCCGACGCATGACTCGAGCTAGCCGTAATTGTCTTTGTACTCAAGATTTGGAGGCATTACCTCTATAGTGAGAAGTTCGATCTATTTTCGGATCACAAGAGTCTGAGATACTTGTTCTCTCAAAGGGAGTTGAACATGAGGCAACGACGTTGGATGATATTGTTAAAGGACTATGATTTCACATTGCAATATCACCCTGGGAAGGCAAACGTAGTGGCCGATGGGTTATGTCAGAAATCCCAGAGGATAGCAGTAGCTTCTCTTATGGTCAAAGAGTGGCAAGCATTGGAAATTTTGGCTGAATTCGGTATCCAAGCCTCAGATCCAAGTGAAGGATGTCACTTTGGATGTCTCACATTACAACCAACACTTATCAGTTGGATCTTAGAAGCGCATTAGAGGAATGACGGTCTTCAGGGATGGTTCACAAGTAATGCAGTAAAAGAATCCTGAGAATTGGAGTACTCGTTCAGATGGAGCACTCAGATGTAAAGGTAGACTTTGTGTGCCTGATGACAATAATCTCAGAAAGGACGTATTGGATGAAGCACACAAGTCACATATGACTATCCACCCAGGAGGTACGAAGAAGTACAAAGATTTGAAGAGAAACTTCTAATGGGAAGGTGTGATAGGTATGCTATAATAATAACACTTAAAAATTTAATAGGTCCTATAAATATATTAATATGGGAACATATATACACATAAACTGTGTGTATTAAATAATGAGTATGGATCCTCCTTATTGCATGAGTCTCTAGTTCAAAACTCATTTCTCCGTATAGCGATGGGTAATCAGATAAGAAGGAGATACACCAATAAAAAGTTGGCAAGTGAGGGAGATATGGAAAGCTCTTCACAACCTAGGCTTATATCTAGGACACCAATCCTGGTAAAGTAATATTTAATGTTAGTATAAATAAAAGTAAACCTGTGAAGAAGGGTATGAAAATAGGAGAAGCAAGAAGTGGAATCGGGCTAGGGACTGTTTGAAACTCTGAGGAACAAAAGTAAGGACTTTATTTTTCTTTTGTGTTCCATTATTTATGTACAATTAGTTAGGTAGTGGTGAGCATGTGAAGACCCAATTATAGAGAGTATGAGGTTTTCCTTCTACTAAACTTAGTAGATACTGTTAATGATTGGTTGGGTTCAAAGGGACTTTTATTCATGGGTCTTAGATCTGAAGCTTTTAAGGGTCTGATCAAAAGCTAAAGGAGTCTTAAATTTTAAATCTCTATGTAGTTACAGTTAGATTGGATTTCAGATTAAGTTAGTTTCCATTTTTTGTTTTCCTTAATGTGAGAATTTAGAGGGAAACACCATCAAGAATCATTCAAATCCATTGAGAAATGGGTGAGGAGTGTGGTCCGAACTAATACTTGGCAGGAGTTTGCGACTTTTCGGTGAGATTCACCGGAGAAGATGACTGGAGGGTTGCCGGCGTGGTAGCTCGTGGCCCCAGTTGGTCTGGGTAAGGGTGTCTGTATGTGTATTATATATACATATATTTATACAATTTCTGATTGAAGTTTACACTAGCCGGATGGTTTAGGGAAGGAACTAGTCATGACAAGGTATCTTGTTTATCCCTTGTCAGTAGCACAATTTTTTTAAAAAAATCCAAAAGAGAGCAGACCAATGGGTTATTATATAATAATGCACAAAATCTAATCAAATTACTAGTTTAGCTCTAGTGGTTGTGTGCTATTTTTCTAGAAACCCATGGTCATGGGTTCGAATCCTGTGGCTAATAAGTTTTTCTTTGTTTTTTTTTAAAATCATATCCAATCTAACCCATTAAAGGGGGATGTCCTTAGGGGATGTTTGGCTGGCCAGAGTTGTAGGATTCTAGTTGGAAAGATGTTATTATTTTGCAGGTAATGTCGATCATAGACTAACTTGAATAAATGAGTTAATTGTATAAAAAAAATACTATTCCACTTCTAGAATAGTCTTTTAAGAGTTTTGTTTTAGCATTCTAAATCCAAATTTAAGATCCATTTGGGCCAACAACTTTAGGTAAATTACGAACAAGTTGGACGGAAAGGGATTTTAAAGATAACTTATCTTTGTTGCTTAATCTTTCCCAATTTATTGGATCCTTATTACTTGAAATTGACATAGTGCTCTAGAGTACTCAGTATGACATTATCCTAATTGTCATGCGTTCGCAATTCTTTTATTAATTTATGGATTTGGTTAAGGCCAAGGCCTTTCGTATAATGTGAGACCAAGATAGTCTGCGTTGGGATAGCTGGGACTAAGAAAGTCTTACAGTTAGTGCACTAATATGCTACTCCATTTCGAGCGGGGCTGGTGGACAGTATACACCTTGCGAACAGGGCTGGGGTGATGTGGCCATAGAATTGTACATGCTTGAGCTAGGCTAAGTGTGTGCAATTGAAGTGAATACCCACCATAATTTTTGTGTGAAATGTTAATTTTGCAGGTAACGAGAAAGAGGGACACAAGTTGTTAAATAAAAGCAACTGGTTAACTTATTCCGTTTACATGGGCATATGTGCTGTGAATAATAAAGTTTTAAAAAAAATTGATTATTTTTCCTTACTGGACGTAAAGCTCATGGTATTTATACCAAAATATTTCAGGACCCAAGAATGGATAGCGGGTACGTGGAAGCTAGCCTGGGAATCATGAGAAAGAATAAAGCCATGATAGTTATGTAAAATAAATAAAAGTTTGGAAGCTAGTGTTGTAAGATAAATGGTTTGAGCGAGAAGCTAGTGTTGTAATTAGCTAGTTGAGTAGATGTAATATTCTACCTTGAGTGATGAAGTAACGTATGGCCTGATACGTGTAATTCCCTTATCTATACCGCTCCATTTTCTTTTACAACGGATTATTATCTGTTAATTAGGGGCATGACAGAAGGAATGAAACGGGAAGTTACTGAGCACATATTGCAATGTCTTATGTGTAAGCAAGTGAAAGCACAACATCAGAAGCCTCCAGGACTTCTACAACTATTACCAGTTCCCGGATGGAAGTGGGAGTATATCACCATGGACTTTGTGGTAGGTTTGCCAAGGTCACAGCAAAACCTTGATGCTAATTAGGTAATTGTGGATCGACTTAGAAAATCAGCGCACTTCATAGCATATAGTATGTTGTATCCAGTTGAGCGTTTGAGCTAGATGTACATACAACAAGTCATGTGACTACATGGGGTACCTGTCTCTATTATGTTAGACCACGACTCACGATTCATAGTAGAATTTTGGAAAAGTCTACAAACAGCTTTGGGAACTTCATTAAGTTTGAGCACCGCCTTTCACCCACATACCGATGGACAGATTGAACAAGTTGACTAGGTGATAGAAGACATGCTGCGAGCATGTGTCATTGATTTTAAGAGCTCATGGGAGACTCATCTACCGTTGGTAGATTTCGCATACAATAACAGTTACCACTCGAGTATAGGAATGGCATCCTTTGAGGTGTTATACGGAAGACCATGCCGATCACCATTGTGTTAGGCAGAGGTTAGAGATAATCAACTGTTTGGACCTAAATTAGTTCGAGAAACTAATGAGAAGATCCAGATTGTGAAAGAGAAGATGCGAACAGCGTACAGTAGATACAAGAGTTACGCAGATAAATGTCACAAAAGTTTGGAATTCAGTGATGGAGATCACATGCTTCTCAAGGTATCCCCGATGCGAGGAATTGTTAGATTTGGACAGAAGAGAAGAAAGCTAGCATCGCGTTTCATTGGACCATTTGAAATCCTCGAGCACGTAGGAAAGGTTGCCTATAGTCTCGCGTAGCCACCCAAGATCTCGGGAATGCACAACGTCTTTCATGTTAGTATGTTGAGGAATGTGCTCACAATCCGAGTCATGAGATCAACTTTGAAGATATCGAGTTGACGGCATTGTGTCATTCCATGAAGGACTAGTGCATATTTTGGATCGAGAAGTTAAGAAGCTGAGGAATAAGAAAATTCCATTGGTAAAGATCCAGTGGAAGTTTAACGACGAATGAGAAACTTCTTGGGAGCTAGAGTCGAAGATACGTGAGAAGTATCTGGATTTGTTTAGTAACGCTTAGCTCGAATTTCGGGGACGAAATCTTTATTTAGAGGGTGATGTAATACCCTGTACTTTCAAAGGCATATTATAAATAAGATTTCTTGTAGCTATGACTTGATCTTATACCTTACCATACCTTTGATAAATTTTGGGTCCCAATCGATTGCCTTCAAATAACTAATGCCAACCGATTGCCACTGGTACCAATCGATTGCCACCTGCAAAAACTTGGTTTTCAAGTTGCTGCGTGTTTTGACACGTGGCAAGCCCATTTTTGAGCCTTGGACTATTTGGACAGTCTTAGAGAGAGAGTGATATACATACATATATACACTCATACACTTATATATACATACACACCCACATATATATATACACATATACACACACTCAGAAAAAAGAGAAGAAGAACAGAAGGAACAAGAGAATAAGAAAAAAGAGAAAGAGAGAGGACAGATGAGAAAGAGAAAGAGAAGGGAGAGAGAGAGAGCTTGAGCTTTGAAGCTCTATTGCCCACATACACATACATGCACTTGAGTTGAGTGTACATACTCACTTAGTAACTTTGATATGTGTTTATATGTGTTTCAACGAGAAAGAATGAAGCATAAACATATATATATATATATTTCAGTTCATGTTTAACAATTTTTGGGGAAGAAGACGACTTCCCAATTGATTGAACTATTATCTAATCGATTGCCATTCAATCCAATCGATTGCCAATTTTCCCAATCGATTGCCAAGTTTGGTATCCCAATCGATTGCACTTTTTCCCAATCGATTGCATGTCTTATTATCCCAATCTATTTCCATTTTTCCCAATCGATTGCTAACCAAATTATCCAAATTGATTGCCCTCTTTACCGAATCGACTGAACCCTTATGTTTATTGAATAGTTCAGTTGTTTATAGATGTTGAATTGTTTCATCGATATATATTATAGGTGGATTGTTACTACGATATTGAATAATGCACATATTTGAATAATGAACCTCTAATGCATTGAACAGTGGAACCGTTTATATAAGGATGATATAATGTTGTTAATCGAATTGATAAGCTGACGTGTATAGTAGTGGGTCTATTGACCACCGAGGTCGATACTATTCATGATTGAGAGTGTGGATGCAATCGTGAAGATCGTATCATGTTGAGTGTGGGATTCTAATAAAGTAAGACAATTATGTGTTATGGGACTTTGTGTCAAGTTTAATACGTCGTGGCGGGTTGGCTAATATGTGTTAATGGTAGGTTGGCTAGAATGCATCACGGGGTGTATTCGCCAGAGTATATCGGGCGTATTGACCGTAATGTATCGGGCGTAATGGCAGTAACAAATCAGGGCGTATTGACTGTAATGTATCGGGCATGTTGGCCATAATGAATCAAGGCGTATTGGCCATAATGTATCGGGCGTGTTGGTTGGAATGAATCAGGGCATGTTGGCCAAAATGATGCGTTGAGTAGAAGTGGGGACTTCGTGTCAGGTTTGATAGAGCGTATGGTTTGGGATTACGTGTCTGAGTTGAGTATCATGAGAAATAAAGCTACGTGCGAGATGTGGACCCAAGAGTCCATGTTATGATTGGGATAAGGTTAGTTATGGTTTATAGCGAGCTGGTGCTTACATGCATGTGAACGATAAGATGATTCTTTAATGATGTTGTTTGATATATATTTCATATCTATAGATATATCTATTAGTATTTACATTCACTCAACATCTGTAGCTGATGACGTTTTATGCCGCTGGATATCCTACGTCCAGCTTAGCAGGGTTACAAAAACACAGGTGAGGAATATATAGCTAGGGGCTATGAGGGTGGGACCTATGACGATGGAGACTATGCCGATGCTGACTACTACGCGAGCTGAAGACCTGGAGCTTCACTGTAGATAGTTTATGTTTATGTTTTTAGAGACTCTGTATAGTTAAGTTTTATAATCGGCGTATGTAGTCATAATACTTTATTTATGTTTACGCAGATACTTAAGGTTTGTAATAGTTTAGCATTGAACTCTGGTTTTATATATTGAACTTAGAATTTCCGATGCGTGGTTTGATTTAGTACTCTGATGATTAGATTTTATTTGTGGACAATTGGGTGACTTTCAACTATCATGGCCTACGGGTCCAAAAATGAATATATTTTCTCTATTTTTGCTACTGCAGGTCATGACAGAAATGCCATTATCCTTCTAGTATCTATTTGTCCTCTTTATTTTTCCTTTATTTATTTATTTATTTATTTTTATCTAAGCTAGTTGTCGTCTTTCAAATGTGTATAAACCTTTGATGTTTCAGTTGGTTCATATATTTTATATTGATCAATTTTGACAATTTATTATGTATTTCATTGTTTTGCAGGTAATGCATATTTAAGTAATGTCCATTTTTGACATGTTGGGAACTGTACCGCTGAACAAGTTGAAGCTTAGCCAAAGTATGCTTCACTTTATTACGCGAAATATATATATGGGTAAGTGAATTGTTTGCTTCATCTACATAGTAGCAAAGCTTATCTTTACTTATCAGTGAAGTTGATTAAATTTATTTCCCAGCAGATTCGTATATATTTGGCTTTCTTTTACAATTTCTACTGCAATTAGAGGGCTTAAGCCTCAAGGTAGATCACAATTGAAGACCAATAATATCTACTCTTAAGCATCCTATATCAAAGGAATTATCCCAATTTGTTTGTTACATAGTATCCCAAAGAACAATTGAACACCAAGTTGATACTTGTGATGGACATGGTAAAATTGTTGAGTTATTTCCTACAAAAAAACAAAATGGAAGCTCAATATGGTTGCATGGTAGGTGTTTACAACGGAGATATGTGGTGTGGAACTAACTAGCAAAATTTGTATTAAAAATAAAGTTTAACTGATCGATTGGCTCGACATTTGACCAGATGAACCGTAAAACATTTCATAACAGCTCCTACATAGCACGGGTAATCGTCTGTCTATAATTTATTAAAGTATAATTGTCACCTAACATCACCAAAAGGTGCCACGTGACATTACAACAAAATAAAATGCTTGCATTCACTTGTGGACTATTCCTAATTATTTGAGAATGATCAAGTGTCTTCGACATTGTAACTATTTCAACCACCTATATATTTAAAATTTGTTTTTTTTTTCCAAACAGCATAACCTACCACGTGAAATCGCTAAGAAAAAAAAAAGGGAATTTTAGTCAAAAGTTATTTAAAATAGATCTTTTTAGTATTAGGATCAACTTTTTATTTATTTATTTATTTTTAAGTGAAAAGTCCATACATTACAAAAGTTATGTAAAATTCACGATCTTTTTTTCCTGGAGAATAGGTAAGTTGTATAAAACTGAAAAAAGAGATTTACACATTATAAGAGACATGCCCCAGGTAAAACAAAGGAAAATACATTCCAAAAAAATAATAATAATAATAAAAAGCTGGAAGAGCAAACCTAAGGAAAGAGAACATCAATAATACAACAAAAGAACAATCATGAAATATCTCAAGTCATCAAGTCTTCAAGAATTAGTTATGTGAAATTTTACATAACTTTAAAACATGGGAACTTGTTCCGATTAAGTTCACTAGTCATTTGACCAAAAAAAAATTGGATTTTCCTTTAAACATAATTTAAAATGAAAGGCTTTTCACTAAAATTGCTAAAACAAAAAACCTATCATTTGACTCTTTAATTAGTCAGAATTAATTCTCTAGTAATTCAAATGTATTTTTATGTTTCTTTTTTTGACTTTATAATGATTCTTTATCAATATTGACAAATAATTTATAATTATTCAAGAAATCTCGCTTATAAGCATTCTTTTGTTCTAGAACTAGTAATAAAGCAAGTACACAAATATGCAATCACACAAAGGGACATATATATTTCAGGTTGCCTACGTTCATTGCGGAGGGGAGTTGTATTATTACCTGAGAAAATGGTATAACTCAGGCACTTGAACTATCAGCATATTACAACACACTAATATTTTCCTCACTTTCTCTCTTTATCTTTTTTGGATGTATTAGTTCTTTTCTATGTGTGTAAAAGTAAGCACAAAACGCTCAATTTATAGACAGAAATCTCCGACAAAATCAAAGCAATTAAATTGCTCGTGATCTTGAATAGGAGAAAAGTGTATGATTTTCAAACTTAGCATTAACTAAGATGAAGACATCCACCCACTTTGTACAATTCATAACACTCCCCCTTGGATATCCATCTTTAAAATACTACTTCTTGTGAATCGACTACTCCCCCTCAATTCAGCATGACTATGATTTCTTTATGAAAGCTGTTGGAGTCGGCGCATCCCCAACGCTATACACTAACTTCTTGAATGTTGACGTTGGTAATGCCTTGGTGAATAAATCGACAAGAGTATCAATGGAGCGTATCTGCTGACCCTGGTCATCATCTACGTGTCCAAAATTTACTTTGCTTAAATTTAAATTTTGATAAAATTGAAAATCCCTTAAATTTGTACACATTTTGCATTTCCCTGCCTTCACTTTGTACCCCTCTAAATTAAATGGTATATATATTATAAAAGTTTTTATTTTTATAAAAATATAATTCATTTACGTTTAAACAAAAATTTTGGGGGTAATACTATTATGGACACTAACAATTTCTAATTTATATCCTTACTATCCTTAAATAAGCCTTAAGGAATCTTATTGTTTATAGTGTTATTGAAAGACCATTATGACCTTTCCTTTTTGGTTGCTTCTTGTCTTTAGTTGATGGTAATTTCACCCAATAAAATGTTGATTTTTATTTTAGGGAGTCCAACTAACCCACTGATCTCGTCAAAATCAAGATATAACAGTATACTTTACTTTACAAGATTTGTAGTGTAGAAGTAGAGGTCGAACTCACAGAGATTGAAATACTAAAGCACTTTAATTTTAAAACCTAAACCTAGTTAATTAAGAAGCATAATTTTAATTTTGATTTTAATTAAACTAAGAAACTACGAAAATAAATCTAACTATGAAAGTAATTAAAAGTTGTTTTGATAAATATATGTATTGAACCTTGGATTGCAAATCCACCACTAGCTTCATAATAAGGGTATCTATGCATTCAATTAGCTTATTACGTTGGATGATAATAGGGAATTGTAGCTACAAGTTCAATTCCTCCATCAAGAAGATAACTACGATTCAAGCATCAATGTAATTCATCTTTGGTTGGCACGGAGTGTCTTACACTAAACTAGAGTTGTAGCACACTCCGTCTTCCCTAGGCATAAACTAGTCGACTACTTGATATCACAATTCAAATAAGCACTATTACATGTAAGTAATCTATACAAGCACAACAAATATAGAATATTGAGCACATCACATTCAAAATAGATCTAAGACAAGAATAGATTTTGAAAGCAATGATTTAATCAATGAATACAATTTTATTAATTAAAATCTTCTAAACATGTGTAATCATTATCCATAAACATAATAAAACTTAATCAAAAACATAAAATACACGCTAATACTTGGCCAGGGTTTCATTGAAACCCTAGATCTAGGTCTAGGCGGCCATATTTTCGAAGATTGGCAAGAGGTTGACGAAGGAGGCCATGGGAATCCTTGGTCGTCTTCTTCTCCTCCTTGTTTCTCCCTCTTTAATGGCTGTAGTTTCAGTTGTTGAAGGATGTGTACAATATCGTGTAACCCCAAATTAAATTAAAAGTGGGTATTTATAGGTTTGAAACAAGTTTTGGAAGGTTTCCTAAACCTAATCGCACTAAAACTGTTGTATTTACATTTCTGGATGTCGTATGCACACACCTTCGCTAGGCGCTCTAGTTTGACGAAATACACGTTTTTGGTAAAAAGGAAGGTCACTCGCGCGAGGAAATTTTCACTACTCTGTATGACTTTCATAGAATTGCGATAACTTTTTGCTCGAATCACGGATTCACTCGCTGTTTGCGGTCACGCGTCCGTAACTCAAAAATTTATATCTTTGGATAAATTTCTTAAGTCTTCAATGTAAAAAGTGCAATTTACCAAGGCTGCCATTGTCTCTAACTTTCTCCAGAATTACCTTTTGAGCACATAATGTCATCCAAAGCCACTAATCATTGGATTTTAGTGCGTTTTTGAGTTAAAGATTTAAAACCTACAAAACATAGAATACTTAGTAATAACAATGAAAAAACTAAATGAAGTAGGCTAACAAAGTGTAACTTAAGGACTATAAACGGGAACTATTAGTTCTCGATCACACCCAAACATACACTCGAGTAAAGAAAAATATAAAAAATGACTAAAGTACAATTAAATATCCTAACTCACTATCACAAGCAATGCGATTACATTTAGCATATGCAACAAGCCTTTAGACCACTAGGTGTCCCTAGTAGGACGAGTGTAGTCTCGTGAGGGTTCTCGTTGAAGAAGCTACCCACAACCTTCTTTTATTAACTTGTACATGAAAAGTTTTTTTTAAAATGCAAAAACATTTAATACTACTTATTATAAAAAATGATTCGAAATAGAATAATCAATAAAAGAAGAAACATAATGAAACATCCACTTAAGTCATAAGAACAATTACAAGAGAATGCATCGAATAAATCAACAGCATGTTTCATAAACTTGCACGTGTGTGACATGGTAGTCAAGTTGAATACATGCCTATTATGAACTTGGAATATAATCCGGATAACTGTCTAACTATGCTTCAATTTCAAATCTCATGTCGTTAATTACACTCTAAAATAAAACACTCAGAAATATGTGTAATTTCTCGGGTATATGTGAGCCAACGAAATATGGTTTCAAAACAAGCAATGCTTACATATGACACAAAAAGACGCATGACACTCAAGAAAAGTAGTCTCATAAAAGGATGTCAAAAGTCAAAAATAATTAATCGTTACCATATTTTAATCCCCCTCTCATCATTTACATATCCAAACATGTTTCCTAGGATCAAATAGGACTTTTCAAAGGTGCTAACATGATTGAGACAATGGAAAAGAATAGAGTGGATTCATCAAGTAATCTTTAGAATAACATTGTAAGGCATATTTAACTTCTTTCATTCATTCTTCTACCCACTTTCATCATTTCATTCTCTTCTCTTCATATAGATATATGTTTTAATTTCTTTCCTCTTCTTTTTTTCTTCTTCTAACCTTTTTCTTTTCCTTTTTGTTACTTTTGAAATGAATTTTCATTAAATACCAAGGCAACTACCCCAAATATTATCTTGTTTTCTTCTTCTTCTCAATCAGTACATTGTTTTATCACCACTAAAAGTTTATCAATCTTTCAGTGGTAAACTCCAAGTTGGCCAAGTTGGAGCAAAAAAAAAAGGATAATAGTCATTGAAGAAAGAGAGGCACTTTAAAGGCTCAAAGGTGCAAACTATGGAAATTTTATCATTTATCTGGATAGGTTAAAGGTCAAAAGGATGGAAAACAAAGAAGGCCTAAAATCACGTCCTAGGGTGATACGGATCTTCAATGCTTACAACGGAAGATTATTTAGCATGGTAACAAATATTTTAACTCGACTACCAACCAAAAAAAGGATACTGAGACTCATCAACGATTAGATGCACTATTCAAATGAAATTCGACAAACACAATGTGTATTTATAACCCTCTAAAAAGAAAAGATAGGCTCAAAGCTCATTTGGTTTAGCCTCTACACTATGTGTTATCTAGAAATTCGAATGATTTTACAGTTCATCAAACATGCATCCATTTGACTACGTGTAGTGCGTAAGGACGTGTGCAAGTCATTGAAATCAAACTATGATTTAAACGATTCATAACCTAAAACATTACAACATAACATAAGCAAGTGCCTAACTATATCTTCTCATGTTTACCAATCTATAACAATCGTGTTCAATAATAAGAAATATTAAACTTGCAATTGTCAAAGCTTTGGTAAAATCGTTCATTAAGCACTATTATAGATTTTTTTTTTGAAATTTGGTGCAAAATGTACATGTGAGTGCCTACCCCCAAACCTAAACCTTTCATTATCCACAATGAAATAATAAAACGAAAGAAAGGCGAGCAGGTATAGAAAGGAACAGTAGTACCTCGATCACAGCAATCACAAAACAGGAGAACGTATATGAATATGGTGATAAAGTTCAATTGCTCTAAAGGGAGCCACTAATTTACCTGTCAATACTTGACAAAAGAAGGTAAACAAACAAAAGAATCACAATAGCCAATAGAAATAGAAATATATATATATATAAAATGCAGACCGTGGAGTACTTGTTATAAACCAAAAGACTCAACGAAAATAAAAAAGAAGCCCAAATGGAGCTATCAAAATAAAGGACTCGATATAAAAGGGGCCTAAGAGAGAAAACAGAAAGGAGAATAATAATTAAACAATGATTCGGAGAGGGAGAAAGAGAAACAAAGAAAGAAATAAAAAAAAACTCCCCCTCGCGTGCGTGGGTCGCGCGACAAATTATTGAGGCAAAGATTTTTAGAAATTGGTAAAAATTTCTAAGTCATGGGCTCGCGAGCGCGAGCTGGGCACTCGAATCCTTGATCGCATGAGCGATCAGGTCTGTGACAATTACGGAGAGTTGTTTCTTGAAAAAAGCGTAAAAAATTTCTAAGTATAAATCTCGCGTGTGGGGGTTGCACGAGCGAGTTGCCTCTTTCTCTCTTTTCTTTCCTTTCCTTTCAACATGAATAAGTTCAAAATAAATTGACCCTAACCCCTAAACCTGTCCCAAAACAAAAGGCTAACTCAAAATGACCCAAAAAGTGTATAAAAATGAGAAAATGAAATGATAAAAGCTTGGGTTGCCTCCCAAGAAGCTCTATCTTTTACATCTTCAGCTAGACCATTCTAAGATCAAGACTTATGGAGGCTGAAACTCAGACTTTGTATCCTTGAAGGCATTAGAGATACTCTGATTGAAAACATAAATAATGTCATTATTTGTTAACTCATTCGACGACTCCTCTTTTTTGGTTTTGAATCAATTCTTGACCTTTTGAGTAAATCTTTCATTAGAATCCGATTTGGTAGGGACCCTTTCATTAAGGTTCATCTATGCACTACACACTATATAATTTTCCTTAAGTTTTCTTGTCTATTAAGTTCTTTAGCGTGCCTTACCTTTCATTCTACCATACATGGGTAATTGTTATCCTTGGGAGGTTGATCGACGACATTGAATACATTTAATTTTAGGTTCATATTACCAAACGAAACCTTCATCACCCCCGTTCGACAGTTGACATGCACGTTAGCGGTTGCTAAGAATGGATGACCAAGAATGATAGGGTTGTGTTTCCTAGAATCTATCACCAGTTAAGTATCATTGACCATGAAATTGACTTAAACTAGGTTGTCTTTGATGATTCCCCTGGGGATCTAATTGTATGGTAGCGGCCATAGGCTTAAGTTCACCTAATCCTAGTTATTTGTAGACAATGTAAGGTAAGAGATTAACACTTACTCCTAGGTCAAGGAGAGCCCGATGAATGATAGTGTCACCTATGACATATTGAATTGTTGGTGTATCAGGATCCTTATACTTTGGAGGAGCGTGTTGGAAGATTGAACTTACTTTTTTCGTGAGGAAGACCTTTTTCGGAGTATGACTACGCAACTTACCCTTTTGAGTGCATAGGTCTTTAAGGCACTTAGCGTATGCGGGTATTTATTTTATAGAATCGAGGAATAGGATATTAATTTTTACTTGTTTAAATACCTCGAGTATATCTTCAATTTTTGATCCTTTCTTTGAAAGATGCGACGGTTCCTCAATGTTTGGAGGGAAAGGCATTTTCAGAACCACTTTATTTTATTTCCTAATTTGACTCGTGTCCTCACCCTTCTCTTGATTCGAATTAATGTTCATATCTTGTAAATCATCTCTCGGAAACTCTATAACTTGTTCCTCTCATATAGTCATCCTAGTCGGGTTGACGTTTACTTGCTCACTCGTACCTGCAATCTCGTATTGTCCTTAGGCTTTTGAATAGTTTGACTAGGCAACTTACCCTCATTTCTATGACTCACCGCATTAGCTAGTTGTCCCATTTAGGACTCAAGCTTTGCAATAAATTGTGTGTGAGAGTTAACGAGTTGAGCTTGTGATTGTGATTGCGCCTCTAAATTTTTCAAAGATGCCAACACCTTTTTCCTCAAAAGTGTTATCTCTAGGAGGGTTAGGATTAGGAGGGAGGGTATTGGTATTGACTTTGTTGAAATTAGGGTCAGTAGGTATTAGGAAAATTAATCGTCTTATTATTATTATTAGACCTCCACGAAAAGTTAGGATGACTTTTCCATAGGGCATCCGGATTGTTTGTCATAGGATTATAATTATTTCATGGGAATTATTGAATATAGTGCATGTATTGTTCCACGAATTCTAAATATTGAGACGTGAATGGGCATGCAAGTGTAGAATACGAAGAGTTGGAACATATTTGACAAATTTCGTAAGAAGGTGAGCCTGATGTTTGGTTCATCATCATCATAAATCGGTCAAGTTTTTTACAAGGATCTTGCCATTCAATTGAGTGACATGACTCGAATGGCTTCCCTCACTTAGGTTGAGGGGGAAGGCAACCCCCAGGATGTACCGACACGACTTGATGCATTGAATTTTCACTTAACGTTTCAAATATTTTCCATGCATCGTCAGTACTTTTGTGTAGGAAAGTACCCATACAAACTGCATCGACGGTATTACGAACTAAGCGAACAAGTCCCTCATTGAAGACATGGACCAATTGTCAGTTGGGAGTTTGACGATGTGGGCAAGAGTGCAATAGTTCTTTAAATTGTTCCTAAGTGTCATAGAGTGTTTCCCCATCTTGCATCACAAAGTTCATTAAGGATTTTCTTGTTTGATTAGTTCTTGTGATGGGGAAAAACTTTGGTAAAAATAAGGTATGTAATGCTTCCCATATTCTAATAGTGTTTGGCTCAAGAGATTGGAGACAATACTTAGCTTTATCTTTTAAGGAGAATAGGAAGAGATGTAATTTTAATTCATCTTCAGTTAGATTTTGGATTTTCAATATAGAGCATATGTCTTGGAACTCTCTTAAGTAATGATAAAGATCTTCTATAATATAGCCATGGAATGAAAGGAATAGTGCGATGATAGATGACTTTATCTCAAAGTGAGATGATGTCACCTCTGGTAATTCAATACATGTTTGTGGCATATAGGCCGTAGGAATGAAATAATCTTTTAAGGGAGGTAGTTGAGGTATATTAGGATTATTTCAATATTTTCGAAGTTGGCCATCATAATTAGCTCTATGTTATTGACGCGTGTTTTCTTTAGTTGTTTAAGGGTACTTTGTATTTCGTACTCAAACAAAGGCGACGGTTTCAGAGTTGATTCATTGTCTAACATTAACCAAGCTCTAGAAGCTTGGGTTGAGGACCTACTGACTCTTACGGTACATTCAAGTTCAGGATCGAAATAATGTAATTTGGGTTTACTTGAATGCGTACCAAACATACAAAAAAAAAACTAAAACAAAATAAGACAACAAGCAGACAACTACTATGATGCATGAACGTTATCCTATAATACAATGCTTGCATCAAAGCCTAGCGCCCCGGGTTCCTAGCTAATGTACGTGCAAATCACCCCTAAACTAATGCAAATAGTGCATCTCAGTGCCCTGACTTACAGTGGTTTGAAACGAATTTTAAAGAAAGCGATTTACTTGAATTTTTATTTTTTTATGCAAATTTTTCAATTGATTCGCGTAAGTTCCTTTGATGTGCTAAGCTCTTCCACTCCAAAAAGCTAGAATTTGATGACTCAAGAGAAAAGTTAGTGACTCAAAACAAAAGCAGAAACTAAGAAAAAGAAAACCTAATATAATATTTACGAATTAACTAATCTAAGATTCTAAAACTAAAGGCAGTAATTTGCAATCCCTGGCAACGACGCCAAATTAATATTTACGAATTAACTAATCTAAGATTCTAAAAATTGATCTCTTCAAAATCAAGATATAAAAGTATACTCTACTTTATAATATTTGTAGTGTGGAAGTAGATGTCGAACCCACAAAGATTGAAATACTAAAGCACTTTAATTTTAAAACCTAAATTTAGCTAATTAAGAAAACATAATTTTGATTTTTGATGTTAATTAAACTAAGAAACTACGAAAATAAATCTAACTATGAAAGTGATTAAAAGTTGTTTTGATAAATATGTGTGTAGACACCCCATTTTTGTAAAATCCAATCATTTCAAAATAAAGTACTCGTTGATATGATCCTACCACTTTTTGAATCATCCCAATCAGACATCAGATGAAACAGATGCTACAAATCAAAGTTTATTGGGACAAAGATCAACATGAGCGCATGCACCCTTGCACACCATATAATCTCTCACCATTAATGAACCAGCATTTGCTGGTGCGTACTCCTTTTGATCTTTTTTTTTTCTTTCTTTCACTTCTTCTTTCTGTTGTCCTCCTCCCCCCCCCCCCCCCCCCCCCCCCCCCCCCCCCCAACCATCCTTTCATTTTTATTTTTTTCCTCTCTTTCTCCTTTTTTTGGCCTATAAAAGCACTACTCTACTTGAGGGAAAGAGGAGAGAAAAAAGAGGACGTAGAAAAAATATATATACTCTCTCTCTCTGTGCATCTCCCTCACACACTATATCCCTCTCACCATCCTCACCATCTCCCTCACTTCATCATTAAATACAAAAAACCCTATTACAAAAAAAAGTTCACATTTTTTTTCACCACCATATCACCCCTTCTAACCATCACCATCAAGGTCACCATTATAATCACTAACCCCCACCTAGCTATCATATCACCATGATTGTCATCAACATACCTCACAGCCACTATCCCACCGCCATCATCTGTTGTCACCCAACCATCATAGTGCCGCCTCAAATCACTACCCAACATCTCAGTCACTTACCACCAATATCCTAGCAGATTTCTTGAGTTCCTCTAATAACTCAGGTTTTTTTATTTTATGTACATATCATTTTTATTCCTGCTTGATAACAAAAAAATAATAATAACAATATCCATGTCATACTCGGAATTACTTGGTTTCCAATATAAAAGTCACGTCCAACTCTGGATTACATGGTTCACAATACGGGAATCCTTCGTGGTTTCCAAAAAGGAGAGCCATGTTCTACTGGGGATGACGCGCTTGCTAATACGGGAACCAATGTTCCACTGGGGATTACATTTTTTTTTAATAAGGAAATTCATGTCTAAATAACGAAGATCGCTTAATTCGTATAAATAAAGGAATAAAAAGAAAGAAACGATGAATCGGATCCAACGGTCCTCTTTGCACAAGGAAATCTTCATAGGTAAGTCTTCTTATCCTACACACACTTCACATTTCTTTTTCTTTCTTTTGGGCATCGACCTTTACTTCTGGCATAATGTAATTAAAAAATTTCTGTTCTTTCCTTTTATTTTCTTTCTTTTGGGCACCGAATCTTACTTCTGGTACACTTTTCAGTCATTTGGTCACCAACCCTTACTTCTGGCATAAAAATAAAAATACAAAAAGAAAGTTCTCTTTTCTTTTCATTCATTTGGGCACTGACCCTTACTTTCGGTACACTTTTCAGTCAATTGGGCACCGACCCTTACTTCCGGAATAAAAATAAAAATACAAAAAAATTCTCTTTTCTATTCTTTTCTTTCTTTTGGACATCGACCCTTACTTCTGGTACATTTTTCAGTCATTTGGGCACAGATCCTTATTTCTGGCATAGGAATAAAAGCACAGGAAAAAAAATAAAAAAATAGAAAAGTACAAAAAATGCTTCATTCTCCAATCACTTGCATAGTCTCATTTCAATCTCAATCACTTTCCGAAGGTTAAAACCTAGGTCTATACCACGTGGGTTAAAGTTCCTAGTTACACCAAACTCTTTCTCAAATCACTATATCACACGGGACCACTTTTCTTTCTCTAAAAAAAATCATGCATACACTCACACACACAAGTCAGAACTACGTTTGGCCTGATTCCCATCTTGGGATACGTAAGCAACTCTCAAAGAGTACGACCATACTTATCACCATTTTTTTACCCTATTCACTTTCTAAAAAAAAAAAGAAAAAGTTTTCTTTTCTTTTTTATAAATGAAATGCCCCATTTTAATAAAAATTTAAAAAATCACTAAAATTGGCAACCGTGTTCGCACGGATGTTTGAGGGTGCCTAATACCTTCCTTCTACATAATTGAGTCCCTGAACCCATCTCAAAATCTCTGGTTTTCTCATGTCTATTAAGAGTCACACTTTTAAAGGGCCAACTTTTCTCAAACTGTTTTTCAAAAGTCAAAGATAAATTACTTTAACTGTCTTTGCAGGGGTCCTAACACCTCAAATGTTAGGTGGCGACTTTGAACATTTTAAATAGGCCCTACCATACTAGTTTCACCCTTCCAAATAAAAATCAAGTCATAATTAACCCACTCTCAGAAAGCCGGGACCACACAGACAACCTGGCGCTTCGGGGGCGTGGACGCGATAGCTGGCAACTCTACTGGGGAACTTACTCTTAAGAAGACTCAGGCCATCACTTTAGTGATTTTCATTACAATGGGGCATTTCTTTTATACTAACAAAATTTTATTTTACCTTTTCTTTGTAAATTCATATTCTTTTGTATAGGTATTCGCGACTCAGGCTGAAATAAAATTGCAAGGCCAATGCCGAAATTGCAAAGGCCAATGCCAAGATCGTTAACTATCACGCACATTACACACTGGCATGCAGGCATAACATAACCCTTCCTTAAGAGGAAACCTTTAAGATTAGATAGGAGGATTAGTAAGTGACATAGCCATTGCAGTAGTATTGTCGGTACCAGCATCGAAACTTCCTTCGCTCGAACCACCAACCTACGAAGGTGCTACGGCACCGAAGGTTTGGGAACCGGGCCTAAATTAAGGTTGCATTAAATATAAAACCCTCCCCACACGGTCGCATTCTACTCACGTGCATTTGTAAATTACCTTTCTTGTTGTTTATTCCCTTTCCTTTTCAAACAAAGAAAAACGAGTGATGATATCTAAATAAGTGTAGTATTCTTTTCTCAGCTCGTTAAAACCAAGAACAAGTTCCCACTTTCAAAAATGGCAAACCAAATTCCAAGGCTAGATTTCATTGCAAAGGCAAGCGCTCAGCTGACCCACTGGTATGGCAGTCTCTCCGTAGAAGAGACGAAAGCATTTAAAGGTTATTTCAGGTACTTGGGCTCGCTACTTAAAGTCAAAATCGATTGCCATCTATTCGAGGCCCTGATCACTTTCTAGGATCCGGAGACCCTGGTTGCCCGTTTCGGGGAACATGAACTTACACCAACTCTCGAAGAATACGCCGGTCTATTGAAACTGGTTATTTCCAAGGATCCCATTTAGCCAAATTTTCGAATCAGAAATGACAAAATATCTGAATTCTTGGGTATAAAGAAGGATGTATTGACGAAAGCAGTAGGTGGGGACTTCTCGCGACTCTCTATCGACTTCCTGGCCAATGCGTTCATGACTTCTAGGGGATATGACAGATGCAACTTCTACTACACACGATCAGACTGGCAGAATAAACGGCTATGGGTTCTTGCTCTGTGTCTCTTAGGCCACCTACTATCCCCCGAAAGGATAAAAAGGTCGACATGACTCTGATCGGGGTCCTTGCTCAGATCCAGGATGGCCATACTTTCATCCCGACGATACTAGCTGAAATCATACGGACTTTATCTTTTTGGAAGAACGAAGGTAAAGGTTTCTTCGCGGCTAGCACTGGGTTATTACAGATCTGGATACAATCTCATCTCATCAAGATGCCAAATCCAGTCCCAATCCAGAACTTTATGATCGTGGACATCATTACCCCACTGGACAGACGATCATTTCCTATTCAAGGGTAGGAAAAATGGCATGAGTACCTAGCTCAACTAGAGGAGCATAATGTTCAGTGGTTTTTGGGTTGGTCCTCCCCCGTATCGATCCGATTCCAGACTAGTACCCTCCCGTTCATCCCATTGATCGGTCTTTTGGGTGTGGCACCCTACGTCCCTACACGTGTTCTTAGACAGCTTAGCCATTATCAACGGGTCCTGATAATAGGGGTCGTGCTTCCTTTCTACTTCTGTTATGGTTCTCTTGCTTCAAGAGAGCGCTACGATGAAATATTGGGGCATTGGTACTAGATCATTTCTAATGACAAAACCCTCGAGGACTACCATGTCAGTATAGACCCCGCATATGTCGAGTGGATACGACTGCTCGAAACGCTACCAACAACTAGCTCAGGAAGCCCAGAACGGGCGGGTTAAGGATTGAAGATCACATCGAGAAACTTAGGGAAGCGCTCAATCATGAGGGAATCATCAGAACCCAAGTCGAAACCGAAAGGGACCAACTCAGAGTCACCCTTGAGCAAGAGGGGATGGCTAGACCACAAGCTGAATCTGAGAGAGATTAGCTTAGGACCTTCCTCGATCATATTGAAGGAGAAAGGAATCAGGCATAAGCCAATCTTCAAAATGCTCACACAACGATTAGCAGGCTGGAACACTTCATCTCCACCGAGGCCAAGTCAAGGATCGACGCATTAAACGAAGAGCTTGAGCTCAAAATTTCCAAGAAAGACAACCTGATAAGCGTCCTAAAAAATATCAAGAACTTAACTATGAACGTTGCTCAGGGCAATTTCAGTTCAACCCAAGTAAGCTTCAAAACTGCTAGGGATTACGTCTGGAATGTTTTAGGCTTAGTGTCTCTGGCTGAAAAAATCTTTGCGGTCAAGTAGGATGCCTATGTAATAAAATTCGATTCTTCCCGAACCGATCTTTCTTAATAAAAGTTTAAATTTTCTCAGAATCTTGAGAAATCAAATCTCTTTAACTTGTTTGCCTAATGGACTTGGGAACTTTCCAACATAAAAAAATAAGGTGATGAACCATAATTACATGATTATAATCACGAAATCTTCATAAGTGTATATATTCTAAACTATTATCATTCGACATGCAGTTCTCAATAGTTCAAAGTATTGAGGACACTGGAAGACTGGGTCCGTAGCCCTATCCTGACTCAAGGATACCACTAAAGGCAACAACAAAATATGAGCAACACTGAAGGAAACCCAAATGAGGCTACAGGCAACACTCAAACCCCTGATCACCCGAGTGTTCAACAATAAATCAACGATTTGTTCGCTATAGTCAGACAGATGGCTACTAAGCGCCCAGCATTCCCCACAGGAGTTGGTCAGTTACCATGCAATACTACTATACCAACTACATCAGGGCAGCCTGACAGCCAGAACCAATCTCCCACACCAGCCGGCTATATATATGCTGAGGTACTGCCAGCAACAGCCTCGTTCCAGGTCCCGTCGCCCATTCCTCCATATCAGTTCACGGCCTCTACTGTCGCCATTCATGCATCGACAATCACCGTCAGCGGAGGAATCGACCATTTTACCAAGGATGAAAGATTAAGGAGACTCGAGGAAATGAACACCATGCCATAGCAAATCAAATGCTTAGAAAGCACTCTCAAGGCCATGTAGGGGTTCGATTCCCAAGGGGGAATGTCTTTCTCGGATCTGTCTGCTACTCTGGTAATCATATTCCCAACCAAATTCAAGATGCTCCTATTTACCACATATAAAGGGTTCGGAGACCCGTTCATCCACCTCAGGGTGTACATTGGTGAATTGGGCGAGTACGTGGGAAATGAACAACTACGAGTCCACCTCTTTCAAAAGAGTCTCATGGGACCGACTCTTCGATGGTACATACGCCTTGAGAATTTCAAGGTCTCCACTTGGGAAGACCTCATGAAAACCTTCTTCCAGCAGTACCGGTACAATGTCGATGTAGCACCAGATAGATACTCATTGTAGAAAATTTATAAAAAGATGAACAAGTCTTTTCGGGAATATGCCCACCGCTGGAGGGAGGTCGGATCCTAGGTGTACCCCCCAATGGATGACTCTAATATGGTAAAGGCATTCATACATGCCCAACAATGCCCAAATTACGAACGACTTATCTTGATGGTTGGTCGATCATTCACTAAGCTCATCAGACATGGGGAAATGGTAGAAGACGGCTTGCGATCAGGAAAGATAAAGGATACTGCGGACCAAAGTCAATCTGGCACCTCCTATAACAAGAAGGCCAAAAAGGAAAATGAGGTCACAGTCGTCTATCCAGATGCCTCGTAGTTCGCTCCTGTAAACTATATCCAGCAGTTTGCTATGCCATCTCCCATATACCAACAGGCCTTCCCTTTATACCAACAGTCGATGGTACAACAAATAACCCAGGGTCCGCCATAGCCCCCCGCACCTCAAAACCAAGGTTATAGGTCAGTACAGCTGCAACAGTTCAAGAACTCAATTCTGGGCAAGTTACTGGCGCCACTGAGATAATCCCTGTGGGGCGAACTCCAGACCCCTCTCCCGAAGACATACGATATTAACCGACATTGTGAATTCCATTCTAGAATAATTGGGCACTCAACGGATGATTGCTTTGCATTGAAGCATAAAATCCAAGATCTGATTGACGAGGGGAGGATAACTGTCAAACCATCAAAGCCACTCGCCAATGTGGCTAGCAACCCACTCCCTCAGCACGGAGTCTCGGCACTAACTATCAATGTGGTGACTGTCGAATATGAAGAGGTGGACATGTTAGTCACTTAGAATCCCACGCCAAGATGGGTTAGTGGCTTGGTCCCGGTGAACCTGGAAAAGGGGTTCTCAAACCTCAATATGAACTCTGTACCAACAAGCTCTCTTCCTCCCGTTTCTATACCAACTTTGACTGTTCTTATACCAACAATCCAAAGGGCGACCGAGCCCATCTCTGTGCATTCTCTCCCTCTCACGTTTGCACCTCCAATTGCTCCCTGAGCAAAAATCCAAAAGGCAACCGAGCCACATCCTTCTCCCGTGAGGACCACACTGGAGGTCTTCTCAGCACTAGCACCATCGGCTCCCATCGTCCTCTATGCTTCCCAGTCCATCATCCAGCCTCCGATGAAGGACACCCATGCCATCCCGTGGGTGTATCACATCCCAGGTCAAGCAGATGTCAATGAAATCTCAAATACGGGAAGGCTTGTCGATCAAGGCAAACATGCCCGAACTGACGGCCCTATTAAGCGAACCATCTTTGACAAAGAAGCAAAAGAATTCTTGAAAATGCTTAGGCGTAGCGAGTATAAGATCATTGAACAGCTGAGCAAATCCCCTGCCCAGATTTTGATACTATCTCTGCTGCTGACCTCCGAGACTCACCATAATGCCCTTTTGAAGGTACTCAGTGAGGCTCATGTCTCCAACTTTATTTCAAGTGACCAACTTGCGGTGATCGTGGGCAATATCTTGGCCGCCAGCATGATCTCTTTCTCCGATGATGAGATTGGACCCGAGGGGACTGGTCATAACAAGGCCCTACATCTCATAGTAAAATGCTCAGGCATGATACTTAATCAAATGCTTGTTGATAATGGATCTGTGGTCATTGTTTGCCCTTTGGTCACAATCGAGAGAATGAGCATCGATCAGACGCAAATTAGAAGGTCTAACACAATCATCCGAGGTTTCGATGGAAGACGCAGGGAAACCATCGGATTAATAGACCTTCAGATCAAGGTTGGACCCTATAAATTCCAGGTCATATTCCAAATCTTGGACATCCCTGCATGCTACAGCATGCTCCTCGGCGGACCATGGATCCACCCGACTAGGGCAGTCCCCTCCACTTTACACCAAAATGTTAAATATGCGATCGAGGGGATTCTGATCATCGTCCACGGTTAAAAAGAATACGCAATATTCAGAGAATCCTCGATCCCACACATCAGCACAAGTGGGAAGGTTGAGCCTACTACATAATGTGCCACTTATACACAAGAGGGAAAGGTAGAGAGGACGCCGTCATACTCTATGGTTCATGTCAACATGGCTAGGCAGCTTAACACTAACGGCTATTAGACAGTGAAGGGTCTGGGAAGACTAAACCAAGGGCGAACAGAGCCAGTCAATCCACCAACTCAGAACAACACCCGTGGCCTCGGGTACAAAAAAAAATTCTGGAAGGGCCAAAAGTCTGGCCTCATCACTAAAGGGGTCATCCCCCATATACGGAAGAATTTTTCCCACCCCGCTGAGGTTATTACCCCTGACCAGGTTCAAGAGGGGGACATTTCAAGCTCACAGCCTGCCCAAGACAGATTGGACTTCTGTGGTCCCAGTAGGTTGCATCCAATCATTGTTTGAAGAGGAAATCTTCATGATGGCCGGTCAAGAGGCCATTTTCCCACCTACCATCTGCCGAGCTGAGCCAGGCGAGACCCTGAACAACTGGGAGGCTCGTTTGTTGCCCAAGAATGGGGAATTTTGGTAAAATAATAGCATATGTAAAGTTTTCACTTGACTTAATGCGATCGAGTAAAAAATGGATTCGACACTTGTAAAGGCTTTCTATCTTTTATGCTTTTGAATAAAATGCTAGTTCACTTTGTCTTAAATTGAAATCTCTCTCTAAACTTATCTCTTTTTCTCTTTTCTTGTCAAAATTGATTTTAGAGAACCTATGATTGAATCAACTAATCCACCAGATATCACACAACTTGATAAGACCCAGCACGATTTTAATACAGAATTAAACTCTAATCTCATGGGTATAGAAGATGATTCTGATTCTGACAAGGAAGCACCCCACAAACTCGAAAGATTAATCTTAGAACTCGAGGACAGGCCAAAGCCTAACTTAGAAGAAACTGATACTATCAACATCGGGACCATCGAAAATCCTCGAGAATTGAAAATCGGCCATCAATTATCGCAGGGGCATAAATAGGAGTTATTCCAATTCTTGATGGATATCAGAACGTCTTTTCCTAGTCATACCAAGATATGCCTAGACTGGCCACTAGCATCGTCATACATAAACTCGCCATCAAGCTAGAATTCAGGCCCATCAAGCAAAAATTAAGAAAATTGAAGCCTGAGTGGAGCCTCAAAGAGAAGGAAGAAGTAATCAAGAAGTTCGAGGCCAACTTCATCATGGTCGTGAACTATCCAACATGGCTGGTGAATGTAGTCCCGGTACCCAAGGACGATAAAGTTAGAGTTTGTGTCGACTACAGGGATCTCAACAAGGCAAGCCCAAAGGACGACTTCCCTCTGCCGAATATCCACATACTAGTTGACAATACAGCTAAAAACGAGATCCATTCTTTCATGGATGGGTTTTCTGGTTAAAATCAGATCCTCCTAGATGAGGAAGACCGAGAGAAGACAGCTTTCATAACACCATGGGGCACATTCTGCTATCGAGTCATGCCACTTGGCCTTAAAAATGCCGGGGCAACCTATCAAAGGGCTATGACCACCCTCTTCCATGACATGATGCATCAAGAACTGGAGGTCTACGACGATGACATAATCATAAAGTCTTGAAAGATGACTGAACACCTCACTGATCTCAAAAAGCTCTTTGATTGCCTTGGGAAGTACAGGCTCAAGTTGAACCCTGCCAAGTGCGCTTTTGGTGTCCTCTCAGGAAAGTTATTGGGATTCATAGTCAGCCGACATGGCATCGAGATCGACCCCAGAAAAATCAAGGCGATTACTGAAATGCCTGTTCCTACGAAGGAAAAGGAAATTTGAGGATTCCTAGGACGGATCAACTTCATCAGCCGTTTCATCTCACAACTCACATACAAGTGTGAGCCGATCTTCAAGCTACTCCAAAAGGATTCTACAAGACATGTAATGAGGATTGTCAGGTCGCCTTTGATACAATTAAGAAGTACCTCCTAAATCCACCCGTACTGGTCTTGCTAGAGCCAGGTCATCCTTTGTTGCTTTACCTATCGGTCCTTGACCATTCAATAGGATGTGTACTAGGCCAGCATGACGCGTCTGGATGAAAGGAACATGCCATCTATTACTTGAGCAAGAGGTTCACAAACTATGAATCTCGATACTCTGTACTAGAATGAACTTGTTGTGCCCTCGCTTCGACTGCCACCAGACTCTGTTATTACTTGCTTAGCAATACAGTATGTCTGATCGCCAAGATGGACCCGCTCAAGTACATCTTCGATAAACTAGTGTTGACTGGGAAGATCTCAAAATGGAGGATGCTACTGATAGAATTTGACATCATCTATGTCACTCAGAAGGCCATCAAGGGTCAGGCGATCGCCGATCAACTAGCAGAGACTTCAATCGACAACTACGAGCCGATGGATACTTCCTTTCCAGACGAGGCTATCTTATTCGCCCCTAGTGAGAATGACAACAAAAGCTTTCAAGGTTGGCAAATGTACTTTGACGGAGCATCTAATAGCCAAGGATCTGGGGTAGGGGCAGTTGTTGTATCGAAAGAAGGAATGCACTTTCCCATCTGTAGCAAGCTAGTCTTCGATACAACCAACAACATCTCCGAGTATGAAGCATGCATCTTAGGCTTGAGACTGGCTTTAGACATGGACATTCACAGAATGTCAGTTTTCAGAGATTTTGAGCTTGTCATCAAGAAATCCACCGAAGAATACGCTACGAAGGACGCCACGCTCCTCCCGTATAGAAGATGTTTGGTCAACTTGTGCAAATACTTCGACTACATCAAGTTCAACCACATTCCTCGGGATCAGAATAATTTCATTGATGCCCTCACAACTTTGGCATCCATGATCAGGGTCCCCGAGATGGACGAGGTTCCCCCTCTGACGATCGATGTAAAGTCTAGGCTAGAATACTGTTATCCAGTCGAGGAAGAGGCAGACAATGAGCCATGGTACTATGATATCATGAACTTTCTGGAAAAACAAGAGTACCCCCTGCTGCTAATCTGGGAGAACGACGTACCCTTCAAAAGCTTGCTTCACAGTTCTTTCTCAATGGCAAGACCCTATTCAAACGGAGCTATCACTTGGGACTAATCACATATGTAGTAGCATCCGAAGCCAACTACTTAATAGAAAAGGTACACGGAGGAGTCTGCGGCCCATACATGAGTGGTCTCATGCTCGCTAAGAAAATAATGAGAACGGGTTACTTCTGGCTAACCATGGACAACGGCTGTGCTAAATTCATGAAGAAGTGTCATCAATGTCAGATCCATGCTGACCGAATACATGCACTACCAAAGGATCTGCATTCGATGACTACTCCATGGCCTTTCTCTATGTGGGGAATGGATGTCATCAGACCCATCACACCAAAGGCGTCTAATGGTCACCGTTTTATCTTGGTAGCCATCGACTATTTCACGAAATGGGTCGAGGCAGAATCCTATGCTAGGGTAACCAAGGAGGTCGTTGCTCTCTTCATCAAGAGGAACATTGTGTACCGATATGGCCTCCCAGAATCCCTCATCTCAGAAAATGCCAGGAATCTCAACAATGACATGATGACCGAACTCTGTCAACAGTTTTAGGTTAGTCACAAGCATTCAACACCGTACTATCCTAAGATGAACGGGGCAGTTGAAGTAGCCAACAAGAACATCAAGACGATCATACGAAAGATGTCTACCAACAACAAGGATTGGCATGACCTGCTACCATTGGCACTCATGGCTTATCGTACTTCCATCCGGACTTCGACTGGAGCAACCCCCCTATTCTCTCGTCTATGGATGGAAGCCGCTCTCCCTGTCGAAGTTGAGATCTCGTGTTGAGGGTCCTCATTGAAGCCAAACTTGAAGAAACCGAATGGGTCCGAGAAAGACACGAATAACTGTTCCTGATTGACGAGAAACGTTTGACTACTCTATGCCACGGTCAATGCTACCGAAAGAGGATCGCTCGAGCCTACAATAAGAAAGTCTAACTTCACTAGTTCAAAGAGGGAGATTTGGTCTTGAAAAAGATTTTCCCTTTCAGGAAGAAACTCAAGGAAAGTTCGCCCCCAACTGGGAGGGTCCGTTCGTTGTCAAGAAAGCATTGTCTGGAGAAGCTTTGATGCTTACTGAAATGGACGGTGATATTTTTCCAGAACCAATCAATTCCGATTTAGTTAAGAGATTTTACGCTTAATCGAACTTGTATACTTTACGTTTTGATCAAGATGAAAAGAGGCCTTCATTTGTGCTACCCATACATATCAAATAAAAATTTCCTTTTGTTCACTGCTTTGAGCCTTTTATCTTATTTCATTTTATTTCCTCTAAAACGACCAACTCCTACACAGGGGGCATATTTATGTGGTTGAAAAAAAGGCTATCAAAGGAAAACAAAAAAAATGTATATGTGTCGAGATCGAAGCTCACAGACCAAAAAAAAAAAAAACAAAGCAAAAACACAAAAAAAAGAGTCGACCGACATAAAGGTTGCAAAAATCCCCCCAGGGAGAACAAAAAGATGGTCGTAAAAGCCAAAACCCGAAAAAAAAAAAAAGAAAAAAAAATCATCAAAACTTTGAACCTTCATGCAACCCTTTCTTTCTCAGCCCTCACCCTAGCCTTCGTTACTACCCACTAAAGCCCTCTTGGATTGATCAAAAGGTTAAGCATACAGGTTTGGCTGACAGCCCTCATTAAATATCTACACTGTTCGGCATTCGTCACTTTGACGAACCACATCACTAGTTTCATCTCTCTGTAACATTGTATGTTCGAGAATAAATAAAGAAAAGCATAGACCGAAGGGCGTAGTGAAAACCCAAAAGTGCGCTGTGAGTAAGAACGTAGGCTATGGCAAGAAACAAAACTGTCGACGCGGTGAAAACGTGAAAGGGCGCCGACGTGCAACAATGACAGAGCCGGACTTGGCGAAAACCCGAAAGGGCGCTGAAGGGTAAAATAGTGCATTTAAAAAAAAAAGGGAAAAGAAAATCGAGTGTTAGTTCTAAAGGTTTATATCAAAGGATACATGATCCAACCTCTATGCCCCCGAGAAAAGGGTTTCTTCTATTGCAAATAAAGCTTCGGGTCAAGATCAAAGACTGTGATATCTGGCTGGTGTAGTTGGTTCCATCGAGGTTTACTTAAAACTCTCAAAAAAATTTCTGCTTAGCGAACTAGCATGTCAATCACTAACACATAGGTAGAACGTATAGACACTTTGTCTTTTTAGGAAAATCGAACCTCAAAAGGGAATGGACAGGTGAATTCCCAAAAGCTCAAGCTCACGTCTTGGATTTCGACCATGCCCCAAGAACAATCTGAATCCAAAAACATCGGATGATTCATTTCATCAGCTCAGGAGTGAGTCTGTCAAGGGGCATCCTATTCACAATCTCACTATCAGGAATGAGTCCGTCGAGTGGCATCCCATTCACATCTTCAAGCTCAGGAGTGAGTTCGTCAAGGGGCATCCTGTTCACAATTTCACTATTGGGAATGAGTCCATCAAGTGGCATCCCATTTACATCGACAGCACAGGAGTGAGTCCGTCAAGGGACATCTTGTCCACAATATCACAATCGAGAATGAGTCCGTCAAGTGGCATCCCATTCACATCTTCATCACAGGAGTGAGTTCGTCAAGGGGCATCCTATTCACAATCTTACTATTGGGAATGAGTCCGTCAAGTGGCAACCCGTTCACATCTCCAAGCTCAGGAGTGAGTCCGTCAAGAGGCATCCTGTTCACAATATCATTGTCGGGAGTAAATCTATCAAGTGGCATCCCGTTATTGTCAACATCAACCTTAGTTTAGGATTACGCGGCTTTGCACTTCCTAACTACATCTCTCAATCCCTGACAGCACGAACTACGCATGGTCTGATTCTCTAGATGAGAGATACGTAGGCAGCTTTAAGAGCTTGACCATACCCTCAATTTACTACATTCTTGGTTAAAGTTCAAGATTATGCAGTTACGCACATCTCGACTACACCATCTACATCATCCCTCTTCTATTCGACTCTCACATGAATCCCCATATAGAGTTGTTCGCCCATTTTAGTGACACTTTCAATCCTCAGCGGAGCTATCTGCCTAACCTCGCACTACTCCTAATTCCCAACTGCGTACCTTGGCAGGCCACTCACTTTCCTACTCTGGCACGTCACTTCACTCTTCGCCAATCATGGCATCCCTCTCTTGAACTATGCTCGTCTTGAGTCTTCTCCACATAAGATACGTGGGCATCTTGAACTGATTTTGAGATCATTCGTATTCTTGTACATGCTTCTCATAAAAAACAAAATAAAAAAACAACAAAAAAATATTTGAAGAAAGAGTTGAGGCAAAAAAGGGTGTCTCCTTATCTTTGTCACGATTTGCTTCGCAAAACATGACAAATAGGGCAGCTGTAGACACCTTATTTTTGCCCAATCCAAAACATGACAAAGAGGGGCAGCTGTAGACACCCCATTTTTGCCCAATCAAATCATTTTAAAATAAAGTACTCGTTGACACGAGCCTGCCACTTTTTGAATCATCCCAATCAGACATCAGATGAAAAAGATGCTACAAATCAAAGTTTATTGGGACAAAGATCAACATGAGCGCATGCACCCTTGCACACCATATAATCTCTCACCATTAATGCACCAACATTTGCTGGTGCGTACTCCTTTTGATCTGGTTTTTTTTTCTTTCTTTCACTTCTTCTTTCTTTTGTCCCCCCCCCCCCCCCCCCCCACCCCCCCCCCCCCCCCAACTATCCTTTCTTTTTCATTTTTTTTTCCTCTCTTTCTCCTTTTTTTGGCCTATAAAAGCACTACTCTACTTGAGGGAAAGAGGAGAGAAAAAAGAGGACGTAGAAAAAAATATACTCTCTCTCTCTCTGTGCAACTCCCTCACACTCTATATCCCCCTCACCATCCTCTCCACCTCCCTCACTTCATCATCAAATACAACAAAATATCCTACTAAAAAAAAGGAGTTTACATTTTTTTTCACCACCATATCACCCCTTCTAACCATCACCATCAAGGTCACCATTACAATCACTACCCTCCACCTAGCTATCATATCACCATAATTCTCATCAACATACCTCACAGCCACTATACCACCGCCATTATTTGTTGTCACCCAACCGTCATAGTGCCGCCTCAAATCACTACCCAACATCTCAGTCACTTACCACCAATATCCAAGCAGATTTCTCGAGTTCCTCTAATAACTCAAGTTTTTTTTATTTTTATATTTTTTTCTTATACATATCATTTTTATTCCTGCTTTATAATAAAAAAAATAATAACAATATCCATGTCATACTCGGAATTACTTGGTTTCCAATATAAAAGTCACGTCCGATTCTGGATTACATGGTGTGGACACATGGAATTCCACCTCTTGCTTGTTTGAGATTGTTTTGAAAGGAAAGGAAAAGGTCTGTTGAAAACAGATACAGAGTCGCCACTTGGTCTTTAAGGAACCAAGAAACCTAATTTTGACAAATGAATAAAGGGCACCGACCTTTCATAACCAAAGAACTTGGCTCGGGGTTTTGGTACGAGAGATGAAGGAGCCTTTGTCACGACTAAAACACCCTCAACTCGCCCCGTCTCTCGACGGGCCTCAATTAGCATCCAAATAATCATCTTATACTATGTTTGGTTCGATAGCTAATATTTATGATAGGTATATTACATCACATAAGAAACTTGAAATGGAAGATCTAAAGATAAGATATCATTCATAAGATCTAAGCCAAGTATCAGACAATGCAAAGTGAAAGATCACACAAACAAACCTATAAAAAAATTATCTAATCACATATCAAGTAATAAAGTTTTCCTGATCTAAGGGGACATGAATTGTTCTTGAAACAAATTAATCAAAGAAATAAAAAAAATGCTTAGCAAGCTAATATGATGCATGTTAATCTTTGAGAAAAGAAGGCCTCTCAATCTCCGGGACGGATGAGAAAGGAAGAATTAATCGAGGGGGAGCATGAATGTAAGATCAAATTCATTCCTTATAATCTTCTTAGATTAGGAGTCACAAAAACCCCCAATCTTTCATGGATGCAATGTATGGTCTTAGGATGTGCAAGGTAGTAGTGTGTTTGTGTTCATGGATTTCTAAAATGACTTAGAAGTCTAAAAAATATGCATGAATGCATGAAGTAAATCATTATAGGATGTATACAAATGTAGCATGAACTACTTCCTAAGATATGAACTAATTTGAAGTACATATAAGCATCAAATCAAAGAATGGAAGTAAAAGTATACTTGCTGTGAATAGTGGACAGAACAATGACATGATCTTGTGGAAATTGAAAAGTAGGGTTACAAAATTTTCCAATGCATGTTTTTTTATGGAGATCATCCTTAATGTGTCTAGAACACAAATCAAAAAGCCAATCTTCAATAACTATTACATATTGATAGAAATCATATAAACAATAGAGGTTACTCAGAAACAGAGTCCGTACTGTCGACTGAAATGTTGAAACATCTTAGAAAATGAAAACAAAACATTTGGAGGCCCATATTATTCAGAAAGTTCCTTAAGAGACTGAAGTTCAAGGGAAAAATCATTTGGAACCACACATTTTGGAAAAGGTTTCTGGAAAACAAGTTGAAAGTCAACCAAGCTGTTGTGACAACAAAATATATGGAGAGAATGTTTGGACCAAAATGGAATCCTTCCAAGTGTTTTCAAGCCAAGCCAAAAATCATGGGTGTTCTATAATAAGTTAGGAAGACTTTCCAAGTGGTCTTGTATCCATACATTGAGTATTGAGTTCTAGAGAAATCTTTGAACTCAGATCATTCACTATTTTGAAGATTTCTTGAGAAAACAAGGTTTGTTTCTTAGAATTCAAATTTTAGAGGGGTTTTGAAGGCATATTTTCAACATCAAATAGAGATTATAACCTCTTGGAGTATCAACATCAAACTCATGTTAAGAACACCCAATATTTCTTGAACAAACATAGTTTTGTTTGAGAATATGACTTCAAGAATACATATGAATGTATTGAAGATAAAATCATCATCCATCAAACATGTCTTTGAGGTCAAGAGCTACTATCCATAAGGATTCGTCCTCCTCAAACAACATGTCATCTAGATGATGATAATCATGTAAGTAATCAAAGAAAAATAAAAAAGAAATGAGGTGAGAAGAGATGAACATAAAATGTAAACAATCAAATAAGCAATCAATAGATGATAATAATTGAGATATTGGACTTGTAACTTGGTGTTTCACTCATATATATTGACATTTGGACATGGAAGTAGCTTCCTAACTCAAGATTACTCAAGAATGGTGGTTAGGGAGGGTTTGGATGTGAAGTATATAGAAGGAGAATGGACAAACTTGAATTTAGAACTCACTTTCTATAGAAAATCAATGGGAGAAGCTCCCTTTCTCTCTTCTAAACCTATCTCTATCTCTCTTCCTCTCTACAACTTTTTAAGCATTGTACTTGGCCCCACAAAATGAAGAGCAAATGGGGGTTTATATAGGCCAATTTGGGGTGATTTTGGGATTTAGAAAGTGCTCCCATTGGTCCCAAACATCTGTGAACATAAACCTACATCGTTTTGGTCTTTAATTATTCAATTTGGACCCCCAAAATAAATTACAAAAATGGGTTTTGTGGGGGTTGAGTGCCGCCGCGGTAGTGGCCATGTGCCGCCGTAGCAGTGGCCCAGTGCCGCCGGGGTGCTTCTCCTCAGAAGCCCAAAAAATTACGTTTATGACCCCAGAGGTTCCAGTATTCGCAAAAAGGCCATATTTCGTCCGAAATTCGCAAAAAATGCATACAAACTCCAAACTGAGGTTGTGATATACCGTTGGAAAGGTAATGGAGTCTACTTTATATAAAAAATAGTTCGGAGATAGGTCACTTTGAAAAGTTTTGTAGTATTCGCGATAAAAGCCTATTTGATCGCATTTTTCACCTTCGGAAATTCATAATAAATTTGTTTTAAATCCAGGAATTATGTGCGATATATCATTGGAAAGCTATTGATCTCTAGTATTCATGAAAAATATTTGAAAAATAATACGATACACCAATTTTAAAGTCAACTTTTAGGTCAAATCGGTCAAACCTGTGATTTCTAGGACGTTCTGGAAACCTCTAGGAGCTCCCAAGAGTTGACGTTTTCGTCCGATTTTCTTTTAAAACTCATTTTAGTACTTTTCACATGATCTAGAATTATCTCAAAACTTTTTGGAAAATTTGGATAATTTTGGTCAAACTTTGTCAAACCGGTCAACGGAGACTTTCCGGGAACTTCCGGGACCTCCAGGGGTCTCTAGGAGCTGACGAGTTCATTTGATTTTTCTTAAAAACTTATTTTATGACTTTTTTCATGACATAGCATGTTTTCAGAACTTTCGGTCCAAATCTGGGTGCGTTTGGGTTTTGAGGGCCATTTTGGTCATTTGTAACACTTTCTGAGCATTTTGAGAGATTGAACTAACTTCCAGGAGTTCTTTTGAGTCTTTTTCGATCATTGTGAACCACCAAGTTATGGGTCTCCTAAATCTGATAGCCGACAAAATGGGGTGTCTACACATGGTTCACAATACGGGAATCCTACGTGGTTTCTAATAAGGAGAGTCATGTTCTACTGGGGGTGACGCGATTGCTAATACGGGAACCAATGTTCTATTGGGGACTACGTTTTTTTTAATATGAAAATTCATGTCTAAATAATGAAGATCGCTTAATTTGCATAAATAAAGGACAAAAAAAGAAAGAAACGATGAATCAGACCCAATAGTCCTCTTTGCACTAGGAGATCTTCATAGGTAAGTCTTCTTATCCTACACACACTTCACATTTCTTTTTCTTTCTTTTGGGCATCGACCTTTACTTCTGGCATAAAATAAATTGAAAATTTCTTTTCTTTTCTTTTCTTTCTTTTGGGCACCGAATCTTACTTCTGGTACACTTTTCAGTCATTTGGGCACCAACCCTTACTTATGGCATAAAAAAAAATTCTCTTTTCTTTTCTTTTCTTTCATTTGGGCACTGACCCTTACTTCCGGTACACTTTTCAGTCATTTGAGCATCGACCCTTACTTCCGGAATAAAAAAAAATACAAAAAAATTCTCTTTTCTTTTCTTTATTTTGGGCATCGACCCTTACTTTCGGTACATTTTTCAGTCATTTAGGCACAGATCCTTATTTCTGGCACATGAATAAAAGCACAGGAAAAAAATAGAAAAGTACAAAAAATGCTTCATTCTCCAATCACTTGCATAGTCTCATTTCAATTTCAATCACTTTTCAAAGGTTAAAACCTAAGACTATACCACGTGGGTTAAAGTTCCTAGTTACACCAAACTCTTTCTCAAATCACTATATCACACTTGCATGGTCAAACGGGACCACTTTTCTTTCTCTAAAAATAATCATGCATACACTGACACACATAAGTCAGAACTACGTTTGGCCTGATTCCCGTCTTGGGATACGTAAGCAACTCTCAAAGAGTGCGGCCACACCTATCACCATTTTTTTTACCCTATTCACTTTCTAAAAAAAAAAAAGGAAAAACTTTACTTTTGTTTTTTTAAATGAAATTCCCCATTTTAATAAAAATCACTAAAATTGGCAACCGTGTTCGCACGGATGTTTGAGAGTGCCTAATACCTTCCCTCTACATAATTGAGTACCCGAACCCATCTCAAAATCTCTGGTTTTTGCATGGCTATTCAGAGTCACACTTTTAAAGGGCCCATTTTTTCTCAAAACTATTTTTCAAAAGTCAAAGATAAATTACTTTAATTGTCTTTGCAGGGGTCCTAATACTCCAAATGTTAGGTGGCAACTCTGAACATTTCAAATAGGCCCTACCATACTATTTTCACCCTTCCCAATAAAAATTAATTCGCAATTAACCCACTCTCAGAAATCCGGGCCCACACAGACAACCTGGCGCTCCGGGGGCATGAGCGTGACATTGTGTATGGAACCTAGGATTGCAAATCCTCCACTAGCTTTATAACAAGGGTATCTATGAATTCAATTAGCTTGTTACCTTGGATGATAATGGGAAATTGTAGCTACAAGCCCAATTCATCTATCAAAATTAAAGATAACTACGATTCAAGCATCAATATAATTCATCTTTGGTTGGAACTGAGTGTCTAACACTAAGCCAGGGTTGCAGCATACTCTGTATTCCCTAGGCATAAACTAATCGACTACTTGATATCATAATTTAAATAAGCACTATTACATGTAAATAATCTATACAAATACAACAAATATAGACTAATGAGCACATCACATTCAAAATAGATCTAAGACAAGAATAGATTTTGAAAGCAACGATTTAATCAATGAATACGATTTAATTAATTAAAATTCTCTAAACATGTAATCATCATCAACGTACATAATAAAAGTAAAAGAAAAACATAAAATACACCCTATTACTTGGCTAGGGTTTCATTGAAACCCTAGATCTAGGTCTAGGCGGCCATAGATTCGAAGATTGGCAAGAGGTTGATGGAGGAGGCCATGGGAATCCTTGGTCTTCTTCTACTTCTCCTTGCTTCTCCCTCTTCAATGGCTGTAGTTTCAATTGTTGAAGGATGTGTACAATATTGTGTAACCCCAAATTGAATTAAAAGTGGGTATTTATAGATTTTAAACAAGTTTTGGAAGCTTTCCTAAACCTAATCACAGTAAAACTGTCGTATTTACGTTTTTGGACATCGTATGCACAAATCACTTTCGCTAGGCGCTCTAATTTGACGAAATACGCATTTTTAGTGAAAAGGAAGGTCATTCGCGTGAAGTACTTTTCACTACTCTGTGCGACTTTCGTAGAATTGTGATAACTTTTTGCTCAAATCTCAGATTGACTCGTCGTTTATGGTCACTCGTCCGTAACTTGAAGATCTACATTTTCTATATATGGAGAAATTTCTCAAATCCAAAGCCTTCAATGTCAAAAATGCGATTTACCATGGTTGCCACTATCTCCTACTTTCTCCAGAATCACCTTTTGAGCACAGAATGTCGTCCCAAAGCCACTAATCATTGGATTTTAGTACATTTTTGAGTTAAAGCTTCAAAACCAACAAAACATAGAATATTTATTAATAACAATGAAAAACTAAATGAAGTGGACTAACAAAGCGTAACTTAAGGACTATAAACGAGAACTAATCGTTCCCGATCACCTACCAGTCAAAACAACTTTTTCAACGACATATAGTCACCCTTTTCAGTCAACTTTATTACTTCTATTTACATTTAAGTCAAATTTTTTAATACAAAGTTCAAAATCAATCTGCTATACTTTGGCTGCTTGGTTTTTGGTACTATCTCATATGAATAATTACATTTCAATCATAAATTATATACAATATGTTAACAAATATCAACAATAGGGTTAAAATTAACATTGTGAAACATTTCTACAACATTAAAAGCTATCAACAAAATTAAAAATCATCAACTTGCCATCAACAAAATTTGAAATTTGTATTGGTTCTTTAAAATTTGTAAAATATCAATCTTTTATATGACATTTGTGGCAAATATTTATAACGGAAGTTGACGCTTTTTAATTTGGTTCATGACTTTTAAATTTATAAAATATTACATAAAATTAGAATCGACAGAATAATTTCTGCATACAAATTTGAAAATCAATCTATCATATTTTGGCTCTTTGGTCGTTGGTACCATTTTATATAAATAATTAAATTCCAATCAACTTTGTGGCTTGAAAATTGTATACAATAATTTGGAAAAAAAACCTCAACAATAGGTTTAAAATTGAACGTTGTCAAACTTTGTAGAATATTTATAAATTTAAGAACCATGGTAAAATGTTTTTGGTACACATTAGTTTTGAGGTTCCACAACATAGTTCTTGTGCCTTGCTCTCTATGCGTTATTATATGCAAAATTAATTACACAAAATCACAATTTGATAATAAGTAAAAGTATTTCCTTTAAAAGTAAAGTCATAGGCAAACTTATAGAAGTGCAAGCAATGTTTTTTTCCACCTTAAGAGGAAACTTACACGCTCATGTATGCAATGTCGAATAAATCTATACTACATAAAATTACAATCCACAAAATAAATTTATGTAAAAATTAAATCTAAAATGGGAGCTACTGTGTACCTCACACGCAATAACACAATAGTATACGTATATATATGTCTCCTTTGTTTAGTGGTTAATTCCCTGAATTGTTACTGAATGTGATTTCAAAGAGAATATGGTTTCCTTTGTATATGAATTTCATATGAGTATGCAATTTTGTGAATGTTGGGATGATTTATTTAATTGCTTAACACTATATTATTTCATTCTCCCATATATTATGTAGTTTAATTAACTTTAAATTTGTGTAGTTACATATTTTTGTCATGTGGAATATGTTGGGAATTTAAAACACGGAACCAAATTCCCTAATAAATAAACAGAAACACAATCAACACTAATTAAAAGCACACGAAAGAAAACACAGGTTTCTACGTGATTCGACCAAATATTGCCAATGTCCACACTTGAGAGAACCATTCTTTCATTATTGAGAATAAAATCTGGTATAAGAAAATGTTGAATCAAATACCATAACCCAACCTTCTAACCACTTGTACACCCACTCTCAATACCCTAGGAACCCTCATCTGATGTAGCACAAGATTTTAGATTTTATTTCAAAATTTTGATGTATTTTTAGTTTATTGTAATTTTCATTTTTTTTTGTTTTCTAGGATTTTATTTTCATGTTCTAAGCTAGTTTTAGAGTTCTAAATGCTGAAACTAAGTCCCAATAGGTTAGCATATATGTTAGGATTATTTTTATTTTGATGGAATTATGTTAGGATTATTTTGAGAAGATTATGACATTATTTTCAAGCTTTTAAGGGTCATTAATTAGGGTGTCAAAAAGAAAAATGAAAATTATGTTTTCTTTTACATTTTAGTTGATTTAAGTTATTTTTTCTTTTTTATTTTATTTGTTTGCTTTTCTTAGGGAAAAGTTATTAGCATTATTAATAAGATGATGTAATATTCTTATGGGAGCTTTTGTTGAATGAATAAAATTATATAGAGAGAGTATCCTTTTTCTTATTTTTATTTTCCAATTGTTTCTTGGTATTCTAAGGAATCATCTAGACGATTGAAGTCTATTCTCGGTGGTGAATCAATGAGATTAGAACCATGTTCTTGGTATTGTTGTGACAATCAACATGTCCAAGAAGGTGTCTATCTTGTCTTTCGCTTTCGCGCTGCATCATCATCTCTCTCACCCTAGACCATACACCCCCATGAGGGAAGACCCCCCAAATTTCAAGGGCTTTCTAAATTCCTATACAATATCTCCTTTTTATAGAGCTTATAGCCATTACTTGTTTGACAAGTAATACAACTCTATCACAAAAGTAAACTAACCACAATAGGAATCCAGCCAAATCAACATTCCCTAAATTAATGATATTGTCCCACAAGTGATATAATCTCAACAATCGCCCCCTCTATCACTTGTGGGAAACTACTTAATCATTCTATCATAGGTCCAGCTCCCCTTCAAATCAAAGCAACTAAAAAGCCGACTGCTTTGCAACCGTTTACCATTGACTGTCTTCTGTACCAGCATGTACACTCGAATCAACATGTCCTTAATGCCTATGATTCGTCAAACTGCGGCCAATACATATACAGATACGCGAGTAAATTTTAAACCCGTTAACTTCAGAGAAGAGCCTCGATGCATCATCTCTCCAGCATGAATTACACCTCACCATCAACTAAACCATGAATAAACCATCCATACTTGCAAGTATTTCATCTTCCATCGAGGACCAACCAGATGACAAAAACCATCCACACTTCTCTCTTTTTCGTTGAGAACCCGCCATGTGTGATTTTCATGGCTCCACACTTCTATCTTTTTTTTTTGATTTATTTGATCGTCTAACACTACATTATTTCATTCTTTTATATATTATGTAGTTTAATTACCTTTAAATTTGTGTAGTTGCATTTTTTTTGTCATGTGGAATATGTTGGGAATTTAAAACGCAGAACCAAATTCCCTAATAAATAAACAGAAACACAACCAATAATAATTAAAAGCACACAAAAGAAAGTGCAGATTGCTACATGGTTCAGACAGACATTGCCTACGTCTACACCTGAGAGAACTATTCTTTCACTATTGAGAATAAAATCTAGTATAAGAAATGTTGAATTAAATCCCTATTAGCCCCAAGTGTTTTACTTTAAGTAATTTTGATGATTGACAAACTATGAAGTTAAGTACTTATGTTTACCTTTAGTGTTTTGTCCAAACAGAGCTTTATAATCTTGATGAATATTCAAAGGGAAACTTCTTGGAAGATCATTTAACTTGTATTGTTCTTATAGGATCTCTTGTAAAGTTAGTTAGAATGTTTCTCTGAGAGAAGGGTTAAAAAACTTGACAAATCATTCAAAAGAGAAAAAATGTTTTTCATTAGAAAAACAGTCGACTGGATCCTTTCTCCAGTCAACTGGACTCCTCAGAGTTCAGTCGATCGTAGGTGAAAACAGTCGAATGGTTCGTGTTCATGTTTGCAGTAGTTTTACGCGGGTGTGCCAGAACCAAACGTGGTTCGAGAGTGCAAACTAAATTTCTAAAATGCTTGTGTGAATGATACACAAGGCTTTAAGAATCTGACTTCTAATAGGTGATTGTGAAAGGTGAGTAGGAAAATACCCTCACCTAAAGGTCCCTAGACAGTATTGAAGCATACAAGTCTAGCAAATGATGAAAAAGCCATAAAGAGATGTTAAATAAAATAGACTTTTATTCAATTGAAGCAAGGAAAGAGAAAATTACAAGAAGTAATGTAAAAAGCTAATAAAATATAAAAGACTGCTTTATTTTCCTAAAAACTAAGAATGCTGAGAATGTTGTTGAATGCTTTTTGGATGCGGTTTTTGAGAATGACCATGAGTGCCTTTATAGCTTGTCCAACCTGTCAATTTATAGCGGCCATAGATTGCTAATGATAAGGAAATAAAATATCTTCAATGAAAATCTAGTAAAAAATTACCCGATTTATCTCCCAATCTTGATCATGAATCTGGTCTGAATTTTGGCTTCATTCGGCTTCTTTCCCATGCAAGCAAAAGATATACACATATATATACACACACACACACATATATATCTATATACATGTACATATATAAAGTGATAATATTATCTTTATTTATTTCTACCAAACTGATAATATTGTATTCTCAAAATAAGATAATACTGATAATATTCTAGAAATATTTATCACGTTATTTAGAGAGTTTGTAGAGATTTAGGAATGATACACTTCCCATATTTTGAAAATATTATATTTCCAAACCATATGGAAATATTATCCTTATCATAATATATGAATATTTATCATCAATATTATGAGAGGTTGTAGGGATGATACCATATCAGTTATTACTCCATGTGGTTCGAATCATGCTTGTAGTGGACTGTCATTAGGCCGACCAAAATAGAGGTGGCTGTAGATACCCCAATTTTGACTGAACTATTAAACTTAAGGGGATATTGATCGGGAGAGAACAAATCCTATTTATACGCCTTAACGAGCATCTGTTAGTTCATTTTTATCCTGTTTTTGTATATTTTACTTTGTTTTCTAGTTTTTGACAAGATTTGGAAGAAATCACTTCAACCAGGCTAAACAGGATGAAAAAGCACAAAGAAAGAAGCTAAAAAAGCCAAGTCGCGGGCGCGAGCCGCGCACGCGAGAAACCGAGAATCGCTCGCGCGATCCGCGCGCGCGAAGTCCTAAATGTCGCGCTCGCGCGGTCCGCTCGCGCGATCCGTACAGAAATCAAAGTTGCGTATTTCAGTATACTGAAGACTCCTGTGCAAACGAAACTGCTGAACGACGTCTAGACTGTAAATTACATCAGTTTCAGTCCGTTTCGGGTTAGGAAGGCTTCCAAAGCTTGTGTAAACTCTATATATATCCTAAATTACTTCAATTTGGGGGTTGGCAATTATTATACACACATTCTACAACCATACTTCCAGCCATTGAAGGGAGGGAAGCAAGGAGAAGAAGAAGAAGACCAAGGGTTTCCATGGCCTCCTCCATCAACTACTTGCCATCCATCACTTCCATGGACGGCTAGATCATAGATCTAGGGTTTCAATGATGCCCTAGACGAGTAATAGGGTTTTATTTATGTTTTTATTTTAAGTTTATTATGTATGGATGACAGTCACATGTTTAGAGGATTTTTATAAATAAATCGTACTTCTAGTGATTAAATCATTACTTTCAGAATTTATTCTTGTCTTAGATCTATTTTGACTGTGATGTGCTCAACAATCTATGCTTGCTGTGCTTGTTTAGATTGTTTACATGTGATGGTGCTTTATTGATTTGTGCTATCAAGTATCCGAATAGTCCATGCCTAGGTTAGACGGATTAGATCACAACCCTAGTTTAGTGTGGGATAATTCGTGCTAACCGAAGATGGATTATGTTGGTGCTTGAACCATGATTATCTTCTTGTCGGAGGAATTGGGCTTGTAGCTACAATTCCCCATTATCATCCAACGTAATAAGCTAAAGTAATTCATAAATATTCCTATTATGAAGCTAGTGGTGGATTTGCAATCCTAGGTTCCCTTAAACATTATTTAAAATAACTTTAATTGCTTTCATAGTTTAGATTTATTTTTATTTGTTAGTAGTTTAATTCAAACCAAATCAAAACCGTTTTCTTAATTAGTTAAATTTAGATTTTAAAACTAAGTCGTTGAAGTAATCAATCTCTGTGGGTTCGACCTTTACTTCCACACTGCAAATCTTTTGAAAGTAAAGCATAAGTAAGCATACTTTTATATCTTGATTCTGACGCGATCAGATATACCTCTGGAGATCAATGATGAATATATCTCGTCGAAATCAAGGCTCTTACAAGTAATCTGATTCTTTTCCTAGAAGAATCTCGGTTTAAAATTGCCCTTTTCAGCCAAAAAGACCTAAATTCTCATCTACCCATCACTTTGTAGACCATGAGTTTTGAACACGTATAGAAACACGGCATTGTCCTCGGAGCATCTTAAAACCATTTTCAAAAGGAGAGAAATTCAGCATGAACCCCGAAAAAAAAGTCAACAGTTGACCCAGTGAAAAGTCAACGGGTCAAAAATGGGTCAAAAGGGAGTCAATCGTAAAATTTTTGAATTTCAAGATATAAAGTCCCAGTAATTGTTCATTGGGTCTCCCTTATACTAGAAATGATTTTTAAGAATTTTTAAATGAAAGGGAACATTGAGAAATCGAAAGGTCTTTAAGAAGAATTGTGCAGAAAATTAGAAATTTTGCCTTTGGAGGGAGAGTTGACTTTTTTTTCCTTAAGGATTTTGATTTTTTAGATATTTATTATTGAATCCAAATGGGGGGTATTTCCTTAATTACATTTAATGTCTTAAGTAAATACATAAATTAAACGACATTTACTTAAAATGACATGAAATAAAATTAAGGTGGTGAATTGCTGTGAATAGTGCTGAACTGCTGTGCAGCGGTACTCAGAGTGCCTGAACGACAATCAATGAATGCCGCTGCGGTAGTTCGTGAATGCTGCTGCACCGCTCGGCACTCACTGAGTGCCGCTTCCATCTTCATTGAGTGCCGACCTGGGCTAGTTAGTATTTTTAAGCCAAAAATTCATTTTCAATCTTTGATAAAATGAATGCACCAAACGATGCCGTTTTTTGTGTACGTGTTTACTACTCTTAGATCATGTAAACCATGCTCCCACCATACCTAATTGACCTATCTACCCTTATCTTTGCCCCTAAGATAATGAAAGTCTATAAAAAAAAAACCCATTTTCTCTCATTTTGTGAGGTTGGAGACTTGAATTTTGAGAGAGAGATTTGAACCTTGAATATGAGACTTGAATCTTAGAGAGAGAGGCTGAATTTTGAAGATGAAGTTTGTTCTTAGAGAAATATAGAGAGAGAAACCCAAAAATCCCATAGAAATCCTACACAATTCACCCAATTCCTAAAATCTCCATTGAAGAACCTTGAAGCTTCAAGGAAGAAGAAGAAGAGTATTGCTTGTAAGGCTTGGATCTCTCCAAATCAATCAAATCCTGAGAAGATCTAGAGGTTAAATCCATATTCCTACACTTATTATACATTATTCAATCACAGTTCATAGATTGAACTAGGATTTTTACATATTTCAAAAAGTCTCTTCTCCATCCCCTTCTTCACACACCACCTTGAATTGTGATTGAATTATCTTAAACTTGTTGATTTGGATCTAATTAGTCATCAAATCTATCAGAAACATATTTTGAGTATAGATCTATCACTAGACCCTTCAAATTCGTAAGGATCTCATCTCCTCTCTCTTATGATCTTCTCTTAGGGTTCATGAAACCTTCCATGTTCCATTTGAACTCCTTGAGATTTGATCTCTTAATTTCTATAAATCCATGTTTATATATGTATTTTTGAGTAGATCTAGATCATATATATATACATTTTGATAGGTCTTAGCATATGTTCATAATTTTGGTTCGGTTCAAGTCTTAATTCATGACTTGGATCCTTCAAATTGAATCTCATAGAGTTCTTTCTATATTGTATGAAGGTTCATGTGGTTTTTGTCATATTTAGTCTCCAAGGACCATTAACTTGGGAGGAGGACTTCATAGGATGAACACATATTCCTCAAGGATCATGTATTTGAGAGAGAAATTAGATGTAGGTTTAGTTTAACTTCATAGTTTAATTATTCAAAGTTCATAGGGTTGAGTAAGAATAGAGGTTCTCTTACTAGATCCTCAACATGAGGTCTATGAGGGAGATCTTCTAAGGCTAAATCCATGAATCTCTTTTATATTTCATTATACTTTTGAATAATCACAATCATATTTGATCTAGATTCTCTCTAGAATCTTAGATTAAGTTTGATTTAAACCATGAACACTAGTTCAACAATGGTACAGTGAATCCACAAACCCACTGAGATAAAAGATTTTTTATTAAATCATGGTCTATTGGAATTGGATGAGACCAATTGGAGAGTGTTCATAACTCATATATGTATCACTAGGATTTTTGTTTTGTTAAGATTTTGTACTTAGGATGGTTTGGCTTTATGATTTGTGAGTAGGTTGCTCTCTGTCCAAAATTTCAGAACAGTAAGTTCGTTTTAAAATAAGTAAATCAGAGCCTTAATCAACCGCTTTTGACTTTAAATAAATTTCTATGAAGATTAATGTGTTAGGAAGATACCCTAAAAATATCAAAGTGATTATGATATTTGATATTTGTACTATTTTTAGATAATTATACAAAAACTCTAGACAAAGAGTTGAAAATTTCTGAGTGATGTTTGGGTATGATCATATTTCCAGAGATTTAACCGTTGGATCTTTGATTTTCTTTTTGGGTTAGCAACTAGACTCACAGAGGCATGTCATGTTCAAAAACCATTAAGATCCAACAGTTGGAAGTATGCTTTTGCTATTTTTGAAAGTCTGGTCTGCTCTCTATAAATTCTGTAATTCTGTCACAATTTTGATAAAACTTGTTAACTCTAATCTAAATGGCCTCCTAAAGACCTAGGACTCAAACCATGTTTTGAATAAAGATAAATAAACTTAAATCCATAGACTAAATGATCCAAATCATTGAATGATTCATAGTTAACTCTTGTTCATGTTCATGCATACATCATGTGTATTGATTCTAACTAATAGGGTGTCGCTTTTGCATTGTGCTAAATCGTAATTAGTTACACATAACCATGGGTCCCTTATGACTATGTTGGGATCATACAATCTCTATATGGACATTACATTGGCTCAAAGTTGAAACTTGTATATCTATAGAGGTGTTGTATTTCCAACCATTTGTAAGGAATTCATAATTATGTCGTCTTTCCATGCTTGCTAGACTTAAGCTAGAATTTAGGCTCCGATATTATATCTTGTAAAGCATGTGGACAAACTTTTGTTTTGTAGCGCTAATGAGGTACGGTTTCTTGATCCCTCTCTAGTTTATTTCAACTTTGATTTTATTGATTTTCTTCTCCATGTGTGACACCTTAGACTAGGTTTTTCCTTATGTGTATGTATGCATTAGAGACCTTTTCTTAGGCTTTATTTATTTGTATGCATTGCACGTTTCAATATTTGCGGCTAGATCTCGGGTAAGTTCTCTACTTCCCTATTTTTGCACATCAACTTGCTTGCTACTTGAATCATGTGGTTTATTAATGATATCTTATCGTTAGCAATCTTACACCATTTTAGACATGCTTTTATAATGTATACTTATATCTATGTATTAGTTGAGGGCATACCTAGATTAATAATTCAATTAAGAGGATGTCAAGTAGAGGTCTATCATGAGATAGGATGGAAGGGGGTGTTGTAGTCTGCCGGGCTCCTTCCCCTCTCAATCCATAATCCCAAGACCCAGTTTATCTTTGGTTTCGCAAAAGATCGATTTGCTTTTAAAATGGTTTCTTAATTTTCCTTTTAAAAATTAAGTGGCGACTCTTTGTATTTGAAATTTGAAAATTTTGTTGTTTTAAAGTGCGCCCAAATTGGTGTTTTCAACCAAGGTCAATACCAAACAAAGGCAAATAAAGTGTCGCCCTCCATAATGATGAGTGAATCATTAAGTGACCAAATTGTTAGGTGAATGGCCAAACTTCATGCTCAGTCCAAAATCATAAGGCAAAGAATGGACTCTGCCCGGTAGAGTGTAGTCATCAGCCCGAATAAGCCAAGACAACACAGTGGTTGAATTGAGGGTGACCCACCTCATTACTTCCCAAAAGTAGCCAAATGAAGCAAAGTCAATCATACCTTAGCCCGATTGAGAGTTGGATAGCCAAACAAAGCTTAGGCTGAAACACTACCAATCCGATGGATTGCCATAAGAATCAAATTGATGACTTGACTTGAATGATGACCATAATTACAAAATGGTCAAGTATAATGGCCAATGTTACTAGGAAGACCAAACTGATTAGCCTAATGCATGGTGGCCAAATGAGGGGTGGCCCAACACTTCTTGATTTATGGTAACCAATCCGAACTGTAGCCAGATGATTCAAGATTTATTTGGCCCAAGTAACTTTGAGCCAATCACTTAGCCATTAATTTATGTAATCGGTCTTGTAGTTTGAATATAAAATCACATTCGGCTTTATACAAATTTTGACTAAAAATGTATTTTTTTTTGTGCAAACAGTTTTGAAAACATAGGTTTTGCTTCAAGACCTTCAATCGATTGGACCCTTCTTTCAGTCGACTATTTTAATAGCGTGTTTCAAAGTATTTGAAGTGCAGTCGACTGGATCACGATCCTTGTCGATTGGATCGCGATCCTAGTCGACTGGATTACTGCGCAGAATAGTAATGTCTCTTTTTCTAGGATTTTGCTTTATCCTTTATTGCTCCCAGCTACCTCAAATGTTCTGAATTTCCTAAGAGAGTATAGACACTCATTTGAATTTGGTTGTTGGGCACTTAATCAATTTCATTCAATACTCATTTGTTGCAATAAAAGATTCAAGCCCTAGTTTGTGAGATTCATTATACTTGCTCTAGTTTTCTTTGTAATTCCTTCAAGACCAAATTAAAGAGAACAATTTATTGTTTCATCTACTCCAAAAGAGAGTTTTTCTCAGTTGTATTCAAATACACAATCATTCTCAAAAGTTGTAAAAAAGTGTTGGTGTAACCCTTGTTCCAAGTGAAGGTGTTCTTTATTGGAGAGGTAAAGAAGTTCTAGAAGAACTTGTAAGAGTGGTTTGATCTTCACCCAAAGAAGATTGTTTATTGGAATCCTCAAGAGGTATTCTTGAGGGGTGGATGTAGGCCACGGATTGCGGATTGCCGAACCACTTGAAAACTCAGTTTGCAAGTGTCTCTTTCCCTTTATCTTTACTTACTATTTTTTTTTGGTTATTATAGTTGCTTAACTTTTAATTTGCCATTATTTGTTAGTAATCTTATTCCCCCCCCCCCCCCCCCTCTAAGGATTACTTTTGAGCCAACAATCCCATAACCCAACCTTCTAACCGCTTGTACACCCCCTCTGAATACCAAAGAACCCTAGATACACCCCCCATAAGGGGAGACCCCCCAACTTGCCACCTAAGGGCTTCCTAAATTCCAATACAACATCCCCTTTTATAGAGCTTACAACCATTACTTATTGGACAAGTAATACAACTCTATCACAAAAGTAAACTAATCAGAATAGGAATCTAGCCAAATCTATAATCCCTAAATTAATGGTATTGTTACACACATGATATAATCTCAACAATCACCCCCTCTATCACTTATGGGAAACTGCACAATCATTCTATCACACGTCCAGTACCCCTTCAAATTAGAGCAACCACAAAGTCGACCACTTTTCAACCGTTTACCATTGACCGTCTTCTATACTAGCATGCACACCCGAATCAACATGGTCTTAACACCTACAATTCGTCAAACCACGACCAATACATATGCAGCTATGCGAGTAAATTCTAAACCCGTTAACTTCAGAGAAGAGCCTCAACACATCATCTCTCCAGTATGAATTACACCTCACCATTGTCTGAACCATGAATAAACCATCCATACACTTGCAAGAATTTCATCTTCCATCGAGGATAAACTAGATGAAAAAACCATCCATAATTCTCTCTCTTTTGTTGAGATCCCGTCATGTGGGATTTTCATGGCTCCACATGCAACTCAAAACTTCCATCATATAGAGACCCGACAAACAGATTCTTTATCCCTCTGTAAATTTGTGACCAAGGCCACACCACCCAAATATCGAACCAGTCCAATAAAATATTTTGAAATCACTATTCCTTTCAGCGACAATACTAGTCATATAAGAATAATTGACAGCCTTTCTAGAACCATCAAAATATTTTCATCTGAACCACATGTGGACGCGCGAAATTCACTTTCTTTTTGTTTTGAAGAAAAGAAGGTCTGTTGAAATCAGATACAGAGTCACCACTTGCTCTTTAAGGAACCAAGAAACCTAATTTTGACTCACCCAAATGGATAAAGGTCACCGGCCATTCATAACCAAAGAACTTGGTCCGGGATTTTGATACGAGAGAGGAGTGAGCCTTTGTCACGACTAAACACCCTCAACTCACCCCGTTTCTCGACGGGCCTCAATTAGCATCCAAATAATTATCTTATACTATGTTTGGTTCGGTAATTAATACTATGATCATATATTACATCACATAAGAGTATTGAAATGGAAGATCAAAAGATAAGATATCATTCATAAGATCTAGCCAAGTATCACACAATGGAAAAGTGAAAGATCACACAAACAAAACTAAGAAAATTGTCTAATCACATATCAAGTAATCAAGTTTTCCTAGTCTAGAAGGGGGAACATGAATTGTTCTTGAAACAAATAAATCAAAGAAGTCAAAAAAATGCTTAGCCAGCTAGTATGATGCATGTTAATCTTTAAGAAAAGAAAATCTCTCAATTCCCAGGACGGATGAGAAAGGAAGATTAGATCGGGGGAGCAAAAACGTATGATTAAACTCATTCCTTACAATCTTCTTAGATTAGAAGTCACAAAAACTCTAAATCTTGCATGGATACAATGTATGATCCTAAAATGTGCAAAGTAGTAGTGTGTTTGTGTTCATGAATTTTCTTAAATGATTTAGAAGTCTAGAATATGCATGAATGAATTTAAATTGTTATTGTAAGATATGTACAAATGTGGTATGAACAACTTTCTAAGGGATGGGTTAATTTGGAATGCATGTAAACATCCAATCAAAGAATGAAAGTAAAACATGCTTGCTGTGAATAGTGGACATATCAGTGAGCTGATTTTGTAAAAATGGAAAAGTGAGGTTAGAAATGTTTTTAATTCATGATTCTTTATGGATATAATCCTTATTGTGTATAGAACACATTTCAAAAAGCCAAATCACTATTGAAGTTACATATTGAGAGAAATCATATAAACAAGAGAGGTTACTCAGAAACAGAGTCTGCACTGTCGACTGAAATGTAGAAAAATATTTGAAAATGAAAACAAAACATTTGGCAGTCCATATTACACAGAAAGTTCCTTACGACACTAAAGTTCAAGGGAAAAATGAGTTGGGACAACTCTCTTTGTAAAAGTTTTCTAGAAAACAAGTTGAAAGTCAACCAAGCTGCTTTGACTGAGAAAACAGAATGTGTGGAAGGACTATTTGGGTTAAAATGGAACCCTTACAAGTGTTTTTAAATCAAACCAAAAATCATGGGTGTTCTCTAATGAGTTAAGAAGACTTTACAAGTTGTCTTCTAATCATCCATTGAGTATTGAACTCAATGACATTTTAAAGTTGATGATAAACATGTAAGTAATCAAAGAAAAACATGTAAGTAATCAAACAACATGTCATCTAGATGATGATAAACATGTATGTAATCGAAGACAAATAAAAAGAAATGAGGTAAGAAGAGATGAACATATATAAACAAGCAAGTAAATAGCAATCAAAAGTTGATAGTCATTGAGATATTGGACTTGTAGCTTGGTGTTTCACTCATATGTGGTGACATTTGGACATGGAGGTAGATTCCTAACTCAAGATTGCTCAAAAATGGTGATTGGGGAGGATTTGAATGTAAAGTATAAAAGCGGTAATGGAAGAAAGCAATATCAGAACTCACTTTTTTTTTATTTATAGAAAAACAGTTGGAGGAAGCTCCTTTCTCACTTCTAATTCTTACTCTATCTCTCTTTCTCTCTACAACTTTGCACTTGGCCCCCCCAAAATGAAGAGCAAAGGGGGTTTATATAGGCCAATTTGGGATGGTTTTGGGATTTAGAAAGTGCTCCCATTGGTCGCAAACATCAGTGAACAAGAAACTATGTCGTTTTGACTTCCATTTATTTAATTTGGACCCCAAAAATAAATTACAAAAGTGGATTCATCAAGGGTTGAGTGCCGCCGCGGCACTAGCCATGTGCCACCACGGCAGTGCTCCTCAGACGCCCAAAAAATTGTATTTAGGCCCCCAGAGATTTCGGTATTCGCAAAAGGCCCTATTTCGTCCAAACTTCACAGAAAATGCACGAACTCCAAACCGAGGTTGTGATATACCTTTGGAAAGGTAATGGAGTGTACTTTCCATAAAAAAATATTTTAGAGATAGGCCACTTTGAAAATTTTTGAGGTATTCGCGATAAAAGTCGATTTGATCGTCCTTTTCACCTTCGAAAATTCATAATAAATCCATTTTAAATCCAAAAATTATGTGCGATATACTGTTGGAAAGCTATTGACCTTTAGTATCTATGAAAATTGTATGAAAAATGGTACGGCGCTCCGGTTTCAAAGTAAACTTTTAGGTCAAACTGGTCAAACTAGGGACCTCCAAGAGGTTCTGGGAGCTCCCAGGAGTTGACGTTTTCGTCCGAATTTCTTTTAAAACTCATTTTAGTAATTTTTACAAGATCTAGAATGATCTCAAAACTTTTTGGAGAATTCGGATGATTTCAATCAAACCTTGGTCAAACTTGGTCAAATCTGGGTCAAACCGGTTAACGGGGACTTTTCGAGAACTTTTGTGACTTCCAGGGGTCTCTGGGAGCTGACGATTTCTTCTGATTTTGCTTCAAAACTTATTTTCTTACTTTTCTTATGACGTAGCATGTTTTCAGAACTTTTGGTCCAAATTTGGGAGTATTTGGGCTTCCAAGGGCATTTTGATCATTTGTACCACTTTCTGAATATTTGAGAGTTAGAACTAACTTCCAAGAGTCCTTTTTGAGTCTTTTTCGATCATAGTGAGCTACCAAGCTATGGGTCTCCTAAATCTAATAGCTGACAAAATGGAGTGTCTACAGTTTGCCCCTCTTTGGCATGAACTTACGAGGCAACACATGTTGCTAGCGAGTGCCAAAGCTTTGAAGAGACATGTCTTTTTGGAGGCTATAGATTTAGGAGAAAAGCATTGAAAAAGATGCAAGGATGATGCTGAGATCAGTGCTGGTCGCGCTCTGCGTGAGTTGCCTACGTATCCTTGGGGAATCAGACCAGGACATAGTTCGGAGCATAAAGAAACAAACACATACAAATACAAAATAATCAGACGGATGCTATGCTATGAGAATGATATGCAATGCATGGATGTGATATGAATTGTGTCCTGAGTACTATCACGTCTAGTGTTCTGATCCTAGTATAAGCTTGTATTGTGGGGTGTGTGCCACTCCGAGTGGACTAATGTCGTGCTAGTGTTTTTGACTAAAATGTAGTTATTGACCTAGATAGGGACACCAAAGTTTGAAGATTCTGGGTTTTGGAGCAAACTTCTAAATTTTAGGAAGTGTGGCTCACAAGCGAATGTAATCGGATGCAGGGTCCCAGAGGACATTAATCGAAGATGAAGTTTGACAGATAACCGACGGACATGGAAGCCCTGGAAATTAGGAAATGGACATAGAAGCCCTAAGACGTCAAGTGATGGATATGGAAGCCCAAGATTTTAAATGAGAACGATGAACACGACATATTTTGAATGAGAGTGATGGTAAACTAATGATGATTACTGAACTAACGATGTACGAATCGAGATGATGAGTCGATAGTGAACAACTGTGACTGTCATGGGTTATACCAACAGTTGGACTAACAGTGATCAGAAGAACTAATGATGTACTAAACAAGTCGACAGTGAACTATTGTGACTATCATAGATTGGATCAACACTTAGACTAACCGTGATCAGAAGAACTGATGATGTATAAATCGAGATGATGAGTCGACAGTGAACTACTGTGACTGTCATGGATTAGACTGATGATGTACTAATCTAGATGATGAGTTGACAGTGAACTACTGTGACTGTCATGGATTGGACTAATGATGTACTAATCGAGATGACGAGTCGATAGTGAACTATTGTGACTGATAGATTGGACTGACGATGTACTAATCGAGATAACGAGTCGACAGTGAACTACTGTGACTGTCATGGATTAGACTGACAATGTACTAATCGATACGACGATTTGACAGTGAACTACTGTGACTGTCATGGATTGGATCAACGGTTAAACTAACCGTGATCAAAATAACTATTGATGTACAAATCGAGATGACAAGTCGACAGTTAACTACTATGACTGTCATGGATTGGATCAACAGTTGGACAAACCGTAATCAAAAGAACTGATGATGTACGAATCAAGACGACGAGTCGACAATGAACTACTATGACTGTCATAGATTGGATCAACAGTTGGACTAACCGTGATCAGAAGAACTGACGATGTACGAATCGAGATGACAACTCGATAGTGAACTACTGTAACTGTCATGGATTGGACTGACAATGTACAAATTGATACGACGAGTCGACGGTGAACTACTGTGATTGTCATGGATTGGATCAACAATTGGACCAGTTAACTACTATGACTGTCATGCATTGGATCAACGGTTTGACTAACCGTGATCAAAAGAACTAACGATGTACGAATCAAGATGACGAGTCAACAGTGAACTATTGTGACTGTCATGGATTGGACTGACCGTGTACTAATCGAGATGACAAGTCGACAGTGATTTACTGTAACTATCGTGGATTGAACTGACGATGTACTAATCAAGATGATGAGTTGACAGTGAACTACTGTGATTGTCATGGATTGGACTAACGATGCACTAATCGAGATGATGAGTCGATAGTGAACTAGTGTGATTGTCATGGATTGGAATAATGATGTACTAATTGAGATGAAAAGTCGACAGTGAACTACTGTGACTGTCATAGATTGGATCAATAGTTGTACTAACCATTATCAGAAGAACTGATGATGTACAAATTGAGATGACGAGTCGACAGTGAACTACTATGACTGTCATAGATTGGACTGACGATGTACTAATCAATATGCCTGCTGGCAATAAAATTGAATTTGCTAGGGATAAAATGACTCTTTTAAGGGCCAATGGAGTATGTGATCGTACTAAAGATGAACTGAACTTGTTGGAGGAAAAAATGTCTCTTTTGGGGACAATGCTGCTAGGAGTGAACTAATTATGTGGGAAAGATGACAACCCTTTTTGGGATGAACATGGCTTCTTCTGAGGAGAGGATGTGGTTTTGATTGAGATACACCATATTTGTTCAAGACATTTTTCTACAGATGAACTAGCTCTGCTAGAGTAACTTTTCTGGGGATGAGAAGATTCTGCTTGGGAGGGGATGGTTACACTGGGAATAGAGCAAATCCACTGGGAATGAAGGAAATTTTTGACCTAATTTTGGTTTGGTTGCTGGGGAACTAGAGGAAGATTGCCAGTAGATCTTACGAACTGACTTATGACTGCCACTAATGCTCAAGATTCTTGGGACACTTATCATGTTGCAGCCTTGACAAGTGCAGTAATGGTGTTTAGAACTTCTACTTGTATCCACAGGTTTTGTAATTGGGAATCATTTTAAACCCACACATTTGAGACCATTAAGACAAATGGACTTGACAGGAACAACGATGACAAGGAAAGTTGGATTTGTTAGTATGAACTTTGAACTCTAATACAATTTCGATCAGATTATTACTGACTCAACCAAAGAAGGATTGACTCGATTAAAGTAACGACACAAAGTGCCTAAATTAGCATAATTCAATGTGTCTCTATCATAAATGATGTATTGCTCATCTTTTATGTTCACTCCTCATCTTAATATAATAGCACTTTGCTGATAAATCTGGTTTTTGAAATTCTTCCCTATTGATCTAATCAATTCTCTACTTTTCCCAGGAAGTGCTTTGAATTAGTGCCTTAGCTTTTATAATAAAAGATGCTCTATTTCTAAATTTTCAAAACAACTTGGTGATTTGAAAACTCGGCCTTGGTGTGAAGGGATCGTGTTAAGCAAATGGAGTTTGCCCCTAGTTTAAGGTGTATGAAGTGGAATTCATAGGCAAATGAGGTGGGTGATCGAAGCTTGCCCCTAGTTTGGACAATTAGAGGTTTTGGGAAAATGAGGTGGGTGACAGAAGCTTGCCCCTTGTATGAAGGGTAGATAGTAAAATTCAGGTAAACGAGGTGAGTAACCAACGTTTGCCCCTAGTGTGGAAGGTGATTTCTGGCTTAAGGTAAGTACTGCGACTTTTAATCTCTCAGATGCTCATAACTTTTGCCTAGGCATTGGTGAAGTGACCTATCGAGCTATTTTCTCTCTTTTGTGTAGCTTTAATTTTTGCCTAGGCATCCTTTTGGAGTTTCAACCTAGCGAGCCATCCTTTTTTTTTTAAAGTCTGCCTACGTATCCCCGAGTGGGGATCAGGTCCAACGTAGTTCAGGCCAGAACCTTGAAAGAAGCAGAGTTGATTATGACGGTGTTGACAGAACCAAGGTGGTTGCCGACGTATTTCTGAATAGGAATCAGGTAGAGCGTAGTTCAAGCCAAGGTTGGAAATAAATGGGTCATTTTTAGGTAGGTAGGACGACCGAACCAAGGTAGATGCCTACGTTTCTTCGAACAGGAATCAGGTCGAGCGTAGTTTAAGCCAAAGTCTTGAAAGAAAAGGTGGTTGATTATGATGGTGTCAACCGAATCGATGCGGTTGCCTACGTATCCCTGAGTAGGAGTCAGGTCGAGCGAAGTTCAAGGCTAAGGTTCTTAGAAAAGTTGAGGTATGAGAGTTTTTCCAACTAATCTTCAAATAAGTTTAAACTTGAGCCACTTGTGGTAGCTTTGAATAAGAGGATTCAGTTTCAGTCTCCCTTTCTCTCTCTTTTTTTTTTTTGCTTTTAATTTTGTTTTGAGGATTGATCCTTTTTACTTTCGCCTAGCCAGTCAAATTTTCTTTACACATAGTTGATTCATGTGAGATCTTCTAATCGTAATCTCAAAATTTCATAATGTGCGTGTCAGCTCTCAGAATTTGTTTATGGTTGTTCGGAGTCTTTTGAAACATGATCTAGACACATTCTCATGATGTACCTTGAAATGAACAATTCTATGTATCACCAAAATTTTCTTTCTTTCATTTTCTCCATCATTTTGACTGGCTAGGGTCAGATCTTGGAAATCAATACCTTTTTAGCTCTAACTTTTTGCCTAGGTGCCCTTTTGGGTTTTCAACCTAGCGAGCTTTAATTTTCTTTTCTTTTCTTTCTTTTTTTTTTGAAAGTGGAGATGAAACTCACTGAAATGTTTGGCTACCATCAAGGATTAAGTGTGCATCGTGGACAGATTCACATGGCTCTTGATCAGATTGGGCTCAAGGCTTTGAAATGGTGGAAAAGGGTGTTGGGCAAGCCCCAAGTCAGTTCCAAGTATGTCTTTTCAAGATTGAGGCAAGAGCATCTTTAAATTCTTAAATTAAGACTATTCAATTCTCGACTCTTCATCGGTGTCAGCGCGAAATCGACTTTGACCTTTCAGGATTCTTTTTTTTGTTTTTTGCAAAAATTATTGGCAAGGTAATATCCATGGTAATTTGAAAAGTTACACTTTCAGTTCAGTGATACATTAATGACTAGACACATCAGGTTAAGCAAAATGAGATTTCATTCCATTAAAAGAGAAAGATTATAGACTCGACAATAAGACTAAACTTAAAATAGACTCAAAACATAGGACAAACTCATCCTGGTCTCAAATGAAGTGTCTTTTTGACCCATTTATCATTATATATATATTAACAGAAGTTCCAGACACTATCACTTCACCGCATAGCTTCAACAATCATTGGCCTCAGCGAAGGGGATCATTTGAACGGATAAGCCATGGGCTTTAGGTTCGATGAAGCTGACGCTTTGGTAGACATAGGGTTGGATGGGCGATAGCTCGATGATTTTCTGATCGATGAGGTCCTAGATATCATGACGAAGGCGCATGCAGCTGTCGGTGTCGTGGCCTGGGTCTTGGTGGTAGGCACAACATTTAGACAGGTCATAGCTAGACGGAGGGATGTCAGCACGAGGCTGAAGGAGTTGGAGGTGCCCCTTTTTTATGAGGTTATCAAGGATAACGGACAACAGCATACCCAGGTTGGCGAAGGTTCTTGGGTTGTTGGCTTTGTTAAACTTTAAGTGGGTCCTCGAAGTGGCTCTTGTGTTTGGATATGGACTAGGATTACCAAGGCAAGGGTGTGGGCTTGGATACAAGTAGAGATTTGGACGTGGAAACGGGCTTGGATAGATAGCATTGGGCGACCCATACTTTCCTTTATCAATACTCAGCACCATCTTCTCAAGTCGACTTGCCCTTAAATTTAGCCGATCAACTGCGATTTGTAGCTTGTTCACTTTCTCTTCCAAAGCTTGGTAGGCCATTGGTGGGTTTATGATAGCCTGAGCTAGCCCGCGATCACGATAATGAATTCAGGGAGGTACAAAAGTGTTCTCACCTGGGGCTATGTTTTTTTTTTTTGCAAATTAAAGTAAAAGCCTAAATTAGCAGAGGCGCGAAGTACTTCTTATGGGCTTCTAGTGGGGAGAGATGATCGAAATATTGAAGGATTTATTGATGTGAACTGATGACGGTTGTAGTGTGTATACGACTTCTACACAATGATTGAGATGAGTGAGAATGATGATATGTATGCATTTGATGTGTAGGATTGACACATGTGAGACTGACGAGATGTGCGTGCATGCGAACTGAAATGAATTGTGTATGCACATGAAACAATCATGCGGATGCAATCCCTAATCTATATGATGCCCTTACTTCTTATATATAGTAGTTAAGCAAGTAAGGTCCTAGTCATACAGAGTGTGCTAACTTTACTTTCCAGTGTGATCACCATGGAAAAAAGAAGAATTTCCAGAATATTTGGGAGATTCGTGGGAATTTCTAGAATTTCTGAGAGTTTTTAGGAGAAACTGGCATTTCTGGGTGATTTGGATAGAGTTTCTGGGAGAAAAAGGTATATCTGGGAGATTGGGACAGAGTGTTTGGGGAAAACTGGTGCATTTGGGAAATTTGGGAGATTTGGATAGAGTTTCTAGGAGAAACATGTATTTTTTTGGGAAATCTAGGAGATTTGGACAAAGTTTCTGAGAAAAGCTGGTATATCTGGAAATTCTAGGAGATTTGGACAAAGTTTCTAGGAGAACTAGTGCATTTGGGAAATCTGGGAGATTTGGACATAGTTTTTGGGGAAAACATGTATTTTCTGGGAAGTCTAAGAGATTTGGACAAAGTTTCTGGGAAAATCTGGTAAATATGACGGAAGAAAGTGATGATAGTGATCATACTGTCTAGCAAGTTTTCATACTCCTATGTCTTTGGACCAACAAACAAGGTTTGCGGTGTATATTTTTTTGTTAACATGGAGCAGACATCCTTATCATGGTGCCTAGGCAGGTCAACTCAATTTGATCACATGTGAGTGATTGCCTTGGGAATCATAAGAAAAAGGTTATGTTCTATGCCATATAAGCATCTACACTGCTCAGGTAATCCCATCAGGGCATACAACAATTATATCACATTATCCTATCTGAAAAGATAAATTAATAGTCCTATAAAAGGTTCTACAGGAATCTATATGCAAAGGCTGGGTTTAGTTAAAGAGGGTCAGTTGACGAGAGTTCCAATATACCGTCACAGAGATAGTACGGAAGTTTTAACTCTTTTTGATATACCTTGGAAGGTACAGTATCAACGGTGATTTGTGCCCTGACATAGCAAGACCTAAACAATGACAGCGCCGCAGACATAGTCAGAGAGGGAAATGCAGGAGTGCAATGCGGTGAACCAGACACAGTAAAATGATGATTTTAAGGATACATCTTATGAGTCAAACCACTGTATTATTTTGTTTTTAAAATAAAAATCCCCAGCAGAGTCGCCAGATTGTGGACACGCGGAATTGACTTTCCTTTTGTTTTGAAATTGAAGAAAACAAGGTCTGTTGAAAACAGATACAGAGTCGCATCTTACTCTTTAAGGAACCAAGAAACCTAATTTTGACTCACCAAAATGGATAAAGGGCACCAGCCCTTCATAACCAAAGAACTTGGTCTGGGGTTTTGGTACGAGAGAGGAACGAGCCCTTGTCACAACTAAAACACCCCCAACTCGTCTCGTCTCTCGACGGGCCTCAATTAGCATCCAAATAATCATCTTATACTATGCTTAGTTCGATAATTAATACTATGATAGTATATTACATCACATAAGAGTCTTGAAATGGAAGATCAAAAGATAAGATATCATTCATAAGATCTAGCCAAGTATCACACAATGTAAAAGTAAAAGATCACATAAACAAACATAGGAAAAATCGTCTAATCACATATCAAGTAATTAAGTTTTCCTAGTCTAGAAGGGGGGACATGAATTGTTCTTGTAACAAATAAATCAAAGAAGTCAAAAATATGCTTAGCAAGCTAGTATGATGCATCTTAATCTTTGAGAAAAGAAGATCTCTCAATTCCCGGGACAGATGAGAAAGGAAAATTAGATCGGGGCAGCAAGAATGTGTGATCAAACTCATTCCTTATAACCTTCAGTCACAAAAACTCCAAATCTTGTATGGATGCAATGTATGATCCTAAAAAGTGCAAATTAGTAGTGTGTTTGTGTTCATGAATTTTCTAAATTGATTTAGAAGTCTAGAATATGCATGAATGAATGAAAAATGTTATTGCAAGATATGTACAAATGTGGTATGAACAACTTTATAAGGGATGGGTTAATTTGGAATGCATGTAAACATCCAATTAAAGAATGAAAGTAAAACATGCTTGATGTGAATAGTGAATAGAATAGTGAGTTGATTTTGTAAAAATGGAAAAGTGAGGTTAGAAATGTATTTAATTCATGATTTTTTTATGGAGATCATCCTTATTGTGTCTAGAACACATGTCAAAAAGCCAAATCACTATTGAAGTTACAAATTGAGAGAAATCATATAAACAAAAGAGGTTACTCAGAAACAGAGTCCATCCTGTCGACTGAAATGTAGAAAAATCTTTGAAATTGAAACAAAACATTTAGAGGTCAATATTATACAACAAGTTACCTAAGACACTGAAGTTGAAGGGAAAAATAAGTTGGGACCACTCTCTTTGTAAAAGTTTTCTGGAAAATAAGTTGAAAATCAACCAAGCTACTGTGACAGAGAAAACAGAATGTCTAGAAGGAATGTTTAGGTTAAAATGGAACCCTTCCAAGTGTTTTTAAATCAAACCAAAAATCATGGCTATTCTCTAATGAGTTAGGAAGACTTTCCAAGTTGAGAAAACAAGGTTTGTTTTTTGGAATCCAAATGTTGGGGTTTTAGAGGGGTTTCGAAAGCATATTTCCAGCACTTAAAGAAGATTATAACCACTTAGGAAACTAACATCAAACACATCATCAAGAACTCCCAATATTACTTGCACAAACATAGTTTTGTTTGAGACTATGACTTCAAGAATACATGAGAACATATTGAAGTTAGAATCATCATCTATCAAACATATCTTTGAGGTCAAGAGCTACTATCCATAAGGATTCACTCTCCTCAAACAACATGTCATCTAGATGATGATAAACATGTAAGTAATCAAAGAAAAATAAAAAGAAATGAGGTAAGAAGAGATGAACATTTATAAACAAGCAAGTAAATAACAATCAATAGTTGATTTGTAGCTTGGTGTTTCACTCATATGTGGTGACATTTGGACATGGAAGTATATTCCTAACTCAAGATTGCTCAAAAATGGTGATTGGAGAGGATTTGAATGTGAAGTATAAGAGAGGTAATGGAAGAAAACAAGATTAGAACTCACTTTCTTATAGAAAAACAGTAGGAGGAAACTCCTTTCTCACTTCTAATTCTAACTCTCTCTCTCTCTCTTTCTCTCTACAACGTTCTATAATTTTGCACTTGGCCCCCCAAAAATGATGAGAAAATGGGGGGTTTATATAGGCCAATTTGGGGGTGGTTTTGGGATTTAGAAAGTGCTCCCATTGGTCCCAAACATCTGTGAACAAGAAACTATGTCGTTCTGACTTCCAATTATTCAATTTGGACCCCCAAAATAAATTATAAAAATGGATTCGTCAGGGGTTGAGTGCCGCCGCGACACTGACCATGTGCCTCCGCGGCAGTGACCCAGTGTCGCCGCGGTACTGCTCCTCAGATGCCAAGAAAATTGTATTTAGGCCGCCAAAGGTTCTAGTATTCGCGAAAAGGTAATATTTCGTCAGCACAAAAAATGAATAGGAACTCCAAACTGAGGTTGTGATATACTGTTGGAAAGGTAATGGAGTCTACTTTCCATAAAAAAAATAGTTCAGAGATGAGCCACTTTGAAAAGTTTTGCGGTATTCACGATAAAAGTCGATTAAATCTAGAAATTACATGCGATATACCATTGGAAAGCTATTGACCTCTAGTATCTATGAAAAGTTTTTAAAAAATAGTATGGCGCTCCGGTTTCAAAGTCAACTTTTAGGTCAAACTAGGGACGTCCAAGAAGTTCTGGGAACCTCTGGGAGGTCTCAGGAGCTAACATTTTCGTACTTTTCACATGATCTAGAATAGTCTTAGAACTTTTTGGCAAATTTGGATGATTCCGATCAAACCCTGGTCAACCTGGGTCAAACTTGGGTCAAACCGGTCAACGGAGACTTTTCGAGAACTTTTGGGACTTCCGGGGGTCTCTGAGAGCTGACGATTTCATCTAATTTTGCTTCAAAATCCATTTTCTTACTTTTACTACGACATAGCATGTTTCCAAAACTTTTGGTCTAAATCTAGGAGTATTTGGGCTTCCAGGGGCATTTTGGTCATTTGTACCACTTTCTGAATATTTTAGAGATAGAACTAACTTCCAGGAGTCCTTTTGAGTCTTTTCGATCATTGTGAACCACCAAGCTATGGGTCTCCTAAATTTAATAACCGACAAAATGGGGTGTCTACACCACATATGTACTTTATTTGGAATCTAATAATCCAAGAGAAGTGCCCGTACAAATGGAGTGTGAGGATCTCTGCACCATACATATCAATCGGCTATAATTACAGTAGCACTGAAATTGTCACTTGCCTTAGATCATGATCTGCTGCATCATCCAATCTATCACCAAAAAAATGACCTCAAACCGTGTATAAATCTCCCAAGATTGGACTCACTGATGAATTCGCAGTGCCTGAAAACCTTGAACACCTTTGTACAAAATTCCAAATAACACGGCTAGTCTCACAAGGCTATTAAAATTCCAACAAATCAAAGTTGTTGATTCGTTACACTTTGCTACATTGAATCACTTCATATCCAAGCCTTTCAATTAGCAAGGAATATATACTCAGCAAGTCATCATCTTCATCATCTACGGTTGTGACCATTGCCAGCCAAATCACGCATTGCTACACCGAATTTTCCTTCTTTTTTTTTCTTTTGTTTTTGATTTATCACTGTAATTATAACCAATTGTGTAATGCCCGGTATTTTTGGAATGGATTAAATAAATAAGGCTTACTAATTCTTACCCCAATAGATTGCCCTTGTGTCCCAATCAATTGCCACTTTTTGCATACCAATCGATTGCCATCTTTCCCAATCGATTGCCATGCTACCGACCTAAATTCATTATGTGGCACTATCCAAATTTATTTCCTAAAAACATATGATACCAATCGATTGCCATCAGTACCAATCTATTGCCACCTGCAGAGATAAGTTTCCAACTTTGCTTTGTGTTTTGACGTGTAATGCTCTCATTTCCTTATATATATATGAGTTCATTTATTGCCCTTGGGTTCTATTTAATAGCCTTAAGAGAGAAAGATACACACTTTGTGATATATATACACACACACACATATATCCATATACATACACCTCACAAACAAACAAACACACACACACACACACGCTCTTTCTCTCTCTCTCTCTCTCTCTCTCTCTCTCTCTCTCTCTGTGGACAGCAAGAGGAAGAGGGAAGAGAAAGAGAAGGTCATAAAGAAGAAGAAAGAAAGGAGAGACAAAAAGAGAAGAGGAGAGAGAGAAAGCTTGAAGTTTTAAGCCAAACACTCCCCACACATATCTAGGTGAGTTTTTACTCACTTGGTCTCACTATATGATGTTTGTACAAGCTTTGATATGAGTTAGACGTATTAAATATGTCCTTAAGATTTTTATATATACTGATTTATGTTTTTGCTGGGGAAGATTGGACTTTTCCCAATAGATTGCCATCAGTTAAGTCCCAATCGATTGGATAGTTTATCAATCGATTGCCAAAGTTACTAATCGATTGACATGTTTTTCCAATTGATTATTACAAATTTTGCCCCAACCGATTGAACCCTTGTCCCATTTGATTGACATTAGCAGAACATGGATTGTTTCTTTGGTTTATTATATAAAAGGTTCGATCGCTCGATTTTTGATTCAGACTTTTAGTATACGATTCTGGGTAGATTAGGGATAACGTGACAACAAAGATAAGTATGATTAATAATAACAGGTTAACGTGATGATGTTAGATGCTATGTGGTTCATGTATGAGTTCGATATCCGTTCATTTCAATCAGAGTGGTTAACCCACAATGGGATGTCATGTATCAGTCCTAGTACAAAACTTAGATAAGTTTGGATAAGTTTTTGGGAATTTATATGTGGGTGGACTCTTGGTCATATTATACCCTTAACAAGCGGTGGACGGTGTGATGTCCTTAACAAGCAGTAGGCGGAACCAAGTAGTTCAGAGATAGCTGCGTGATTTATATTATATCCTTTACGAGCAGTGGATGGGTTATGTCCTTAAGAAGTGGTGGATGGGGGATCACTGGTATATGTTGCTAAGTTATGGCAATAGAATGATATGCCATTGTTCAAAGCATTGTATCCCTGACATGCAGTGGATGGCTTATATCCTTGACAAAGAGGGGGATGGACTGACGTGGTATCCATGACTTGCGATGGACTGAGAAAATGTACTCTAGGTTCTCAATCACAATAGACAGCGCATTGGTGTTTCCTGGAATATTACAATCGAATCTGTATCTTATGAGTCAGTGTCTATATGTCTTTGCATAATAAGACATGGATTCGGGTAACGCGCGGTTGAATAAAGAGAAGATATTACTTAGTAGAACTATATCTTATGACTTTTATAACTTGATATTATGTTATATAATTGGTACCTTACGAGTTTCTATTCACTCAGATTTTAGTAGGCTGATGGCCGTTATTGCATGGAGCTGGTGATGATAGCTACTACCCAGAGGAGGAGTATATAGAGGTGTCCCTACCGGGGATGGTTATGCCAGGGAAGACTATTATGCTGACGATGACGTTTACGCCTCCTGAAGAACTAGATAATTATTAGTTTTATATTACTGTTGAACTTTATTAATTTAATGGGTATTTGGGCATACGTTGCCTTCAGGCCTATTATGTTCCTGTGGACGACTCTGGTTTTGTAATAGTTAGAACTTTTGGTGATTTATATATATATATTCAATTTGATGTTATTACTATTCTTATTGCTTCTAGTTGATTAGTACTGTGTGGTGTGGACAAGTACTGGCATTCACCCGTCATTCCCTATGGACCTAAAAAGAAAATTTACTTTTCTCTATTTTTACTGCTCCGGGGCATGATAGGATTTTTGGTATCAGAGCCTCAGCTTGGATACTTCCTTCACTATTCGTTCCACACCATCTGGCCATAGTATTTTAGATTCCCTGAGATGAGATATGAGTTTAAGATAAGTTCATCCTCATGATGATAAATAGTTCCTTTATAGGTTAGCATAGATCCAGACTTCCACCTATTTGTGGATGATTCTTTTGGTGGACATGTTGTTCATGGGGACTTCTCTCTATGTTGTGGGATGTGGATTTCTCCATCCATACCGGAGATATACCATAGCCACATTTGCCAGACAGCTAGTCGTTATTTAGAGGAGAGGTTTGGACTTCTCTCTATGTTGTGGACACGATGCACCCAACGGAGATATGCATGAATGCATATTACTACGCTATGACCTGAGCAGCCATATACTAGGAGATGGCTAGATTGATCTAGAGCAAATAAGAGGTAGACGCGATTGAGTTACGAGCTATTATAGCAGGGCCTGTTCCGCCAGGGCCTGCAGCTGTACCAACATTGACAGCCCTGCCATCACCGGTACCCGACGGAGGCTAAGTCGATTCAGGGTGAGGAGGACCTAGAGCTAGACGATGGGGATAATGGGGACCTAGAAGAGGAACAACCTACATATGATGATGATGATGATGATGAGCCGAAGGATGACCCGGAGGAGCCAAAGTATGTTCCCAATGAGGAACCAGAGCCATAGCTTGAGCCAGAGGACCCAGAGGACCCCGAGGCCGTTGAGGCAGATAGCATGGTTGCAGAGGATGATACAGTGTTAGATGGAGATGTGACCATGGAGATAGTAGAAGAGGATGGACCTGACGAGGAGGTAGTTGTGCCAGAGATACCCGTTATGCCTGAGTTACCAACTGGACCTATAATGCATATAGCAGCCATGGCCGATATGGCAGTAGGATGGATAGCTGAGATGGTCGGATAACCAACAGGATTTGTTATGGGAGAGGCTGCATTAGCAGGGGCTATGAACATAGCCGATGGATTTACTGTAGTAACCATTGATGTCACTAATTAGGCAATGATGGCAGTAGAGGACACTGATGTAGAGATAGTTGAAGATTGGGATAGCGGAGTGGTAGTCAGAGATCTTGTTGCACTGATTGAGGATGTTCTCATTGAGGAGATGTATATTATTTCGGAGGATGAGGCACCACCAGCAGGATCAGATGCTGATGATTTTTTAGTCTGGATCCACAGGGTTTAGATTTTTGATAGTTTTTATATCAAGACATGTTGTCCACATGATTTTGGGAGTTTGAGAGATAGCTATTTGACCATAGCTTAGTATCGATATTATCTGTAGTAGCATTGTAAATAGCAAACCTTAGTACTGTATTATCCTATGTCCTATGTAGTACATAGTTTAACTAGTATATATTATGTGGTAAATCTTTTGATATATATATATATTTATATATACGAGCAGTACTTTTGATATTGATTGTATGTTTGAGTTGATTTATGCTGATTAGTAGAACGGTTAGTTCTTATTGCTTATCGTTCTATCTTGATTTCATTTCTTTGAGAAGACTTTCAACTAATCAATAGGTCTTTTGTAGGTACACGACACATAATACTACTATGGTTAAACCGATGAATCAAGCACGATTAGGAGCCCCTATTCCGAAAGGCATGGATCCAATAGGCATTTTTGAAGCTTTCATGAAAAGGATGGAACATGGGGAGATGCGTATAAATACTCTACTCACCAGAGACCTGTCGTATTAGTTCCACCATGACATATACCACAGGCGATAAATTGCTTGAACATTTTTATGGATTACACACGGAGAAATTCGACGGGTTGATAGAGCCGTGGAAGGCGGAGCAGTGGATACGTGAGATGGAGTTGATATTTGAAGCTTGGGAATTCAAAGAACAAGACATGCATCGTCTTGCTATCTTTCAGTTGACCTACGCTGTCGCAGATTGGTGGGGAGGCTAAGAGGGCCACAATTGGGACAAAATGCTACAAGAGTGATGCCCTGGGAGATGCTTAAGGGAAGATTTCTGGAGAAGCACTTTCAAGAATATGAGAAAGACCAACAAGAAAAAAATTTCATGAGCCTGGTCCAAGGAGGTTGAATTGTGAGAGAATATACGACTCAGTTTGAGAAGTTATCAAGGTTCGCTCCACATATAATCAATACCCCGCAGAAGAAGTGAAAAGGTTTCTTCAAGGACTAAACCCTCATCTTTGCCATATGATGATTGGGCACCTGAATCAGAATTTGAAGGATGGGTTAGACTTGTTGTGAGTCTAGAGAAAGATGCATAGCCAGTGCAACGACAACAGTTAGGTAGACCCCAACTGTCGAGAAGTTTTTAGCAGCAAAGGAATTTCTAGAACCCACCACCAAGGAATACCCAATGATGGAGACCTCAGGGTAAATTTCAAGGGAACAAGTACACCGGGATAGAGCAAGGAAGTCTCAGCAGAATTATCCTCGACCCTAGCAATATTGCTAGTAGGAACCACAACCTCAGGCACTGCTTACTGTACCACAATCAAGTAATGGACGATGTTTTATTTATAGGAAGCCAGGGCACATTGCCAAGTTCTGCATAGCCTCCAGGGTTAACCACCGGACAAATGCCATTTGCTAAAATTACAACAAGCCAGGGCACTTGAGCAGGGATTGTCATGCACCACACAGAGGATATAATAGGGCAACAGTTCAGGGAATACAAGGACTCCCAGAATAGACACGGATGAATGCCATCATTCCCATAGAAGCCGACTTTAATGCTGATGAGTAGCAATATTTAGAAGGTACGCTTATACTCTTTCATAGTCAAGTTAAAGCTTTATTCGATACCGGTGCTGAACGTTTATTTATTGGTGTTAAGATTGTGCGTCAGTTGAGTTTAGAACCCCAGACACTTGAGCCAGCACTTAATACTGTGTCACCATTGGGAGTGACTGATAAGTTGGATAAAGTGTGTAAAGATTGTCTGTTGACTCTAGAAGATAGGAATCTTCCGGCAGACTTTATAGTTCTATCGTTGTCAAAATTTGACATTATCCTAGGGATGGATTGGCTTACCAAGTATGGCACCAATTTGGATTGTTCTACCAGGACGATTGTATTTCTGATACTTGGATGTCCGACGATCAGATTTCAATGTCAGCCGACGAGCGAGATGTTTATAACAAGTGGTTTAGCTATAATCGGGAGTATAAGTACGAAACCAACGATGATCAGATTCCTACCATACAACATTTTTGGGATGTATTCCAGGATAAAAGGACTTCCGCCGAAAAGAGAAATAGATTTTTGTGTGGAACTAGTACCTGACACATTGCCAATATCTAAGACTCAATATAGGATGACGCCAACTGAGATGTTGGAATTAAAGAAGCAAGCTCAAGAACTTGAAGATTTGGGATTTGTTCGCCCGAGTACGTCGCCTTGGGGAGCCACCAGTGCTATTTATGAAGAAGAAGGACGGAACACTTCGACTCTGTATAGACTATAGGGAGTTGAACAAGGTTATAATCAAGAATAGATATCCACTTCCTCGGATAGATGATCTATTTGACCATTTACAAGGATCAAGGATCTTTTTGAAGATTGATTTGCGTTCAGGATATCATTAACTATTGGTTTGACTAGAGGATGTGTCGAAGACTGCGTTTAGGACGAGATATGGGCATCATGAGTTTTTGGTTATGCCTTTTAGGTTGACTAATGCGTCGACAGTATTTATGGACTTAATGAATAGAGTATTCAGACTATGTCTGGATCAACTCACTCTAGTATTCATTGACGACATCTTGATTTACTCTAAGACGGAAGAAGATCACAAAGAACACTTACAGATTGCTTTACAGATGCTTTGAGATAGTAAGATGTATGCTAAGTTCAGCAAACTTGAATTTTGGCTACAGGAAGTCAAATTCCTAGGACATGTGATTTCCCAGGACTGTATCTCTATGGACTCATCTAAGATCGATGCAGTCTTAAGCTGGAACAGACCGATCAATGTGACCAAAGTTAGAAGTTTTCTTGGGCTAGTAGGATATTATCGGAGATTTGTTGAGGGATTCTCCAAAATAACAAGGCCGTTGACGAATTTGACAAGAAAGGAGACAAAGTATGAATGGACAAACAAGCATGAAGATGCATTTCGGTTGTTAAAGGAAAGATTGACTTACCGGTACTTGCGATACCTAAGAGTGGAGAAAGGTATGTAATCTACAGTGATGCATCGCACCAAGTATTTGGTTGTGTGCTTATACAAGATGGCAATGTGATTGTGCATGGATCCAGAGAGTTAAAAGTACACGAGAAGAGCTATCCTGCTCATGATTTGGAATTAGCTGCGATAGTTTTCGAATTGAAGATATGGAGACACTATCTCTATGGAAAAAAGTTTGATTTATTTTCCGATCATAAGAGATTGAAGTATCTGTTCTCTCAGAAGGAGTTGAACACGCGTTAATGAAGATGGATGGAATTACTCAAGGACTATGACTTTTCATTACAATACCATACGGGTAAAGCAAATGTTGTAGTTGATGCTTTGAGCTGTCTACCTCGATTAGTAATCGCTATTTTATTGATTCGAGAATAGCAAGCATTAGAAGTTTTAGCTGAGCTTGACCTTCAGCCACTAGAAACAACCAAAGGATAAGATCTTGGTTGCCTTAGGGTACAACCAACTTTGATCAGCCATATTATAGCAGTGCAGCAAATAAAGGAACATTTAAAATTATGGTTGGCCAAGATGTCAGCCAATGAACCATAGGTCTAGAGTATTGGTACAGGCAGAACCTTAAGATGAAAAGGTAGACTCTGTGTGCCTAACGAAGAAAATCTTCAGAAAGAAATATTGGACAAAGCACATAAGTCATGAATGACAATTCATCCTAGAGGTACGAAGATGTATAAGGACTTAAAGAGGAATTACTGGTGTGAAGGAATGAAGTGGGAGGTAGCTGAGTATGTATCTCAGTGTCTTACTTGTAACAAGTAAAGGCAGAACATCAGAAATCTCCTGGATTACTACAACCATTGCCGATTCCCCAATGGAAGTGGGAACACATAATGATGGATTTTGTGGTAGGTTTGCTAAAATCTCAGCAAAACTACTACGCTATTTGGGTAATTGTGGAGCAACATATAAAGACTGCGTATTTTATCGCCTATAGCATGACGTATCCAATCGAACGTTTGATCTGGATGTATCTATAACAAGTTGTACGACTGCACAGTGTACCTATTTCTATCGTATCAGATCGAGATTCACACTTTACTGCAGAATTCTGGAAAGTCTTCAAACAGCAATGGGAACCACACTGAACTTGAGTTCAGCTTTTCATCCGCAGACCGATGGTCAGACTAAACGAGTTACTCAAGTGATAAAGGACATGCTACGTACTTGCGTTCTCGATTTTGAGAGTTCTTGGGAGACGCACCTGCCGCTGATCGAGTTCTCCTACAACAATAGCTACCATACAAGCACATGAATGACGCCATTTGAATCTTTATATAAAAGACCTTGCCATTCGCCTCTATGTTGGGCTAAAGTCGGAGATACTCAACTTCTTGGGCCAGAAATGGTACGAGAGACCAGCGAGAAGATTCAAGTCGTACGTGAAAAAATGAAGGCAGCTCAGACCCGACACAAGAGTTATGCTGACAAGCGACGCAAAGACTTAGAATTAACCGTTAGAGATTATATGCTGGTCAAGGTTTCACTTGTTCGGGGGTTTGTGCGCTTTGGGCAGAAGAGAGGCAAGCTATCGTTTTGATTTATCAGACCGTTCATGATTCTAGAGCGCATTGGAAAGTTTGCTTATCGACTTGTGTTGCAGCCGAAGATGTCTGGAGTGCACAATGTGTTCCACATCAGTATACTGAGGAAGTGTGCCCACATCTAGCGCACGAGATCAACTTGGAAGACATTGAGGTCAACAACAAGATTACGTTCAATGAAGGACAAGTGCGGATTCTGGATCAAGAGATCAAGAAGCTCAAGAATAAGAACATTCTGTTGGTGAAATTCAGTGGAAGCATCATGATGAAGGAAAAACTTCGTGGGAGCTGGAGTCAGAGATGAGAGAGAAGTTTCCGTTTTTGTTTTAGACCTTGTTTGTTTTTTATTTCGAGAATGAAATCATTAATGAGTGGTGGATGATGTAATGCCCGGTATCTTTGGAATGTATTAAATAAATAAGACTTTATATTAATTCTTACCCCAATTGATTGCCCTTGTGTCCTAATCGATTGCCAGTTTTTGCATACCAATCGATTGCCATCTTCTCCAATCGATTGCAATGCTGTCGACCCGAATTCCCTACGTGGCACTATCTCAATCAATTGGTATTTTGTTATTTTGTTAGCCTTTCACAAACTTTGGTGTTTCTCAAATGTGCCTAGAAAACTATTATATTTCTCTTTGTTGAAACAAGTCTATTTGTTGCTTATTTTATTTTTCATTATTTTCATTACTATGTACCCAAAAAAAAACATTTCACCCTTCATATAATGTTTTTTTAATATTTGGATTAATAGAAAACCTCTGGAAATGGGGCATTTACAGTGCAACTTTGTTGCCATGCACTTTTAATTGTTGAGCTATGAACAAGTATTAAGTAGGAAAGTAAAAGCACCGAGTAAATATCAATTGTTCCCGTGGATCTGTGGTTGGATGTTTATGGAACCCAACTTACATTTTATTACTGATGATGTGAACTAACAAGTTTAGGCTAATTAACTTCACTTGACTAACAACTTGGTATTCAGATGAGCTATATATTAAATTCTTCATTTTGACAAAGCCAAATTAGTGATATAACAGCATGGCTAGCTGTTTAATTCTTCAACTCCTTTATTATTGTTGTATAATTAATTACTTGATTTGGTCACTGATGTCAGCTGATAATTGCATATCATGTGTTTTCTTGATATATCATCTTTCGTGTTTCATTGCACCAGTTTTGTTGACATTGTGACGAAATTGACTATAATAGGCTTCCAATCTCTTTCTTTTCTATTTTTTTCCCCCTTGGTGCAGGCTCCTTCCAACTGTTGTTTAAAATTTGACTGTGTGCCTGTATCTTATCGACTACTCTTCACTTCCATTATATTGAACTTATCTCTCTAAAGTAAATGTCTGGTCTGATGTGACTGTTGACCACTGTATATAAGGCTCCTATAGTAGCCAAAAGCAGCGGCCATAAGCATTAGAATCCATTAATGTTAGGAAATTATATTTCATAATAAGAGTGGGTAACATATTAATATCAATTATATTATAAGGGCTATTAATTAAATGGACTTATATTATGTGGTCTAATTGTAGTAAGCCATGGACTTCTATTGGGTATGGGTTTAATGAGTGGATACCAAATACTGATCCTGTTAGGAATAATGGGAACCTAACATATCAGTATATAAAGACATATAGGTTATGGTCCCCAATATGTCAAATCATTATACTACTTCCTCCTCCATCCCATCTAGAGAAGGAACTCATTAAAGAACTCAAGAGATTTGACTGAGGAAGACATAACTGATCATCATCGTTCTCCCAAGGTTTGGTAATTGCTACTGATCGGCGACGAATAGTTGCCGTTTATAGTTCTAAAAATACGCTTTGTTAGCCCATTTCATGTAGTTATTAGTTATTTTTTAATAAGTATTCTAAATTTTGTAGGATTTGGAGCTTTAACTTGAAAATGCACAAAAATCCAATGATTAGTGGCTTTGGAAGTCATTCTAGGCTCAAACGGTGATTCCGGTGAAAGCTGAATGTAGTAGCAATCTTGAAAAATCACAATTTTGACAAATAATACTTTGGATTTGAGAAATTTCTCCAGAGATATAAAATGTAGATCTTCGAGTTACGGACGCGTGGCTTCAAACGGCGAGTCAATCCGAGTTCCGAGCAAAAGGTTATCGCAATTCTACGAAAGTCGCGCAGTGCAGCGAAAAGGACCTCGCGCGAGCGGGTCGCGCGAGCGACCTGTGCAAAAATCAAAAAACACGTATTTTGTTAAATTAAAGTGCCCAGCGAAGGTGGTTTGTGCATATGACGTCCAGATTACAAAATATAGCAGTTTTAGTGCGATTTGGCTTAGGAAAGCTTCCTAAATCCTTCCAAACTCTATATAAATCCTATTCTAACTCAAATTTAAGGTTAGATATGATTACACATCATTATACACATCAATATACAGCCATATTATACATTATTTTTCAGCCATTGAAGAGAGAAAAGCAAGGAGAAGAAGAAGAAGACCAAGGAATCCCATGGCCTCCTCCATCAACCTCTTGTCGTTCATCAATTCTATGGACAGCTAGACTCTAGATCTAGGGTTTCAATGAAACCCTAGCCAAGTAATAGGGTTTTATTTATGTTTTTATTTTAGTTTTATTATGTATGGATGATGATTACATGTTTAGAGGATTTTTATAAATAAATCGTGCTTCTAATTGATTAAATCCTTACTTTCAAAGTTTATTCTTGTCTTAGATCTATTTTGACTGTGATGTGCTCAATGATCTATATTTGCTGTGCTTGTATAGATTATTTACATGTAATGATGCTTTATTGAATTGTGCTATCAAGTATCCGAATAGTCCATGCCTAGATTAGACGGATTATACCACAACCCTAGTTTAGTGTGGGACAATTCGTGCTAACCGAAGATGGATTATGTTGGTGCTTGAACCATAGTTATTTTCTTGACAGAGGAATTGGGCTTGTAGCTACAATTCCCCATTATGATCCAACTTAATAATCTAATTGAATGCATAAATATTCCTATTATGAAGCTAGTGGTGGATTTGCAATCCTAGGTTCCTTTAAACATATTATAAAAACACTTTTAAATCGCTTTCATAATTTAGATCTATTTTATTGTTCTTAGTTTAATTAAATTCAAAATCAAAATCTCGTTTTTATAATTAATTAGATTTAGGTTTTAAAATTAAGAGTCGTAGTATTTCAATCTCTGTGGGTTCGACCTTTGCTTTCACTACTACAAATCCTTAGAAAAGTAAAGTACACTTTTTAAATCTTGATATTGACAACATCAATTTTTGGCGCCGTTGCCGGGGATTGCATTACTACCTTTAGTTTTATAATCTTAGTTTAATTAATTCATAAATATTATATTAGGTTTTCTTTTATTTATTTATTTATTTTTTATTTTTTATTTTTTATTTTTTATTTTTTTTTTTCATTTTTGCTTTGAGTTACTAACTTTTTATTTTATTTTGTAGTTTCTCGAGTCGTCAAAATTCTAACGTTTCCGAGTGGATTAGCTAATCACACCAAAGGAGCTTACGCGAAAAAAATATAAATAAAATTCAAGTAAATTGCTTCTTGCGAAACTCGCTTCAAATCACTGTAAGTCAGGGCGCTGTGACGCACTATTTGCATTAGTTTAGGGTGAATTGCACTGCATTAGCTAGGAAACCCGGGGCGCTGGGCTTGACGCGGTCATTGCATTACAGGATAATATTCATGCATCACAGTAGTTGAGTGCTTGTTATCTTAGTTGCGTGATTGCTATTTGTTTTTTTTATTTGAGTCAGTTTTTGTTTTTAGTTTGTTTTCTTTTTAAGTTTATGTTTGGTACGCGTTCAAATAAACCTGAATTACATTTTATCGATCTTGAACTTGAACGTACTTTAAGAGTTAGTAAGTCCGCAACCCAAGCTTCTAGAGCTAGGTTGCAAGACGACAAATCAACGCCGATTCCGTCGTCGTTGTTTGAGGCCGAAATTCAAAGTACTCTTAAACGGTTAAAGAGAACTCGAACTTTTAAAATTGAACCGATTAAAATGGCAGACGGAAATAACGGAAATAATGTAAATAATCCTAATATACCTCCACCTCCTCCGCTTAAAGATTACTTTATTCCTACGACTTACACGCCACAAACATGTATCGACTTACCGGAGGCGACGGCATCTCACTTTGAGATAAAGTCGTCTACCATCTCGCTACTTCCATCTTTCCATGGCCGTCTAAATGAAGATCCATATCAACACTTAGGAGATTTTCAGGATATATGCTCTACTTTGAAAATTCACAACTTAAATGATGATGAATTGAAATTGCGGCTCTTTCCATTCTCTTTAAAAGATAAAGCTAAATATTGGCTCCAATCTTTGGAGCCAAACACTATAAAAACATGGGAAGCATTACATACTGCATTTTTACAAAAGTTTTTCCCAATCACAAGAAATAATCAGATAAGAAAATCGATAACAAATTTTGTGATGCAAGATGGGGAAACACTTTACGACACGTGGGAAAAATTTAAAGAATTATTACGTTCGTGTCCACATCATCAGATTCCTAAGTGGCAGTTAGTACAAGTTTTTTACGAGGGACTTATTCCCTCAGTCCGTAATACTGTCGACGCCGTTTGTGCGGGTACATTCCTACACAAAAGCGCCGACGAGGCATGGAAAATCTTTGAAACATTAAGCGAGAATTCGATGCATCAAGTTGTGTCAGTACGTTCTGAGGGATATCATTCACAACCTAAGAGAGAGGTAAAGTTCGAGTCAAGTCAGTCAATTGAAATAAAAGAACTATCTAAAAAACTTGACCGACTTTTAACAATGAACCAAATGATTACCTCACCCGCTTATGAAATTTGTGCATTATGTTCTGATCCTTCACATTCTATACTTGCATGTCCATCGGCGAGTCAATTTCCGGAATTTGTGGAGCAATACATTAATTCTATTCAACAATACCCACAAAATAATTATAATTCGACTACTAATAATCCAGACGCGCCATGGAGAAACCATCCTAATTTTTCATGGAAAAATAATAATAATAATAATGAGATGAGTAATTTCCCTAACACTTATAGACCTCAACAATGTCAATACCAACAACCTCCTCCTCTACCTCCACGTAATAATGCATTTGAGGAGAAGGTGTTGGCCTCACTTGAAAGTTTTGGTCCGGTGATCCAGTTAGTACATTCCCACACCCACTCCATTGCAAAATTGGAGTCCCAAGTGGGACAAATAGCTAACACGCTAGATCGTTTAACCGAGAGTAAGTTGTCAAGTCAACCTATTCCGAATCCTAAGGGACAATACGAGGTGGGTGGTACGAATGAGCAAGTGAACGCTATGTCAACTAGGACGACTATTCGAGAGGAAGAAGTTGTTGAGATTCCGAGGGAGGTTATGAGGGATGTAAACGTTAACTCGAATAAAGAGATGGGTGAGGACGTGAATCAAAGTAGAAAAGATAAAGAACCGGTCTCAACTAATATTATTCCAAAACTACCTTTTCCACCAAATGTTGAGGGACCGTCACATTTGTCTAAGAAAGGGTCAAAAGCTGAAGATATACTCGAGGTGTTTAAACAAGTGAAAATCAATATTCCATTCCTCGATGCTATAAAACAAATTCCCGCTTATGCTAAATGTCTTAAAGACCTTTGCACTCAAAAGCGTAAATTGCGGAGTCATACTCCGAAAAAGGTCATCCTTACAGAAAAAATAAGTTCAATTTTTCAACACTCACCTCCAAAGTATAAGGATCCAGGTACGCCTACGATTTCATGTGTCATAGGTGACACTGTCATCCATAGGGCTCTCCTTGACTTAGGAGCTAGTGTTAATCTCTTACCTTATCATGTTTATAAACAATTAGGACTAGGTGAACTTAAACCTACGGCCGCTACTATACAATTAGCGGATCGTTCTATTAAAATACCTAGAGGAATCGTCGAGGACGTCTTAGTTAAAGTTGACAAATGCTATTATCCTGTTGATTTCATGGTCCTTGATACTGAACCAGTACTAGATGCTAGGAAGCACACTCCTGTCATCTTAGGTCGTCCATTCTTAGCAACCGCTAACGCTCGTGTTAACTGTCGGACAGGGGTAATGAAGGTGTCATTTGGGAACATGAACTTAAAATTAAACGTCTTTAACGCTATTGATCAACCTCCTAAAGACGACGATTACCTATGTGAGGCGGAGAGTGAGGTAAGACAAACTATTAAACCCAACTACGCAATACCTATGAGTAATGGAAATAATATGGTGAGTAGTGAGAGGATGAATGCCCTGGACCCTAACGATGAATTTACTCGGAAGGTGAGAAATCGATGTGAACATGAGCAAGATGAACCGTTAAATAAATTGACTCATAGCGACGTTATTTCTGCTTATCACCGAAATCTCCCTAACATCCTTAGGGGTACACAGTCTGATTTACGGCCTCCTTGAATCTTGAGCTAGAATGGTCTAGCTAAAGACGTAAAAGATAGCGCTTCTTGGGAGGCAACCTAAGCTTTAATTCATTTATTTTAATGATTTTTGACTATTTTTGAGTCGTTTTGGTCTGTTTTTGAGTTTCTGGACAGGTTTGGGGGTTGGAGTAAAGTTATTTTTAATTTATTTACATAAAATAAGTGAAACAAGAGAAAATACCATTCTCGCGCGCGCGGCTCGCTCGCGCGAAACTGTGCCTTAGTGAAATTTTTTATTATTGTTTTTATGAGCTCTCTGTTACATCTTGCGCCTCGATTCGCTGGCGCGAGGATGTCTCGCTCGCGCGAAATTTTCACGATTAAAAAAAAAACATTTTGGGATTCGCGCGCGCGACGGCCGCTCGCGCGGACCGCTTGCGCGATCCCCCATTTTCCTGATTGGTTTTCTTTTGTTTTCTCCCCACCTGTCACATAGTTTTTACTTTTTTATTTTTATTTCTTAGGTACTTTTAGATCGAGTATTTGATTATTTTCATAATTCTGGTTATGTTTTATTTTCTTTTATAGTATGTTTTATTTTCTTTTAGTTTATTTTCTTGTTGATTTCCGTAGTTTTGTTAAGTCTTATAGTTGATTTTGTTTAGTTTAGTGTAGTTTAGTTTTCTATATTAGATATTTCTATTAGCTTTTCTTTTGTTCAGTTTCTATTGTCAAGTATTAACAGGTGCGATTGAACTTTATTGCCATATTCCGTTGTGTTCACCTGTTCTTTGCTTGTCGAGATCGAGGTAATATCTTTCCTTTCTTACCTACTTTCCTTTCTTTCGTTTTATGGTTTCATTGGGGACAATGAAAGGTTTAGGTTTGGGGGTATGCACACACATGCACATTATTACACTAAATTTTCAAAAAATTTCGATACTTGTGCTTAAATAAACGATGTTACCGATGTTTTTGTAATCTCGAATTCGATACTACTTAGTATGTAACGTGATTCGTTATAGAATGGTAAACATGAGAATATGTGGTTAAATATTTGCTAAAGTCATGATGCGACGTTTTAAGATATGTATCATTCGAATCGTAGTTTTATATCATAAATTTGCACACAAAACTTATGCACTGCACGTAGTTGCTTGAATACATGTCTGATGTGAACTATAATATGATTCGGATTTCTAGATAACAAAAGGTTGAGACTAGACCCGGTGAGCTTTTGAGCCTATCTTTTCTTTTTAGAGGGTTATAAATACATCTTGTGTTTGTCGAATTTCATTGAAATAGTGCATTAACTCGTTGTTTAGTCTCATTATTCTTGTTTTGGTTGATAGTCAAGTTAAAATATTTCTTACCATGTTAAATAATCTTCCGTCGTAAACATTGAAGAACCATATAACCATAGGACATGATTTTAGGCCCTTTTTGTTTACTGCCGACCGATAAATGATGAATTTCCTTAGTTCGCCCGTTGAGCCATTAAAATGCCATTTTTTTTTCTTTAATTACCATTATCCTATTTTTGCTCCAACTTGACCAACTTGGAGTTCACCACTGAAAGATTCGTCACCTTTTAGTGTTGTTAAGGCGATGTGTGATTGAGAAGAAGAAGAAAAAGAAGATACGATGATGTTTGGGGTGGTTGCCTTGGTATTCAATGAATATTTGTTTCAAGAGCAACGAAAAGGAAACGAAAAGATTGAAAAAAAATAAAGAGGAAGAAGGTTGATAATTAAAAAAAAGAAATTAAAAAAAAATTGAAAAGAAGAGAATGAAAAAGATGAAAGTTGGTGGAAGAGATGAATGAAAGAAATCGAATATGCCTTACAATGCCATTCTAAAACTACCTAATGAATCCTTTCTATTCTTTTTCATTGTCTGAGCCACGTTACAACCTTTGAAAAGTCCTATTTGATCCTACAAAACATGGTTCGGATATGAAAACGATGGGAGTGGGATTAAAACATGGTAATGATTAATTTTTCTTGATTATTGGCATCCTATCCATGAGACTACTGTTCTTTCGTGTCATGCGTCTTTTTCGAGTCATATGTGAGCATTTCTTGTTTTGAAAACATACTTTCTTTACTCACATATTTTAGAAAAATTACACCTGTTTCTGAGTGTTTCATTTTAGAGTGTAATTAACATTGTGAGATTCGTAGTCAAGACATAGTTAAATGGTTATCTGAAGTATATTCCATGTTCATGACATACTCGTATTCATTTGACTACCATATCACACACGTACAATTTTATGAGAAACTCTATAGATTTATATGATGCATGTGCTTGGGATTGTTTTTCATGATGTAGGTAGACGTTTGATTCCGTTTCTTTATGTTCGTTATTCTATTTCAAATCTTTGTTATATGATAAAGGAGTATTGAATATTATGTTCATTGTTTTTAATAAAAGTTTTTCAATTCAGAAGTTAATAAAGATGGTTGTGGGTGACTTGTTGACGAGAACCCTCACGAGACTTCACTCGTCCGACTAGGGACACCTAGAGGTTTAAAAGGCTTGTTGCATACGCTAAATGCAATCGTGATCCATGCAAAAATGGAGTAGTATTTGTAGTAGTAATTTTATTTTTATTTTCTTTTTGCTCGAGGACTAGCAAAGAGTAGGTTTGGGGGTGTGATCGGCGACGAATAGTTGCCGTTTATAGTTCTAAAAATACGCTTTGTTAGCCCATTTCATGTAGTTATTAGTTATTTTTTAATAAGTATTCTAAATTTTGTAGGATTTGGAGCTTTAACTTGAAAATGCACAAAAATCCAATGATTAGTGGCTTTGGAAGTCATTCTAGGCTCAAACGGTGATTCCGGTGAAAGCTGAATGCAGTAGCAATCTTGAAAAATCACAATTTTGACAAATAATACTTTGGATTTGAGAAATTTCTCCAGAGATATAAAATGTAGATCTTCGAGTTACGGACGCGTGGCTTCAAACGGCGAGTCAATCCGAGTTCCGAGCAAAAGGTTATCGCAATTCTACGAAAGTCGCGCAGTGCAGCGAAAAGGACCTCGCGCGAGCGGGTCGCGCGAGCGACCTGTGCAAAAATCAAAAAACACGTATTTTGTTAAATTAAAGTGCCCAGCGAAGGTGGTTTGTGCATATGACGTCCAGATTACAAAATATAGCAGTTTTAGTGCGATTTGGCTTAGGAAAGCTTCCTAAATCCTTCCAAACTCTATATAAATCCTATTCTAACTCAAATTTAAGGTTAGATATGATTACACATCATTATACACATCAATATACAGCCATATTATACATTATTTTTCAGCCATTGAAGAGAGAAAAGCAAGGAGAAGAAGAAGAAGACCAAGGAATCCCATGGCCTCCTCCATCAACCTCTTGCCGTTCATCAATTCTATGGACAGCTAGACTCTAGATCTAGGGTTTCAATGAAACCCTAGCCAAGTAATAGGGTTTTATTTATGTTTTTATTTTAGTTTTATTATGTATGGATGATGATTACATGTTTAGAGGATTTTTATAAATAAATCGTGCTTCTAATTGATTAAATCCTTACTTTCAAAGTTTATTCTTGTCTTAGATCTATTTTGACTGTGATGTGCTCAATGATCTATATTTGCTGTGCTTGTATAGATTATTTACATGTAATGATGCTTTATTGAATTATGCTATCAAGTATCCGAATAGTCCATGCCTAGATTAGACGGATTATACCACAACCCTAGTTTAGTGTGGGACAATTCGTGCTAACCGAAGATGGATTATGTTGGTGCTTGAACCATAGTTATTTTCTTGACAGAGGAATTGGGCTTGTAGCTACAATTCCCCATTATGATCCAACTTAATAATCTAATTGAATGCATAAATATTCCTATTATGAAGCTAGTGGTGGATTTGCAATCCTAGGTTCCTTTAAACATATTATAAAAACACTTTTAAATCGCTTTCATAATTTAGATCTATTTTATTGTTCTTAGTTTAATTAAATTCAAAATCAAAATCTCGTTTTTATAATTAATTAGATTTAGGTTTTAAAATTAAGAGTCGTAGTATTTCAATCTCTGTGGGTTCGACCTTTGCTTTCACTACTACAAATCCTTAGAAAAGTAAAGTACACTTTTTAAATCTTGATATTGACAACATCAGCTACAATGGATACATGTATGTATTCTATTATATATTATATCCTTGATAATCTAACATGATATGATCCTAGGGCTGTGGTTTTACTACTCTAGGGCTCTACAGTTTTATAGATTAAAGATTCTAACAAGTGGTATCAGAGCAGGTTATCATGTTGATTATTAGGGTTGCTGCGTATAGAATTTCAACTAAACCATATTGATGATCATCATATATTCGGCTGATTCATGGGTTGATGGCACTTGATAATATGATTTTTTGATAGCCCTTGTAATGCCCAAATTTATTCGTGAAGTTTAGATTTAATGTAATGTTCATGTTGATTACATACATAGTTGATTTGGTTGATTCATATACATTAGTCATAAACATCAACATGAGAGGTATCTCGAAAAGTTGAAAGAACAGATGGCTGTTTTGGGTCAGACCCTAGATGATTCTCATCCATGTACTGTCACAACAAGTTAACTATTGTGCATAAAAGAACGAGCTTTTGCCATCCAATAGCTGGGCCCAAATTCCGAAATACATTAGAGAGCCCAATAAAGTTTATTGATTCAATTTTTAAAGGTTGATACAGTACTGAACGTGGGTCAAAGTTTGGGCTAGCTTTGGTATACCCATCTCTAGACAATTAAAAAAAAAATTATTATTATTTTGAAAAGTGATATAATTATTCGGCAATTCTTATGGTTGATCATATTGATTTTTGTGAATCATGGAAATTGCACCTTAATTCTTGTTGTTTACAACATAAATTAAGGTATTTTATTGTACTTTGGAATATTTAGTAATTCATTACATGAATTAAATTCGATGGTAGTTTAAGATTTTGGGGTCTATTTTAGGCCCCAATACAATATGTCTGATATTTCAAATAAATAAATTGAAATAATATGTTGTCAAAGTAACCTCTTTTATGTAAATTTATTTATTTTGAAATATTAAGATGGTATATCTGTTATTCATGCGATTAACAATCGGCCCAAAGGAAGATTCTTAATTGGCTGAATAATAGGTGTACATGTGGTGGTAAATATGTGACAATTATCAAGTTACTTTTCTATGTGGGCAGTAAGTCGGTCCAAAGGAAGGCTACTGTCTGACAGGACTTATTGTCAATATTTGATCACTACACGGGGAGTACCACTTACAGTTGATATTTCTGTCCAAAGACTAAATGTCAATGTTGTTCTAGGTATCCTGTGATGGGCCCACCATTAAGTAAATTATTTAATGTGTCATGCATGCATATATATAAAGTATTCATAATATGTTTATGTCATGACATGTTATTAATTATGAGCATGTTATTTTATTTTATTTTATTTTGTTCTCTATTCATCTTCTGCTACAGCTACAAATGTTTCTGCTCAAATTAGTGCTATCCCAATGCTGAATGGGGGAAACTTTAAGGTCTGGAAAGAGAACGTGGAAATCGTTCTTGGATGTATGGATTTGGACCTTACGCTAAGGACCGAACGACCCACTTCGACTACGGAAAACCCGAATGAGGGTAAAATTGAGAAGTGGGATCGCTCGAATCGCATGAGTCTAATGATTATGAAACGTTCCATTCCAGAAGAGTTTCGGGGCTCGATCACTGAGAGCACAAATGCTAAGAAGTTCCTCTCTGAATTACAACAATATTTTGCTAAAAATGAAAAATCGGAAACTAGTACCGTTTTGGCTACTCTAATTTCCATGAGGTATAAAGGAAAGGGGAACATAAGGGAGTACATTATGGAAATGTCTCATCTCTGTGGGAAACTCAAGGCACTAAAGTTAGAGTTGTCTGAGGACATGCTCGTGCACTTGGTTCTCATATCTCTTCCTGCACAATTCAGTCAATTTAAAGTGAGTTACAATACCCAAAAGGACAAATGGACTCTTAATGAGCTCATATCTCACTGTGTGCAAGAAGAGGAAAGAATTCAGCGAGACAAGACTGAAAGTGATCATTTAGCATCAACCTCTCAGAATAATAAAAGGAAGAGAGCTAAGGATGTTGCAGATGTGACACCTCAGCAGAAGGAACTAAAGAAGCAAAATGAGGAATTCCTTTGCTATTTCTGCAAGAAGAGAGGCCACACGAAGAGAGATTGTCCCAAATACGCTGCTTGGCGTGCAAAGAAGGTAAGCTTCTCGTTCTGGTTTGTTCTAAAGTTAATTTAGCTTCTGTACCTAAAGATTCTTGGTGGGTAGATTCTGGTGCTACTACTCACATAAATATGTCTATGCAGGGTTGCCTGTGGAGCCGGTCGCCAACTGATGCTGAAAGATTCATCCTTGGGGGCGATGGCAAGAAAGTTCTAGTGGCAGCTTCAGGAAATTTTAGATTATTATTAAAGACTGGTGTTTATTTGGATTTGATTATGACTTTTGTTGCACCGTCTTTAAGACGGAATTTAGTTTCTATTTCTAATTTGGACAAATCTGGTTGTGCTTGTTCTTTTGGAAATAATAAAGTTAGTCTATTTCAAGATTCAAAACTTATTGGTACCGGTTCTTTGATTGATAATCTTTATATGCTAAACACAGTTACTTCCTATAATGAAATTCTGCATACTTATTCACGAGGTACAAAGCGAAAATTAAGTAAGAATTCCGCCACCTTATGGCACAAGCGATTAGGCCATATCTCTAAACAGAGAATTGAGAAACTTGTACATGAAGGAATTCTTGGCCCCTTAGATTTGGCAGACTTTCAAGTCTGCATTGAGTGCATTAAGGGGAAACAGACAAACATAAAGAAATTAGGTGCCAACAGGTGTACAGACGTCTTAGAACTCATTCACACTGATATATGTGGTCCATTCCCTACAGCCTCTTGGAATGGACAACAATATTTCATTACTTTCATAGACGACTACTCAAGATATGGGTACCTATATTTAATACATGAGAAGTCACAGTCCCTGGATGTTTTCAAGTCATTTAAAGTCAAAGTTGAACTTCAGCTTGGCAAGAAAATTAAGGCTGTCAAATCTGACCGTGGTGGTGAGTACTATGGTAAATATGACGGATCAGGTGAACAACGTCCAGGACCCTTTGCTAAATTCCTAGAGGAATACGGTATCATCCCTTAATACACAATGCCAGGCAAACCTAGCATGAATGGTGTAGCTGAGAGGCGAAACAAAACGCTTAAGGACATGGTAAGAAGTATGATCAGTCATTCTTCTTTACCAGAATCACTCTGGGGAGAAGCTCTAAAGATTGCAGCATACATACTCAACAGGGTTCCAAGTAAAGTAGTAACCAAAACCTCTTATGAATTATGGACTGGAAAGAAGCCTAGCATTAGGCATTTACACATTTGGGGTTGTCCAGCTGAGGTACGGCCTTATAGGCCACATGAAAAGAAATTGGACTCTAGAACAGTCAGTTGCTACTTTGTTGGATACGCGGAACGCTCTCGGGGCCTTTAAGTTTTATGATCCCACTGCTAGGACATTTTTTGAAACGGGAAATGCAAGATTTCTTGAGGAAGTTGAGTTTGTGGGGGAGATAAGGTTAGAGACATTGACTTTGAAGATGAATTTATTCCTCGTCATGTTGCTATTGACAATGTTCAGGTTCCTATTCCTGAAATTGTTTAAGATGCAAATCCAGATATTCGAGACAATGTACAAGAGCTCCCTGTGCAAAATGAACAAATTATACTTGAAGTGCAATCTCAACAACCTCAAGAGGAGATGCCATTAAGAAGATCCACTAGGGAAAGGAGAAATGCAATTTCGGATGATTATATTGTATTCTTCCAAGAACATGAGTTTGACATAGGGATAGTGGAAGATGATCCAATCAACTTTCACCAAGTCAAACAAAGTTCCATCAGTGATCTCAAGCAGGCTTCCCATCAATGGTATCCAAGTTCCATCAAGTAATCACCTCGTATGGTTTTGAGGCGAATGTGGTTGATGATTGTGTATATCACAAGTTCAGTGGGAGTATTGGGCAGATATTTGGGTAACCCACAAATGGATCATTGGAAAGCAGTCAAACGGGTTATGCGGTATTTACAGAGAACAAAGGACTACATGCTCACGTATCGGAGATCAGATCCTTTTGAGATCGTCGGGTATTCTGATTCCGATTTTGTTGGATGCCAAGACAGTAAGCGATCCATGTCAGGCTATGTTTATATGCTGGTTGGAGGAGCTATATCTTGGAAGAGTGCTAAGCAGACACTCATAGCCTCTTCAACCATGGCTGCGGAGTTCATAGCCTATTATGAGGCATCCAATCATGGGATATGGTTGCGAAACTTTGTCACTGGACTGCGTTTGGTAGATGGTATTTAAAGGCCATTAAAGATATATTGTGACAATAAAAGTTTTTGGTTGTTAAGGAAAGAGTTCAGAGTTGTCAAATTTCAATAGAACATATAGGAACAAACTCCATGATTGCGGATCCGCTGACCAAGGGATTACCTCCCAAGGTCTTTCACGAGCACACTGCTCATATGGGTGTTAGGTTGTCTAACGATACTTTGGTTTAGTGGGAGTTAACTTTGGATGTTCTATTTTTGACATTTATAATTTTATTTTCTGCAGATTAAAGTTGATGGTTTAAAGTTTATCTCTGAATCTAACTATTTTCTATATGCGGTTTTGCATTGTTTTGGATTGATCTCAATAAAGACTAAATTAGGACCAGTTGGAAATAGGCATGTTTGAGATCACATTGCATGTAATTTCCATGCTACTCATCCATACTTGATCTATGTCATTGAATGTGTTGGTATGGTGACCATTGAAGGCCTAGTTACGATTTTGTGTGACGAAAGCCGCCTTGATCCCATATTAATATAGGAAATGGACCAGATTGAAACTAAAGTAAAGTCCAAAGATAAATAGCACAGGTGTGCGTCTAAGGAACATGTAATATAATTGTTTCAGGAATCATATGTAGCCCAAGTGGGAGATTGTTAGGAAATTATATTTCCTAATAAGAGTGAGTAACATATTAATATCAATTATATTATAAGGGCTATTAATTAAATGGACTTATATTATGTGGTCTAATTGTAGTAAGCCATGGACTTCTACTGGGTATGGGTTTAATGAGTGGATACCAAATACTGATCCTGTTAGGAATAATGGGAACCTAACATATCAGTATATAAAGACATATAGGTTATGGTCCCCAATATGTCAAATCATTATACTACTTCCTCCTCTATCCCATCTAGAGAAGGAACTCATTAAAGAACTCAAGAGATTTGACTGAGGAAGACATAACTGATCATCATCGTTCTTCCAAGGTTTGGTAATTGCTACAATGGATACAGATATGTATTCTATTATACATTATATCCTTGATAATCTAACATGATATGATCCTAGGGCTGTGGTTTTACTACTCTAGGGTTCTACAGTTTTATAGATTAAAGATTAAAGATTCTAACAATTAATACTCAATTTCTATCAACGCGCAGTCTGCATATGGTTTATTAAAATTTGGGTACATAATATATTTAGGGTTAGTTTGGTTTTGCTTTTTAAGAGTACTTTATAAAATTTATTATTAAGTTATTTTTGATAATTTTATATAAAATGACACATTACTTTTCAAAAAAAAATTTATAAAATCAAAAAGCAACCTTGAACTTTTAAAAGCTCCATTCTAGAGCTTTTAAAAGCTCTCTCCAAAAAAGCCCTAAGTTCAATTTTTACAAAACTCATAAACTATTTATCAAATGAATTAACATGAAATTGTGGAGGCGCCTTAGCTGTTCTTCACAAGTGTATCTAAAAAAATAATAATAATTAATTAATTAATTAATTAAAACCGACCCTTTTTACTTGCCACGTATTACACAATGCGCACATTCAATGCATATGCACCTAAGAAAACAGATAAACACGTGCCTAGCACGTGAGCTCTACCTAGTATACAGATATGTATATCAATTTTTTTTTCTTTTTTTTTTTTTGCTCGGAAATTAAAATTACATTAATGATACCTAAATAATACAAAGTAAACAAAACAAATAATAAAGATAAAAAAAAAATAGAGCAAAACAAAGTAAAACAACCAATGATAGTATTAAATAAAAAAACATAAGCGACAACAAAAGTAACCAAAAGTGTGAACATTGATGTGTGTGACATCCACTAAGGTGTGGAGATAGGGATGTAAAAAAAGTTTGGCTCGACGGGCAGTTCGATGTCCAGCTCAAAAAATGGGCCATAAGTCCGGTCCCAGTCTGAGGTAGGGTCAGCCCGGTCCTAGGTCTTTACATCCCTGGGTAGGGTCTGGGCCTATCTCCTGAAGCCCGATCCGGTCAAGCCCGACCCGAAGCCCAGCCCGATCAAACCCAGAAGCTTTCCAACAATTCATATAATCAAAATTGCAAGTAACAAAATTTATAGTATTACCAGCTGGCGAGTAAATTGAGTAATGCTATGCTTCCAAAATTTTGTATTTCAAATTATTCCCAAAAATATGTGACAATAAGCCTACTTTGATTGGACGATGTTGAAGTGGTCCTACCATTATTGAAGGTGGGCCCATTACCACTTATGTTTGGGAACCATTTAAGAAAAGTAGCATAGTGTTACTTGAATAATTTATGGATGTAATACAATTATACATAGGAGTAATGCCAAATTTGGGGCGTAATCATTTTTATTTCTAATTTCTTTTATTAAAAGATAATGATTTTTATTTTATTTATTTAATTAGATTCTAACCCTTTATATCTTCCGTTACTTTGTCATTTATTTATATATTTATAATGTCTTTATATATCTTATAAGAGTAATAAATAAATAAATAAGACAACTTAGGCCCGGCCCTGCACGGCCCGAGGCCTTAAGCCCAGCCCTAGGCCCTAAGCCCGGCCCAAGGCCCGCGGGTAGGGCCTAAAGCATGAACCCTCTAGTCCGGCCCGAGTCCGGCCCGACCTGAAAGAAAAAAAGAGCCCGTGGACCAAAGCCCAAGCCCGCCCAAGCCCGATCAATGTAGAGCCGGACGGGACCCGATGGGCCATTTTTACATCCCTACGTGGAGATGTTACAGTTTAACCCCTAAAAAAAAAAAAAACAAAAAACTGAAAGGTGTGGAGGTAATGTGGCGAGTTGGCCGAGGTTGCGACCCCACCCATCTCAATCAAATACGGAGTAAATCACCAATTTGGAGCCACGTACTACCATTGATTAAGACGAGTGGGGGCCATGATGCTATCAAATGGTTTTTTGAATTATTTTGGGAATCAAAAGTGGAAGACAGAACGCCAAATCAGTACTACAGTCGGTGAACGTGTATCATGCCTTCACGTGTGCGGAGTGGCCACGTTTGGATATTTGTGGACGGATTGGACAATTACTCAATTTTAGGGGAAAATATTTCAGTATAGACTGTATAGTTATTTAAGTAGACAGTGGGCTCAGGGCCAGTCTCAAGTATTTGGAGGTACGGGGGACTACTACTAAAAGAGAGTCCCTTATACGGGAGAGGACTGACAATTTTTTGGGGGTCTGTTTATATATAATTGATAATTTTTTTAGGGTTTATTTATACATAATTGACAATTTTTTTAGAGTGTACTTATAATTAATATGAGTCTTTTTGTGAAACTGAAACATTATATGGTATCTTTTAAAATTTTAGAGGGGCCTATTTCTAAAACTCAAAAAATTCTTACACTAAAAGTGTAATTTTTAAAATTCTAGGGGCATTTACTTTTGAGTTTTATATACATCTACGCCAATATATATGTAGTTGATGACACTAAATTGGGTCTTGGGAAGACCTAAGTGTAAAATACTAAAAATTTCTCAAGATAAAAATGTAATTATAAAATTTTTATAGAGGCCCTCAAAATTTTGTGAACTTTGGTAGCCCGGGACGATTGCCCCTTTTGCGCCCCCTTTGGGCCGGCCATGAGTAGGCCTTAGCCCAGTTGGTCTCACTCTAAGTGGGAGATGGAGGGTTTGATTCTCCTCGTGGGGAATTGGTGGGGGTTTATTCTCCTTCTACCCTCTATGGGAGGAAGTTCCTTTAAAGTGAGCCCGTGGACCCCCCTGGCTGTTTGCAGTGCGTGCGTGTAGCACATGCGGGTGCTTTTACCATTAGCAAAAAAAAAAAAAAGCATAGTTATTTAAGTCTGGTTGGAACTGTTCTCTGCTTAAATGAATTGTAATTTATGTTAAGGGGACAAGACATATCACATTAAAAAAATTGTACTTCCTCTGTCCTATTTTATGTGTTCCTTTTTGGGAATTCAACTTTTTAAGAGGACAAAAAGATTCTACACCTACTTTCTACAATTGTCCAGAATCATTGTACATTCTTTTTTTCTTTTATTTTGGTGTTGATTGCAAGAAAGAGTAGTTTGGAAAACTAAAATTTGCATACTAATTTAGTAAAGTAAACAATTTTTGGACATCTCAAAAAGGAAAGGGGATACATAAAATGAGACGGAGGGAGTACAAAAGTTGTGTCCAATTTTAGGTCACCTTTTCAGGGCTCCAGAATTGAACTAATAATTCATTTTTAATAAGTAGTTGTTTGCGTATGTGGTATTATTAGCCTCAGAACTATTATTTTAAAGTGGACAAATAATTTAATCACGCCTTTGGATATTTATTAGTGGCTCAAATTTCAGACTATTTAGTGAAAATAGATTAAATAGTCCCGCCCTAGATTCGTGAGTCAAATGCCAATCTTTTGGTCTATTTTTACTGAAACAATAATGATAGTGATACACACCAAACGATACACCAAATAACACATTGTACTTTAAATGTATGTACCCTGTGCTGTTTGAATTTTTCACACTTTTCTGTGCATCACTTACACAGCACAGGGTACATGCATTTAAAATTGATGTGTCATTTAATATATCGTTTAGTATGTATCCCTATCATTTTTGTTACTGAAATTGCCTAATCCCCTCAATCCCTCTAGTTCTTAAACAAACGTCATGCCTAGAACATTAGAGTAATTTTTTGGTGACAACTTTCATACAACTTTCATACAACCTCCTAAAAAGATGTATCTATCTCTCTTATATGATGTCACTGGACCCCACAATGACACAGGAGAGAGATAGACACATCTCTTAGGAAGTTGTATGAAAGTTGTATGAAAGTTGTCACCAAAAAATTACCCAGAACATTAAGACATGGTATCCTCTCTTCATGCTTTACGTAAAGCATACATATATGATATAAATGCATAGTCGCTAATCTACTACATCTTTGTATATGTTGATAATTTATTAAAGATTAAATGTCACCTAACAACGAAAATGTGTCGCGTGACATTCCAATAAAATGATTAAATTCATTTGTGGAGGATTTTTTTTTTTATTTTTTCATATGAGTAATACTTGGGGCACAATCAAAGTCACAACCTTTTGCTCATGACCTTCATTTTGTGTCTATCTCTCTCCTAGTGGGCACTGTGGGGTCACTGGCACTGTGGGACCCATTAAGAGAGAGATAGACACAAAATAAAGGTTGTGCAAAAAAAGTTGTGGGTTTGGTTGTGCCCCAAGTATTACCATTTTCATATATGGGGATGGAGATTTGAACACTCACTATTTAAGTATGGTCCGTGGAGATTGACAGATTGTGGACTTTTACCATTAAAGTAGGACCATGATTCTATATTCACTTTTGAACTATTCCTAATTATTCGAGAATATTCTAAGTAGGGATGGGCAAACAGTTCAGTTAACCGAAATTTTTAACCGAACCGAATTTAGTTAGGGCCGTAACCGAACTGTTTTTACTAGATCGGTTCGGTTATCGATACCACTTAAGGAAACCGAACCGAACCGAAAACCGAATTAGATTTAGACTATATATACAAAACGCTGATTAGGGTTGAGACTTTAAAATATTTTGTTTACAACTTTTCTTGTATAGCGATGTGCAGTGCCTCCAGCCTCCTCACTCGTCAGTCCTCTCCTCTGCGGCTCTGCCTCTCATCTCTGTGAAGTTGTGAAGGGCTGAAGGTTGAAGACTTACCTGAAGATCACAAGCGCTAGTCACACACCACACCAACAGTCGCCGCCTACACCAGTAGCTGCTGAGCGTTGGACCTGCCTGTTGGGCGTGATCGCAGCTCGCAGGCAGGGAGAGGTTGCTCACACTCTCTCTCTCTCTATATACAAATATACAATCTTTAAATCTCATATGTTTAATTGATGTCTGAACTTGATTTTTGTAGGGATTTCAGATTTGGGTTTCAAATTTTCTAGGGCTTTTTTTTCTCAAACTCTCAATTCTCAAACTTAGAGACTAGAGTTAGTACAAGAAGTAAGGAAACTCTCAAATCTCAATTCTCAAACTCAGTTAGAGGTAAGGAAACTCTCAACTCTCAATTTTATTTATCATATTATTATTATAATTACTATATGTTGAACTAGATATATCAATGTTTCATATATATATATATGCTGATTACTGATCTAGATCATCTAGATCTCATATTCTCATATGTGGGCTTGCTTTTTGTAGGGATTTTCAGATTTTGATTTCTAGGGCTTTTTTTCTCAAACTCTCAAACTTAAAGAGTTAGAGCATAGAGGTAAGGTAAGACAGTAACTAGTAACCATGTATGCTGAATTGCTGATTACTGAATGCTGAATGCTGATTGCTTCTTTACCATACAGTAACTAGTAACTATGTATGTTCAACAGTGATATTTATATGCTGAAACTATGTTTGGTTACTAATGTGGAAACTATAAGTCTATAACTATGTTTGGAATCTTTTGATGTGGAACTATCAACTATGCTTTCCTTTACGTATTCTAACTAGTTTTTCTTTTTACATGCATTTTGCCCTTTCTAAACTTATTAGTAAAATTTGTTTTGGCCATTACAACTAACCAATATAGAATTGTGGTCCTACACAGTATGATAAGCTGGGAATCTTGTTATATATGTGAGCTCAAATCATTCAACTTCAATAACAATGATCAATTTTTAACATGATTTGACTTGTGGCGTAGAGAAAGATTACTTGAACAGGATGCTCAACTCATTTTGCTTGAAACTAGACTTCTTACCCAAAAAGATTTGCCTTAAGAGTGAGGTTATTAATGCCATTCTAGTCCTTGTAAATCTTGAACTAGCCATGTCACGATTCATATAAATTTTCAAAAAAATTTTCCAGAATTCAACGTGTTTGGAGTGAAAAAGAAAGAAAGAAAGAAAACATTTTACATGGAGAAATATTTTCTTCTACGTTATTTAATTTTCGTTTAAATTGGGCAAAATTTACATGGAAGTACAATTAAAATCATGAAAAGAGAAATATCAATTTCCAAATACCCTTTCAAAAGCATGAAGCTGGCTTTCCTTTATGCATATTATGTAGATGAATCAAGAAAGCATTTCCAATCGGATGATGTATTTGTATGTAATATTCAACATACGGATTCGAGGTTATGCTGTTAGCCTGTTATAATGTACCTTAAAGATGTTCTTTGCATTTAGAGATCATCTAGGATTTCTGATGCCTGTAGCTTATGACAAAAGTGATTCTTGACAAAAGTGATCATCTAGGATTACTAATGTGTAACTATAAGTCTACAACTATGTTTGGAATCTTTTGATGTGGAACTATCAACTATGCTTTCCTTTATGTATTCTAACTAGTTTTTCTTTTTACATGCATTTTACCCTTTCTAAACTTATTAGTAAAATTATTGTCACAACATCTAAACATATAAACTATGTCGGGATCGGGTGGAAGTGAATGTGAGAGTGAGCACATACAAATTGCACCTGAAGTTGACACTTGTGAAGTAAATTCAAGTAACAAAAAAAGGAAAAACATGAAGCCTAGGTCAGTTATTTGGAATCATTTTATTGGGCACTTGGAGGTTTGAGTCTGAGGCTGTTAGAAAGGCACTAGATCAAATGTTAATTACTGATGAGCTCCCGTTTAGTTTTGTTGACCGGCCTGGGTTTAGACAATTTGTCTCAGTTGCTTTACCACCTGACTTCCGTGTTCCATCCCGTAGGACCATCAGTAGAGATTGTTATGATCTCTATTTGCAAGAGAAGTCCAAATTGAAAAATGTATTGAAGGAATCAAATAGGAGAGTTTGTCTCACCACAGACACTTGGACATCTTTGCAAAGAATTAACTATATGGTTCTCACAGCACACTTTATTGATAATAACTGGACTTTAACTAAAAAGATCTTGAATTTTTGTCCAATTAAAAGTCATAAAGGTGAGGACATTGGTATGTCTGTGGAGAAATGCTTACTTGATTGGGGTATTGATAAAGTACTAGCAATTACTGTTGATAATGCTAGTTCTAATGATGTCGCAATTTCATACTTGAGGCGGAGGTTTGAGACTTGGGGTACAAATGTGTTAGGTGGCAAGCATCTCCACATGAGGTGCGTAGCACACATTATAAACCTTGTGGTTGTTGATGGAGTCAAAGAAGTTGGTGAGTCCGTTGCTCGAGTTCGGGGGCAGTGAAATTTATAAGACAATCACCTGCTAGACTAAGAAGATTTAAAGAGTGTGTTGAATTTGAAAAGATTGAGAGTAAGAAATTGTTATGCCTTGATGTTCCTACTAGGTGGAACTCCACATATTTGATGTTAGATACAGCTGAGAAGTTTGAGAGGGCCTTTGAGAGGTATAACATGCAAGACTCAAGTTATAAATCTGATCTTTTGGATAGTGATGGAAAAGGGGTGCCAAGTGAGGAAGATTGGGTTAATGTTAGGCGTTTAGTACAATTTTTAGAGCATTTTTATCACCTAACTTTAAGGATTTCTGGCTCTTTATATGTCACATCCAATTCATTCCTCACCGAAATTAGTGAGGTAGACTGTTTGCTGAAAGAGTTGCAATCTAGTGATGATTATGAATTGAGTTTTATGGCAACAAAGATGAAGGCCAAGTATGACAAGTATTGGGGAGATCCAAAAAAGATGAATATGTTGATTTTTATTGCTATGGTATTGGATCCTCGTCATAAGTTAGCGTTTGTGGAGTTTGCCATTGTCACAATGTATGGGGAAGATGTGGGAGTAGCTATGGGAAAGTTGGTGAAAGATGGAACATATAGTATGTTTAATGAGTATAAGAGGTTTAATGAACCCGCATCCACTACATCTCCCTCTTCCAATACACCAACTATCCGATCTAATGTGGAGCCAGAAAATAGGAGGAGAGCAAATATCAAGGAGTACAAGAAGTATAAATCTGAAAGTGGGAATATGGATGCTAAATCAGAATTGGATAGGTATCTTGGTGAGGATGCTGAGGATGATGATGATGACTTTGACATCTTGAAGTGGTGGAAGATCAATTCGCCTCGATTTCCTATTCTTGCACAGATGGCCAGTGATGTGTTGGCAGTTCCTATCGCTACAGTGGCTTCCGAGTCAGCATTTAGCACTGGAGGGCGTGTTCTTGATGAATTTAGGAGCTCTTTGACTCCAAGGCTAGTACAAGCCATTATATGTGCTCAGGATTGGTTGCGTCCCAATTCTTGCCCAGTTAGTGTTGAGGAGGATTTGGAAAATCTTGAGAAGATTGAGGAAGGTAAACAAATTTTCATGTTCTTATATTTTTTTAATTGGTACATATTAAATATTTACTCATATCTTTTGAGTTTTTAGTTTATCTTTTTAATGTTGAAATGTGTTGTGACTTTTGCCAAACTTTTCTTTTTGTAGATTTGTTGAAGATTGCAAATGACACCAACATAATAACATTGTAGATCTTTGATCTTTGACAATCTTGAATGCAAAGGTTGGTTCATTGGTTAATAGTAATTGGTAAGCATTTAACTTTTCTAGACTTTGAGACGGAGTTGGTATGTTATTTGTTTTGATATATTTGTGGACTTCAGACTTTCGGTTTCGTACTTCAAGAGTTAAGACTTTGTATTAATTTGCTTATTGTATTTTCACATTTGGTAGACTTTGTAATGTTGGATACTTTTGGATGTTTTCATTTCATGGACATTGGTTTGGTTTCTTATGTGTGTATGTTTTATATTTTTGGACTGAATTTTCATAGACATTGGTTTGGAGTTGGAAATTTGGATGTTGGAAATGTCATTATGTTTATTGTTTTATGTTTAATGTTAACCATAACAGGTACACAGTGGTTGTGTTGGCAATTGCAACTTGGCAAATGGCAAGGGCCAATTTGTATTGTCAATAATTTGTATTTATGTTTATGACCTTGCTTTGACTTTGGCTTTAATTTTAATATTTCTTTTAGTTTGTAAAATGTCTTGGAATAAGTTAAAACTTTCTTGAGTTCTACAGCTTTCAAGTTTTCAACAATGCTTTAACAGTAAAGTTCTGCAGCTTCAGCTTTGGCTTAATATAAATATATAAATATATTTGGTGTTTTTTACTATTCGGTTAACCGAAATTCTTAACCGAACTGAAATATTAATTCGGTTAACCAAACCGAACCAACCGAATTACATTTCGGTCAGTTAACAGTTGACCTTTTTCCGAACCGAACCGAACCCAAACCGAACCGAATTATCCCAAACCGAACCGATCTAACCGAATGCCCACCCCTAATTCTAAGTGTCTTTGATCTTGTAACTATTTCAACCGCATATATATTTAACTAGGGGAGTCTGGCACGTGCCATCTGGACAATAGTGATAATAAATTGAAATAACGTTATAGTTATAAATTGTGATTCTCGTATGTTTGTTTGTGATGAAAATATTCAGTTAATGCAGTCTTGGCACATAAGATTTTACGTGGCAGGATAAATGGTAGACATGGAAGAATGTGGAAATCGTTATAAGCAGTTGTTGCTGATTCACTTCATTCAAGTATGTAACTGCTAGAGGACACGTGTAAATCACCCTGAAGTAACTGAAAGACAGGTGTCAATTCCAGGACATAACAGGTGCCAGGGAGGTTATCAATTTGGAAATTGAGCGGAATTATTCAAACAGAGTTATTGGGGACCCTCGACGTCTATAAATAGAAGGATTGTGCATTCGAAAGAGATCCTTCGATCAACATCAACATATATCTCTCAATACACTTACTGTATTGTTATCTAGATATTTAAATTTAGGAGTAGAACACCTTCGAAGTCATCTTCAAGGTTAGATTGTATTTTCTGTAACTTAATCAAAGTAGTTTCTTATTTTATTACTTCTTTTATTAATTTACTTAGGAGTAGTTATTCTAAATTAGTTCGAAGTGCTTCAATTAAGAACATCTTTACACAATTAAAGTCATGTTCAAGGCATCGAACGTCACCACAATCTCCCTGGTGAGGCGCAGTTTGGATAATCACATTTATACATTGGCAATTTGCTTGCCTGGCACGCTCGCACACACTTATAAATTTTCCAACCAAACATTTTTGGCACGCCCGGTGGGACACAAGTGTCATAAGATGGTAAACAGAAACCTTTGAAGCAATAGGCCTGTTGATAATGCCAATGGTGGCGTTAATATTGCTGAAACTGGTGGTTCTCCACACCAAGATCCTCAGAGCAGCAATACTGGCAATCATGCAACCAATGATCACCCAGAAATAGGAATTGAAAATTTAAATTCAATTCCAAATTATGGGAATGTTGGTTCAGAAAGTCAACACGATTTGGTGAGTCAATTGACACCAATATTTGATCATTTGGGGAATATGATTCAGAACGTTAATGTTTTGATTACTTCCTTTAACAATAGTTTACCACAATTTTCACCAGTAATGGTGCCAAGTGGACATCCATCTATGATTCGACAGAGTGAAAGAGGTCATGTTCATGGCTCATTTCAGCCAAATATTATGAATCATGTAAATGGGCCTCCTTTTAGGCTGAATTCACAAGAGAGTTTTTATATGTCTGTCCCTAATAATACTCCTCCAGTATTCGAAGGGATGCAAGGGAACCATGTGAATGGTCAAGATCATGTTCATAGATCAGTAAATTTCGAAGAACCAAGGCCTAGAGAAAACACAGCAGGCCAAAATAGGAGAATAAACAATAATCCTATATTCAAGTCGGACCCTATTGGAATAGGAGTGGGTCGAAGGAATGAAAATCCTAGGAGGATGGATAATAATCCTCAGCCACCTCCAATACCACCATTGAACCCTCACTTAGGTCATCCAGGTTATCAACAACCATTCAATATGGTTGATAGAAATGATATGATTAACTTAATCCATGAAGTTTGTGGACCCATGGCTCGGGGGGTACAAACTCCAGTTTACAGGAAACCTTATCCTGATTGGGTTGATAGGATCGAATTCCCTAGAGGATTTAAATTTCCTACTTTTACTATGTTTGTTGGGGATGGAAGTCAATCCACGGTCGAACATATAGCAAAATTTATTAGTCAGTGTGCTGATGCAGGAAATAATGAATATCTTAGGCTTCGTTTATTTCCTAGTCATTAACAGATACTGCATTCACTTGGTTTACTAATTTAGCCCCTAATTCAATCTATAATTGGGCACAGATGGAAGAATCTTTCCATACTCAATTCTTCCAAACAGAACTAGAAATATCAATGGCTGACTTGGCTAGACTATGTCAAAAGCCTGATGAGAAGGCCACTCAATTTATAAATAGGTTCAAAAGGGCTAGGACAAAATGTAAAATCATTTTGCCTGAACCTGAATTTGTTAAGTTGGCCCAAAATGGTCTCGAATTTAGACTTAGAAAGAAATTCGATGCTTTAGAGTTTAGAGATCTTGTTGAGTTAACTGCTCGAGTCTCTAGATATGAAGCTTTAATGGAAGAAGAAAATGAAAGGAATGCTTCTTCAATAAAAACATATTATAAAGATCCTAATTATGAGATAGATGTTGCAGAAATAATAGGAAAAGAACCTTTCACATGTAAGAGTCTTGTAAAGAAAAAATGTTTCTGCTGAGATTTACAAATCTAAAGGATCATTCAAAAAATATTCATTCGATGTATATGAATCAGATGAAATATTTGATCATCTATTAGAAGGGAAAATTATCAGGTTGTCTGAGGGGACAAAATTACCTTCTAATGATGAGTTAAAGGGTAAGAAATACTGCAAGTGGCATAATTCTTGGACCCATTCAACTAATAATTGTACTGTTTTTTGATACAGGATTCAAGATTTGATCAAGAAAGGGAAATTAAGTTTCCCTGAGAAACAGATAGGGGTTGATGAAGATCCATTCCCAGCAGTACAAGAGGTGTCCATTAATGTCCATGACATTTCCCTTGGAACTGTGATTAAGGATAGGGAAATTCCAAAGTCAGAAGACCAAATGAAAAGGGTCGAAGAGATAACAAAGAAAAATCCTGAATTTTCGGTTTTTTTACCAAGAATATGCAAAAAACCTGTGCATTGGTTGTGGCAAAAGGTATGCTGAAATCTATGATGAAAGGGTTGGGGTCAAAACAGGCAGGAAAAACAAACAGCCTTTGGTTCTTCAAAGGCTTTGATTCAATTGCAGTCTTCAGAGCTAACAGCTTTGTCTCAGTATCCCCTTGCTTCACTTTCAACTTAGTCAGTTCAATTTCTGCAACCTCGAGTTTCTTTCTAAGCTTTTCAACCTTGCTTGAAAGTTTTTCAATTGTGGTGGTGTTCTTATCAAATTCTGTCAATAATTGGTCCATCTCGAGAGTCTTCTCTGCTGTGTATTCCATATCAACTTCTAGTTGTTTCCTCTCTTCGATGACCTTTTCAAGTAAAAAATAGTCAAAATCAAAGGTAGATATCAATACAGAGATGGTTTCCTTGTCAGAAACAGTTATGGCAGAACTGTCCAACATGAACGGGCACAAGATTTTCATAGCTCTTTGCACTTCTTTGTCCTCGAATATTTCAAACGAAACCTTACTAAATAATCTCAATGTCGCAAGTGCAACTACTGGATCTATAGAAGGTATCTTTGGCTTGCTTTGACCTGTCATTTGTTGGAAGAATTCTTGGACATTGGTCACAGTAGTGTCTCCCATCTTCAAAACAGACTTCAGACCTTCTTTAAATTCTTTAACTTCTTCAGGATTTAAATTGGGAGGAAGAGACAGGTGAAATTCCCCAGAACTTGAGACACTTGGGGGAGCTTGAGGTTCGAACGAAGCTGATGTTGGAGCAGTCTGAGGATCAGAACTTGTACTTGGTTTTGAGGAACCAGCCACAGTCTCAGGAACAATCTGGGCAACAAAAGTAGAACATCTTCATTAGAATGTGTCTGTGTATATAAGAGATGTATACCAGAAAAGTTTGAATAACATACTGTTGGTTGGTATGCAATTAATGGGAGGTGAGCACTGGATGGAGAAGAAGTCTGAATCTCTGGAAGGTCAGAATGTTGAGATAATGGTTCTAAAGTGGTTTGCGATAATTCAGGTGCAGGTGCCACCTTCGAAATAGGAACTACTAGAATGGGAGTTTCCTTAGAGATTTTTAAACCAGCAGATGGTTTAACTGTTGTTTTGGCTTTTTTCCTTCGAGATAAAGCAGGGACAGGGCTAGTTTCTTCTTCTCCTTCAGACCCAACATTTTCTGATGGAGGAGGTGAACTCTCTGCTGGAAGGACTAGTTTTCTTTTTGGTTTTGAGGGTGGAGGAACAGAAGTTGAAGTTTTTGAGGTCTTTAAAGGAATCGGAATGTTTGGCTTGACCTTCGAAGCTCTGTGTCACACCCGTTCCAGAAAATTTTAACTTTATCATGCATATTTGTAATTTGGGAGTTTATCAATGTTAGTTGATAATGGTGATGAGGTTGACTGTGAGTCAACGGTAAGGTGTTAGTAAGGACACGGGAACATGGTGGTTCATATTGCATGGGCATGAGTAAATGGCATTTATATGATTTAAATGTTATTTGACTTATCTGGTATTCCTGTGAATAGTAATTATACCTATGTAGTATAATTCTGGTATATTGGATATTTTAGTATATCATTTTGAGAACTGTGGTGAGAACGTGAGTGATACGTTAATTAAAAAGGTAGGTTGTGTAGAGATTCCACAGAATATAATTTTCGGACGTTATATTGGACCCAAACGAAACTTAGTCGAAAACTTTTGAAATTTATAGTTTTCACTCGTAAAGTTATAAAATGGACGTGTGCGAAGTTTCATGGGTTAATTAGGAATTTGAGAAACTTGCGGGGAGGTAAACGTAATTCCCGAGAAGTTTTTCTATAAATAGTGGTGGATGAAATTTCATTTCTCAAAACATTTCATAAATATCTAGAGAGAGGAGAGAGAAAGGGAGATTTGAGCCAACGGGCTTTACGACGCCGATCGACGACCTTTCGTCCATCAGATTTTCTCCAGATTCAAGATTTGAACTCGTGGAGGTAAGACCTACGTTTTGATACTACTTAGGTCGTGTTTGGCCAAATTTTTGTAAAATATTAATTCTAGACTTTTGGGGAAAATCAGGTAAAACTCGTAGGAATCACGTATAATTTGGAAACCGACGATTAATTAGTCCTCTAGACGATCCTTCAAAGTTTGAAGAGATTCGCACGAGGTATGAATTCTAGATCTATGAAATATATGGATTTTCATGTTTTGAACATCAACTTGGATATCTTTGGATCCGGGCGAAATTCATGTATTAATTAGGCCCGTTAATTACGCACGTGAAATTATATAAAAAGCACGTATAACTGTTTATGTGAGCATGTTATATGTCTACTTGGGTCAAAGGGGAGTTTGGTGCAAATTCATCCGGGGTAAGCTCCTCGAACCTTGAGGATTGTAATTTGATTGTGATTGAAATAGAATTGGAATTGTGGTTGTGTCTGTATTGGAGGTGGACCCAACCAGGACACGGTACCTGGTATGGAGAAAGGCCCAACCAGTGTACGAGATGCGTGGGAGAGGTGGGCCTCCTACGGCATCGACCGGATGAATGCGTACCACTCACCCTAGAGACTATTTCTATGTGTTTTAGATGCTTAAATCATGAATTGTCATATAAGCATACATTTAGAATTGTACACTTAGCATATAGCTGAGCAGTGGAGATGTACTCTATTGCAGGTAAAAAGAAAGACAAGAGAAAGCATGAGGAGTAAGGCCATGGAATGCCGGGGAATCAATGGTTTATATTTTTGTTCTACTCCGAACTTGTAATACAAACCTTGAATTCGTAGTATGTTGTAATATAATCTGAACTTAGAATTAGTACTTGTAATCCCTAGTAAACGCTCTGGCATTTATGTTTTGAATGATGTAATAGAATGGTTATATGTTGGTTTGAATTTGGAAGAACCTTGAAAGGGAAAAGCTATAGTTTTGGGAGTTGCTGATAGGAATCAGTCGACTGGTTTTTGATCCAGTCGACTGGATCGCTGTATTGAATGGGTTATTGCTTGGTTTCGACTGGGTTGAGAAAACAGTCGACTGGATGGAGCCCCAGACCTGGACATTCTGCTGGATTGGACACCAGTCGACTGGACTTCTTCAGTTGACTGAAAATTTTAGGCATCAGTCGACTGGGTCCCCGACACAGTCGATTGGATGGGCTATTATATTTTGAAACCTATCTGTTTGAGATCACCAGTCAACCGGACTCTCGATCAGTCGACTGGTCCTCTGTTTTCAAAACTGTTTTCTTTTTATCGGTTTCAATTGGCCAAAACTTTTTATAACTCTGATTTTATTAGATTTTTCAACTCAGAGGGAAATTTTTCCTAAAGTTTTAAATTACTCAGGGTTGTTTTAATGTTCTTTCCGCTGCGTATAGGTTTATGATGTTTGGATGAGCCTTGGTGGCGTGCCACGTATCCTATTTCCACGCGTAGTGGGATGGGTCATGACATTTTAGTGGTATCAAAGCTAGAGGTAACAAAACTTTGAGAACGTTCAACGACGAGTGGAGTGTTGAGTGAATTGTCACATGTTTTAAATTGCATTCATACATCTTAGAGATGTTTGATGCATATGGATGTTGTTTTACATACATACTATTGATATTGTTGTACTTGCATAGCGTTTATGCATTGCGAACTACAGGATTAAAATCATGAGTGATGAAGAGCGAGAACTATCGCCACACACTCGACGTATGAATGAAATGGCAGAGATGATGGGGAATATGGGGGAAATGATACGGAATATAGCGGAGCGACTGCCTCCTACACCTCACATCGAATAATAGGGGTATGAGATCCATATCCGAACAGTTTGCTCGAAAGAAACTAATGGAATTTCATGGGACACCCGATCCAACGCTCGCAGAACATTGGATAATGGACATGGAACGAATCTTCCGATCTATTTCGATGTCAAATAGGGAGAAGATTGAGAATGCAAGTGACGTATTAAGGGGTGAAGCTCAAAACTGGTGGGTAAATGTTTTAGATCAAGGGGCACCAATTACTTGGGAAGGGTTTAAGGCAGAATTCAATCGCCGGTTCTTTCCGCGAGCCGCCTATAATGCAAAGAAGAGAGAGTTTGATAACTTGAAGCAGGGAGATATGACTGTAACCGAATATACTTCTAAATATAACGCGTTGTTGAGGTTTGGCAAGGGTTCAGTGCCAGAAAAGGAAGATAGGGCAAGAAAATTTGAAGAGGGTTTAAGGGATAATATCCGGTTGAGAGTAGAGACCTACGAGCATTCGATTGTTGCAGCAGTACAGCAGACGGCGCTTGTAGCCGAAAGTGGAATAGAGAGATCGAGACAAAATCACCAAGGAAAGCGAAGTCATGAGGGTGGTGACCGAAGTCAAGGGGGATCTATTAAGAAGTCATTTTCCTGAGGCTCTAGTTCTGGTTTTAATGATTCCAGGAGAGTACCAAGTGATATACCGTTGTGTCCGCTTTGCAACCGACCACACACTGGTCGATGTTTTCTGACTAACTTTCAGAATAGATCTACAAGGGGAAACAGTGTGAGTTCTGCGATCCATCCGCAACTCAAGTGCTTTGATTGCGGTACCTTGGGACACCGAGCGAAGGATTGCCCAAAGAAGCGTTCTCAACAAGGGGCAAGTTCTATGGCTTCTAGTGGTTCGAAACCTAAACAGTCTAGTGACGGAGGACAAAGGACAGAACAACATCAGGGAAGATCATTCCAGATGAACCCTGGAGACGTGGCTGCTACTAATACAGTGGTCTCAGGTATGGTACTTATATGTTCGCACTTAGCACGCGTACTCGTTGATTCGGGATCTACGCATTCGTTTGTATCTTATAACTTTGTGGAACATTTAAATGTTAAGTCCACGCCACTAGGATATGATTTATCCATTGCCGTGCCGCTTAGTAAACCGGTAGTGACGTCTACGATATATAAGAACTGTGAGATCAAACTAGGTGAGAAATTGATGACCGTAGACCTTATACCAATTTCGGTGAACCATTTTGATGTGATACTGGGAATGGATTGGTTAGCCCTTAACCAAGCCACAATAGACTGTGAACGGAAAGAGGTTAATTTTCGATCACCGGTGCATGGGAACTTCTGTTTCCAAGGGAGTGGGGTTACACCGCCGCCGTATTTGATTTCAACTATCCGAGCGGGAAGGTTATTGAAAAAGGGATGTTAAGGATTCCTATGTTCAGTGACTGATGTCTCAGCGACCGAAATAAAAGTAGAAGATATTCCGATAGTGCGAGAATATCCCGATGCATTTCCTGATGACCTACCAGATGTTTTTATTGAGAGAGAGGTCGAGTTCACTATTGAGGTTATACCAGACTCAAGACCCGTATCAAAGGCACCGTATAGAATGGCACCTGTAGAATTGAAAGAGCTGAAAATCCAACTACAAGAGCTACTTAACAAGGGTTTCATTCGACCAAGTGTATCGCCGTGGGGAGCTCCAGTGTTGTTTGTAAAGAAGAAAGACGGTTCAATGCGTATGTGTGTTGATTATCGGGAACTGAACAAGTTGACAATTAAGAGCAAGTACCCGGTACCCAGAATTGATGACTTATTTGATCAACTTCGAGGGGCACAAGTGTTTTCGAAGATAGATTTGAGATCAGGTTACCATCAGTTGAAAGTGAAGGCCGAAGACGTTGAGAAAACAGCTTTCAGAACGCGTTATGGACACTACGAGTTCTTAGTTATGCCATTTGGAGTTACCAATGCACCAGCCGCGTTCATGGATCTTATGAATCGAGTATTCAAGGATTATTTGGATGACTTTGTGATTGTATTCATAGATGATATTCTTATTTACTCACCGAGTGAGATAGAACACGAGAACCACTTGAGGTTGATACTTCAGAGGTTACGAGAGAAGCAACTGTTTGGTAAATTCAAGAAATGCGAATTTTGGTTATCTAATATTACTTTTCTTGGTCACGTGATTGACAAGAATGGAGTTTCAGTTGATCCTTACAAAGTAGAAGCTGTATCTAATTGGCAGAGGCCGGCATCCGTATCTGAAATTCGAAGTTTCTTGGGATTAGCAGGGTACTACCGCCGTATTATTGAACATTTCTCAAAGATTTCTTTGCCAATGACCAAGTAAATGAGAAATGGCGTTATTTTTGAATGGAGTCAGGAATGTGAAGACAGTTTCCAAGAGTTGAAGTCACGTTTGACGAGAGCACCGATATTGACAATACCTTCCAAAACCGAAGGATTTGTAATCTATAGTGATGCTTCACACAAAGGGTTGGGATGCGTGTTTGTTGGGTTTGTGCCCTCAAACCATTACTTTATATAGGAGACATTGACATTTTAATATATGGATATCAGCTTTACATTTTATGATGTATGTTTCTTTCATGAGATGATTGTTTAATCCATAAGTATCATAGTAAGTATTTCGTGTGTGTATGAGATACATACAATGAGATACGAATTACTATTCTTTGATACTTAAAGCTTGTCACAGTGGATGATGAGACTGGATATCTCATCAGATATACACTGTAGCATCATTAACTCCCATGACCAAACTCTTTGATCAGCAAATTAATCGACTGATCAGTTAACGTTTACTCCACTATAAAACGATAACTGAACTCCAACGCAAAAGAACATATCCGAAGCGATAACTAGACTTGTATGTTGTACTAATGTCCCTCTACCGTCAGCATTCGCAATCATATTCAGGTAGTCGGATAAACAGTTACTGTCAACCTGAATCATGATTACTTCTTATAATCCTTGAGTCCCATTCACCTCTCATGATTACCAAACATGTTGATAACTCTTATCAACAAGACTGCAGTACTCAGTAATCGACTTGGTGACATTCTCAAGGGAATGCTTACTCTGAAACAGAGGGTAGATTCTGTCTTGACAATATATGTTCACAACCCTATGAATATGACATACCCAAGATACCCAGGTGTTGATCTTCTATAGACCTCACTGATTGGTAAGTCAAAGCAGTCATATCCACAGTCTGTGTTCATAATCATCTCAAGATTGAGAACACGTACCTTACACAAGTTATGAGTTCCTATCGACTGATTGACAGCCTTGAGCGTCAATAGGAAACTCAGGTCCGTCAATGCACTATAAGCACTAGCATACTAACCAAGAGTCACACTCTAGTGATTGAGATTTATCACTCCATCCAATGGTAGTTAATGATGCTACAGTGTATATCTGATGAGATATCCAGTCTCATCATCCACTGTGACAAGCTTTAAGTATCAAAGAATAGTAATTCTTATCTCATTGTATGTATCTCATACACACACGAAATACTTACTATGATACTAATGGATTAAACAATCATCTCATGAAAGAAACATACATCATAAAATGTAAAGCTGATATCCATATATTAAAATGTCAATGTCTCCTATATAAAGTAATGGTTTGAGGGCACAAACCCAACAAACTCCCACTTGCACTCATAACCATACAGGATTACATCTGAGACCTAGACTATCTAGATGACGATCAAAGACCTTCTGTGGCAAGGCCTTTGTAAACGGATCAGCAAGATTGTCAGCGGTGGCAATCTTGGTGACAGTCACATCTCCACGTTGAACAATATCTCGGATAAGATGATATTTCCGCTCTACGTGCTTTCCCTTTCCGTGGTTCCTTGGCTCCTTGGACTGAGCCACTGCCCCACTATTATCACAATAAAGCGTAATAGGTGACAGCGACGCTGGTACCACCTCGAGCTCCATAAGGAACTTCTTGAGCCAAATAGCTTCCTTTGCGGCTTCACAAGCAGCCACATACTCAGCTTCTGTAGTTGAGTCTGCAATGCATTTCTGCTTAATGCTCCTCCAACTGACAGCACCACCTCCCAAGGTAAAGAGATGACCGGATGTCGACTTCCTCGAATCTTTATCTGACATAAAGTCCGAGTCAGTGTATCCTACTGGAATTAACTCACTACCACCGTACATAAGCATGTAATCTTTAGTCCTTCTCAAGTACTTAAGAATGTGCTTGACGGCTGTCCAGTGCTCTGGACCTGGATTCGACTGATATCTGCTAACCATGCCGACCGCAAAGCAAATATCTGGTCTAGTGCATAACATCGCATACATAAGACTTCCCACTGCTGAAGCATAGGGAACTCCTATCATGCGATTCTTCTCCTCCTGTGTCTTTGGATACTGGTCCTTGGAGAACGCTAAACCATGCCTGAAAGGTAACAATCCTTTCTTCGAATTATCCATTGAAAACTTAGTTAGCACCTTATCGATATAACCAGCTTGAGACAATCCCATTATCTTTCGCTTGCGATCCCGAAAAAGCTTTATCCCAAGAATATAGCTCGCCTCTCCTAGATCCTTCATATCAAAAGTACTAGCTAGCCAAACCTTGACCGTTGACAATGCCGCTACATCATTCCCAATGAGTAGAATATCGTCAACGTAAAGTATAAGAAAGGCCATCACTTTCTCTTCACACTTCTTGTATACACAAGGTTCATCCAGATTCTGTATGAAACCAAACGACTTGACCGCTTGGTCAAATCGGATGTTCCAACTCCTGGATGCCTGCTTAAGCCCATAAATGGACTTTTGCAACTTGCATACCAAGTTACCTTTCTGACCAGCTATGAACCCTTCTGGTTGTTGCATATAGATGTGTCACAGCCCGGTCCCACAATAGCGGAACCGGAGTCCGTGGCACGCCACCGAGGCTAAACCAATTCATTAACGTTCCCAAAAATTAGGTTTGAAGAACACACGCAGCGGAAAACAAAACACATTTTAAATCAGAGGTTCAGTCGACTGCTCAGTCGACTGCTCAGTCGACGGAGGCGGGCAGGGATTTTAATATCGAAAATCAGTCGACTGCAATAGGAGGTCCAGTCGACTGCTGAGGGGTACAGTCGATTGCCGAGGGGTCCAGTCGACTGCTTCTGCAAAAAAAGAAGCAGAAACTAACAGGCTCAGGGGTTCAGTCGACTGCTCAGTCGACTGCTCCCCTGGCAGCAGCCCAAACTGCAGAAAAACAAGTTTTAAAAGCTTTCTAACTATCACCAATGATCAACCATTCAATCCAAACTCAAGCCAAAGTAATCCTAGCTGTATTAAAACATTTCTAAAGTAATATTACAACATGTTATAGCCTAATACAACGGTCTAAAATCCATTTTAACATACCCAAATTAAACATGGGTTAAAACAATAGAAATTCTTATTACAATCTTTCTAGGATCCCAAAACTACAAGATTTACATTCAAGTTGCCTTCTAAAAGAACTCCCAACCCACGTGCTCACTTCTGCGATTCCTCGCCAGCATTTACACCTGAAATGGTCATTTGAATAACCACACATATTTCGATTTGTTTAAGCTAAAGCTTAGTGAATAAATCAACATATGTACATGAATGATAAACATGTCCGCATTCGCATCTCTACAATTCATACTAGTCGCCGGAGACTCACGTGCCCGTCCATATTCCCAATCCGCGACTCCTCGCCAATAAGTCCACGCGAAAGGGTAAGACCCACGATTCTACAAACAATCGTGCAACCTTAATGCCTATATCGGCTCCACAAAATGGCACGGTGACCACGTGCTCCTTCTGACCCAAATAAGCAACTTAACATGCTCAAATACATATCACCATGCTCGCGGTAATCAAAACATATCACCGTGCTATTGAGCCTACTTATCAATATAAATGCCCAATATGAACTACACAATATATCTCTAGGAATTTATACATGCTATTCAAACATAACATGAATACATGCCAAGAAATCATTCCAAAATATAGTTGAATCACTCACCTCCGATTTACGCTCCTATAACTCAATCTGAAGAAAACCCGTGCACAAAGAACGTGCAGAAGTCCGTCTAGTACAATTCCTATGGATCAGAATTCCATTTATCAACTTTTATGAAAAATTCTAGAAAATAACTTTTCGGAAAACTTAGCCAAACAGGCCCTAACATATATCAAAACGAAGCTCTTACCTCGAGGAGCTTGAATATGAAATCTGGGAGAAAACAAACTGACGGAAGGTCGTCGTTTGGCGTCGCAAAGCTCTAAGCAATCAAATCTCCCTCTAGCCCCCTTTTTGGCCTCCTCTTGAACTTTAGGTTAGAAGTGATGAGAAAATATCTCATCCATCTCTATCTATATATAGGCAACATTCTCGGGGAATTACGTTTACCTCCCCACGAGTTTTCCAAACTCCTAATCAGTCTCTGAAATTTTCTATACAGCTTATTCATAGCTTACGAGTGAAACCTCAAAATTATAAAAGTTTTCGACTAAGTTTCGTTTGGTTGCTAAAACGCGAATTTCTATATGACGTTTCCGAAGTTGCTAATTAGCCTACCAAATTAATAGCGTGTTCATTCGTTCTCACTAGGATACTAAATCTAACAACAGAAATAAATTCTACAACAGAAAATAATACAGATATTGAAATACACAGGTAAACATTTATTTTCAGATAAACATTTAAAGTATTCCACAGTGACCGTCTCATACTCGGAGAGATGTCACAACAACAAATTCTAAATCACCACAGTCTCAGAGGGTTCTCTAATACAGACACCCAAATCAACTCGTGAGTCAAAACTCACTCAACCATGTGTCATAGGACACGCCACATCACATTATCATGCATGACAATATGATACAAATGCAATAACACAAATGTGGGTGTTATAATACTCTCCCCCTTAAAAGAAGTTTGTCCCCAAACTTATACCTCATGTCTCGAAAAGGTGCGGATACTGAGTACGCATCTCATCTTCTATCTCCCACGTCATCTCTTCCGTAGTTTGACTACGCCATAACACTTTCACTTTCGATATTACTTTATTTCGTAAGACTTGATCCTTCCGATCTAAGATCTCTACCGGATACGCGACATACGTTAAATCACTCTGAATCTCATTCGATGTCGGAGTCATCACTTGGTCTCTATCTTCCACTAATTGTTTGCGTAACAAGGATACATGAAACACGTTATGCACTTGAGCATACTCACTCGGTAATTTCAAACAATAAGCTACGGGTCCAACCTTTCCAATGATTTCAAAAGGTCCTACATACCTCGGGTTGAGTTTCCCGTATCTACCAAATCTGGTTATTCCCTTTGAAGGTGACACCTTCAAATACACCAAGTCTCCTATATCGAATTCCAACGGCCGTCTGCGCTTGTCGGCATAACTCTTATACCTACTCTGAGCTGTCAGCAACCGTTGTCTAATTACCTTTATCTTATCCGTCGTCTCTTGTACAATTTTCGGTCCTTCAATCTTTCTTTCTCCCACCTCTATCCAACTAATCGGTAAACAACATACACGACCATATAAAGCCTCATAAGGAGCCATCCCAATACTCGACTGAAAACTATTGTTAAACGCGAACTCAATTAACGGTAGGTGGTCTTCCCAATCACCTTGAAAATCAAGTACACATAGCCTAAGCATGTCTTCCAAAATCTGGATTACTCTTTCTGATTGACCATCAGTCTGAGGATGAAAAGCTGTACTAAAGTGCAATTTGGTACCCATTGCTTCTTGCAAGGCTCTCCAAAACTTCGATGTAAAACTACTATCCCTATCCGAAACTATAGAAACTGGGATACCATGTAGTCTCACAATTTCGCGAATATACAACTTAGCTAACTGCATCGGCTTAGTTGTTCGAAGCGGTAGGAAGTGCGACGACTTCGTCAAACGATCAACAATCACCCAAATAATAGTGTTCGATCTCTTCGACCTCGGAAATCCACTAACAAAATCCATTGTTATGTGCTCCCATTTCCACTCGGCTATCGGTAGCGGTTGTAGCAATCCTGAAGGTACTTGGCGTTCGGCCTTTACTTGTTGACAACTAGTACAACGCGAAACATAACGCGCTATTTCCCTCTTCATTCCCGGCCACCAATAAACATGTCTCAAGTCTCTATACATCTTGGCGCTTCCCGGGTGAATGGTATACTTTGTGTTGTGTGCTTCCTCTAGGATGTTTCGTTTCAACTCCTTCTCGCTAGGTACACAAATTCTACCCCTCAATCTCAAAACATTGTTCTCAAACGTGAATCCCGGTTGTTTGCCCATTGGAATCTCATCACAAATCTTCTTCAAAGCCACGTCTTGAAGTTGTTTCTCCGTGATCTCGTGAATCAAGAGTGGTTGTGCCACCATCGTCGACATCAAGCCACTTTCAATCCTCGGTATCACTTCAAGCTCCAAATTCTCCATATCTCGTATCAGTTCTTTCTGAGAAGTTAAATCTGATGCGGTATTGGTTGGTGCCTTACGACTAAGAGCATCGGCGACTACATTCACCTTGCCCGGATGATATTGAATTGACAAGTCATAGTCCTTCATCAACTCTAGCCATCTCCTTTGCCTCATGTTCAAATCTCGTTGTGTAAACAAGTACTTCAAACTCTTGTGATCGGTATAGATCTCACATTTCTCCCTGTATAGGTAATGACGCCAAATCTTCAGTGCAAAAATCACGGCGGCCAATTCTAGATCATGTGTTGGATAATTCTTCTCGTGCGGTCTAAGTTGTCTTGATGCATATGTAATAACTTTATCACCTTGCATAAGAACGCAACCTAAACCTCTATATGAAGCATCACTATAAATGATAAACCCTTCAGTCCCTGATGGAACGGCTAAAATTGGTGCTTTTACTAGTCGACCTTTCAACTCTTGAAAACTTTCTTCACATTCTGGACTCCAAACAAAAGCAATATCTTTCCTCATTAACTGTGTCATCGGCATTGCTATACGCGAAAAGTCTTTTACAAATCTACGATAATACCCAGCTAATCCTAGGAAACTTCGGATGTCTATCACATTCGTTGGTCTCGCCCAGTTGGTAACTGCTTCTATCTTCTGAGGGTCTACAGAAATTCCCTTTGCCGACCCTATATGTCCAAGGAAAGCAATCTCTGTCAATCAAAACTCACACTTCTTCAATTTGCCGAATAATCTCTTTTCACGCAATCGTTGTAAAGCTAATCGCAAATGATGCTCGTGATCTTCCACGCTTTTGGAGTAGATTAGGATGTCATCTATGAACACGATAACGAACTCATCTAAATAATCTTTGAAAACACGGTTCATCAAGTCCATGAAAGCAGCTGGTGCATTAGTCACTCCAAATGGCATAACCAAAAATTCAAAGTGACCATATCGAGTTCTGAAAGCTGTCTTCTCAACATCTTCCTCTTTGACTTTTAACTGGTGGTAACCGGATCTCAAGTCTATCTTTGAAAATACCTGAGCCCCTTGTAACTGATCAAACAAGTCATCTATTCGCGGCAACGGATACTTGTTCTTGACGGTCAACTTATTCAACTCTCGGTAGTCGATGCACATGCGCATTGTTCCATCTTTCTTCTTCACAAACAAGACTGGAGCTCCCCACGGCGAAACACTCGGTCGGATAAAACCCTTCTCCAACAGTTCTTCTAACTGAACTTTCAATTCTTTCAACTCTATCGGTGCCATTCGGTACGGTGCTTTGGATACCGGTTGTGACCCTGGTACTACTTCTATTGTGAACTCAAGCTCTCTTTCAATCAATACGTCGGGTAACTCATCGGGAAAAACATCTGAAAATTCTCGAACTACTGAAATGTCTTCTATTAGTGGTCCAAGAACTCGCGTGTCGATAATTGAACATAAGAAACCCGAACAACCCTTCCTCAACATCTTACTTGCTTGAATCGCCGATATCAAGTACGGCGGTACGATCACTCCCTTACCTTGAAAAGTAAACTCTTCTCGTCCTGACGGATAGAAACTAACCCGTTTCTGTTCACAATCAATTTTGGCTTGATTAACCGACAACCAATCCATACCCAAGATAACATCAAAGTAATTCACCGTCAACGGAATCAAATCAACGCTCAAGACTTTATCACCTATCTTGATCTCACACGACTTGAATATCGAAGAAGTAACTAGCGGTTCACTACTAGGCAATGATACACACAAGTCATATCCTAGCGGTTCTGACTTAACAGTTAAATGCTTAACAAAATCACGTGATACAAATGAATGCGTCGAACCAGAATCCATAAGTATACGTGCAGGATACGAACAAATAGGAAGAATACCTGATACGACGGTATCATCCGTATTCCCCGGCCTGAGTTGGAAGTATCGTCCTTGTTGTTGTGTGACTCCTTTCCCTTTATCTATTCGAGGTTCTACCCTTGATCCGCTTGGCACACTCTATGCCCCGGTACTCATTCCCGGTTGTCTCTTACTCGGACAGTTCTTTGCTATGTGACCCGGTTGTCCACACTCAAAACATTTTTCTCTCATTTCTGGGTTATAGCTCTTGGCGTTCGAGGTTGTGTTTGGTGTAGTCGAATTTGCGTTCAAAGGACAATTTCTAGACACATGCCCCAATTGTTTACAAATATGGCAAGTGATCAATTTATAGCAGGTTCCTCTGTGTCGCAGGTTACATGTTGGACACAACGGTCTCGGGTCCCCCATGAATGTACTCCCTCCTTGGCTACTCATATATGATCTCGAACCTTGCGTAAACGGTTTCTTCGCATTCCCTTGACTCTTGCTCCTATTGTCATTGGGTCTCTTTCCTTGTTGTCCCTGTCGATATCTGTCGACACTTTTCTCAGCAATACGGGCAGCTTCCTCAACGAGAGAAACGGTCGGGTGTTGCAACATGTCCACACGGCCACGGATATTCTCTCTAAGCCCTTCCTCAAACTTTCGAGCTTTATCCCTATCAGTCGGAACGGTAGTTTTCCCAAATCGTAACAAGGCATTGAAACGAGAAACATACTCACCTACGATCATATCTCCCTGAATCAAAGTCGCAAACTCTTGACGTTTCTGAGTATAAACAGATTGCGGGAAGAAACGTTTGTTGAATTCCTCTTTAAATGCTTCCCACGTAGTTGGTTTCCCTTGTTCAAGCACGTTGTTCCACCAATCCAATGATTCGCCCATCAACGTATCGGATGCGCACAAAATTTTCTCCTCGTCGGTACATATTACCTGACGGAAATGTCTTTCCATGTCCATCATCCAATGATCGACCAAGTCTATGTCAACTTGTCCATGATACAACGTTGGTTTTCGCTTATGAAACTGTTCTACGATTGTGTGTTGAGGTCGCAGTGTCGATGGTGCATTGACATAACGAATTTCCACTTGTGGAGGCTGAACGTTCATCTGTTCTCTTTCACTTACCGCTTGTATGAAATTTCCCACCATATTCACTATTTGGTCCATCTGCGAATGCGGTGACAATTCTCTTGGTGGATCAGCCATAATGTTTCAAATATTTCTCCTGTTGAGTTTAATGCATAATGACCATGCATGCTATGCCACAATATAGATATATGTGCACAGTTCATCACAATCAACAAATGCTGATGCTTGAAGCATTTCTATAATGATAACAATTATCTTTACAATTACACACTCCACTTGACGTCACTCAGCATATATAACGTCACTCGTTCCCAAGGCTCTAAACTTATGCTCTGATACCACTAAATGTCACAGCCCGATCCCACAATAGCGGAACCGGAGTCCGTGGCACACCACCGAGGCTAAACCAATTCATTAATGTTCCCAAAAATTAGGTTTGAAGAACACACGCAGCGGAAAACAAAACACATTTTAAATCAGAGGTTCAGTCGACTGCTCAGTCGATGGAGGCGGGCAGGGATTTTAATATCGAAAATCAGTCGACTGCAATAGGAGGTCTAGTCGACTGCTGAGGGGTCCAGTCGACTGCCGAGGGGTCCAGTCGACTGCTTCTGCAAAAAAAGAAGCAGAAACTAACAGGCTCAGGGGTTCAGTCGACTGCTCAGTCGACTGCTCCCCTGGCAGCAGCCCAAACTGCAGAAAAACAAGTTTTAAAAGCTTTCTAACTATCACCAATGATCAACCATTCAATCCAAACTCAAGCCAAAGTAATCCTAGCTGTATTAAAACATTTCTAAAGTAATATTACAACATGTTATAGCCTAATACAACGGTCTAAAATCCATTTTAACATACCCAAATTAAACATGGGTTAAAACAATAGAAATTCTTATTACAACCTTTCTAGGATCCCAAAACTACAAGATTTACATTCAAGTTGCCTTCTAAAAGAACTCCCAACCCACGTGCTCACTTCTGCGATTCCTCGCCAGCATTTACACCTAAAATGGTTATTTAAATAACCACACATATTTCGATTTGTTTAAACTAAAGCTTAGTGAATAAATCAACATATGTACATGAATGATAAACATGTCCGCATTCACATCTCTACAATTCATACTAGTCGCCGGAGACTCACGTGCCCGTCCATATTCCCAATCCGCGACTCCTCGCCAATAAGTACACGCGAAAGGGTAAGACCCACGATTCTACAAACAATCGTGCGACCTTAATGCCTATATCGGCTCCATAAAATGGCACGGTGACCACGTGCTCCTTCTGACCCAAATAAGCAACTTAACATGCTCAAATACATATCAGCATGCTCGCGGTAATCAAAACATATCACCGTGCTATTGAGCCTACTTATCAATATAAATGCCCAATATGAACTACACAATATATCTCTAGGAATTTATACATGCTATTCAAACATAACATGAATACATGCCAAGAAATCATTCCAAAACATAGTTGAATCACTCACCTCCGATTTACGCTCCTATAACTCAATCTGAAGAAAACCCGTGCACAAAGAACGTGCAGAAGTCCGTCTAGTACAATTCCTATGGATCAGAATTCCATTTATCAACTTTTATGAAAAATTCTAGAAAATAACTTTTCGGAAAACTTAGCCAAACAGGCCCTAACATATATCAAAACGAAGCTCTTACCTCGAGGAGCTCGAATATGAAATCTGGGAGAAAACAAACTGACGGAAGGTCGTCGTTTGGCGTCGCAAAGCTCTAAGCAATCAAATCTCCCTCTAGCCCCCTTTTTGGCCTCCTCTTGAACTTTAGGTTAGAAGTGATGAGAAAATATCTCATCCATCTCTATCTATATATAGGCAACATTCTCGGGGAATTACGTTTACCTCCCCACGAGTTTTCCAAACTCCTAATCAGTCTCTGAAACTTTCTATACAGCTTATTCATAGCTTTACAAGTGAAACCTCAAAATTATAAAAGTTTTTGACTAAGTTTCGTTTGGTTGCTAAAACGCGAATTTCTATATGACGTTTTCGAAGTTGCTAATTAGCCTACCAAATTAATAGCGTGTTCATTCGTTCTCACCAGGATACTAAATCTAACAACAGAAATAAATTCTACAACAGAAAATAATACAGATATTGAAATACACAGGTAAACATTTATTTTCAGATAAACATTTAAAGTATTCCACAGTGACCGTCTCATACTCGGAGAGATGTCACAACAACAAATTCTAAATCACCACAGTCTCAGAGGGTTCTCTAATACAGACACCCAAATCAACTCGTGAGTCAAAACTCACTCAACCATGTGTCATAGGACACGCCACATCACATTATCATGCATGACAATATGATACAAATGCAATAACACAAATGTGGGTGTTATAAGATGTCCTCCTCAAGATTGCCATTCAAGAATGCAGTCTTGACGTTCATCTGCCAGATCTCATAATCTAGGCATGCAGCAATGGATAAGAGTATTCTGATGGACTTGAGCATAGCTACCGGCGAGAAGGTTTCCTCATAGTCAATGCCCTCCTTCTGAGTATAACCTTTCGCTACAAGCCTAGCCTTAAAGGTCTCAACCTTTCCATCAGATGCTCTTTTCCACTTGTAGACCCACTTACAACCAATGGGTTTAATATTGGCTGGAAGTTCTACAAGATCCCAGACTTGATTAGAATCCATAGATTCTAATTCAGCCTTCATAGCTTTAGCCCAATGTTCTGAATCAACATCAGTCACTGCCTCTTCGTATGTGGCAGGATCAGATTCAGATTCTATGGAGACAGCTTCAAAAACTTCTCCTAAGAACATGTATCTATCAGGCTGGCTGATAATCCTCCCACTACGACGAGGTTCCGGTGCGGAAATGGGTGAAGAAGTGGTATTTTCTTGATTTATATCGTTATCAACTACGGGTTGGACTGAGGGCTCTCCTTCTATCTCTCTAAGATCTATCCTTCCCTTAGGTTTATGGTTCATGATATAGTCATCCTCCAAGAAAATAGCATTCGTACTAACAAACACTTTCTGTTCTCTTGGATCATAAAAATACCATCCATAAGTACCCTTTGGATACCCTACGAAGTAACATACTTCCGATCTAGAATACAACTTGCTCATCTTTCCTTTCAGTACATGTGCCGGACTTCCCCATATCTGGAGATGTTGCAAAGAAGGCTTGCGCCCAATCCACATCTCTCGTGGTGTCCTGGGAACATATTTGCTTGGTACTAGATTTAGTATGTACACAGCGGTTTCCAAAGCATAACCCCAAAGGAATAATGGCAACTCCGAGTAACTCATCATCGACCTAGTCATGTCTAAAAGAGTCCGATTCCTTCTCTCCGCTACACCGTTCTGCTGAGGCGTACCAGGTGCAGTCAACTGTGACAGAATCCCATTCTGTACGAGGTGATCAATAAACTCATTAGAGAGGTACTCGCCACCTTGATCAGATCGAATGGCCTTGATATGTGTGCCCAATTGCTTCTCCACTTCAGCCCTAAACTCTTTGAACTTTTCAAAGGCTTCAGACTTGTGCTGCATTAGGTACACGTATCCATACCTAGAGTGGTCATCGGTAAATGTTATGAAATACTCATAACCACCCCTTGCTCTAATATTTATTGGTCCACACACATCAGTATGAACTAATTCCAACAATGCATTGGTCCTATTGCCCTTTGCGGGAAAGGGCCTTTTTGTCATCTTACCCTCTAAACAAGACTCACAGACTTCCATTGGTTCGAGAACCAAATCGCCTAAGATCCCTTCTTTGACTAGTCTGCCAATCCTATTTAGATTGATATGGCCAAGCCTCATGTGCCAAAGCCTTGTTGGATTAGTGGAAGGTCTCTTTCTTTTAGATGGTATATTAACCACTGAGTTATTAAGTTCCATGCAAGAGTCTTTAGAAATATTGGGAGTAATCACATACAAACCATTTGATTTAACACCAGAACATATAAAAGAACTATTTCTTTTAATCACAACTTCAGTTCCAAAATGAAAAGAATAACCATTATTCGATAAATTAGAAACTGAAATTAAATTACGTCTCATTGAAGGGACGTAAAGTACATCTGATAAAATCAAAATTTTATTGTCTAGAAATTCTAAAACTACGACTCCTATAGCAACCACAGAAACGGTTGCGCTAGAACCTAGAGTAAGTACGATTTCCCCATCACTGCACCTCCTGGTTGATCTGAACCCCTGCAATGAATTACAGATATGGTTAGTCGCACCAGAATCAATGCACCAAGTGTTTGAAGTATCCGTTATAAAACTTACTTCAATCACATGTGATTCAATCATACCTTGAACTCTTGTAGCTAAGAATTCTGGACAGTTCCTCTTCCAGTGGCCCTTCTCACCGCATTGGAAACACTTTCCTTTGCCTTGGCCACCCACCTTCCCTTTGCCCTTACCTTTTCCCTTAGATTTTGCAATCTTAGGGACTGGTCCAACACTTGAACCACCAGTGCTAGCTTTCTTCTTCCCTTTCTTTCCTTTCGGCACAGATCGGGAGGAGGAAGCGCTTTTCTCAACGTTCAAAACGTTGACCCCAGGTTTGATCACCCCTTCCGCTGCCAAAAGAGAACTCATCGATTCGCTCATTGAAAAATTCATTTGATTCATATTATAGTTAAGTTTAAATTGAGCGAATGAAGGCGACAACGAATTGAGGATCAAATCAACTTGGGTATGTGCATCGATGTTGGCACCTAGGGTCTCCAGCTCGTTTAAATAACCAATCATTTTTAAAACATGTTCCTTGACTGGAGTCCCTTCCGACATCTTTGCACTCATTATCTTTTGCATGGCTACCTGTCTGGCAGGCCTGCCATGCTCCCCAAACATCTTTTTCAGGGATGTGATAATGTCACTGGCAGAATCATTCGATTGGAATTGGTGTTGCAACACACCAGCCATTGAGGCCAGAATATAGCAACGAGCCATTCCATTCGACTTCTTCCATTTGTCGAACTCGCGTCTGGCAGCTGCCGTAGCATTTGCCGCGGGTTCTTCAGGGCATGGGGTGGTGAGGACATATATGTGATCCTCCGCAGTTAACACGATGTCAAGCTTACGTTTCCATTCAGTGTAGTTGTTTCCAGTTAACTTGTTTTGAGTGAGTATGGTGGCAAGTGGACTAAATACAGATCCAGACATTATGATTTACTGTAAAAATCAAAAGACAAAATAAATATGGATATCAGAATTTGACATTTTGAAATAAAAGAATCCTTAAAACTCTTATTTTAAAACAAAGTCGCCGGAATATCGAAACAAAAGAATAAAGCCTCCGTGTGGAGGTCAATTTTCTATTTTTTGATTAATCAAGACTTGTCCGCTATGCAACTCTTGCAAAACAAGTTATGACTCCCGATCCCTTTTGATCTCTAAGTTTCTGAACAATACCCCGTGTGGGATCCCTTATCCATAGCTTAGCTAGTGTGTACCATTAACTAAGATCCAATCACAACCGTCTCAAGTAGCGCCTCCGTATGGTGGTCACCCTCTAACACGTCTGATTGATCCTATCAAAAGAAGTTCACATCTAGTAACCAATAAGTAATGCACCCTCCGTATGGAATGATCACCCCTGACGAGGTGACACAGAATGCACTACTCATCTTACAGTGAACCGTTAATGGAAGATCGTGGGTGTAATTAATAAGACCCTCTCCCACTAGTTTTAGTAAAAAGGATTTTGCTTTTTGAGAAAATCTGTTTCTACACACTTCCCATAAACATCTAATGTTTACTAATGTGTTGAAAACGGTTTTTGAATTTTATTTTAGAAAACTTGTTTTGCGTGCATGCAACAATGTATTATACGCCAATCACAAACCAAGCACATAAAACAAAAAACTAAAATAAAATATAGGCATTCAAACAATGCCTCTATCTCCCATGGCTCTATCTCTATAGAACCTCCTTTTTGGTTTGATCGCCTCCAGCTCCATCTTTATGGACAACGGCTCCTTGCTCCATCTTCATGGATTTTCTAATTCTATTACATTTGTCCTATGCTTCTTTCGAAGTTTACAATTTATCTAGAAATAGAAATAACAACAAAATAAAAGGCTAGGGAAACCGGTGCGACTTTCCTTTTCGTAGGATTGAAGTCGCAGCGCCCTTTACATATGCCTTAAAACCAAACCAAACTTAAATTACAACATGCACCAATCTCAAACAATTTAAATACAAATATTCAAATGATTTGGTGCCATGGGAGATAGCGACTAATCTAGCTGTAAAAGGGTTAGTCGTACACGCATCCATACATACATAACAAATATATGTAACTGTTGAAACACTTAATTGATTCACACAGTATATAAACTCTTTACATACTGAATTAGAACTTAAAACAGCATCTTACTTCTCTGTCATAGTTCGATCGATCGAAGACCGTTCGATCGCTCGAACCTTCGATCGATTGAACACTGTTCAATTGCTTGAACATTCTGTTTCACAGAATGATTTGAAAATTTTACAGAATATTTTAAAATTAAAGTTTTTAATTTCAAAACACTTTAAAACTGTGAAACAGAGAACCTGACAAAGAATCTGTCTCGATCGATCTAACTTCTTTCGATCGATCGAATACCAGAAGGTTTCGATCGATCGAAGACTGTTCGATCGCTCGAGTACAGAGGATGTTCGATCGATCGAAACGTGTTCGATCGATCGAACCCGCCTTGCATCCCATGCAATCACAGATTTGTATTCTGCTACGATAACACTGCAGAAACAGATCTGTGACAATGCCGTTTCGAAAACAGTTCTAAAATCAACATGCAAATCAATATAGTGTTCCAAAAACGCATCTATAGATCCAAACGAGCGTGGCTCTGATACCAATTGTTGGAAAAATTGATAAATCTCAATCACTAGAGTGTGACTCTTGGTTAGTATGCTAGTGCTTATAGTGCATTGACGGACCTGAGTTTCCTATTGACGCTCAAGGCTGTCAATCAGTCGATAGGAACTCATAACTTGTGTAAGGTACGTGTTCTCAATCTTGAGATGATTATGAACACAGACTGTGGATATGACTGCTTTGACTTACCAATCAGTGAGGTCTATAGAAGATCAACACCTGGGTATCTTGGGTATGTCATATTCATAGGGTTGTGAACATATATTGTCAAGACAGAATCTACCCTCTGTTTCAGAGTAAGCATTCCCTTGAGAATGTCACCAAGTCGATTACTGAGTACTGCAGTCTTGTTGATAAGAGTTATCAACATGTTTGGTAATCATGAGAGGTGAATGGGACTCAAGGATTATAAGAAGTAATCATGATTCAGGTTGACAGTAACTGTTTATCCGACTACCTGAATATGATTACGAATGCTGACGGTAGAGGGACATTAGTACAACATACAAGTCTAGTTATCGCTTTGGATATGTTCTTTTGCGTTGGAGTTCAGTTATCATTTTATAGTGGAGTAAACGTTAACTGATCAGTCGATTAATTTGCTGATCAAAGAGTTTGGTCATGGGAGTTAATCAACTGATCTGAGCCAACAATAAAGAGCCTAGGAGGTTCCACTCTTAGCTCCGCTAGGATGCTTGGAAAGGCAAATGAGGATGATGTCAAGACAGGTTCGATCGATCGAAGTTGTCTCGATCGATTGAAGTCTAGACAGGTTCGATCGATTGAAAATGATTCGATCGATCGAATGTTTGATCGATCGAAACCACTTCGATCGCTCGAGAGCTAGGTCGGTTCTGGGAATCTATAAATAGGGTAGCTGCATTCTGGAAAGGTTGTTCGTCGTTTTTGAACGTCAGAAGCTGCAGAAACTGTTTTGGAGCCCCAAAACCTTCTGTATCCTCTCCATTAGGGTTCCCACCAACCCTAGCCCTTCCTGCGAGCATCCATAGGAGTCATAAGAGTGAAGACCATCTAGTGGAGGCTGCTGGAAGTCATAGATTTCAGAACTGGGTTCAAGACAGTAAGGTATAATTCTTGTCCCCTCTTGTGCGCATCTATAGAGTTGATGGGTAGTAGATCCGGGCATGCCAATTAAGTTTTATAACTTGATTTTTCCGCTGCGCGTTTAAACTTAGAACTTAAACCGGTTTTTCCAACAGTGTTGATGCAAGGGGGTAAAGTAATTGCATATGCTTCTAGACAATTGAGGACACATGAGATTAATTATCTGACTCATGATCTGGAATTAGCTGCGGTAATTCATGCTTTGAAGATTTGGAGACACTATTTGTACGGGGAAAAGTGTGAGATATTCACAGATCACAAGAGTTTGAAATACATTTTCACCCAACGAGATTTGAATATGAGACAACGAAGATGGTTGGAATTGATGAAGGATTACGATCATTTGATTGAGTACCATCCGGGAAAGGCTAATGTAGTAGCCGATGCATTAAGCCGGAAGACGCCGAGGAATTTAGCCGACGGGCTAACACAACAAAAAGAGTTGATAAAAGAAATGGAACGCTTAGAATTGGATGCGATTCCAGAGACTAGTGATGGTTTAATGATGGCGATCATGGCACACCCAGATATTATTGATGAAATCAAGAGGGAACAGTTTCACGATGTTTATTTGTGCAAAATGAGGGATGAGATACCTTTGGGAAAGTGACCTGGTTTGGTATTGGAACAAGGGATTCTAAAGATTGGGAATCAGTTATGTTTACCGAATGTGAAAGACATCAAGGAACGACTCTTAGAAGAAGCTCATAATACGAAATATTCAGTGCACCCGGGAAGTAATAAAATGTACAAAAACTTGAGAGAAAACTTCTGGTGGAAGGGTATGAAACGCGAAGTTGCTAAATTTGTATCTGAATGTTCGGCATGTCAACAGGTCAAAGCAGAGAGACAAGTACCCGCGGGGTTACTACAGCCATTGCCAGTATCGGAATGGAAGTGGGACGAGATTACGATGGATTTTGTTTCAGGATTTCCACGATCATGTAATAAGAATGATAAGATTTGGGTTATAGTTGACCGATTAACCAAGTCAGCTCATTTTCTACCAATCAAGACGACTAAACCTTCGAGGTTAGCAGAGTTGTATGTGAAAGAGATTGTAAGACTACATGGAGTTCCAGCAGTGATTGTATCAGATCGGGATAGTAGCTTTACGTCAAGATTTTGGAGAAGTTTACAAGAAGCTATGGGTACAAAATTGAGTTTCAGTACTGCATTTCATCCTCAGACCGATAGACAGTCAGAGCGTATGATTCAAACCTTGGAAGATATGTTGAGATTGTGTGTATTAGACTTTGGGAGTGATTGGGAGCACCACTTGCCATTAAATGAATTTGCGTATAACAACGGATTTCAATCAAGTATTGGTATGGCACCATATGAAGCTTTGTATGGCCGTAAGTGTCGATCACCGGTTTGTTGGACTGAGGTGGGAGAAAGAAAGTTGTTAGGACCTGAGTTAATACAGGTGACTACTGAGAAGGTGAAATTGATTCAGGAACGTCTTAAGGTAGCTCAGAGTTGATATAAGAGCTATGCGGATTCTAAACGACGACCGATGAATTTTGAAGTGGGAGATTTCGTATACTTGCGGGTATCGCCTTCGAAACGCATTGTACGATTTGGAAAGAGGGGAAAGCTCAATCTAAGATTTATAGGACCTTTTGAGATCCTAGAGAGAGTAGGTCCAGTGGCTTATCGATTGGCCTTGTCATCAGAGTTGGGACATGTGCATAACGTATTTCACGTATCGATGTTGAAACTGTGTATGACTGATACGAGTAAGATTATTGTACCTGAACCGCTACAAATTCAGGGAGACTTGACTTATGTAGAACAACCGGTAGAGATTCTAGATCGAAGGGAACAAGTCTTAAGAACTAAGACGATTCCAATGGTGAAAGTATTGTGGCGTAGTCACACGGTGGAAGAAGCTACGTGGGAAAGTGAGGAAGACATGAGGAATGAGTATCCATACTTATTCGACGCATGAGGTAAAGTTTGGGGACAAACTTCCTTTTTGGAGGGGAGAGTTGTCACACCCGTTCCAGAAAATTTTAACTTTATCATGCATATTTGTAATTTGGGAGTTTATCAATGTTAGTTGATAATGGTGATGAGGTTAACTGTGAGTCAACGGTAAGGTGTCAGTAAGGACATGGGAACATGATAGTTCATATTGCATGGGCATGAGTAAATGACATTTATATGATTTAAATGTTATTTGACTTATCTGGTATTCCTGTGAATAGTAATTATACCTGTGTAGTATAATTCTGGTATATTGGATATTTTAGTATATCATTTTGAGAACTGTGGTGAGAACGTGAGTGATACGTTAATTAAAAAGGTAGGTTGTGTAGAGATTCCACAGAATATAGTTTTCGGACGTTATATTGGACCCAAACGAAACTTAGTCGAAAACTTTTGAAATTTATAGTTTTCACTCGTAAAGTTATAAAATGGACGTGTGCGAAGTTTCATGGGTTAATTAGGAATTCGAGAAACTTGCGGGGAGGTAAACGTAATTCCCGAGAAGTTTTTCTATAAATAGTGGTGGATGAAATTTCATTTCTCAAAACATTTCATAAATATCTAGAGAGAGGAGAGAGAAAGGGAGATTTGAGCCAACGGGCTTTACGACGCCGATCGACGACCTTTCGTCCATCAGATTTTCTCCAGATTCAAGATTTGAACTCGTGGAGGTAAGACCTACGTTTTGATACTACTTAGGTCGTGTTTGGCCAAATTTTTGTAAAATATTAATTCTAGACTTTTGGGGAAAATCAGGTAAAACTCGTAGGAATCTCGTATAATTTGGAATCCGACGATTAATTAGTCCTCTAGACGATCCTTCAAAGTTTGAAGAGATTCGCACGAGGTATGAATTCTAGATCTATGAAATATATGGATTTTTATGTTTTGAACATCAACTTGGATATCTTTGGATCCGGGCGAAATTCATGTATTAATTAGGCCCGTTAATTACGCACGTGAAATTATATAAAAAGCACGTATAACTATTTATGTGAGCATGTTATGTGTCTACTTGGGTCAAAGGGGAGTTTGGTGCAAATTCATCCAGGGTAAGCTCCTCGAACCTTGAGGATTGTAATTTGATTGTGATTGAAATAGAATTGGAATTGTGGTTGTGTCTGGATTGGAGGTGGGCCCAACCAGGACACGGTACCTGGTATGGAGAAAGGCCCAACCAGTGTACGAGATGCGTGGGAGAGGTGGGCCTCCTACGGCATCGACCGGATGAATGCGTACCACTCACCCTAGAGACTATTTCTATGTGTTTTAGATGCTTAAATCATGAATTGTCATATAAGCATACATTTAGAATTGTACACTCAGCATATAGCTGAGCAGTGGAGATGTACTCCATTGCAGGTAAAAAGAAAGACAAGAGAAAGCATGAGCAGTAAGGCCGTGGAATGCCGGGGAATCAATGGTTTATATTTTTGTTCTACTCCGAACTTGTAATACAAACCTTGAATTCGTAGTATGTTGTAATATAATCTGAACTTAGAATTAGTACTTGTAATCCCTAGTAAACGCTCTGGTATTTATGTTTTGAATGATGTAATAGAGTGGTTATATGTTGGTTTGAATTTGGAAGAACCTTGAGAGGGAAAAGCTGCAGTTTTGGGAGTTGCTGATAGGAATCAATCGACTGGTTTTTGATCCAGTCGACTGGATCGCTGTATTGAATGGGTTATTGCTTGGTTTCGTCTGAGGTTCAGTCGACTGGGTTGAGAAAACAGTCGACTGGATGGAGCCCCAGACCTGGACATTCTGCTGTATTGGACACCAGTCGACTGGACTTCTTCAGTCGACTAAAAATTTTAGGCACCAGTCGACTGGGTCCCCGACACAGTCGACTGGATGGGCTGTTATATTTTGAAACCTATCTGTTTGAGATCACCAGTCGACCGGACCCTCGATCAGTCGACTGGTCCTCTGTTTTCAAAACTGTTTTCTTTTTATCGGTTTCAATTGGCCAAAACTTTTTATAACTCTGATTTTATTAGATTTTTCAACTCAGAGGGAAATGTTTCCTAAAGTTTTAAATTACTCAGGGTTGTTTTAATGTTCTTTCTGCTGCGTATAGGTTTATGATGTTTGGATGAGCCTTGGTGGCGTGCCACGTGTCCTATTTCCACGTGTAGTGGGATGGGTCGTGACACTCTGGTTGTTGGTGAAGAGCTTTTTCCAATTACTACTCCTGTATTGTAAAATTCAAACAAGTATAAATCAGGTTTCTTCTCATCATTTAAAGGGAGAAGGGTTAAATGGAAATTTTTATTACCTGGTTGCTTCGAATCGATATATCTCAAGAGTTGGCATTTGTCCATCTCCACTGACATTAAATTTTCCCACCAACTTGAGAAGGCAGGGGTGCAGGTGGTGTAAACTGGTAGAGAAGTAAACTCCAAATTGCTGACTCTGTTTTGATAAACTGCTAATGCAGCAGTTACCACTGATTCTGGCACTTTCGAGTGAGTTTTATAAGCCATAAGTATATTGGCTTGACTCCTGATTGGGAAAGGAATTGATTGAGTAAGCCCAAATTGCCTCGAAAACTGATTGGGAAGGTATAGTTCACCTTGAGACTTGAGACTAAGGATGTTCCCAAAGAATAGATCCCTACTAATCAAGAAACTACCCCATGCAGCTTTTAATTCGAGAGCACTTGCTGCTCTGTCCAAAATTTGACAAAGCCAATGAGGAGAAAGAGGAGATTTGTCTTCAGGACTGTAGAGGACATCAAATGGTTGGAACAGTTTGTTTGGCCTAATTGCAGGGAGATTGAAAAAGAAGGAGATGGATTCTTTGAAGGTCTTCTCAACATTTGGTAATAAGGCAAAAAAGATTCCATAAGCAACAGTGTAGGATAAGGATTCTAAGTTGTGAATTTCTGAAAAATAAGCATATAGCCATGATTGTAATATCCAGAAAGGACCACCTTGGGTAAGAATAAAGGGGTCGAAGCACAAATCAGAAAAAAGGACCTGTAGAGAGATCCTAGAACAAAAGGTGCTAGGGCTAACCTTCGACCAGCAGCCAGAGCTCTAGCAATGTTGGAAAATTCGAGTACAACCCTCTGAGAAGAAGTGCAAAATAAATGCTTCAAAAGCCAGTATAAAAGGAAGCAGTAATATTCCTTGTCTGTCACTGCTCCTGATGACTTTTTATGGGTAGTCAAGAAATTGGTATACCCTAATGATTTAGAATCAGTATTGATTGGAGGACTATCAGACTCAGCCATATAGGGGTGAGCATCTTCCCCATGAGGCAAAAACCCTAAGATTCTATGGGAAATTTTGAAAGATGAACAGCATGATAAATTCCCGTTGTGGTTAGAATCTCTCTTTTGGTCTCTAAGATTCTATCTACCCATTCAGGCCAATCCTTTGCAGGTTTAGGCCAATGTCGAAACTTCCAGTCGTACTTGGGGTTTGGAAGATCTTGTTGGTAAGTCAAATGTTGTTCTCCTAATCTGGGGTAATAAACATGGAGTCTCAGGCTTGGTGTGCTCAGGCAAGGACCTACAGCAATTGAAGATTCATGATCGGAAAAAGTAATGGGAACGAGAACTTCATGAATCAGAGAAGTTTCTTGCCCTTGCAAGTAACGTTCTTGTTCATCCTTGAGGATCTGTTCAAAATCATCGCAGATTTTCTGAAGTTGAGTGTTGTCACCAGTTGTTGTCATCTTTAGAAATGAAGTAGTTAGATTGCAAAGAGGAAAGCAAAACAGACTTGTAGAAGTTTGAAGGTCTTTTGTTTCTTTTTGGCTTACCTATTTATAGCCTTTGGTGACGTTTGGGAAACGATGCATTTATTGAAAAATAGCCGTTAGGTTCGGTTACTCTTTTTGGACCGTTGCATCAAAGGAAAAGACATACTAGTTCGGAATGAACTAATAGAAACATGAATTTTTTCATAATTCATTACATTGAAAGGGAAATGCGATTACAATTCATAAGCATAATTGATAAAAGTGGGGAAACCCATAAGTCACTAGGTTGTGAAACATAGCCCAATAATAAGCAAAGTATTCTGCTTCTAGTTCTATTTCGAGGCATAGGTTTCTGGCTTGTAAAGCCAATTTATCTTCGCTTCGAAGAGTGAGATAAGCATCCCTAAGTTGTTCTTCATACTGATTTAATCGCGAGGTGATCTTGAACAAAGCTTTGCGAAGACCTCGAAGTTCCTTGGCTAATGGAGTCTTGACTCGAAGAGATATGCCAGCAGCTTTGACTTCTTCTTTTAGATATACAATTCGACCTTCGAGATCAGGTTTCGAGTAGTGAGAAACATTGCTTTCTTCATCAGAACTTCCACAACCATAGATGTATTTCTCCTTAAACTCTGAAACTTCATCAAGAAGTGCATTATGTTCTTCCTTAAGATTCTCATAAAGATCCGTTAGATAATTCAAATGATGGATACTTTCTTGGTGATGAGAATGCCACCTTATATGAGAAGCCAGGGTTCGAAGGGTAAAATCCATTTGGGTTCGAATAAGGGTTGAAATATTTCATTCATGGCATAAGATATGGCAACTCCATTCAAAATTAATTCAAGCTTTTGGATTTTGTAAAATGGAAAAGGGAAGATGTGAAAAGGCAACTAGAAGCCTTTGGGCTTAAATGATCAAGCATGGAGAAGGTGATAGAATAGGTGGAATATGCTCGAAAATGGGACCATGCCTGCATAATTGGTCTAATTTCAAAAAAGGGCCGCCAATATCTTCAATGGGATCCACCACTTGAACTTTGATGTCAGGAAAGCCTAGAACAGAATGATCGAAGAGAAGTACCCTCTCTTCATAATCTTTTTCGAAAAATTTGCATTTTGATAGGAAGGCTGAAGAATAATGCTCATTAGAAAAATTTTCATGAGATGCTCTCACATATGTGTGAATAGGGGGTCTGCCTTGAGGAATCAAGACATTACCACTTTGAAGTCTCTTACCAGGAGGACTGGTTGAAGATATCAACCATGCATTTAGCAGATTTTGCTCTCGTGAGAGACAATTCGAAAATGGATAGTAGGGTTTTATTGTTCTGCTTCGAATAATCCCTTCAGTTTCAGGATAGTCAAAGTTTGGATGAATAACTGAAGGAATTGTAACTGGGGTTTCAAGCTCCATACCTTTATAATATCCTACTCCTTCACCATGAAAAATAGGTTGTTCCCAAGCAGGAGGGAATGTCTGGTTATTATAAATCGATTTGGAAGAGTTCGAAGAAGAATTTGGCCCTGTTGAGGAAGCACTTGGTCTGTTCAACATTTCATACCACTTTCCCTATTTCGAGTAGGTGAAGGGTTCAGGATGAATTTCAGGAAGATCCCAATTGGTTCGAGAAGAAATTTCAGGGCGTCTGGTTGATAGCATCACTTAATCAGGAAGGTCTAGAGGAAAGTAATTACTGGTGTCGAAGGAAGATTGAGAGGAAGACATGATCAATAAAGCAGAGTCAAGAGAACAAGGTAAAATGGAAGATTAAATCAAACAGGAATGATGGTTTATATGAAGATAATTGAAGAGGTAAACGTGCAATTTAAAGATATTCAAAGATGGTGTAAGATGTTAACTACCTAGCACAATCCAGCCATGATCACCATTATCTTTTTTGAACCAAAAGAAAAATGGCGCGGGGGGTAATGTTTGTGATGAAAATATTCAGCTAATACAGTCTTGGCACATAAGATTTTACGTGGCAGGATAAATGGTAGACATGGAAGAATGTGGAAACCGTTATAAGCAGTTGTTGCTGATTCACTTTATTCAAGTATGTAACTGCTAGAGGACACGTGTAAATCACCATGAAGTAACTGAAAGACATGTGTCAATTCCAGGACATAACAGGTGTCAGGGAGGTTATCAATTTGGAAATTGAGCGGGATTATTCAAACAGAGTTATTGGGGACCCTCGACGTCTATAAATAGAAGGATTGTGCATTCGAAAGAGATCCTTCGATCAACATCAACATATATCTCTCAATACACTTACTGTATTGTTATCTAGATATTTAAATTTAGGAGTAGAACACCTTCGAAGTCATCTTCAAGGTTAGATTGTATTTTCTGTAACTTAATCAAAGTAGTTTCTTATTTTATTACTTCTTTTATTAATTTACTTAGGAGTAGTTATTCTAAATTAGTTCGTAGTGCTTCAATTAAGAACATCTTTACACAATTAAAGTCCTGTTCAAGGCATCGAACGTCACCACAATCTCCCTGGTGAGGCGCAGTTTGGATAATCACATTTTACACATTGGCAATTTGCTTGCCTGGCACGCTCACACACACTTATAAATTTTCCAACCAAACAATGTTGTGTTAAGTGTTCCACTTATAAAGATCAAAATTATATAAAATCTTCTCCAGCTACTTCGTAGATAGACTTGAAACCATCCATTTCTAAGCATTCGGCTAGTTCAGCCTAAAAGAGAGTAATAACACGAAATACAATTAGACAAAAATTCAGATCTCTTTTTTAAATAATGGAGCCATTTTATGGTTAATAAAGAAAGTGATAAATAGTCACCGACGAGTAAGAAAAAGGTCATTGCTTAGTAATATGGTGCTAGCTGAAGCTGACAACAAAGGTTAAAGGTTTGAGTTTCCGAGCAATCACCGTGTCCAAAAAAAATGTATAAGATTTGGACTGTCTCCAGTTTGTCCCTTCTAGCACAATTCGTAAGCAGAGCACCACTTGGTAAAAAAGCCTTACATCAAGGCTTTAAATGTAATCTTCCTATATTCTTCCATTAGGACAGACCATAGAGGAAGAAATTATACACTCTGTTTGGAATGTGGATTTCGAGAAGGGAAAGAAAAGGAGAAGGAAAATGACAATAAAAAAGCAAGCTATTTTCCTTGTGTACTACTCCACTTGAATGATATTAGAAATTAATTTTAATTGTTTAATAGAAACGAGGAAGGGATTTACAAAATACAACATTTTTAATGTACTTTCCACTCGATTCTCCATTCCTATTTGTTCTCAAGGTTTTCCTTATTAACTACACAAAAAAATGTGTTTTCCTCAATGTTTACGTGGTTTTTTTTTTTTTTTTTCTTAACTAAAATCCATGAACCAAACAGAGCTCTAGCAATTATTTCTAGGATCCTATTAATCGAAGTCCTGGTTTACAGGCATAGGGACAGTTGGATACCTAGCACAAGTGCTGGAGCAACCATTGAAAGATCTGGAACTTAAAAGACACTAACATCCAATGTTTAAAAAATGTGGCTTTCTGAGGACAAATAGGTGGGGGTGTAAAAAAAAAAAAGCAGCAATCTACTCGAGCTCCGCTCAAAACGCTTGCTTGCTAGCCTAGCCTGATAAGCTTGAGGTCAAAATCATCCAGCATTTTAGCTTGTTGATAAAGCCACAACATCAATGGACAATGAACATGATATATATAGTAAATGCCAGGCCAGCCACCCACAGAATAAAACATCATAAAAATATTGAGATATCCATTGGTATACTGGCCTGGCATTTTTACCATTTTAAACCCAAGCCCACGATCCCACCAAAACCCGCCCATAATAAATGGGTTTGGGTAGACAGTTTTTTTTTTTAAATGGGCAGCCCAATAAACAACCACTTAATAATTGGGCTAGATGGGTTATAACGGAAACTCATGTATAACCCATTAAAGATCCAATAACAACCAATCTAATACAAATTAATCCCATAGACCCAAACCCTAAACCATCTCTTCTTCTCTCTCTAACTGCTGGGCTAGGGTAAATACATCGATTAACCGAAAACCGAACCGAATTTCAAATTTTCGTTCGGATGTTTCTTTTAAAAATTTCATTTTTCGATTAAAAATTGAACCGAATTAAAAATTTCAGATCGATTTTCGGTAGCCTATAAGGAAACCGAACCGAATCCAATAGTCGAATTTCAAATTTTATTTTTATTTTTTTATTTCTAAATTATTAATGTAATTTATATATATACCTATAGATAATAAAAATATAAGTATTTTCACAATTGAAAACAAAGAAAAGTATGTTTTTCTTTGCAATTTGAAAGAAAAAGAAAAAAAAAACATAAAAAGTTGTCCAAAATAAAGAAAACAAAATGTTGGTTTTTACAATTTGGTCAACCAAATTACCAAACCGAACCGAACTAAAATTTTGGTTAACCAAATTATATTTTAATTCGATTTTATTTCATTAGTTCCTAAATCGAATAGAAAAAAATTTGAATTGAATCCAACCGAATGCCCTTCCCTAGCTGGGCTCACAATCCACAATCCACATGAGGTGAAGTCTCTCTCTCTCTCTCTCACATTCGAATCATTCGATCTCACTCATCTCTCTCGCTATATATAAATATTCTATCTCTGTCTCCGTCTCCCTCCATCTCTCTCTAAATTGGTACCCACAAATTGGTTCTCACTTTACTGTTAGATTTTCACACAGAATTACAGAAAGCAAAGGTGGAAGAGATGATGGAGAAGAAGAAGAATTGGTAGAGATAGAAGACTAAATTTAGAGAGAGAAGATTGGAATTTTCATTAATTTTCGCATCCCACAAAACAGAGCTAATTAATTTGCTTTCCTTATACACTTACTTTCAACAACCCAATTGCTCTTCAGCTCCTCTAATTCCAGTTTATATCTAACTACAAACGATGATGTTCTTATTTATATCTAACTAATTCTTTTTTTTTTGTTCATGACAGTATAAGTCATAACCCAAGTCTCCCCCAGTAAGATATTGTTCACTTTGGGCCCAATCCGTACATATTTTTCCTGGCACAGGCCCACAAGCCTGCCCAAAACGCGCCTTACTAGGTTCCACTATGACCCTCCATATATAGCACATTACCTTTCCTTTTCCAAGCATTGTGGGACGAACTCCCCCTACAGCACACAGCACCAGAGTCGTTACATTCCACCCCCTTAGAGCCCAATGTCCCCATTGGCACACTTCAGGCTGGGTCAGGTTCTGATACCATTCTGTCATAACCTAAGTCTTCCCCAGTAAGATATTGTCCGCTTTGGACCTAATCCGCACGGATTTTTTCTGGCACAAGCCCACAAGCCTGCCCAAAATGTGTCTTATTAGAATCCACTATGACCCTCCATATATAGCACATTACCCTTCCTTTCGCAGGCAATGTGGGACGAACTCCCCCTACAGCACACAGCACCAGGGTCGTTACAGTATATACATGTATAACTCTGTGTGTATATACATAATCAAGTGTTTTATATAAGGGGGAATGCAAACTTACAGCACGACGCTCTTCTACCAACGAAATTTTTGTCGCTAAAAGCGTTTTTTTTTAATCGCTAAAAGATGGTGTACGTATGCACTACTAATCTACAACCACCATGTCGTAGGTTAGCAGCCCCGATATATAAATGTATGTATATATGTATAAATATGTGTGTATATATGTACGTATAAATCTTAATCTCTTGTATGTATGTGTATATATAGCAATATATAAGGTAAATCTGTGTGTGTATATATAGCAGTATATGTATGTGTATATAAATCTAAATCTGTGTACGTGTGTACGTGTATATGTAACAGTATATATTGCAGTGAATCTGTGCGTATATTTTAACTGTGCATATATACAACTATGTAAATATAGAGTGTATGTCTATATATGTATGTAACTGTGCGTATATGTTTAATGTTAATAAAGCTATTTAATCATTTGCATAATGCTGTTCTAGTCATTCAAAACGTGTTTTTTTTTAGTTGCCCATGTCATTCAAGAACAACACAAATTATGGGTACCTTACCACAAAGGCATGACATATGTTAATCTCGAAGTGCCCAAAAATTCCTCAAACTTAAGAGCTCAAAATAAAAATAAAAATAGCATGAAATTAAGAAATTACTTATTCACAATGAAAATAAAAATTTACAAAAAAAAAAAAAAAAACCTAACAACCTTTACTAATTTAGTTGTTACACCAGCAAGAAGCTTTCCAAGCTCCTCATTGTTCCTCACAACCAATAGAGCATGCCTTCATATTCTCTTGTTGTCTCTTGCAACAATTCCATCCAATTCTAGAACCTAGAACAATTCAACGCCAACATAGTTAACCAACATAATTTGATCCTTTAAATAAAATTGTCCAGTGCCATTTAAATGATTAAAAAACTTAGTTGTCCATGTCATTTAAGAATAACTCATGATTTATTTTTGGAACAACAAACAAAATAAGAGAGAGTACCGAACAACATATTCTTGCAAACAAAAAAAATTTCTAGAAATCAGTGATTGTCAATCAAACAATTAAGTAAAGTCCAAACACATAGTGGGAAATCACCAATTATTGATGTATATTGCGAACAAAAAAAAATTCTAGAAATCAGGTGGGGAAAATTTCTTAATGAAAATATTTCTCAGTGCAAAACAAAAAAAAAAAAAAAAAAAAAATTTCAGAAGAAACACAAACTTATTATAGATTCAGGAACCTCAATCATTCATGTGTCTCCACTAAAAATTTATCCTTGTTGATAACACCACACCCCTCATTTCCTAATTAGTTTAGTCATGCTATGCTTTATTCCTCAACTGCATAATCCTAAAATTATTGATGACATTTGACAATTTTACTACCGGACATGAAAACTAATACAACAATTAAACTACAACCCAATTTCTCACTGTCAAAAAGAAAAAGGGCTAAGGAATGTTATATCTAAAATTAAAATTATTGTGCTAAAACAATGTCATATGCAAAAGTAACCATTAGAAGGGGCAAAATACAAAAACAAGATGCTGAAATTTTAAAACATTAAAATCAAGTGGGCCTGATGATTTTCATAATTAATAACGTGTTATTTTTCTAAGCCATTAGCAACCGAGCATCCTCCAATTTGCTATTAATTCATTGCATCATTATATACCAAAATTTTTAGTCTTCCCAGATTATGTCATTTTCTTGCATGAGTAAGAAAAGAAACACAAAATAGTGGTCGCACAAAAACTAAGAGCGGAGTTGATCATGAGAGTAATATCACATTACTGGACTTATATTTCTCACTCGCGAACACACACACACATGCAAACAATGATTCCACACACACAGACACACGAAACAAAAGATATAAAGGCAGAGAGGGATTACTGTGATTCCAGTTATTATGAATGTGGCCAACAGCAGTGGTGGTGGACGGTGAGACAGTGTGGAATCACTGTTTGTACAGGTACTGTCAATTCCTTTTGTTCTAATACTCTTTTTTTTTCTTCCTAGAAGCCTCTTGTTTTTACTTTTTAATTACCTAAACAA